>CM059585.1:77759166-79075000 GCA_030407085.1 Trichopria drosophilae
ATTGATATAAGGAATCATATCTTGATTTGTTAGGAGAGCAAATGCATTGTTTCACGGAATCGAATATAACCAATGAACTGAGGGATGTTTCCGTTAACATATTGGAGACCGGCATTTATGAAGGTGCCCAAGTCATATTTTGAACATATTTAACCTGCAATAAATGGACTGGTAATATAGATCGATATCGAGATGATGCCGATCGGCATCACCTGACCGCATGAAATTTTGTAATGCACATTTATTTTGTTCCCCTTTACTATCAAAAATATTGGCTTATTTTATACCAAACTTGACCTAGAGGAGTTATCGAAGATGCTGATTACAAATCTCAGGTAACATTTGTTCAAGATAGAAGCAAAATATAATCCTAGAATTCCTTTGGGCGAAATTACCCAGGGCTAACGACAGGGACGTAGAGATTTTTTTTCTTTTACTCTTCTAGTATGATATAACATCTAGTTACATTAATTTCATACTGCGTGGTTGTGCCAAAAAAGGTTACAATTCATGATGCAGAAAGACAAGATCCCGGTCGCTTAGACCCTAGTAAAAACTAAGCCCAGTTTTTGGCCAGTTTCTGTCAGTTTCGTTATTTTCCGTGTTAAATGTATAGAAAACTGGATAATGTAACAAAAAACTAGACCGATTTCTACCAGGGAGGTCTAAGCCTTTTCGTGTTTTTTGATCCTTTCCAATATTGTTGAGTAAATCGAATGAATGCACCCTAATCCCATAAGTTTTGGTATGTATGAAACAATCAGCTTTCGCATTCTGCAAAAACAATTATGAATGTACGTATTTTTGTTTGTTTTATCAAATACAAAAGAAATATGAATGTTCTTTTACTCGGAAAGAAATAGATGTTACCTGATAACATACTGATGGTATTCAGCACCATTAATATCTTACAATATTTTTCTCTCTGTGTATAATCAATATGCTGAATTAAGTCTCGTCGTCATTTTCGTCCGAGAAAAAGTCATTGGTTGTCTTACAATTTATTAATATCTATTAATGCTTACCAGTATGGTTAATAACGAACTATCTATTTCGTTTTGTATAATGATTGTATTGAACACAAAGAAATACATTTACATACATTGAGATACGAAATTAACAAGTTGACAAATTATGATCCAATCATTAAATTTGTATTTATGCATTTAAGTAACAAAAAGGCAATATCTGTTAGACAAAACCTCATTTGTATTAATGAAAAAACGCCATTGTAAATTCAACAAACTGTACTTAGAGGTCGACATCATAACCATTCAACCCACCACTTCTTGACTCAGAAAAAAAGTTTGGATTCCATATAACCTACGTTTGCGTTCACTTTAAAATTTAGTTTGTGCTGGGTCCAAAGTTTTTTTTTTCGATACAAACTATATTTGGGCTGGAAACATGCCTGGTTTGTGTTTAACAGAATCCAGGATTATATTGAGCACAAACTTCAAGATATGAGTCGAGCACAAACTTTAAGATACGTGTCGAGCACAAACCTGGATTGTATGGAGCTCAAACAACTTTTTTCCGGGAGTGAACGGCATTTCATAACAGGAAATCTATAATGGTCAATTCAACACAAGAGTTTTCAAACATATTGCTATTTAAACGCAAACTTTTTATCTGTGATCATTTTATTGGAAAACAAACAATCGAGTGTATTTAAGCGACAAAATTTGGTACCTAATCCAACTTAATTGACACAAGCTTGGATACTTTTATTAATGCTATAAGAATGAAGAAATTACTGACTACCTTATCGTAACTTAACTTATCACAACCTAACCAAATCTAGCCTAATCTAACCAAACCTACCTAAACGAAAACAAAGCAAACCCAACATAACCAATCGTCACATGCAAGCATGAGTGAATTTATTAATTCTTTCAGAAACAAACAAACAATTACTGCTGTAGTTTTAAAGCAACATTGTCTCGGTTAAATGCAACAGTAGAAAAGGTTCGTTTGGAGACGATTCACACTCCAATATATTTTTTTCCAACTTGTTTTTTATTCACATTTCGTGTTTTCCATCGAAAAGCATTGTGAATTTTTCTTAATTGTATTTTTTGTATGGTGACCGTCTAAACCAAGAATTATTTATGAATATTATGAAAATTGAAAGCAATCGGTCGAGAAACAATATTTGTTGATTATACAACTGTTTACGTTATTGTCTGGGTAGTTGGAAATTTGGTGAACATAAAAAAAGTATAAAGATTGGAAAACACGATTGAAGAATGAAGTATTCATATTAAATACAATAAATTAATAAATTATTGTTTCTGCAAGGAAGAGCACATAACGCGTGCACTCTAACAGTTGGAGTAACTTGCTCAGTCTGATAAAGAGTAGTGATGGCCCATCGAGTACAGCATTAGTGTCAACCCCAATTTATGGGAGTAGATTATATACTGCAAAAGACTGGGCATATATTCCTTTAGATTGAAATTTGACTCCGGATCCAACCTATCTATTTTTACTCTTTTGAAATGAAATTTGACTATAACTGCTTTGTTTTGAGTTGAAACAGTTAGGGTTGAATTTTTTCTGAACTTGTCAACAAACCGAACTTTTTCTCAACAGATACTTGGTTAAATGTAGATTTTCGTCTTCATTCGAATGGGCTATCAAATATCATGAATGAAACATCAGCTTATAAAATCTCACGATCGGATCCAGCTATAATCATGATTTAAGCGAGATCCAATATAACTTGAACCTTCGCTCATTTGATATCCTGCATTTCTCAACACGTGATTGGCGATTACATAAATCTGAATTACGGTCGTTCGCGCCATATTTTCGACAAAATTCATTCTGGAATCGGTCGTTTTACGAGGAATTGTAAAACGCGACGAAAAATTAAACTAGGTGACAGTTATTACGTCGAAGTGCATTGTACTTTGTTCTCCGTTGCAGCTCCGGCGAAGCCTCGGGAATACAATTTATTCGAGCACACGCGATCATCACTCGGCGCGCGTAGGGAATCGTAGGTGGATGTCTTCCTATTATACGCTTCGTAACTTTCCTCTCCGGGACTATCACGCCCATTTTAACTATCATCCTCTCGATGTGAACCCGCAAACACACACGCACAAACACAAACACAAACACATTGCCACACACGTCCTGAGACTGGAAACTGAATGAAAGTGCGTCTGCCCCTGGTCTGCTGTGGGATACGACGGAATTATACGACGCCTAGCGCGTTTGTGCAATTTCGCGTCTGTCGATTATAATTATTTCTCTTGCACATAATCGATTTAAACGATTATTATGCACAATTAAGCGAAACGATTTTTCGATTGTCAAAACTAGTAAAATTAATCGTAACTTATTGGTTATTGCGCATAATTATATCCGTACGTGCGTACACAGTCCCACGCACGCGCGAGATGCATATACTTCCCGGAGATTAATTGAAATGTTTAATTAGAATATTTTAGTACCTTAGGAAAGATATGTTCTTCAGGAACAATATGTAACATACGTCTATGAATAAAATTTTCGCTAGTTTCTATCGCCTTTTTAATTATATGCTCGAGTATCGTCGTTGCTCACGACGCGACGGTTATATTTATAAGGTATTTAATTATGTCTTATGAAAAAGTTTATGAATGAAACGCGGAACTAAACGTGTTAAGCGAGCGGTGAAAAATGTTGATATTACTTTTCAGTATTTATGAGTATTTTAGACATGTGCCTTTTTTGTCACATGAATGGTTATTCAATATTGGATGAATCATATTCATGACATTTTGAATGAAAATTTGCATTCCCATATGTAGAACTAATATAAAATTCACAGACTACTCAGATAGTACTACATATGCGCGTATAAACTATATTTCTTTATGTATATGAAGAGAGTTCAGCTTCTATCATTTACGGCTATTTCTCATGACGTTCTGCGCCACCTAACGGCAAATGAGATAACTGACATTCAGCAGTGATCATTCGCATGTGATCAATTGATATTACCTTCTATTTTGTAACAGAAACGCATAAACTGTCGAGGAAAGGTATTAATACGAAGAACCCTAAAAAAAGAATGATTGAGTTCAACGATGCTTCTGCGAAAAAGGACTACGATGTTCAAAGTGTTACTATAAATTTAAGATCGTAAAACAATTATGAATTTTGAAATTTGATGAATGTTTACTCAGTAATTTGCTTTATTGTTGAAAATTTGAAGCTCATAATGAAAAATTCAAGAAATTACTTTAAAATATTTATGAGATATGTTACTTGTGAACGCTGCTGGAATAATGTCTCAGTAAATTCTGAATCGATTTTATTGGAATGTGTTATGCGCGAGTTTGAAATATATGCATAAGACCGCAAAGAATCTGTAAGCTTTTATTATTATTTCTTCATGTATCAGTGCATGACATAAAATATGACAAAATATGTCGCCTAGTTTACTTTCACCCTAATAAAATCTGATTGTGCAGACCTGTATATGTTTCTAACCTAAAAACTGTTAATCTATGTTTTGTTAAAATATATTTTAGATAGTTTTCCAAAAGTTTAACTGCTCTACTAATTTGCTACTTATTTTATCAATTATGTCGATTTCAAATGAATGAAATAAAAATTCCTTTGTGCGAAATAACTTAATAATCGAAATTCGACTTATAACTTTACGACCTATACATGAAATAAACGGCAGCCCATTCTCGGCCGAGTGCGACGAAAAAATAAAAATCGACGCCACCGGAAAAAGGACGGATCCGCTGAAGCACTAATTACAAAATCCACGCGCGTCCCATATCGCTTATTAGTTTCTTAATTTGGTGTTGCTTACAAATACATCGCATACCGACGCACTTGCGAGACGAGACAGTCGCGAAAGACGACTGAAAATCAAACAACAAAACAAAAAGCGCGTCGTGGCCTCTTCCAAGAAAGATTGCATTTCATTAAAAAGTGGTGATCGCGATATACATATGGAAACAATGAAGCGGTTCGGTTCGTTGCTCCCGAAAGCATTGACTAAATACTTGAGTGCATATATAAAATATGTCTGAACAATGTAAATGCCAGTGTTTACTAATTATCCATTAAAATTTAGCAAATTGTCATTTCACAAAAAATAATATTCATGTCAATTGATTATTTAGATTTTCATTCTTTTCGGGATAATAAATTACGTTCTGATCAATGATCAATGTTCCACAAATAATCATAAAATTATAATCTGGTTGTTTAACAAATTCTGGTAAATCTCCAGTTAGAATGGAGAATTTGTAGTTACTAATAAATGCTAGTAAACTAGTAAATTATAAGAAACGTAAAATTTATATATTGTGTGCAAGGATTTCCGGTTAGAAGTGTTTTTTTTTGCTAAATTTTTTAGTTTCACTTCTTCATATCTCAAATAATAAAAATTACATACACTACTAGGATTATTTACAAGTTATTATTGTTTAAATAGTGTGATGTCTTTTCCTGTATAAGTACTGCCTGTCCCTTTATATATTGCTCGTGTTGCTGTGACAACACCACAGAGGTCTCTGATGTATATCAATTTTTCTCGCAAGCCATGTAAGTTATTTGAGTATATTATCTGTACTTCTTCTGAAAAGTATATTATGATTATAAAAGAAAACTGGATTGTTTGTTTATTGCCGACTCGTGGATGTAATTCTTTTTCGAATTCTCTAAACAATTTTGAAAGTACTCCCGAAATTTTGTGGGATGAGAACTTTTCTCTTATAACAAAGTGACTAAGAACAGCTTCGAATAAGAGTGGATTTAGCGAAATTCAACTCTGAAAAGTGTTGATATATTCACTTATTTAAGTAGGGTCCAAATTTTCATTCGCGTGTTAAGAGTTCATTTATATGTGTAGATGAGACGCAAGTAGCTTAGTCACCGTTAGGTTAGGAGCGCTCAAGAAGTTGTAACTCGCTCTCGCTATGGAAATGTACTTCTATTTTGTATATTAGACGACTTGAAGGAAAGTTTAGACACTACATATCTTATTTATTATATCTGACAGTTGATGAATTCACTCTTAGAATTGAGTGAAATGATCTCTTTGCAAAAGTAAATATTCACTTCAACTGTAAGAATTCTATTACTTGACTACTTATTGTTCTGTTATTATCGCTCTTGTATTATGGGTAAATGGCCGAATATGCTAAAGTTTAAATGTTAAAGTTGGTTTGAATGAGTAAATCCAAAATCCTAAAAATAAGTTAGTTAAACTTAATTATATCGAATAAAACTTATCTATTGCGTTCCACACTCTTCTGGTGTCTATTAGAAGATCCGTGAGAGCCAATTTATGGGCAGTCGAACTTAAGTCCCATTCGTAATCGGTGGGATTCTGTATCATGTCATATAATAAAAGACTGCAGTTGGTTATTACTTGATATGGTAGAGAATTTGGGTGGCCCTACGTGGGAATCGGTTTTGTGTGGGAAATGTAGCATTCAGTCATTTTAACCAAGCGGATCATTCTGCTGTTGGCGTAGGTAAAAATATTTTGCAAAAGCACCAAACTATTATCCAATACTAACATTTCTTGATATGAATTTTTGTGTAATCTTGGTTTTTTTGGCCATAATAAAAATAAAAAACAATTTGAAATGATTATTCGAAATAAATTTTGATTGATGCATCGCATCACAATTTTTGATGAAATTACTAAATGGAATTAACGTCGACTCGAGCTGTTTGAACTTGTGACTGGTGAGATATTGAAGATGGTTCTTATTAATTTTTAATCCCATGAGTTACAAGCATTATGTTGAATCATTTATTAAATGAAACGACTTACCGCTGTTTGTATTATTTGGTCAAATAGAGAACTTACATGGTATGGAATTTTCATATATTAAGAGTTAAAATGGATAGATTATAACTAAACGAGAAAAGTTACAACACAGTTTTGCAATTTTCGAAGTAATTATTTAGATATAAATTATTAAAATTTGCCAAAAACTGAACGTCGGTTTGAATCGATGTCACGTGACTATAACGACATAGTCGGTAAGGTGGCGTTACTGACGGCAATGCAGTGGAACTACATTGCATATATATAGATATACATATACGTTATATGCATGTACAAAACGTCAAATAAAGTTATGTTTACATCATGGAGAATTATGTCTATTCTCCATGGTTTACATTTTGAAATATGTAAACAGATTTTTTACAATGTAATTGTTTAAAAGTGTTGGCAACTGAATTAAACATTTTAAATATGAAAAGAGAATTATAAAAAGGAAAAGAAATTTTACAAATGAGAGGACGACAGAAAACAACAATTATTAGATATAAGTATGTACATGTATACACAATTAGTTTGATAACCAGACCAAGGTTATAATAATTTATAATAATTTTTAATGCTAAAATATATTATAAAAGTGTATATACTTTGTGTAAATTTCATTTGTTTTAGGAGCGGTTAAAGGAAAAATTGGATTTGTTTTGCTTATACTAATCTAAACGTGAGCGTTCTATTTCAATCAAACAAATCTAACGCACTGCCTATATGTATATCTATATATATGCAATGTAGTTCCACTGCATTGCCGTCAGCGTCGCCACCTTACCGACTATATCGTTATAGTCACGTGACATCGATTCAAACCGACGTTTAGTTTTCGGCAAATTTTAATAATTTATATCTAAATAATTACTTCGAAAATTGCAAAACTGTGTTGTAACTTTTCATTTCTAATAATTATCTTTCGATTTAAATTAAATTTAAAAGTCATGCAAGTTCTCTATTGTAATGGGTAATTTTGAATTATTTTAATAATGGGCAGTTTTAAATGTTTATTTGTTTAAATTACAAAAGTAAAACTTATCAAATAACATCAGTTTCATATTATTTAATAATAGTAGTATTAAAAAATACTATTGAAATGTGTTGCAAACACTAAATTTTACACAAACCTGAAAATTGATCATTGGTTTGCGACTATTCCTTCCCTGATTCCTATTGGAGTTTCATACCAACAATTTATGAAGGTGACACACGTGCCAATTTAAAGTGGACGAGGTTCATTATCGCCAAGTTTCTTTTAGTTCCACCTCGGGCAATTCAGTAATTTGGACATGTGTATTTGTTCGTGGCATGTACACTGGGTAAACCAGTAAGGTCTCAGAGTGTGTTCACTGATTTGCATACCCAAGTGCCCCATCGTCTAATTAGTGACAAACATAAATCGATTAATGAGATTCTCTCTCTGCCCTCCTATATTTACTTTCAACTTCAAACCAGCTGAAAAAAAATTAAGTGGTATTAGTTTCATGTAAGTCCTGTTTTAAATACCCCTAAACTACATTGGAATGCACCCGTATAAGTATCTCCAAAAATAACCAGTGTAATGAACTACTTCGGATTTAATTTCTTCATTAACTATCGATATTCAGGACTTTATAAAAACTGGGATCTGTGTTTCTGGTTTGTATTTATATGCCTTAAAAGAAATGTTGAATTTTCAATTTATTTCGGATTTAAGAATTTAATTAAATAATCGTTTTTTTGCGGAACACATAATTATTAAAAATAATGTGTTAATTTGTACGTTGCGTTGTATAAAAACGTATCACGAAATCATTTCTGCGTTCAGCAGTGTTCAACGTAATTATTAATTAGATTTTATTGTATGCTATATTCCAGATTAGTCTAACCCATAGAAAATAAACACCTTGGGAATTCGAATTCATAAATATATTCATATATATTCTCCTAATATTGCTAATAAATTTGTATTTGCAATTTTATATTTAATGTTTAATTGTATTAAATTTTTTCGGTTTATGCCCTGCAAAGTTTTTTTATGTGTATTTTAAATTTGTGAAATTTTACGCAAAATATGTTAATTATTTTCCTACACTCTAAATCTCTTAAAGAGAAAATTGAGCCACTTTCGGCTACAAGTGACTTTTTCACTATTTTTAAAGTGGAAATCTCACTTTATTAAAAGTGGTTGGAAACATGTCACTCTAATAAAGTGAAATTTCCATTTTCGAAATAGTAAAAAGTCACCTTTACAGTATATATTTTACTTCTTTAACGATGTAAAATACTGTGCAGTAAATTATTATCATAATGTAAACTTACATTTTTAGCTGCTGAAAATGACATTACAAAAATTGAAAATTGTTATGAATATCATAAATCTTGATGAAACATTGCAGGGTAAATGTCAAACAAATTCAGCAGAATTAAATATTTTTAAACCTGTACTCGAAAAGGTTTTGTCTTCCAACATTTGTGTATAACCTAAATGCTGATCGCTCTTGATCTACCTTCGCTTATTCCTGTTCCTCGTTAACTCCGTACGCGATGTATTCCAATATTCGACAATTAATTTTAATATTTCCTTCTTTGTGAAATTCGAACACCGCACCAAAATATCAAAAATAGAAAAAAACATTATTTTGTTTTAATAACAGTGGCAAAAAATATTCCGATGTTTGTTTCTATGCAGACTTGCAAATTGGACCAATTTCACATAAGATGAGACGCAAACAACTGGAAAATAACATAGGAAAGCCAGCAGATCCCGGTAGTTCGAACCTCTTCGCAGCAATTCTCGCCCCCGGCACGAAAAATCTCATTTATTCTCTTTTCCTTATCCCATGCACGCGCATAATGCACTGCCCCTTGCGTCTCAAGACCCCTCTTGTTGCACACTGCGGCGAAGAAAGGAGTGCGTTCGATCGCCTCAGTTATTTGTTTATCGCTCCCACTGGGAACGTAACGTGCGTTCTTACCGGTTGGTCTGCACCATCCCATCGCACGCAGTATTTTTCAAAAAAATTTCTTTTAATCCGGTATTGCATTGTAAAGTGTTTCATGAAAATTTAGTTGCACTAATTAAAATATTTTTGTGAGATTCGACATCTCTTCAATTACAGATGTAGATAGAAGATCCTTTTTTTTCTTGTGTTTTTTTAGCTGCACACTACAGATACTATCATAAAAATTAGCAGTTCAGAAAAACGCTCTTTCGAACAGACTGTAGAAACCCCTGAATTTTGCTATTTTATTTCTAATATAACTGTTTTCAATAAGCAAGATACATTGTACAGATATGATATTTTGTACAGAATCTATACCAACTTTTTCTACGCAACAACGAGTTTCGTGTTTTAATAAAATAACAAAATTTGTGAAGTAACACGCAATGCACTCATGTTCATTATGATATTATTAAAACCGTAGAAAATAGTTAAATTAAAAATATAGGGGTCCACCCCCTCCCCTCTATCGCAACGCTTCCATAGACATACCAACCTAACCAACAACTATAAAAGTGTGATGGTTATCACATTCTACATTACATTTGGTTACGTTTTGTTTAAACTATATGGATCAAATTTAAATTTAAAAAAATAATCGATATTTCTTGACAATTTCCTCTTTGAAAGTGAAAATTGAACTACTTTTACGAGTGACGTTTCACATTGAATGAGGTAAATCCTCCTCCGACAGAAAAGAAACGTCAATTTAAAAGAGTAAAAATGAACATTCGCACAAAATTTTCATTTGATCAAGCATGAATTCCGCTCCTAGAAAGTCATGGAGATGAAATAATACTCTTTAAATTCCTTGGAGTGAAAATTGAGCCACTCTTACTGAAGTAAAATGTCACTCTTCTTAGAGAGACATTTTCACTTGTAATAGAAGAGTGGCTCAATTTTCATTCCAAGGAATTTAGACAGTATGGTATCTAAGATGATCAGGACATTCTTCATTAAACTGATGGTATTAATTTTGTTGTGAATGATATACATCCAATATTTACTTTCAAGCTGATGGAGTTTATCAAGTGAATTTCAACTGACCGATAAGCCTGACGTATTTCAACAACTTTACGAGTGGCTAAAAGCCGCTCCTATTCGTAAGCAAAGAATCCACGAACGCCACTTAGAAAATAACGCAATACATTGTAAGGGCAATTACAAAGATCCGTAACTTTTGAGATCTCTCAGTCGCTACGTTTTGGTGACTTAAATGTCAACTTATAAACAGGTCGCGAATTCCATAAATCTAAGGGAAAGCACGATCGACGATTCCCTGCGGGAATTCAGAGCGGGATTTGCAAAAGCGCGAAAATTGTGAAATCGATCGGTTGATCCGAAATGACGTTGTATTATTAAGACTTGCAATGCGTAGGTTGAGAGAGTGATTTACCGGGCACGAGTAATTATCGGTGTGTTGGGTTATGTGCGTGTACGGTAACCGTTATTAGAAGAGAACACGCTTGTTTTTGTTGCGGGCATGTTTACTGCCTGTGATGTCGGCGATAATGAATATTGGTGGTGATATCGGTTTGAATAAAGTGTCGCAATGAATTTTCTCATGCACTTTTGTATATGCGAAAAAGTGCAGGGACTGTAATTTCTCTGCTTTTTTTAAATCCTGCATAAGAGATGCTATTATTGCTTTAATTACAATGTTTACTAATGTAATATTGCAATTTAAATTTGAAAGGCGAAGTTTTATGTATGTAGTAACCGAAAATAACTACACTAGTGTATTCTCATGTAATTTTTCTCGCTGAATTCAAACAAATTCTACATTCGCCAAAAGTTTTTTTGGAAAATCTAAAAAAATCACTATTCTTGTGTAACCCTGCGATAGTGTATTCCCATGAATTTTCTCCTGTGAAATCCGAATCCGAAGTCGGAATTGTCAGATTGGCTCAGATTTTTGTGAAAAACTAAAAAAAAAACCATTGCTTAAAGACAAAATAGAAAAAACTGTTTGCCAATACAATAGGATAGAGTATTTATAGGTATTATTTTCCGATTAATTCGAATCCTAAGTCAAAAGGGTGGGATTGGATGAAATTTTTTTATATAAACGATAAAAAAACATACTAAAAACTGATAGAATGTAAACGTCTTTTGCAGAAGCACTGCACTATGGTATTTTCATGTATTTTTTCCAGTTGGCTTCAAATTCGGTTAAAAGACAATAGCAAACGTTTTTTCGCAGGGATACTACTATACTATATTCTCGTTTATTTTTCACACGGAATTGGAATATAAAGTTAGAATTACACACTGATTCAATATAATGCTTTCACAGCTTTTAGTGTACTCTTCTGCATTCAAGTGATCGATGCAGACTGTTTTTTTTCGCCTCTTTTAGGTACATCCGCTTTTATTGCCCAGTAGTAATCTGCCATGTTTATATTCTAATATTGTTTGAATGCAAGAGAGTACGATATCACAGAAAAAGTGTTTAACCTCGAAACCATAATATTTCATCAGTCTGCCAGTTTAAAAAAATAAATAAAAAAACATACTATAGTAGTGTCTCGGCAAAAAAAATATTTTCAAAACACTTTGTGTCTATGAAATTCATATGTCAAATATTCCAATTTCGATTAGTTATTAGCATCTGACGAAAAAATCTTAGTATTTTTCGTACTACTTTTTTCAAACGCTTTTGTTCATTTTTACACATCTTCTGTCAGGTTGAAATTATATTGATCATTAAAAATATATTTTGAGTGATATAATATGTTTGTAATGAAAAGTGATGGTCTGCATTCTACAAAACTGTATGAATAACAAAAAATGAAGAATTAGGAACTATTGTTAGAAAACAGTTTAAGAGGGATTTTTTAATACACAAAAGATGATAACAGTCGGTTTTCGATTTGTGATGCTCATGCCATTGAAAGGTATGAGTAAAAGGATAAAAAGAAACAAAAAGCATTAAACAAAAAACATGTTTTGGGAATGTCAGCTACAGTAAATTCGTCAATAAGCATTTTACTACATTTGCAATCAAATTTGTTTTTGTACGAAATATTTCCCCGGAACAACTTAAATCCAGTAGTATATAATAACACCATTTATTTAAATCCAGTAGTATTAGATCGTATATTGAATACCTAACCTAGCAAGTTTAAAGTTAAAGTTTTAATAAAAAATTATTTGAAATACGGGACAAAATGGTTTTGAGTTTCATTCATATTTTACATCTAATACACAGTAAGGCAGTATCCTGTCCCAACAAATAAGTAGTTTATTAGGTTTACAAACTGGGACTATCTACTTATTTGTTACGCCAGTCAACTCTTCTTTCAGGGTACGTGGTTAGTAAATATATGTAATACATGTAAGTTAAGTATGTTAAAATAAAACTGAAAGTCACAGTTTTGACATTTTTTTTATTTGTGATAAATCAGGTGACTAATTTAGATACTGCGTATTACAATGCAATAATTAAATCAGGAGTGATATGCATGAGGATTACCGTGTTAATAACTTCGATAGTGATGTTGAAATAAGTAACAATAATAATTCGGACATTAATTTGGACAGTAGTCATCGTGGTAATGATAACGTAAATGACAGTAGTGACAATGCCAGTTGGGATACTGACAGTGAGGAAAATGTCTGAAAATGGCGTCAATAGGAATGATTGATTGAACTTGATGTTGATGTAAATGATACTAGTGAGTAAGACAGCGAAGATTAGAATAAAAGAAGTTGGAAGTGGAAGTTTCGACCAGATCAGTAAATCTTAAAAAACATATTTATCTTTTATTACTTTTTGTATCGCATAATACTTCTTATTTATAAACCCCCATGCAATTAAATGATCGAAATTACTATTTCTCATTAAGAGGATTCTTTGTAAAGAATACTTGAAATCATTTGAATGATGTTCAAATGTTACACCTCTGAATTGCTACTTTAATCAAATTCACTTTCACCGACGCCATATTTTCAAAGGCATATATTTTGAGGTAAATTCATAGTTAATTACTATTTTACGTTTTTTTTATGAATGTACATCAAATTTCAGCAATATCAGATCGGAATCGGATGAGAATTTGCAAGAGTATATTTCGAAGGTTGACAACGCGAACTGTTTTGGTACTTCAAAAATATATTCTTGTATATTATCTGAAACATTATGTACATTTATAAAACATGCCCAAACCACTCTAAAATAAATGTGGGCTTCTCGCAATATCAAAATATATTAAAATAATATAGATAATAATCTAATATTTTCTGACCATTAACTGGACAATTTTATTTGTAATTATATTTAAGAGATAGATTTGTTTCATCTGCATTGAAAACATTTATGGTTTTACTATCCCGTTACTAGATAGTAAATACATTGTATTGTAAAAATCATATCTGATACTACATTCATACAGTTGGTAAGAATATCTTTCTCCATGAACCCACACGAAAGGTAGTAAACACCGTTCACAAACACGATGACAAATTCGTTTGGACGATTAACTAACACCATTAAACGGTAGCAAGTTCAGATGAAGTTGTTGGAATTAAGCTGGTGTTAACCTTTTTTTCTAAATTCTATTTTAAAATATCTTTGTCTATTTATTGACAGATTTGAGTAATTTTCTTGACATCAATCAAAGTGTCGCCTTACGATGATTTCCGCGTTTAGAAAGAATCTTGGTCGATTTCTTGCCTATACATCCCGTTTCCTGTTGTCGAAACGAACGGCAAATTAATGAAGACGTCGGAAGGCCAGACCGGGGGTAAAATTAAAGGGACACGCCAGCCATTAGAATACTTAACGAGGACATTGCGTACTCCGGCGAGACGGCGAGGCTGGCGTAAGGATAGTGCGCGGGTGTGATGATGAATCACTGCGGGTGAACGGCGCTGGGTCGGGCCAGAATATTAAATTAAATCTACTTAGCCAAAAAGTAGTCGTCTCTCGAGGCGAGGTTCGGCGAGAAGATTACAAAAGGCGGACAAAAAGAACGGGCGGAGTACAAAAAAAATACTGAAACGGACCGGGAAGAAATAACGCCGATTAGAGCAAGTCAGAAAGAAGAGACCAAGAGAAAGTCACATTTGAAAGAAAGAGAGGGACGTAGAGTGCACCTCGTGGCATTTTTCATTTTTTTCATTGCCTCGTGAAATTAGTCACTATTCTCATGTGTTACACATTAACAGACGTAAAACGAGAGAGCAGGTAATGAAATTAGAGAAACATGGAGATCGAACGATAAATTGAAAACCGAAACGGTACATTTTTAGTACATCGGAGAGTGACGTTTCATATTCTTTTAGAATTGGTATCTTTTTTCATTTAAATACCTCAAAAAAGATTGGGCCATTCTACTAAATATCGACAATTATCAGAAGATTTTTCTGCACAATAATTCAGGAAAATAAAATATATGAGTAGTTTTTATCGCTTAGTTTTCTGTGACATGTTAATCTTTTTAGAATAATAAGAGAACGATTTTTCTAAACGAACGAATTTTTATGTTAAGAGAGCTGTAAAGTGATTAAATAATAAAATATTATTGTATCCAAAAATCTAAAGATTTACCAAACTGATAAGAGCTCTTTTAATAAAAATATACTACATATGCTGATAAATACGTAAGATGTTAATCAAGAATTTAGGAAGAATTAATTAATAAAATCTGGTAGGAGATATTTCAACTTTTAAAAATTAAAACAACCGAAAATTTTTTTAACTTTTTTTACTTTTTAGTTAAAATTTACCACATTTGTTTTTGGAATCATGAAAATGCCATTCTGATTACAACAATTGAAAAAGCAAATAGAGTATAGTGTACCAATATAATATTATGTCTGATTGACAACCACATTTCCAGTCATTACACTACAAAATTGCAATCTAAAATGGACTAGTATTTACAATGAATTTACATTAGGAATTATATTATAATATGGCGAACATCTTTGAAGTGCTGTGATGTGGCATAACATCACAACATACATTGTAGTATGAACTAAATATTAGTTTTAAATTATATTAAAATGTACAAGTTTCAAGAAAATATTCAATTCATCTTTTGTTATTGAGAAGTGACGATACCGGCAATTAGTGATTTTATGGCAAATATTGTAGCATGCTTGCTTTTATATGCTTGTAATTGTGATGAAATTACACTGAGGAACGAATAAAAACAGTATTTTTATTTCTCATTTAGCATTCATCAGATTTTGAAATTCAATATTCAAAGTAATGAACAAAACTTTTTATATCAAGTCTTGATAGTTCACTTGGTCGAATGCAAAAATAGTTTTTATGTTAAAATGCACTTCTTGAAATCATCTTGTTACAATTATGAACTAATTACAACGACTGAAATAGTAAATAACACAATTACGAGCTTCCGTTATAACATACTAAATCATTTAATTCAACATCTGGAAAACAGATAGGATATTAATGCAAAGATTTTATTTGGACATTAATTCAAAGATAATGGAAGTTACCAGATTTATTTTCTATCTACACAAATTTAGTAGTAATATCTAGTAATTAATCAAGTTAAAATTGGTCATAGAATCTCTTGAACCACTTTTTTATTATTAAACAATAGTTCTCACAGTTCTCACTGAAATTATTTGGTACCAATTACAAAGGTTAATCGATACATTTTGTCATAAAAAACATAAAATATACCTTTTTTAATATATAAGTAATTCATATAGAACAATTAAAGGAAACGATATTTTCTATAAGGAACATTAAATGGAAAAATTTAATGATAATTAATATGTGAGGAACTGCAACTAGAAATCAGTGTCACTTAAACTGAATTTATTACTGGTAGACAATGGTATCGTGTCTGCTCTACTCTCTAAATAATAGTATAATTGTCTCAATTAGGCGTCTGTAAATTTGTTGGCAAAGTGTTATGCAGTAGCACTAGAGTTAATAAATTTATCTGTACTATTGGATAATTAACACTTATATATATTTTTGTTTCGGTTTTTGCGACGTCTATTGGACTTTTTCTTCATTTCATTTCTATTTTTGATTTAGAAAAGTTTAGCAAACAAAATTAATCAATATGATAGTATGTTTGATCATTGTTTATTTCTCGACGGTTTTGAATGAATAAAGTATGCGATAGAAATTCTGCGAAACACATTTTTCGCAATAGTTCAAGTTTTGACCGCTAGAGGGATATTTTATATTGTTCTGTTTTTCCTTTTAATATTAAAACCCAATAGTTATCGTATCCATAATTCATATAAGAAGATAATTAAGTAACACGCTCGACGTGCACTGACATTCTAGTGACGTCTATATATTTATTTATTTATTTTTACTCACATTAATATTTACAAATAGACCGACACATACCAAGAATTTCCATCACATACTTTAATAATAGTATATAATTAGATCTTAACCGATAATAACAATAGTCTGAATACTTCAATGTTATGAAATGTTGTAAACCCTAAGATAGTAAGGTATAAATAGTAATGAGAAATATATTGAGATGACTGCCCCTATCCTAAAGATCGTAATGGTTATCATATATTTTTCTCTATGTATCTCTAATGATTTAATTTAAAAAAACTGTAGACTATGATTCAAGTAGATAATAATAGACATGGATGATATAAAAATTGAGAAATATCGAATATTACAGTTTTGTTAATTTTAAGTAGTAAGAGCTGGTATTAGTCGATCACATGAATTCTGCCATCTGTAAATTATTGACCCATCTCTGGACATACATACTATAACCTAATAAAATTTTTTTTTCAAATCAAAGAATTCTTTTTTATTTTAAATTCATTAAAAATTAACATAATCGACGTAAAAAAAATAAAGATATCAATGTATTCTAATACAATCTTAATCTTAAATAATCAAACTTAATTGATAATTGTTTAGATATCTGGTAAATTTTCATTCTTTACTGTCACTTTTTAAGTATATTATTTATTAAATTTGATTTATTCCGTTTAGTCCAACAATACTCGCATAATATTATTTATTTTGAATATTATTTTTTTAGTGATTAACATTAATTTTATTATATTTTCGAATTGCTTTACATTTCTACGTTCTATTCCCGACCAGATAATTGTTGATTTAAAAAAGTGCATTGGGTAGCGTGTCATCCAGGCGGTCACGACCTGCGCGAGCACTGCGACGCCTAGCTGTCAATGTTACCAAGTATTAGTGCATACATATTGATCAGCAATGATAGTTCATAGAACATTATTTTCCAAGTGGTCATGTGCGAGTTATTTCTCGTATTACGAAAGGAATCTATAATTTATTAAAAAAGGAAATTTCCTCGTACTACGATTCTGCTAAGGAAAATCGAAATTACATAATCGTCAAACATGTCGCATCGGTATGGTTTTCATCCAACTTTCGTTTCAATCAATAATCACAGTCATAAAAAAAATGTTTAATTAATTCAGTCGCTTTAATTGTGCAGTCTTGTATCTCAAATTAATGTACTTGCAAGACGGGTTTACTAGTTAAAGACAGTAAGTAGTTCATGTACCGAATATTAAAAAGATGTCACAAGTTTAAACGATTAAATACGACTTCTGAATAACAGTTTTCTTCAGTCGAATTAAATAACATTTGTTGTTCATAAATCAGTTTAAACGATCAAGATAGGCTTTTTTAATACGGTTTAAGAACGTAAGGATTGAAAATGATTCTTGGACGAATTGCCAGTGAATTTAAGGGTTTTAGGAATCAATTGACGATTTTATTGTTAAAAAGGATCTGTCGACCAAACAGTGTTTATGATTGAGGACAATTTGAAAGCTAGTTGATATTAACAGTTAATTTTTTGAGCTTTTATAAGTGTAATTTAGCCTTTCCAACGCTGAAGAGTACACAACTTTCCTCTGAAAAGAAGGCTTCGATATGAAGGCCTTAATATCTCTTGACTTTATTCACGAACATGTGTATGAGTCACATAAAGAAGAATATAATTTTGTTCTACATAAACTGAAAAAAATTCTTAGTTGATTTGACTACTTTTTAACTTTTGAAAGTATTTCAATAGATTCTGAACGGAATTTTACAGGTTGTAGTTACAACGATAAAGGAGTTAAATCAACAAAAAATATAGTTATGGGAAATACGTACATTTTGTCAGTTAATTCTGCTATATTTAAAAACATTTTTTAGACTCTATAACTACCTAGTACACTAAAACTATTCAACATGCTGGAGCAATGTATTTTTAATTGCATTTAGCAGAACTGCATTTTTAGTTGATTTAACTTCTTTACGGTAGTAACTGCAACTCAGAATTTTTTTTGAAGCGTATCGAACTACTCTGCGTAGTTAAGTAATCAAATCAACTAAGAATTTTTCTTAAAAATTTGTTTAGTGGAGTTATTTTTAGTGCAGCTATTGGAAGTTGCTTTTTTATTATATTCGTGCATGTCTTTTTGAGTTTTATGTATAGTATTGCATTTCTTGATCTCCAATCATTCGGAATACTTTTTCGTTTACTAAGTAAATAATATTAACTTAAGTAAAAATAGTAAAATTAACAACGTCAACAAAGTTACTATTATTTTTTTTTCATCCACAAAGTATGTATTATTTTTTTAAAGTCACTGATATTTTTTTTAACTACTCTCGACTCAACTTCTGAATGGTAGTTGAATTTGCCAAGTAAATTTTTTTCAGTATGTATATATATATTTCTCATAATATAATGCCTGAAATAAACTTAATAAAGTCCATGATGTTTTGTATTCAACAATAAATTTAATTTTTTGTATCATTTACTTAATTGCTGGTAAAAAATAACATTAATTCACCTGTAGTAACTGTAATGGCGACTGAGTGGCAAATTTAATCTAACTTTATGTTAAATTTAAGTAATAAACAAGCAGAGTTATGGATATATAAATATATTTAAATTAAATTTAGTTTCGTGTTTAGCTGGTCTCTTATTTTCAAAATTCTGTCATTTTAATCAGTCTGAGTTAATAAACATTTGATTTACTTTTATACTTATATTTACCAGTAAATCTTACCAAGTTCTTATAAAAAGATTACTTTAGTACTATTTCATTTTATTTAGATTGTTAAATGTGCTGTATTTATGATTTTTTCCATGGACTAATATACTGGAACTTGCTAGCAACTTACTACAAGTAACGTCATTAGTTTATTCTATCGATGAATCTTACAAATAACGACAAATGATTGAGGGGAATATATTTTTCTTGTATTACTAATGATTTAAAGAACTATTATTGTGAACAATTTAAAATTTGTCGTAACTATATCACAGATTTTCAAATATAAAAAATTGACAATTCCTGAGAGTTTTAAATAAATATATAGCATAAACTCCGGCTTAATGAACAGGCATGAATAGCAAAAATATACCTTAATAATTTAAGACTATTTTATGAACAATCGTGATATACTATTCTAATTTAGAAAGTGTATTGCATACATTTATATTACTATGAATATACGAGTAGTTTCCTGGTACTGTGTAAAGTTGTCAATAGTTACCGTCGGTATATTTGAGTAGTTAATTTTGTAAAAGATTTTTATCCAAAACAGCGAAAATTAAGTGCTATTTCATACTTTCATACCAAATGTATATTTAAACTAAAAAAATATTTCTTTACATATAATAAATCTTTCTCCTTTTTAGTAGATTTTGCTTAATTCAAGAAACTTTTTTCTTCGCTAAATCTGAATGATTTACAGTACTTAGCATAGTTATTACAAACTAGCAAATTATTATTGCAATAGAAACTTTTAAGAATTTAGTATTCTTATGCCAAATGGTATCCTCATTTTGCTTTTAAAAATGATAAAATGATACGATTGTTTGATTACATAAGGTCATCTTCAAAGCTCGAAGATATGACTCAGGCATGACTCTTTTAACATTTCCCGTTCATAATATACAAATAACCCCAGCAGTATAATCAACATTGAATACGGAAATATAAAATCAAATATTCTCTAGCAAAATGAAGGCAACCCACGAATGGCTGATCAGTTATGACTGTTTTCACTTAATATTAATCATGCATTAGCATCGCGCAGTTCCTCTTATACAAAGGCTACACCTTAAAAGAGCTCATTTCAAGGAAATTTATTATAGATGTTTCAACATCGCAGATCAGTTTCAGAATCGTAGTAAAAATTAAATTATTTCCGCCAGACGAAGAATTGCAGACTCCATGCATCATAGCAAAGCTTCTAATATTAAATTATTTCTATCAGAACTGAAAAGTATATGCGTGACACTAGAAAGGTCGTTAATCACACCTAAGAAAGTCCCGGTACAGCAAATATTTTTCTCCAAAGCGTCTCTTATAAGATCACGTTGTCATTCTCTAATTTGCGTCACATATTGGAAAGTGAACATTCTTCGGTCTACCGTGTTTAGAACAATAACTTCATCATTTCGCGAAGAATCTGATGTCAACATAACTTCTTGCGACAAAAAAAAAACAATCGAATCAAAATTCTTAAACGACTTTTAAACGTATTCAGAAAAAAGTGACATTATATTAATACTGGTCGTCTCTCTCTCTCCTTCCTGTGTTTCATCTCAGTCTGTCGTACGTCTCCCTCCGTCCCGTTGGCTCTTTCCGACCCGCGCCTAGCTCTTCGTTTTTTTAAGGCCCTTGGGTTAGCGTCTTCTCCGTAGTTGAAATACAAAATGAAATATGAAATAATGGTCCGTGCCCATGGCTGGCTGAAGGCACCGGCGCACCCATATTTACGCCCCCATACTTATACGTGCACGCACCCGCGCGCGGTGTACGTAATGCCGAGCCTCGTCGTCATCGTCGTCGGTGCCTGCGAACCGGTGAACGGTTACACTTACACTCACAAATATTTGTACCTACATATACATATACGTATTCTTCCTCAAACACATATAATAAACACGCACGTACGCATACGTATAAGCGATTATAGAGAGGCGATATATCGGCTCGGTACGTACAGCGACGCAGTACGTAGATTCGTACATATTGTGTATCGCCTTATAATACGAGCATATATGCGAAAACTTGGAAAAATGCGAGCAAACGGCCGCAGCACGCGTGGGTAAATATACGCAGTATATATCTGGGTTCGTCCCTTTCTTTTTTTCGTGTTCGTACATACGTATTAACCCTTGTCCGCAGCTTAATGATATTGCGCTCTGCCATTAAGATAGCGAAATTGTTTCTTCCGACGTAAAATAAAGATTAAAAGGGATTCCCGGATCGAAACGTTTGAAAAACGAAAGTAAAGCGCCGCGAGCGATTAAAATGCGTGTTCGATAGATTGTGAATGTACTTTTACGATGGTTCGAATAGTTCGCTACGCCCGATTTTTATTCAGACAGGCATTCTGTTTCATTGTACTTTTCAGGTGAATTCCTAGGAACAGCTTTTTTGTTACGTTATTGTGAGAACGCTGAGATTTGATTAGAATATTTAATCTGGAGGAACTGGATTAACGAGATTTGGTTTGTAGGTATTACACTCTAATAGATTTATGCGAAATTTTAGAACCGTGCTCGAGATATGTTTCCCAGCCTCTGTAAAATGAACATTGCAGAATTTGTTCACCAGGGCTTTTTTGACCCACTAAAGCCTGACATTTATGATACTTGAAAAACAATAATAGCAATTACTGATACTAACTAAGCAATTAGTCAGTTTTATTCAATTGCACCAGTTATTCAGACAAATGTCGTGTAGGAAGCTCGCATTTGTTTGCTTATGCAATTTCTGCGTAGTGCTGAATTTATTTTCGTAAGCAAGGGGGTGCTCAACATGTCCTAAGAATTTGATGCCGATGATCACTTTGTCCAGTCGTTCTAGTTACTTCTTTATCAGAATGATCTAAACACTATGAATTCCTTATAAAGTGGTAGCCGTTACTACTTAAAGAATAAAGACCACCAATCATAAGATCCAGACACACATACTATGTTCTCATAGATATCCGGACACCGTAGCTGACACGCGTTAAGACAACTATTTGAGCATCTACCCAGATACCTTTGGAAGGTACAATCGATACGAGTTTCAGAGAACAGATCAGTTTCAGAAACTAATTAATTACTTGGGGCAACTAAGTAAAAATCACTAATTAGTTATTGCAACTACTCTTTTGATAGCTATACTTATTTAATTACTCCAATCAATTGCCGACGGAATTCCGATGTTTAAACGAATAGTTGAGACTACTAACCAAGTCGTTTATTTCATGTACATATACTGAATATTGGTGGTTGACAGAAAAATACCTTTTGACACTATCAGAGGCAAACAATCTCTGAAGCTCAATGTTTTAGGATATTATTAAAACTTATATATATCTATATCATGGTAATGTATATTTGAACATGACATATCGAAAATTTAAAATGAAGATGTTCTAACCTTTCGAGATGACTAACTACCTACATTTTAGTGCTTAAATTAAAAATTTCAAGCTACACTCTATTTAGCTGCAGAATGCTCGCGACACTAAAATCCAAACATCACAAATAGTTTAGATTCATTACAAACTGCATTAAATCATCGATTAAATACTCAGTTTGCAATGTGCCCTGACGTACCCATCCTGGGATGCCACGAGAACGTTTTTCTTAACATCAAAAATCTTTGGGATGATCCCAAACTTGTGGAGTTGGGAAAAAACTGACCTATACCACTTTTCTTGTATAAATTCGGGGCCGTCTTAAGAAAATTGCAGATATGCGTTTGAAATTTGAAAGTACTGTTTGTCGTTACACATGACTCCGACGTCAAAACACTAATCAAATCTATTGTTTTTCATACTGAATACCTGTCATGGATTTATCAGCTTATATTAACCTTCGCCGGTCACTGGTATATAATTCGCTTTATTAGTTTTAAATTGGAACACCTATCGGTAATTTAAAGTACTACCAATAAATTTCTGGTAATGCCGTTGTCTGAAAAACGTCAGTATACTCGTGGTACGTTACAAAAACTAGTCGATTTCGTGGCGGGGTCCAGCGGACCCCAGTGTGATTACGGTGTATACTTTGAAGAAAATAAAAAATCTTTTATTTCATGATTCGTCTAGAATAAATAGTCCAAATCTGTGAATATTATTATGAGACATACATTATTTTTTTGAGATGGATTACAATTTAAGAGTTTGTAATATTCGTAAGCAATTAGAAGAGACTGAGGAAGATGAAACTATTGGCGGAGATGCTTCAGAAATGTTTGATTAGCAGGATGTAAATTACTTTATTTGTTCAGTTATATATCTTATATTTAAAAATTATGTATTTTATGTTTTAAAGATTACGCACTTCATTCATCTAAATAAATACCTTTTTTAAACTGAACATCAATAGACTATTTTTTTTTACAAGACCGCAATCTGCAAAGTACGTCCAGAAAATTTCATTCAAAATATTAAAAATATAATAAGTTATGATTTTTTAAGTAAATAAAGTCATTTTCTGCACTTTTTTTATTTGTAATTTTCTTTATTATGCTAGATGCAAACTTATGCAAATTGAACAATGGGGTTATAATTTGGGATGGTTGAAAAACGTCTCAGAATTTGTGTAACTTGCTATGGCTTACTCTTTTAATACAAGAACGATTTTAAGCATTAAGGTCCGGTGGACCCTGTGTGTCGTTCTTAGCATTTTTAGGAGGTGTGACCGGCGAAGGTTAAACCATGCCAAACTGGTCTTAGCAAATGAAAAACAGCTGCCTTACTTTAACCTATACGCATTTTTCAAATTACAAACAAATTCATTATTGAATTATCGTATTCTTACACACTTGTTAAGGTTGTTTATGTAGTACAGTAGAACCTCGGGACTTATAAATTCGGGAGTTCTAAGGACCTCGAGACATCGAAGCCACCAGCCTCGGCACTTCGAAGTCACGTGGTACATAATTTATGGCACATGGTATACATATCGATAGCAGGCGAAATGCCTCGTCAACCTAGGGCAGTGAAAATTGCACAGGACACATGTGCACTAAAGTTAGAAGTCCCGAATCATGCAGTCCCGTAAATTTAGAAGTCCCAATGTTCTACTGTAAAGCAACAAGTTTCATCCAACTGTGAGAAAGTCTCCTGGTGGTATATATACAGGTTAATGTCTTTGGTAACTTATGTGGTTACTCCGTGTGATGGACGTTTCTTTCGAGAAATTGATGAGCAATAAGTACACATTTTTTAAGTAGAAATAGCAAAAGATTCACAATTTATATGACTGGAAGGTCACCACGTGGTAAAACATAAAATGGTTCATCAACGTCAATGATTCTGGCAAACTAGCTGCTCAAAATTCAAGAAACAAAACAGTATTCTGAAGCTGTGACCATAGCTCAAACTAAAAATATTTAAATCCTATATTTATAACAAAATAAACAAAAAGCAGTGATATATTAAAACCAAAATTATATCAAGCGCAAAAAGTATCTATATCCTCACCTTCCTTTTTGCATTTTAGAGTAATGGTGTAGCGTGAATTGTATTTATGTTGGGGAACCAGCAATATATGGTACCATTCTGAAGTTCTAAATGTTCATCTTTCTAAAAAGAAGCAGAAAAGTGCTGAAAAAGCGACCCCACAAAACATGTAGTACCCCCATTTAATGTTAGAGGAATAAGCCAAATTTTAGAAGACGAGTTCATTTGTCTTCAAAAGAAGATAATCGAGGATTACTTTGTAGAAATTAATTACTTTTTGGCAGTTAACAAAAAATGGTTAGGGTACAATAATAATGATAGTATATAATTGATAAAACGATTTAATTTATCGGAAAAATATCTAGGTTTATTTATGTTAAATTTTCCCCTTAAATAATTATACTATTACAATTTATAAATTGTACTTATTGAGATTTTCTTGTTTATGTCAACCGCTATAGGACAAATAATTTGGTAAGATAACCCTTATATATTCTAGTGCGTGCACTTACTATATGTTTTATTTGAAACCTTTTTTATGTCAGCATGTTTAATGTTATGACTATGTATACATTAATCTACTTGTGTCTATGATATTTACTTTCATGCTGAACTTAGTTTCGGTAGCAGGCAATTCATGTGCTCGAATAAAATTTATTCAGAATTGAAATATACTCACTATAATCAATAATTAAAATGTCAAATAACATTTTCAATGTACTGTAATGAATTTCAATCGATTTTGATTCAATGCACTTAAAAATTGTAACTACTTAAGTAGTAAGATGCGGACCAAACATCTTGTCGTAGATGTTGTTACTACTTAACATGCACTAAAGTAGTAACAGTACGTATTAAAGAAAATTGATCCATATCTCACTACTTAAGGAAACCTTCGCCGATTATTTGTAAATTACCTGCAGTTCTGTATAAAAATTATTATAATTGAATTTCGTGGCGATCAAAAGGAGATACGCGCGAAACGCCGGAGAATTTGTTGGCCCCTCGGCTCGTAATTTTTTGACTTTCGAATTTTAAAGTTTTCATTAGATATTTTAATAGTAAAATTAATTACGCGAATTTTTGGTTAAAATCAAAAATTTCTATCTCTCTACGTTTCACGAATATTCGAAACGACGCGACGCGACAGCATGACAACTTTCAATTGTTACTTGAAAACTACAAGTCAGATTAGTCTATAACTTTACAAAAAACTTCTTTGAACCTTCCTCGAATTTTCGGTACGAAGGAAATTTCGATTTATTGAAATTCCCTCGACTCCCGAATTGTTTGTCAAGCTTTCAATGTCAATTTTGTGCAGTAAAACAAAAACCAATTTTTAAAAAATGTCCGTAATAACTAACCATAATTTGGAAAAATACGTTAGTTTGTAGATAGAATAGTGCATATTCCCGAAAAATTTCATTAAAAAATTCCAATTATTGTAAAAGATATGACATGACGAGTTAAAGACAAAATAATTAAGTTATTTTATATTTCAAATAATTTAGTTTTTTGCGATTATATTAAAATCGAAGTGGGATAGAAATTTTTTATTGAAAACAAAAATTCGTGCAATTAATTTTTCTATTAAGATATCTAATGAAAACTTTAAAATTCGAAAGTCAAAAAATTACGAGCCGAGGGGCCAACCAATTCTCCGGCGTTCGCGCGCATCTCCTTTTTATCGCCAGGGGTTCAATTCTTGATGACTGCATGACTTAGGGAAGTGACATTTGAATGCCAATGCCTCATGAGTTTCCTACAAATCCTCGGCACTAAAATGAATCGTCTACCCCCAATTATTTACAGGCAAAGAAAATGATTATCCTTTTTCACCATTTTTTTACATCGTTTCATATTTTTTATTTTTCTGTTGCAGGAAAAAAGTGGCGTGGTCTTACGCCGCAGGATAGGCGGCCTTACGTGGAGGAGGCCGAAAGGTTAAGGGTCATACACATGCAAGAGCATCCGAACTATAAGTACAGGCCGCGAAGACGGAAACACGCGAAACGAGCTCCGGGGGCACCGTCCTCGCCCCCCTCTGCGACAAATACTCCGGGCAATAGGGCGAATCCTGCCGGTGCTGCGATTCATCATACCATGTAAGTGCTTTTCTCCTCGACTTTTTTTCATTCGTATATGTTAATATACCGTCCTTGCATTTCATCACCCCCTCCTTCCCTACCTACCCTCCACTCCGTAAGTATTTATTATTAAATTGATCCGTATACTGTCAAATTTTACCATTTTTCACCATTCCCTCATCCCATTATTCAAATTTTTAAAATTGATTTAGTTTCAAATACTTTACTGTGTGATAATTTTGCTTCAAATGTTTTTTTACCAATATACATCGTTTTTAGTAGTTTGTCATATCCTCTTACATTCTCCCGAAAATTTACCAGGAAATTAATTAAAATGTCCGCATATATAAGTGCAAACAAGAAATAAGTCACTTTCATGATTTTTTTTATAGCAAATTTTTTAATCATTATATAATTTTAAAGTACAGTAGAGTCCCGGTATATTTGCATCTCGCTATATTTACGTCCCAAAATATTTTCCCAGTTTCGTCTGGATATATTTGTCTGTCGCCGCTCTTTCTCTCCTCCATCTGCTGTGACGTTATAAACGTAACGCGACTGAGGAGAGTGGGAGAAGCGACGCTCTCCTTCTGTTGACAAATATAAGGAGACAGAATGGGAAGGCGAGGAACCGAGCGGGCAAATATACCGGGACTCTACTGTACCTACATTGAATACCTTTCAGGAACTTTTTATTGTGGCGAACTGGATCATCCAAAAAAATAAAAAATATCCATCGATTTAGTTAATTAACAGTATAAACTCATATTTAATCGAAGAATTAAAAAAAATAAGAATTTTTCACAAATTGACGAACTGTTCAAATTAATGGTCCAATATTCGCTACAAAAAGATCGTTTGGCTATAAACATGGACATTTTTTATCGAACACAAAAATCGAACGATTAAATACATTTTGATGTGTTAATTTGGCTACCGATTTTCAAAAGGATCGGTTTAGTAGTTTTCGAGTAATTTTGGTCACGAATTTCAAAAATTCAAGTAAAAGGCGTTTAAAGTTTTAATTACGGTTAGTTTGCATAACAAGGGATTTTTCTACTTCAATGCTCATATCTCAATCAATTTTATTCGTATCAACTTGAAGTTATATGGACGTACACAACAAAATATAAATGGGTTTAACCCTTTAGAAGTATTTTCAAATTTGTTTTTGTCGTTAATTTGGTACATCTATCCTTTACCATGATGTCTTTGTGCTCGATTTTGACAGTTCACTTCATGTGTGTTTTTGTTTTTTCGATGGTTAAAACTTCAAACCAAAATTTTTACATTTTCACACCTTCTTATAAAAAAGGGTGTAGCTGTTATAGTGAGGAAGAAAATAAGCCTTGCACTACGACCGGCCATCACCATTTGCAACTAAAGTAAACATTATTAAAGTGAAATAGATAGCAACAATTTTATCATTGAAGTTTGAGAGAGATATTACCGTTGAATCTTCAGTATCAAGAGAAGCGGTCGCTCCTCGCGCTAAGTTCTTATCAAACGCTGTAATTCTATATACTGTATATCTATATATATGGCGCGAGGAGGCAGATACTATTTTTACAGCTCACATATAGCTTTAGTGCATGTACACTCAACGTACTTTTATTTCCGTACTTCTTTTAATGATATTTTCGAGTTATGGCTATGCTCAATACTTTTTGTTCAAATATACCGTTTTCGTACACTGTAAAAAGTGTTGATGTAAATTTACCACGAATATCGTAGGACACAAAAATACCACTGATAATCGTAGGAAAGTTACCGATACCTGGTAAAGTATAACCTGTTCAATGTAAAATTTCTTTGAAAAGCGGTGTAAAATTTCCGTGGAGCTTGTAAATGTACAGTGATTTTCTAAGGAAAATTACACAAACAATGTAAAATTTTTTACAGTTTCTGATGGAAAATTACCATAATTATCACTGGTATTTTTGTGTCCTATGATTTTTGTTGTAAAATTACAGTTTTATTGTAATATTACTTTATTTATGGTAAAACACCTTCAGAAATCGCTGGAGAACTACAACAAATGTGTAGTTTGACCACGAAAATCGTTGTAAATAATTACATTACTGAAATGTAATTTTACTTCCCACTTTTTTCAGTGTATTGTTGCATATCCAATTTCGAAATATCTGGATTTTCTTCAATAACTCAGTCCTGTAAAGTGCATTTGAAACATTCTAAAATGAGTACTTTCTATAGCATATTCATGAAAAATAATGAACCGTTTAATCTGAAAGTCAGGAAATTTTAATTATTATTGCGGTATTGTGCATTCGAAGTCTTGCCAGAAGATCAGATTATAAGCAAATACTATTATTTAAACGCTATGATGTTTCATATTCATTTATTTATCTGAATATCTTACGTATGGATATACGCGTACATTTTTATTCATCCGGAGTAAATTATATTTATTCGCATCTAAATATAGTGGATGACATAATATATCTTCATCCCTTTCTGATGATTTGAGGTGGATTGATAACATTTATACTTATTGTTCATATATGTGATACGACCTTATCAATTTTGTCCCTGAATTGTAAAGTGTTTCCAAAATATTTATAAAGTTACATTGAAATGATAAATACGATTAATTAATAATAACATAAAATACACAAATAAATGTGAATGTCTAAAGTGGGCAGCGTAAATATTTATAATATTCATTTAAGGTCGAAGATGGATAACTACCAGGGTATGCCGCAAATGCCTTGGGGAGGACATTCACCGATTCCGTCGATTTATCATCAGCAGCAGCAGGGTATCCAGGACTACAAATCCGACAACAATTCTCTTTACGGAAGTCCATACACGCCAATCATTCACTCGCCGGACGTTACACCCGTTGCGAGCCCCGAACCCGACGGTAAATATCATTCTAAATAAAATTAATGATTGTGCTGAATAAAATATTTGGCTAAATAAAAGTATACAGACGATCTATCAAACGCAAAATATTTTGACCGTAAACTCCGTGTCGACCGTAAATGTTGCATTTAATAATGAAATAAGTGGAATTTTATACTTGCTTGCTTCAGTAATATTGATAAAATGTCTGAATGATTCTATTCGATATTAATTCGTGAAAAGTATGTGTGCATATTTTTTATACTTTTACGTTATTTCTTTAAAGACAATCATGTTTTAAATATTTAAGATTGTAACAAAAAAACTCAAGTGAATATTTTTTATACGAAGTGAAATACTTCAACACATCACATGTCATTTTTGAAAAATAAAACGTTATTCAAATCCCGGATAGAATATGAGATTTTGGACAGCAACTTTGTTTCTTTGTAACTACAACTTGAATCACTTATTACCAGTTTTTTTCAGAATATTGGTGAGATTTTAATCCTAACCTCAAAATGTCAATATTTTCACTCATTTAGCTAATTTGTAATTTAGGAAGAAAAATGCTATCCAAAAAGTTTTAACTATTAACATGCCAAACAAATGCTCTGTTGACGCATTTTAACTAACAAATAATACATGTAAGTTGGCTCATGATGACCGAAGATGGAGATTGCAATTAAATTTAGAATTTTGTCCAACATTATTAATCCCGAGGTCAGAAACTTATCCGCACATATCAGAATTAGTTGCAATTTTTCGTTGGAAAACATTTTTAAATGTCACGGTGGTGAATGACAGAAATAACCAGACTAACCTTAACCCACGAAGGGCCAAATTTATACTTTTCCGTGGAAGTTATCATATATTTCCGGGCTTCAAAAAATTCTAGCCTGTTCATTTCTGATCTGAAATTTTTTTAACTTTACGAATCTGCTATTAAAATTTAAGAAAAATACAAATCCAAATCGCTGCGTGTGATTATTTGAAAAAAGTCGGGTTTTTTTACTATAATTTTATTTTCAGCAAAATTTTCGCATTGAAAGCAGGCAGAGAGATCTCGGCAACGTACATAAAAAGCGTCCATGGACCTTAAACTTCAAAATGTATATGCCAAAATTGTTAATTTCACAATATCTGTATCCAATATGACGACTTGCTGTAAAAATCTTGGTCCTATTTTGTTAAATCCATAAATAATGATTCAAAAACAAGCATTGCTTGCATAACCTGAAACCTTCAGGTATTGTTACATCCCTGATAAAAGATTTATTAATCAACGTTATACATTGAAAATGGTAAACCAAAAATGGCGGACAAAAGTTTTAATTTCTTTTCGATTTTGATAATAATTTGCATTTAAGGGCTTTTGGACCGCCGATCATGAATTTTGGGTTCGCTACTTTGAATTTATTAAGTTGAACAATAAATATGGTATCAAGGACGTTGCATGTCTTAAGATATTGGATTATGCAAGAAAATCTTGTTTTGGAATCTTCATTTTTGGAAAAAACGAAGTAGTATCAACATTTTTACATCAAGCCGCCATATTAGATATGGATATCGTGAAATAAATAATTCTAGTACATACATTTTGAAGTTTAACTTCCGTGGCTGCTTTTTTTCCTTCTATCGAGATTTGAGTACAAAAATCTTGCTGGAAAAAATGTTTTTTTTTAAAATAACTTAAACAAAAAATCTACCTGCAGAATTAGTACTAACGCAGAGAATTAACATTTGTAAACACAAAGTATATATTCAGGAAGCTAATTCTTTATTATCTTCCACAAATTTCTCTAAATTATCAGAAAAATAATTGACTTTAATTCACTTCATCGTGGAAACAAAGCGAAATAGGTTCTGCACACATATCGATGGGGCCGAAACCGAAAATGTTTATGCCCATCATACGAACATAATTTGTCGTCATAATGTGTATAAAATTCGAGTTTACACTTCAAATTTGCAGCTCAATAGGTTAGAAAACTTTTGTCATATTTTACTCCCGCAAATTCGGATGTAAACCAGAATTTTATACCCACTATGATGAAATTGTATATTGCTTCGCTCGTGCCGCAAAATCACACTCGTGTAATCGTCAACTTTTGACTCGATGTTATCGAGATGCGCTTGCGCATAGTTTGATTGCATTACGCCAGGAGGGTCGAAAGTACGAAAAAATTCTCCCTTGGTCGAAAATAAAACAGATGTCGACTAATCAGGTGTGGAATTTTCATTACCATTACTGATATGGAATCACAGGATTTCGACCCGGAAAACAGTAACGTAATGGGCCGTATTGCATGCACGTGAGACGAAAAGAACATTAATTTACTTTATATTATGAGGATTGTAATTTTACATTATTCTGTATACAATCAAAATTTTGTAAAATAACATTTAAACGGTGTGTTTTATATACGGTAAGAGTGGACCAAATTTCTGTTAAAGACGACAGAATTAACTTAAAAAAGTCCAATCATTTTTAGGTTTAATAATTTTACCACTATCACTATTTTTGTACATAAAATGGCTGCGTCATTTTTGGTAATATATCTATTATGTTTGACTTGATGTTTCTATTTCAACAAACTTTTTTGAGCCATGTATACATACATTAACAATGAAACTATTGAACTTAACTAACAACTGCAGCGTTTTACTCGATATGAGGTTAATTCAGCTCTGTCTTGACTTTACAAATAAACTTTTTAAAGATGACATGTAATAAAACAACAATTAATTTAGCTCTAATTCGGTACTAATTTTAAAAAAGCGATATGCATAAAAATCTTAAAGCATTCTAAAAGTCACTATCTAAAACATTGATACATGAAATAATAAAATCGCATTATTGGTAAATATAAAGATGTTGAAATTTAGGGTTTATATTTTCTATGTATGAATTACAGGTGAAGGAACGCATTTACAATCATCGCAAAATCAAGACCACGAAAGGGATCTCATGGAGAGTAGTTCGAAGCAACATGGAGACATGTCGGACCAAGCAAAACGTTACTCGTATATGAACAACGATAATCAAATGCATCCATCACATAGCGCAAGTATATCTTCTTGCGGAACTGGTGGCTACACTGATACTCCTACGTATAAAAAGGTATTTCTTATTTTTATTGTATATAGAAGTGATCATTAGTACTTTCAAAGGATATAATATCCATAAATTCAATATAAGCTAGTCCTTGCGAACACTTCTTATTTCGCTTTGATCACTTTAATGTTATTTAAGAACGCCTTTTAGCATACCATGTTTTTTTTTATAAAATCTTTATATTTAGTAGTCGGAAAGTTCTCTGTTATGTATTGATTTGATGTTTCAAAATACCAACTAATCCTTGTTTTTTTCAGGTAAGCTACTTAAATTTCGAACGACAGAGTACGAGCATCGCTGCTGTGGGCATCGCAAATGGCATGATGGTGTCTTGTAACAAACTGCGATCCGGTTTCGAGAACGTCGGTTCCGTCACCGGCACCTTTTATCCTCCGGTCGTTTCTCCTCACGATCAGTCTTTGCACTACACGTCTACCCAGTCTACAAAATCTTCGAATTATTCGATGCAGAGCACTGTCGACAGTTACAGTCCAGTTCAATGCTCCAACCGGCAAACATCCATTGGTCTTCGAAGTTCAGACGGATGTGCAGGTAAATTTTTATACTCCAAATATTCAAATTTATCACTATTGGAAATTACGAGTGATCGTATCAGTAATATTTAAAATTTATTATTTCTCATTAAGTAAAATCATATCCATTTTAAATTATCATGATTCGACTACCTGAATGTGAAAAAAAATATATCCTAGTGAGGTCAAAGTTCAATGTAATTAAAGCAAGGTGACTATAAAAGCGAACTCATTGGTTTCAGGTGTATCTCATAGATATCAACTTCCTCATCACCAAGAGTATCAGTCCGACGCCAATTCCAGCCAACAACAACAACAGCAACAGCAGCAACAACCTCAGCAGCAGCAGCAGCAAGTTGTAATGGGCCACATGGATCACAATATACACGACGAAGAACAAGATCACGCCTTGCAGTTGGAGAAATACTTCAAATATTCCCACCCGACCAATATGGGCCACTCCAGCCTGACATCGCAGAATCTTTTAGACAGTAATCATAATTACGCCAGTGACTTGCGTTATTATACGCCCCAACAAACGCAATTGGATATGACCAATTCGCAATGCATCATGGATGATCAGAATAAAGATCAGAATCAATGTGCAGGAATGGGTATCAGTCACTCCATGGATCAGTATCATCAGATGGAAGCTTCCAAATATCAAGAACATCAACGTCAGCAACAACAGCAACAACAGCAGCAGCAACAACAACAGACGTCGCAAGGTCAAAATATTGATCACGTTGCCAAGGCGGATGATGATTTTAGTGTAATTCTCGCTGATGTTCGAAAAACGTGTTACAGTAGTTAATGCTCTACGTACTCAATTTTCGAGTGAAATTATCTCTGTGAATAATATGGATTTAACCATATATTACATTAGCCATTTCTCGTCAGATAAACAACTTTAATTTTTGGCAAAAAGTGCCAACTTCAGACTTATTGAACGTTAAGATGTGGTTTTCAAATACGCCGTACTGGTAAATGTATCTGTACTTATAAAGATTTGTTCAAAGGTAATGAGAGATATTTTGTTGTTTCTTTTACTCAAATTAAACATCAAAGAAAATACAATAATACTTGTATTGCGAAGGGAAAGCTGTTGTAAAATTATTCGTCAAAATCTAAGATCAAAAGAACAGGTCATATCTGTACAAGCGCCAGCGTAATTACTTATTGTCCATTACACTTGACGTGATCGAATATACGTTTATTTTCAGAATAATTACGAAAGGTCTATTCCCCTCATGGTTGCGACTGATATAAAGAAAAAATGTAGCCCTTTACGATAGTCGATTGAAAAGCGCAACTATTTTAAATCGTGTCGACGCTTTGATTTATGATCCACCAATTTTAATTATAACCAATCGAACATTAAGGGTTTCGATAACCGACAAGGATCCATTTCTTCGATGAAGACAGTGATTTATTGTCTTATGTTAGACTTCATATACAATTATATAGAATGTTCAGTAATGCCATAAAAAAACATGGCGCATTCAAAAATGTTAAAAGTCATTGCAAACTTCAGCATTACATCAATTTCTATATAACTGTATATAACTATAAATAATTGTATACATTTATAAATAATTAATAATTATTTGATATTTTTTTCGCCAGTAATATTTTTTATTGATTTTTTTTGCGAACGTAAAATCCACAAAATCAATGAAAAAAGTTACTGGGATAGCATACGAAATTGTGAAAATATTACTTCGATAACGAACTGCAATATGTAAAGTCAATGATGCGTGCTAAGGAAATTGTTGTTGAAGCGAAAAGAGTTGACGGAACTCAAAGATTATATTGTCTCATAGTATGTAAGGAATTCATAGTTTAATTGCGCTTACTAAGCCTTGCGTTAAGTTTAAAAAGCTGTGCTGGTGGGGAACCTAAACATAAGAATCCTCGTGATTGAAAAATGATGTACTTACTACATCCCGGTAGAAACATTTCGATGGAGCACTCTCCGTTGCTGCACTGGTAATTAAAGAAATTAGGCAGTTGTACATTATTCAAATCAGTGCATATATAGCAATATATTTACGGTAAAAAAACAAACATTCGTTTACACGTTTTGAGGAATACATTGCAAATTACGATTTGCAGATAAATGTTGCCGTTTAAGAAATCACAGATTTCGTACGCGCTCATTTTTATAACGAATTTAAATAAGTTCACCAATAGATTAGTATTTGTAAATAACACAGACCCTCGTTCGATGTGATTTTTATCATTGTTGTATCGATAGAATGCGGAGTTCCGCCCGGAGCTGTGTACACACATAGTACTTAAGATATTAACCACACGAAATTGTAGGCAAAATTTAGTCGTTATGCAATACGCGTTAATTATTTGAAATATGGAACGTGCGTATAGAATTTACGATGTATCTTAGAGAATAAATATTTTTAGCAAATGAAATTGTCTTAATTCCAAAAATCCTCGAAAGTGTTGATAATCTCAGGAAGTCAGCGTTCACCACCGTGCCTAAGTAACGTGTCTGCAATATCTTTATGGCCATAACATTTTGCTGCTTCCAAACAATTTTTGTCATCTTTTCCTTTAGCCCACATGTTAGCATTATATTTCAATAACATTTCAACGATTTCCTGATGACCCCATCGACTAGCTAAGTATAATGGAGTTTCTCCATCTTTTCTTGCACCATTAACGTCTCCGCCATGCTTGAGCAAAATATCTGCAATTTCCGTATGCCCCCACCTACCAGCTACATGCAGCGGCGTGTCGCCTGATTTTGTCTTGGAGTTTACGTTACCGCCATTGTTTATTAAAATGGTCACAAATTCTTTCAGATTCCATCTACTAGCCACGTGTATCGGAGTATTTCCATCTGCCGTTTTAGAGTCCACGTCAGCGCCACGTTTTAGCAGGACTCTCATAATCTGTTCATGGCCTCTTCGAATAGCTAAGTGTAATGGAGTATCCCCGTCATCTGTCTTAGCATTAACGTCGCAGCCATACTTCAATAAAAGTTCAATTATTTCTTTATGGTCTCTCCTAATTGCCAAATGTAAAGGAGATTCGCCGAGTTTCGTATTAGCGTTAACGTCGCTTCCTTGCTTCAGTAGGATCTCGACTATTCTTTTCTGACTCCATTTGCTTGCGGCGTGTAGTGGTGTGTCGCCATTTTCCGCTTTAACATTGACATCTCCACCATACTTTAGCAAAGTCTCTACGATCTCTTTGTGATCTCGCTTTATCGCGAAATGTAACGGAGAACTACCATCTTTAGTTTGAGCATTAACATCTCCTTTGTTCCTTAATAAAATCCTTAATACTTCTAAGTGACCCCATTTACTAGCATCGTGCAGCGGACTTCTACCATCGACTGCCTTGGAATTAACTTCTGCTCCGTTTTTTAATAGGATCTCTACAACTTCCGTATAACCCCATCTACTGGCTTCGTGGAGTGGAGTGTCTCCATTAAGTCCTTTGAAGTTGATGTCACTACCGTGTCTGAGAAGCTCCTCTATGATGTATCGATGGTCCTTTCTAGTAGCTAGGTGCAATGGACTATCACCGAATGCCGATGACGCGTTAACATCCCCACCATTTTTCACCAGCATATCCATGATCTCTCTATAGTCTTTTTGAATCGCCAAATGCAAAGATGTGCTCCCATCTTTAGCTCGGACATTTACATTAGCTCCATTCTTTAATAACAGTTTTACAAGTTCTTTATGGCCCCATCTACTGGACATGTGAAGTACAGTATCGCCATCCGTTGCTTTAGCATCAATGTCAGCACCGCATTTCAATAAAAGTTCCGCCATATCCTTGTTGTCTCTTCTAATTGATAAATGCAACGGCGTATCGCCATCCTTTGTCTTTGGGTTGACATCACATCGACTTTTCAGCAGAATCTCTGCAATTTCTTTATGCTCTTTCTTTACTGCCAAATGCAAGGGCGTCTCCCCTTCTTTCGTAGTAGCATTAATATTCCCACCATGTTTTATGAGGATAAATACGATTTTCTTCCGATTCCATCTACTCGCTACGTGTAATGGGGTATCTCCGTCATCAGTCTTGGCGTGAACGTCACTTCCGTGCTTTAATAGTACTTTTACGACCTTCTTGTGTCCCCATCTAATAGCCCAATGTAAAGAAGTATCCACACCGTATTTCTTTGCTTTCTTCTTGTTTTGAAGAGTTGCCATAATGTTGCTTCTTAACGTCTTGTGCGCATCTATTTTAATAAAAATATAAATTATTATTTGTTACCCTTTTTCGATAAAATATATGTTCATTAAGTGGTCACGCAAAATTTGAAAAATTAACAACACGACATTATTTCATTGAATATTTGATTCGGTTGTATTATGGTGCAGTTTTTTTGTGCTTTCCAATACAAAAAAAAACAATAGAAACCTAAATTATTAACCCTTTGACGAATATCTTTGTTTCTTTACGTGGAAAATAGTTGAAATTTGTTATTCAATATTTGGTAATGGCAAGTTTTCAGGATCGTCGATTATCTCAAATTTTCTAAATTTAAACTGGTTTCAACTTCACAATTAGATACCAAAAAAAGAACAAAGTAACAAGTTTCAAGTGAATCCAATGAATTCGCTTGGATAAATTCATGCTGAGTCAGAAATTTTTCGTTTCAAAAATTCAACTATCATCAATGATCATCAAACCCGTTTAGTGTATATTTGTATGAAAATCAATAAATATACTGGAAAATGATTTTTTTTTTTTAAAGAATTGCATTTTTTACTATTGGTAAAAAATTAATTTCTTACCTTTTTGAATATTCAACCATTATCAAATATTTTGACATTTAAATTGATCTTATGCAGATGCAAATTAAATATAAAAATAAGGGGGGTCTTTGGGCTTTTAACCTGTAAAAATGGTACTGAATGTGGATCCGCAGCCGATAAACAAGAGCATAGATCTTATCAATTTCTCGACGTTTCGGACCACTCGGATCCCTTTTCAAGAGGTTGATGTATTTATCGATATTGAAATTCGATATTTACTGAAATCTAGATCGGTTCTCATTTATATATTCTTTCAATAGGTGGCGGGGAGTATCAGTTTGATTTCATTGCTTGTCAAAAGTCCGAAACTAAATTTAAATGTTGACAATCTTCAACTTTATTTAGTGCATTCTTTTTTAATTTTATATGGAACATTTCTGATATTCTTCTACTAGAAAAACGGCTTTCTGTGTCTAAGATTTGTACTTTTTTCAGTTAAAATCATGATCAGTTTCCAACTTGTGTTCCGTAATAATATAGTTTTGTTGTTAAAATCCACGTATGCTAGCTAGACGCTGGACTTTTTAAGTTTCGCATTAAAATTGCAACTGCTATAATGTTTAAAATTTTTTAAATTTATGACGTAATGTTTGGTATAGACCGTCAATGCATGGAACTTTTAAAAAGAATTTTTCACTATCTGATTCAGATCTGCTCACTTGAGAGATATTTCTAAACGAACAAATGCGTTTATTTGTATGCTTGCCTATTATATTTTTTTGGATAGCTATTATTTATTTCATAGAAGCTTTTCCATTTTCGCAAAAAATAGCAATAATAGATAATTTGGTAGACAGATCAATTAAAAATGAAGAACCTCAGTTTAAAGCGATCAACAAAAATACAATTACAAAGCTTTTAGTAAATAAAGCGGTTGTGACCTTTAGCGAGTCGAAACAATAACTTCCCGATCAATCTCTCGTACGGACGTACGTACAAGATCACGGACACAAATTATTTTATTGTTTTTTGGGGTTCTTTGGGGTCTGAAACGTCGACATTTGATGAAAAACTGTAGGGTAATTTTTTGGCGGGAAGTGACCAAATTCAATACTTCGTCCAGACCTTTGGTCTGGGTCGAAGTAATAACGCTATACATAAGCCGACAAGTCAGAAAACCGACAATCAGCAAACCGACAGTCAAAAAGCAGACAAATAAAAAAACCGACTAGTAAAAAATCGGCATGTTGTAAAGAGAATAATACTTTTACTGTGTCAGCTTTTTAATATGTCGGTTTTTTACTTGTCGGCTTTTTTATTTCTCAGTTTTTTGACGCGCATCAACAGTTTCCTCACGAAAAATGATGGAATTTGTTAAATAATATCATGTTTTCACGTTATTTGTGCTATTTTTACTACTTTTTTTTGGAATAACTCGAAAACCGCTCAGCCGATCATGTTCAAAATCTAATCAGCACGAAGTTAGGTCAGGACGCATCGATTAAAAAAAAAATTAATCAATTCGCTTCATCCGTTGAAGAGAAATCGTTGGACAAAATTTGGTTTTCATCCGTACACACACACACACACACACACACACACACACACACAGGCAGACATCTCTCTAAAAATGTGTCAGTTTGCTTCTACACGGAGAAAAATGACTCCGCTGGATTAGCTGATTCATATCAGCTAAAATTTTCGGCTGGAATTGCCGAAAATATATGCAATTTTAGCTGTTTTGATTCCGCTAATGTAGCCTTAACCCTACTCAATTCGCGCTTAGCTCTAAATTTCCGCTACATTAGCAGATTTGTTCCGTTAAATTTGCGGACTTTTTCAGTAAATTTAGCTGAAATTATCGGCTATCCCTAACGGAATTCCAACAGCTGTCCCTATAAGATAAAATTGATAGAATCTGCGGATTTTTCGGCTGATTTTGCTGATTATTTTTCTCCGTGTAGTGGTCACAAAACGTGGAGATATCATGAAATTAGCATTTTCCATTTTCGAGGTCATTTCAATAACTTCCCTGTAGACCGGGAAGTTAATAATCCCAAGTAGAATTTTTAACTGGGGTTTTACCGAAATCCAGACTATTACCCTGATTGTGTCCGGGATTCGAACGGGCTTGTCACGCTTTCCTGACTATAGGCCAATCAGATTTGAGAAACTCACTATAGGCTATGATAGAAACCTAACTAAGTTATTCTCGTTGCATTCAGAATGTGAATGAATCGGGCAAACCCGACGCAGGGTTCCAGCCAGCACCCTGCCCGAATTTTTAATCGGATTATCCAAGCCGGATCCCAGCTAGGACCCTGTATAATATATTAGGGTCAAATCGGGACAATTATTCTACCCGGGATGTATTAATTGGTTGCTGGCCTATATTCCGTAGCATTTTTGTGGTTTAAAAACTCAAAGACTCCCTTCTTTCGAAATTTAATTTATACACATAAAAGCATCAGGTGGAAAAGTAGTCGCTTTAGAGGTCATGCTTTAAAGGATTAAGAGTATGAATATTCATTTATATCTTAATTTCTGATATTTGTAAAAATGAATTTGGAAGTTTATTGAAAATATTTTATAATGTATATTACCTAAATGTATTTTTTTATTATAATGCCTACATAAATTGAAAGCGCAGAAGTATTCAACTATTTTTTTAAAGTAAATAAATAATCAAATTAATCAAATTTAATCTCGGATGTTGGAAGCATCTTCCTCTTATTTGGACATTTCTCTTTAGCAAAGGAAAAATCAGTTAGAATTATTAAAAATAACTAAATGGAATTCAAAACAGATTTTAAATTATCAAATCATATTTTAAAGATTTATTTTGTTCAAGATGTCCCCGGTAAAAATAGAAGCGTAGCTTATAATATGTAAATTCATATTTTTAGTCTTTTGAAAGTTATCTAAGCGCATTGTAAGCGTAAATTTGGTGATTTTCAGCGTACGGTACTATTCCATTTTTACTAGTCATAATATAAGATCGAATAAATTCCATTCTTAATTTTGAAGCACTATAAAAGATTATGCCAATAAATAATAATTTTCGAAAATAAAAAGGACAGAATAATGAAACGGAATAAAAAATGATATTATATGAGTTGTGATTCGTTGGAAGTTTTGTGTAAAACTGAAAGCGTATACCGATGCTTAAAATGTCATAATTCTCTTGTAGTTTTTCTTGTTGCTTAACTATATTCTACATGTTCCTCTAAGCGTGAATGTAGATATATATAAAGTATAATATATAATATATAATATATAATATATAATGTAAATACAATAATTATAATATCACTGCGTTACATTTCTACAATGTTACAAAAAAGAAATATAATTTGTTGGACATTGTCCAGCATATTGGATCCGCCATTTTCAATTTCTAAAAACTGACACCTAATTCCGATACAAAAATTAACATACATGATAATTTCTTCGCAATCCAATTGGATATAAAAAAGTGACATTCATTTACAAAAGCCCAAAAAATAAAATGACTAAAAGTCAGATTGACAAACATAAACCCATAGCACAAACAAAATGCAAAAAAAAATACAAATATAATCCTACATATAAATTGGTAAATATGACCTAAGTGTGGAAAGGACGTAAACGTAGCCTGGGATTCAAAGGGTTAATAAGATAAAGTCAGTTAAAATAAGAGGATACTTGTGGAAAACATATACTCAGAATTTACCCAGAACACGAAAAGGAACGGGAACAAATTAAAAATCACGATTTCTTATACGTTTTCTTTCCCAGAACGAAATATATACACATGATGTTTTGTTATAATTTTGCATATGTAGAATATTCTCTACGTAGGTACATCAAGGCGTATCGAAATTTTTTGTTTGCTCGCTACGATTTTAAACCAAAGTTTACATTGTAAAAACTCAAAAAGAGGTTAACGACCGTTTTTCATCTTACACTGGTGGAGCACCGAGCCCTCAAAAACGCAACTTTTGGTACTTTTTTAAATGAAGGCCTCGTAACTTTGAACTGTTCAGACTAAGCTTTCTATTTTTTTTTTGCATGGACCCACAACTATTTGAAAACTATTTCACATATCATTGGATCGATATAAACCATACATTTCCCCAAAAGAATGGTCAAAAACCATTTTTTTTCAAATTTTTAAACTTTTTGACCCACACATTTTTCTTTATACACATGAATCAACTGAAATTTTTTACTCGGGGATTGTCAGTGTTGCTAATCACGAATCCGCAGTCAGCTTTTCCAGCAGCGACCCCGAAAACCCCTCCAATATTCAGTTCCATCCAGATTATGTATTTTTTCACAATTTGGATCCGTATATAGTTTGAATTTTTTTTAATCTGGTAACGGATTTTTAATCAGCAACCCCGAAAACCTTATATTATATGAGATTTTAGAGAAATACGCTAAGTAAGAAATTTCAGTTTTTTCGCGTGTAAAGAAAAATAGACTCAAAAAGTTTTTAAAATTTTGAAAAAAATGGTATTTGACCATTTTTTGTGCAGGAATGTATGGTTTATATAGATCCAATTATATGTGGAATTGTTTTCATATAGTTGTGGGCCCACGGGGAAAAAAATCATGCATTTTTAGGGCTTGGTGCTCCACCAGTTTGGGATGAAAAATATTCGTTAACCTCTTGTTGAGCTTTTTTCGATGTGCACTTTGGTTTAAAATCGCAGATAGCACAAAAAAAATGTCGATACACCCTAATATACATGTGATGTATTTCGGTTGATTTTCTTCGATAGGTGGCGTTCACAATTTATTTGTTCCTTGACGTTCTAATATTATTTTGATAGGAAAGAAATAAGAAAGCGAATAAGAATAATCGCTCTTGTTTTGCAGGTCCAGTTTTTTAAACTACTTCTCTTGAATATAAAATATTTTAAGTAATAGTTCAATCACAAATATTCAATCAGTTACATGTATCGATTCTTTAGTAATCGATAAAATTAATTGTTCAAGTTAAAAATGAGCTAATATTACAACTATCTTATCAATTAACTAAATTTTGTTTTAGTCGAAACTAAAGACGTATTTATTAACCACCACAAAAATTAACACTTAAGTTATACACGAAAAGTCTTAAACACTTATAAACTTAATAATTAAGCACTAAAAATATAAATGTTACTTATAAGCGTTAACTTGATGTTATGAGCGATTCTCTAAACCTATAACAAGCGAACCAAATTTATTTTAAAAAGATTTAAACTTTTAAATCCTGCATACTGAATTTAGTGTGAAAATATGATGACAAAGTATCCGGAATAACGTCATATACGACCTTCGAATTTTTCACATTTTTTCGTTAATACTCGCATGCAACTACCACATAAATATTAATTTAAAATTACCTCATTGTACGAAATAGTCCTAAGTTGAAAATTCCGCAATTTTATCGTGTCAGTATTAAAATATCCAGTACAAATGAGGACTTATAAATATAACATCAAGGTAACTCAGAAAACGAATCCGAATTGTGAACATGTATACATATTCTCAAAGGAAAACTAACAATAACCAGCTTACCAATATAAGAAAAATATGTCCCTAGATTTTAAAGAATAACCTGGTGAAATTCCTGCAATAATCAATAAAATAATCTATTTTAAAACATCCCTGAATGATAGTTTAAAACGTTTCACCGTTTACAATTGTCTAAACTGAGTAATTTTTAAGAATAATGTAATAAATAACAATCAACTTTAAAATAAATTATATGTGATGATAGAGAGATAGATGACAGACAAATATTTACCGATATTATTTAATTTGAGCTTCAAATTTAATTTCTTTTAATATGTATATTAAAAATTCAACAGTCTCGTATTTGACATTTTGTTTACTTTTAGAAGCGACTTAGAATTTACTTATTTGACTTCATCGATTGCTGATTTCTGGAACTGTAACTATCAATGAAGTAAAGTATAAAATAATAAAGTTTCTCACTTCACATTCTGCTAAGGGGAGGGTACACCCAAAAACTCAGCTTTATGAAATACAACTTTAAAAAATTTGAAAAAATTATTTCTTTAGTAATTTTTGACATGGAATTCAGTGGTGCTAGAATAAAAAGTGTAAACAATTTTGTTGGCCCATACAAAATTAATTTTTTTCGAAAAAAATGGAATTTTTTAAAATCCATCGATAATTATTTAGAAAATATATTTTTACGTTCACCATAATTTTTTGGAATTTTTAAATTAATTTAGAAAAATGTAGAAGCATTTTTTTGAAAAAATAATTTTTTTTTCGCGTTAATATGTAGGTGTCGGATAAATTATTTCTCGAGCAAATTTTAACGTGGAATTTAGTGGTACTAGAATAAAAAATGTAAACATTGTTTTTGACCATTAAAAAAATTGTTTTCTTCCATAACAAAATTATTTTTTCGAAAAAAATGGCATTTTTTAAAATCTATCGGTAATTATTTAGTAAATGTGTTTTTATGTTCACTCTGATTTTTTTGAATTTTTAAATTAATTTAGAAAAATGTAGAAGCATTTTTTAAAAAACGCAACATTTTTTCGCCCTAAAATTTTCGGGCCAAGCATAACTTTTCCACTTTTTATTTTTACACTACTGTCATAGAGCTGAGTTTTTGGGTGTACCCTACCCTTAATATACCTAACAATTAGAAAAAAATCTTAATTATATTCTTTAACGTTGGATTTCGGAATTACCTATCTGACAAATACTTTTTAAATTTTAAATAATTATTGCTATTAACGTTTCAAACATTTTCTAACATTTCAATCAACTCTAGTTATTAAACTCTGCCAATTTTTAATTTCTACTCTTTATTTGATCTAAAAATACCAAAACTATTTGAATATATTAATTCATAAATCGGTCGAAAATTAAAACCTTATCAAACGTATACAAACCTTTATTGCCATCTGCAATTACAAAACTTAAAATTATAGGACAAACAATAATAACAACAACAATTAAGTGCTTAATATTTTTATTAAATATTTATAAAAAATATGTATATAAATTACAGCACTGTATGTAAAGCATAAATAATACACGATTATATTACACGCAATTTTACATTACATTTCAATGCGGTTTGCTTCTTTTGATGTCATCTAAACAAAATGATCGTACAGGTAACCGTTGTCACATTTTTACCCTTCTCCTAAACCAGGGTACGAAATAAATCTTGTTATCGCAGCCGGAATTTCGCTTAAATTAATTTTGATCTTCGTCAAATATTAAATTTACAATATTACGTAGAATAATCGCGCAACTTAAATTCAACGTCGCATACGTTCGGGAATTTTCGTCACATTTTTATATTACTGATTTCCTTCGTTATATACAATTCTATATACATGCAAATATTGCTCTTTTTTTTCGCCGGCGTCACCTTCTTCGCAAAATTCACATTAAGATCACTCGGCAACAATTCGCTTGCTGGATGATCCTGATATTTTGATTAATATTGACTTGTACGTTTTTTTTAAATTACGGACTTCTTAATGGCGTCATCCGCTAAAAGTCTAAGAATGAAACATCTAACGATGAAACATTATTTTAAAATTAATTAAAATGTGCCGAGTATAAGATTATTACTAAGTTTATAATGCACAAGATCCATTTTTCACATCGTAAAATCTAATTAACCAATTTGGAAATAGGACATAACCTCATTTATTATGCATTTAAGAAACTGAATTTGATGGCGTAACAATAAAATAATGTATATACAATAAAAGTATAAAAAAGAAAGTACATATATAAAAATATAGTAACTTTGATTACGCATGTTAGTTTCATGATTGCATAATTTTATATTTAGCTACTTTTCCAATTTATAATTATAACTTTTTACTAATTTAGAAAAAAGGCAATTTATTTCAAAGGATCACAGAAATTTATCACATAAAACAATTTCTCACAAATCCTCATAATTCAAATAAACGTTGCATAAAATGTTTATCTAACATTTTTAATTATTTATTAGAAAAGTAACTAGTTAATTAAATAATAGTAAGTCAAATGAATATCTATTACATATAAAAATATATCTAACAATACAAACATAATTTTGTATTTATTGAAAATTTGTTAATTTAATTTAACTGTTAAGTAAATGAAAAATAATTAAAGAGAAAATTAAAATAAAACAAACGTAGCCAATGGCCAAAGATAAGCCAAAGATTTATTCGAACCAAATCAGAACACTATGAGCACCCCCGCAGCAACTCCAAGCATAAGCGAGACTAGCCCCGAACCGGCCACTATAATTGAAGGTCCTGCTAAGACACCATTAACAATGGCGAAAGCAACGAAGGCCACAATTTCAGAACCGAAGCCTTCTGACAAGAAGACTACGCCAGCCAGTGACCCCGCCGCTAAACCTCCCGCAAAGGAAAAAGCAGCCGCCCCCGCAACAGATGAAGCGAAAGTGGAAAAGAAAGAAGAACCAATTCCAGCAGCTCTAGAAACTCCGAAAGGAATGGAACTTACCAAATTAATGGAATCTCTTACTCTAACGAGACGCCTAGAAACATCATCCGGACGAACCTTTATTATAGATATTCAGCCCGATACCCGTTTCACATCCTCTTACTTTATGTATAACGCATCCAACTTAGTAGAATCAGTAGATATCTCCAACTTCCCATCATGCAGTTTTCTCTCTCTAATAACTTATCGATTAACTATCTTTAATTCTATGCTATTGCTAAATGACTTACATGAACGCATTCAACCTTCTATCCACGTACAAGTTTATGGCATGAGTACTATACATGAAAGACGTCTTACCCGGACGCTTGAACTTCACGTACCTGACGATCTAAAACAGCTCGTTTTGCAACTCCATCCAATAACTGACCCGAAACGTCCAAATCTGCACTATGTCCCAACATATGCATGTTTTGACTACGATCATGACTATGGAAGATTCATTCTCCCAGCAATTGTCATTGTGGCGCACAACTGCCTTACCTCAATCACACCTGACACCACCTTTAACACCTTGATGAACGCTATCTACCTCACTGTCATTGTACAGACTGACGAAGAAGCATTTCCAATAGGACAAGTTCTTGGCGCGACATACCAAGATGGCAATCAAGCTCGACTTCACCATAATTGGCTGAATCTTGCCTTTGAAGACCTAATCCACAAAGTTTATGGTCAACATCTGCGTAATCATCGCACCTACAGTGAACTACCTTTTGAAGCATTCAATGATGAAGACGTCAACCCCTACCACCTTGGAATTCACATGCAAGCCGATGACTCCGTTGAGATCGAAGCATTCCTAGAAGAAGCATCTATGCTTATCAAGAAACTCGAACCCACAAGTCACACACTCGGACAATGCTTACACAAGCTTAGTGGAATCTGCCTACTTAACCACAGCATCACAGGCCCATTACTTCCGACCTGGCATGACCTCGACCCAACCGGTGTAGACGCCGCCCCGACTTCTGTAACTCACGAAGAATACGCGACATTTATCCGATTTCTTGTCGATCGACAAAACTTCCGATCGAAATACCCACAACCAACATCAAGTATGGTCAGAAACATGAGTCTTATGTCTAACAAAGACTTCACCGCTGCCACCGCCTACAACAGACAAATTTTGTTCTCACCTGAGCACCACTACGATGGACAAGCTATATGGCACACACCATATAAGATACCCACCTCTGCTCTCTGATGCGAACTCAATACCTCTCGGACTAACAATTGAGAATGGAAACATCCGATCGATGTACATTCCACTTCCCAATCCCGAAATGTCTTTAAGCGATAATATGAGTCACTATGCTCAAGGATCAATTCCTCTCGCAAGCATCCGCACGTTACAACCATCTAATGAACAGCGCAATGCAATCAGACTCTCAAGACGCGACACCAATCGCGATAATCGCATGCAACCAATTGGATTCGCACTCTTTGACATGTCACGCTCAATCGTACCCTACTTTGGTAGTACCTCAAACGTTGGACCACCCAGTCTACAAGGTTCTATCTTCCGTCAACCATTCGCTGATAACCACGAAGGTTTCTCGACGACGGCATGGACGACTAAAGCACCACGCGACGATCTAGTAGATTACTTCTATCTATGGTTAAGTTATCGTTGGTCACCCGACGCACATCTCAATCAGAGCCACATCCACATGTACTTTTCTTTACGAGGATTAACTGGACTAGAATCCCAACTGTACTCCAGCCCCGTTCCGCACCAGTTACTTCCACGCTAAACCCGGCTTATCTTTGGCCTTTGGCTACGTTTGTTTTATTTTAATTTTCTCTTTAATTATTTTTCATTTACTTAACGTTTAAAACCTTAAATAACAAATTTGTTAATTTAATTTATCATATTAATAATAGTAAATTTGATGAAAAGAATTAAAATACCTAATAAATGAACCTGAAAACAATGTTTCGTTAAAAAACAAGTTAAAAGACGAAAAATGCCAAAGCTAAAAAAATATATTAACTTACTTCAGGTATAAATTTAAAAAAGTAAAAATTGTACAAGATTAAAAAAAAATTGACTATTTAAACAGAATTGTCTAAATATTTAATATAAAAATATATAAAATTGTAAACTAAATAATTTAAAAATTTGTTTAGTATCAATAATGGATGAAATGCACTGAAAACTTAATATCGTATATTCGGCACGCTTTATAATTGGAAACAAATGTCTACAAAGATAAAAAAGTTAACTGCAGCCAGTGAACTTTTGGATCGATCGGACAGATTATGGCAGTCTTTTTAATTATTGCTCTCTACGCAAAATGTAAGTCATGAATTGACCTTTGGCTTTTACTAGAGAGCATTCGTTATCGATCGAGACGAATGCGATCGAGACGGATAAACTTCTAAATGATGAACTGACCAGTTTGGAATGTTACGCAAAACGCTTCGCGTATGGAACAAGTATATATACGAAACTTGTAATATCTTTTGTTGAATTTACATGTGATGTACGAGTTACATGAGTAACTGCTTGAATAAATATAAATATGTAATTAGAAAACGGAAGGAAGTTTCCTAATTTTACTGAGTATCGGACCATTCCGCTGATCCTTTACTATTGCCCTACTGTTACATTTGTGACATAAACATACGTCATTCATCCCACAAGCAATTTTGTTTCATTTTTGTATAATAGGAAAAGATGTAACATTTTTTGCAAGTCTTTATTCCACAACGATATGTGGTGGGAACTTTTTTACCTTGTTCCGCTTTGACCTTACAAAATTTAAGTCCACAAGGGTACCAACCTATACACAATTCTAACGAACAAGTACAAGAAGCTCTAAGGTCTGATGTATCGGCACATTTAATGATAGAGGGTGGCTTCGTTATATTTACTTCTGGCAACAGTGCAGGAGCGACTGTGAAGTTCTGGACGGCAGCCATAAGAGTACCTTCCGACGAACCTGAAATATGTAAATACATTTTTGTTACAGATTAAATCGATAATGAAAAAAAATTTATCATCCGCTGTAATAATTCATAAATACATTTTTTTATTTCATTTTTTTATATAGATATATCTAAATTAAATTATCAATGTAATGTAGAAAATATTCTTACCCGGCCTCGAAATCCACTGTTTCAAATCCTGATTCCTAGTATACGTTGACTGAGCTGCCTCTGAACAAAGAAGTGCTATATGTTTTGAGATCGTACCAGACCGTACAATATCTAAATACCGGTCCATGGTATAATTCGCATGACCCTTGTCCTCCTCAGCAGTTCTAATTGTATGGGGATTCTTTTGTCGAAGCTTTGACATAGCATCCGACGAAATAAAATCCATTTTATAAAAATGACTTACAAAGCACATCGTTTGTAACTGACTTTGTCCCCTCTCCTCTTCGCCTAAAACTAAAGCTTTTATCACCTGAACTTCCTGAAAAGAAATACATTATCCGCTGTAATATTTTGTTCTTGATAAATATTATCTATTTGTTTTGCATAGGTTTACATTTTTATTTTATTATGATTAGTAATACTTGGTCATTAAATTTACCAAATGTTATAGAGCGTTTTTTAACACTTTGTGAGTAGAACTGTTATGCGTTAGAATGCGTTTTTCAGATTCATTCGAGGTCTGATACATTGTTTTAAAAAATATTGTACGTAACACAAGCAAAATGTCAACCTCCAACGGCGGTCTTGGAGCAACGAAGTTCCAAGGCACAATGACGAGATAAACAGCAAAGTGGGATGTCTTAAGGTTGATGTAAACATCACATATCTGTTTGATTTGAATCCGTCTATTTTGAAATTCATGACATTTGAAAGTCTATTATCAGTTGTGGTTTATTATGGAATGCAGTTAACAAATTTCCCTTATACTCTTCTATTATAAAAGAAGAGTTCACAATAACTTTTAAGCCTTTAAAAGCTAAATTCAGCATGTGTCAATAAATTATGTACATTTTTTTGACGAAACACGTTTCAATTTTCCAAATTTGAGGGCTCTAAACTTGTGAACTACATTCAGTACACATTTTTGCCGGTGCTTAAACCACTCCTTATTATTCACAGAATAACAAAATATTAATATATAGTCAAATTTAATATGTCGTTACACAAGTTACAGAGCTGAACTACTAAAAAGTTCAATTTTAAAAAAGTTATCCCGCAACTTTGAGTGTTTCTCCTACCATTTTGACGAAAGGCACATACTTGTTATCATGATTTTTTACTTCCAAATAATCTTAACTACTTCTACTGTGAGCATAAAAGCACACAAAGCTTCATTAAAATAGAATTGTTGTGAATAATAAAAAAAACATATATAATTGTCGCGCACAAGAAATTGTCAAATTCAACACTTGCGAATTCAGGGTTTAATTTGTTTGTGATTCTAATGTCGAACACTCATTAGAGTCACATGAGAGGCACTATAATCTGCCAAAACATGATGTTACATATTTATTTGTATGATTTTTAAGGTATCATAATGGATGTCATGTTAAAGTTTAAAAGTTCTGGAGATATGTCCATATATTTGTAGGCAACATTATATTAGGCATGTGAGCTTTACATCAAAACAAAAGTTCTCGCTTTTTAAGGTCTGTAAGTCATTAATTTAATTTCATCACTTAAGGGATTACTGGGTCTTGTAACTCAAAAAAATTGATTTCTTCTTTATTTTTTTATTCAATTACTCATTACAGGAATATTGTCTGAAAATTTCAAGCTGATCCAAGCCAAATTTTTTTCAGAAACTTTAAAAGTGTTTATCTCAAAACTGCTGTTTTGAATTCAGTAGTCAAAATTTCTCGAAAACTTATGAACTGATCGACTTGAAATTTTACATACATCTTTTAAACATGTTTGACTACTTCTTGAAGGAAAGATTTTTTTGTCATCATTTACAATTCCATTTACACGGTAATACGTGGCCAAATTTAGTCCAAAAATGCATATGATTTGCAAAAAACGCAAACAAAAATTTAATTTTCAAATTTTCTTAAAAACCTTAGTTCAAACAGTAGCTATACTCACCTACTAAAAGAAAAACTTTGATAACTTTATATAATTTGATATATTTGATAAGATTAATTTTAATTTCAGATAAAAATTATCCAAGTTACAGTGACTACTGTGAGGACACTTTTATGACGCTGACGTTACTTCAAGTGCTGTCAAAGGCTGAATTTACAATATTTTTAATGCAAATTTTTGTACATGATGTTGATATTATATACACATACGTGTAATAAGAAAAAAAAAATGTAATACTTTGTTGTAGCTTCACAAAAAATCGAGAAAAACGACCTTATTTTAAGTTACGAGACCCATGTAACCCCTTAAGCAACACTGCGCATCTCATTTTTCTCAACTTTTCAGGAGAGCCAAAAAATACTTTCTACATTAATTAAGCATTTATGTATACAATTTCAAAATCACTGAAAATGTTTCTGAGATTTTGTAAAAGTATCGGTACGGCAGTACAGTAGGACCTTTTACTAACGACTGGTTTGGTTCCTAGCCCTCCCCTCACACCTCTTACGAACGACTACTCGAGAGAGAAAGACTCTTCCACCACTATCATGATTCTGACCAAGATGCGCTCTGCGGGCAGGGCGACGTATTTACATAGACAGACGTCCGGTAGAAGGGATAAGGAGAGGTATCTCGTAGTCGTTTGTGAGAGTGATTTTCTGTCGTTGCTGAGAGGTGTCGTTAGTGGGAGTGTCGTTAGTGAGAGGTCCTACTGTATAGAATAAACAGGCTAATGATAAATGCCATAAGATACGCGATGTTGCCAGTGTTTCCTTAAAACATTGAGATACACGATGTTGCATTTTTTTTAAATATTTTGCTATCTATTGGTAAAATAAAAAATCTGAGGTGACCGTTCATTTCAGCGTAAAATTATGTATATAGCGTATATAACTCATTTGGTGCTGCTTCTTAAGTGACTATTTGTATGACGAAATAGACACAGCCATTATTGCTACTGAAATATTTAACTATCTAGTTTTCTGTGTTTTTTCCAATAGTCTTGTCTGTATGGATTTAAAATGGTTTACGTTTTGAATGTTACTAAACCATAATATTAGTGTCAAAATATTATGGTGCCAAAACATTACGCTATAAAAAAATATTACGGGCGAAAATATTACGCAGTAAAAACTAGTATATAAAAATTTCTAATCATGAAATAAATGTTTTGTTGGTGTATGTGAAATATGATATTGTGAAAGGTTAGGTTAGGTTAGGTTAGGTTGAGTTAGGTTAGGTTTGGTTAGGTTTGTTTAGGTTTGGTTACACTGTAAAAAATACGAATGAATTTTACAAACTCATTGTAATTTTCGTTTTATATAAATTTGGTAATATTTCTACATGTGAAATAGTGTTTTTACTATTTGAGGTTAGGATTTTTACAATATTCTTGTAAATTTACGTTAGGTTAGGTTAGTTTAGGTTAGGTTTTAAAAACAAATAATTGGTTGTAAATAAACAACCGCATCAAATTTTCTCGACCGTTTGAAATTATCAAATTTTAATAGAAGTATTATTTCTCAGTATATTCGGATGGTTAAAATAAAAATACAAAATAGAAAATAATCAGAAATATACGCTTACTATACGAAGCCACAAAAAATGTAGATAAATTTGTACATATCCAGTATTTGTAAGTAGGTTAGGTTTTGCACATAATATTAAGGTATGAAAAGATATTGATGTAAAAATTCTCGGAACTCAATGCAGTAACATAGGAATAAAGTTTCGACAGAACCCCAAACATATGTTCTACATCATATGTAATTTATTTCATGTTTTTTTGTGTGTTTTAATTAAAAGAATTAATTGCATGTCGTTTAAATTTTTTATTCATAATATTTTTTAACTGTAATATTTTTTAACGTAATATTTTCTATCATAATATTTTGTCCGTAATATTTTGTGTTGAAATATTTCGACCTGTATTCTTTAAAATTACCCAACGATGTAAATAAATTTAATTTATACTACGATATTTGATATTCTATGACTGATCGTAGAAATTCATTTTCCCATTAAACGACTTATTTTACTCAACGATTGAAAAACTGCAGAAAATTAACACATAGATATAATAAAAATGTGGGTACGTTTTATACAGTGGCCCTTCCCTTATTTTAACTTTTCGAGTCAAGGAAGATGGCGGCTTCTTCCCTTATTTTACCGCTTCCCCTCCTCCTCACCACTGGCAGTATGAGAGAATAAAAACAGAGAGAGGAGATATAGTGGCGTCTTTCTTCACCTGTATGCGCAAGCACAAACAGCAGTCCGCACTCTTTTGAACACGTTCAAATGGCGAATGGTGGGGGAACTCACCAGGGGAAGAAGTTAACATAAGGGACGAAAGAAAGTTGAAATAAAGGACGCAGTTAAAGTAATAGAAGTTAAAATAAGAGGAGGGCCACTGTTGTACATTTGTGTCAACGCCTTTATGCGCAAAATAATTCAATAATTCTTTTAGAATTAATTTATTTACAGAACTTCTGTAAGTTGTTTATAAAAAATGATATGCAAATCCTATAGTGTCAAGAGCGATTTATATTGTGGATATAGTTGTGTGTTTAAATCGTAAAATTAACCATAAATAGTCTCTATTTATAAATAAAATGGTTTTATAGCATATGTATCTAATATAAATTCAATAATAAAATAGTTTACTATAAACGTGACATAATATACGAACATTTTTGAAGTCAATCAGTTGTGTAACCAAAGTTCCGTCGGAACGTTGAAACTCCAAGTTGATAATATCCTCTGTCACATTTGATGTTATGTTTTCGAACAAAACATCTCCACCCTACAACAGTAAAAGAATTATTAATGACTCCCCATGTAAAGTAATATTTTATAACAAATTAAAAATCAATATATTACAAGCGCAAAAATCATTCACATGTAAACTTTAGCATCATTACTTTTTTAGGATTATCTAAAAAAGTTGAAAGGTCAATAACTAACCTTAAATAGTGTGGGTGAGTGACTGATTACAAAAATCTTAGATTTTGTACAAATTAATGAGGGACAGGAAAACTTACCTGATTTTTTACATTTATCAGTAGCTCTGTTGTGCAAATAGTGCAGAGGTATTGGAGAAAGATGAAAATAGCCAACAGTACTTGGTACAGCTTCATTTTCCTGTAGTGTCGCCATTCATAGACTCTCGCGAATCGCGACAACCGGTTTAACTTTTTATTGCATCATGACTTGCAAATCACAGTCAGCGCATCAATTTAATAATTTACAAAGTACATAATATGTATAAACTTCCTCAACTCCCAGCCCCAACATCATTCCGTTTTGAATCACGAACTACATATGTACACAGGTGGTGCGAATTGCGAAATAGCGATACTCGATGGCATTTCCACGGTAGCGACATCTACGCTATATTTTTGCTTATTGGAACAAATACGTGTACATGTGTATACATACACATGCACCCGACTTATCTCTGGCATGCACTATATACTGCTACAAACCTATGCACATTCCATCTGCGCTTCTGTAAATTCCTTCTTATCACATCTACATTATCTATGCACAAGAAAACGTTCTAAATTGTAATTTATGATTTAATTTAATTAGAGCCTCTGAAGGTAAATTTTTAAAATTGTTTAAAATTTGATTTATCCCAGCAAATGGTATTTTATGTTATAATTGTAATATACTTCTTTAAATTGTACATAATTGGGTAGTAATATATTTTAAATATTTTTATTGATTCAATGTTAAAAATGTAAAACGAGCGTGTATGGCTTGACCGTATACATAAATTAACAAACAAATATACAAAATAATGATTTCGATTTGGTAATTCAATTATTTCAGTAAACCCAGAAAACGTAGATAATTTGGAAATTACATACGCTTCTCACTAGAAATTGACAATAAACTTTATTAAAAATAATATCGAATATATAAAATATGGAAATACAAATATAAAATGGAAAATTTTTAAACACGATTCCACAAATATGCATATTTCGTTTTAATAAGAAAATTGGTAAGTCCGGACCCTGCAAACACAAAAGTAACAGTTATGTAACGACTATGTGACATTTAAATAACAATATAACCATTACGTAAATATTACATAACTGTTACTTTCCGTGTTTGCAGGGGAGTTATTCGAAATTCGAAAATAGAACACTCGTTCAAGATTGTAGCCATTTTATGAAGTATATATAGTAAAATGTTTTAAAATCTGCAAGTATTTTTATTTATCTAAAATAAATATAAGAAAATTAAATCTAATTGTAAATAAATTATATTTTGTTATCTGCATAACTTACTATGTAATTATAGTATAAACAATGTCGAGGAAACGATGCCAATTTTTAAGGGGATTTAAAAGTGCTCGGCCGATAAGGTAGGAATTTTTACTAAATAACGTAAATTAAAGATGACTGGATAAAATTTTCAAAATTTTGATGTTGTAAAGGCAATTCTGATTATTGTAGACGGTTTCCTAGAAATTATCAACGACATTCATTAACAACTGACCAAGAATTTTCAGAAATAAATAAAAATCACTTATTTCTGAAAATTCTCCAACAGTTCTCAATTAATTTCTTTGTCATTTTCTAGGATACTATGTATAATAATTGGAATTATCATAACAGAGACCGAATTTTGAAAAATCGATTCAGTAATTTATTATTTACGTTTTTTAGTGCAATTTCCTACAGTAGAACCCCCTTTTAACGCCACCTCCGTTTATCGACATACTCTTTTCTACGACACTAGTGACACCCCTTTTAACGACATATCAGCGATTTCCGTCATTCCCACCACGTCGTCTAAACGCTTTCCCTCACCAGACGGCGCATGTATACGTGCATAGTCCGCGAAACAACCGCATTGGTCAAGTGACGTGTGACGTCACTATAGCATGCTTGTCGATGGGTTGAATGGGGGAACGCACTTTTCTAGCTGGCATGTCGATAAACGGGAGCTTGAGGGGAAATCACGGAACCGACCCATGTCGTAAAAACGGGGTTCTAATGATCTTACCGGCGGACCACGTTAGAACCCGTTTAAGGGCGTTTCTAAAGTGCTCGGACGATAAGGTAGGTATTTTCACTAATGTTAGTAATTAAAATTGTCTTTACACAGCCCGATTTTGGAAAATTTTATTGAGTCATCATTAATTTATGTTTTTTAATGAAACTTCCAGCTTTACCGGTGAACTACTTTAGAACCCCGCTAAGGAGGTTCTAAAGTGCTCCGTAAATAAGGTAGGAATTTTCAGTAAAAACCATAAATAAAAAATAACTGAATCGATTTTTCAAACTTCGGATTTTGTAAGGGCAATTCTAATTGATATAGACAGTATTATAGGAAATATCAAATAGGTTAATTGAAAACTAACCGAGAATTTTTGGAAATAAATAAAAATCACATATTTCCGAAAATTCTCAGTCAGTTCTCAACTAATTTCTTTGGCAATTGTTTAGAATACCACTTATAGTAATTAGAATCGCCTTTACAAAGCCCGATTTTTGACAATTTTATTCAGTCCTCATTAATTTGCGCTTTTTATTGAAACTTCCTACCTTACCGGTAGACCACTTTAGAACCCCCTTACAAATCTTTTAATCATTTTTCGATTTCTGAAAAAAATGAGAACCAAACTTGAGAAATTCGAAGCGCCGGGGATTGAACCCGGGACCTTTCGATTGCCGGTCAAATGTTCTAACGGCACATAAATTTTATTATTTCGTACTGGAATATTTGTAAGTTACAAAATGTATAAAATATAGAACAATAACATAAACGTGTCTTTATGTTGAGGTTTTTATTTCTTTACACGGCGGTGAATTTTTCTTTTCGTATGTGATATACATTTTCACATCAATTAAATGCAAAAATGATAATAGTTTCAGAAGACTATGCCGAATAATGATAATAAGGAATTGCCTCTTGAACTGGCTCTGTTTTTGATTATATGACCTTATGGTAATTTGGTTTTTAAACAAAAATTAACAAAAAAAATAGAAAACTGTCGATTTTATTATTTAATGAAATACGAATTTTACTTTTCGTCTACATGAGACACAAAAAGGCGAGTCAAATACAAGTAAACTCTGCATGAAACTGTAAATATCGGATCGAAATCAGGATAGAAATATACAGACATTTAATCCATTTTTATAAAAAATTAGGTATTTTTATCCTGTTTTCGATACGTTTTCATCCGGTTGTGTCCGATTAGAACCACTTTTGTAAGCAGGTCAGGTAAACAAACAAAAACGAAAACTCCACTTTTAAAAATTTATTTCATCATTGTAATTATAATTGTTATGCTAATATTATATTTATACATACTGCTAAAATAATACACTACTTAGATTTATATATATAGGAGTTAACATAAGAAATGAATAACCAACATTCAGTTATTATATAAAAAAAATAGATATCCATTAATTTTTGAAACGTATATTTATTACGTGGTTGAACTAGATGTAGATATTTCAATTAGTCTTGTTTGAATGTCGATGGCTAAAGCGACTTGTATTTCGTGATCTTCCATCGGATTTGGATTTTATCGATTGTGACTCCTCCCTGCAATAATGTTAATATCTATTTTATTTACTGGTGAAGTAGTGTATTTCAAGGGATTGAAATTGGGTTTTTAGTACATTATAACGATATCGGAATTTAGTCGGCAGCAATTCTTAATATTGGAATGTCTCATCTCTTAATAAAATATCCGGAAATAAATTTAATAACGTTAAAGGAAGTTACCAGACGGAAGGTTCCTCATGAAAGGGTATTAAGAGTTAATTCATTTTTATTAAAGATTACATCCGTATTTTTTATAAAATTGTAAGTTTTTTAATTTGTTCATATTATGAAATCACTCGTAATAAAATTTATATTTTTGTCATGGAGAATCCGGGATTTCAACAATTATATCAACAATAGCAAAGTTGTGAAAAAAGTTCTGAAGAATTCAAAATGATCACTGAATTTCTTAAAATTGCAGTATGTATAACTCTGGTATAACTATAGCGTATTTAACCTTTTCACGTCTGTGGGACATATACGTCCCACCTACAAAAACCTCAATATCTTTAAAGAAAATTAATATTTTTGAGTCAAATTTAGTGCGTTTAGTTCAGGAAGCATAGGACATTAAGAATATGTAAACTAGATCGTGTTAAAAAGTTCCTATTGTTTAAAAACATACACAAATTGTTATTAAAAAACACGAATTTTTAAAACATTTTTATAATCGCCTCAAAATTGTTACTCGTGGGTTTTCGGAATATGAATCGTTAGTGTTAGTTTTAGAAAACTTGTCAGTTTTCAAAAAATCAAAATGGCGGATCTAAGATATATTTGGATTATATTTGCAATCAGCGACCCCAAAAACTCCCGAGTATCAAGTTTCATGCCAATCCAATAAATTTTTACATTTGTCGTCCGCTATATTGGATCCGTCATTTTGAATTTTTAAAAATTAACATCGCATTCGTAATCAGCGACCTCGAAAACCCCCGAATAACAATTTTCAAGCAAATCCGATCAATTTATAAAAAAATTTTCCGCCATATTGGGTCCGCCATTTTGGGTTAATGGGTTAAGTTACGATATTTGCAAACGCTCAACCTACTGTGCTCACTTATATACGGTTAAATCTTTACAAAACTACATTCAACAAATCGTACTGGACCATTTGGTCATATTTTTGGTTCTTGATGGCGAATATGTTGATGAAAATTGGTGTCAGACAAACTGAAGACGTCATTATGAAAAAAAGTAAAATTATTTTCCAGTTTTTTGCATTTATTTTGAAAAATGCGAGTCTGAAAAAATGTTATCAACAACAAATGTTCGGATTGAAAAAAAGCAGTTATTTATTAGAAACTTGAAAGAGTCACTGTCAATTAATGAAGCTGACAGTGCCAAGGTTCGGCCAAGACTGGCCAAGACTGCTTGTCGCTCGTGATCTCTGCCCGAGTTCGATCAGTCAACTGAATAACATGCTGTCGCTAATACATAAACAACAGCGATGATTACCAGTTATTTGAATTATTTATAAAAATGTCAGGTGATGCGAAATTTTGTATTCTTATTCCAAAGCAATCGTTTGCATTAATTCAATTTATGAATCAAGAATATTCCAGGAAAAACTGGAATGACATCGGATATTATATTCTTAATCCTAACATCAGATTCCCTAGTACTTTTCCGGGAAATTCTCATAATCCAGATCCGATTGATATCAACATTGTTGATGTGGTAATGACCCGTAACGTAATACTCAATATCATATTGCGTAACCGGTATGTTACGTATGCCTGAATAACAACATTTTGCATTTAAATGAAGAAGTAAATTTATTGTAAAAATTTAAGATTTCTTAACATCCAACCCATACAGTAAATAAAAATTGTATCTAAATCTCGACTTTCATATATCAGATTTATTGTATCTATGGAGACGTCTCAAACATTTAGTCGAACATTGCTTAAGATGGGCACAAACAGTGATCTATACTTTTCGGTTCATCCGCATTAATACATTAATATGGCATGGAGTTAAACTTCGATGTTTTTGGGTTTTGTAACGTGTGCAATATTTCGATCTCGTTTGGTAAACGTTTCAGGAATATGTTGTAAATTTTTCTGAATTTTGGTCACTCATAAATCGTACTTTTGGAATTATTATTTTCTGTTTTCTGTTTTTTTTTTTCTTTACATCTCGCATCAATATAAAACGTATAGACAATTTGGATGTGGGTCGAAAACCCGGCAAATCGAAAAGCAAACAGGTGAAAAAATCCTCAGTCTAAAAACTGACAATCGAATTGCCAATAACAATCAGAAAACAGACACTTAAAAAATGACTGACCGCTTGTCGATGTGTCTATTTTTTTTATGTGTCGGCTTTATAACTGTCGGTTCTTTGACCTGTCGGCTTTTTTATTTGTCGTTTTTTCGGTCCATACCCCACAATATTAAGCAGTCTGCAGGAAACTGTTAAGTATTTTAAAAGCGATAATTTAAAAACTAGAGCCTTATAGACCTCTGGGATTCAGTAATAGTGCTCAACTAAATGTAAAAGATGCTTCGAAATAAACAATAATGCATTTTTTACTTGATGAATATATCATACAAAAAACTCAAGCCGTTAGAATATTAATTAAAAAATTGTAAACAATGCATTCAAAACTTCAACCCGGCTGGGGACCATCCGAAGAATAAATAAATAGTAGGGAAATTTTAAATCACAGAACAATTAGCAGACTTAAATTAAAATTTGATCTGCACTTTCGAGAAATATTACCTTATATCCGCACCCTTACCACCTCCAACGTCCATGTTTGTATAGTATTCCCAAATAATACAATCCATCCAGGGATGTCCTAAGGAGCTCCTGAGGGCGTCCAAATCTCCGTTTTGGTCTTCACGAGCTGCTGAGGACATCCTGAGACAGGGTTGTACTATTTGAGTTATAGTTTAATCAAATCTAAGTTCACTACAGAACACCTATTTTTTAAAAATTCGCCTTTAGAAAACTTATGCTTGCCACTCTGGCCCAGATTATTTATCAGTTTTGAAATCATTAGAGCATCATTACATCACGGAGAAATTGGAGTACTTTTTGAACTGTAAATAGTGCGCATGTCTTATACCAACTCCGTGTCACTAATTGATCTGGAGCTGGTGTAACATTTTGAGCCTTTCCTTATTGCCACGGATTAGATGTATTGAGATGCATATGCAACCGAGAAGAAAATATCGTATATTTGGAATGTTTTTTAATATTTTTTATAAACAATTTGCGGATCGATTCTAAAATATAATAAAATCTAATTGGATTGAGAGTAAAATTCTGCATCCCCTTATATAAAATGCATACTTTTTCTACATCATTTTTCACATTTTGTTTTATAGTACAACTACGGTTAAAAAATGAAAACCGGGTTAATTTTTAAATGCTTAAATTATACAATTTTAATTAAATTAGAAAAAATAATAATGCATTATCTTACATTTCACGCCTATAAGACAACAAACTCGATGGTGTTTTCGGACGAACAATAGGTTCCAAGTCAAAGGTTATAAGGTGAATATATATCGGTACCTACAAATTCATAAAATTAGTGTAATTTGTTATAAATTTAACTAGTTTGATTAACTTACATACGACAGAGAAGAATCTAATGTAAATTCGACAATATCTTTTTCGTTGAAATTCTCTAGTCCAAAACCATCGCCGAATTCTTTCGCTGATTCTTTTTCGGTAACTGATAAACTTCTGGAATACGGATATTCCCTCGAAATAGAAGTACTCACTCCGGATCGATCTGAATTCATTATATACTTTGCTAATAAGTATTGCGGATTTACTAAATGACTGTTTGTATTTTTGATAAAACGAGTTACGACCGAGAGACCTCTATTAAGAATGAATATTTAATCGATAAAGACGTTTCTGTCGGTTTACTCTACTACACAACAGGAGGAATTGTTCATTTTTTTAAGTAAAATCATTCTGAAAATCTATGCGTATTTATAGTTTATTTTTATCGTTATAATAATTATGTAATGTATGGAATTGTTTTATTATATATGATATTTTTATTACATGGTGGCGTAAAATAATCTGATTAAACTTCTTAACATTACTAAATGTTAAAAATAGCGGGTGTTAAATACAGGAATAATTGAATGTACGGTTTTTAATTATATGCATGCCATTTTCTTACCGTTGTAAATAGTTTTTATTATTAAAAAAAAACAAGGAAAGATCAAGGAATGTAAAATAATGTCAGTCAAGTTATTTAATGATTGACATTACATTCCTTCCCAGCAAACGAAAATTTATTGAAATTCATTGAGAGATTTTGAATGAATCCCAATGAATTGGAATTGGTGTTCTTAATCACTAAATATCAATAGAAATCTATTCAACAGAGCTATAACCAATGATTTTCTATTGTTTTAAAATCATTGATTTCAGTACGTTTAATGATTTTGTATTAATAAAAGGTTGTACATTTTATACATTAATTTTTCTAATTATTTATTATTACATTATGGTATATCTTGTAACATAAGAACGAAATATTATTGCTAACACTTAAATTGTAGTAATTTTCTAGTATTATGGTGTTTTTCAAGGTGTAAATCTGACAGAATACCTGCAAAAGTTGGAATAATTTATATTTCTTAATTAAAATCTTTTAGAGTTAATTAGACTATCTTCTCAAAAGAATCAAAAACAATTAAAAAGAAATTGGCCGAGAATTTTCTGCAATAGATGATTTTTCGATATTGGAGAAAATTCTCGGTCAATTCTCGACAAATTTCGTTGATTTTTTTTTAAAGAGAGCATACAAAATTGTTAGAATTGCCTTTATGAAACTCAAATTTTGAAAATTCGATTCAGTAATTTTTAATTTTGGGGTTTTCATTACTATTTTCCTCTAAATTGATTTAAAAAACTTCAAAAATTTTGGTGAACATTAAAACACATTTTTTTAAAATTACGGATGTACTTAAAGAAAATAAATTTAAAAACCAAATTTTGTATTCCAACACCACTAACTTCCTCGTCAAAAGTTACTCAAGAACGAATTTTGTTGACCCATTAAAATTCGCTAAATTAATTTAAACATTCAAAAAAAGTTTGGGGAACAGAAAAACGTATTTCATGGATTTTCAAAAATTCCATTTCTTTTCGAGGAAAAAATTGTATTGGGTTAAAAAATTTTGTTACAATTTTTATTATACTATCTTTGAATTCCTCACCAGAAATTACTAAAAAACCAACTTATTCGTATTTTTTGAACGATTGTCTCATTTAAATATTTTATTTCCATTCAAAATCATTTACCTCCCAACCTTGCTATTGGCAATAACCGATTCAATTTCATTCATATCAGTTGCATTTTCATCTAATTTTTGTTCGATTCAAAATCATTAAAATTGTTGTCCTGTAATAATTAACAATCCATTCAAATTCAATCCCGGCAAATATAGATATTTTCATTAAAATTCATTCAACTTGCAATTATTCTATTCGCACTTTTCAATTAAAAATCATTCAACGAAATCATTTCTTCCTTCCACTATTTTCCCATTTAAAATCATTAAATCGAACAACTTTTTATGAGCTATTACCCATTCAAAATCATTGAAGCACATTTTCTCATTGAAATTCAGTGCAAAAACTAAGAAATCGAATTCAGATGTGATGCCGTGAATGAATTTCAATGGGTCTTCAATGAATTTTCTTTTGCTGGGTTCTCATTTATATTTGTTGTTTTTGAGAAAATAAGTTTGTATACAAATTTCTTTGCCGACTGATATGGAGAGTTGGATGTAGTTTTCAAGTTTCGCCACAAGCTGTCGCAAGAATACCACCTTGTTTTGCAATCGTTGTGTACATAGGCTACATATATATTGATTCAAACACGTGTACTCTTGAAAACTTGAATCATTTATTTATTTGTTGACAATCAGAGGATTAATTTAAAGTGCGTGTAAAATTGGAGAAATTCTTAGGATACAGGTAATTCTTATTATTTCTACAGCAAAGTTTAATTTGTGTAGGACATTTGTGCTGATTTTTTTAATGTTGGATATGTGTTCTTACGACTATTTGTTTATTTTGTTTCGATAAATCATGAATGCTTTGACAAACTTAAATTCATTTGTTGATTTGTCAATAATTTCAAATTCTTCTGGAACTCCTTTTTTAGCCATTATTCGAGTTTGTTTTATTGTTTGTATACTCGTAATGTTGAGTAAAAATAAGATTTTATTTATTAAATAATCAATCTCATCCGACGATGGAAATAGTTAGCAATAACATTCTATATATTATTGCATTGTATGGTATTGAATTATGGAATAGTGTGTGTACATTAATAATAATTATATTAATGATTATTTTTTTAACTGAAATAATTAAACTTTCTTAAACTTCGTAGTTTATGCGCAAGGTTATATGATATAAATAATTAGTAATTCATGAAATATCGTTAATTATTTTCAAATCGACATAAATAAATTGATGTTTAATTATTATTTTTAATTTTATATTTTTAATTAATTTCAATTCCACACTGGTTTTTATATCCCGAATTTTAGTAACTAATTAATATTATTTATTTATTATTCTGTTTTATAAACGAAATTAATATGTTTAGATTTAAAAAATACCCTTCCTTTATATTTGATTTAAATGTCTAATATTGTTTTGTACCAAATTAATTTGGAAGAATGTTTTTTTTTGTTTAAAAAATTGAAATAGGCCATTTTATTAAAAATTAATTTTCATTAGATTTCGTTAAAAATTATGAACTGCACACAAACACATTTTATATTGCATATAATTTGTACGCATATTTATTATATGAAAAACATTTACAAAATAACAATACTAGTTTAGACAGTTGAGATATTATTTGATATATCGATGATTAATTACATATTTATGCAATTAATCTTACGTTGTTCATGATAGGATTTGTACTCTCGGCACGCGTAACCTTCGATGTTTACTTCCTCGGTTCGGACAACAATCGCAAGAAAACAACTGAACAAAGAAAACCCCCCGAAAAATTATAGTAATTAATAAATCAACCTTATAATTTTAACACTTTGCTTTGGTTAGTTTTAATAAATACGCGAGCGCGATTGTTCACTTGAATAAACAAATGTTTTTGTTATAATGTTGATTTTAAATTTATTGTTCTCTCTTCATTTGTTATTGATACTGTTTAGAATTCCGGATTACAGAGAGTTATTAAACTTAAGACTTAATCTTTAATTTTTCTAATCGTAAATTGTAATAATTAGAACTCGTTTATTTATTTTTATTTTTGTTTACACTATAAAATATATAAATAAAGATCATAGTAAACAATATTATTCTGTGATGGTTATTACAATAATACAGTAATAAGTTTTAATTTAATTGTATTTAACTTAATGTACTAATTGTTAGTTACATTCAATTAATAAAATTATATTACCCATTTTTTAAAAATTAGATTACGCATTCTGATAAATGTAATTAAATAAGTCTTTCTTATGATGCTTAACAAATTAATAAAAATATTAATAATACATAAATGTGGATCCTACAGATTTTTGGCCGTTGACAACGAATCCGTTATTCGATTTGGCCCCTCACGTCAGGATTTTAAGATGTCTAGACTGAAAAATAGCCAAAAGTATCTTTTTTGTCAATTTGAGGTGAGGATATGTGAAATATCTGACGGGTCAAATTGGACAACTAATTAATTTTCAGCGACCAAAAATCTATAAGATCCAGTACCTCTGGTTCAAGTTATCTCCCCTAAAAATTTGTTTTGAGGTCTTGTATAATTAATTACTGAAGGTACTTCTCGAAAAAAAATACAAGACATAACTTTTATGTATAACAGAATAACACATAACACAATTTTTTGTTGACAACTTGAATCAGAAGTGGAGGAATTCTTTGTCTAATTTAACTAATCGCTACAGACTTTTCACGATATCTTAAACTTAAATTGCTAAAAAGTATATTTTTAATATTTTTACGTATGTTTATATTAGTAATCTTTTTCGGATCAAATGTCTTAAAATCCTGACATGATCAGTCAAATTGAACAACGGATTCGTTATTTAGCGGGCAAAAATCTATAAGATCCACTATTTCTGATTCAAATTATCTCTAAAGAAATTTGTTGTGGTCCTGTGTTATACGCGTTTGCTTGTAAAAAAAACTAATTATTAGAAACATTCATCATACTATCAATAAAATATTATAATTGTAACTCATTTAGAGAGTGAATAAACAAAATACAATATCGGTACGATTAATGTACAAACTTCACAATAGATACTCAAGAAAAATAAAAAACTGTAAATATTATTGTTGAGCTAGTTGTTTTACGGAAGATAGTATTACTTTCTATAGAATTTATTTTGACAAATCGTTTCAACAAATTCAAATATTTTTACATTTATTTTGTGTTGATCAATATGGGTTTTGTGTTAAACTTAAGAATCTATAAATGTAACGTCAGTAAATAAATATTGTTGATAAATAAGCATATTTTAAAAATACTAAACTTTTATATTTTAACCATTACACATATTAGAATAAGGATTGGCATAAGTTAAGATCATTGAGGGTGTTTTCCCATTTGATCATTCAGAGTCCAACCGCGATGTTGGATGGATGAAGAGGCATTCTCGGTTGTCGGGTCCAGCCCTTAAATGCCTTTAGTCAATGAAAAAAGATCGACTTACGAAATAAACGCGTGAATTTGTGGTTAAATCTAATTTCTTGACGCATACGAAATTTTATCAATTTCACAAATTTTACAAATTCTTTTGAATTCCCAAAAAAGAATAAGGCTTTTTGAACTTCTTTGAACTCTTAACAAATCAGAAAGTTAAAAACAAGAGCTTCGAAAAATGAACAAGTATTCAACGTTGTTTTTCTGAATTTTTTTCAATTTCTTCTCTTTTCTTGAAAGCTAAGAAATTGGATTCAGAAAAGAATTCAGATTTTGAAACCTTTTGAAACCTTCTTCATTTACTATCCTTTGCGTTCTTCCCTTTATCTGCCTCATTTGTTTCCGGGCAACTGGAAATGACTCTCCAGCCATCCATGATGGCGGATGGTGACTGGACTGCAATCAAACTGGAAAACACCCTAATAGTATTTATTTTTTACATTATATTGTAATTATTTTTGAGCATGGCTAGCGTCACAACATTTTTCAGATTATTAATTTTTTTAAATTGTCAATGTCTCAATGAGACGGGTTTTATCGGTCTCGATCCCAGTCCCCGTTTTAATTTGAGAGTCTCGAGGCTCTTACAGAAGAAATATACGTTCTTTCGGTATTAAAATGATTATATTTTAATATTTTAATATTGCCTGACTCTAGAACGAGATCATATCAAAACTAATACTCTTGGTATCGACCGTAAGACTGTTTAATACGAGTTTTATAAAATATTTGACGTTATTATTAATCATCCTTATTATTCGTAATCATTTGATGTAAATCAAAATTCATCTTCCTTGTGGAATTCTCTACTATTCACTTAAATCTGCTATCAAGGCTCTACAAAAATGAAACGGTTTTTTGAATATGAATAAGAATGGTGAATGGCGAACTGACTATGGTAGGAAATTCCAGTTGAAGGATGCCGCAATGTGAAATGGGAATCTAAGAGATTCTGTGGTGAATCTAGGAATTGCTAAAGGCTGCATCTTACCTCTTCCTGGTCTGTTTGAAATATTATGCAGTAAAGAACTTACCTAATTGTTTGGAGTAACATCCGCGCATCCCTACGGTCCACCAATCAAGTTTCTTTCTGTATGGTGTTGTGTGTTCAAACCTACCCACACGACAGATATATCTAATCCCATCGTTAAAATTACGTGCAAGTCATAATTCTTGCTTCCCGGATATGTTCATAAACACTACGGAGCAGTAATCGATCACGGGAAATAGCAGAATTTCAATTAGATTCTTACGCAGAAAGAAATTAGTGCTTTTCCGAAAGAAATTTAGGCAATTCATTAAAAAGTGCGTCATCGTCATTGTCACATGTTCCTTCCACGTAAGTCCGAATCTGAAATAAAACCAGATAAACTGCGTACAGAAGGTTTAAAAAAATTCCCGTGTATTAGCGATGTCAATACAGTTATTTGTCTCAACGGACAGTTCACATAAGTAAACATTTAAACCAAACGGAATAGCTTTGGATTTAGAGACATTTAAAGACACATTATTACGAATGGTAATTGTTATGATAGATTCAGAAGCCACGCTCGGTTTTACTTTCGTTATATTAATATAACGAATAAACATTGCACATTTGCAAGTCATCAGCCAATGTTTTGTGATGAATTTCCTTATTAAGGCTTTTAGCTACATCATTTATGTACAGAGAAAACATTAAAGGACCAAGGACAGAGCCTTCTGATACTCCTGTATTTAACGGTCTGAAATCCGATTTGGTTCCATCCTATCCCAGGACTGCCTGCGTCCTACCTGATAGATAAGAACCCAGCCAGTACAAGGTCTTGTTGAAAACCTCATTCATGTTTACGAAGTAAAATAATATGACAGATTTTATTAGAGGCATCGCTAAAATAAAACAGCAGGAAAAACGTTATTTTTACATTAATCAATGCCGTTTCTAATGTCATCCGGCAATTTGAGGAGATCAGTTTGAATACTGTAACCAGCACGAACACCAGACTGATACTCATTCATACGGAAATTTTATATCTTTGAGAGAAAATATAAAAGAGATAGGCCTGCAATCACGAAGATTACCATCGTACTTGGTGAACGATTACTACAATACCTGGCGTAATTCTGTTGTAATGCAAATATTTTTAACAAGATGAAAAGTTAGACGACACAGATCAAAATAGTTTCTTTAGTAGTGTCTCGTTTCATTCTCTAGTCACCTGTGTCCCAAAGAATATTGTACTAAGGTCAATCGCAAAATATTCTGGAATTTATATGAGTTATTTGATAGTAAACGGACGACAAAAAATGTTAGTATAAAATTCAGGAAAACATTTTTCTTTTTACTTTATTAACCAGATATTTGGATATGACATACAAAAAGAGTAATTACTTCGACCCAAACTGAAGGTCGGCCGAAGTATTGAATTTAGTCACTTCCCGTCCAAAACTTACCCTATAGTTTTTCATCAAATGTCGACGTTTCAGACCCTAAATAACCCAAAACAACAATAAAAAATTGGTCTCCGTGATCGTATACGTCCGTACGAATGTACGTGTACATGAACGTTTTTTTGTAACTTAGATTGATAGTTTTTGGAATCAATCCATATAAGATTAGGTGGCGGCCGGTTGAAAAAAAAAGAGTTTTTTGCATTTTATCTTTAAAAGTACATATCAGATGAAAAAATGTTTCAAACAAAAAAGATCTCTACGAAAAAGTTGTATTCATTTTTTTCGTAAGACAAACTGTAAAAATATATTAATAATAATAAAATATGATGCATAATAATGTTCCAACAGCAAACAGAAAATGATGCTCAATTTGAGGGAAAGTAAAACGTGGTTAGGGTCGGGGTTTTGAAACAGCTTATTTTCAAATTTTAAACATTTATGAAACACAACATTATTGTTATCATATAACTGTTTTTGGTATTTTCTTGGAAACCGTTTATGGTAATTAGAATTGCCTTTACATAGCCTCATTTTGAAAATGTTACTCAGTCATCTTTAATTTACGTTTTTTAGTGAAATTTCCTGTCTTACTTGCGGACTACTTTAGAACCCTCTTAAAGATTAATAATTGTTAAAACTTAAAAGTGTTTTTCCTTCCAGAATTCATAAGTACTTTATTTATACATAAAAAATACTTATTAAAATGAATATCGAATTTGTCTCCTCCTAACAGACTGTGCTTAATGCCATATGGGAAATTTCTGTCGATTTAATGCATCGTCGTAGTTTTAAACTAATACTTATGATTATAATCTATAAATCCATTACATTTATATTTTCTTACATTTCAGGAATGTGCTAATGGATATGGAGACTTCAAAATTGTTCCCATTACTCTCTTCTTCGGAAGAATATTCAATTTATGCAGCTTTGCTTGAGATCTCCAAAGGGCGAAAGATTGGCCCGACGGCCACAAAGTATGGTATTTCTCCAAGTATTATACGTACGAACCTCAAAGACATCATAAACGAGTCAATATTAAATCGTAATCGAAGACAATGTCAGAATTCAACGGAAAACGCAGAACTTATGAACGAATTTTTACAAATATCAGAAACATTGAAACATTCGAATCAAATTTTCAGTGCAATTCACGAAGAGGTGTTGATTCAGTATTGGAAGGATTACGCAAAAGCGCAACACGGAATGGTCTGCAAATGTTTCCGTTTATTTGCTTATGGCTTTGCTATGTTTTTAAAAACACCGCTTCCGAAAACTTGGCTTGAACATAAGCAAGCCAGTAAGGATTGGATCACCTTGTTTATGCGTCGCCATCCGAAATTAAGAAAGCGATATCAATGCCGCCACGGAACAATGTCCATGCACAACAGCGAACATGGGAAAAATATTGACTATTTCTTCAAGACTAGACCTTTCAATCTGGATAGCATGATTAACAAATTAGTACCGGAAAATACTTCTTCTAGACCAGCTACTTTACCGATGGAAGATGCAGATAAAGGACTTGCATCCGACAAGGAGTATGCTAAAAAGCTTGACAGTGGTTTGAAAAATCGGTCGTTTGATTCTGAAGATTTACTGAAGAAATTAATATTACAAAATACTTCGAATAGTCGCAATACTTCATCGCTGGAAGATGAAGAAACGCATAGAAACCAATCGGAAAATGTGTCAGTATGTGCTATGATTTGTGTCACTGATTACACCAATCCACCGCTTGTTATTTTTCCAAAAACCGCGATAGAAGAGACTATAATATAATTTACTGAATTCTAATGTATCGTTCTATAGATATAGTTATACAAGTTAGGTTATTATTATAAAAATAACCAGTAAGTTCTAGAACGTATTTGATACTATTTGTATTGAAATGGAATCTAGCGACAATATCTATCTATATATTTATATATAAACGTGTAGGGAATAATGTTGTAAATAATTTGAATAATAAAAGTGAATTTTGAAAATAAAAAGTTATTTATCTACACAAGTGTGTTTCCGCGATTTCATACTGGTGGCAATAAAAATTCATGCATTAACAAACAGTTTTTTTGTTATTCACTTGTACATTTCATTTGTAAGTTTACTCTAATAAATTATTGGAAAATTCCATGTTAAAAATGTATTTTGTCATATTCGAAAGTATACCACACTGGTTGTGAAATTATCCTGTGATGATCTTTTTTCAACCAAGTAGACGATTAAACATATGTGGAAAGTCGGAGAGTTTCTCGGAGGAATGCTATGCGTCAACCCAACATATAAATGAAGTTGCTGAAGATTCACTACAAATACATTTATAAATTTATTTATTTACAAGTCCTTAGACGAACCTGAAGGACGTACAGAGCTTGACGTATGACGAATTCATCAAGTAAAAGTTCATTCTCGGAAAGTAAATGTAAGAAATATCATGGCTAACAACTGCTACCCATTCATGAAAGTTGATGCTTATATCGGTATTTGAACGAAACAAATTTCAGTGCCACCTACTCTACAAAAGAAATAATGTATATATATTTTTTTAATATAATGTTTTTGCTTTATTCATTCCAGGAATTTTGTTTAATACATACAAGTAGATAATCAATGTAGTCATGAATAATATAGACCAGCAAAATGTTTACTTAGAAGCAACCCACAATATTTTCCGAAGAATTTCGATGAGCCGATTACATTGTTGTCGAACTATAAGATTTTGGACATATTAAAAACATAAAATTGCACCATCCCAGCAAAAAGAATTGTATATATGAGACGATCCACGTCAACCGGATCAGTGCTACGGCCAAAATTTGAAGTAACCAAAAAAATCGACTAAGGGCTCATTTTAAAGCTTAAGGCATCTACTTTCGAATGCCGAAGGCGCCTTTGCAGAATTCAATATGGCAGCTCCAATATGGCGCCAGAAAACTGCGAATATCGGTGAAAAAAATTTAAAAACGTATCTAAAATAAAAAATTACTCCATATTTATAGTGCTATATATGTTTTTCGATGTATTTTGACGCACTAAACACGAATCCGGCGTTAGAATTTAGCTACTACCTCTAATTTTTTTTCTAACCTCAAAAAACTGGAAAAAGGGAGTAAAAATGTGTCCCAACCAGCGAAGGTACGATCGAAAGATGACCCACCCACCAAAGACTAAATCGAAGGGTGACCTGGCCAGTAAAGGCAAGATCGAATGGTGACCCGGCCAGCAAATGAAGAGACGAAGGGAGATCCGGCCAATTAAGGCAAGATCGAATGGTGAACCAGCCGGCAAAGGCAAGATCGAATGGTGAACCAGCCAGCAAAGGCAAGATCGAATGGTGAACCAGCCAATTAAGGCAAGATCGAAGGGTGATCCGGCCAATTAAGGCAAGATCGAATGGTGATCCGGCCAATTAAGGCAAGAACGAATGGTGAACCAGCCGGCAAAGGCAAGATCGAAGGGTGATCCGGCCAATTAAGGCAAGATCGAATGGTGAACCAGCCAGCAAAGGCAAGATCGAATGGTGAACCAGCCAGCAAAGGCAAGATCGAATGGTGAACCAGCCAGCAAAGGCAAGATCGAAAGGTGATCCGGCCAATTAAGGCAAGATCGAATGGTGAACCAGCCGGCAAAGGCAAGATCGAATGGTGAACCAGCCAGCAAAGGCAAGATCGAATGGTGTTCCGGCCAATTAAGGCAAGATCGAATGGTGAACCAGCCGGCAAAGGCAAGATCGAATGGTGAACCAGCCAGCAAAGGCAAGATCGAATGGTGATCCGGCCAATTAAGGCAAGATCGAATGGTGAACCAGCCGGCAAAGGCAAGATCGAATGGTGAACCAGCCGGCAAAGGCAAGATCGAATGGTGAACCAGCCAGCAAAGGCAAGATCGAATGGTGAACCAGCCAGTAAAGGCAAGATCGATTGGTGAACCAGCCGGCAAAGGCAAGATCGAAGGGTGATCCGGCCAATTAAGGCAAGATCGAATGGTGATCCGGCCAATTAAGGCAAGATCGAAGGGTGATCCGGCCAATTAAGGCAAGATGTAAAGTAAGTTATTAATATTGCATAAAATGTCCATTTTTTGCTTTTGAGTACTTTTTAATTTCAAGCTTGTTGCCGGCATTAGGGATAAATGCATGACACGTTTGAATTTTCGGCACTGAAGGTGGGTCAGGGAATCGTTTATTGAGTTTTTGTGTTATTTTTTTATGATCTTCTTTGTTGTAGTGAAAAAACTGTATGTTTTTGAATCTTGACTTTGCCCAAGTGAAGAGTGACAGTGAATTTAAAATGGCGTCATTCGGAGATGCTTGTAAGCTGAAACGAGTCGCTGCACATTTGAAACATGCTCCAAGACCATCACAAGCACATTTACCATGCGCAGTACCGCTGCAGTGCCATTCAGCATCAATATTAAAATCGAGTTTATGATGCATCAAAAAGTTCATTTGAGTTTTGTTCTTAAAATGTTGTTTAGCACCATCGGATGAGTAAAATACTTTTTTAACTTTTGGACATAATGTTTTTATAACTGGTGTTACTTTTTCTTGCATCAAATAAACTGCTGCTGCGTCATGTTTTGTGCTATCGGAGAGTAATATAATGCTGTAATGTTTTATTTCATTTTTAGATCGATAATAAATTACGACAGGAAATACAGTACACTGGTCGTTGTTGTAATGAAAAGCCTGTGCTGCATCCTGTACAACGTAAGCAAAATTTTCAGCGAAATCACAGTATACCAACACTTCATCATCACGTAAATTTTCTTTCTTATTTGAAAAAAATTCAGACTGAGCTGTTGCTATGAAGTGATGAGGGATAAGGTTTTTAAAACGATTGCACAATTCTTCAACAAAATCTTCGGCGGAAAGACATTGTTGCACGAGTCTGCATCGATCTGTGGATTGCCACGTACTGAATATTACCTGCTCTCTGTTGTTTTTTTCCAATAATCGTAAAACAAGATCCGAAAATTCTTCCATTTTAAGACATTTTGGACAATTCAACAAAAAACAGTCAACAGTACTCTTTGTACATAAAATGAAATTTATGCAATCTTTATAATCGTTTAATTGACGTTCAGAATCTTCGGTTAGCATCTTTAAGTTTACAGCATCAATCATTGTTTTAACATTTTGATGTATCGTGCAAACACATACGCTATGTGTTCCTGAACTCCCAGCAACAACACACCATTTAGGGCGCAGTTCAGAAAATTTAGATACACCAATAGTATGCTGTGGGTACTTTTCCTTAAACATTCTGTATAAAATTTTAATGTCATAAAGAAGCAAATGCTTTTGTTGAAGAACTTTTTGACCATCAATTTTTACGGAAATACAATCTTTTTTATTAGGCATTATCCGACTATTATCTTCAGATTCATAAAATTCAATTACTTGAGAGACTATGTTTTCGTCTAAACTTTTACCTTTTTTAACGGGAGGAGTAGCTAATACACCACCTGATTGTTTTAAATCCTTAGATTGAAGTGCGATTCTATAAGAACAACCAAATTCTTCTGCGATTTCACGGACACTCCAACAGTCTGGTGCGATTGTAAGTATAGACTTTCGCATAGGATCATTTTGCGATAAACTATTGAATTTAGTCTTTAATCCATGTAAAAGTTCTTCTAAAGCTTCTGTTCTAGATTTGCAAACCTTCTTCGCGGCAGGTTCGTGTTGGGCTTCAGAATCAGTAACGCTACTACCAAGAGAATTGTTTTCCGTAACATTTTCCAAATTATCAGAATCAGTAACATTACTATACCGAGAGTCGTTTTTTTGTAATTCGTAAAATAGTTTCCTACAATTTTGGCATATTTTTGATTTCGGATGTAGATTTGGAAAAGCTTTCAATACATTTTGAGAGATATTCCTTAAATTTATGCCATTATGACTGTCTACATTTAATGGGTTAACACACCTTTTTGAATGCAACTTTTGTGTTTTGTCTCCATCGTCGCTATTGTTTCCCATACTGAGGAAAAGGACCGTTATTAAATATAAATCGATATTATGAGAACACCCAAGATCTTAGAAAAAAAAACTATCGTAAAGAAGTCGTTACTGGAAATGAACAGCCTGTTAAAACGAATAGATCCAGCTAGCCGAGGCCGCTCTACTCATAGTTTCGCTCGGCACATTTTGCTTGCGAGAAACGAAACAAATATGAAGTTCGTGCAAAATAACTTTTCCGTGTTAGAGATCACGTTTGAGTGACGGGCTCACGGATTTTTTTCTCTTCGGCTTTTTAGTACCAAATACATAGGAAGGCATTAAGATTAAGTTTAAAAATGTAGAAAATTTTCAGGACTGTATAATCAGCGGCTCCGAAAACCCTTAGAACCATATGAATTCTAATTTAAGGATAAACTTCGGTATTTTTTTCCTTGGAAGCGATAGATTTTAGAAGAAAATCACGAAAGGTACTTTTATTCAGAATTTCGAGAAAAATGCGACAGTATTTTTTACATTTCCGAAAATTGAATTTTTCGATTAATCATCCGCCATATTTGAGCCGCCATTTTGAAATTCAAAGATATGATACCGAATTCGTAATCAGCGACATCGAAAACTATTAAACATATTTTGTTCGATTTCTCAGAACCTTTAGCCTAGAATTAGATTGAAAATATTGATTGGTGATTGATTTTTTTGAGGTTAGAAACGGCTGGGACGTGTTACCTTGATTCCGGCGGTTGATTTGGATTCAACCGTTCTATCCTCTTATAAAAGAAGAGAAGGATACGAAAAATTTAGGTTTCTGCTTTTTTTTCGTAAATTTACCCACATTTTTACTCCCTTTTTCCAGTTTTTTGAGGTTAGAAAAAAAATAAGAGGTAATAGCTAAATTCTAACGCCCGATTCGTGTTTAGGGCGTCAAAATACATCGAAAAACATATATAGCACTATAAATATGGAGTAATTTTTTATTTTAGATACGTTTTTAAATTTTTTTCACCGAAATTCGCAGTTTTCTGGCGCCATATTGGAGCTGCCATATTGAATTCTGCAAAGGCGCCTTCGGCATTCGAAAGTAGATGCCTTAAGCTTTAAAATGAGCCCTTAGTCGATTTTTTTGGTTACTTCAAATTTTGTCCGTAGCACTGATCCGGTTGACGTGGATCGTCTCATATATATATACAGGGTGATCCAAAAGTCCCGGAACAGCAAAATATCTCAGCGGGAGTGCATTTTCGAGGAAAATGTTTCAGACAAAAGTTTCAGGATTTTTCCCTGGCTATTTAATGGCGATATTGAATTTGACCTTGAACATGACCTTGAAGGTTATTTCAAGGTCAAGTTAATTTTTTTAAATGGGAACCCCTATTTTTTTTCACGGATTCGGAAAGAGCACAAAATTTTACGTCCGAATATGCTATGGCCGTTTTTTTCGGCAAGGTCATTTCAAGGTGAAACTTAAAACTCCCGTAACGGCGAAATATCTCAGAGGGTGTGCATTTCTTTGGAAATTGTTTCAGACAAAAGTTTAAGGATTTTTCCTGGGATATTTAATGGTAGCACAGAATTTGACCTTGAACATGACCTTGAAGGTTATTTCAAGGTCAAGTTTGTTTTTTTTAATGGAAACTGCTATTTTTTTCACGGATTCGGAGAGAGCACAAAATTTTACGTCCAAATATGCTATGGCCGTTTTTTTCGGCAATGTCATTTCAAGGCCAAACTTAAAACTCCCGGAACAGCGAATTAACTCAGCAAGAGGCACCATTGAATTTAACCTTGAAAATTACCTTGAGGCTTATTCTAAGCCCAAGACTATTTTTTTTAATTGGAACCCCGTTTTATTTTCGTAATGTTTCCAGAGTTTCCAGAGTGCAATGCATTATCATTGTTCCCGGATAAATATATACATTTTTTTTTACATCCGATACGTTTATAAATACCGTATGTATGGGTAACATTTTTACATTGTTTCCAATGCTACCGCCGGCTTTAGCATTACCCAAGATGTACCGCGTGGAGGTAGCACGGTCGGGTTTACACCTCTTCGGGGTGCTTTGTTCAGGTGGTTCCCCTCGCCGTCACCTGTGCGTGTGCGTGTGCGTGTGCGTGTGCGTGTGTGTGTGTGTGGGTGTCCCCAGACAGTTAAGGCAAGATGGGTATACTAATTTTTATCACCCCAGCCTCTCATCATGAGAATGTTTATTCTTTCTCGTTCACTTAGCGCAGCCATTGCTCTTTGTACGAAATATACGTATGTATTTTGTTACTGAAATGATGCTTAATATGTTTAGATAGGAAAGGCGTTTAGATAGGAAATCCATGTATCTCACAAAACGATAAAGTTAAGACCAAAATGTAACCTTATAAGACTGTACACGTATGTATAAATTCAATGTGAATGTATGTTGTTTATTTACTTCGCTGGTGACTCGTGCTCTCTGTCGCTGTTCGCGCGCCCAAGTTCACTTCGCACAAGTGTTGCGTAAGATGTATGTATACACTTTTTTTAAACAGTTTATTATTCTATTTACAAAATTAGAGGACAAGCGAGGGACAGGAACTGATTCCTAAATCGACTTTTGGCAGAACAATAAATTGTTTCGAAGTTTACGGCACTGTAAAGGATCTCCCTAGAGCAGATCGTCCAGTAATAGCATCGACTGAACAAAATGAATTTAACCACTATCAATACCGGAAGATCCTCATAACTTCGTTAAGAAAATGAAACGGGGTTCCAATTAAAAAAAAAAAAATAATCTTGACCTGAGAATAATCTTCAAGGTAATTTTCAAGGTCAAATTTTATGCTAGCATTAAATATCCCGGAAAAAATCCTGAAACTTTTGTCTGAAACATTTTACCCGAAAATGACCTCTTGCTGAGTTAATTCGCTGTTCCGGGAGTTTTAAGTTTGGCCTTGAAATGACATTGCCGAAAAAAACGGCCATAGCATATTTGGACGTAAAATTTTGTGCTCTCTCCGAATCCGTGAAAAAAAATAGCAGTTTCCATTAAAAAAAAACAAACTTGACCTTGAAATAACCTTGAAGGTTATGTTCAAGGTCAAATTCTGTGCTACCATTAAATAGCCCGGGAAAAATCCTTAAACTTTTGTCTGAAACAATTTCCAAAGAAATGCACACCCTCTGAGATATTTCGCCGTCACGGGAGTTTTAAGTTTCACCTTGAAATGACCTTGCCGAAAAAAACGGCCATAGCATATTCGGACGTAAAATTTTGTGCTCTTTCCGAATCCGTGAAAAAAAATAGGGGTTCCCATTTAAAAAAATTAACTTGACCTTGAAATAACCTTCAAGGTCATGTTCAAGGTCAAATTCAATATCGCCATTAAATAGCCAGGGAAATATCCTTAAACTTTTGTCTAAAACATTTTCCCCGAAAATGCACTCCCGCTGAGATATTTTGCTGTTCCGGGACTTTTGGATCACCCTGTATATTGCGTTCCAGACGCGAACAGGAACCGGAAAAGAAAAGTTTGTGAGTGTTCTTTTTTTGTGAAAAATTAACTACCAGTGCTTCTATAACCTCAAAAATGTACAAAATTATTATGTTGTTTGCACTCCTGAGTTAAGGGTCGTCCATAAACTAAGTGACGAGTTAGGGGGGGGGGGGGGGGCCACCCAAAAACTAGGTGGGTAAAAGAGCAAAAAAAGCTTACGTTAGTTTATGGAGAGACCCTTAGGATATCTTAAAATACTAAAGTTCTCGAATTATGCGATCATATTTGGATCCAGCGACTGGAAAACGTCTGACACGGTATAGTCAGGTTTCTAGGTAAGTAGTAGGTCAGTCTCATTTTGTTTTCCAGTACAATTTTGGATTCATATTGCATTGGATATGGAAATTCACGCATTGCTACCTAACATTTCAACGTTTTTGCAGTTAATAAAATAATAGTTTCGTGCTACAACGATTGACACAGACGAAAACTATCCGGAGCCAAAATCATGTACTAAAATATTCGAAACGAAAATATCCAGAGACAAAATATCCGGAAAAACATATGAGGGGATACAATATTTGAAAAAATGTGGATTTCATACATGTTTAATCATTACTAAACATTACTTTCAAAGTTTTATTAAAATAATAGATAAGATCGACTTAAACACATGCAAGAGTGAATAGTCAATAGACAATACGATACTTAATAAATATGACGATTTCGTTGATTAATTAGTCAATTTTTCCATTTCGTTTTTGTGGAGCAGCCCGCTGTTGGTAAGACGAGCCACATTGTTTTGTTTACGTTTCGAAAATACTGTTTATCTGGGAGAAATCGACTCATGACCGCTGCTATATTGATGTAAGTCGGCAGTTCCTAAATTTCATACACAAATGTGAACTACAGCGCCATCTTCTTAAGACGATTTGCAGCTCTCGGAATTGCTACAATTGAATATATGCAAAAACTGTGTAAAAGAGCAATTCCGCCCCTTATATAATAAATAATAAATAAAAATAATAAATAATGAACGAGCATACCGCATTTACCGTTTCTACTCTCTGTATTACACTGTGTTAACATTTATCCGAATTAAAAAAAACTTAATCTAACCTAATCTAACCTAACCTGATGTAATGATGCGACACATTTCGAAATGATTCGTACTAAACTTAACTATGTAAAAATATAATATTAAATTTTCGGATGTTTTTGAATCGGACACTTGGATCTGTTATTTTTTTCTCGAATATTTTGGTTTCAAATATTGTAGACCATGTTTTTTGGTTCGGATATTTTGGATGTCAATAGTTTTTGAAAAATCATCACTGAGCAGACATATAATATTTCTTTTATTTTAATTAAGTCTCATACTACCGTAAGATAGCTTATTATTGCTGTACTAACTACTGATGCCCTATGTTAGGAATACGTTAAAAAACTTGATTGGTTTCAAGAAAGTTTAGTGCGCATGTTACGAAATTAGTTGACGTTGATGAAATGTACAATCTGTAATTCGAACCAACAAAATAGATTGAATTGTCTTCCATGTGCAGCTAAGAATAGCTTTTAAAATGTTTGATTCCGAATATATTCATTAAACTCCACACATAATAGATCGTAATCCGCATTATATTGCGCCGAATTTATGTCGCGTCTATAACCTCAGTACAAGTCGTCAAAGTAATATATTCAGAATATGAAAATTACGACTTGTGGCGAATTACTGCATTGTATTTTCGTCATGTATAAAAGTATGAAATCAAGTGAAATGTGTAATGCGGTATTGTTTCCATTTCAGAGTGTCAGGTAGTAAATTTAATGGCCTATATTTAAAGGGGTAGTAATAATTTCTATGTTCTGATTATCCCAGTAAACGTGAATTTAATAAGGATATTGAAAATTGACTAATTAGGAATACTTCGGAATCCTATTTCTTGGCCATGAAGTATTTAAAATAATTTACAAGTACGGGTTGTGCACATTACGAGTCCTTGTGACTGCTACAGATACTTTAAAAATTATTCAGAATGATTCAGGATTATGGACAAGATTTCGGTAGAGAACAATCATTTCGAAGTATTCAATAGTAATAGTATTCAATATAAGAAATTATTCAAACCCATAAAACTGTATACGTTATTGTCGTTCCACTACGTTATTGCTTGAATATATAATACCAATAAACGGTCAATGTATTTTTAGGTGAATCAGTATACCACAAATTTTTCTAAGATTCGAAGCATTTATGTATCACATGGATGAATACAAACGGTAACGAGATACAATCAAGTCTATTGATAAGTTGTTATTTCCGTTATGTGCACCGTTTGATATTTTGGTCAGTTTGAAACAAAGCACAGTTCAATACGATTGTTTCTTATCGTCAGGTAAACAGTTTCCCCTGGTTTTAAAAGCTCATTATAGTTCACGCTACTGCAGCTCCACTGAAACAAGAGCATTGTTCTGTTTGCAAAGCAGTGTGGCTTTGCAGCTGATGTCTTGGATTATTCATATCTTCGTTTTATTATTCAATATCATTTTGGAAATTATCCCAGTAAAATTATGTTTCTGAGTAAAAGTTTAATTGATAAGATCTAGTCTTGAAAATATCACTTGAATTTCATCGATTTTCTACAGATGTCTTCGAGGAGAGGTTTGATCCAATTTGATGACATACATATCGTTTCACTTTTGATATCCAGCTCAAAGTGCTTCCATTAAAAAAAAATCACGTTTATATGTCCGATATACGTTTAATTTACATTATATAACAGTATATGGCGGCATGAAAATACATAAGGCAATAAAAAAAGAACGAAGATACATTATTGTGATGCAATCGTATTCAATCGAATCATCTGGAAAAGATTTAATGCAAAGCATGTATCTTCCTGTTTTCTTCTTTCCAATGTTGGCCATGTAAATTTGTAATAACCAAGCCAAGATATATAACGATCCGTAATGGTTGACAGACTTTTACAGTGCCTTGATTGGTCTATTATAAAATCAGTGAATTGATCAGCCAACCATGCTGAACTCTGGTTGTTCAGTCAGTGGAAGATAGAAGCTGTGTCGCCGATCCCGTGTGCACGAAACTAACGGAGTATCCAAATGAAAGCGGTAGAGCAGCCCGTTTAATTCGAGGTCTCTGATTTTTAGTACACTCTCGAACATATCCAAACTCTCATTGGAAATCTATATTAATGTACTGCAATGCAAGTTATCAAAATCATAGATTCGAAATTCATATAAGAGGTTTTTAATAAATATATCATCAAAGGTCTAATATGGCCAATTAAATTGAATTGAACGTTTCAAGCGTATAAAAAAGTCTCAAAGGTCCAGTGGAGTATTGAATATAATTGGCCTTCATTGTATTATTATTTGCAAGGTCAAATGGAAGGTAAAATTTAAACAAAGTATTCAATTAAAAAAGATTTGCTTTAGGTACGCAGATTTCATTGTATATTTCGTCATATCATTTTCTAGGTATCATATACGTTAACAGAAATATGATCCCGATGGTTGAACTTTGGAAACGTGGATTGCTTATTTCGACTTTTTCCATTTCATTCGGGGTTGGCGACTGTGTCTGTCATCTAAATGTGCGCTAACTTTTCGAAGAAATGCATAAATCGGCGATGTATGAAAGATAGGTGCAAAATCGGGTGGTTTAGACTGTCTTAAATGAAGATACATAGAACTATTCCCTTTTATAATGTATCTTCATTTACCCGTCTTAAAAACGAAGTGTTAGATGATATTTTCTGTATAATGAAACAAAAGACAGTTAATGTTTAACTCCGGGTCGTTCCGGTAGTATTTTTCGACATGTTGCAGGAAGAGATTGAATTAAGTTGTCCGAAAATCACACAGTAAACACGCCTTGTTATCAATTTTTACCTACTGATTTGATGATAATGACAATGAAGCAAAATATCTGGAACTGTCTACACCAACATAATCTGACCTGAGCTTAGCGAAATATCACCATAAGTTGCTTTGCCGGGTGGAGATTGAAGAGTAACACTGAGAGATGAAAATAATATAATCTACTAATTTTAAACGGGATAATTATTTCTGTAGCCGAAATGACGACAAGGATAAATATCCCAATAAACGAGATTGTGTGTAAAATTTTCAATAATCAGCTTACATTCCATTTGTATCCACTTTGGAATGAAATTCAATAAATTTTAATGCGAAATTAAACGTTCTTAAATGGTTTCATGCTTTTCAAATGTTTTTCGTCTTACGAGTTTATCGGATTTCGTACGTCGCATTCGATTCTTTGTAAAGTTATATTCAAGATGAAGACAAAATAGTCATTTTTCATTCTAAGTGGTACGGTGTTTGATATTGCCTGCGTGAAATGAGTAACATTTAATTCAATTTCATTTGGTTCTACATTCGATTTGCACTCCAGAATTAGTTATTTTCGCATGTACACACTGAACATAACCTCAAAATAAAAAATTCATTAACACTGCGAATATATTCGTTTGAAAACTTTTAACTTCGGATCAAATTTTGCTAAATTTTATTCGAAAGCGGAAATAGATCGAATGTAAGCAGGGAATTACTGAACATTTTGTACGCTATCTCGTTTATTAGAATTCATATAGCAGCAATGACCGGTGTTTAGTAATGTTGACATCTTAGCATAACCAGAAAGTGTAGAGATTAGTTCATTTGACGACGTAGTATAGTAGGCAGTAAAGTTGACTATTTTTTTTCTTTCAGTGAAAAGAATCATATTTCATAACTATATAATCTATCACGGGTGCGTCTTAACCAGTTTCGACTCAAAACTAGTGTTGGCGTGGTGCCTCGCTCGCTTCGCTCGCTCAGAAACTTCGACCCAGGGTAGAGTCGGCTATTCCTTATTAATATTCGTTCGTTTACTAACAGCTTCCAATTATATTATAAAATTATATCGATCTTTGGGGGTCCAATCATATTTAGGTCCAAGTGGCTTCGATAGATATGTTACAACAATATAGATATGTTACAACAATAGTCATAAGCATTTTAAACCAGTTTTTATGGCATTATCGTTGACTTTAGGAAGAAAATACATAAAACCTTTTTGGTAGAGAATTTCATGCTCTATCTTTTTTGTTTGAAACATTTTTCAATAAAATTGGTATTTTTCAAAATAAATGCAAAAATCTCCGAAGAAACTTAATTGGGGCTAATTTTTAGTAATGGACGGATGGATCTGCGCCAAAATCTAATCAGATCTACGTTATGCCAAGACACGTATTAAAAAAAAATGATGTCAGTACGCTTATCCGTACGCGAGTTATCGCGAGAAAAAAAACGGGACGTACGGACGTACGTACAAGATCACGGACACAAATTTTTTATTGTTGATTTGGGCTCCTTAGGGTCTGAAACGTCGACATTTGATGAAAAACTATAGGGTCATTTTTATGCCCGAAGTGACCAAATTCAATACTTCGTCCAGACCTAAGGTCTGGGTCGAAGTAATTATTGGCACTTGAATATTTCTTTTTGGGTTTGAAAGTGGGATCTTTATGTATGATTTTAGATAAATTTCATCTTTAATATTAACCCATTGCGAAATACATTTTTCTTTACACGGAAAGTAGCTGAAATTTGATACTCGGGAGGTTTTGGGGTTGCTGATTACTAATATGATGTTAATTTAAAAAAATTCATTATGACGGTTTCAATATAGAGGACGAATTTTTCAAAATTTATCATTGAAAGTCGTTATTTGGGGGTTTTTGGGAACGCTGTTTATAAATTTGATTGCCCCGAGTAATAAATTTTCTTCCTGATATCGGAAAATTTCCGTAAATCAAAATTTGCCTCCAATTATCATCAACATGAACTTATTTTAGTAATTTAAGAAAAATTGAAGTAAAAAAGAGCTTTAAAACTTGACAGTTTTAAAATGGAATGGGACGAATATAAAATGCCTTATTAGTAATTGTACTAGATCTTAGCTTCAAAAGTGAAAATTCCGAAGTCTAAATTACGTGTTATCTGCACGCACTTTAGATAATTAGTATCAATATATTATAAACATTGATAATAGAACGACATCCTCACATTTTATCAGGTATTTTGAATCTTCGAATTTTGTTAAAGAATTTTCGGATTATCTTATAGGATGGACGAAAGGAGATGATTCAGACATTGTCTTAAATTGGAACTCTTAATTTATTCACATTTATAAAAGTTTGATTACATCAGTTAAACATGAAAGTAATTTTTTAATGTCGAAATTCCACAACTTTTTGGATGATGAGCATGCAAATTGAATCTGCACCGCATTGATAAACGATGATACAATCAAACACGTCAAACTGAACAATGATGATTTCTTGAAGTATCATTTTTTGCAGCTTGATGAATATAGAAGAATAAACCACTTATATGTGGAGGATCTAAGGAGGTAAACGAGTAAGATGAAGAAATGTTCGAGCCGGTCATCTTCAACTGTCAAAAAGACATAAAGACTTTTCATTCTACTAGATCAGCAGGACATCTTAACGATTCCCAAGCGCGTTGAGAGTTGCACCAGTTTCTTTGTTTTGAAGAAAATTGCTCATAGAAATCCGGGACCAGCATACAGGGTCCATTTTCCTCCGCGTCTTTTTATGATTGGCCTTGCTCGATGTTTTCGAAGTACGTGTAGGTGGTACAGCATAGCCACATAAAATCTCTTATTGCATTTACTGCACCTATATACAATAGGCCTTTTAAATATTTCTTTGGAAGCAGTCATGTTTTCTTCAAAGTTTTCACGATTTCTGGAAATAATAAATGAAGCAAATTAGATTACAGTGTAACGAAAAGTATGTAGAGGAATATATTATTAAGAACGTTTGATATTAACCAAGTAACAATTTCTACACTTCAAACTGTAAAGATAAATGAACATAAAATACTCGAAAGTCAAACGCTGTAAAAAAATAAGGAACAACATTTTTTGGTATCTTTTAATTGTTAAATAATTTTAGTGATTACAATTTGCAAAGGTAGAATCGTAGGAGTTTCAATAATTTACATGTAAAAAAATATACATAAAAATTAACGTTGAACCGAACTGTTACTGTTTGCAACAAACCACAATATTAATAACAATGTGAATGTACTACGCCTCTGGTACCTACCTTCAAAATCAAATGGTCCGATGATCTGGATACAGTTGCAAGCTTGGCACAAATATTCACAAGTACGACTTTGGCACAACCTTCTCCTTCGACTCGTCTGAAGAAACTAACCAGACCTTCTTTTTGTAATAAACTTACCATGGGATAGAAAAACTTTCGTCATTTTCCCCCACTTGCGTACATGCAGAAATTAGAGAAAGGAGAAGGGGCAAGTGCATACTGCAGGTAGAGAGAAGAGTCTGTTTTGGAATACTTAACTAACCTTGTTTGGCCACATATTGAACCCAATATCTCAGAAAGGTTGGAAAACCCAGAAACATTTTACCTTCAACGCTCTACAAATGTCTCAACTGTTATCTTAAACCGTCATTCTGTAGGATTATAAAGGACAGACGAAGGGTACGTCCCAAACCCCGTCTGGGTAGGTCTTAACCTTACACTTATTTGTCTGAATGTCATCAGGCGCACGGATTCTACACTAGGTGACGTAACTGAGTATTCGTCCTGTTTTTAAATTTGCAACACATGGTCTGGACACATTCCCTGGTATAATTCCAGTAAATTTATACCTTTCAAATACCATATGATGCAATGGTTTTCTATTGTTTTATGCGAATTCGACAACGTATAACCAAATTAATTTTTCCAAGTTTAAAAAGAGTGCAGTCGAATTGTAGAAATATTTTTTGGATATATTTCGATCTTATATCTAGATGAGAAATGAACAAACTATAGGAACTTTTATTCTTCTAATGTTATTGACTATTACAGTAAAAGTTCTCTTAAGTATATGGTGTTCTGTACAAAGTAAGTACAAATAAGTTTGTTTTTGTAACCATGTTATATGAATATTAAGCATTTGGAAAGAAAATTTCATAAACTTGTTAATCAGTGCAATTTCTGCAAAGGATGCATTTCTAGAAACTCCACTGCTAAATATTTCAAGACAATTCCGCTTTATAGAAGGTAGAGAAACAATTTTGTTTGGCAAATAATTATGAATTTATAAAAATTGTATGCGCAAAGTGCAATGTGCAATATGTTGAGGAGAGTCTTGTCCAAAATTTAAATTTATATTATGTATTTTTTTGTTCAAGAAAATTGGTCTTTTCCCTTCTCAATTTATGCAATCCAATACTATTGGTGCTTTCCGAGAATCCTGATTTAATTACCTTTTACTTGATCAATAACCTATCTCCATTATTACATAAGTATAATATCATTATTACAATTATCGATTAATTATCACTACAATAATCTGATTACCTACAGAATTACTGTATCAAACTTATTCACGTTACTCTATTAAGCAAAATTTTATTAGTAAAAGTAAATAAGTTCCTTAAATTAGCTTATTATAAATCCAGGATTACTTTTACTGCTCTTTATATATTAACCGTGGCAAATTTCTTTATAAAGTTGTGTATTAAATTGACCTCGAGTCCATTTTATAATAAATGAGTCAATCTATGTGAAATCGATCAAGATTTGACATGACATTTCCGATTTTTTTGAAAATGTGGGAAAAGTTGGCAATTAGGATACATATGAATGTGGTAAAATGATTTTCTGATATTCTGTAAATTTTCAAAATGGCGGTCACATGAAATTTGCACATCATGAAAACAATGTTTTTTTGAAAAATTATAGCTGTTCGGAATTTTTTCGGAATTGGATGAAATTTGGTACACTATAGTAAAAAAGTCTGAACTTTTTGAAAACAATATTTACAATAATAATTTATAATAATAAATATATAAAAAAAAAACAATTGTTATTTTTCAAAGTAATTTTTAACCACGGTTCACCTTTTTTAATTTCATAAATGCACATTTACTTGATGGCTAATTCTATAGAAAAACTTTTCCGCTTTGTAAAACCGTGATTTCTTTAATAGTTTTCCGGCAATGAATTTTGAAAGTGTTGATCCCACCGTGCAACTGGGGAGCGCGCGCCGTGTAGTATGCTCACGTACGTACTACCGACGCTTTTCGCCGCGATCAACCTTATTTCTTGTTTCATTGTTTTTATTTATGATTGTGATATTTTGTTCAAAAATTTGAAGCATAAAATTTCATGAAATTATGGTTTTTTCACGGTGAACGTCAAAAAGTGCAGTTTACACCCAGATATTTGGAAGACAATTGAGTCCCTACAATTTTTTTTTCTAATTACGCTATTTTCAAGTTACTAGTGATATAACGTTGTTAACTTTTCTGCCGCTAGAGGTATACGTATCTGTTGCGGTTCTATTCGGTTCCCGATATGGAAGTGGGTTTCTGTTTACGTTATATGTTGCCTGCTGCTGTGAATCGTAATCCCATATTACATGCAGTATATATTGCTAAATGCATATTAATTTAATAGTTTGATCTGTATATTTTGTTCACAATTTGTTGTAAGTGTTACTTATTATTTTTTTAAAATATTCATTTCAAAAAAGATTCTTTTCTAAAAAGAAATAAGTAAATGAGCCCTGGCATGAAGGTATTGCATCGAAACTCTTGCAGCTATCCTTTCAAGAAGAGAAACCGTAAAATCTATGGTTCTTCTGTACGTAAAGTCAATAATATATTTTTATGCACTACTTGTAGATTGAAATCAAACGCAAAAGATAATGCTAGTAGCAATATAGTAGAAAATAACCACGAGATAATGGAAACTGCTCCAAGTGAATTTGTTTCAAGTGATGATGATGTTGAAATAGAATTTGGTCCAGACATATTATCTACCACGAACGAATGTATTGAATTTTTAGGCATAGCACCAATAACCTCACATGATCTGAAATCAATAAAAAACAAATTAGCAAAAATTCAAGAAATTCGAAACGCTACGAACATAAATTAACAGAAAGTGTTTAAGCTAAAAATTGAAGATGATACAAATGATTTGAATATTCTTGTCGATGAATTAAAAGAACAGATTAGTCAAACTCCCAACAGATCAGAGATTATAAAACTACTGACTTCGGTTCCCAAAAATTGGAGCGCTCGCGAGTTGCAGTGTATCAAGAAATCAGTCATTTTATTATTGATATGCCAGTTCTATACTTTAGCACTATTATCGAAATATATATTCGCCAACTACTGCGAGCAATGCTAAATTCAAAATCCACGTAATGATCCTCTAGGGGCGTGACATTGAAAACTATCGTAGTAGGTAATTTATTTTAAAAAATCTAATGAGTATTAAAAGTTGTTTCAAATGTGCATAATTATTCTCTCTTCTGACGATTCAGATGATGTTGTTGATTCAATGATTACTTTAGTAATATTTACAATGCCAATACATTTTATTCTATTTAAATGTTCAAGAGTTTGAAAAATTGAACTAAGATGTGAAAAAGTGACGATCGGGTTTTTCAGAACGTTTCACAGTATTTCTAATCAAAAATATTTATGTTTACAATTCTCCATAGATTTCATTACGTGATGGATCTTGATGAAATTTTCTTTAGAATGAAGCTTGATGTGTATAGAAAACTGTCTATAAATTAGATTTATGTATATATGATAATGACATGAACGCCACATTGTGTAGAACGCTGAAAAATCTGTACCCAAATCGTAAATCTTAGTCAAGATAACGTAGTAATTCAAAATGTAAACTAGTGTCGGCGTGGTAGTCCACAGGACGCCGTCCTTTTTTCTTAATGATTAGTAACGGGCTAAATCTTTGTGAGTAGCTTCGTTTTGCCAAGACGCCCACCTTTTCCCTCTACGAGAATGCTCAATAGTGGTAACTAATAAAGTGAGCGGGTGTCAAACGATTGGGTGATTGTAAAAAGTTTATTAGTAACAGGATATTTTTAAGTTCAATCTCAAGATAATTAATTTAAATACGCGAAAAAACGTTTGTCCTACAAAACGGATGGTTTGGCTTAAGGGTCCGCCATTCCAAACATGTCGAAATCAGGACGTCATCAAAAATAATTAGTAACAAGCTGATTTTTGTATAGTTGCTTAATCACTATTTTTATAATTAAATGGACACATTGTCCTACACATTTAGTGGTATGTTTTCCCAGTCCTACGCTTGTAAGTTATCGATTCCACGACAATACTCATTTTATTATTAACAACCTAATCCAAATTTTTTCCTTTTGGGAATGAAGTGTACAACACGTTTTTACCACTGTCCTACACTAAAAGAGGTATGTATAGATTAAAATGAATATATTCATAAATACTCATTCGACGATCTTATCGCAGTAAGGAGTTTTACCGAGCAAACTGCCCAAAAATCCATTATCTATGGAGTTAAAAATCCTCCTGTAAGTATATTACAGCATAATTAACTGCTTAAATATATCATTAAATACATCTCGTTACAGGACATGCAATCAATAATTTGTTACTCAAGGAAGTGTTATTGTGCGAGAAATAAAGTACATACCCTCAAGTCTTTATACTCGGGAGTGGCTTGTTATAATATAGTTATCAATTCAAATTTTGCAAGAATTTGAAAAACCACTTTGAACTTGACAAGGCGAGGAAGCTGAAATTAGCAGCAATGGAGAATAGACATCAGATGACTGAAAATTAATGTCATTATTTTATATATGGAAATTATATATTTTTTATTTTTAATACAAAAAATATATAATTATTCTAATTTATAAAATATGCATACTTTTTTTTTAAAGAACGATACTTTAGAATTTTTTCGAACATTAACCCATTCACGGATTTTTTAGTTCAATTTTTATAAAGTATTTCGTATCAAAATCAAAGATGAAAAAAATTGAAAGGTACATAAACACTTTTTTCGAGATCGCTCTTCAAGATTCCGAGTTCAAAATTGAGTCAAAATTGGTCAAAGTTGGGATTCTATTGAAACTCCGAACAAAGGTCAAGAAAATTTATTAATTTTAAGAAAAAATTGTACTTTTATACCCCATTTCACTCTGATGACCTCAAAATGGCACCAACAATGAAAATTTCTTTCAAAAAACATTTCTGGACGCTTAAACTAAAAACTATGAGCTTTTTTAAAAAATGCTAAGAATGAAAAGTTTCTATACTAGAAATCATCGAGGAATGGACTGGAATTTTTTCAGATTTTTTAAAATGATTTTTTGACAAATTTTTTAATTTAAATTTTTAAACAATTATTTTAATATTTACGAAAAATTATGAAAAAATGTTGGTACATTCTTTAACGAATTCTAAGCGTTTTTTGTTATTTGCCATTTTTTCAAAAACTTGGTAGTTTTCGAGGAAAAAATTCAAATATTAAAATTTAGTAGTTTTTCAATATTACTTTAATTTGTTGCAAAGCAACAATATAGAAATTCTCGACCGTTTCATGAAACAACTTCGGAAAATTAATTCCCTATGATATGGTCCTTGGTATAATAATACATTACAATTAATCAAAGAAATTCATTTTATTAGCAATATTAAATTGCCATAACCGCAGTTATAAAATGGTGCTTGTCGGACTAGCGATACATATCCATTGTTGTGTAGGTCACTATTTTAATTAGGCAGAGAATACACTAATCTAGCATGTGTCATTTCCGTCCTACGGTTACTTATAATGAAAAGAGTATTGTCCTGGAATCAACAACTTACGAGCGTAGGACTGGGAAAACATACCACTAAATTTGTAGGACAATGTGTCCATTTAATTATAAAAATAGTGATTAAGCAACTATAAAAAATCAGCTTGTTACTTATTATTTTTGATGACGTCCTGATTTCGACATGATTGGAGTGGCGTACCCTTAAGCCAAACCATCCATTTTGTAGGACAAACGTTTTTTCGTGTATTTAAATTAATTATCTTCAGATTAAACTTAAAAATATCCTGTTACTAATAAACTTTTTACACTCACTCAATCGACATGTTTGACGCCCGCTCACTTTATTAGTTACCACTATCGAGCATTCTCGTAGAGGGAAAAGTTGGGCCTCTTGGCAAAATGAAGCACAAAGATTTAGCCCATTACTAATCATTAAGAAGAAAGGACGGCGTCCTGTGGACTATGGTGCCTCGCTCGCTTCGCTCGCTCAGAAACTTCGACCCAGTGGAGAGTCGGCTATTCCTTAATACTCATACGTTTACTAACAGCTTTCAAGTATATTATAAAATTATATTGATATTTGGGGGTCCAATCATATTTAGGTTCAAGTGGCATCGATAGATATGCTACAACAATATATTGTTTCTTATATGTATGAAAATTGAAAATGAGCATTTTCAAAAATTCGACCCCAACAACAGGCCAGCCGAAGTATTGATAAATAAAAGTTGCAAAACACTTACTTCAAGCACTTGTGTTGTAATAGACTATTCGATGCATATTACATGTTTACAGTGTTTTACTAATTATTGTCTGTATCATTATGATCTTATATATACATATAATTCGTCAAAGATATTTTGAAAGTGCCGAAAAGATCTCTGACGGATATCTTTTAGGTATCTATAAGACATCTTTTATATATATCGAAATAGTTATTTTCGTATCAAGGGCGTAAAAGAACTTGAGAACTTTAGGGTCTGAAACGTCGACATTTGATGAAAAACTATAGTGTAATTTTTATGCCGTAAAAGAACTTATGTGCCCGCAGGTGATCACCGTGCCCGAGGGGCTGGCGAAGACTACCCCTGCGGGGTAGGGGTCGAAACGTTGAAATTTGATGAAAAACTATAGGGTATTTTTTTTGCCGAGGTGACCAAATTCAATACTCTTTCAGATAATAGTCATAAGCATTTTAAACCAGTTGTTATGGCATTATCGTTGACTTTAGGAAGAAAAAGTATATAATCTTTTTTTGTAGAGAATTTCATGCTCTATCTTTTTTGTTTGAAACATTTTTCAATGAAATTTGTATTTTTCAAAATAAATGCAAAAAACTACGAAGAAACTTAATTGGGGCTAATTTTTTTTAGTAATGGACGGATGGATCTGTCCCAAAATCTAATCAGATCTAAGTTATGCCAAGACACGTATTTAAAAAAAAATTATGTCATTACGCTTATCCGCGAGTTATCGCGAGAAAAAAAACGGGACGTACGGGCGTACGTACAAGATCACGGACACAAATTTTTTATTGTTGATTTGAGCTCCTTAGGGTCTGAAACGTCGACATTTGATGAAAAACTATAGGGTAATTTTTATGCCCGAAGTGACCAAATTCAATACTTCGTCCAGACCTAAGGTCTGGGTCGAAGTAATTATTGGCACTTGAATATTTCTTTTTGGGTTTGAAAGTGGGATCTTTATGTATGATTTTAGATAAATTTCATCTTTAATATTAACCCATTGCGAAATACATTTTTCTTTACACGGAAAGTAGCTGAAATTTGATACTCGGGAGGTTTTGGGGTTGCTGATTACTAATATGATGTTAATTTAAAAAAATTCATTATGACGGTTTCAATATAGAGGACGAATTTTTCAAAATTTATCATTGAAAGTCGTTATTTGGGGGTTTTTGGGAACGCTGTTTATAAATTTGATTGCCCCGAGTAATAAATTTTCTTCAAAATGAGGCATTTTAAAAAACCAATCACAACCAAAATCCACCTAATAACGAGTTTGAAGCATATCCGATGAATTTTAATAAATTCGTCTGTTATATTGAATCCGCCATTTTGAGGTTTAAACCCCGACATCAAATTCGTAATCAACGATCCCAAAAAAACCCGAATAACGAATTTCAAGCGAAACCGATAAATTTTGAAAAATACGCCGGCCATTGAATCCGCTATTTTAAACTTTGCAAAACTAACGCCGTATTTGAAATCAGCGATCCCACAAACCTCACAGTAACAAATTTCAGTTATTTTGCAACAAAGTTTTATGCTGCGACGGTTTATATTAAAAATAAATTTTATTTAAAACAGCTCCGCTGAATTTTTTAACGGAAAATCACGTATAAATATTTTACTTTTAAACCTAAAAATAAATTGTTAAGTGCCAGTACTTTTGGGTTGAAGCTGGTTAAGACGCACCACGCTGTGACACGCCGTAATCGGCAGCCACCGAGTTGGTCGGTAAGTTTAGTCACTTATGTCTGTCTTATATACTAAGTCGCCCGCAATAAGAAACCAAGAATTGTATTAAAAATGATCACCTAAGTGCCTCAAATTAAAACACTTGATTTTGTAGTGTAATGATAATATTGATATTTCTGAATGTACAAAGTTTGACATTTGAATTAGAATAAGGTTGAAATGTGAGTAGAATTAGGAGTATTCATTATTTATTGACAAGCTAAGCTCTAATACGCCCTAAAAAATGATCATAACCACATACGAAATTACGGGGTATATCAATAATACATTCCATTGTTATCTCGTTTCCGGTATATAAAATGCATATAGTATTGACACTTTTTAAACGTAGCATGTATAAGTGTAAAACAACTATACTATATTAATCAGGTGGAGACAAACAAGCAAACACAACCGAATACTTATTTTTAGCATAAGGGAGTAGGGAGCAAAGCTAGACGGATTATTTTTGTTTTATAACTGCTTTTGCAAAGAAAATTCTCAATCGAGACAAGTGATATCTGATAGGTTATATACTCTCTTATTTTCTTTAAGAGATGCACAATATTCGTTCATATCGGGACGTTCACTAGACGGCACTTTTTTGAACATAAGGGATGCAAATGAGACCTACCATAGACGTCCACTGCCATTCGGAATCGTCAGTTACAGACTATTATTTTAAAGCATTTCTCAGATTTTGTGAATATATTTTCCGCTTTCGTCTCTGATAATTTTTATTATTATTCTAGACTCTTGCTAACTTAGGTCCATCGCAATGGAGGGTGTTAAGAAATATAGCATTTGAGCACAGTATTTCTTTTTTTTTCATCGACAGATCATTCATCCTACTGTAATCTATACTTAGCATTGCTATTTACTAACGTGTTAGTTGTGAAAGTATTTCACGAGATTGGACATTCTATTCAATCTCCATTGGACATAATCGTTCAATTTCCAATAACCAATGCAAGGTTAGTACTGCTCGCAGCTTATAGTGTCTCATGACAGATATTCAATTGGTGGTCCACTGTTTTACATAATTAATAACGTTAGTTTTTATCATCTTTCGATTACAGATTTCATATCTTGCATATTACATTTATATTTCGTGTATTTTCTCTTCATTCGAACATTAGCTTCAGTAGCATCGAACAAGGGTTGCTTCTACCATTTCTATATGATATCTTTCACTGAAGCAACAAATAAAACATCTGCTTCATTCAATCAATACTCTTCAGTTGAATTTTCTATCAACTCTGGCTGGATAGGGTACTTTTTATGTAATATAAACGATACCTCTTCTATTGTAAACTCAAATAAGACAGTACAAGTGAAACAACCATCAACATGGGTAAGCGAGATTTGTAGTTTTGTATCTTCTAATCCAACAAGATGTGAAATATTGATTTCGAGATCACTCCATGACCCGTGAATGGAGAATTTGAAAATAACCAGGATCATGGAACCTCAATGTCAAGATTGGATGTCGTGGTGATTCCTTAAGTGAGATGAAATTTCAGAAGCCATCAACATCCTGAATGAATGGTAAACTTCAGTTGGTGACGTACCGGATCGTATCCGCCGTCATCGTCATCGCACGAGCTTGAATGTAGGGATCTGGAGTTCGTGAGTGTTCGGCCAACGGAGGCGCGCGTCGACGTCGCGACGTCGCGGTGGAAAACGTAACGTGTTTTATCGATTCGACGTGTCGGCCATATTGTCTATGTTCTGGTCAGGCGCACTCTGCTCGCGCCACCTGAACAAGACCACGAGCCAACGGGAGTGAGCGAGATAGAAGACGCGAGACCGTGCTTCGGATAGATTTTCCCGAGTGCTCGTAGACGTCGTGCGAGCCGACGTGTAAGGGTGTAACAATGTACTTGTAAAATAAGGAAAGTCGAGCTTTCCAAACACGGAAGACGGAAGAGCCGCGGGCGGAGTGAAAAGCTCTCTCAAACAGGAAACCACGATTTCGTGCTGCTCGATCCCGGGATATCGGGCGGCGGTCTCTTCTTCCCTGATCGGACTAAGAGAGTCGCAGTAACGTAAGTAGCTCGCTGGTTCACGTTCACCTACAGCGTCGTTTTTTACCCCTCGTCGCGGAGCTTTCCTCGAAAAAAGCTCAATTTTAACAAAACAACGAGATCCGCTAAAGTTTTCCTTTCGCAAGGGGCGTGAGTGGCCGAAAACTTCACGAAATTCTACCTCAAGGGGTTGCAGTGGGTGCCGAAAACTGGGTCTTACCACGGGAAGACATTTCGGACGAATTATTGGAATAATCGCGAGTGCATAACTTTACAGGCTGCCTGGTGTTTGTAACCAAGGTTGACCAAGTTGCAAGTTCCTAGGTAAAATTTCCACACTGCTTTTCATTTCTATTTGCCATTTTGAGGGACGTGAGAGATGCCGTTTTCAGATGTAGTTCCGCGCATTTCGTCGGTCGATTTCCCTGGAACAACATCGCGTTCGCGAAAAATCGAGACTGTACGAATTACCCTGTTTTGTAAATCCTAGTACCAAAGTCAGAAAAGATTTCATGTTCCTCTTGGATTTATTTTTCTAGTGTGACTGGGATACAAATATGATTCAAGAGAAATACAAAACTTATCGATTCACTTTTGAGTCTTTCTAGAATACGTTGCATGAATAGGCTATCGGTCAGTTTCTTTGAAATTTTTTCATTACTAAATTTGAGAATAAACACGTTAAACGCGTTTTAAATTATGGCGATATAGTTGATTTTGAAATAGTTGAGGACCATTTTAAATCGGATCAACCACTATTATAAGAACACATTTTAAAAATTCCTCGTTCATAGATTCAAGGTACAGGAGGGATTTTTATTGGATGTCGAAGGTAATAAAGTACATGTCACAAACGCTTTAATCGATATATCCGGGAATGTTGATGTCGATTACGTAGGTACTTTTAAATATACAATTTTTGTAGCTTTTACTTTGACGAAGCTATCCATGTGTTCTTCAATATGTCAAGCAATAACTAATTCTCTATAACTGTTTTATATCGATTCTAGTTGAGAAATTCTTCACGTCAGTTTATTTTTAAAACAATCGTATTATTATCCTTGTTTGTATCTTGTTGAGGAATAAACGGTTTTAAAAACATTAAAGTTAATTAAACAGCGTTCTCTAAGTCTTTACGCTAGAATTTGAAACGATATCCCCTAATGTGCTACAACGAACGCACTGTGAACTATTCGTGTCTTGAATATCAAATTCAGTCGTTTAGAGTGGGATGTTTAACGTTGTGAAATTATTGATTTATCACAGGCTAAAGTTGAAAATTGTCGTAAAAAAGGACTTCTGCATTATAGTACTTTATTTTACCAGCCGCAATTAAAGGTTCAATAAAGGTGTCATTATTTTTCTTCTTTAAAAATTTAGAAATATGTTTCTTAAATTAAGTCCATATTTATTTCCTGTTCAAATACGTAAATATTCAACATTTTCTCTGTGCACTTAAAGTGTAGTCGACTGTAATTCTTAGAGATAATCGTAAATTCTAACCTTAATTTTTAGTTAATAGATAAAGAGATTTTTTACTAATCATTCAACATTATTCTCTGTTAGACGAACTATTAGATAAATACCAGTTTCTTTCTAAAAAGTATTCAAATTTATTCAAGGAACTTATTGATATATTTCCGGTAGTTTTGACTACTTGATCCAAGTATGACGTTTTGGCCGTTTTGACCTTGTAATCAGATCGAAACGCAATGGTTTGACCACGTGGTCGTACCAGGTGATCACAACCATCTGGAATTAATTTTTTTATAACAAATTAGTTTCATTAGTAATTGTAACTGTTTTATACATTTTCTCTAAATAACTTTGAAAACAGTTTTACATAGTTTTGATCATCTTATCAAAATAGCCCAAACATCACGAACTAACTACATGGTTTTACCACTTCTATGTAAACTATAACTTCTATTTTAGCATGACTCCTTATTGTTGAATAATTAAAGCAACCCGCAATAAATAAGTTTAAATATAAATAATTTCTTTCTTTACTTCTCAATTAAACACAAAGCCTGAAATAAAAACACCACGAAATAAAAAAGCCGTTTTTCTTTCATAATGAAACGAGTAAACCGAATTACGAGCCGTTTGCAGTTTAAGAACCATATAATACGCCACTTCTGATCTTTGTGGGGATCTTATGTCTTTTCTATTTTAATATTTGTTTTTTAGTCGCGTAATATTTATTTGATTTTCTTTTCATTTTTAAGCGGATCACTGTTTATTTTAGTAAAGATAAAAGAACTCTAATCTATAGTATAAACTATATTTGTTTATCGAAGGAAACTCTATAGTTAATATGTGCAATATACCAGATTTCGATCTTTCTACTTTCACGATGGTGAACCTACTGTGGACATTATTTGAATAAGCAACGAAATATTTTGCATCCAAATCAAATCAGAGGATTTATTAATTTTTAAAACAAAGTTTTATTTACAAGACATATTCATTTGAAGTTTGGTAATCTTATTAGGAGAATTTTAACAGTTCCTGGTTCAGGATTTAGTAGGATTTTTATTTTCAGCAATTTTTTTTGATTAAATATAAATAGATGTTATAAATTTAACTTTTTGTATTATTAGCATGAAACATTCAAATATAACAAAATGAAGACTGAAAGCAATGATCTTACCCGCAGCGTTTTAGCATATTCTATCATTGATTGAATGGTATGAAAGGAAAATTTTACTTCCGCACTCTACGTTAAAAGGTGCATTCGATACATTCGTCCTAAATATCAATTAATTTCAGATTTACTAATATTTTTACATACATTTTTCTTTATTTAATTTATAAATTACTTTTCGGTACTATAGCCATATAATTTGATTTTACAGCCTACTTTTAGTCCGTAAAATAAAATTTCACGGATCATTTTAAACATGAATCTGTGCTGTCAAAAACATAACCCATACGGACTAAATGCAGTCTGTGAAATCGAATTTGTACAGCTTTCAGTACCGAAAAATAATGTTCGGCAAACATAAGATTTTACGGCCTTGTGTCAAAAAATACTAAAAATGTTTTTACATAGTTTGGCTGTACTGACAAGTAATTTTTGCGTTGATTATGAAATATTTTCAATACTGGTAAAGAAAAATTAAAATCTCTCTGCATGCTAATAATTTTTTGGCGAAAGTTTCATAGGCGAAATTCTCCTAATTACTATATCAAGCGAAAACATTTTCTCCACCTAATTCTGACCATTGATACTAATATTTCATATTTATTTAAGTGAAAAATATAAGAAGTCTGAGTACATACAGCTTTAAAGGTACAGAAATGCATATTTCTGTGATCTGCACTGAATCCTAAAATGGACATTTTTTTGAAAATTCGGCCCCCATTTTGTATACGCCATTTTTAATTTTCCATTTCTGACAGAAGATTTATAATCAGCATCCTGCAAAATCCGGAATAGACACTTTTGTGATCAATCGGATATTATAGTGACAAAAAATGAAAAACTTTAATGAGGCCCACACCAATTATATTTTTTACATTTCAATCTTTCTTTTTTGAAAAAAAAATTTTTTTTTAATTTTAAAAAATCAATTATATGTGAATAAAAATTAGAGTAATAATTAATCAGAATGTTGATATATAAATTATTCATCATTCTGTTTTATATATACAAATAATTATTTAATTATGCTTTGATTAAGTATAAAATATCTTCGTGTATGAAAACATTTTGTGTTAAAATAAAAAAGATGTCAATAATAAGAGAAAAGATAATAATAATAATAATAATAATATCGACTTTATTTAGACAATAGGCGAGCCACAGCTTTTAAATTGCTGTTTTACAGACTGACCGTACATTAATATAAAATAAAAAATCACATAAAATATAAATTAAAATTAGATATTAAATTAGATATTTCAAATATATTATAAAACTATTCGAAACCGAAAACTTTCCTTGGTGAATAAAATTACCAAGAACCCTGAGGAATTTAGTCGTTTCGCAACAGATGTCGTGATTTCAGCAAATACAGATTATCAAAGAAGATGTCAAAATGCCGGTGAAGTGTTAAAATGACGGCATTGTAATATCATTTTTAATTTAGGTCGACATGATATTAAAATCATTATTTCCATCAGTATTTGTATTTTTTACAATTTTTAGCATTTTTGTGCAATGTTAGGAATTCCTTTTAATATTTTTTTTTTAATTTTCAATATTTTTTTTATTCGTATATAGGGGAGAGGAACCTGATGTGCAGTAACTTCGGAAGTGCAGCACCCCTATTTCATGACTTATGTATTTAACTTTTGTCATGAAACTGATTGTCAATATCTAGTCTCACTACTACTATAGTAATTGCTGATCGCAATGACTTCATATACAACATTTTTTTTAAAATCAATCTATTGAGTATGTATATTATGGAAAAAGTTTGAGTATGGATTTTACGCAAAAATTAAGTTTCCGGCCTATATTTTAGGATATCAGAATTTTTGCCGAATCAATTGACACGAACAAATATTTGTATTCGAATTCTATAGTTTTTTTTTTTTATATTATTTTACGTCGACTTTTGTAAACTTTTGGGACTAAATCGCGACGGGGCCTACAGTTTATGAAGGTGGAATCCGAACCACCTGAGCTTTGGCGTTATTAGACCAAAATTTGGGGGGGGGGTGATTCTATAGTATATTCTATGTAACAACTTATTGAAGACTATTAAAAACTGATCAATTTTGAATTTCTGTTGGTTTCACTCAATATTTTGTCATTTCCAGTGTTTTTTTAAATGATGTACAACCGGAGACAATATTTTAATTGACCAAAAAATCTATCTTTTCAAAATTTATGGGTTTTCTGTGCTTTAAATGAATCATTATACTTGAAGGTCAATGTTAGGTATATATTAGCTTTTCAATGGTAGTCCGATCATCAAAGTTGAATAATCCGATCAAAAGTTATGGACAATAAACAAAACCCGCTACAATAGGTGCTTCTCCCCTACACGTTTTTCGGAAAAATAATCTCTATATGATTTCACTAACTGTAAAAAAATTTTACATCGCTTAAAAAAGGTATTTAACAGCTTTTTATGTAAGCGTGTAGGCCTTAGTACCAACAATTAATATAACAATCGATTTCATGATAAACGTTTAAATAAAAGTATAATTCTATAATTTATTGCCTATACTTTCTTAAATATTGTTTGATGTAAGGTAATGGCCCTTGATTGTAGAATTAGGCGGAAGTGAATTTTAATAGCTGGTGGATATTATACAAATAACATTTCTTAGGAACTCGAAGGTTAACTACATAAGACCATTCTGTTGTATCGTCACCCTAATATATTCCCTTTATATCTGTGTATACTTATCCTATTGTTTATTATTTATACATTTTTATCTTTCTAATATCCCTATTACACTTCCATTTCCCACACTTCCACACTTTCCATTATTCATATTACACTTTAAAACATTTTAAAAATTTTAAACAATTTTTCAAAGCTCCTCTTAAAAGCAACGCAATGTTTTGGAATACTTACAATAATGTTTGTTGTTAATAAATTGCAAGTCAACGTTTGGATTATTGAATAAGATCATAACGATGATGCATTAAACAATTGTTTAAATGCAGTTCATTTATTCGTACAATTTTTCTGTAACCTTGTGACTATACATCCATACTTAGCTTACTTCAGAACAGACTACTTCAGTGAAGTACTTCTGAATTGAATTGCACCTTTCATAGATCTTAACACACAATATTGAATACTTCTTTATATAAGATGAGCTAATTTATCGAAATGTAAATATTTAATAAGCAATCATAAACTAACATTGTTGTACAGTTGGATGATTTAGTAAATTAAAATCCATGGAATTTTAATTGCAGTATCACACTTTTGATGAATTCCATGATTAAATATTAAGAAGCTCACTAACAGACATTCCATTTGAAGTTAAATTTCATTTAAGATGCAGACTGATACAAATGTTTACAATAGTATTTACCTCCCCATGGAGAACACAAATGCAATACACTTTGACTAAATCTATTTTTGATATCGTCGGTTCTGAAAAAGATAAAAAAACGGAATGAATAAAACATCGGAAGTAGGTTTTAAATATTCTTGCGGTTTTCATGTCGTAGAAAGTGGTTTGAATCTTAAGATAAACGTTACATTATATGCATTTACGTTTACTTAAAAATGAGTTTCTTTACCTTTGAGAAAAATAAATTTCCTGAAAGCACAGTCCATAAAGTCATCCAAGACAAATTTAAAACAATTGCAGAATCCATTTTTGAGATTGATTCTCTGTCTCATAAAAGTATTAAATTGAATACTTCGTTAACAACAGAAGATTCTTCTTTTCACAATACTACCGACAGTATCCATAAATTGTACATGTTGAATATTTACATACTGGCCTCCGATTATTCAAAAAGAAAAGTAGTTATCACCTGACTCACAAAGAGCTTATTGTTCTTGAAGTTGCACATAGAGAATTTAATTTTGATTAAATTACTATGTTATAAATAGAGTGACCAAACTTACTTCGTTAAAGGTCCAGTATTGTTATTCGGTTTGCGAGTTGAACAAGGTGGATCTAACCGTTGAACGCAGAATTAGTAGAGAAATTCTAGAGGAGTTGCTGTTACGAGGTCAAGTGATGACCCTGAAGGATCACTTTCACAGCATTCGCCCACGTGCCAAAATCTTAAAAGAAAACGAATGTGTGGAATGTTCTAGAATACTTCATGATTCTATAATGAAAATGTATATTGGTACCATGAAAATTCTATGGCTGAATGCGCATAAGCCCTCTGTTGGCCCCGTAAAAATGTGGCTATTCAAAACATACTAACATTATTTTCGCATTCAGACCTTGTAATTTGTTAGCGGTAGAATTAAATTATGACACTAAATAGCTTTTCAGTATATTGTCGAAGCTTAATGAATACAAATTTCCCTTCATTTGTTTTCTCTCATTTCAATGAGCTTTACAAAATTTGTATCAATGCCAGCCTTATTGATTACATTTCCCAGTTCGTCTCGTACTGTTTTTGGAAGCTCTGAAAGACCGACAATATTACAAATTTCAAAAATATAAAATTTTAAAGAACTGTCAAAAACTGAACTAGTCACAACAAACATGTCAGTTAATAGAAACAATATTACCATTTCTATCGATCAAATCGATTACAGACATTCATGCGATTACCAATTATTGGTATAATTCATGTTTCAACTGTATTAAATACTGAAGTATTTTAATCAAATTGTTCAATAATTGTTAGCGGATACTTTGATGGTGAGGTAAGTTTCAAATTAACAATTGTGTTTTGGCAGATCAAATTGTTTGGTCCATCGTTTTACTCCAATCAAGTCAGTGCTTAATTATCACAATATGCAAAATCAATTATGCTAACAACAACAGCTCCGTTCGGTTAGGTAAACTTAGATTTATGTCAACCAGAATATCATCAAACAATCGTATCGAATATTCATGACGGGTTCTGATACTTTGAAAAATACCAAACTTGTACTAATATATTACCTCTCTTATTTTATCAGTTATCAGTTAAATAATTACATAAATTAATCTAAAAATATATACTAACTACGATTAAACGATCTGAATTCTATCGATCTTTAATTTATATCATCCAAATTAAACATTGGAATATTTGATATTTGACCAGTAATTTTATTTTACTGTTCGTAAAAATGTATATTTTATATTATTTGCCACATTCTCCTTCAGAGTAGATTGGGGGATTTTCCGTTATATTAGCGACCCTACCAAACGGGGGAGCATTTGGTTGGCTTTATACCAGTGTTTCGAGATTCATTCGATAAATTGTGAAATTTGGATGGAAAAGACCCTTTCGGGAGAAGTCTCGGGCGGAATAAGTGAACGGGGTCATTTGTCCTACACTGGTGTACAAAGCTTTATTAAGGGGCATTGTCCTTGAAGCTGATACAAAATCGATACGTAATTATACCAAGGGGATTGCACTCGCACTATTGCTCTATTTCGATATTTTTTTATGCTCTTCTGTCGTTACAGTAGCAACGAAAATGAGAAAATACAATTACCATTTTGTCCAACCGATCGATACCAAAAAAGTTGTAAACTTCGATTTGAATCAATTTATGAACTGTATGGACGTAGATGGTCTGGTGAAGAACTTTAGATACGTCGGAATACCCACTCTTTATGCAGTGGAATTCCAAGTTTCAGTTTCCTAGTCAAACTTTGAAATGAGATTCTTCACAAGAAGTCATGGTAATTTTTGTTTGTGTTGATTTTTCCAGAGTAAGTCAAAGTTTTTAAAACTTAGGAGTTCCTTATTAATATAAATCATATATAATAGAAATACTTAGATATTTCCGAAATTTGTTTTCAACGAAACATGTGACTAGTATGCAAAAGTTAAGTTCCTCTTTTGCAACCCTGCGGAGACTCACCTACACTATATTGGAGATTAATTCACAAAATGATTTAAAGATGTAATTAATCATTTCACTAAAGTACCATAATACTATTATAATATACATCATTAAATTGCACAATTAGTTATATGAAAATAACCATAGTTAATGCTACTACTTAAATTGGCGTTATACTTTAAGTAGCACGGCTGTCTATAAACGCTCCTTAAATTGCGACTTGCTACATTAATCAAAGCTCGAAATCGACGTGCGACGATACAAGAAATAAAAACGAACAGATTCAATTAGCTTTAAACAAATGAAAGAAAATCGTTGAAAATCAGAAATTGAAAATTGCAATTTGGTGTGGTTTTCATATCTCTTGGTGCTCGAGCACACAAATCACCTCCGATCGCACCGTACGACCCGGGTCAATACACCACTACTCTGCCAAGTTAACTGTCAGGTGATATGAAACAAAAGCATGCGAGTAAATTACAAGAAAAAACGAGGTGAACGACCGACGTGAGTGATGCACTTTTACACACACTGCATACGAAAAAGTAGCTGTAAAATTAATATTACTCAGATTTTTAAACCTGTTGTCGATTTATACCTAATTTGATTATATATGCTTAAATTTCTCGTAATTGATGAACAGAAAAACAAAACGAGGACCTCTTAAATGTCTGCTGTATTGAATACCAATACGTTATTAGGATATTATCGCTCTTATTTGATTACCTTGCTGATTAACACCTTTGTTTACTAGTCTCAAATAATAATCAAAGCATTGAATGTTTAATTTTTTCAACATTAACGAGCAAGTTTTGTGGTCGAAATTTAAGTTAATTTTGAAAAATACTTTCAGAAGTATTAGAAATATTCATAAGTTTACACATTGTACCGAGCGAATACTTATTAATTAATATATGAACGCTTCGAGATCAAGAAAAATCATTTCCAAGTATTAAGAACTAGTTATCAAATTTTAAGTACTTCCTTTTTTATGTGACGGGTTATTTCATATTTCTAATTAATATCGATTGATCAAATAAGCATTTTAATGTAAATATACATTTTCGGTTGATGTGCAAATCCGTGCTTATTAATAATGGATCGGAACACTAGTTACAAAAACTTTCTATTTTTCCAAAGATTGGACACCCTTTTTTTAATGTGCGTTGCACTGATAGTGTTCGGATTTCTCTACATTCTGTTTTTTTAGTCAACGTAAATCCACTCCACAAAAATAGTCTTCCAGGTATATATTCATATCTTCTGGTTTTGAAAAGTTATTGTTTTACAATAGTTATCAAATTTAAAAACTTCCGAACAGCTCGAAAAATCTTATTTTTAGCTAACATACCGATGAAATATTGCGAATCTGAAAGCAATTAAGCTTTTCATCCTAAATATTAGCTCAATTAAAAAAATTAGCCCAACTTGGAACTGAAATAAGAAATTAGACCTTTCACGATGTTGAATTTAAGATTTAAACAATTTAAAACATTTCGTCAATATCACCGTATTTATTTCATAAGCACTAGTAAAGTAATTATTTAAATAAAAACTTCAATGCTTTACTGTAAATAGAAATTAACTAAGGAAAAAACTTGAAAAGAACTTTCGCATAGTTTAGGAAATAAAATCCACTTGGGATTAGTCGTACCACATTTTCTTTCGAGAATAATAATAGTTTTATTATCAGAAACACTGCGTAATGTAGTTCATAACTTCTTGAATGATCGCAGTTCTACTATGCCCGAAATCCTCTCGTGTTATCTATTGAAAGTGAACTAACTAATCAGCAATTACCACCTATCAAAGAGCTTCATTCATCGGCTGGCTTACCAATTATACTTCATTGTGTTAGAGGATGTATTAGTCCTATTTCCTCCAATTTATTCGCGTGCGAACACCTATTTTATCACAAAGAATCTTGTAGTTTGCATTTTGCGTGATTTGGAACAATAATACTTTAATATTGGTAATTTCGTATGTTCACTTCTTCTCATACTTACTTTTTTATATTTCGACGACATTCTTTCCTGTACCATTCTTTGATATTGCATCGATAAAATAAATATCAGTTAGTATAACAATGTTATAAAAGCAAAATATGTGAGAATAACAAGTAATTACCTTAACTATGCTATATACGAGATATAAGTATATAGTATGAACGAGGTATAAGTATTTTTTTTATTTACTATTTCCAGGCATTTACAAATCTATAATAAAAAAACTATTTTAATCAAGTATATAGGTTTATTTTTACATCCGATTGTATCTAAAAATTTGATGTCGGATCGCATAGAACTTTCTGAATTCGCGATGTAACTGAACTTTTTATGAATCTTCGTTCTTCAATTGCATTATTGCATCCATAGGCAAAACTCTATATATTTCACATACAATTTCCTGGCACTTCAAAAGTTCTTCTTAAACTATCTGATCTCCGTTGTGAATATCCACAACTATTATCATAGTATTACCATTCTTAACAGTTAATAAAGTTACTGGCTTTATGTCTACATTAGATGATAATGTTCTCAAGTTTGAAATTTTCCAATTTATTATTATTATATTTTCAAATTATATTACATTTTCTAATTATGTAATTTTATTTTTTACATATATATATATATATATATATATACCATAATTTTTATTTGCATGCTGTCAAATCATATTCATTTACAAGTTTACCATTCCTTTCCATGAACTGTCAAATCGAAATATATAAAAGAATTTCTATTTTTCAAATGAATTTTCATCCTTGTATAGTGCCCCACTTAATAAAGAATCTGAGTGATCTCACGTTTTGGGGATGTGCCCGAGGTCGCGGGTTCATTATTTTTTTTCGTATTTTTTTTTATTTCCAGATAAGTTGAAATTATAAATATTTATTATAATTATTGCTATTCCTATATCGTAAAAATTAAATTTTTTTTCATTTTTTGATGTTGTAACAATGAACCGTGTTAAAATTAATCAGTTAATATTTCTTTATTTCAATTACCATTATAGTTCATATATTTACAACTGTCACATAAATGGAACAGATCACAACCCAACGTTTCGACCATTAATGTGGGTCCTCTTCAAGTGCAATTTTTGATTATTTGTCGAATCTATATACATCTAAACGTATTAAGAAACAATTAAACTTCCTGATAAAATTTAGTTTTGCTATTATTTTATGTCTATCAATATCAGGAACGTAATTATTTTCATACATTTTGTTTGCATTCAGGAAACTGGACGAAAATTAGATGTAAATCAACTTTTAAATTAAAACAAACATTTTGAATAAAATTGTGATAAGCGGTAATAACACATTAAAAATAACATTAATAACACTAATCAAGGTAATTGCATATATAATACTAATAACATAAAACATGTATTACAGAATCCGACAAAATCTCAACAACTTCTTGTTACCTAAAATGTTACGCCCAAATCTTATAGGATTTTGTCGTTAGAACCTGAAACTTAGCTTAAAAATATGTTTTGAGATTCGTAATTAGAAACCGCACAGAGCCCGATTAACGAGTTTCATGACGTTCTAAATAATTTACCTTTGATACTGAATAAAAATGAAGTGCAAATGGTAGTTTTAATGCATTAATGCATTTAATGCATAATACATATAAAAGAACCACCGACAGGTCAAAAACCGACTGGTCAAAAAACCGACACATAAAAATTAGGCACATCGACAAGCGGACAATAATTTTTTGAAGTGTCGGTTTTTTGACCTGTCGGCTTTGTGATTTGTCGGGTTTTCGACCCGCACCCAAGTAAACTATACCTGCTGTTGTAGTTTCAGGTGTCATACAACAATATTTTTTCTGCCATTTTGTCATTTGTGGACAATTTTAATGTGCCGCTCGATGTATGCGTTTTTACGTACTTTTAAACTCAAATTGCCTAAAAACTAGAAGTTCAAAAAGAATCGACTACCTGGGCAACAACGTTTTTTTGGCCAGTGTTATTGATCCAACATCAAATCAATTTAATGTCCATAATATCCTACCAACTGCACAATATCTCCTGTCAGCCCTCAATTTAATCTTTTGATGTTGATGATTTCCACGATCGTTATAATTAATAACTTAGCAATGAATGGATTGTATTAACTAAACATATAATAACACCTGTAGACCCTGCAGTATTTTTTTAAACAATGCTTCCATCATCACCCGCCTCCTGAAGGATTTACATATTTTCTGCAGTATTATTAATGAATCCAATACTGAAATTTCCACACTTATTAAATCTTCAGAATTAAAAACCTTTTATCAAATATATTGAAAAATAATATTGGCTATGTTATGATAAGGATTTGACCGAATGTGGTCCAATATGGAATCCCACCATTAGTGGAGATGTTTTAGTATAATTTTTTTACTACCAATAATAAGTTTGTAAAAATATTCAAATATCCTTACAAAAAGAATAAAATCACTCACGTTTTTTGTAACGTTCAATATTTAAGAATTGTCGTGTTCGCAATTCGAAAAGGAAATAGCTCTTGGATCAACGAAGGGGCAAAGAATTGCTGGAAAATATGGTAGGAAATGTTGAAAAGTAGACATAGAAAATAAAAGTTTTCTGTGGTCCCAAGTATTCGATTTATATTCACAAATCGATACCTCTTTCTCTATTTTCATAACTTCTACATACTCTATCTCGCCTTGCCTTGATATTTATTCCAATGAAATTGGATGGCCTCTCTTGGGTTTTTATATTTCCTATATCTGTAGTACTATATATATATATATTTTTTTTTTTAATCCTTTAGTTTTCCTTTAGTTCAGTTTACCCTTTAGTCTACCGTTCCTGCATTGTTTCAATCTCTCCATATCCCGTTCGAAATGTCGGAAAAAGAAATTGATGAAAATAAAATTAGATATTTAGTAGATGGTAATTCAGAATACTTGAGTTGCTACCCAAGTAGAAGATTGGCCTCGGAACAAGCTTGGACCTGGATAGTTTACCCTGTCTAAAGCTAGTAACTGACCGGGAAATCTAGCCTGGCTCCCACCATTCAAGACCAGAGATCCCATGATTCAAAACTAGCCTGGCCCTGAATCCTACCCAGGACCCTCATTTGCATTCGGATGTTACCTTATCAGAATAATAATAATAATTAACTTTCCATTTCTGACGAGCAAATCACAACAATACGTATAATTTCATACAATTTTCTTGATGTAAATGCAGTTTTGAAGTTCATTCAGCGCGCAGAAAATTGCCTACACGAAAATCGAACCCTGAACTTTGGAATTAAAAAACGAGAAATATTCGATTGGGAGAAACAAAATGAGACAGGTGGTAATACATTTCCTCATTTCTGGCTGTGCCATAAACATTGGCTTGATTCCTATTTACTAATGGGGAGTTGAACATGTAATGGAATTATACGTTTCAATACATATAATTTTCCTAAGTAGAAAGGCAAAGTTTTACAGAAGTTAAAAACTGGTAAAGAACGAATACTAATTAAATATTTATATAGCATATAAGAATATTTTAGGAAAACATTGGTTAAATTCGGAAAAAATACAAAGTTTGGAGAAATACATTTTCTAGTGCAGGATACTACAGTTAGTCCAGTTTTCTTTCACTCGTAGAGGCCAGTAAATGCAATATAGTGTCTCAAAATCAACATTTCGTCGTCATTCATTGCACACAAATCTTTTGTGATATTCGGGCATTGATTACAAATTCAATATTACATTTAAAAAAATTAACAACAGGAATTATCGCTCGTTTTAATGACTTTTATAGCCTATTCTAGGGACGGGTCGGAAGAATGATGACACAAGACTTATTGCAGACAATATTATGATGACACACACACCCAGAACCAGTACCCCCAAAGTACTGCGCCCAAATTTTAAAATTGAAGACATTGTATTCACAGCGATGGATACATTTTTCAAAAATGTATTATGTAATACATTGTCTTTTTCAACAAAAACTAAGTAGCTAAAGCTAAACCTATGAAATATTTGTTTTTGTCGGATATTTCTGAATATAAGAAAAAAGCAATTTTAAACTAGATGCCTTCACCCGGGTGCCTACAATTTTGGCTAAATTCGTATTGCAGTTCCCTGACGAAAGGCTGATGCTTCCGGGAATATTCCCATTTTAACACTGCCAGGAAAGAAGGCGGCAGAGGGTAGTTGTAGCATCGTTAGGTTCGAGTAGTTTCTATATATATATATATTGTAACAATATCTTGTTCCTTAAATAGGGTGAATATGCAAATGAATGGACGGTTAAGCATTTTTTACACTTTAATGGATTGTAACTTTTGAATCTTTTATGAAAATTTAATTATGATACCACCATTACAATCGTTAGGCTCTGCTCTTTATGACCGTGTAGTTCAACCTTTGATTTTATTTAATTATTAACCTCGTCTTCATACGTTTGTAAAAAAATCCGCTAAACCCCAATGAATAGACGGGTTAAATCAAATGGGACGTTTTCATTACCAGTTTTGGATGGCTTTAAAACTTTGCTTTGATTTTACAAAATAATAAACACTGGAAGATCAATAGTACTATAAATATTGTTTTGAATGTTCAAAGAACATAAAAATATGTATTTTGTTGCATGTTGTGCATCATACATTCATAAGAAATAGAAATATGTGGAAAATCGTCCATTCATTGGTAGTCGTCCATTCATTAGCATATTGACCCTATATAATAATATTATAATTGACCCTATATAATAAATATTAAAATTGAAAATGAGCATTTTCAAAACTTCGACCCCGACCGCAGGTCAGCCGAAGCACTGATAAATGAGCACGTCTTGTTCACACTGATGCTTAAAAAAACGCGGTTTAGTCGAGTTTTTGACAGGTCGGGGGGGGGGGGTGGCATACCCGCCACGCTCCCCCGCCTCCTCCGAACCCCCGAACCCCCCCCCCCCCTCCCCCCTCCCTATGGCTAAGCGAACCCCACATTACAGTGAATTTTTTGTTTTGCCCCCCCCCCCCCCCCGCCCTGATACCCGCCTCACTCCCCTGCTTCCTCTGTGTCTCTGTTTTTCATGTAATGTATATAATATACATACATATGCATTGTATATGTGTATGTACAATTTATGTTAATTTCATGTTAATTTGCTTTTTACGGCATTATCGTTGATTTTACGAAGAAATGAATAAAACCTTTTTTGTAGAGAATTCGATGTTCTATATTTTTTGTTTGAAATATTTTTTTGTACGATTTGTATTTTTTGTTAAAAAATGGAAAAACGTGTTTTTTGAGCGTTTTTTTGTTAAACCTCCCCATAATCTAGTATGCATTGTCTCCAAAAACTAATCAGATCTAAGTTTGGCCAAGAGAAACCCAAATCCGTTTGTACTTTTTAAATTCGTCATTCCAGTCGCGAGATATCGCGTATACAAAATTTCGCCCACGGACGGACGGACGGACGGACGGACGGACGTACAACCTAACGGACACCAATTTTTTTATTGTTGCTTTGGGTTCCTTAGGGCCTGAAACGTCGACATTTGATGAAAAACTATAGGGTAATTTTTTGGCGGGAACTGACCAAATTCAATACTTCGCCAGACCTATGGTCTGGGTCGAAGTAATTTCGTTACCCTTGTAATATATACGTATAATACAAATCATATTAACATTGAACCTTGCAAGTTTCATACCCCATAAGTTACAATTTAAATAGAGCCTATATAGTAAAGAGATACTAACCTGGTTAATAACTTTCGCGTAGTGTACCTTGAGCAAACACTTGTATTGAGTTTGACAAAATATTAGCTATACGAATATGAACATGTTACCAACATTTATTAAGCTATATATACGCAAAAGGTTATTATTAACTAACCCATTGAATGTAGTCGACCAATCAAACGAAGTTGCGTATCATATGCTATAAAATGAAGATTTTTGTGAAAAAATTGGAATATTGGAAATTTACTCATAAGATTTAAACAGTAGATTATATGGATTTAGAGGATGTAAATATTTTCCAATAGAATTTTATACGCATTTATTTTATTATGGTTTTATTTTATGTATTATGATTAACTATTATGTGCCGCGTCTTTCCTACAACATTAGATAGGAAGTAACTATTGATTATTACTGTTGGTAGTATTGGTCTGACCTACACAACGTCTTGATTGGCATTGAACAAGTTACGCGTCTTTATAAAAGGGAATTACAGAATTCTAATTATAATGTCTATCAATCGTAAAACCAGCTTTTACGTTTTATTTCTTATCATTTTATATCATGTGACCTACTACACAAAATTTTATAATTTGCCAGTATTCATCCCCAAAAACGCAAGTAACTAGATTCCAAAATTCGTTAACTGGAATTTTGACAAATAGAATTTCTTTGAATTGTGCACGTGGCCAATTACAACCTTCCTATTACGCAATTATTTATTCAATGTTTAAAGAGTATCCTCTGGCAATTTTTCACCAGTTATTTTTACTCCGTTGTGTATCTTGCGGGGTAATTAAAACTTTTCTCTTCAAACCCATTAACACCTAAAACTTATAAAATTTCATTCTGGCGTTGAAATAGTATTAAGGGTTTACAAAATGTGCCCATAACTATCGAGTTTATGTATTTTTTAGATCGTTCTACCTGATTCTCAGAGTTCGCCTTTCTCTCTATATAAGGAAATATATTATGACTATGTGACTTATTGAACTTTTAAACTTTTTAGAGTAGAATGTTGAACCTGGTTTTAATCGGAATCCAACCGGATTATCCCGGATATATTCGGGTTCTGACCAAGTTTGTCACTATTTCCTCATTGGAACCCCGTCAGATTTGGGATACAGACTGGGCTGTAGTTGGAACCCGAACACGTTACTCTAGCTGTATTCCGAATCGGAAAAGTTCCGGTTAGCCCGAATTAATTGTATCTAGAACCCGGTTTATTCGAGCTAAATCTAGCTAATTTTTTATTCAGGTTAACCACGCTGGATCCCAGCTGGGTCCCTGTTTCTATTTGGGCCAAATCGGTTGGGGAAAATATCCTTTAAATTTTAACAAATACCGTAAAGTATGTTTTATTATATGCATCTAAATCTTCAAATGTAGTAAAAGAATTTGGTATAATTTATAATAATTGTTATCTCAAAATTGTTCTCTCTTATTAAAGAATGTAAAATTATGATAAGCGTAATTTTTATATTTTTATATTTTTATATTGTTAATTGAATGCGTGCTTCGTATTTTTTACAGCTCTTCTTCTCTGTATGTTGTAATAAATGTGATTTTTTTTTTATTTTTTTTTTATGTAATTAATTTGAGCAAATTGTTAAATGGCTGCAATATCAATATTTAGAATACGTCAATCTACGTAAATTTGACAAATAATTATATTCGTAAGCGATACGCTGATGAATGCAGATGTATCATTATATCAGTATACAGTTCCAACGTGATTATTTGTGGCCGAACGAATAACAGGTAGTACTACTGATATTCTTCAGTTATATGATTATTAGCTTCATGATATTTATAACAATATTACAAACGCAAAATTATAACGTGGAAAATGTAGTTCAGTAATGACAAAAATAATTGTTTATCTGAATAATTAGCTGATAAATTAAAGCCAAAAAATAATAGAAATTGATGATGTTTACGAAAATTTGAGTGTTCGTGTAATCGTTTACAAAACTATTTACTACATATTAATAAATACTTATCATAAATTTAGTATAGAGATTTAAAAATGATAAAAAGTTATATATTAATTTTAATGATGTTCCAATTAATGCACATGACAAATTGATTCAATTTTCTTCAAATTTATTAACAGTACGTTGCATAAGAAGGTGAACGATTTTTAACACTGATAGTAATTAAATTTCATGTTAATTGAAATTGTTACAGTTTCAAAAATAAGTTCAGCAATTTACTTCTAACTACGTTTATTACAATTAAATTAAAATGTACGAAAGTTAACTCACGCGTTTATTAAACTTCTTATTGAATCCATGAATATCGTTTTTGTTCATTACAGCACTTTATGCACCAGAAATCCAGCAACAAATTCTTAAGTTTCAAATAGAATCAATTTCTAAAAATTGAAATTTTTGTAACAAATAATACATCAGTTAATAACATAAATAGTAAATAAACTCAGTAAATAAAACGGTTTATACTATGACTGATGTAAATTTCCTTCGACCGTTTCTCGAGTACATTGCAAAGGTTTTCCTATTGATTGGACATGAATAAAAAAAGATTTTTTTTTCATGGACAAAGCAAGCTTTCCCTTAACAAAGAAAAAAAATTACATGGAAGACCATCAATCAATATTTTTTATACGAACTAAGCCCTACTCTAACATGCTTTACGACCAGGATGAGATCAAATTAATTATCGTATAAATAAAGTCAGATTCAGAAGTATAAGGAAATTCGGAAAAGTAAACCTGAATATCCATGAAACATCCCCATCATTATTGAGGCCTTCACATAAACACGATTTTGTCTGTAAAACCTGTATATTTTTCTTTCATACTAAGGATTAAATCAAATTAAGCGTCAGTAGTATTCTTGAACATTTAAACGTTTTATAATAAAATTTCGTAGGTTATTTGGAAATTTATTCCAATTAATTGGGTGTATCGCATATTACCGCCGTTGTGTAATAAAACTGGACACCGTTCAATAAAACATCTATTTATCGACTTATGCTACGAGTCTCCATTATACAGTTTCAGATTTCACAACATCATCTACCTCAAGTTTCAATTTGAACTTGAACTTTTAAAGGTGGATCACAGTAATTTGAGTTTGTTTACTTTAAAATTAGACGAATACAATGAATGGATCCAAATTTTAAGTCATAAAAATGATGAATAAGAAAAATAATGATTAGTAAAATATCTTTCGTCATTATGGCATTTAGTAATCCCCTTGAATTCGAATTTAATTTCGTAAAACATATCTCCTTGATACTAAATTCATGAAATGGCAACAGATTATTAACTAATTATTAACATTGATTGTTCCAATATTCAGTACTTGTACATAATTTTTTAAAAAGTCTTTACTTTTCCATAGCAAAAATAGTCTGTAATTTTATTAATAAAAGATACAAGGAAGTTAGAACAAAATGTTTAACAGTTTTCAGATATATTTAATATAAACACCTTGTACCATACGGATTTAAGTAATAGATATTTTGATGAAATATTAAATAGTACTAAAGTCGTTTATGAAGAATTTATTTAATAATATTATTATACGTAATAACCAAATTATTAACAATATAATATAATACATGTCATATTACTCGATTATTGATTTCCAGAATTATTAATATAGTGCCTTGATTGATACTTTTTTCTTTAATTGCATTCATTAAACTCTGAAGCGTTTCTACTTAGCAATGATGTATTGCTGAAAATGGAGATAAACGTCATGTTCATACAAAATCAATAATGAACGTATATAGTAATTGAAGATTCATGGCATTTATTAATATAATAGCATGCACTAACTGATTGTAATCCTATATTCTCTTTAATTTCACTAAATTAATTAAAACCATCTAAAAAAGTCTACACTTGTTACATATTTTATTCATGGTTGTGTAAGGCTTAACGTCACAAGTTTGTAGCGTATTTTCTTAAATTAACTTAATTAACGTTTAGGCTTGTGAAGTTTTGCCTACGAATAAAATTATGAAGAAATTTAATAAATTTCACCTTTTCTTAAAATGATAATCGCATGGTCGAGAAAAGATATTGTTTAAGATGCTGTTGAGTAATTTTAGAAATTATGAGTTTTATGATTCCTTCGGACCATTTAATATAATTTAATTTAATTTAATTTTTAAAGTTTTGTTTCGAAAAATTCCAAAATACTTAATAGTGACTTAAAAGTTCACAAAACTATATTAAACTGTGTCTTTAAATAATAAGTTCAAAAATTTAGATTCTTAATAAAGAACGTTTTTTTTTTGTTTTCTTATTGTAATAAACAACAATTTTTAATAAAAGTATATTGTTTGAAATACGATCTGTACTTATTAGGATGAAAAACGAAATTTTTATGTAAAACCGAATCTATAAACAAACTAAGATTATAATTGCTATAAACTTTGACTACATAACATTTGGATCGTTAACCTTAATGTAACAATGTTATTATTTAATTTATTTTTAATTTTTTTTTGTTTATTATTTAACGGGCGGAATTGCTCTTTTACACAATTTGCAGCATTTTGAGTTCCGAAGAATATAATAATGTTAATAGTATACTAGACTCTGCTAAAGAAGATTAGCTTTCCTAATTTAGGTTTACATCGCATCTACGTTTAACGCAACCTTAAAATTTAAACAAAATTGTTGGTCTACAAATGTGCAATAAAATATACTTTGCATCGGTGGAAATGTGGAATGCATAACTATAAATTTACCATATTAATAATCGTAATAGCAAACGATTTGAAAATCACGTTAGTGCAATATTTATTAATGTGACTTATTTGGATTCTCCGTGTCCTTTTCAATTTAATGTTTATTTCATTTTTTTTTTAATAATCATTTTATTCAATCCGAGGAATTATTAAGAAGATTATACATAGAATAGAAATTAAATGTAAATTTAATTCCAGGAAATTATTAATAGAATATTTTACGAAGATATGAAAAAGACCTTAAGGAGATCTAAAAATTCATGATTCGTGAAACATCTACATCTTCTCGTAGATCGTCTTTTTAAGACAGTTCTTCGTTACAAATCCTATATACTTATATGGAGCATTTATAAATATTCCATCTTATCCACATAGTTTCATGAAATTGAGATTGATTAATATTTTGTTAATTCAACCAGAGTCCGATTTAATTTGTTTCTATTAATTTGGGTTTTATCTGTCTTTTTAAGTTTTCCATTTACCACATTTATTAGAAACTATGTTTTTTTGGTTTGTTTATAAACATTTATATCACCCCTTACAATTATGGCATCTATAATAATATACCATTAATTAAAATTATAAACTTATCAATCCTAAAAATAGTTTATTTATTTATTTACTTATTTATGGATTAATATCTGCATTGGACGAGTTTATAATATAATACAAATGGTACAGACAATTTTTAGGCAAAATCGAAACTGATAGAATAAGCATCTCGTTTACATAATAACTCAATCCCTACCAATTATGCTATTGCATTAGGGATTATTACACTTAACAATCCAATTTCTGAAATATCTATTCAATTTTATACTTTTTATTTCTACTGGGCAGTCACGATTCCTTTTAAGGTTAAAGCATTTGCATAAGATATATAAACTGAAGATTGATACGGCAATAAAAGGAGGTCGACAACGTCGAATTATTTATTAAAGGAATTCAATTAATATTGTACATGATTTTAGCATCAAAAGATCTCAGTCTCAAGTAATTTCCTTTTTATTAACATTATTCAACTGCCTATTACCGGCTTAGTATCGGACAAAACTTCTTTACTAACACCATGACACGTTTCCTGCATTCAAAATAAACATGACTTTTATGACTTTTTTTGACAGAACATAATTCATTTGCTTATTTCTTTAAATAATGATGTCCATCGGGGATTACGGGAGTCGCGATAGATCACGGACTTAAAAGCCCCTGTGCTTGAATTGCTTCCCGCCGACTGCATCTAGAAAATACCCAAGAGGAAAATTCAGGTCGAGAAAACAAGCCTCGTGGCTACATGAGCATACGTGTCAGTTTATCAAAATCAAATAATGACAGAATCAACCCTGGCACTAAAGTGATATCTTTTGAAAACATACAACATTTGTTTCTATTATTTTGTTTCCTTTGTTTGTTTTTTGCCAAGAATAAATACAACAAATACTTTTAATGTTTTTTTCATCAGTAATTTTCAATGAAATATTGATTCTTCTGGAATATAAAATCTCGAAATTTACAGTATTTTTATAAAATTGTACTGTTTTTTTGTATTTGTATCTTATTTTAAATTTGATAACCATTTCAAATTCTACGTGAGACTGTGATTTTTTTCTAGATGACATTCTATTTTGTTGATAATCCGATAAAATAATACTGATAATACTGACATTTTTTTATGTTATTATCAGTAGAGGTTTAATAGAAGTTATTTTTTCTTGTGTTTATATTTCTAAAAAATGGAATCTCTTTTATTAGTACGTAATATTCTATATTTACTAGTTAAGACATAAAGTATCATAGTTTTCTGAAAATCTCAATTCAGTTATGGCATGATTTGCTACATAAATCATCCAGGTGGACAGTTCAGAAGGTAACTTCAGTACCTAACTTTCCGAATAATGGTTTTAAAAACTTTACAAATACACTGAAAAAAATCATAGTTGATTTCACTACTTTTTAACTACTGAAAGTATTTTAATAGGTCCTCAACGGAATTTTATAGGTTATAGTCCCAATCATAAAGGAGTTAAATCAACAAGAAATATAGTTATTGAAACGACATTTGTCACTTAATTCTACTACATTTAAAAACATTTTTACAGTCTAACTACCTAGTACTCTAAAAACGCTTCAACATGCTGGAGCGATATATTTTTCTACTCTGCGTAGTTTGAAAAGTAGTCAAATCAACTAAGAATTTTTCTCAACATTTTTTTAATGGATTATTTTTAGTACATCTATTGGAGGTTGCTTTTTTACTATATGAGTGCATGTCTTTTTGAGTTTTATTCATAGTATCGCATTTCTTGATCTCCAATCATTCGGAATATTTTTTCGTTTACGGGTAAACAATATTAACTTAAGTAAAAATAGTAAAATTAATAACTTCAACAAAGTTATACTAACTAACAAAGTATTTCTTTTAACTACCGACTGAACTTCTCAATGATAGTTGAATTTATCAAGTAAATTTTTTTCAGTGTACGAAAGGAGCTACTGATAGACCAAAACAAAGTCTTAAACTGATGAAAAATGCCATCGAATTTAAATTTCCAGAATATTTTTAGTTTTGTTTTATAAGAATAAAAATCTCGCGATTATTGCAAAAGATGTATAGTCATCTTGTACTATAAGTCCTATGGCATATTTAATATATTCTCTTTGAGTTCTCCTATATACCATTAAGCTTAACGGAGTTTCAAGAGTAATAAAGAAATTAATTGTAATTAGGGAAAAAATCGTTGTTATTATTAAACAGATGCCTCAGCCAATGTTGACTAAAAAAGAACATTGTGAATTACTTATATTAGCAAGTGGAAATTAGATACTTTTAATTGGTCTGATATTTAATTAAATTAAATCTTCAATGGTTTAATTTTTATCTTACGTACTGTGGAATACTGTATTTTTAAATACCAACCGTAATGAACACTTAGTTTAAGGTAGTTCTGGTTTTAACGTTGATCGATTTGAAGGCGAAAAATGGGGTCAGACCAAAATTCAAGTTATTTTGAGGCATCTATGATAAATGTGAACGAAGGAGTAACGAAATATCCCAAATAAATGAATTGAAGTTTCATAATCGACGGATCTTACACATCGCATTCGAAAAGCTACGGCATAATACTATTATAGTAATAAGTTATTAATATAATATATTTTACTGCAGCATTGATGTATAAATAAATGAATATTTCCAATGGTCGGTGTTTTTATATTTTAAAAATTACTCATCTTTTTTGCAATTTAGGTCAAAAGATTATTTTATCAAGCATATGTTAAATATTAATTTTAAAATTCCAACATGTTTGGTTTATTCAAGTGGTTTAAACAGAATTCTTTTCAAATACCACACACTTTAAACATTCTTTTTGTATATACAAATAGGTATCACGTTAAAAAAAACGTTTAAAATTAATTTAATTGTTCTGTAAATTACTCATTTTTTCGAATCGATTAAAAATATATCGCGAATATTATAACAAATGGTCCTCTCTCTCACTCTCTCTCTCTCTCTCTATATATATGTATATGGATAATTTGAAATCATGTACATGATAAAATAAAAAAAAATTTAAACGCTTAGGGACCAGCATAGCAAAAAATTACTAGAAAGTATTACTTTCTCATTTATTGTGGAATAATATTAACTGAAAAATAAAATTCACTTCGCATTACTTAATTTTTTGTGTTCATAATGACAATTAACATATTGGTATACAATCAATTGCAGTCGAAATGATTCAATTTATTCGGCATACTTTATATTTTTACGTTTATTGTATTGAAAAGATGTGTCATCGTTTTAATGGCAGAGATTTTCTGCAAACGTCATATCCAGAGCTTATAGACTAAAGCTAGGCCATGCGTTATAATTGTAAAAAAAAGGAGATTAATTTCTACCAGAATGCGTATACACTCGACTGCAATATACGCTACAAAGGCGACGAGAATGAAATGTCATTCGCAACATCACTTAATTTAATATTTAATATTTATTCTTCAGAAAGCTTTATGATGTGAATAGTATAAATATAAAATGAGAAAAACATTTGGTAATAATTAAAGAATTTCATAAATGAATTCAAACAATTGATTGATTGACTAATTTAGTTATGTATCGTAAATTTTAAAACCCTATATGGTTCTGTGTATTTAGAATGAATAATATATTATTTTTATTCGGAATATGATTGAATAATGTTAAATTGAACTCGAAACTACCGTCAATATTTACGAGAAAACTAGCATCCAATTCCAATTAGTACCTGATTTTGAATAGAAAATTTTCTTCCAGTTTATTTTTAGAAGACCTACGACAGAATTTAATCGGCTCAGCGTAGTACCAAGTGAATTAAAGGCTTTTAAATACTTAGAGTAGAATTAAAACACTCAAGAAAGATTTGTAGATGTAGATTATCGAAAATGTAGAGTATAACGGGGCGCTAATCTGGGTATCGGAGCGTAATATATGTTCTAAATATAGAATATTATATGATTCGTGGAGAAATAAATGCATTCCTATATTTGTATAAATGTGTATTGAGCGGCACTTTTATACAAAATGTAATTTCTACAAATTTTATATTCTGGATATATTATATACAGAGCTGTATTTAAAGATTTGTAGATGAATCTCGAACAGCATTGTATACGATAAGTTTTTAAATATAGCCTGATCATTTCTTCTGCAGTATGCTTAAATCCTTCCTAAAATCTTCAAATTTATTAACATAACATTTCAACTTGTACAATATTGAATTTAACAGTTCTAAAATATATCATAATTTTTAATCATGTTGATTGGCTATTGATAAATAAGATGTGCTTAGACTGGAACTGTCCTAATTCGACTGATTTTGTTTGCCTTTGTTTTGTTACTCGTTACTAATAACATTTCACAAATGCTATGATAGAAGTTATTGAAAACAAATGAAAATATACTATTTAGTTCTCAATTAGTGAATTTCTATAAAATTGGACTTTAGAATATCTTTTATTTAGTACTGGAAGTTATGTAGTTTGCAACTATAAAACCAATTAGTAGATGACAAAAAAGTTTAACTATGCGTATTCCATGTACTAATCGTCTATTTTCAATAGTGTCTGATGGATGGAATGACCACAAGATCAATTATTATTCAAACTATATATCTATCACAGCAAATAAATATTTTTTATTAACTTCCATTCAGTGTGAATTGGTAAAGAAACAGCTAATACAATGATAAAAATGCTTAATACTCTATTGGCCAATAATTCTTCAGGAATTTACAGTTGCAAACTATATTAACTCTTATTGTTAAACTTACTAGGAACCATGAAAATAGCGTAAAATACTCAAAAATCAATATGTTCGCTATAATGAAACTTCCTTAAATACGAATAAATGAATCATTCTCAAACTATACATATACACATTTTAACCGATAAAATATATTATAGATATTAAACCGAATTTTTGAAATCGTAATTCAACCTTAGAATATCTTGTTTTCTTGGTAATAATTGTATAATTTTACAACATTTTGTGAAATCACTCTTTGAAAATTTGTAACGTACTTTATAGTTCTGACCATTAGACATTTCCTTACTGAAAAGTATTTTACATTGTTACAATTTTTGGCTAAAACATTTTGACAGTAAGAAGTAGTAAATAATTCAATAACATATTTTCGTAAGGTAGCGTTATGTATTTATATTTCTTAGGCATGGAAGGTACTATTTCTTTAGTAATTGATAAATAGGGTCAATTCAAATCGATTGCTGTCAATATTATATCAGTCCAGTGTGACTGTATCCTGATTACCATAGAATTTCTTCATACCTTATTAGCAATATGCATTAATAATGAAGTAATGGTATTTGGTATTTTTGGTCAACAATCAACAATGACTACAATTAAATAATAGTAGTTTATTTTTACATGCAATATGCAATCTCATATAACAGTAACTACTACTGGGAACTATTCATCACTATTCTGTTCCCATTAGGAACTAATCCATTTTCAGTAGTTACTATAAACAATATAAATAGTAATTATACCAATAAATATTGATCATTACATAAACTAGTTATGACCATCTTATATTATATAATACGAAGAGAGACATTTTATAGGTTATCTTTAAAAAATAGGAAAAATTACTATTCTGTGATAGGGATTTGAAAACAGACTGCAGAATATCAATATTTCCTAATTGAATAATAATTTTTATTATTCCAGAATAACAATGTTTCCTACTACAGTTGACCCTCCCATAGTGTCGCTCTCTAGAAATCCTCTGATAGTGTCGCAGTAAGCTCCCCATTGACCCGTCTCATATGAACAGATTGACCACGAGAATGAGGAGAGTAGGGGGTGCGACATAGATAGAGGTTTTGGTTTAGCGTCTACTGTACTTGAAAATTCCAGTTATGGAAAAATATTGATACATGTATTTTTTACTTGTTTTATGGCTTATAACATTTTCTCCAAGTTTGCTGTATTTTTGTTCTTCATCTAAGTCATTTATATGAAAACAAGAAGAAAAACGAATTCGGCATTGGATTGTGCTGTCATAATAATGGAGCGCAACAAACCTACAGCATTGCATAAGTCCCTGATGGAAACAAACGCAACTACAATGAACGAAACTCGTGGTGCAGATACACGCAAACGTTTATGAAATTTAAAATGTTCTTGTAGACAACTTTACAACTCAGAATTGTTAAAACGCCTTTTTATGTATATGTATGTGTTTATCACGCGATTCACTTTTCATTGGTCATTACGAACATTTTTACTATTCTTACTTGTAAAACTTTCTACAAGAGCATTGTAAATTTCATAAACTTGTATATTTTACTATTCTGACTTAGGAAATTCTGTTAGAAAACAATATGAAACTATATTTGACGAATAGTATTTATTCACAAAATTAACGGTTATTTCACGTCAGTTCAAAATGCCCAGCAAGAATGGTAATTTTTTCTATTACTTTTTACATCTTCCTGTGCAATTTTCCTCAGTGTAGAGCATTTTGAAAATAGTTTGAAAATTCTTAATCATTTATTAGGGAGCGTATTTGAAATAAGTATACGTTTAATTAGAATCAGTGGTATTTATCCTAGTACAAAATGTAAACAAATTTATAATGGGTCCAGTTTCATTACTTCCCATGTTGGAGGTATTGGGAAACTAGGCAATATAATACAAAACTGTACAAATTTCTATCGCAGGGAGTGTCTTAACAATTATAAATATTTAATTTAATTCAATACTTAATATTCAATTAATCATCGTTCGTTTTAATATTTATTATAGATATATTGATAGTTCTTTAAGAATACAATGTTATAATGAATGCCCTTGTCCACATTTAACTACTAGAATTGTGGTTCACATTTGACTAATATTTTCATTATTATTATTGAATTCAAATATTACGAAGAAACAAATGCCATTTTTCGAATAATGTTCATTAGTATTGCTGTAAAATTTGGCCATTTATGGTTTCTGAGGACTGTAGGAATAAGTCTTATGAATCGTTACGTAATAGCAAATCAATAACTACAGGAAATTGTATTGGCATCATTATGTCATTTTAAAGTAGGTAACGTATAACTATTAGTATTTAACAATAAGTATGTGGCACAGAGTGTAGCCACGCTAAACGGGAAAATATTTTCATTGAATTTTTGAAAATTAAAAATGATCATGAAAATATGTAGTTCGCGCCAAAACAGAAAATAATATTTAGAAGCTATTTTTAGCATTTAAGTAGTGTAGTGAAAGTACGGCCGGTGTTTCTTTGTTTATTTGTTATTTATTATGGCATAGAAATAAAACTCTTTAGCCAATCAATCGTAAAAATACATGAATACAATTCAAAAAATAATAACAGAGATTGCATAAAACTTATTTTCTATAGACTAATAGCTAATCGTAATACTGAAAACAAGCAAAAAAGAATGTAATTAGTGTAAGCTCGGTATTGTAGTGAAAAATATGAGAAACTTAACTTAACTTAGCGCGGTGTGGTGTAACAAAAAATACAAAATCTGTGGTTACATTTGAAAATACCATTTTTTTATGCCGTGTGCCTAAAGTGCGGTTTTACGCACTTTTTTCGTTTTTGAAATGCACATTACGCACACTTGCATTAAAAAATATTGCTCGACGCATGTGGGAAAATGTTTTTTGTACCAATGTGAATGCGGGCTTGGCTTTCAGTTTGGCCTGTAACCCTCACATTCGAAAAAAACTTTTACGTACTTGCATCGAAAACTACTATTCTAGTGTGTTTTCAGAAATATAAATTTATTACAAATATTCTTCTAGCATTAATTTAAAAGTATAGACAATTCTTAACTATAATAAGATATTATATTAATTATGTAATATATAAAATATAAAATATAATATTATATTACCATTAATTCATAGTATAAGAATTTTGGCTTATGATTTTTTTCCATTAAAAAAACACATAAATACTGCAACTTTCGGAAAATGCTTAAAAGCGGTTTTTGTTGGTCGTCAACTGCAGATTTCGATGATAATTTGTAATTTTAGAAAAATCAATGAAAAAATGTCACGTATGATGTATTTGACCCTCTACATGGTAGTGACCAACAGTTTTAGTTCATAGTTGAAATATAATGTAAACATTAGAAAAAGTATAATTTCTAATTGAAACTCCTCATAACAATGTAATACTTAAAAAGTATAGAAAATGCATAAGCGAACACGAGATATCATAAACAGTACTGAGAAAAAAAGTAGCTTGTAAAACAGTTTAGAGAGATAGAATGGGGTGAAAGTGAAAGTGAAGGTATACTATCCTAGAAAAACGATATCACTGGACGCTTAAACCACTCATATAGTTCACCTTCGTTGATTACGCCCGCATGACAGAACACTGATATCACCTTGACTCATTAATAAATATAATAAAATATACAAATATATTTTATATTTTCAAGCTATAAATGCTTCATGGACGATACGGAATATTTGAAGGTATATTTACATATATTTGACGGCTTTTAACGCGTGAATCATTTCAATATTCATGTTTTGTTAGAAAGTTATGTACTAGTATTTTTTACAATCATCGCAAACTTTTTATTGTATCATGCAAGATGCACTTATATTACAATTATTACAATACAACATAAACAATCGGTTTTATATAACTTATTTAACTAAATATTCAAACATTATAAAAACTTTGCACGTACCAATAGCGTATTAACATATCGATCATCTAACGCCGGATCCCACGAATAAAAAAACATTACTTTTTCGGTACTACAGCTACTTTTAGCCCATAAAATTTCATTTTTAGATCACGCGTAACATGAATCTGCGCTGTAAAACACATAACCCATATGGACTAAATGCAGTCCGCGAAATCGAGTTTTTACAGTTTGCAGTAAACTCTGGTTTTATGGCCTTGTATCGAAAAATACTATTTTTTATCGGATCTATATAACGATATTATGTTGGGTTTCTGGTTAGGAGCCTTAGGCTGGTCCATATTGCCTGAATATATATCAGGGTCCAATCAGGAACGCAACGCGTATGATCTGTTTAGGGCCTGATCAGAATACCTGATATCAGGTCGTAGTCAGATTTTTTTTAAGTGACACTATTATTTATTGATTGACGGAGATGAATCAAAACAAAAAATTAATTTGATGTAAAAAACAAAATAATTGTATTCTGTCTTGGAATTAAGCATCCATTTTTCATTGCTTTCGTAAGAGTTTTCTTAATTTCTTAAAATGTAATATGTCCAATGTTTCGTTAAAATCTGCTGATTCACTTTTTCAATATGTGATGAACTGGTTCTGACGTCATCGTTAGGCAATAACAGCAAATACCAGTTTATTGATCAGGTATCACGTCTGAACCCCTGTTGAGGCATAGAGCTCATTGAATCTTGATCAGAGCATGATCAGGTAGTATCACAGCCACTTGATAAGTAGTGCATTATCACTGCTGGATAAGGACTAGATCAATATTTAGGCAGCCAGAAATGATTTTTCGGGTATTTCCTGCAATATAGAATGGGAGAAATTACATTTTACATAATTTGTTGATATTTTTTAATAACAAAATTGTAGTTGGATCACTATGACTTTTGAAATAATTACATATCAGATTTCTAAGACGGTGCTCTGTGATTTGAAAAAGTTTGATTAGTAAATTTATTAGTTTTATTATATTTCTCTTGGTTTAAACTTGGATTCGTTTGCATTCAAATCTTATGTCGATAGAAATATGCGTTGACGCTTAAATTTATTTCGTTACTACCAGAAACTGCATACAATTTGCAAAAAGTATTTACAAAAATGACGGTAATGCCTTTGAAGAATTATTTATAAATAATATTTTTTACAGAATTACTTTTTTGCTTCAGTATGCAATACTTTTTGTAAAATTAAAGTAGACATAAGATTATAACAAATTGAAACATAATTCAACTTTCAACTTGAAGGAGTCGATAGAATATTATTATTATTATTTCCATAAAGCCGCAAATATTTGCCTTCATATTTCGCCATAAACGAAGTAGGTAGGTAACACTTTTGAGCTCAGAAAGTATTTTTTAAATCTTTTGTTTCTTCTTCATCAATTTTCTAACATAAAGCTGTGAAAACGTAAGGGAAAGTGTTCGTGTGTATGAGGACCGTCATAGAGATTCGGGTGACTTTGCAATTAGTTAGAATTTCGGGGGAAAAGAGGGTCGAAGCGTAACTGATGCTTTCTGAGGGTGGAAAATGCTGTCGAACATGATAAACTGGCACTCTTATACAGTAACAGAACAGCAGGCACTAAAGCGTGTTATTACAGATACTGGCATATATCAAACAGAGCCTAAAGGTTTTTAAGTAACCAAATAATAATTTCTTCAAAATTTGTTTTCCCCTAACAAATCACGCAATTATGATTACTCTAGAAACTGAAAACTAGGAATGCTGCGAACTTACTTTGTAAAAAAAAATTTACTATAATACCTGTTAAATGTTATACATGTATTTTTACAGTGTAGTATATTAAATGCATTAATCTTTTTGTTATAATGGAAAAACAAATGGATAATTCATTATCAGTTGCTATTTCTTTCGTAAATAACGACTACTGCACAATTTGTTTAGGTGATATAATAGGTTACTAAATCAATAACATCATATAAAATTTCAAAAAATTGTTGTAACCGATTTTTCAGAACCTGGGAAATGCTAATAATTTGTAGCTTGTGAAAGATATATTAAGTTAAAGTTATTATTAATATTATTATGAACGATATTAAGAAAAAAAATAGCTTTCTTTTGCAATATTCAATCAATCACTCAGTCATATTTCTGCTGCTACATACACTGAATGACTGGAAATAACAAATATTGCAAAACTGTTTAAGGATTTAGGGATAATCGGTGCACAGCCATAATAATTCTAAAATTTTATATTAATTTTCCATATAATACCACTAAAAGAAGAATGTAATTAATTCAAAAATAAGTATAAAATTTTAGAATTATTATGGTTGTGCATCGATTATCTCTAAATTCTTAAACAGTTTAACAATTTTCGTTATTTAAGTTTTCTCAGTGTAAGAAATAATGCTATATAAAATGAGAGTACCAAAATTCCCGAGGAAAACATATATGGCTTCAATTTAATTTTTCCACATCCCTAACTTTTGCTTTTCAGTTTTGCAGAAACAGCATATACCGGAAATCAAGAAGCATTCAGTGCATTTTTTCCGGAATTCAGTATAAATCGTATAAAATAAATTGCACATGGATATGATGATTATTTCAGTCATAAATTGATTCGGAAATGTGGGATATTTTAACAGACTAATGCTAATGAATTATAATTCTTCAAGTAAAAGCAAGGACTTACAAATTAGACTAAGATGTCTAACTTTTAATCGAGAAAATAACATTATCGACGTGCAGGTTTTTGTCGATCTGTAAATGCAAATTTTGTATGTCCTTATTATGTAATCAAACATTTTAAATATTAAATGGAATTAATATCTGTCAAAAAAAGTTTATAAAATAATAGAAGATATAAAAATTTAGCATTTAGCAATTTATACACAGCACCAAAAGTAAAAACAAATCTTCATAATAAATAGTTCTATATGCAAGTAGTAATTAAAATCTTGTTAAATGTTATAAACATATTCATGAATGTTCGACAAATAAACTGTTACAGATATTGTCAACGACAATTTTTCACCGTGTTAATTTTACTATTGTAAAATGTTACTTCCATTTCTACCTTTTTATGGTGTCATTAATCGTTTTTTTCTATATGCAGGCATTGAAAATAATTTTAATTTGATAATCATAATGACATCCTGATATTAATTAGTTAAAGAGTACTTTGACATAAAACTGGCGTCATAAAAATATACTTTAATCTTTAACCCATTAACGTTAAAAGGACACTTTTTCTTGCTTCTATTTCAAATAAGTATTTCGTATCAAAATCGAAGTTAACAAAAATTGAGGTACATATCATACTATTTTCTAGGTCGCTCTTCAAGATTTTTGTTCAGAGTTTCAATAGAATTCTAATATTCTAATGGCTCGAAAAACGTTCGTAAGAATAAATATTTCCCAATTTTTTTGGACATTATATCAAATTCGGCGCCATATTGGAATTCCTGATGGCTGAAGTTCAATTTTGACCTCGAAATCTTGAAGAGCGACCTTGAAAACGGTAGGATATGTACCTCTCAATTTTTGTTAACTTTCCGATTTTTATACGAAATACTCGATTGAAATTGAAGCAAGTGTCCTTTGGGAGTTAATGGGTTAATCCCACTTCCTTTTTGGGCATTTCAAGCCCGATTCCCTGATTATAAGTTTCCTGGTGTTTTTAGAGTACTTAAAGTGTTTTGGAAAATCTGAATTCTTCTACAATCCTTCAACTTAAAATATCAATGATAATAAGATAGAATGCTTATCTATTCGTATACTTTTATGTGAAAAAAATGAAACAATTCGACTGTTTAGCCTGGATCGGCAATGACCCAAATAATAGTGGGTATTAGGGATAAAATAAGTTCTATTGACCTATAGATTAAAGGCAGAAAAACTTTGCATGGAATATCGTACTCTTATATGTATGTAGTAATTCGAGAACAGATTGTAGCAAAAGTTCAGATTTAGCAGTAATAAATTTTGTGAATATTAAAATTACCTTCCTTCCGGTGGTAAATTAATGGTAAATATTGTAAAATGTACAACAGTAATTTTTATGACGAAAATTTGCCCATAAATCACTATGTAGAATAGTAAATAGCATACAAAATTTCCAATATAGGAATAACGATCCACTGAGATAATTTTCTTAAAAAAAATACATACGGTCGGGCAAGGATGATTTATTTTTATTGATGAAAGAGATGTATATACTTTGAAAATTAAAAATTATATTCTACAGAAAGAAATTACAATAATTATATTAGTTTTCTTTACTTGTATGTCAATATTCCTGAATAATAATGTATTTTCCCCCCAAAAATGTAATGTATATGCATATGTCAGTAGAATATCCCTCTCAGTCCAGATTGCATGGTAATATTTCTAATATTAACTATACTAAGCCAGGATGATTGAAAAATGATAGGGCACTCAACAGTGACGATCACATACTACTTGTGATAACCACACTTTAACTGCTAATATATGTAATTAGTACTTCTGTTGTTCTTAACATGCAGTATGATTACGATACATCATTATATATTCACTGGTGCATAATTTTAAGTAACTAAGAACGTAAAGTACAGAACAAATTTCATTAAAATTTATAAAATATGCAAAGTAATTGTGATTAGTTGAGTTACAGTAATAGAACAGTGTAGTTATGAGGATCAGTAATATAGTCACTTCTAACCCTGAAAAGTATAACCCTCGACCTCAATTATACGCATATAATACTTTAAGTTTCATCATTGTGCTTTACCACCTAAAAAACTATCATAATATAAGTAGACTTTTAATTAAACACCTTAATAGTAGTCGTTACTATTTATTTCTTAACGTCCTTAAAAGAAACAAAAACATTATTTTTTTAACTCTTCTTTATAGAAGTAATACATTTTAACACGATTATCTACGTCTTATGAAATATGCATTACGATGATATATTGACTTCAATTTTCTATAAGTTTTGCACATCTTGAACTTCAGTGCAAAGTAGATAAGGAAGTTATCAGTTATTATATATTATCTCCAAGAAATTCTATTCATCTTTGGCCTACTTTTAAAAGCACTATCGAGTATATCCTCTTACAATGTACTTCACATTTAATCAGAACATTTTTGCTTTTTTAGTAACTTCCTGCAACGAACAAATAACCAATTAACTTCCTGCGACAGAAATATTGCAAGAAAAGCTTAATATAATATTGCTCAAAAATGCACGAAACCATAAACAAAAGTAATGCTGATAACTCAGATTTAAAATAATGCGGCGTTGAAGCAGACTGGAAAATGTACATTTTTAAACTGATTTTCCCTTATTCGAAATTAAAGTTTCATATGCTCGACAAGAACAAATTTTGAATTGGAGGGGAAAAATAGGATCGATTAGAGACAGAACATTTTTCTGGGGTTGCAGGACGGGAAAAGCGGAGGAAAACCTGATCAACGCCAAGCCAAGGTTCGTCTTAGTTGAGGGACGAGGGTTTATTCGAGCCCTTCTCACTTAGATAGTCGTTTCTTCTGCATCCTGGATAGAATTTCCCCTTATCCACCCCTCTAGACTAGCTATAACGTCGCTCGATCGTTCCTCGTGTCTTTCCACGCAATAGCTTTTCTACCCTGAACGTTACGCGTGCCCACACGGTGAAAGCGAGAGCAGGAGCTCCACTTTCGCTTCTTCACGCGACATTGCCACGGATTTTTCCACTCGATTTCCAAGGATTTTTTGTAAGAAAAATTTGTGCTAGATTCTTTTTCTTAATTTATTTAAGTTGCAATTAATCTAAGTAAGTTGACGTGGGTGGAATCAGCGACAAAAAGGAAAAGCGTATTCCGAGTGAAATAAAAAAGGACGTTTTTTGGAAGTGACATTTGTAATCTAGTATGCAGTGATCGATAAATGTGCAACGGTTCGTTTATGTGAATTTCGAACTTGGAATAGAGTGAGTTGTCTATATTCATTTGCTTTCAAAATCAAACGTTTTTTCAAAATATCTCAAGATTTTAAAAAAATGTATTTTTTAGTCTTGACACTTACCTTCAGAAAATTGTTATTCTCATTCTTCCTAGATTTTATCATACAGGATGTCATAAACACAATAAAGAAAAAACTAAAATAATTTTCAATATTCTGAAGGTGTGGATTAAAGGTATTCTAACGATTAAATTGGTGTACTTACTTGCTGAACTAAAATTACGTACAAAACACGATTATACGTTTTCATATGGCACAGTTATCGCTGCAAAATGTATAAATATTTATTGAACTCATTTAAATGCATGGTCTATATACATTTTCATAATCTTTAAGAGCACATTTATCAGCGAATGTCTAATAGATTATTACTAATTTCACAATAAATATTTAAAAGAATATTCTGCGCTAAAACATGTGAAATAAATATATGTACATAGTTATCTAAGTTTGCATAAGTTACTGTTCTAACGCCTGGTAATGATGAAATTAACTGTTATTGTTTACGTGAAATGAAAAGTTTCATCGACGTGTTTCACTACTTCCACAGTAGTTTCAGAACTAATAAGACGACTGAAACTTTCGCTTAAAATATAATTCGTACCAATAAACATGTTTATTGACATTTTAAGACAAAGCATAAACTAATAGAAAATTGCAAAAATGAAAGAATTTCATTTTATCAACACCAGTACAAATTAATTATTAATTTGTTTAATTTATAATGAAAAATAAACAGTAAAATGTTTTTATATTTTTTAAACAAATATTAAATTATTAATGTTTAATTTTAATCTATTTTATATTAAAAAACTGGGATTATAATAATTAACATCGATGTCATTATTCATAGTGCTAGAATCGGGAGAAAAAAGTATTTTATTTCTTCAAAATCCGTTATGTTCCTAAGAAGTTTATATATTTATTAGTAATTATTAAATAACACATGTAACAAAAATAAATAGATATAGTAACGAGATTTCTTTTCATGAATTAGTAGTAACGTCTTTAAGTAGAAACAGTCGCAGGCGATAAGACTAGTAGAAATTCAGACAAAATTGTTCCCATCATCGTTATACCAATAATTTTAATTTCGTTAAATTTTGTTTTTCATTCCAATATTTGTTTGTACATTTATAGTTTTTTTAAATTAATTTTCTGATATTCTAGAAAAAAACATTTGTGTATACTACCTAAGAAATTTTAGGGGCGATATTTTTTATATAACATAATAATATAGCATTATTCGTATTTCCTAAATGTGCACGAATTTTGAAAATATTACGCGAGCATTTTATAATTTTGTTGAGCAAGTGTTTGCATTTTTAAAACTAACGTAAAAAGTCACATTGTTAATTCATTACAGTCTGCAGAGACATACGAATGCAAACGAAATTATCGACTAACAAACGAGTTTTGGAGTTTCGACTATGACCTATATTCTTTCGAAATAATCGATGAGTACAAACTTCGAGTAGCCATCTTCCCGTGTCAACATAATTGACAATAGTATAGACCCATGGTGACCTACATCTTATGTAGGTACTATATCCTAGGATTAGAATTCGTAATAAGCCAATGTAATTATGGTGCTTCGGAAATTTCTACACTGAAAGACTTTTTCTAGCAATGTTTGTTAAAATGGAGATAATAATTACAAAAAATATTTGCAATTTAGAGATAACGTCCATACTTGCAGACATTTCTACATTGACTTATAAAAAGTCAAAAATTATGTCTGATGCTAACAGACGTTACGTGACTAAGAAAAATTTCTATACTAATTTATAAAATTTAGGAAAAGACAAATAATTTAGTATATTAACCCATTAATGCTTGAAAATACATTTTTTACGCTTCAACTTGAATTAAGTCCTTAGTATCAAAATCGAATTTTAAAAAGTTTAATGGTACACACCTTGTAATTTTGGAGGTTGCTCTTGTGAATTGTGCTATCAAAATTTGTCTAAATTGGTATCGAATATGTGTTTTTGTCATATATATTTTGAAAACTCGATTTTTTTGTTTATGTATTTTTTTAATTTTATTTTTTCGCCCTCATACCAGAATGTAATTGCTCTAAAATATATTTGAATCGTGGATCCAATAGTAGTACTAAAAACTTACAGTCATAGAATTTTTAAATTGATGATGGCATAATGTTCTCAATGAAAATTTCCTTTACAAATTTCTGGACGCTCTAACTCAAAATCAATGATTTAACTTCATAAGAATTACATGTTCTTAGAAACCATTCACAGTCGAATGTTTTTACATTTTTTACGTGATATTTTGAGAAATTTATAATTATTTACGAAAAATTCTGAAATAAATTTTAGTATTTTCTCTGATGAATGTTGTGTTTTTTTTTTAATTTCTTCCAAAAGTTGTTTTGGAGGAAATGGATTTTAAATATTGTAGTTTATGCATTTCTTCTCGAAAATAATAAACTTTTTGAAAAAATTTCAAAAAACAAAAAATGCATAGATATTCATCTCCTCCTATCACCTTGATATTTAGACTATGGTTTCAATATATCCGATTTTTTTCAGTAAAGGACGTAACATTAAAAATGGTGATAACACTTAGGTACTTTATGTAGCTTCCTAATTTCGTTCAACTAATAACGAAAAAATTATTGTTTATTTATTACAATAGAAACAAGGATTAGAATTATTCAGATTAGTGAACACGATTAAAAGAAATAAGCACTTACCTATACTTGAATTTCGTATAAACGCAATATAAGGTTAAGTTGTTCAACCGTGTCTTGAGGAGAGCTTACAGATATCTTTCATCTAGAACTGAAAGACCTAAGCCTCTCAGACCACAGATTTAATAGTATATCCTTTGAATTCAAATTCCCTATAATTAATTCACTTCACAGAAACGAGTTCTTCAGCATTTTAGAGGACTGCAACGTCTTCCGGTTTAAAATTATTATTTTCTTTCAGAGTTATATTCTTAAAAGTGTGTAATCTAATAATTTTTTAATATTTGTTTCTAAAATAATACACGGAATCACTTTTAAGTAGAAATGTGATTATTGTATTTTTCTTCTTCTTTAGCGATCGTTTTGTATAAGGATTTTCAAGTTTTAGAATCTTTGCAAAGCTAATAATAACAATTCCAAAACTAGAATGGACGAAAACACACATATTCGTGTAATGACAGACCAAAATAGTAACATTTACAACGAAAACGGCTTCCAGTAAATTCTCCACTGATTATATCCTTCTGTAGCATGTGGAAGTAATGTAGAATTATTACAATTTGGATAGTTTGATTTTTCAGAATACTTTCAGGGGTTACTCTAGTTTGATATAAAATTTAGTAGTTGTAACAAAATGCATTCACTTGAAATTAATAGTTTCACGCGGACCAAAATATTAAATTATTGAAATAGATTGTACGACTATCTAAATAGCAGTATATGATACAACTATGTTTTATAGTTGGCTTAACTATCTAATTTGTCGAGGTTATTATTTAGATGGTAAAATTAACTTAAAACCATGGCTATGTCGTAAGTTACTATCTTGTTAGTAGTTTCACTCCATTTTTTTATGTCGAATCAAGTAATTATTTTCTTCATTCAAGTCGACAGCTTCATTTTCATGTACTACTCTTATTAGTAGTAATATTTACTGTCACACTGTTATTGTATAATCTTATTCAATTTGATTGAAAATACCACGTAAAAGAGCCCTCCATTTGTATTAAAAGTAAACAAACAAACAATGATTTGTTGTACGAACCAAGTAAGTTGCGTGATATTAAATCATAGCCAATTTGAAAATTTTGACAAATGGTTAGAAACCAGATAAATGGATAGCGTGGTATTTATATATCTCATCAGTAAGTGACCATAAACCAATAGCCTCCATACCGCAATCTGATTATTTCGGTTAAATCACCTTCCACGATTAGGTAACATGTCAATATTCATAACCACTAATGAAGACCGTAGAAATTAATCAAGCTATAAATAAATCTTTTTCAAATTTACCCTAGTCTAGCCACAATCGTTAGTAATCAGCATAAAGTGAGGTCTTGTAATCCTACAGTAATACATTTTAGAATTTAATATTTTTAAAAATCTTAATGCAGTTATTAGTGCCTGAACATTAAATCAATTGCTTATGAATTCTTTGTTTTTTTAGTAATTACCCGAGTAGAAATTTGTTCAGGCCCTGATCAGGGTATAACGCTTCTGTTCAGGCCCTGATCAGGGCCCTAAGAAATTTCTACTCGGGTAGTAGTCAAATAACTTTATAATATAGTACAGGATGTTGTTTATTCTAGTTCATTATACAAAATATCAACGTATAAAAATATACTGTAAAAATACGGACTTCTAATAAGGAGTTTATAGGTGAACCCTACTATACCCGGTGTGATTCATCGGCGTTAATTTTTTGGTGTGAAATCGATGCGATTTATTATATCGACCGTTATACAATAAATAATAAATAAAGTGATTTTCTGTCGTAATGGTTACCGTACAAACGATAAAAAATTAATGCAATTTATAAACCAACATTACAATTTTTATTTTTCCTTCTAATTATAACCTGAATGGTGACCCAGTACTGAGAAATGCATTTAACACATCGCTGACAATATTAAATCAAACATACATTTAACATCCCGTATTTTTACAAATCCTTTAACGATGTAAAAAGTATCCTGAAACCATCAGACTGCGAACTTTCCTACTTCACAGAGTAAAATGTTCAACAGTGTATAAAAATTGAATTCTATTATCTTTTACAAATTTTAATTGTATGGTGTATTACTTTGGTAGTGTCTAGTCATTTTTCCCCAACTGCAGTACAAATAGTAACTTGAAGTTTCCTGTACTATTAATAATCAAAGTCATTTCGCACATTCGGAGAAAGATCCACCCTAAAATTCGCTATTTTTGGGCCTCAAATTTAGAGTTGCAATGTACGCTAAAAGAAAGTTTATGACGATACAATGTTCGTGTAAATCTTTCAGATTGATCGTGCTTCATTTTTTATCTACGAAAATATGCATTTTACGAAAAATGCATAAGAGACATTATTATGTATTCCAAATTATTCAACGAATTTAAGTAAATTTTCTCCGCGCCGAATTAAATCAAATTTTGTAATCTCAATATTTTTTGAATATTTTGAAAATTTGAATTGTTTTGTTCATTTTTGTGAATTGTCTGTTTGTGAATTTTTCGTAAAATGTCTATTTTCGTAAATAAAAAATTTCAAAATTTTAAACAAAAATACAATTTTAGCTATAATATACTCTATTTGATGCTCCCTAAAACTTTCACGCGAACAATCTAACATCATATAATTTTCATTTCCAATGTTGGCTATTTGTTCAGGTAAATTCACTCGGAGTTAAAAATCATACATTAGTTACTATCTGCAAAAGTTACTAACAAGAGAACATTACTAGTTCCACATTATCATCAAGCGAAAACTGCATGTCATATATTAATTTCAAAGATTGAATAAATCATCTGAACCTTTCAACCATTTTGACTATTCTTTTGAATGAGAATTCGTTCTTAATATACTGAAAATTGAGCCACTATATTGAAAATTTTAAGAGTAAGAATTTAGAGCAATCTAGAGCAAGAAAAAATATTGGAAATTTTACCATTCCAGACAATAATTTTAGGACAGACTTGTAGAATGGAGAAAATTGCGATTTTGTTCAGATAAAAATGTCTATAAGATTTTTATGTTGGTTATCGTTGGATGAATTGACCCTGATTACATGTCGGTTTTGCATTTATTTAGGCTAGTGTAAACAAATATAATAGTCAAAATTCATACTGAACAGTTTCGTCGACCAATAACGACATAGAAGCATATACTATTTGAGTATTATGTTCAGATATGCATAATATCCCATCTAAGCTGCTCGGTTATTGCAACCGAATATGTAATTATGGTATTCAAACTCACTTGGTGTTTATCATTGAATCAGTTTTAATCTCGCAACCAATACTTTAGTTGGGTGTATCGTTACACTGTTAACAGTTTTAGTAAGATGATAACCATTAATAAAGGGGTTTTAAATTTTTGTTAACGGTCCACTAGATATTCGCGGTTAATTTGCAATATTAATTAGATGTGGTCTGAAGAATAACAAAATCGTATAAACTATAAAAGCAATCATTCAAAAATTGTAAATGTTTTTGCACCCTTTAGCGCATATAACGCAGATATTGTACGATTTTGGACAAACGCGTTATTAACCACTAAAAGTAAGAAGTAACTTCTTGTTTAATGAAAATATGTATATTAGGGTTTTAAGGATCTTCGATTACGAATTCGAGACGAAAATTGCAGGAATTAAAATGGCTGGTCCAAAATTAAAAATGACTGATTAGCCGTTTGGAATTCGCTAGTCTACATATGCAATTTTAATGTTATATTCTTTTTCAATGGGACCAAAAACTTACGGAAACTTATTTTCATTGAGATGAAACTTTTAGAATATTGATTGAAATCAACTGGTTTGTTGAAGATTAGTATGTGATCGAGGCGTTAATAAATTTCACAATTTTATAGTCAATAATATTGTCAAGATGTTAAGTTACATTTGGCCCTTTAATCTCTATATTTGAATGTTTTGGAGACGTCTCAAATAATAGTATACCGATGGTTTTCATTGTTTATTTTTTCTAGTCGTAAAAAATATTGAAAACATAACAACTCAATAAAAGTTTATAAAAGAGCCACTTTTTATATTATTGCAGTATATTTTGCAGAGAAGTTAATTTATTCTTTGTTATAAATAAACTCAAAATCTAATTTGAGGTTAACCGCCCAAATAGACAACCTCCTTATCAGTAATAACTAACCCATACATTCCACTAAAGTAGAAAAAATGAAGGTCATTTTAATGAAAGATTTTTTAAAAACAGAGTTATTCGAACGGATTTAGTTTGGAATTTCCAGATTATTTTTGTTTTGAAACTTTCGGACCCATGTTTGTAATGTTGGTAACATATCACGATTTTAATTTCATATATTTCACTCTAAAGTTGAAATAACGGTTAATATTACATTAGTTTGTTACTTAACCGGATGTTCAATTTTAATTTCTCCTACACTCTAAGAACAGTCCTCTTGCTGCAAGTGGAATATATTTGCGGCAAATGGATAATCCACTTGATATATGAGTAATCAGATTTCTTCTTGCCACAAGAGGATAATCTTTTTGAAGAGAATCCGCTTGTAGCAAAACGATTTTATATTTGCATCAAGTAGCATATCCACTCCAGAACTATGAGTTTCCAGCAAAGAGATTGTCATTTTGCTGCTAATAGAACAAAATAAAATTCGTGTGCAGTAAGTATAGAATGTAGACTTAGAAGTTCTATACTTACAGCGTTTAAAACGCACTCATGTCAAAAACCCATTGTAAAAAACCTTTGATACGTCTGCATGCAGCCTTCGGATATATATTTCCCAACGAAAAATTTGTTAACCTACAAAAACTACACCACGTGGTACTTAATTGAAAGTATTTATTTAAATAAATTTTCAGTTTCTTTTTTTTAGCAGGTTATGTACATCTAATTGAATTTTAGGTTAACCTCCCAATTCGGCATAACTCCTTGCTCATTTTGTATAGTTGTTTATAAAGTATACAATTAAATAATATATAACATAATAAAATAATAAGAACTGACAGTTCTAATATCCACGAAATATCAAGACCTGTTTAGCTTACAATTTATTACAACAAACATTTATAAATAAAACTGTTATAAATACATCAGGGTATACCTCGATAATGATCTGTCCTTTACATTTTGCCAAGATATATTTTATAATTCGTATAAATATATGCACATTAAAACTATTCTCAAGTCCAATAACAAATATTGAATGAATAGAGTATGTTATTAAATTTTGTTTACATAAATGGAGTTCATGTTTTATATTAGATTCCAATACATATTATATCACTACCGACACCATAGTTTCGTTACATTGGTTTCGTTACCATGGTTTCATTATACACATTCAGACTGTATTGTGCACTATTCATGCAGATCCACTTGAGCCAAGCGGATTTCTTCTCCCGTCAAATGGAATTCGCTTTTGCGGCAAAGGGATTGCTTATTTGACGTCAAAAAGAATCTCTTTGACGGAAGTGGAAATATTTTTGCGTCAAGAAGACTGTGATCAAGAGGACGATCCTTTTACAGGAAAACAATTATTTCTAAGAGTGTATTTAATTAAAATTAAAACTGTTACTCTTTAATTTATTTCGTTTGTGCACTGTATATTAACATTAGCGAACAATTCATTTGCAATCCTTAAAGTGAAATCTCCGAAATCTCACTGTATAAAAGTGAAATCTCCCTACTTAAAAGTACCGATTTGACCACTTTGATTAACAGTTTGATACAGCAAGATTTCGGACTTTTCACTTTAAGAATGTTATAGAATCGGTATTATTTAAACCAATTTTATACACTTCTATAATTTCTCCTGAAATTTGTCCAATGCAAATGGCAATTTCGGGACATACTTTAGGAGATGAAAACTTCTGATAAAAATTATTCGAATTTGGTAATTAACTACTGGAATTGTTAAAATTCTACACATTTATAGCAAAATGTTAAAAAAAGCGCTGGTAACTTTCATTAAAACAATCACTTTTCGGATATCGCTATCATGGCCGGGGAATAAAGTTCCGAAAATCAAAACGCCGCCGAAAGGATAAAATTTCGATATTGCGAGAGTCCAAGGTATTTTAATTTGCTTTCTTTTTGCCAAATTTTCCAAGACAAAGTAAAGAAAATCACGCTGGAACCATGCTATATCGAAATTTTGGCCTTTCGGTATGTTGATTTTCGGAACTTTGTTCCCCGGCCGCTATCATTTCTCTTTTATCTTAGATGGTAAAATTTCAATGGCAGCTTTTCTCCGTTCAGCTATCTGATATTACTTTCTGTTATCAAAATTTCAAAATGATGAAAATATGGAACATTTTATAAATGATAAAAATGATTGCGAATATGTCCTCCTTAGAAATTGGAGTAATTAAACGAGCTCAACATCGGAAAGTAGGGGTTTCGATACTAATTTGATTTCTCTACTCGATGAATTTAATTTTACTCATTTGTCGCAAAATCAGGTTGAACACGGGAAAGCATTCGAATTGGAAACTGCGCGTCGGCGGAAGTAGCGCACAGTAGATTACGGCGTATCGTATCAGACGCACGATATACTCGCGGTAGTACCGCCGAGACTTCCTCTTTGTGAGTTTGCCACTTCTGCTTCCAATGTCTTGGAAAAAAACGTTTAACATCCTATAAGTCACTCAAATATAAACTCAAGCATGTTGAATTCACGCTTGACGTACTACGTCGGTATCCAAACTAAGAAAAGATTAATATAGTTGATTAATCAAAATTGCTCTCATATTTAGATATGAAATAGGTTTGTGATTAAAATAAAAATTACGCTTCAAACCATTGGTTTTAATAAAATACTAATAGTAGCTACTGTGCTAGTTAATTCATGAAACGGGGCTATATAGTAATAGCGTAACTTTTTAATTGTTTAGTGATCCTATGATAACAAAACTGTAATGACATGTTCTGGAATAGTTCATTCTGTTTATTATTTAAAAATAGTAAGAAATATTTGAATTAATAAGTATTTTTTCTACTTTTAGATCATGCCATCTCTAGTCAAAAGGCAGGCGCCGAAGCTCGAGGACGTAACGGAATCGACGTCAGGGACGGTTGCGAATTTAATATCGGATTTATCGACCACGATAAAGACGGCATTAGAAACCGAAGATGAACAACCGAAATCGAGTACGTATTTCTCACATTTTTGAAAATATATCTTGGCTTACTTGAAGATTTATATTTATCGTTTTTCTAGCGACTGAACCGGAACCCATCGTCGGATCGAGCACGGCGAAATCGTTCGAGAATGAGGTGGAACTTATGGGAACCAAAATCTCCGCGGAAACGGGGATTCCGTCATGGGGTTTAGTCGCTATTTTTATAGGTAAGAAATAGTAAGCTAATTTAAAAATTTAGCTGAAACATGAGTATTAGTTCAATTATTTAATAATTTACTACATTTAAATTAATTCTCCTAGAGAAGGGTTCGATGTACTCATTAGTAGAATTCACTGAAGAAAAGAATCGGTTACTAGAAAGAAAGATTCTTACTAGTTAAAGAAAATGTTTGTTTGAATTGAATTTTTAAAATTTTGGTAATTTTGGACAAAATATATAATTTTTACTTCACTGCTAGAGTTTTGAAGAAAAAGTCACAATAGGCCGCTAAAATTCCATGTATATATATCGTTTTAACATTTATTTCAAAGTTGTGTATTGTTTCTTAAGACCCCAAATGTTCGAAAAAACTATGGAAGACTATAGGATACAATTCTACAATTTTTTATCAACCTTCAAATCATTTCCGAAAACTTTAGTAAAGGAATGATTATTCAGTTGTTGGAATACAAAATACAAAATTTTAAACACACACAAAATTGTGTGAACAATTTTCACTTGTTTAAATGTCTTTAGTAATTTTCGAATTATTTTGAATTACCAATTAAACTGTAAACTCGTTAAAATTTGATACAACGATGTAGGGATGTTCTTCTCAAAAATTGTTGGATATAAAGGAGAGACTAAACCATGACCTTGACAATGTTCTTGAACCCACATTTTCGACCTTCAAATAATCTTGGACTTGAAAGTTGAGGACATTAATAATTTTTTAATTCAATTAGCCCCTCCAAATGCAATTGTTTATATTGGTATGGGAGGTATTTAGTTATCTATCCTCGTATAAGTTAAATCTTATAAAACCTACAAAAGTCGAAAAGAAAATGTGTCAGTACCCAGATTTTAAGCCCAAATGTTGACAGATATCGGTCTAGAATTTTAGACTCAGAACTGTACATGGAACAAGTGTATTGTCTAGATGGTTCATTGGACCTCATGTCGGTCCTTGATAGTTATGATATATTATGTTTTTTATTTTTATTATTAAGACTACATCTGGCAAATAAGGGTGAAATATCTAAAAAACGGGTACAAAACATATTAGACGCAGATACTCATGCAATGACAACAATATTGTGACAGAAATTATTCACATTCTGGAAACGAATAATTAATTCTGATTTAAAAAATAATATCCGATACAAATTATGATTTATAATTACTTGTGCACAAGTAAAAACAAAAAACATATAATTTCCGAGAGTACTTCAATTTTTTTTAACGTGATTTCATTTCACCAACAGCCGTCGCCGCAATAGTCCTCGGAGTATGCTTCTGCTGCATAAGAAGATGCTTCCGCAAACGGCGATCCAAGGACGGCAAGAAGGGGCTGAAGGGCGCCGTGGATCTAAAATCGGTACAGTTACTAGGAAACACGTACAAAGACAAGGTTTGCTTTTTAGATTTTAGGCACGCTAAATTGTAGAGTTTAGACTCTTATCTCCATACGTGGAATTCGCTTTAATTTATGTAGGTACAGCCGGACATGGAGGAGCTTACCGATAACATCGAGGAACCAGACGAGGGAGAAAGCAAGCAGAGTGAAGTTAAACTCGGAAGGCTTCAGTACAAAGTGAGCTAATTGCATGGGAATAACTGAGTTTCGAAGTATTAGCACGGGAGACGCCTCTGACAATATTGACCAATTCCAAAGTTGAAATGCTCTCAAACCGTTTACTTTCGGAATTTCACTTCGAATCATTTCATATTCAAGTTTTCGCATCATAAGAATCCATTTCAAGCTGTTCTATCGACTAATTCATCATTGGAATTGATATGCATTAGTCATAACAATACGTAGTCTTGTCAAGTCATAAAGAATTGAACAAATATCATTTATTACAATAATTATACTTGGTCGTATTATATCTAGTCAATAAATTTCTGTCAGTTAATGCATGGAAGTAAATATTGAACATTGATTTACTGCATGATTTAAAAACATACGAATATTGTGATATGTAATTTGGTATGTAATTTGGTAACCAACAATAACTGATAAGACTTTCTTAGTGAATTTTGAGTTGGCCATGATCATGGATCAACGAAAAATCGCACATACATTATACCTTAGTTAGGAACTGGTTAAGTAGTAACAGTTACGATTGAACGTTGAAATATCACTGCTGGAACAGATCCCGATAAAAATTGAGGCATTCTAGGAAGTATCTATTCATAAAGGTCTATGCCGAAAAAAATCTTTGTAAATTTTATTACCTCTAACTAGTTGAGTCCAACAGGTCCTCACCTGCATTTCACCAATAGTTAATTATACCAACAACTCAATTACTGAAATAAAATTTACAAGTTAGTTTTACTAAATTTCATGAAATCAATTTACTATTTGTGTAAATGAATTACTAATTGAAATGCTTGCAGTAAAACTAACTACACGAACGGGATTTAATTAACTACAAAAGCAGTTGTTTTTACTAATTTCCGGTTAACTACCCATAAGGTGTTGAAATGTGTCTCATGGAATTTTTAGTGTACTTCCAATCGATTAATGAAAAAGTCAACACCAAAAACACGAGAATTCAGTGTGCATGTCAGCCGTACTTTTGCTGAAACGCTAACTTTTCCTCGGCTCTGTGGGTACAAAAAGTTGCGAAGTATTTTCATGCAAATTTGTTGGTATATTAGTCTTTCTACTAGACGCGGAGCTTCTATATTTAAAGCAACAGAGTTTAGGTCTTTGTAGGTTTAGTGAAGTTATGGGTACAAAAAGACAGACCTTTGCATTTCCTTAAAAAATATTTCCAAAATTTAGCTGCACGCAAAATGCCAATTAAATATTTGAAATAATTGTACATAATAAAGTACATCATATAAATTAACAAATTTGATTCCTACAATATTGACTTAATCCGGACCAAGAACAATTTTTCTAACAAAAAACCGGACTATTGTTCATTTGCATTATTGATGAAAATTGTCATACGTAAAAATAATGAGCATATGTCTTATGTTCTACAAATTATACGTCGAGTTACTAAATTTGGTAATTATTGTAAAGATTTGAATTACTGAATTAAACATGTGATTACCCAACTTAATTATGGATTACGTTAATTTGAAAGAGAAAATGCAAAAACATAATTCAAAGTAAATTTATATTTAATTGTATTAAAATTATTTTTAGCATTTTTATATGCTAAATCACATTCATTATAAATAGAAATAAGTGCAAACCTGAATTTTTCATTTCAAATACAAAATAAAAACGAAAACAAAGAATGCTATATAATTATATCAAATACTACTCGTTTGTATTGTATATTTCTTAAACGTTTCGAATCTGCCACTTACTATGAAAACCCGCTAATTTTTTTAATTTGATACAGAATGTTTATGTAATTTCAAAATCATTATGCCTAAAATATACTAATAATAATATTTTTCTTCGAATCCATCGCTACTTTAATTTAAACACTCCAACAAGCTTATCGCGGTGGTGAAAGAATCACGTAGGGCTGCTATTGCTCCACGATAGCCATATTATACCGTAGATTCGCAGCAGCCCTCGTTGGGAGGGTCGCTGACCACCATGATTTCGTAAAGTGACTACAAATTAAGGCTTAATGAAATATATGGCATGATATATTAAGATGACAAAGACCATTATTAAGAGAATATTTTGAAATACAAAAATCCATTATTCAAAACATATCGTGCTAATGAAAATAGATTTCAAAATTTTAGTTTAAAAAAAATTTAAAAACACATTTTCAGTTTTTAAATGATAATTAATTGTTTTTATAGGAATATTGAGGAATGTTGAAGCTAATGGAAAACTTGTAATATTTCAAATAACTGATAAAAACATTATACAGCAACGAATATCAAAATACCGTATCAAATTACGAAATACACAGAGAAAAAAGCCTTAGTCGAATGTTTAACAAGGTAGACACTTTTTTATCACGTCATAATAGTAAAAGTAACAACATAAAAGTTGTTGACTGTATGTTAAATTAACAAATAAGGATATTATAAAATATACCAGATAATAACTATTTTTACTATTGCAAAAGATTAATTACTCTTTTACATCTATTTGATTAATCACGAATGTTTAAAGTGGCTATTTAGCTACAAAACTGAGGTATTTTTTGTAGTTGCCGCATATTTGAAATCGATCCGGAAATTGTAAACAGAACTATATTGTTTGTTTACTACAGAAATAGTTAATTGAACTAATTTTTGTAACGCTGTGTTTTATTTTTGTAAAATGGTTGAATTAACTGTATTTTTTATCTGTATATATGTTACAATCTGAAAGAAGTTTTGAAGGAATTTCATAAATGCCTTTTATTGATGGTTTGTGTAATTATTATCACCACCATCTAGATAGCAAAATAGAAAAGAGTTCAGAATGTTTTCGCAATGTGCTCTAAAGGAAGTCAAGTGTCCCACTTTTTGAGCACATCTAACTTCTTTTAGAGCACTTTTCAAAATCATTCTGAACTCTTTTTTATGTTGCTGCCTAGGTATTCAATCATTATAGTTTGATATTACCCTCGTAATATACTCTAAACAGATTACTGCTATTGAAATGGATCAATCATGTATCCTACCCAATTATTAAAATAATATTTAGACCTTCAACAAAAAATAGGAGTTTTTTTTTGTAATGGGCATGCATGGAAAAATATTGTTCTAAAGATCATATTAGATAAAATTTTTGGTGCTTTCGTAAACGGTCACAAAGTTGTATTGAATTTCTCATCAAGAATGATCTAGATCCAACATTTGCCTATTTCCGTAACATTTAAAAAGGTTTCTTATGACATTGTGAAAAACAAAACATGCTCTGACGTTGACATCATTGATTTCTTGTAACTTTGTTTTGGTAATTTGAAATGGACGATATTTATTGATGTAAAATCGAAAGACTTTTTTAGAACACAGAATTTAAAATTTTAATCGAATGAGTTTTTAATTTGATAAAAATGTTAAATAGCACTTAACCTACTGCGGGTTAGTTGTTAAGAATCTTGGTTGATTCCTGTCATGTTTTGTTATCGAGCTGCGGTGAAACCTAATTTAATTCCGTAACTTTCTTTGTAAAATAATAATATTATAAACGCAAAAATAACCTATTTTGATGCAAGCATAATGATTACATTGAGCTGAAAGTATCATTCATTCAATTTCCTTCCATGCATGTAATTCTAATGTTCTATCTTACATATTAGCGCTAAATTTGTTTTATAATTAATTTACATGTTTGTTCAATGTGGTATGGTAAATCCAAAGGAAATTCTAGGCGAAATGAATGTTTAAAACGAAGAAAAACGTTGTTTGAGTTATAGTGTTAGAAGAAGAAAAAGATCAATAAAGGGTGAGACTAATTAACGATTGGTTTTTCCACCACTAGCTCGAGTATGACTTCAACTTAAACAGCTTATCGGTCACCGTAATCAAGGCTGAAGAACTTCCTGCTCTTGACATGGGTGGGACATCCGACCCTTACGTAAAAGTCTACCTTCTGCCAGATAAGAAAAAGAAGTTCGAAACAAAGGTTCACAGAAAGACACTCAATCCACAATTCAACGAAATGTTCACGTTTAAGGTACGATATATACTCCTAATTCATGAACACAGTATAATCTTCATCCAATTACTTTGAAATACAATTCAGGATAAAATTTTAATATTTACGAATATGAAATTCCTCAAACCCATATAAGGAAAAATGAGTAAAACTGAATTGTCATCAGTACTAGCCACTACTTTTTTAATCACTTGTGATATATGATCATATTTCAAAAAATATAAAAGATGATAAATAGATATTGGTTTAATCGATTAATCGATGCAAATAGCGTAAAATCCTATATATTTTACGCACTTTATAAGAACTTAGAGCTGCTATTTACTTCTTAGGTGAACCTTTATGGATTAACCTTTCTTAGTATAAAATGAGGAAATAAAAACTGATCAATTCCTATTTAATTATCTATAAGATCCGAGATGTTGTTGACCAGTTTTGTAATCCCTCTTGTTTTCAAGTGCTTTAATTTACCTTCTCCTCAAAAAATGTCAGATCAAACTTACAGATCAGCGTTGTGTAATGTCTATACTGAGTTCTATGTGAGATCTAATGAAATCTATTGCTATCTAGTGAGATCTCGTTAGTCTCATTGAACTTGGTCTCCTATATGACAAAATGGAAAAGTTTGTTATTACAGAGGATTTTATTCAACGTATGCATTAATTCAATTACCGCAGAGTTTATAAGAAAGATATCGAAAGATCAATAAAAATTAAGTTATATGTATCCATAATTAAAGTTAAATGAGAGAACCCTTGGTCCTTCGAGATTATTTAAAATCAGATTTGATTCGATTTATACATACCTTTGTATTTTTGTATGTATTTATTTCACGGGTTGTTTCCATTTATAGAAGCATTCTGAACTTGATCATTTGTACGTAAACTGTCACAAAAACATTCATCAAAAAGATCAATAATTTTGTTAATAAAAAAAAATCGATAAATATCCAGAGTAATATAAACAGAAACATATTAATACCTAACATTTTATTCCTGCAAGATCATGTTTAAATTTGAATGACGTGAATAAATTATGATAAACCAAAATCCATTTATAAATAAATATGCTAAACAGAAACTTCAAAACATAAGTACATTTGTTCTTAACAAGGAAAGTTCTTTGACTAATATTATTCAAATGTGTAACTTTCTGTTAAATAAATCATTTTGTTTCAGGGTGTACCATATGCTGATGCGATGAACAAAACGTTAGTATTCGCAATCTTCGATTTCGATAGATTTTCGAAGCACGACCAAATTGGCGAAGTTAAGGTGCCCTTGTGTCAGATCGATTTAGCGCAAACAATAGAAGAATGGCGAGAACTGCAGAGTGTAGAAGGAGAAGGTGGTCAGGTGAGATAAAGTTATAAAATTTCTTTACATTCTTAGTATGAAAAATTTGATTTCAAGTGGTACAGTCATGAAATAAAATCATTTTCAATTTTCATTATTTGTCTATTTTATAAATGTTATAACTGATTTATCAATTGAATATTGCAGGATAATAAACTTGGCGATATTTGTTTCTCACTGAGATACGTACCTACTGCCGGAAAATTAACTGTTGTCATTCTGGAAGCGAAAAATCTGAAGAAAATGGACGTTGGTGGTCTTTCTGATCCTTACGTAAAGATCGCTTTGATGCAAAATGGAAAGAGATTAAAGAAGAAGAAGACGTCCATAAAAAAATGCACTCTTAACCCATATTACAACGAATCTTTCACCTTTGAAGTACCATTTGAACAGATCCAGGTGCGATATGTATTACTTAAAACAATTTAAAATTTATAAACATTTTGCAGTGCGTCAAACAATCAAATTAGGTCGCGTTTTCCGAAACCCCAGTTTGTAACTAATTACGTACAGGACCTGCTTCGTTAAATGGTTTTAAAAGGATTCAACAATTAAATCACGAGATAATTAATTATACATACATCAATATTGCGTATACAACATTGATGGAGTACTGATATTCACTTTGAACTTGCATTTATTTTCGATGGAAATCGAATTCAGCGTTATATTTAAAAAATAGTTTGTCATTAATTATTTGTAATCGGTGAAAATGTTTAATAATGATCATTAAACATGAGTAGGAGAATATTAGAAAAAAAAATGTGTATGATTGCAGTTTCATATAATGAAGTACGTAATTGGAAATTTATGACCTTGCAATTTTGAATGCTACTTTTTAATTATTTTTGCTTTTAATATTTGACGTAAAATGTAGCATGATTAAATCTATTGTATAATGTTGTTGTGCGACTATTTATGTCGCCAGAGGTTGCAACATTGTCAGTCACAGAGTAAAATCATACTACGAATTTATTCATATGACTATGTACCCAGTCACCATCTTAATTAATTAACCACATATTTGTAACTCAAAAAATAGGTCATGTCCATGAATTTTTTAGAAAGAAAACTACGAAACTTTTTTAAAACGATCATTATGTCATCCCCATGTACATATATTAAATATCGTTCAGTAATTATGTCCATTGAAAAGTATATCATATTTGAGTTATAAATTCCTACCAAATAATGAATTTTGATTTTACGTTGTACGGTAACCAACATTGTGGTAAATTGGATTATCAAAACGAAAAATGTCGATGGATTTAGTTAAATATCAGGATAAACTAGTACTTTATCGAAGGAATTAAAAAATACTAATTATTCAGGATTCACTAAAAAAACGGCCTGTTTTTTGTATACAAAAAATGTTATTATCAGTTTTATATGGATCGATTTCTAATTTTCTTAGTAGTCTCACATAGTTATAGTTAACAAAATTAACAAAATTTTAACGAAATTACTGGACTTTTCACCAACATATTAACATTCCATCAGTTCCACACAAAAATGATCTGAAAATTGTGCAGGAAAAACTTATTTTAGTGTAGGATTAAAATAGTAATGCTGGTTTTATTTGTTTACAGAAAGTGCAGCTCGTGGTAACTGTCGTTGATTACGATCGCATTGGTACGTCTGAACCAATTGGAAAAGTCATTCTCGGTTACAACGCCAGTGGAACGGAACTAAGACATTGGTCAGACATGTTAGCATCGCCGAGACGTCCTATCGCCCAATGGCATACCCTTAAAGATCCTGAAGATGGCGATAAGAAGGACTAAATAAATTCCAAATCATTTTAAGGTAACGTCAATAATAAAAGCAAAACTTTTTATGATAGGTATTTCGTAACTTTTTCGTGATTTTAACTCGATTTTCAATTCTTGATTTACCAAACTTGTGGGTCAACTCAAACTTTCTCATAAAATGTGTTCAGTAGATTATAAATTTAAAGAAACTAAAGGCATTTTTCGTCATTATTACTTTGCGCTATCGGGTCCTGAAAAATATTACACCTTCGAAAATGTGATAAAAGTACTGCTTTTGTTTGAAAAGTCCTTCAAAATTTGATCATTTTTATGAATTATTATATCACGACACGAAGACAACTGAAAACAAAATTAAAAACATATTTATCCAGTATCTGCGCGGTTTTAATATAGAATACGAATGACACCTACCATACAAAAATGAAACGAACGCAGGTAGAAAAAAGGTCGGATATAAGCAGATTGGTTTAAATTAAACTTGTCCCTAGACAATAATTTTAGTTAGAACTACCAAGTAATTCATATCTATATTATAGTTGGCATCTGGCATATTATACTAGAATTTAATTTTAATGAAGACAAAAAATATACAAATACTAAACAGTTACTCTTAAACGCCTGACTTTCATCTGTATTTTTTATAAATAAATACATAACCGCCATGAAATTAACTATACTAGTTTAGAGTTGGTTTTGGTAGAGTCTTTCATTGAACGTGTACTGCGTATATACTTAAATGGAAGATATACTGGGATAAATTCCTTAATTGCTAAAAAATGTAAAAAGCGGATTATAAAATGTAAACATTATGCAGAATATCAGAAAAATTTAGCAACTTTAAAAATTGATAGACCAAAACAATATTACTGGTCAATTCTAAGAACTGTTTTTTTTTGTTCATTAAACTTAGAAATTTTTTTGTTCGTTTTTTTTCGTATTTCAATAGCCATATTCAAAATACCTATATACACATTTTAAGGTTCAAGTCTCGCGGACACGATTTTTTTACTTCAAGCAAGAATTTCGAAACGATTTCAGTGTGGGAAGACGACATAAACATACATTTGAAAAATCTTTGTTTTTTGAATAATATCATATATAGTTTTTCCCGGTTAGGTTGTAAAAAAATCTAACAACCGATTTTGAAAGATATGATTCCTGGAACATTTTTAGATCTTTCTTTTACCTGAAATTCGGCCGTTGATAACCGTAGTGCAAAAATGTCCCTTCCCTATAGTAGAAATTTTGCCGCGTTACATGGGGTTCTGGACAGAGCTCTAACTTCAAGGCGGGCTCTGACCAGAGCCCTATCTAACGCTAAGAAATTTCTACTAGGGCGACATTAAAATTGTTAACTTTACAAAAATTCAAAAACCCAATAATGTTCTTACACTAATGTTCTTACATTTTAGATATACCATAAATTTTGTCAGGAAAGTAGCTCACCACTTTCCTGATAGGCAATGCTATTTATTGGATCTGGTTTGACTATTACCTCAGCGACCCAGAAAAACTGTTTAGAGTAGAAAAATTTAGGCAACTACAAGTCAAACTTGTCAATTTGTCTTCATTTGGCTTCTTGACATCACTTGAAATTCGCAACTATGGCTATTAACTTGTCAGCTTTTACATTTACTATCATTTTACTTGTTTATTCACAGTACATTTGTTACAAATGTAAATCACCATGTCTTCACTTATAAAAATTCTGTGGATTTGCCCATATATTTTCTTACTATTTATTACATGGAAGTAAAATGATTACATGGCAGACAGAAAGAGGATAGTTACACTATTTCTTTACTGTTTAAGAGCAGTTAAGTTTAAACAATCAGTTGATGTTAACGAATGTTGTTGTAAAGTAATAGAAGTATCATCATCCGATACTTCTTTCAAACTTCGAAAATTAAATATAACTTCGTTACGAATTACTAGGTTTTTACAAAGAATTACTCTCAATGATTCCCTTTTGTGCTTAACTCTTCATGTTGAATCATATAGTTGGGTTACATATTTGGTGTTAGTCAAACAGAATTAGTTGCGCAGATGGTAAGATCTAATCGCTCTGAGAAAGAAAGGACATTGAGCCACAATATATCAATAATTTACTGTACAAAGTTAAAGATATTTTTAACATCTAACCTCAACATGATATATGCGTTCCTTATCTAATGTAAGGGCTATTTTGCTAAATGGTCATGCAGTTCATAGGTGTCTTCAAACGTCCCTTGGTTATCAACCATCCCCGGCACTTTCTCATTTGCTGATTACTTCATCTGCTTACTAATATTTACGGTAAACATCTCAATGTTTTGATTGTATGTACTGCTGCCTTTTCTATGACGTAATCATCAAGTGTCATCGAAAACTTTTATAGAAACGGTCTAGTCATGTTCTCAAGATATATTTATGGAAACAGAAGATAACGATACTGAAACATTTTCGTGCTGAATGCAAAACATATTATCACTGAGAGAAATGTTTGTTTACAATTAATATAATAGCTTCAAAGTAAAGCTAACAGAATTTCGATTTTGATCTTAAGCTAAGGTACTTTATCCTGAAGTTTCCATAATCTGAGATTCGTTCAAATTTGTTATGTTAATAGTTAATATAAGAATTTTAAATATTAATGTTAAGATTATTACTTGACATGTAATACATTTACGTGCTTACAGTTTCACCGAAACCGAGATAAAGTAACATACCCACGCGAAGTCCTTCGATTTTCTACGAATTTTTCGACGCATTGTTGACATGCTCAATTCAAACGACAGAGTTTAATGTAGGGTTTGCTAATATTTATCGAACCCTCATTGAATGATACAATATACGAGATAATATACAATTACATTACAGGAAAGTCCTGATATTTTCAGCTCAAAATTACCTGGCGTTTTTTATTTTATAGTTACTGTTATAACTTATTTATCTCAGTGTACATATGATACCCACCACCACATGAGTATGGTAACAATATTATAGTCTTTGACCAAATGTCCTCATTGATATCATTGCAAGCAGAACATCAAAACCTATGATCACTTACTGATCTTTATTCCAATGACCATCGTCAGTTTTGCTCAGCAGTCTATCGGAATCACTTTTTCATAATTGGAGCTCGTATATGAACCATTATATTAAATTTGGACCCTTAATGTAGTTGACGAATAATCAAGAACTCAACCAAAAATCTATGTTTTGTTATATCGCACATAGTTAATACCCGTGGTCATTCTTATACAATTCTTAGCAAAACTGATATTTGTAATTTACCATCCATTCATCTTATTTTTCGTCGGAATTCTGTACGATACGACGTGCAATTTTTTTATTCAATATTTTTTTATGTTTATTTAAATAAGTCCAATTAAGACAAATTATTATTATTAAATAAAAAGTCGAATGTGCTACGAAATTCAATACGAATATAACGAAAATCATAGAATTTATCAATTCCCGGACGACATTACGTGTGAAAACCAGCGCTAAGTAACTCGTTAGTCTATAGAGCTTCGGCAATATCTAAACTTGTACATAAGGAACAATCTTATTACTATAAACTGTTGTTCTGAAATTAACAACTTTCCAATTAGAGTTCTAAACTCGAAGAAATATAAATGAACGAATAGTTTTACGAGATAAACAAGATATAACAGATTGAAATATGAGGAAACGTGTAATAAGAACCATCTTTAAGTTAATAGCTTTACCCAAGAATAGAAATTCACTCACTATCAAGGGTATACAAGGTACCATCTTCGAGAAAATGTACTTTCGATAAACAGAAAGAATAGAAGTACATGTAACAATACAACACGATATATCGGAATGATTAATGGTTAACTCTAAGTCGACTATAGCCGAGCACAAAAGAAACTGCTTGATACAAATTCTTGATGCAGTATAATCCAGCGTTAAAAACGTTCTTGGAATAAATCATACTGCTGTACATTTCTGAAGTGATCTTGAGCTTAGCACTCGAATTTGAAGTTACTTATATGTTTATTTTTATTTTCTGTAAAAAATGTATAAATGAAGAAAATACCTGAAAATCCAGATGCAATGAGTCCATTCTTACCTCAACTATCCGATTTTATGCATAAAGTTACTTCGGAAATTACCATCATCATCTGCGCAACAATACCTTAGTCCAATAAGACCAGGTTTTATGTAAATCTGTCTAATATATGATTTCAGGAATAATCAACGACGTTTATTCATTGTGAATTTTCAATAATAACTTGCATAGTAATTTAACTATCTTATTTGTGAATAGTAAACAGTCTTGCCTTTTTCTGTTGGCTAAAAAATTATAAGACTTTAAATAATTTTAAATAGCTGTTTTGCATTATTATATTAAGTTGTAATCATTATTTAGCAGATTTATTAGTGTTCATTTTTAAGATTCTTGTACAAAATTATTCGCCTATTGTTGATTATACATACTTTTACGAAACATCGATTATTATCCGAAGTCTCCATTGATTATTAAGTTAGATAATTATTTTCGAATATTTTTTCATTGTTTCTATTTATAATAATTTATTGTCAAAATAACACATGAACAGTATTAATGCGCTACTAAACTCACATTATTGAGTTATTAATCAATTGCTTGCATTAAAGCTGCATTGAGTTTATTACTATGCACCAAGAAAGTATTAGCTGTTGCACTGCAGTTAAATGGCATTTATTATAGACCAGTAACTTGGCAAAGTCCCCATTTTAAAATGATGACGCATAAACATTTGTGAACATTACCGATTTGAAGACTTTCAAAGTTTTCATTGGTCGATAGCTACAAAATAACTTTGTAGTCAATAAAAGCATCTTACATTAAAGTATCTTTCCATATCTTGATTTTTAATAAAGACTATTAAGAAATAAAAACGAGTCTAAACTTTTGTCATTAGTATCTCGTTCCTGATAGGAGTCTTATCGATATATTCGTTTTTGGTAGAATGAGAAAATCGCAAACATTTTCATCATCTAATTTGAAGTTAAATCTTACATAGGAGTGTTTTGAGCTGCTGAATACATTGGTAGTGTACCCTAAACTTCAAAACCTATAATCCAAAATGGCGAAACTTTAATGCCATTTTCGATTTTTTACGTGTAACGATTAAAACTGATAATGTTCTTATCTAAATATAATTTATTGTTATAGTTTTCTTGGTTCGCTGATCACGAATCTGATGATAATTTTCCGAAATTCCAAATGACGGGTCCAATAAGCCGAAGAAATATTTCAATTTTAATAAAAATGCGTACTAGCACTCATTCACGATCGGTATTTTAGGTAATTTTGACGGCATTTCACAATATTTTCAAATGCTAAAAAACATTTCCCATATCAAATTAAGATGTTTTACAAATATTCGTCCGCTATATTGAATCTCCATTTTGAAATTAGACTCTAGTTTCTCTATTAGCGACTCCAAAAATCCCTGTATATGATTTTTTATAAAAGTTTAATAATTACACAAAAAATTCCGCCATTTTGAATTTTGGAAATTTAATACCATTCCTAACCCATAAAAACTGCGACAAACATATTTTCAGAAGAAATTTATCATTTTAAATTGTTGCACGTGGAAAAATAAAAAATGCCATGAAATTTTTGGCTTTAATCTGCCTTAGTGTCGTCACTTTGAAACTCAATTTTGCGCTTATATGTATTAAATTTTAGAGTCCGAAGATAAAGAATATTTACCTCTTAATGATCTTCGCCTGATCACCATTTTAGTACAAATTTGGTGATCAGGCACAAAATTTTTCTTTTTATGTAATAACTTCAAGTATTTTCTTTCCGTCGCATTTTGTGTAATGTTTTATAACTGTTTTGCGAAGTACGACAAATATTACGTATAGAATTGATACATCCTGATTTTTTGTATTGTTGACAACCTGTGAGAAATGAGAGTCAACAAACAAATTTAAAAAAAATCGTCCTATTTTCAAATGAATGGGTTAAGTAGACGATTATCATTCGCTTACAGTGATGAAAGTAAACCTAATTTTTAAAACCTCCGAAAATCATTGTTTCGTTCGTTATGCTTCCGTATATGAAATGCAAAGTTGAAAGGTCATGCAATATGAAACTGAATGCCTCTTAAGAGCTTGAATGTTGTAAAATGTGAATTTATAGTTCATCTATCGATTCCTACACCAATTGAATAACTTACACGGAATATACTTATTGTTATTTACAGTTATAATATTTTGATTACGATGACCCTCTAGTGTTTAAACAGGCTACCATTTCCGCGCAGATACTGGAAGAATTATTCAATAGAATAACATTTAGTATTGTCATGTGCCTATTCATTTTCAGACATTTAGTGCCGCAACTGCAAGGCACAAATACGATCATCTCAAATTAATCACATTTTCATTTCAGGGTGTTCAGAATGTATTGAAGAAAAGGGATACGGAAAGAATTGCGAAAAACAAATGTTTGGTAGGAATATTAATTGATCATATACGATTACCCGAAGACAGAAAAATCATCATCAGTGAAAAACTACAAAAGAAAGAGTTAGCGTTAACGGTATATTTCGTGGAGTGTAGTGTCTTGTATATACACATATTATATCAGCTATACTTCTTTCAGTAGATGTAATACCATTTTAAGTTATATCCAAAGAAATCCATTGCGTCGCGTCCTTAACGAAGACACAGTCATGCAAAATGCATTGAAAACCTACGCCCTCGGATACGTATAAATATAAATATAAATATAATTATAAATATATACATATATACATAAATATACGATATATATATATACCTTTAATAAATTACCGTTTCGTTCAAACAAGATTTTTTTATTACGATTTTGCTTATGAAAGTTCCAAATAGATGGAAGGTACCACAGCTGTAATTCGCCTGTACAAATAAATCTTCGCCAGCGAAGAAGAAAAGTCATTAGCTATGCTGATCGTTATTTGACTTTCCTTTCGAATTATCCTTCGCTGAATAAATGCTCGTTATTTCTGCCTTGAATTTGATCTAGCAAGGGGCAATGCTTTTGTTTGTGCGATGTCTTCGTTGCGATCGATCGTAATCGCGGATCGCGCAATCGCTCATGGCGTTCCAGCGGCTCGAAAAGCAATACGAACAATACACGAAACGAAGATGTATCCAATCGATGTAACAAGACCCAAGATTTTTGTTTCTCCTGTTTTTTTCGTACTTATATACATAAATACATACAAAGGAAGCTACACACGGACACGCTTGTCGCAGTTGTGCGGAAACGTCCAAAAAATCGTCCTGAGCCCAAAATGAAGAACTCGCGTCATGTTGGATTTCCTACGTATGAAATATCCAGATGTTATTTACAATCGAAGGGAACATTTTTTTGGACGTGAAGCATACAAATTCCAAAAAAAAAACATGTTTTTTAAACCTACGAACTGGCCTACGACCGATCCGATTCGGCGGGCCGATCGAACTGTTCGTTTTGTACGCGATTGCGCACGAGCCGACGCGCAACGATCCTGCGCCCTTATATAATGTTAAGATCTAAACTTGATGTATTTTATTATTAACAAAATTATTATTGTTTGCGAAATATGTTTAGATCGTGTCGTCGATATTTGAATTTACCTCAAACAACCGATGTTCATAGGAAAAAGACGGATCGGAATTGTTTTTTTGTTCGGGGTGAATAGCACGTAAATTTCTAACGTGCTCAACGCACTACTATACAAGAGTTTAGGTAGTTTCCAACAAACGTGCTAGTGAATTCCGAAATAGCGAAAGAATTTTTACGAAAACACGGTCGAGACTCAATATAGGCTCAACAAATGAGATAATGCATCACGCATAATATTATATTAGAACATTTGAATATCGTAAGTTTATAATTTTCGATATTTTTAGGAAAGACAACGTAGATAGCGTCACGCCGAGGTCTCAAGTGTTCATTTCGTTTTTAAACTATCAATAATTTAATCATTGTCGTTGTTTTCCGAAATTTAGCAGTGAGGAATGTAAAATACATCACGAGAACTGTCGAATATGAGAATCCGTAAATTTTTATTGTGTGTTTTGTGTGTTCGGGGTATTTAACAAAGGATTTACTGAGTAAATATTTAAAATTTTGTACCGTGTATAGAGTAACGTTACGCATAATCGACAGTTCACAGTTACAACGGAGAAGGCACTAATGTGTATTATGAATGATTGACTGATTGTTCATACGCACAGTAATATTTTCTCCCGAAAAAATCAATGTGGCGTTATATAATCGCTCGTAAATAATCGACATGCGCAACATAGAATGCAAAATTAACATAATCTGAAGATTTCAACATTTTTCAAGGAACTCGAAAAACCTACCTTTTTTTAGCGTTTCGTAATTAAACTCTTTCAAACCATAGTTAGGAATGAGTAATTCAAAAAATATATTGGCCAACATTCTTAAATTAGTATGTGGAAAGATTTCATTTAAAATTATTTACTCATTGAATTTTATAAACGTTTATATGGAATTGATTATTTGTAGACTAGCTTTTAGAATTTTCTGAATGGGCAATTCTTTTAAAAATCAATTTTAGAAGCAACAATTATATAAAACAGTACCTGTAAACAAATATTATACGAAATGAAGTTTATCGTGTTATGTTGATCGAGAATGTAGATATATTGATTGTATTTAATTCGTAGGCAATATAATGCATGATGAATCTTAATTATTCTGATGATTTATAATCCTAGTTTTAAAAAGTAAACAATTATATTGAAAATACGAACTGTAAAAAGAGAGAATGTGCCAGCCTTCAAAATCTCTATTCTTAATATAATTCGTATTTTCTCAACTACTATCAAACTGTTATCAATATAAAAAATACTAAAAAATTTCGTGAAATTATTATACCATAAAATCGGCATCAATTAAACAGTACCTTAATAATCTATTCCTTTCTTATCAAGTAAAATTCTTAGACGTTTACTTTAATCGTAAATTTAATTCATTTTTTATTATGATAGCCAAATGCAACGTTTCTCAGGGAGGGAAATTCATTTCAAATTTGCATGCCTAATTTAATGTAGAAATTTTATAAACGCAAATGAAAAATTAGAAATGCAATTTCCCTCCCTAAGGTATTTCGTATCAAACGTATTCAACATATCTTTATTTTATTTTGCGCTTCAATTCAAAGTCATGAAAATTGCAAATCAGTGACTATTTACACTGACTATAGTCTATTACAATTATAAATCTATAAATAAATAGTCACTGATTTGGAGGTATTTTTACCATTTAAGGTGCAAAATCGGCCTATATTAATTGAAAATAAATTTTATAACAATTTTAACTTTTGTACGATTTTCATGAATAATATTATTTTGAATTATCGCAAGTGCAAATGGTGTACACACAAGAATATATATCATACTTTCCCATCCGTATTAAATTCCATATCTTCAAATTCCGAAATTATATTTTTAACACTTTTAATAAATAAGTAGCTGAATAACACATAGAATACTTCCATTCCATAGAATTTTATTTTATTGACATGTCAGAATAAATGTTTTTAAAATTTATTTAGGCTATTGACATAAACATGAAGATCGTGCTCGTTTCCCGAAAAATGTTGGAACACCGAGTATCCAGTCAACGCCATTATGGATCTTCCATAATAAAATCGGAATTAATTAGTTTTTTATGAACCAATCTCTTTTATATCGTTATTCAGGAAGGATCGTGCGTGAAGTTTGGATATGTCGCCTTTTTGTTCTATCGGCTTAAACGTACATTGTCCAGCTACGTATATCCAACCGAAATTGATTCCGTTGACATGAACCGTGCTTTTCACATTTTCCATCAAATTTCGAATATAATTAAAGATTGACTTAACGTTTAAAAGCTAAATAATTTCGTGATTTATGGATCGAATTCATACGCTTTGATACTATTTAATGTGATCGATAGTATTTTGGGTAATCGGCTGTGCAAATATTTCATGGGAAACTGCTGAAATTTTGATCTTTGAATGATACAGAACAAAAAATGGTAATTCATATCAACATCCAAACTTTCGAGGGCCGCATATGCTCGATTCTCCTACAATAAGAATGTGCCTGTACATTTCAATAAGTCTTAACCTATAATCGAATTAGAAATGTAATTTGTGTTACATCCAAAATATCGTGAATTGAAATGTAAGGTACAAGTTCGATATTGTATGTCTCGCTTGCACCCTTTTAAGATGTAATCTGTGGTGGATGATTGATTAAGAAACGTGATTATGCACTAATGACTAAATAAAGGTTAAACTTTTGCATACATACCCGTGCTGTAACTAAAATCGTATATCGTAATTGGGGTATTATGTATGTAATCTACGATTCTTATTAAAATAAGAGGTAGTCATTGAAAATTAAATTTATTATATAAATATTGCATCAAAATAATCTTGAGTCTTCCATGAAGTACTAAAATTTTAACAATTTCGTCAGAATATTATTTCAATCTTAAATATTGGAAGCGGTAAAAATGCAGCGGTCGTTGATTTCACATAAAATACCCCTTAGAAAATACATACGCATGCTAATGATTCATAATGTATACAAATTCATTATTGTCATTTAAAAAACAGTGGATAGATAAAATGGTACGAACAATTGTATTCCAATCACCGCGCAATCTATACGCCATACGAAAAGTATCGAATTACTAAGTCATAAGAAAATAGTTTATAAGCCAATATCTAAATTCTTGGATTTATTCATCTTTCGTTCCATTTTCGGCACTTATATGTTACATTTATTTTTCATAATTATTGTCCTTTTTTAACTATGTAAAAGAAATGAATACTGAATTGCACTAGAATAGTGATTTTTTATTGTATCATAAAGAAATGAGTTTGGAATGTTATATAACTCGAAAAGTGATGGATGAATCCGAGCACGTTTCGAGGCTAGGAATTCAGGCATTGGGACCTGCATAAATGTTTCGTCCACAATTAAGATTTTTTCACACTGTTCTTCTTTTTTTTCAAATTAAAGTTAACAAATATATATATATATATATATATATATTATAAAATAAATGGTATGATAAAACTACATATATAAGTAAATGTTAAACTGTTATTGATCGTAATAATCGTTATTGCAATTATCTATATATCAAAGGCATTTATCAAATCGTGTTACATTTTTTCGAAGTTTCCGTGATAGATTGTAATTTTAAGAAATATTCCAGGGAGGAAAGGTCACATTTTAAGTTCCATGACAATTAACGTAAGATATAATTATATAAACATCAAATTCGCTTTAAACCTCAAAGAAAGAATTATGACGCTACAAATTTCCAAAATACTTTATTCATAATATAAATAACAAAATTTTGTAAATGTAGAGTTCCTTAAGATCTGTGTATTCTTTAGAGAATGCAGATCTTATGGAAGGAGATGTGATCACTCTACATTTCGTTCGATTGAACTACCGATCTACTTGGACTGGCCATCACTCTACTTGGACTGAAAAGTCATTCCAATAGACTGATTATTAAAGTAATCCAGCATTAAATTATAAGAAATTTGTATCAAAAAATGGTGTTTAAGTCGTAATAATTTAGAGCTTCTCTACATTTGAAGAAAAAATAACAATTTGAAACTCGTATGTAATTTGCGTTTTTTTTTGCATATGGTTGCAACATAACTAAGTAAATGGTTGACAAATAGAGACAACTTCATGGTACTCTTGAAAATTGGCACTTAAAAATATTTTAACATTGTCGATCTTGAACAACAAAAATACTATCATAATTTTCGTCAACAAGATATATGCTTTTACGTTGCGACATCATGAGTGTACTTACTGTCGTAAAATAATGGCATGTAGCAATCACAAATTAGTAATGTCAACAATTAAGCTTCAATGGAATTCTGTATTATCCCAAACTAAATAATAATTACATTATAGGCAAACCAAACAATGAATCAGATTTCAACACAACGATCTCACCACAAATCCCCATCAATACCGTTCAAAATAGGATTATGTCGGAAACAGGTAGCATATAATCACCTTGCAAGATATTTTATTAATGGTAATTAATTAATCGGTGAAATATCTCGGAAGGTAGGAGTAGCGTAGTGGCTCAGTGGTAGATGGCACCTCTTCATGAGGTTTGAAGTATATCTTGGAAATTCAGACTTTCGCACCATGCGATATAACCAAAAGTAGAGTCCAAAATAAACAAAAAATGTCAAAGGACGAATAGTCGGTTACTGCGATCATATAGGACGGAAACCTCTGCGTGGAGCGCACTCGAAAAAATCCCTACACACCACGTGCCTAAAGAAACCTCGATGCCTGAGCTTTTGTGAAATGCGAATGGTGCTGAAGTGCGACAAATCGCCGAAGCTTTAAAAAGCGGCATTTCTTTCATCGAATTGTTTGGAAAACGTCAGTACTTACCATCGTCCGCATAAGGCTCATATGGAGTCGAAGGTCGCTTTTTGATTTCGAGTACGCTCCAATTAATACTCCTGAGTTCATCGCGAATTTTTTGTTTTCTGACTTTTTCTAGCGCAAACTATTTTGAGTTTCCGTTTGAAAAATGTTGTTTTCTTGTATACTCGTGGAATGTTTAAATTTACCGCTTAGGATGATTCTCAAGCTTGATTCTCAAAATACATTGGTTACACGAAGCTCGTTAATGAATGACACTTCCATTTTTTTAAAACGGTAAGAGCGGACATTTTTCTAAAAATCGTAGAGAAGAAACGTCGTTTCTAAGTGGTTGCGTTTTTTGTAAAAGCGTATATCGATGGGATTAAAGGTCCTGCTCGCGGGCGCGTATCAGAAAAATCTGTTGTATGGTAGATTGCGTTGTAAACCTAGAGATTTTACAGATCCGAAGGATCACCTAGCCTATGCGATCTATTATAAATTTTATGCGAATGTTTGCCTCATAACGTTTCGTAAAATCCGCACGCATACATCTGCACACTACATACATTCAAAACAATATGCATGCATACAGAAATATTGTCGACTTTAAAACTTAGTACATGAATCATGTAAATAGACGAAGTGTTTATGAAGCTATATGATCGTCAGAAAAGCGCTTATGTCGCCATTAGTGTTGCACTGTCTCGCGTGTTTCCGCATCTAGGTTTTTTTACGTAATAACATAAAAACCCTCATCAAACGGAACAGATTAGAAATCATCATTGAGTGTCAGCACTGTCAGTCGCTGCATCGGCTCGTGCAACAAAACCCAACCCATAGTGGAGGGAAAAGCCTCAAGATTCAACACAGCAGGTAACATTGATTTTCTCGAACAATATAAAGCGCGAAACTGCCGACCGGGCACGCCGGTGGCTGGTTAAGAATAAAACACGTAAAAACATTATTTCATAATCGTAGCTGTAAGGCGCCTATATGTCGAAAGAAACAACAGTTTGTTCCTAGTTGCGTCGAAACCTACGAAGCTTGCGTCAGACTAAATATATATTGTACAAGTATGAGACAAATGAACGATCGGTCCGTTTGGACGAGAGATCGAATATGTTTTCATCGTTACACGAGCGTGGCATTCTTATACATGACTAATATATAAATATATACATACGTTATTACATGTACTCGAAGGCATAAATAAGAAACTGGCGCCCTCAGCTTGCGATGTAGGAGGATGTGTATCTAATCAATCTTGCAATCATTCCATTACATATTGTACTAAGGATTAGAGCGAAGGATGTATTGTAAATCCATAGAAGTTATTATTATACCGTAATTATTATGTAATAAATATTGTTGTTAACACGATGTCGATATGTTCATTGCCGGCCCTTTCACGAAAGTTATTGCATGGACTCGAATCCGGAACAATTCTTTTTCCATCAGCCTATATGTCAAGACAAATAGTTGTTCAGAATAAAGGGTTAAATTATCTTTTAGACAAATGAAGGAATCTATATGGCACGAAGACATAAATTTTTCGATTAAATCGACTCTTGTTGCATGGTACAGTACATCCAAGTTCATCCGTAAGTGCTTCAGAGAATATAAACAGAAATTCACCAATACTTTCAGGACATCAATCGCCCTGAATATATCCAATGTACGAATGGGGTAGACGCTACAATAGTACAAAAGTTGCGATTATAAAGAGATTGTTCATTTAACCCCTTTTTATGGCGATTTTATTCCCTTTTCGTTAATTTCCCTTGATTATGACATTATTACAGTTAATATGAGTCCGTCTGTCAAAGTATTTATGTAATCCAGCGAATAGAACAATTATTTTCAAAGTAAATTCTTTTCCAACCTTCCTATCTGCAATTTGATATAAACCAATTATCCTTCATAAATTGAACAAATTAGCAAAGAATTAAAGGTGAACATAGACTAGGGTAAGAACGTTTGCTGTTTGCAGGTTCGAGGCACATACATGCATATGTTTGACATATAATGGATTCCGTAAATCTACATATGAGCTGAGTAATCCACGTTATAACTATAAAAGAATGTTACTTGGTGTAACTGCAATAGACATTATTTGGCGTAGGGAATAAATTGGTTGTCAGTGGTATGAATTCTAAATTAATAAATTTTGAAATGTTACTGAATTGAATGATCTCTGGAGTTATTGAATAGGCTATTTCTTTACTTATTTGACTATCCCGTAAAATATATAGGCCATCTTTCATTATTTGAAGCATATCGTCTTTACTAAATTGATCTTTCAAAGGGAATGAGACGCGGCATTAAAATAAGAGACAGCGTGTTACAATAAGGAACCTTCTGCTGCATGGGTTAAATATTTTGGTATCGGTTTGTTAATTTAATTTTATTGTTCATTCAAGAAGTACCACTGGTTAAAAATATTAATATGCACTACGTCTTTAGAGGATCTTAAGATTATACAAAACGCCAAGGTGCACTGATAAAAATAATTTCGCTAAAACAAATCTAGCAACAAAATTCGCTAAGATAGACAAGTTTTTGACTTATATAGCGAGATTTTCGCAGTGATAGCCAATTCGACTGGCTGCATTAGCGAAAACATTCATTGAACTAAATCTGGCAACAAAATTCGCTGCGTAAGCGAATTTTTTCGCTGGAACAGTTAACTTTTTCTATCAGTGTGACCGTGTATTAGTAAACCAACAGATTCCTAAGTTAGCTAAGCTTTATAATAAAAAAGGCCATTGTCGAAAATGAGGTCATATTTCAGGCAGTAAATATAATATTTATAAATGTGGAGAGAAAAATTTCCCTCAAAGGTACAGATTATAACGTGGTATTACAGGATTGGCACTCGAATATGTTTCGAAGATTTGCGTTCATTTATATTGGTGTATGAATTCAGTTTCACAGTTTTTAATGGATATCTTACGGCGTTATTCTTATTATCCTGCCAATTTTAAAAAGTTTATTCAATGTAATGCATTGCAATCTTAAATTCATAAGAAAGTGGGTTAATGTTGACATACTCTGGTTGCTGCAACTTAGCGAGCGCATCAGCTTCATCATGTTTAGTAATATATTGATAGCTCGTGGATGGATTACATACTCCTAATCAGGTCTATAGTTATTGTTCCATTCAAAGTTAAGGTTTCGCAGAATTTGAGGGCATCAAGTATTTTACGTATTTTTGATGAAATGAGTTAGACGTATTTACCGATGGAGTAAGAAGATATATTGTAGTAACTATATTTTTTTTTTACGTGTTACTGGTATTATGCATCAGATGAAGAAATGATAATGATCCTGGTTTAAGTCAATGTATATAATTTACACGTAGACTATGATAATACTAGAGAGTTTCAAAAGTAGTTACAGACGCAAAGTATTAATAGAGATTTTTAATCTACTCTGGAGAGAGTTTTCCAAGTATCTACAGGGTAAAAAAAAATTCCAAGACGAACAAATATTTTGAAAAACATCAAAATTGTAAAAAAACGCTGACATCGCTGAAACGATTACACCTGCTTTTTTGGAAACTTTTTTCATATGTTCCGGTCTGTACGTATATTGTTTGGTCCACCAGAGCCTAAGTATGGACCCGAATGTGCTTCGGTGACGTGTGAACAATTGAAGCAGAATATTCATCTTTCGGCTTTCTCACCTAATATTCTAATCCTTGTAGAGGCACTTCAGAAGCGAATTCGATGCACACAGCTTATGGAAATAAAAACCCCGCACAAACCTTATGGAAATTGGCTTTCGGTGGATTCTCTTCAAACTGCGGGAAAATGTTGTTCATACCAAGCTGATCAAAAGTTCTCATGGCCATAATTTCCGTTAAAGCAGGATTTTGGCTCTATGGGCTCTTAAAGGTTAGTAATTTGCGATGAAACGAATCCTTACAGTATACAAATTAGACATATTTCCTCACCAGCGATTAAAATAGTATTGAAAAATGGTACTCGGAGGTGTACGGGGTCTCTGATTACGAATATGAGCTCAAAATGTGAAAATTGAAAATGGCGGAACCGACACGGGGGGGGGGGGGCCAAAAATAAGAAAAATTAGTTATTTAATGAAAAAGGTTGACCAATATTTTTCGGGAACCTTTTCGGGACTAAGAGAGTACAGGCTCTTTCGTCTCATGTAGGATACGCAACACCAAGGAAACATCAAATATCCGTCCACAAGGCTCATCAACGTTATTTATGATGCAGCGAACATATCTGTTCCTCAATGAAATCTATCTCGCTTTCTGATTATGCAAGCGTTGAAACTTTCGACCATCGCCAGATAAAGTCTCATCTTAGTCAATCAAAAGGCCCTTTTCAGGGCCACATTGGTGTGCAAAGTCCGATCGAGCAACCTCCACGTGATGCACATGGGATTACGCTAATGTCAACGGTAAAAATAGGTGGTTACTAAATATAAAATCTCCTCATGCGCTATCAAGTGATTTTCTGTAATGCACAATTACAACTTCAGTTCGTTAGACACATGTAAACCACCGATTTTTACAAATGTTAGATTTATTTTACAAATGATCACCTTACGACCGATGTAAGCTCGCGAATCTGATCATTCTAGTTAAGTCGGGAAAAAATAGCGTATTCTACATGGGATAAAAGAGCGTGTACTCTCTTAGTCCCGAAAAGGTTCCCGAAAAATATTGGTCAACCTTTTTCATTAAATAACTAATTTTTCTTATTTTTGGTCTATGGTCCCGCATATGGTCTGTGCGGGGTTTTTATTTCCATAAGCTGTGTGCATCGAATTCGCTTCTGAAGTGCCTCTACAATGTCAACTCAATAGTTACTTGAAACCTGCTCTGCTAGATGCGGCGACGATCTTAGCGACTACACTCGCGAATATAGGATTTCTAAATGTTTGTCAATACCAATTAAAAATTATTTATTAGGTTTATTCTTTACTAAATGTAGTTATGTTGAAGTAATTGATTGTATAGAACAAATTCTGTCATGTAATTCACATCAATCATCTTATTCAGTATCATTCATATTTAAACCGATTCTAAATATAAAGAAGCAGACAATGTTAATATTAAACGTGAACCAGCGACAATCAATTTGTCTCCCTTACTATCAGGAATTCTATTAGACGATGTTAATACTTTCTACAACATCCTATATACAGTATTACTTTTATATTCAATTTTTAGGTTCAAATGAAATACCGAAGATATTTGTCCTTTAAAACGGGCAGTCCCATGGGTTAGCTAGATCGCGATGACAATAACATTTCAATCAATAAATCATTACATGATTATTTTACATTAATGGTAGCTCATATTAAGTTGTTAAATCTTGATGGCGCATGCAGTGATCTAAGCAATATTGTTACCGAAGTTTTCCGGTACAATAGACGCAAAACTAACGCAGTGAATATTATAAATAATACAAATATAATTTTGGTTTTTATTCGTTATGTGTCCACTTTAGCCGGACGCGGAACTCTTTAACGTACTTATTATTTTATGGTTGATTTTATTGAACAATTATGCAAAATGGACTATTGTCTCGTTGATTTTTATAAATAAAATAAATAAAAATACATATTTTGGTCCATCAGAGCCTAAGTATAGGACCGGAATGTGCTTCGGTTACATGTACATTTCAGTTTTGATAATTATCAATCGTTCATCGAAGGTGGTTATGTAACATTCTCCGGACATCTTTTCATAAAGTGTACATGAGAGATAGGTTATGTTTAATCTTTTAATCATTTTATCATGGAACCAATTATAGGTTTCTGGAAGCGGATGAAAATACTTGTTTAAATAAATTTTAAAAAATCACACTCAGAATTGTAGCCCAGAAGCTACACTGAAAAAATGACTTGGTTATTTCAACTAAATACGTGCAGTTACAATAACTACGTGGAATAGTTAATGTTAGCGAACAACACGTTCATTATTACAGATTAAGATATAAATATTAATGTATATGAATATTATATATGAATTAATATTTAGTATTATTTATCGTATATTTTGTTCTGTGAACAATAATAAGTTTACTAGAACTAAATATTTGGTAATAGTTACCAAATGGTTTGGTCACTAATTTGTGATTTGGTAAACGGGAAAAGTACCTCTGCGCATGCGTCTTGTATGACCGTTTATGGAATAGGGTTTTGAATTTTGAGCGAGGTTAGTATGCATCAGCTGTTTCGAACGATTCGGTTGATCAGCTGTTTAAAACACTTTTTTTTATCGATAAGGTTAATTATTGTTTTCGTGTTTTTTTCTCTTCGACAGATAAAAGAAAACACGAAATGATGATATATATATGTATAATGTGTTGTGTGAATGCAATTTTGTGATTTATTTTGACAGGCGACCTCAATGATTTGAGGTCAACCGGTCACATTTTACCCAATTAAGTATCTCACTTATTATCCTAATATATATATATATATGTAAGTTTGATTTATAATTTTTTAAGAGCTGTATTATAAACTTATATCTAATGCACTTTTTATTATCAACATAGCTTTCGGTATACCTTGGTTGCAAATGACCTTATAAGTCTGCGTACTTACAAACACTATTACAATAGTATTTGTCATTGTATGAAATATTAGCTTCTACCCAAGCTAATTTAATTACACACAAAGAAATATAAAATACACAATATGTGTGCTTCCAACCAAATATTGAAAAAATTAAACAAATTAATAAAATCTAAAATCGCTGTTATCGGTGAAAATTGTTTGGCTCTATACTAATACTAAAAATGTAATTCCTGGCTCAAATTAATCTATAACTGTATTTCTGGATAAGTTTTCCTCGTACCAACTTGGTGAAATTTGTGTCAGGCAGATTGGTTCAAGTTATCATGTCTAAAAAAGATGAAACAAAATTATAAGAAATTTAAGCTCGACTCGACTATTTCAATATTTGGGTGAAAAGTGGCCATCTGATTCAGATGCAACCATTTACCATCAGTTTGTGTTTGAACACATATTTTAAAACCAAATTTGTAGTAAAATATTACAACTGAACCAGATAGCCACTTTTTGCCCAAATATGCAAAAAGTCGAGTCGAGCTTAAATTTCTTATAATTTTGTTTCAATTTTTGCAATGTGATAATTTGAATCAATCGGTCTGAAACAAATTTCGCGTAGTTTGTAAGAGGAAAACTTATCCAGAAATACAGGTATAGATTAATTTGAACCAGGAATTACATTTTTGGTCTTAGTATAGAGCTTAACCATTTTCACTGGTAATAGTACGCTTCAGTAACCTTTACCACGCACTGCCAGATGTATAATAAAGATCAGAGTTATGTGGAATTGATCAAAATTATACAAGAAGCATCAGTACCTATTAATGTAAGTAATATATCAAAACAAATCTAGATAGCAAGAGTTCCAATCGTCTCCATACAGTTTCTAGGAACATACAATATGCTTTTAATTGCTAATATTTAATATTACATTTACCTTATACTTTAATACATATGTCGAAGATTTAATGACAACTGTCAAATACATTACCACATATATAAAAGAATTATAGACGTGATTTAAGCTTTGATCATATTTAAATTTGTTGATATATTTTAAATACTTAAGTATTTTATAGATTCTTCATATAAACTTATGATAAATTTACTTTATATTGTGACAGAGTACACATATATGACAATTAAAATTTTACATCGGTGATGAAATATTAATGTCATAAAATAAAATAAAAAGTTTCAGATCTGAAATATTTAATTGGTGGTGAATCTCCAATGGATACGGAAACAATGTTTTAGATTTGAAATCTTTTATCTATTAATATAAATAAATTATGTAATTGTAATATATATGTCATTCATCTGTTTAATATATAACATTTCCTGCAGTAAACGAAAAAAAATTCAAGCGTCAAGAATCCGAGTTCGTTATCTTAAACCTCCGGTTTGGGGAGAGCACAAACCGTGTAGTTTGTGCACAGCACAAGAAATTCTTATGTTATACACAAACTAGTTTGTACTCCGCACAAACCGGGGGTTTGTGCCAGGATCTTAACTTGAGTTTGTGCGGAGCACAAACTATTTCTATCAGTGTATACATAATACGTTCATTATATTTCTGTCAGATTCTTTATCTTACCCTTTATCTTTGCTTTTATTCTATTTTGATTCCATTATACATTATTTATAACAAATATTGGCTGGAAGTATATGAAAGTAAGTTGACAATTTGACAGCCTAACCTCAAATATAATTTTGAAGTTAACCTGCTGAATCTAAAATAAAAATTTGCACACATCCACTTAAAACATTTTATATTTCACACAATTTTCTTTTATTATGTATCACCCACTTACACTGCTTAATTTTTATCGAGTAATCGAAACAGAAACATATGTACAGTAGACCGTCGCTTACGAAATACGAGGTTGATATAGGTTAGTTCACAAAGATCCCAGCTATATAGCACACTGTCACAGACGTTGATGAAAAGTTATCCATGCGTGTCGAAATGTTAACTTCATATACATTTTGTTAACTTTTCGTGCAGCATTCGTCAAGTCTTCGTCAAACAACTTGACGAAAACTACTGTGACAGTGTGCTAGCTGGGAGCTGGGATTAGATACATGTATAGGGACAGATCTAATATTTTATAAATTTGGTTTATGCAAATGCATGTCACAGTTAATATGATACGATCCTTGTTAAATATAACGCGATGATGTTAATTTAATATGACTAAACGTAAGTGTTTGTAATAAATACGGCAGAAGTTGTGCGAAACAAATATTTGGTAATTATTACCAAATTTTGGTTGCATTTACTTCGAACAGTTGGCTCAACTGAATATTTACGGATACTGTTAATCATGCTGTGCATTACATATAACCAAATATTCAATTGCTCGTATCCAACCATGAAATTCGTTAAATATTACCAAATCTCGATAAATATAACCAAATCCTTTTTTTCAGTGTAAGAAGCTTTTATTACCTAGCAATAAGGAATCATATAAATAATTATATTTCTGTACATAATACGTTATAAGTTGAGCATTTGATGTTATTTTTTCTTATTATAGGAGAAACTGCTGCTAATCAAGTGATTGTGAAAATATAAATGAATGTATACACGTAAACTCTTTATTCCATATTTGTATTTGTTCGTCATTTCGATATGTATTACAAAACCTACAATAAAATAACATAATTAATTATCTTACATTTTGATTATATTTTCTAATAAGTATAGAACTATTTTATTCTAATTAATTCTATGTGAAATATCTTCAATGGTTGCGTACAGTAAAAACTAGATACAGTGTAGCGCAAAAGCTGTCGTGGAATTGGCAAGATGTTTACATGATTTTTGCAGCACTACTCGTGAAATATAAATGTTTTGTTTCTTATGTTTAGAAATAATTATGATTTTAGTAATAACTCTCCATTGAAACTGTAGAAATATTACTCACAAATTTCTTTGAAGTTACAGACAGTTTACATATAATACTGAACTGAGCGTAAAAATTATCAATTCAATTAATAAAAACACGCGAATTATTTTCTATTGAATAGTTTATTTTGTATTTTTTAAAGCTTTTTAGTGTTAAACTGTTGCCACAAATTTATTTATTTATTTACTTCTTTAACAAATATAATTATTAAATCCCAGAGGTACGCAATTGATGAGTCTCCCATCGACAGTTTTTCCGCCACATACTGGAAATATTTTTCCTCTTGAGATGATTTGGTAGGTCGTACACACATTAACATTTTTAATTAATGTTAATATAATTAATAATAAAAATGTTAACGTCTATACATTTCGAGTAATGTCATTTTCCGATTTCAACGTAGCGTAACATTTCTTTAACACATATGTATGACAACAAAAGGAAATGTGTGATTTAATGTGATATCGCGGTACTATTGTGGACTATTGTATTGTTATCGAACTATACCACAATACAGAAATAATGACATAATATAGTCAATTATGACAATCGATAATTAAAAAATTAAGATCTACACGGTTGAACACATATAATTATGATTCATGCACTTTGGCAGCGATTGTGCAGTTATAATTAAAGTATAAAAAGTACACATTATTCGATAATTATATTAATGATTTGCTTTAATAAGCTTAATACTGGCGGTAGGACGATCGCTTCGGATTTATCCGCTGTTGCTTTTTTACGGGAAGGCCTCGGGCGTAAGGTTTGTGTGCGTTTGTTGATAGATAAAAGACGCCTCTTGCTCTGAAAAAAAGAAGGCCTACTTTAAACACGATAATTGTTAAATTAATAAATAAATAATGGAGCGTATTTAGCCGAAGGACAGAGTTCCGAAAACCCAAAATTCTTCTTATCGGATATATAGGTAAAATATGTTATTTGATCAAAATTAAAAAATCACAGAATAATTGGTACATTTATTGAAACTAATCTTATACAATAATATATAAATAGATTTCAAATACTTATAATAATAAATTAAAATTTGCTTACGTAGGTGGGGTATCTTCTCCCATTGGAATGTACTCGTCTTCCGACGGGTTGCACCAACCGATGAGGTAAGAAAAGAGATTTGCGCAAGGGGCCGACCAAAATCCCACTTTTGTGGTTATGGATTCTATGTAATACGGTGTCACTTTTGTGTGATCGCAAGAAAGAGTTTCTGTAATTAAATAATATACTGTTATAATTCCAAAACTGTTACTTAAAATTATTTTAGTAATGCAGAACCTGTCCTATTTCATACTCCTGTCCACATCCATTTTTTTCTTCCGATTGATGTTCATATAATCTCCATCGTTGCCACAATGAGACATCTATGCGCATGCTCAACGTGACAAGTGATGGACTTTTGACAATATGGAGTAAATTTGAATCGGCGAAAGTCACGTTATCTGTGACGTTTACAAAAAATATGCAATAGGACGGGATTTACTAATATTTCCCATATTGTCTACTGATTTCTCTGGCTCATGGACTGACCCGTGGATGGCGTCTAGCCTTAATTCTTATAAAAGACTAATTTCTTGTAAGGGATATAGGAATCAGAGTTCTTCTAAGAAAAAGACTAGTAATTAAAGGTGAGTTCAGACGTATAAGCCTGTTTAGTGTATATACCCATGATCCTAAAAACATAATAAAACATTATCTACATACAAAATCTGTGGATCTGCAATTTTCTAGAGTGCAGATACTTTATTAATCAGTACACAATTTGCTCTTTCGTACCAGAGATCCATAAAATAGATAGGTTTCTGCTGGGAAGAGAAGAACATAGCGAAACCTACGATGTGAAAACAAGCAAATTTTTGTAAGAATTCGTGTCACAATTTACAAAATGTTGTAATATTGTGAAACACAAATGAACCAACACAACCCGTGGATGGAAAGACCTGTCTATTTAACGAGCAACTAAATAGAACGGTAAAACAAATAATGATTAGTAAAAGCAGAAGAGCAGTTGAATCAGATAATGATAGTGGTGAAAACGAAGCGCTGATTGCTGTATAAGTAAATTTTAACACCTGGGGCGACTATGTTCTGATATAGTTTTTGACAATATATTATAAAAAAGTAATCTCACTTATAATCAATATATTTTTAAAACTGGTTAGCTAGTTCGGACACTGAAGTAAATACAAGATTCAGTCTGAACAAAGAAAGCTAAACCAATAAGATATTTTACCTTTTTGGCGTAACAAGAGATTGCACGTGATAACAGGTTTATGACGTTGCGAACGTCTTTTTTTATAAGCAGTCGAATCGAGTTTTAAAACTTGGGTTTAATTTCGTATAGCTACGGGAGCTAATTTCTTGAATCTAACTTGACTAGAATTTTGATATTTGTTAATATCACTTCGGGTTCAAGAGTGATCTAACATTTTCTACTTCGTACTTATCTTAAAGATAAGAACTAGTAGTTTAGACTCTAGTTTTCTACCTGCCGACATTTTCAACTCATTTTTTAGGACATATATACAATGTTCATTATGCAACAGATTAACATACGTATTTAGAGTAGACATGTAATCAGGGTTCAGAAAATACTACTACGCTGTAATACCGAGTAATAAGGGAAGTTGTTTCATAACCAATTTTAGTTTGATTCAATTACTAGTAGACGATATGTACCATGAGATACCAAATGAGCCTACGGTTGACACTATTTAGATATCAATCAAGAAAAAATATACATAGACCGTAATATAAACATTACGGAAGTTGTATTTAAGATAAAAATGGTAAAGTTTAAAGAGGCATTGCAAAACTAATCAATTATATAGTTAATTTAGGTAAAATTAAGTAACCACTGGATTACGTGTCCACAGTATTATGTTTCAAGCCCTCTTATTAAAAATTAAAAGACTTGGAAACCTTCAGGAGTAAATAATTTGAAGAGGAAAGATAAACTTAGAATATGCCGAAACACCGAGGTATACATTCGATTCAGTAATAGAGGGATAAATCGACCAACTAAGATGACTGCTAAATCAAACAAAATAACATAGACTAAGTGATCGTTTGATACACCCATGATTCAAGAACTAATAAGAACGGGTGAAACAAGTAAGAGATATTCACAGTTAAAAAACACTAATAATATTTGGTATGTGAAACTCCAAGTTGATGAAAAAGCTCAATAAAGTAAAACTAATAGAGATATTGATATCAAAGTCATTCCATGTAAAATCACCCATATTTTGGAGACAGAAGTTATTCAATATTGAACTGTACAGTTACCAACTCCAAAATATAGATGATTTCAGATGGAAAGCCACATCCATTACATTAAATATTCTAGAAGAGATTAAGCTTGTATGAGATCTTATGGAGAATGTTATTCAACGTTTATTACGAAGATATTCTTGTCTAACTCTTCAATCATACTGTTACAACATATACCTTATAAGTCCTGGGGTCGAAATTTATCACATTTCCATCAGGAGTTTGTCTGTATGCATTATTATAAGATGGGCATTTATCCCTGTTAGAAATATTCCATATCGGCTAAAGTCTTCTTGATCGAATAAAAGGAACAATGAACCTCATGATTACTCATACAAGACATCGACAAATACAGATATACTGCCTATTTCATTTCAGAAATATATCAGCATTGCAACGTAGTGCTGTTGTAGGACAATTTCGCGAGTACATGATATAAAAAAGAGAAACGAAAGATTTATCCAAAAACCAAGAAATTTCATTGTAGGTACGAACGATACAATAGTAATGCTGATAATGATCACAACATATTCAGGTGACTATCTCTTAAAAATAAACCCAAACTTATCAACAATACAAGGAATGTATCATTACTCAAGTGATAATTTTCACACATCTACTTGCTTATCCGTAATTTTTGCCTGTGATATTGTTATTTGATTAAATAATACTTTCATCACGGACGGTTGTCTAATATTAATCATAAAAAATATTATAAAAATCTTACGAAGTAAGGAGGTCGAGGCGCATCCAGGCTGACTCGACCCACCGTTTACGTAAAAATCCGCATGGCCGTTTGGGCCCCATTGACCGAGAATTCCTGCCCCGGTGTGAATCACATCTACAAAATGTGCATCTGTAACATCTAAGTCTCTGGACCGATTTCCATTCATGAAGAAAAATATTGTTGGGTCGAGGCCTGCATTAACAAAAATTATTATTGATTATATGCATCTTACTTTCTACATTAATTTACATATGTTTCCATGATTTTAAAGTATTGAATGTGGTTTGATTTAATTTGTGCAAATAGAATGTATACAAAGCTTATAACTCATAATTATTGACACTACATTTTAATATACGTCAAAATAGTATCGTTGAAGAATCAGCGCTCACTTCAGAATGTTGGTATTTAAATGTGTTTTTGAAAAATAAAATTTATTATATTAGTAATACATTTTCTTGTACCATGTAGAATGTTTAAGGTAATAATATAAATAATATTTTTGTAAGAAAACTGTATAACAATAAGAATTACCTGTTATCCTCCCCAACTTATCGTCAGGTAAGTAATTTGCAACAAGTCCTGCAATATGAGCACCGACGCTGTAACCCAATACATGAACGTTCTCCACTCGGGTTCCACGAGGATGATCCCTTAAATACCGAACCAACTGGCCGATGCATTGTGCACAGAAATTTGGACCCCATTGTATTTGTGAAAGACAAGGTTCACGCACAAGGGAGCCGTAATCCACAATTATTATATTGTAATCGCCTCGTGTGAAGTATGCTGAAACAAATTTAGCTTATAATTGATATAATATCTATTTAGCACAACGTACATTCATTTACATCCTCTATAAATTTTAACATTTCAAACAATGACATTAGAAACAAATTTGAGATAGATAATAATAAATTGAGAAAATAGTGTTAAATCCTGAATTTGACAAAGGCAAAGAATAGTTTGGAAATGGATAGATTTTTCCTGTTGTCTTTGTCTTTAGATAGTTGTTTATTGCAATATAGTTCATAAATCAATATCCCGAGTAGTAATTTACTAAGGCCCTGATCATACGCGTAATGCTCTGGTCAGGCCCTGATCAGAAGCTTAATAAATTTCTGCTTGGGATCTTTTATACAGATAATTACACCAATAATATGTTTAGTGTTTTTTCAATAACAATTTCTGAATTCTCAGCTTTTAATAAGAAAATGTGCTATTAATTGATTAGCCATGATTTGAAAGTCGAGAGCCTATTCGATTAAAAGAAAATAATAAGTGGTATTACGGCTCAGCATCGATAGAAAGTTTGTTGTAGTTTTCATTTTCAAATCCAAAAAAAATACAGCAAGAATACAAAAACAGAGTCATGCAAGAAGTGAAAACGTTAAAAACGTGAAAGACGTAATGCCTAGTATTATTTATGAATGACTGTTTTTTTCTGAAGGAAAGAAGTCATCAAAATACACAAAATTCTCGGTTATATTCGTATTCTGTTTTACAGTCTTTAATAACATTATGCAAGTAGACTATTTAGCAACATTGCTATATATTATATTTTGCCCCAATTCCTAATGAAAGATACAGTGAACTTTGGGGTCAAACCAAAAATAGTCGTTCTTAATATATTCACACTTTCGCAATTCTAATGCATTTCAAGTTATTTACTAAAGTTCCAACTACGATTTCTAATTTTTAACAATTAAAACAAAGTGATGTTAATGATGCAATGATCACCTTTACGAAGATCGGTGCTTGGTGCATAATTCCTGCCTCCGCCGAAGCCGTGTATGATAATTTTCGTCGGATGAGCGTCATTGAACTTCGAACGTGAAAGCGACTGTTTGCGAAGAACATCCAATTTAAACGGCTCCTTTTGCGTTTCTCTGTTAATCAGTTTTTAATTTTGAATTACATTTAAGCAATAATTTTCATTCTGCTTTTCGCTCTCATCTTAAAAATGATGATTTAATGCACGCTGATGCAATATAGCTATAAAAATATAGTATTGGCAAACTAAATTCAGTAAAATAAAATCTTTACATTTCTGAAATATATAATAATCTTACAGGGAATCAACATTTATTCATTCATTCAATTTCCGAAGTTTACTACTTCAGCGACGTAAGTAGGTCAATGGAATAAATAAGTGATTATACAGGTGAATCCTTTACATGCAAATTAAGACTTTAATAAAGCAAGAAGTGCTAAGATATAAAAAGTAACAGAATTGAATGTCGTTTTATTTTTATAACTTGAAACTGCAAAAAAAATGACTTGTGACGTAAACGATTAAAGTCGTATAGAATTTTGCACGAACATGTATAATATACTACGTCGACCACGGAGAAAGGTGACCATTGAATTGGGGTCACTTTCCTACCAGAATGCTTCGAAAGATGGTCGTGATCTTGAAAGTGAGAGTTCGATATTTATCACTCAAGTTCTTTAAAAGTTTTGTTTTTGCCATATGGCTAAATTAATCGTTAGGTCTAACACTTATAGTTTAAATATGTTTCCAGAGCCTTTCGAACCATCGCAGTTATTTTGCACCTATTTAAATCGACTATAAATGTCATCTTTAGGGCATCTTATTACTTCAACAGGAGTCCCAAGTATTTGTTTTTGTTTTGTATAACATTTCTTAGTTTCGTGTTTTATTTGAAAAACATTCATATACTCTATTACCATATTTTACAAAAATTTGTATTTGAGGAAATCTCTTGTTTAAAAGATAAATATAAATGTCCTACATTGACATAACATTTTCACTTAAAACTTTACCAAAACAGAGAAATACTGAAGTAAATATATAATATAAATAATGAAGTAATGTTATTCGTTATAAAATACTTCATATTACCATCATGTAGTAAATTAGTAGATTAATAATAATATTAAATAGGTTTAGTACATCTTTCAGAATTGAATGACTTTCATTAATATTTCTCTAATATGAAGGAAAATATATTGTACTCTCCTCCGACTGTTAAATACTGCCGTTGAATTTAATTAATACATGGAAACTATTTAGTGAAAAGCTGTAGAAATCTTTTATGAAATACATTATGATATCATTGTCAATTTGAAGCATGGTTAAAATAAAATATCATAATGTTTAATTTTTTAAAGGAATATAACGAACACGTTACAACATTTAATCAATTATGTAATTTGAATGATAATAATCAACTAAAATGTTTCATTAAAAAACATATTGCTGATGTCAGATGTAAAATTGTTTTTCTGATTGTAATTAAGTTATTTATTGTCATTTCTTTCAATAATTTGTCTGCTACGATGATTATTCGAAATATGCTTACTTTTTGAAAATAGTTTATAAATGCACAAACTTTTTAGTTCAAGTAGTATAATTTTTGCAAGTCATTGTAGTCTTGAGCGATGAATATCTCGGTCGTAACATTTTATTTCCAGTGCGATGTTTATCTCACAAGATGACACTTGTGGTTCAAAATAATTACTTAATCGCGATTTAGCGAAATCCTCGTGCCACATTTAAATTTCGCAATTACACAAAAACAATGAAAGACCCAGATTAGCTTTCTTATTGTTTCATGTGTTACGGTATCATCGCACTAAATTTTTGTAATGTATTTAAAACACTATAATCATTAAAGATCAACCAGATTGACAGGCAATTGTTATAATTCACAATTCCAGTTAAAAAAAATCAAAAGAATCCAAAAGAAAATATTTATTTTAAATAAATAAGAAACGGCAACGTTAATGTTTTTTCGTTAGCGTTGCTACTTGAAAATGCGGTCGTATTATTCAAGTAGTGGCAAATTTTGGTTTTAACTTATTTAACTAACTAGTACACTAATTTATGCATATACACGCGGACATTACAACAGCGTTGCAGAACATTAAATATTATTAGATAAAAGAATAAAAACTGTTAAAACTACATCAACAAAAACAATAAAACTTAGCTAATTAAAAAGTTACTTTTACATTAAATTGAGTATTTAATTAATTTATATACTCTTTAACAATTAACGATAAAAAGCTTTCCATTGAAATATTGTCCGAACTTTAATAAAAGTGCAGGCTTTAATGGTGTCCTTCTTTCTAGTAAATAATGTCTTGTTAATGATAACGTTAGTTACTTTTATGGTAAAATATAATTGTTTAATTTTCGTATAGAAGAATTTATCCACAAACTCCAACATATTATTAGTATTGACCCAGAAATATCAAGTCCATTTAATATGCGAAGATATGAAACCCATTAAAGAAAAGTTCTTACCTGGTATAAAGGTAGAATTCAATCTGTGGATAAGGACACTCGAAAGGCGGTTTTGCGCAAGACGAGCTATTGAAGAGGCCTTCGATGGTCTTGTTTTGTGCCGTCACATGGACTATAAGAATCAGAAATGAAAATTCTAGTTTTCATAAGAAGTTAATTAAATTTAAACCAATAACATTAAAAAACGGTAGAAACATTAAATCATACAGACATCAAGGATTGACGTTCATCGTGAAGTCAGCTGAGCAAATATCATTGACATTCAATGATAATAATTAGAGCGTTACAATAAGTAAAAAACCAACACGAAGGTCAAGAATCTAGTGTCTACGAGCTTCATTAGTCTTTTTAGTGTTAACTTTGTATAACTACTGAAATAATGAAGGAAATAACAGAAAATACAACATCTATAAGGTAATAAAAAAATACATTATACCCCATTTCAATAGTCGTGTTTATAGTTTGAAATTTAGTGGTTATTTCAGGTGAATTTCATTATTTCTTTTTAATATTTAACTATAATTTAAATACTTTTAACGTTTTTAGTCGAATAAAACTAATAACCTAGTTTTGTATATTTTATCATCATAAACTGACTTGTTTACTCCAATACTTTAATATTAATATTCAATAAACGGATAGGCAAACACCGTTTAGTCAAAAACTTACCTTTATTGCAAAATTAAATAAGACCGTGAAAAATGTGTTTATATTGATTGACATAGAAACCGGAAGGAAATTTAATTATAAAGTTAAAACAAAAATGTTATCTAAAGAGATTCGTTTCATGAGTTTTATTTAGAAATACCTTTTTTTTACAAAACGTAGCTCTGCATATATGTAGAACAAATATCAAGTTTATTTGATTACTTAGCCACTTTTGAAGGCTTGACTGCAAATGTTAATTTAACGTTTATATTCGAGGCGAAATGTAGTTCAAAGGTCTTTACAACTACTAATAAATTGATTTTAGGAATTTGGCGTAATTGAAATTATTTAATAAGTTCATACTGCTTTAGTAACAAAGTCCTTGAATAAGAATTTATATTTTAATTTCTGGACTTTCTGTTTATTTTTTTTTTAATTAATTGAGATATGTTTGATAAGGACTCAAATTAGATTATCGATCTGATAGTTTTCTTTATTTCATTTATAATAAAAGACAAGTTATATTAAGTTTGATTGTTCAGGCTACAATTATGAGGTACTATTATGAGTTTTAATTATTCACGAGTATCTTTTGAATATATTTTAATCATCTTGCAATATGATAAATGAGAGATTCGTTTATTACACTTTATTTTATTGAATTGGCAAGAAATGTTATAGATGTCAGTAAATATTCTTAGTGTATTGTACTCTTTTAAATAATGACAAGTAAAACGTGTTTATGTAATTTAAGACCGAAAAAGTCCAAACAAATAAAAAACTGAGATAAACATATCCCGATTAAAAAAAAGTTGATCAAATTTTGTTCAAAATGAGATCAAAATCGGTCAGATCCAAAAATGATCCAAAAGAGGTCCAAGTTTTGAGATATTCTAGGACCAAAGTTGGACGCGTTTACAACAAAAAAACAATCTCAATTATAATTGCATAAGATGAAAAAATTAACCATTTTTGGATCTTTAAAGACAACTTTTTTTTTACTCGGGATGTTACATATAGTTCTTTGAATGTTTAGAGATTGTGAATATTAAACAAAAAAATTTTACCCTTTAAAATGGAGCTGTACACTTATAAATATTTCCAATGTTAGTGGCAAACAGTTTCCGCGTTTTTCTCAAACCTGCATAAAACGGACTTGGCAGGTTTTGCACCCCAACGCCTCAATTGTACTTCAAATGTTTCATTTTTATCTTTGAATAACCTTTAAACTTGTGTTCTAAAATGTTATTAAATTTCTTTTATTTTAGTCATATAATGAATATTCTTCAGTGTACTATAAAAAATTGTAATATAATACATATATGTACACTATAATATATCATATTTTATTATGATTTCTTTTGTATCGTGTTGCCATCCACAATTGCATGCAGTTTAATGAACATTTTTTGTATCGCAATTTTACATCTGAGCATAGTAAAAACGCAATTATAACGAAATAGGTTACGTGTAGTATTATACTCAAACCTCACAAAAAACTTCTTTTCATGCCTCAAGTATGTGAATGATAGTCTTTATAAATCGCTAGTTAGAGACACAGATAAGGAAGTTACTAACTATATAAATGAATATTTCCATCCGGTGCAAATTATAACGAAAAATACTTTTAAATTTTTACAAGATATTATAAGTAATAGGCTGTCTATACGCAAGAAAATGACGCAATTTCATACAGGCTTTGATTTGTGCCAACATTTTTATTTTCGCAATAATAATAATATATTAATGACGTTAATAACAATACGAATTTTGATATATAACAAAGATACATTAAGACACTTTGCATAAGAACATTTTGTAATATTGCCTTAAGAATCTAGGAAAATCTTACTTTTCCATTGGTCCATTAATATTTTTGTATTATCCATTACTATGTGGTTACATTTTCAATAGTTACTATTATGCATCAGAGAGAAATGTCATCTCCATGCAATGAAATTATGCAATTTCGTAGTTTTTTTTCGAAATGTCATTATGTCTACAAATGAATACGAAATTAACATGAATGTTACACATAACCTTCTAAAAAAGTACTTTTGACATAGCAATCGATATAATAATTATCCATTAATGTAATAATATTGTCTATTTTAGTGTTCACGGAGAAAATAACAGTCAACTAAAAGCAGTATTGGATATCAATATACGCATAGTTTTACGCACCATTGAAGTATTATTGGATGTTATTTGCAATACTATCAGTAAACTAATAGTAAACTACCATTACGTTTAGTATTAAAATGTTTTCGTATTTCTCGCAGTGTACTCTTGTAAACTTTAAAAGTTTTTTTTTTTTTAACTTTTTTACAAAGTTTAAAAGTTTGCGTTGTTGCCTATACAGAGGTAAATTTATTACAAGAGCTTTGTATTGAATAAAAAAGGTTATATTTTTAATAAATTTAACGATTTAGTTCTACAATCTGTTGCAAAAGTGGTAAATGCATGACTGAAATTTCTGGAAAACTCCTAAAATTATTAGACTTCAATTGACGTGTCGCCTCGTATTTATATATGAATTTAAAATTAAAATGAAAAAACCAGACATTACGAAGACCCACAAGAGGTGGAAAGGGAAACAAATAGACGATACTTGTTACGGACAGAATCGATGTTTTATCAACTGCGGTACCCGGCGTAGGTTTTTTCCACAAAGGTGGTTTTCCCTACGCCATTGCACACCCGAATGGGGGTACCTCTCAAAATGAAGCAGGCCTGTTAGGTAAATTATGTTAAAGGCCCTTCAAAATGGTGACGATCTCGATAAAAGAATTTGTATTTCGAATAGTATAATCGATATATAATATGACGTTGTAGTCTATTTAAATGTTCGAGAGTTTGAAAAATTGAACTAAGATGTGAAAAAGTGACGATCGGGTTGAGAGAGAACACGTTCCGGAACGTAAGAGCGGGAGGAAGTCCGCAGTCCGCGTCGCGATCGGATCGTCACCGTTTGATCGTAATAAATTTTAGATATTTTCGTGTGGCCGATCAAACCGCGTGTTTTATTTACAAGCCCTTCCACCAGTCGTTTACAATACTTAATCAAAATCGCATTTTTATTCGACTGTCCTTCCAGAACAAATGATTGGCAAAACGAAGAAAGTAGGATTGAAGAAGCTGGGTTTTGAATTTACAAAAAAAAAGCAGGAAATCAGTTTAAATATTTTATGGAATTTTCTTTTGCTGACTATTGTAAGAATAAGCAGTTAATGTTATTAACTTTATGATTACAACATGTTACAATACATTGGATTTATTTAATTAAACCAAGTATTTCAAGTCATTTAAAAATTAGTTTCGTATCGTAAATAACGATAGTTTCGAGGCAAATATACCTAACTTGAATTCACTAATTTCCTTGTCATATTAATTGATTTAGCTTTTTATTTTTGTTCACGTGCGTACACTAAAAAGATTATATTTCAATAACTGCTTAGTACGGTTCAATAGGTCCTCGACTGCATTTCGTTAGTTGTTTGATCCTCAAATAATTGATCAGCTGAATTATTTTAAGCATACACATTCTTTTGCATATGTGAACCAAAACGTAATAATTTCTCCTAATCCATTTTCCTGTACTGTTTATGTACCTACTATTAGAAAAATTAGTCGTATGACGACTTAAAAAAATAATTCTGTTATAATTACTAAACTAAATGTTATTATTGTTTTATAAAATGTATTATAATAATTATTCATCAGGTCTCATTGTGCAATAATTTATTATCTTCTTATTTTAATTTTTATATCTTCTTGTTATTATTTCTTTAAGAAATTGAAAGTTATAATAAATATAAAGTTTAAGCAGCAGACTCGCAAAACTATGGATAATATTTTGACGGTTTGTTGTTTACATCTAAAGAACCACAATATATGTAGACACCGTTTCCTTCAACATATTCGGCTTATATCAAACAACTCGGCTTCGTCACATCTTCGTGAATTTGCCTCAGACAGTGGTCTATCCATTATCCCATTTAACTCGACTCATCATAGCCACATTTCAGATTCATGGATTGACCACTGTCTTGTGTTAGATTCAACCAAGGTAACTTATTATGACCAAATTGTTACTCCGTTTGATATGATTTAATATCGATCGAGTACGATATCAAGGTACCAACCAAAGCTGAGGGAACTATCTCCTGTAGGAACTAAAACAGGATTAATATAAACAATCTGTTGACTGATCTCGACAACCAGGATTGGTCCGCCTTCCTATCCCTCCCTAGTATTAATGAGTCGTGTACATTTTTAAGTCAAACGCTAAAAACTACGCTTGATGATCATGCGCCTCTGCATTCCTTTCGGCCCAAAGTATCATCTGCCCCTTGGCTTACTCCAGAACTGCGCAGAATGCGCGTTCATTACAACTCTTTAATCTCAGCAACTAGACGCACGAGGGACCCTCAGATCAAATCACGACTAACAGCATTTCGAAAGATCTACAGGCAACAATTATCAACGACGAGAGACAATTATTACGCTGTTAGGCTAACGGGAATAACAGAGCCGAAGAGACTATGGAGGGAGCTACGTGGAATGGGTTTGGTTAAACGTAAAACAGATAATTTACGACTTTGCTGCACTGTTGACGAAATTAATCAATATTCTGCTTCACTATCACAAAATTCTACTGAAGCATCAACCGCAGATCTCTCCTCGTATACCTGGCACTCTGATTTCTCTGAAGAACGTTTATTCTTGGCTTATATTACACCCGAGGTATTATATAGAAACATTATGCTGATATCATCGGAAGCCAAAGGAGTTGATGAACTTTCCCGCACGTTTTTACTGAAGTGCTTACCGGCTAATTTTCCCTATTTGCTGCATTCATTTAATCAGTCTCTACAGACATCATCTTTTCCAGCATTATGGAAACAGGCCCTGCTAACACCGATTAAAAAAGTTAATGAACTTACTGATCCCTCTGACTACAGACTCGTTTCCATCCTGTGTATGCCATCTAAAATACTGGAACGAATTGTTTATGAACAGGTGATTGAATTTCTAAATGGCAGAGACTGGTTTGACCCATTTCAATCGGGGTTCCGTAAGCAACACAGCACTCAAACCGCCCTACTGTACGTCACAGAGGAAATTCGTACTGCAATTGAGCAGGGCATGGTTGTTGTTCTGGTGCTTTTTGACTTTATCAAAGCGTTTGACTTGGTAGACCATGCTCTGTACTTCTAAAGATGACAGATGCTGGTTTCTCCAATTCGGCGATTGCGTGGTTTGCATCCTATCTTGGGGAACGACGGCAAGCAGTTCGTGGGCCTGACGGAAGTATATTATCATGGTTATCAGTGAGAGCTGGAGTACCCCAAGGGTCTGTTCTCGGGCCCCTTCTTTTCTCGCTGTTTATCAATGATCTGCCTTCAATTTTCCAGCATTCATCTCATGCAATATTTGCTGATGATACGCAGATATTTTTGAAATGTCGTCCTGAAAGTATTGACTCGGGGATACAGAGAATCTCGTCTGATGTGCAGCGGCTTACTGACTGGGTTGTCAGGAACAAACTCGTGATCAATGCCACTAAAACCAAAGCTATGATCATTGGTGGTTCGAGGAATATTAGCAAGACGAATGTCAGTGTTATCCCTCAAATTGCTATTCAGGGACAACCCTTAACATGGACTGTCACTGCCAAAAACCTTGGACTGTACATCGACCAAACATTGTCGTGGCGTGAACATATTGTGCAGATGTCCCGAAAAGTGTATGGTACCCTACGGCAGTTATACTCGAGTATGAACGCTCTATCGGAAAACCTGCGGCGCCAGTTGATCATATCACCGATACTTCCCTACTTTGACTATTGTGCTGCGGTCTATAATGCGATTGACACCACCAAAGAACTCAAAATAGAACGCATGCTGAATGCATCAATACGTTTCATTTACCGGGTTCGGAAGTTTGAACATATTACTTGCTATAGACGTCGACTAGGATGGTTGACCGCTGCAAACCGCAGAATTTATGTTATCGGTTGCCTGACTTACCAGCTTATCAACAATAATCAGCCACAATACCTCTATCAGCGCTACATTTGGCGTCGTGATATCGCCTCCCGTGAGCTTAGGCCAGGGGGGGGGGGGCGGTACTACGAATCCCCAATCATCGCACAGCTGTATTTGCTAATTCTTTCATAATTACTTTTAGCAAATTGTGGAACTCTCTTCCTCTCAATATTTCAAATAGCGTTACAATTCAGTCCTTTAAGAGCAGACTTTTCGAATATTTGTTGGAGGCTGATAGGTCCGGCCGTAATGTGATACGGGCATATTAAATGCAGCAATCCTAACTATGTGTTAAGTTACTAATTACAAATGTATTGTATTACTAGATATTAATAAGTCATAGACATTGTAAAATTATATCTTAGTTACTGAGTGCGAAATTTGATTAATATTTATAAGGTACATTTTTCATGTTATCTCTAAATAATTACTTTTATTTATGAACACTATCATCACAATGTAAATTTTATCTTTATGTATACATAATCTGGTTGGCTTAAGGGAGACCATATCCCGTGCCATAAATAAACGAAACTATAACTATAACTATAACTATATTTAAATTATTTTAAAAATCTTTTGCAGACAATCGACGAGTGTTTAGAATAGACGTTAGAATAGTAGTATAAACAAGAGATAATTGTGTACCTTAATCTCGTATTATTAGCATCACGAATGCAAATGAGATTCTTCTTCATTAGAATAAAATCAGAATCGGATCGCTCTAAACTTGCAATACAAAAATCGGTTACGCGATGGCAAAGATGTAATGAACTGCTATTGTCAATAAGTACAGAATGCATTATGACCATATGAATCACTAATGTTTACATTTTACCCAAATTCGGATGGCATTCACCGGAAATTCCTACATATACTGACACTTACTAATTATTTCCTCAAACACAGTTGTCAGTATCCCTTCATTAGCAAAATCAACGGAACTGCAAAGGTACGAATAAAACTTGTAACGGAAACATGCGTCGTGAAAGCGAATAAATTGTTACCTTCGTAATTAGAGTAAATGTACCCATAAATTTTCGAACATTGACCGTTCATAATTATCACGACAATGCAACAAAACGCATAATATTCCCTGAAACGAGGGCGCCGCCTGTATTTTTGGTTTCAAAATCCTTTTACTTTATTACCTACCATTAGAAATAAGTAGCTACTATTAATTTTATAATTTGTCGCTGTTATTTCACTTAGCAACATTATTCTTTTATACGTAACAAGATCTTTTACTTAATGCGATTATGTTAAGTTCGTGAGAATATCTAAAAGTAACTCTGTAACTACGTTTTACTTTATATACATATCCGAGAAAGAAAATTTCAAAATTTATTGTTAAAGTGTTCTGGATTTTAGTAGTGGAATAGAAAAAATCATGATAAAATGTGTGTGTTACTTGCAATTACGAAAACATGAATATCCTAAGTCTTATAAAGTATATTTCTGCCGAATAAAGGGAGTACTCAGAGAAATTGTATCTTTAACATATAGGAGAAACGTTTTTGTACTTTAAAAAAATGCCAAATTTGAATTTAACAAATTATTTTTTGAAATTGTTTGACTGTATATAAACAATTTCATTTTAAATCAATAAGAATGTTTTCTTTTAACTTAAAAATTTTTTTTTTGAGATGGTGGTTTTCCATTAATAATTTCATTTTTTTATTTTAAAAAATTATTTGCTGGGTTATATACAGTTCGCACCATTAGTGTACGCAAACAATGAAGACACGGATTAAAATATCTGCGTTTTGTTTACATATCGTTCAGGGCAGTGCGTCACTACTTAGTTCTATTCAAAATGTGCAATGAAGACGTGTGTGTTTTTTCAAACCAGGATTTGCAGATTTCAATAAGTGCATTAAAATGTTTATACTAAATACATTTTACTTAATGTAATGTATTGCATACTGTAACCTCGCTTTAATCGTGCACTGCTTTTATGTCTACAGTAACTTCTTTTTTTAATTTTTCTGCTTTTAAAACTGTGTCAATGTTATCGAAGGGTTGCTTCTGCTTTTTAATGCAAATTGTAATTTTAATTTCAGGATTCACTGAAATTGTATTCTTGTGTCTCGACGATGTAAGGAATAAATAAAATTTGCGTAAGACGTCCAAAATATTATAACGATATTTATTTAATTAATATAAATTATAAATTAAATTTCAATTTTTGCAGTTGGCAATAGAGACAAGCATTCATTTGGAACAACACTGCTGTAAATGAAATGGAAAATGAATAAAGAAATAACAGAAGGAGCAATGTAGTGTAGGATAAACTTATCAGAAAAATGCCATCTTGTATACAGAACAGAACACGGTGAAAACACTTTGCAGTATAGAATTATAATTAAACCTTTTAAGACCATCAAGGGTGCATTTATGTTTACTAATTGTTTTATCCAATGTCTATTATTTTCAATTTATCTCATAATTATTTGAACTCAAATTTATTTATCCTAAGAAAATATAGTATTGATAGATGATTTTATAGTTCAGTTTTCAAATCCATTTTAATTCTTATGATATATAAATATATATGTATACTACTATATACAAATGATCAAATGTCATCTCAAAAGAATCAAATATGCTTTTTCGGTCCTATAGCAGTAAAGTAAAATTTTAAAATGAAGTTTCACGGATTACGTGAAACACGAATTTGCGCTGTAAAAAACATAACCCATATACGGACTAAATGCAGGCCGCGGAATCGAATTTTTACAGGTTTCAGTACCGAAAAATAATGTCCGACACACGGCCGCAAGATTTTACGGCCCGAATGCGATATCAGGGTAGGAGGACCAGCGAAGCCGGTTTTACGGCCTTGTATCGAAAAATACTATTATAAGATGTGACATATATTTAATACCGTACTTTTTATTATTCAATACCATCTTGAAAAAATACTTTTGTACATTTCCTAAACCATTGTATTAAATTTAAAATATAATGTTATTAAACACAACACATCATTTTTTTTCAAATAAAAAATTGTTTCTTGGAAATATACTACGAATTTATTCATTTCAAAGACAGGTGTTTAACCAAACAATTGGTTGAAATGAAAGAAATATTTGTTTAACTCTATAGCGTATAACATATCCATTTTGATAAATAGCAAATAACAATTAACGTTACTAATCGACTACTATAAAAAGTGTGGAAGTTTGAAATAAAAATAAAACAACACAATGTTATATTTATTATTATTTAATACCTATATAAAAAGCGTATATCATTTTTGGCTTGCAGGATATTTCTTAAACAAATAATTTTCTCATTTTGACAAAATATTTTACTTTTCATAACTTATTACTTAATGAAATAAAAAAAAAATTATATTCAGGTTATTATTCAGCAAGGTTATATTAGATCGATTGTATTTCTTTATAATCAATAAAATCGTATATTATGCCTATGACAAGACTAAAACAACATTTAGTAGCCGTAATGAAAAATAATGATTTGATATCAAAACCCGATATCCGAGAATTCTTTAGAAATATTTTCGTTCTAGTTGTACTGATTATATTATTTTATGTTAGAATTATTATAAATGCTCATATCAGTTCGAAGAATTTTTAGGGTTGATTCAATAGTCAGACTATTGAAAACGAGATTCACCGTAAAAAACTATAAGTGTTTTATGAAATGTTATTCGATCATTTGATCTATCCAGGGTGGAGCTAATTTTTAGTTGTTTATAGTAAATAAACTATTCAAAATTAAGAATAATATTAATGGTTTATACTTAATGGAATTTTAAGTGTATTTCCAAACTATTAAAATGTATAAACTGGTCTTTAATAAACTACGCACCTGATCAGAAATTCATTAAGGCCCTGATCAGGGCCTGACTAAATTTCTACTCGGGCAATTTACTCCAACCGCTATAGAGTTTAAGTGGATGATAATACATAAACAAATATTGTATATAACAATAAAAATTTAACAATAAAAACTATTATTGAGTAAACATAAAAGAGTAAACAAAAGTATCTTTCGAAATGCAGGTAGAAATAATTGTGCAATGAATGCCAAGAAATAAGATACATTTCATATGAGTTTTTAAAAATTGTGTTACTACTCGGTATCGTTTATAGGTATTTTTCTGTAACGTTATTTTTTATATCAAATTGACTGTCATTGAAGATTCCATCCATTGCGCAAATTTCACTCAATGTATTATGAAAACTCTTCAATAACTTTAAATTCGTGTATTAAGATCATAAAATAAATCACCATAAAATAAAATAGTACATCGTAAATCAAAGTAAATAGTTGATTGAAAAATTCAGTTGCAAACATTGCTCAATTTACGTGTTACTGACGCTGATTGCCTGTCGCTTGTGATCGTCTCAAGTCGTTGCTGCGCGGCTTTCTCTCCTTACAGATTTATGCCAAGTTAAATTAAATTTGCCTATTTTTATAACTATTTTTATTCATTTTACGAAATATACGAATCATTGCAATTGAAACATGCAATAATGAAGTAGCTTTTCTTTATGCTAAAAGTTAAATAGATATCTCCATTTTATGACATGAACACAGTAACTACATAATCATCTGCCAGCCCATTCCTGCTTCTTGACATTCTCATACACAAACCAAAACAGAGTTTGTAACTCGAATCATAACTTATGACTGACATCAGACATCTTGATTCACTTAAAATTTTGTTTTCCCCGTTGTATGGTTATGTATTTCTAAGTTTGGTTTAATTAAAAGCTAGATTTACGTTTTTATCTGTTGTTTATCCAGCACGGAACATTAAAATTACCATTATTATTAATGATATTGTTGAAAGGAGTAAAACGACTTTCCTACTAAACAATTTCATTTGGAAAAATTAATTTAAAGAATATTACTAAGTTTTATTGAATTTTTCTGTATAAAAATTGTTTAACAATTTTGAAAAGTTGACGGGGTTCAATAATTATTTATCGCATCCAGAATATGATCCCTTATAGACTTTCTTTATTATTAATTAAACGCAATTTTATTAAAAGTATGAAAGCTAGTTCCTAAACGATTTTTAAACTTTCCCATGTGATATAACAATCGAATCGGATTTTTGTATTAGACCTTGCAATACCCCCATTGAATTTTGCAATATTGAAGGCACCAAGTTAAGGTCGAAAATGACTATACTCGCAAGCACAATAATTGAATTGCTCTCTAAACTTTAACCAAATACGACTTGTATACAGCGAAAAGTGGGTTACCATCAATTAGTAACTTTTTTGCTGGCAAATAGTACGAAAATACTAATTCATTAGTAAAATTCTACTAATCTATGAGTAGATATTGACTTTCTAATTTAGTAGTTTGTAGATTGGTAAAAATTAAAATATACAAAAATTAATTAAATACGTTACATTTTGGTTTAAAAGCAGATTATACATATACTGAATATTTAAGCATGCAGATTAACTAATAATATCAAAGTATACCCTAATAGCACCAAACCTTACGACAAGGTTTATTAACGTTGCGGTAATATTATCATCTTTATGTCAAGCTTGTTTAACCTTACTGCAAAGTTTGACGCTGTTAGAGTAATGTTTTTATTTTAAAATGTATTTGATAATTTTCATGATTATTTTTAAGTTGAAAATCATGTTTGTAAACCCGAATTTCTGATTGTATATCAGCTCTTGAAACTTTGTACCGATTCGATCTTCTTTTCACTTTTTTTTTAAACGTACTTTATGCATTACATGATTATTACATTATATTCTTAATATTCATCTCGTCGTAATAAGATGTTTGCTGATTATATTTACTTTTCATTTCTGTTATCGGTTTTTCAATTGCGGAATGCGGATTTAGAAACCGAAAATCGGAATGAAATGAACAGTCTGGACCGGTTGATCGAGAATGCTTTCGCCAGACAGTAAAATGACGGCAGAGGCAGACGACGACCGACAGCGAATAAAAACGTATATATATCTGTCATGTACAGCAATTGGACTCTGAAACTACTTATTGATTCACCGTGTTTCCTTTTACTACTGCAGTTTTTTCAAATAGCAGTGTTCTAACTAAAAATAAGACTACGTTAGAAGAGGAACGTGTTCATTCATAATCAAAAGTGATTATCAAAGGACTTAGGACTTATAAATAAGCGTCGAGTTTAGTTAGAGCGCAGTTACACTTAGGATTTCTCTCATACGAAAAGATGACAAACTCAATAGCTTTCTTTAAATAAAGTAATGAAATTTAGTCATGAAAAATGTACTCCTTCACATTGATTTAGTTCTCAAAGAAAATTGTTAAAACTTATTAATAATATAAAAATAGTGTTAATAATATAGTCAGCTCTAAATTTGAAATGATTGAACTAATTAATAAACGAAGAGTGGATTACTCCTTAAATGAGTTTCGAATTTGGCTAATAAAAAGTGAAGAACTACTATTTCATCAGTACAATTTTATTTAGTACTATTAAATTTATAGAATCTATACTTGGATTAGTATAACTTAATTTACTAATGTATTAGTGGTGTTTTACTATTTGTTAATGAAAAACTGACTAATTCGTGGTATTCCGTTTCATTTTAAATTAATCTTTTTTTACGGATTCAGATTTAGATAGCACTATTATCATACTGAAATATATATGACCTATATTTTTGAAAATCTTAAGCATATATAGCATGAGTAGTTAAATTAAATTCTACAAAAAGATGTTTCGTTGAAATCTTAAGTGCAATAAAATTATCGTTTTAATTCAGGTACACGCATCATAGTCACAAAAGAGATATTTATGCAGTAATTCCTTTCAACTAAAATATTTAAGGTATGGATGTTCCAAATTTAATGACCAGGAATGAATTTTGTACTTAGTTTGAAACTGAAATCTACGGTGTATTTTTCATTAAATTTTAGATATGATATATTTATTTTCATTTTTACAATAATCAAAATTCCGTAACATGCAAAATATACTTCATTAAATTTTAATAACATCTTTCTAACGACACAAGAAATCACTTTTCAAGTTCAGAAAATATGGATCAGAATATTTAAGTTTCCTGATAAATTTATTATACATAATGACTGATAAAATAACACTATCATATACTTATATAGTACGTTTCGCAAATGTTTATTAATCTCTGCGCAAATAGTCCCATTCGATGATGTATAAAGTATAAACTTAATAGTCGATTACTGTCAATTCCGTCTTTAGAATTTAATTTGTATATTAATTATAATATTTTTAACATCGTTTACGAATATGAAATAACCGTTAACATCACATTAGTAAAAATGTGTTGTTTCAACAAAAAATTAATATAAATTTCCGAAACAAAAAAGGATATTTGAAAAATCACGCAGCAGACACATATTTTATGCAATACAGTAAGTGCTGGATACTTAAAAATGTAGAAATGTATTATTTTTATCTGTAAGTGCTATGCTTGACGAAGTAACTCACTTGTTTGGTTTTGGCGAATTTGAATATATTTAAGTTTATTACCAACATATTATTTTTATTTTTAGAGGTATATTTTTGCTGAAAATTTATTACTATAATATATTAAAATCTCGTCACAGTTGGAATCCAATTGACTTTGAATGTATGAGATTATATTTGTTTATAACGAATGACTAATTAACTTTCGAAAGTAATTATCATTTGACATTTAATCTTGTCCAGTCAATATTTAAATGCAATATTTTACTTTCTACGCAGGATTAACACATTTTAATCTATAACCAGAAATTTACTTTTTTTGTATTACAATCTATACGCACATATTAAAGTAATCATTTTATTTGCTATTATTTTTAGTTAATGCCACTATTCGAAAGAAATAGTTAACCCCATCTCTTAAACATTTAAAAATTATTTCTTGTTTATATATTTACGAACGTTTATTTCTCGAGAAAAATATTCACGATATATAGAGCATATTATATTTTTTTATAGAGTAGGCGTAAAATGCTTATGTTTGAATCTCGCCAACTGTAATCGGGGCGTACAGCTCTGTTTTACGGCCTCGATACAAAAATAACTATATTGTTCTCAGAGAAATATTTTATTAGAGGAAAATACTATTTTTTCCAAAAAATCATTCTGCATAAGTGCATAAGAAACACCGTATAACATTTAATTGAAATTATTGACGTAATTGATACTAAAGGAGAAACTGCGTTTTTTTAGGAGAGCGTAGAATCACGATTAGTCATGCACAAAAACAAATGTCCCTAAAAGATTTTTAGAGTAATTAATTTGGTAATCATTACCGAGTCTCGAAACTCCAAATGCCCTGCATTATAATTCTGTTAATGTAGATGCATTTTTCCAAAAAACACACAACGCAAATAACATACTTATTTAAACAACATTATTTATCATTTTATATTTGTATTTTCCCATTTCATTTGCTAACAAAATTATAAAACTAATTTCTATGTCTATTTTCAAGATGTTCAAGATATCTAAAAAAAAATCATTTAAATTACTGTATAGCAATATAATATATCTACTAATATCAATAGTTTCTTTCTTCAAAGAAAAAGGTAAATTTTATTTTTTAGATTATTGCATTTTGTTAGGAAATCACCTTTATTTCCAAAATACCTGTATGGACACTTTAAAGTTCAAGTCTCGAGGATATGATTTCTTTACTGCAAGCAACAATTCCGAAACGATTTCAGTGTGCCAAAACGAGATAAAAATAAAATATATTTTAATTATCCAAGTGTTGTTGAAGAAAAAAACGATATATAGTTTTTTTACGGTCGCGATTTCCCGTCTTGAACATTTTTAGATCCATTTTTTATCCAAAATACAACAGTTGAAAACTGCAGTGAAAAAATTTCATTTAGGAGTAGTTGGGTGGCATTTAATGTTACTCATTATTCTACTTATACATTATAGATGTATATTAGTAAAGGTATTCCTCAACACGCTGCGTCCATATAAAAAGTGGTTGTTTCAGGTTGAAAATAAAGTAGATTACAATACTTTTTCACATTTATCCAGAACCAATTTTTTAAAAAGAACTCAAGTACAACAATATAAGTATATCAGATAAGAGGTTTAAAATGAGTGAATTCAATCATTTAACATAAATAACGAATTAATGAGATCCTGAAATTCGACATTTCTAATTGGAGTAATTAGTAATTTTTTCTGTAAACAGAACACCTTTAACAGTTCTGAAAATTACACGGAAAAAATAAATAGTTGGTTTTACTATCTAAATTGTGGAATATGGCCTAACTACCTTATGTGGTTGGTTTTAGTATTTAAAAAGTCCGTTTGACTATCTAATTTGTCGAGGTCGCTATTTAGGTAGTAAAATTAACTGAAAAAGACAGCTGTGCTTTATCCTACTATCTAGTTAGTAGTTCACCAACTACTTCATTTTTTCCGTATATAATGTTTCAATTGATTTAAAAAAGACATCCTGGTAAGCAGTATACGCAATGTATAGCTATTGCCTATACTCCGATGTGTAGCTTTTATTATAACAGTAGCTAGCAGTTTTGACTGATTTAAGAAAATTATTTCAAATTGTAATACACAATATAAGTTATATGACCACCCGAAGTAGGCAATATCCACAACTTTCTGAAGAGGAATCAAATAAGTGTCGAAACGTTTAGATAATTATAAAATTTACCATTCATTAGCCCTCATTACATTCTATCATAAAAATAAAAATTCAGATTAATAATTTATATTTATTAATAAATTCAAAATGTATTTTCGTCGCCGGGCATACGGAAAGATTGCATAACGTGCCAACATTTTTCACATGTGGGGTTGTAAAATTCGATTTTACTCATTCAAAAATTGCATGGATAAGATGCTCTTTCGAGTTTGAATTAGTTCGTTTATAAACACGAATTTTACTCAATACACAATAATATATTATGTAACAAGGGCGCAATTACCGATATTCTCAAGTCCAAAATTTATCGCACGAGCAAACCGAGGACGACAATTACATACGACATTTTTTAATACGACGGGTATGGGACTCGATAATTTGCGCCCGAATATTTCACTGCAGGGCGCAAAATCGAGTTCTACTCCCGTAGTGTTAAAAAATACATTATTTCCTTAGCAATTTTTTGTATTATTAAATTCAGAGGATATTAAATGACCTGAGGATCCCAAAACTACATTTATATTAAATAAATATACGAGTATAAGGAAGCCGTAATTCTGTACCCTAAATAATATATGTAAAGTATGATTTTAAAATGTTAACAACTTATTCAAACAATGTTTTATGAATCATTATTTATATAACTACAGAAACTAATCATGGAAAAAAACTGATACTAGCAACAAAAACACGGAAGAGATCGAATTAAATAATCTTATTACATGCTTCATGATCATGAAATTTTACGAGCTCATCTTGATCATTATTATGATTTATGTAAATCTTATCTGACCTGAGGTGATATTTTCTCGATATTGCTTTGTATGCAGACCTTTATTCTTAAATCCAAAATTTGGGATATGGTTTTAAATTGTAGTTTCTAAAATTTTTAAAGGTTTTTCGCAGTTTTATCAGTTTTTAAAATAATCGTATTAATTACTTTTCCCGTAAGAAATCGTAAATTGACTTATACATAAAAAATATTATATACGCAATTATATACAAAATAAACTATTTTTCCATTGTGGAAAATTATGACGTAATGTCAGAGTTTACTGAGTAAACTAATAGTAGTGAAGCGTTAACTATTGAGTATCATTGGCTCAGTTATTCAATTTGCGTTTCACTATTCGAATCGACTGAATAGTTCTGAAGATTATAGGTTCCGGAAAGGACTATTCACTAACAGAAACGTCTAAATTTGTAAAAATTAAATATTACTTAACATTAATTAACATAGTTTATTTAAAAAAAAACAGTTAATTCATAATCCTTGAGTATAAATTGATGTAGATGAGTACTTATTCAGTTTCATATTGGTTGATTTATATTACTCGATCTTAGGAAAAGGATAAAATGCAGATATAATAATTCAAAGATTTATATTTTTTAATCTGAATAAGTACCACAATCACATTTTTTTTTAATTTAAAATACTATAATCTTAAGAAGACACGTAGAGCAATTTACAGACAATTGCGTGTTGAAGATACGTCTGGGACATTTCATGGTCATAATCCATCTAAGAAGAACAAGCAATGATTTTAACGTTATCAACTGCGGACAAAAGTGACAAACTAGTCATATTGGACAAGAGCAAAATACACATTTTTTAAATTTATTTTCATTACGATTAAGACTTCTTTAAAGACAAATGTAATATGCGACTTTGTGAAGAAATGTGAGACACTAATGGATTTCCTTTTTTATGTCAATTACCTCAGTTATAAAAAATAAAACAACGTTTTTACTTTAAATATATTTAATTTTTTTCTTCATTGTTGCAGTCTACATAATGATAATGAACGCGGAGTTAAATTTTTATATAACTTAAAAGTTCTATGAATGAATTATGTGAGGTGAGTTTTATTATAATGTTAATTCTTATTCATTAAATTAAAATATTGTATTCTAAATAGTACGACAGATTTGCCATGAAAGTAATTGAAAGTGTCATTTTAATGACGCACGAGTAAGTGATTTATGAAATGAAAATATATATAGCTGCTAAAAAATATATATCTGCGTCTAAGGGAAATTCCCGAAGAAATGCGGATGTTATTTGTTTCACGTGTTTAAAGGCAGGCACTGGCTTCTGACGGTCTAATCGGTGCACTAACTTAATGTGCAGTTTTCCATTCGCTGTATGTAATTGAATATGAACTTCATGCCGCATTTAATATTACATTGACATAATTATAAACGTAATTGACTTTTTTACTAAAAATTCAATGACGTCTAATGGAGTCGTTTTGTACTTGAATATTCGAGGTACTCCGTCTTCTTAATATGTTTTTATTCATAAAAAAAATTTTTTTACTTTATATATACATATATTGTTGTCTTAACTGCAAGTACACAATTACATTATGAATTAACATTGCTGATTATTTTATAGATATGCATAAATCTATTTTTTATCTATTTATGATTACTTTTCGTAAATAATTCCTAAAATTTTAAAAATACTAAAAAGATGAATTAAAATAAGATATCTACTTTTATATTTCAAATGAATTATTAACTGTTGATGTATATCCTTTGTGTTATTGGAATATTGTTGTCTGAATTATAAGTGATGAATTTTGTTAATTATAAAATAACATCAGTTATGTGACCCTGTGCGTCAAGCATATTTTATTTTATACAGTTGAATTGAAAATGTTTAATTTTGTTGTTCTCGATGTCGAATTGAATTCACTATCAGCTTTATCAAATTCAAAATGGAGAATTCAATGTAGCGGACAAAAAGTATTAAAAAATCTTCATTTAAAACATTTTCGATCAGAAATTGTCATTTTTAATTTCGTAAATACGGATAGCGATACATAATAAACTACCTTAAACTCTTTATGTTCTAAATTTATTGTTATAAAAAAAGTAATTAATTTGAAAAACATCAAAAATAATGAATTTTTCAAAAAACAAAAATTAATTTTGTGATTTTTGATTATTTATATATGCTAAAACATGAACAATTATGTTTTATTTCCTATTTCCATATCTTATTTCGTCACTAAAATAACAAATGATAGAAAAAATTGTAATTTCAGTGTATTAAATACAATTTGACGAGTTACCAAAGAAAACATACCAATGTTGCATCCTCTTCAAACGAACCGTATCATTGTGATTCGCGAACTTTTGGACCCTTTTAAACGAATACTTACTCAATGAGTAAAATTTAAATATTTTAAAAATTCCTAATTTGGCAACAAAGAATCGTAGAGACATGTCGCAAAAACGAATTCGACGGTCTTCATTTATAATATTTCAAACAAAATAACGGCAATGATCCAATAGATGTTTGGAACCTCCATTAAAAGATAAAAGTTTGAAGAAAAAACTCACAGAAAATAATGTCAGATGTAACTCTGAATAAACAAATCCAGCATTATTTCTGTGCTTTAAATGAGATGTTACAGTTTTAAATGAGTTTTATCGTGTATATGTGTACCGATCATATTACTCAAAACATTTTAAAAAATATCCTTTTTTTTTAATAAAATAGAATACTGGTATTTGCATGTTTGTATGTAATTCAAGATATACTTATGTACATATAAATGTACGACCTTATAAAACTGACGTAAATATTGGAGCCTTGCATGTGCAGTTATAACAACAATTACAATTAAATATCCTGTCTAGCACGCACATGATTATTAGAAATAAATTAGATTAGATGGAATGAAAATATATAACTCCAAAATAAACTGTAGACAAATAAAACATTATGCACTTTTGTTGGACTATTCCAGACACGATAAATCAACTATTCAAAAATAAAATCAAAACGAATCAACGAAATATTTTTAGTTACCGGTATGCAAATTATTATTGAAAGTAATTTTTACCTATTTCGTATAAGGATTTATTTCTTAAACATATAATACGCGATTGATCTGACATTAATTTTCTTTCAAATGTGTATGTTTATTTTCTATTTAATCTGTAATATTCTTGAAGTTACTTACAAACCTTATGCTATTAATGGCTTAACCCTTTAACGTCCAAATGTGCACAATTTGCAGATGGATTTTAGGTCCGTTTTTTGTGTGCAATACTAATTTGTTTAAAATGGAAACCACCGAATCCCACTACTTTTGAGGTCGATAGTTTGAAAGGGGCTGGTAAAATATTCAAAAAACGATGTTTAACACATTTTTTGTTTAAATTATTTTAAAAAATCGCAATTTTTTATCTAAGATTATTTTTTTTAAATACAGTTTTTACTATGATACCAGTTTTTGATCACCGGCTTTCCTATTAGGAACGTGTTCCTGATAGTTTTGCGTCAAAAAGATGCTTTCACATATTTTGATTTTTGTCGATTTGGATTTTAAAATAGAGTCTGGCGAGTATAAAAGATTAAGTATAGCGAGAATAGCTAAACATTACTTGGGCAGATCAATACTGATAGCTTATGAAACGACCTAAAAACAACAACTTTAACACTATTGTACCTCAAGGTGTAAAATAAAAACGAGAAAATATTCTAAAAAATGTTCATTAGATTATTGTCATTGTCTAAATTGTAGATGATTCCTGAATTTTTAAAATTTGTTGATGTTCTGGCGCCAATTTGAAATTGAAATCGATACAGATAGAACTATGTATGTGAAAGTAGAACTATCGGGAACACGATTCTGATAGGTTAGAAAATGAGCAAAAATCGGTATCATAGTGAATATTGTCTTTTCAAAAATATTGTAGGTCAAAAATCGCGTTTTCAATATTTTTGAACAAAAAAATGTGTTAAACATCATTTTTTTTTTCTCAATTGCTATTCGAAAAAGCGACCTCAAAATTAGTTGGACACGGATATCTCCATTAAAAAAATGGTTTATTGTATACAATAAAGGATCCTGAAACCCATGTGGAAATTGTGCATATTTGAGCGTTAAAGGGTTAGATATACCTTTATAGATATCTATACATATACTGTTAAAAGAACAAACATTAGATTTAATGAATATCTGCTGATAGCACATTAAAAAACAAACAAAAAACATTAAACGATTTTTAAGGTCGGAGCTTAAATATAATGTACAACAAAAAATTTTTACATATATCTTAAATTGAATATCATTGTTCAGAAAACTATGTACGCCTCCAAAAATAGCTGAAACCGAATGGAAAATTCACTAAAATAAATATAGACTATAGTCCCTTTATGGTAGTCAAGAAATATATCAAATCCTCCCAATTTTAACAATTTTTAATTTTCTCACAACCAGAAGTATATACGAAAAAAGCGATAAAAATATTAAAATAATATGAAGAGTATAATGTACATACAAACTGCGAAATAAATTTTGTATGTTTTTTGAAATTTCACATATATGTAATATTAACAATGCCGCATTAAAACCGTGTACATACAATTGAACTGAATTGAAAGTTAATGAACGCGTATCAGCGAATTCCATTTGCTTATGCATGAAATATAATGGAAAAGTACCTTATAATCTGTATATTCCTGCACATCAGGATACATTAAAGTTATAAACTCACTAAATTTAATGTATTATTAAGCATTGACATTTAATTTCATGATATTTTTTAACTGAGTATAATACAAAATAAAATTGAGTTTTATAATTTATCGACATCAATAAATTCAAAATTTATATTCGTAGAAAGGTATACGGAAGGATTAAATTACGTGCCAACATTTTCCTCGTATGGGGTTGTAAAATTCAATTTTATTCAGTCATTACATGGATAAGATAGAAATTTCCCACCCGATTACGAGTTTGAATTTGTTGGTATACATACGAATTTTATACTCATGGGTAGTGCACTACGAGGAATAGATATTTTCATATCAAGGGAGTAAAGTAAACTTTTACTTTCGCAGGCGATCAACGTTCGCGAGGGACGGCAGAGAATAAACGTTTACACCGTTGATACGAACAAATACTGAAGGATTATGAAATGTTTTGTATTCGTAAGATAAATGTGTAATTCGTGCATAAATTACGAATAGGATTGAAATAAAATTGTTGGAAACTTAAAGTTATAATTACTTTGTCAAAAAAAATAAAGTCGGACTCAAATTTAAAAAATAAAATTTATGAAAACCTAAATTCTGAATTTAAGCTTTTAATTCGTGTTTTATTTAGACTGAGAGAACACAAAATAAAAAATCATCACTGCTCGATATTTTAAAATGTTGGACAATACTTTGTTACATCCCAATAAGCGAAAAGAAATTTTCAAAAAGAATGATTTTTGAATGCTTTTATGAAAGAAGAGTTCTAAAAGAATTCTTTGTTAATGTTTAAAAATATAACGAATGTCCGCTATAGTTATTAAATTAAGACTTAGATAAGAATTCTTTTTTAAACAAATATGAAAAACATTTTTTAAATTTTCAAACTTTTAACATTTTTTAAATTTAAGACCTTTCTAAAATTGTTTAGACTGTCAAACTTACAAAATTTTCAAAATGTAAGCACATTTATACATTTTTTAATTTTCCTCATTTCAAATTGTCAAAATATTCATGAATCAAACTTGTATTTTTTTTGTACCTATATATCTGAACTATAATTGTATCTATATTTGAACATTTGAATGCATTTCAGATTACTGAGAACTTACTGACTAATACTTTTTTACGCTTTAATTTATATTGAACATATAAATTTGCTACAATAGAATTCTTATTTATTACTTCTTAAGTATACTATAAGTATAAATTCATAAGGACATTTGAGAAGTCATAAAGTAATCTTTTTTTCAAAATCTCTGCTTATTAGGATTACATTCGGGCAACACTAAACAAATTAGCAGATATCAAGAAAATAGTATAATATGTAGATTATTTTAACCTAGTTTAGCCTCCGGATTAATAATAGAATAATAGAGCTCAACTGTCTGATAATTTTAAACCGCATTGAAAGAAAAGATAAACGTATTATTCGTAAAAAACGCGCGTAACATATTTTTTTGCAACGAATCATATGCTTTCTTTTTCACAGTACATTTTCCAGGAAACCTTTATTTTCGAGATAAACAAACATAAATGATATTGTTTTGACAGTTTTCGTGAATGTTGTATTTCATATGTCCGACTATTATTTTCTATCGCAGTCACGACTAACTCACAAAAATACGCATAATAGTACATTGTGTATCAAGGGCGCGAAAGAAGGGATTGGATTGAAGCGGGCGCGCAGTGCAGGGCGAGAGGGAAGGACGACGCGACCATTTTTTTGTTTTCTGATTTCGTATTTTGCGAACCACTACTTAAAAACGTATTAAATTAAAACTGGCACGTATCTTTAGAATGTTTCCTAATTTCAAATTACTTCATAATATCCTGTTTTATTGAAACTACAAATGAATTCACAAATCAGATTATATATTGGTTAGTTTAATTTTGCATGTTTACACTCTAAAATCCTTAAAAAGAAAACTATAAAATTTAACTGTACAAAAGTGAAATTTTACTTTACTGTATAACTGTGCCTATTCGTCCAATTGGCACTTTTATACACTTACACAAAGTATATTAAAAGTTTTACGTATCAATATTTAAAAACCTTCAAAAAAATAAAACAAATTTCTATATCTCAAGAATAGTATTTTTCGTTAAAAATTACCGAACTTTGTTGATGTCGAAGATATCTGAAAAATGTCAGCTCACAACAAATTCTTTGCAAAAATTGTCAAAAATTATTTTTTGTCTACTTTGATAATACTCATTGAAAAGTATTTTTCCCAATAAACACAAATTCTAAAAAGATGTCAAAATGTTATCAAAATGGCAACAGGGTGTCGAAATGGCAACATTTTGATGTCGTTTTCCAATTTGTGTTAACCCATTAACGCCCAAGAGGACACAAATTTCACCAAGATTTTCGGAATATTTCTTGACAATAAAAACCAATTCAAACAATTTTAGACAAAACATTTTCGACGTAAAATTGATTGATCTTTCCGAGTCTGCTGTTAGAAAATCAATCAACCCCATTCCCAAAAAGTTATGCTTGGTTTTTCACAAAAAAATCAGATTTTTTCACTGACAAATATTTTTTATTCGGCATTTTCACATGTCAACATTTAACTTTGAAATGTGCATGATATCAGTTAGAAAATAAAGTTGGAAACTGTCAAAATGACGACTCAAACACGAATAGAACGGCGAAAAGCTCCTGAATTTTTGATTCGAAAATAATAGGCTTTCGGAAAAAATGTCGCTGAACAAAAAGTTTTTAGAATTGATCAAAGCATACGCTCAAATTTTTTCACAATTTTTAAAACACTTTTCTTCATTTTCAATATCACCAAATTTTGAAAAAATATGAAAAGTCGTAGAAAAATCGTGAAAAAATGTCGAGGTTTTCTTTGATCAATTCTAAGAACGTTTTGTTCCGTCACATTTTTTGCGAAAATCTCTCGTTTCCAAATAAAAAATGTCTGCACTTTTCACAACATAGGGAAACAGGAATTTTTTTATTTTGACAGCCATTTTGACAATTTCCAACTTTATTTTCAAAATGCTATCATACACATTTTAGAGTTATTAAGGATTGAGGACACGATATTTTCACCGAACAGTGATCTCCCTAACCGTTTCCAATGTGAAATGCCGAATAAAAAATATTTGTCAGTGAAAAAATCTGTTTTTTTTTTTTGTTAAAAACCAACTTTTTTTGGAATGGGCTCGATTCATTTTTTAACAGCAGATTCGGAAAAATCGATCAATTTTACGTCGAAAATGTTTATCTAAAATTTGTTGAATTGGTTTTTAATGCCAAGAAATATTCCGAAAATCTTCGCAAAATTTGTGTCTTCTTGAGCGTTAATTGGTTAACTGGGCTGTTGGTTCAATAAATATACAAATAAGATTATGATACTCAAAACTTTATAAAATTTTGGTCATTTTTAAAACACATTATTTTTTTCGTGTACCCTGATAAAAAGTAAGAATAAACAATTGTCTTTAAAAAAAGGGGGTTCGTGTCTACACATTTTTTATGAAAAATTCCCATAATTTTTATAAATTAAAGATATATTGCAAAATTTGAAGTCATATGCTGAATGCTCACATAAAATTGCTGAACTATTCTCGAAGAATGTTCGAAATAATTCTGGAAACTAAGAATGTTTCGTCTACCTCGATAATCTTCAATGAGAATTTCAGTATTTTTTGACACATCCACAAAGACATTGACAAATTTTGATATCCTGCCCTCCAGAAAATTTTTGTTTATATTTTTCCCTGCGCCCTGAATCAAATTTTTGTATTTTCACTTTCTCGATTACTTGATGAGGATGAGGGACTAAAAAGGTAAATGGTACTTACGGATTTGCCGAAGTGCGATGAGGAGAAAAAGGAAAAAACCCGCGACACTGATCTCCATCGCCCGCGCTCGCCGGGTTTATGATATAACATCCGAAGCTCGATCAAATGAAAAGTCAGTAAAAGTGATTCTCCCTGGACGTCCGACCATCGAGTGTAGAGCCATCGAATTCCGCGAGAATTTAGAAAGTGGCGCTCTTCTTCTTTCGCGTTTTGCGTCTGCGTCCGGTATATGGCGGCGTGGCCGTTGGCTCGTCGGAAGCGGGAAATCGCGAGTGGGACGCGCGACGTGCACGCATACGAACTGAGAGTGAATGTGCATCGTCGGATGGGGATATAAGAGTGAGAGCCAAAGGAAGGGGGCCCCCTTGACCGGCGTCAACCCGACATTCATCGCAATACTTAAAAAACATGAGAGGTCCAATATAAATGAACTAAGACAAATCCTATTAATCTCCTAGTCTTTGAAAAAATTTAAATGTCCACGTGAAAATTGACGTTTTTCGTAAAAAAACACGATTTTTTTCAATAAACTTTTTTTCAACTTCCATTTTTGTCCAGTTTCCGGTTTGTAATCACTATAAAATCTTTCGAAACTTAAAGTATCGGTGATTTATATAATTAATGTTGGTCCACAACACTGAAAATGGCGGCCAAAACGCCAAATTTTTTGCTTCAATATTCAAGAATTTTTTTCTCGAAAACTAGAGACTTTTGAAAAAAAAATTATAAGAACAAAAAATGTTTAATATCGATTAAAGAATGCAATCGAATTTTGTCAGACTTTTTTTTTAGCTATTTGGTGTTTGTTTTCAAATAAAAAACAAAATACGTCTTAAAATTGTTACATCTTAAATTCATCATCAGGTGAGGCTTTATTTCAGCCCAAAATTACGTTAATTTTCTTAAATTCAGTCAATATTTGGCCTTACTTTTAGACAACAAACCTGATTTTCAGCCGATATTTTAGTTTGAAGTAAGATTCGTCTAACTTAGATGCCATAAGCCGATAAATCTTATTTTAAGCCAAAATATCGTCTAAAAATCAGTTTTGCTCACTGAAAGTAAAACTTTAAGCCAAAACACTTTTTGGATATAATTTAACATTTTGTAATACGTTTTAGGATGTGATTTAATATGTAACAATGTTAAGACTTATTTTTTTCTGTGTACAGCAGTCGTCGTCCTAAATAATATCACTCCAAAGTTATATCCCTTAGTTACACGTTTTCTTTGTTCAAAATTATACAAGTCCCTTACCCTTCTCTCCAGGACGTCATTTTTCTACATTCGAAACGTTTGAAATACACTTCTGACGCAGGTGTAAATGAAGCGGAAGTTGGGTCGTTCCACCGATTTTTAGAGAACGGATCCTATAACTTAGTACATGCACTACTATATTCTCATCAAAGTTTAAGAATCTCAGTGTAGTCATGTTTAAAGACCCACACTATTAACCCTCTTGTGCACAAGGACGAGTATACTCGTCCAAACTGCGTTGTTTCCATATATGGGAAAAGAAAAACTCGTGCTCAGGAGGTTAAATGTGAGCATATTTAGAGTGAAGCACTATGCGATCAATGTAAGATTGTTTCTCCATAATGGGAGATACATGGGGAGGGGTCGTAAATACATTTCATATGGCCACTACTGATCACCTTTGATAAATGATAGGTGGCCACTTTAGAGGTTCTCAAATCTACATTTCCAAGTTTGAAGACACCAGCACCTGTATCGTTATTACACATAGATTATTAGTTGGGTGTGATATGGAGTCGGACCTCAAAGGTTCATGGGAGACTGATAGGGATCTAGAATGATCGTAAGAAAACTGAGAAAGAATCATTTAAAAGGTCAAAAATGTCCAGAAAATCAAATAGGAAAAAATAAATGTCAGAAGGTAAAGTGTGGTAAAGTATTCTATAATGTAAGGTGACCACGTAGCCAACTAGGAACTCAAAGTTTACACGGAGAAAAGGGATTAGTAATGGTCACCAAACAATAAATATCAGGGTATTCTATACCTGTGTGTAATGTTCCAAAATTTGATATGCTTCTGATTGGAAGATGGGCACATTTCACACCCAATTCTATAAGAATGGTGATCAGAATCTGATTAAATTTTGAAACGGAAACGTCTTAATTGGTACTCCTATTTTCAGATGGGCAGATTATTAAAAATAAGGTAGGCCATCATATTCTTTTCGGATTCTGGCGATGGAAAATATGAATACATCAATTGAGGGCTTCTATGCGCGGATTTGGCCAAAAAGTTCTGTCCAAATTTCAAAGAGTCACCCTAAAAAGTTGCAAAAATTCAATCTGAAATTGTTACACCTGTAAGCTATCATCGTAAGCTTTCCTTTGTCATTCATTTCGATCCCAAATTTCGAGTCCAACAAATTTTGGGTGGCACTTTTCAAAAAAGTAAAAATTGGTATTTGTAGGAAATTTAGATACGCATCTTTTTTTCCTGTGATAAAAGTGGCCGAATTTTATGGTTTTTAAAGACACCTCAAAAATATTATTTTAATTTCATACAAAATTTCAATATTTTTCACTTCACCTCGTGGTAGTGAATTTATTTTTGAGAATTTGGGAACGAAAAAAATAGCGAATTGATCCTTAGAGTTTTCTGCGTCTTAACTTAAAAACTATAATTTCAATGAACATGAAATTGTCCAAAAAACTATAACAAAAACCTTAATAAACAATCTAATAGGCAAGATTCTCCCTAGAACTTTTTCGTGGCTTAAAATTTTCCCGTTAAACGAAGTGCTGGAATGTCTCCATACAGGTTTTTCAGAAATTCGAGGGGAAAAATCATAATTATTTTGTTTTTTAAGATTTTTCTTGTTTTCTTTTGTTGTGTTAGACGCGGAAAACTCTTAGGATCAATTTGATATTTTTCCGTTCCCAAATTGGCAAAAATGAGTTCACTATAATAAGGTCATGTATAGAACTATAAAAAATAAACGATGCGGAATATTGGATAAAGTTATAAACAAATAACTTCGAAGTTCCCCTAAACTTGATATTTGAGAACCAATTTACTAACTTTAGCTTGAGGAACGAATTTAAAGTGAATTTTTGTTATAATTATAATGTAAATATTCATTACTTTTTCTATTTATTGTTTATTTATAACTTTCTCAATTAGCTGGTTTATATATTTTATATATTATTCATAGCCTTAGGGATACAATATACATTTGATCTCTATTTATTTTAATTTTAAATTTCCTACATGCAGTAGGTTTTATAAAAATCCTAAATTTGTATTCAATATGAAATCACTATTGTCTATGCAGATTTAACAACCAACTTAGAGAATACCAACATACATTAAATTATGTAGAGAATCCCTTAAAATGGAATACCATTAGTGATGTACATGAAAACATATTTTAAAGTTCAGTAACTGAATAGTTCATAACAATACCTGGTAGAAATTTGCCCATTTTTGTTATACTGCCCAGTTTCCCTTTATCCTTCTTTCATTCCATACAGAGAAATTATCATCTGAAATTATTTAATTTAGTTTAATGACAACGGTAAATAAACTACGCCGCAGGAAGAAAGTTGGCCGAAACAACAATTTCTGCCATTATATCCTTTCTTACCTCCGCAACATTATCACGCGAAATTACAAAATTTCGTCAGAAGTATTCCGACGGAAGCGAAGGAAGAGTCTACATGTACATCAAGATGTTTAATGAAAAGAGTATACTTGTCGATAACGAATCTCCATATTTCAATTAAATAAATAAAAACACCTTGTCCTACAAACAGTAGTTTAGTTTGTCTTCAACGGTTTGGTCCTTCCAAAAATAGTCATACGACGACCAAGAAGTAGAAGATAAAATAAATTAAACTAGCTATTTATCGGATATAAGCTGTTTCTACATTTTTAAATTGCTCATAAGTGCGATAAATATGGATACTAGGACCATATTTCAGATCGCTTCAAACGTTGTTCAAATTTCTGTATTAAGGACAGAAGTGTATTAAGGATCATTCTATAATTTAAAAAATATATATACATTACATCTATGCATAAAAAATATAGGGATTCCGCAGAAATAATAGAAGAAAATTAAGACACAGTTGATCGGTAAAACCATGAATGGAAACAATGATGCACAGAAAGAAAAACTTTTCTCTCTGAAATTTATGAGTTTAGGAATCACATCAAACATTTTTACTGTAGTATGGTTATTTTAGGTAGTATAAAGTTGCTGCTACTATTCGACTGTGAAATCCCAATATCTTTAACCTTACAAGGACCGGAGGTTTGAAAAATTTGCAAATCGTATTTTTCTATAAAAATGTTGATCCTAAGGTCCCTAAGTTAGGACTAAACTAAATGAAGATGTTGGCGAGTCAGACCCTACAGTTGTATCATATATCGGCAAATAACGGTAAGGCCAAATGTTACCATTTGAAAATTAAAAAAAAAAACATTCAAATACACCGTTTGTTTTTTCTATTTAGCATTATTAATGTTTCATCTCTAAAGTCAGTTTCGATCAGTATTGTTTTTACATAATTTACAATATTCGTCTAATAGTAGCATAAATGACCGGTAGGTGGCGAGGTCTCCGAAATTCATATCCACATCTAAAGTGGCTCACCACCCATCTTTAGCTACTTTTTTTATCTTTAACTACTGTCTCGTAAAGTTCCCTAAATCATTTTCAGATGGAATTCACGTCGAAACTGTTAATATCTCGAAAACAACCATATTGCATCCGCCATTTTGATTATAATTTTTTTGGATGCAGAACCATATAAGGAGAGAGTAATAACATTTACATACAAATTCACAAGCAATTAAGATTTTTACAAAATAAGTACAAAATTTTAATTCTTGAACGCCTCTAAGCGTTTTCCGGCCCTCTAACGCTTAAAAAAATATTTCTTCATACCAGGTTTGTATGCGTATTTATTTTATTGTTTGTATTTTGTTCATTATTCTTATTTATGTCCGAGTTCACCTATTTTACATAGAAGAAAAACTATGCCTTCGTAAAATTTGGAGAGAAATTATGATAAAATATGACGATGTGACAGGGTAGTTAATGCATAGTTTAACTTTACATAAATTGTCAGGTTAACGCCTTAAGTTTGTTCACTAAACCTGCGTATCTTATAAAATGAGAAGTTATATAATAATTTTTTCTACTTCGGAATAGAAATGTTAAAAATAAAAAATTTCTAGAAAATTCTAAAGTTTTTCATGTTCATCACTATTGGCATCCGGCTACGTGGTAAGAAAATTCGAACACGATCGGCATAGATAACGAAGACTCATTATACAATTCCTCATTAATCTGTAGAACATTTTTCAACAAATCCAGATCATAAGTTTGTAAAGAAAAACATGTTAATTTTGAAAATGAACTATAATTGATAATTAAACCAACATTTTTTCCATTAAAATTACAAGTTTTCAATTTAGAAATTTGTTTCTAGTTCTGTTTGTATTGTTTTATATTTTAATTAGAACTCTGGTAAGCCGACATAATTGTGTTAATAACAATATCATATTTTATAGATTAATTTCACGTAGACACCATACGATATTCGGCGTTTGATGTTCGCATAACCTTCGAATATCATGGTCTTGATTGAACCTTCCAAATATGCTCACACAATCGTTCAAAAAAAGTATGTTCACCGTGTCCTTGACTAGCAGAACAAAACAGTATAGCATGCGTCGGTGATAAAGCTTAACGAATTGGTCACAGGCACAAAGACAGAAACTTTATGTTTCATGGCTTAATGATGTTTGACAATTGTGTAAAAAACCCAGTTTTTATGGTGATATTAATTGCCTACTTATTGTTAATAAACGTATTATTTAGTTATGAAGACGGTTTTGGAGTCTCTTATTTTTAAGGAGGCGATTTCGAAATGAGATGGTATACTCGTGAAGTTTTTAAACTAAATATGTAATAAACTGAAGATGACATTATAATAATAATGAAAATAACTAATCTAGCATCTAGAGTAAATGGGCGGTAAAAAGCATCTTCTCGGCGGATACAGTATTAGAGGCGTCAAAAACATTTGGATTGGGGTTTTTAATCCGAGCAGCTCATCGAGCTTTACTACGAATTATGTGGTTGTCTGGTGGTGCCCAAATCTGCCCAAGAAAGGTACTGGAGAATATATATAGTGGAGGAGCACTTCCCACTACAGTGGTCCTGCCGCAAACTGAACACTCTTCAATTTGAACAACTCCGCGATCTGAACATAAAACGTGGCGTCGATATTCTACAACAAGAATAAAAGATCTGGAGGAAACGTATCTTTTATTCCTACAAAATAATAGATATTTATTGAATATTTTTGTTTCCGTCAGAGAGAACCTGATTTGCGAAACTTAAATAAAATTTTTATTACACATGTTCCATATATTAATTAAAAAAATATATTAAGAAATCAGAGGCGTTAACACTCAAAATCTTGACTTTCACATTTTTTACAAATCGTATTTTGTAACTTATATCCAAGCTCGAAATGTATACTTATTTACATATTTACATTCTCCCTTATTTACTAGTACACAAACTGTTGACTATTGGTGGAAGGGCTTCAAAATAAAATGCACAATTTGATCAGCCACAAAACTAAACTAGATGCCTTCGACCCGGGTGCCTACAATTTTGGCTAAATTCGTATTGCAGTTCCCTAACGAAAGGCTGCTGCTTCCGGGAATATTTCCATTTTAACACTGCCAGGAAAGAAGGCGGCAGAGGGTAGTTCTAGCATCGTTAGGTTCGAGTAGTTTCTATACATATATTGTAACAATATCTTGTTCCTTAAATAGGGTGAATATGCCAAGGAATGGACGGTTAAGCATTTTTCACACTTTGATCGATTGTAACTTTTCAATTCTTTTATGAAAATTTAATTATGATACCACCATTAGAATCGTTAGACTCTGCCCTTTATGACCGTGTAGTTCGACATTTGATTTTATTTAATTATCAACCTCGTCTTCATATGTTTCTAAAAAAATCCGCTAAACCCTAATGAATAGACGAGTTAAATCAAATGGGACGTTTTCAGTACCAGTTTTGGATGGCTTTAAAACTTTGCTTTGATTTTACAAAATACTAAACACTGGAAGATCAATAGTACTGTGAATATTGTTTTGAATGTTCAAAGAACCTAAAAATATGTATTTTGTTGCATGTTGTGCATCGTACATTCATAAGAAATAGAAATATGTAGAAAATCGTTCATTCATTGGTAGTCGTCCATTCATTGGCATATTCACCCTATATTAAAATTGAAAATGAGCATTTTCAAAACTTCGGCCCCGACCGCAGGTCAGCCGAAGCACTGATAAATGAGCACGTCTTGTTCACACTGATGCTTAAAAAAACGCGGTTTAGTCGAGTTTTTGACAGGTCGGGTTGCAGGAAATAAATTTTTTTATATGTGGGATACTTCGGTTTCCGTTTTTTACGGCATTACCGTTGATTTTACGAAGAAATGAATATAACCTTTTTTGTAGAGAATTCGATGTTCTATATTTTTTGTTTGAAACAATTTTTTGTTAAAAAATGGAAAAAACGTGTTTTTTGAGCGTTTTTTGTTAAACCTCCCCATAATCTAGTATGCATTGTCTCCAAAAACTAATCAGATCTAAGTTTGGTCAAGAGAAACCCAAATCCGTTTGTACTTTTTAAATTCGTCCTGCAGGTCGCGTGATATCGCGTATACAAAATTTTGCCCACGGACGGACGGACGTACAACCTAACGGACACCAATTTTTTATTGTTGCTTTGGGTTCCCTAGGGCCTGAAACGCCGAAATTTGATGAAAAACTATAGGGTAATTTTTTGGCGGGAACTGACCAAATTCAATACTTCGCCAGACCTATGGTCTGGGTCGAAGTAATATCAAATTTATTGCGATCAACCGGTGACGATCCGATCGCGACGCGGACTTCCTAACCCGACCACGTTCCGAAACGTTCTTCCATACCCGATCGTCACTTTTTCACGTCTTCGTTCGATTTTTCAAACTCTCGAACATTTAAAGAGACTGCAACGTCGTTTTATACATCGATATTATATTATTCGAATTGCAAATAATTTTAACGAGATCGTCACCATTTTGAAGGGCCTTTACATAATTTACCTAACAGGCCTGCTTCATTTTGAGAGGTACCCCCATTCGGGTATGCAATGGCGTAGGGAAAACCACCTTTGTGGGAAAAAACCTACGCCGTGTACCGCAGTCGATAAAACATCGATTCTGTCTGTAACACAAACCGTCATACCAAGAAATTAAAATTCACGATTAAATTCAAATATCAGATCATTTGTTTATAAAAATTGTCATGAAATACGTTGATAACGTCACTTTGCACAACTGTAATAAAAAAATAGAGTCGACACAACAAATAAGTAGCTAGACATACAATTTACATATTAAGTGATGAAGTTAAACAATAGTTTGTAAACCTAACTACTCACCGCTTTTTTCCCTGGATTTCATTTTTGAAAAATAGCATCGTACAAAATCCATACTCCAAAACATATTTGTATCCCAAATGAACTGTGAGCATATGTTTTTCACTAATGATTGTCTTCGTAATCATATGTTGCATCGAATCTCTCGAGTTTGGTCTTCACTTTTTCCACAAAATAAAAAAATTCTAAAACAAATGTCATACCAAATTTTCCATCCCCCAATGTGACAATTGAAAATTTCTTTCAATTTTCAATAGTGCAGGCGAGTTTTTATATAAAAATATTAATTTGAAATAATTGCATGTTTTCATCATAGTTGATCGTCAGGCAATTCAGTTAGATCATATTGTTACTTATACAGTCAAAAGTAAAGATTATTAACCTTATTGAAATGTTAAAAAAGCGTAAATATATTATTCACCAATAATAATAAGCAATGCGTACTATAAGAATGAACAAGATTTATCTCATACTAAAGGTTTTGGTTGGAGTCTAAAGAATAAAGCACATTTTGAAAAGGTTCGCTGACACTTTATTGTCAATATCCATCATTATTCCTTGCACTATTACATAATACACTCAAGTTACAATATACATACATATTTTACATGACCTCTGATAAAATAACTGTTATTAATAAAATCATACATTACCGGCAAGTAACAATTTTCACTTTCTTACTTATTGAGCATGCGCACAATGCTACCACCACCATTTAAATTTCCACACTATCGCCAACCCTACGGATCGAAAACCGTCAGTCTTGCGCATCGCTCAGAATTCTCCTTTCAGTTACTGCATCTACTCTATCTAATAAAAATTTGTGTGATTCCATTCACAAAACAAAATTTAAATCATTCGGCGTGAAGACTGTGATATACATGATATACATATACTAATGTGATAATTGTACGTGTATTCAATATTTAAGTTGATAAATGCTTGTGTTTCCTTTTTACAAAATCTACAAATTTTGTTACTCTCATTTGATTTTACCATTTTGGCTTTTTAAATTTCCTTAATTGCGATTTAAAAGCAAAGACTTTACTTTTACTGAACAAAGACTTACTTCACAATGCCCTAAATTAGATTTCAACATTATTTGTAATATCCAACGAAATGCGATAATACAATTTGTTAATGCGCAGTCTCCATCTTCATACTTTTTATCGTTAAAAGTTCAAATTGCTTTTGTAGATTTTGTAAAAAGATTGAGTTGATTTTCATATGAAGAAAGTCATGATTATTACTATAAATGCGTCGGTTTCGTTGGCAATATGCAAACAACTAGATTTGAAACGTGTATAGGGAAAAAGAACGTTTAATAACAATACACGATTTAACGTTAGCCGACAATGAGATTGAATGACGAGTTACTTAACATTATCGCAAATAACAGTTATATACTTCGATGAGCCAGATTTTCCTACTTACTAATGGAACCCCTTTTTTATTCGTAAGCACAAAACATTGCAGAGAAAATTACCGCACTTTGTTATTAAATTATTTCTTATATTACATTCAATACATATTTAGAGTACTATTAATAAATTCAAAGAAATTCAGAAAGATTTTCACGGTAATGCAAACAATAATTGCATTCTATTGCAACAGATAATTTATATATATAATAATCCATATATAATTACAATGTTATAATTATATATAATAATTATATTTGTTTTATATATTTGCATGTATTCGATTTATTACTATCTGCAAAATAAGAACGTATCATATTTACATTTATATTTTATGAGTTCTTATTGAAACTATTAAAAAAATTTACACAATAAGAAGTAGTATGGTTACTTCGTAAGTAATAAGATTCAGCACAAGTAACTTCTTGTAGTTGATCTTACTATTTAAATAGTAAATCCAGACTTTTAAATAGCAGTGCCAACGAATTTACTAGAAATAGTAAGTTTAAGAAAATCTTTTTAACGACGAAAAATTTTATTAACGACAAACCGAAGTATAATATTTTGCAGCCTTACATTCATTTATACAATATATCCATTTGGGTCTCTACTTCTGTGGGAATATAATTTCAATACATGAATAATAAGTATTTTATTTAGTATAAGAAATATAAAGTGACTGTAAGCTTGAAAAGGCACGTCTTATTTTTAGATCGACAGTAAAAGAGACAGTCGTATTGTGAAAATTAATTTATCCGCTAAAATATTCCTCATTTTGATATTTTTATTTGTGATATTGATTTGATATTTTATATACTACTATTAAAATTAAATAAAGTATTACATTTGTCCCTTAAGGAGGGAAGTGATAATCGATGAACTGCATAATATTAAATGAATGTTATAGTTTAATAAACTTGTAAACTTTATCACTCTACGATAATGTATAATATTTTGTTAGATGAAACCAAATGATATATAGAATTTGTGCTTACGTCAAGTCTATATCATAAATATGATTTATATTACTTATTACTGCTGAACTAAATATATCTGCAATAATAAAATATTCGATTACATTTCTATACAAATTGGTAAACAGTTGCACGTTAAATTATTATTATGTTCTGCATATTTCATTGTCCATTCGTTTCTTAATTCGATTCAAGAGCGCGGTAATTTTCATGAAATTTATTACGAAATATATGTTAATAAAATGTGTTTAAATCTTGCGCCAAACAAAATTAATGTGCTGAAATATTACAGACAAATACACGAGTTTCCCAATACATTAGTAGGAAAATCCAAGCTCCCAGTTTCCTTAAATATGTAGCCAATCTCTTGCGATTAATTCTTACGTTATATTTTTTTTTATTGTCCTTATAATATACGACTTTCATTTTCTTACTTTCATCGTTATTGTCAATATTATAATTGATACACTTTCTTAAATTTGATGGTCAATCCATATAATAAATTGCCTCGCTGTAAAGTAATTTCGCCCTGCAGAAATGTACAAGTTGCATTTTCTTGCAAACGAGTTCTATTGTCTCGCATTATATATACGTATATATAATATATAACAATATATACGTATTATATAAATTGCAGATTATTATTTCTTTCTCCATTGCGATTTCATTCAGTTCAATCGGGAATTTTTTACTATTGTTTCCGAGACTAAATTTAGATCCTATACTTTCCAGTTTCTATTTTTTAACATTCATACAAGTTGTTAAAAGCTAATGTTTACTATACTAATTTCTAAGTACAAAAGAAATGTCAAAACGTTAAATTAATGATTCCATATTAAAAAATTATTATAAACAAAATTTTCTACGTTGAGAAACATAAATTATTATATACAATTACATGTGAAAAACTTTATATTTTCTATATTTAAATAGGTTTATATATTATGAATTATTTTCAAAGGACTATTTTCAGTGAAATATATCTTTGGGGAACGTTTGCTATAAAACAGAAAATTTTACGAACACAATGGCAAGTTGTCTAATAAATGAAGTGATATGAATATAGTGCAGCAAAAACACAAAAATATAGTGAAAAATACTCAAGAAAAACTTAACGAAGCAAGTGACTAACTAGCCTATAAATATTTACAATTACTTGCTATTTTCGCCCAAGACATACCTCAAGGGTTTGCATTTTAATCAACGTGAATCCTTGAGGAAGGATCTAAATTTTTGCTCGGGCTATATAAACGAACACTTACAATTACGATAAACGATAAAATATTCTGCAATTTGTAACAACAGCGAAATAAATATATATATATATCGTATTTTTTAAACATTTGTACACGTTGTAACGTCGAAACTTTAGTTTGTTAAATTATTATAGATTTATACTTATCGTACTAAACGTCGATTCGAACATAAATTTCACTAAAAAATTAGATAGCTAGGACTACTACTGAAGTTTCGTAAGATATGAACCGAAAAAGTTTAATGAGCGTCGTAGCGATACTATCTAAATAGTAAGAGCATTTATGACAGTTCAGTTCGTATTTTACTACTTAAGTTGTGGTCCAAAATATCTATTCTTTTCGTGTCCCGCATTTCAACTGAATTTAAAAAAAGTAAGTTTCCTTAATGTATAATCACGAAAAAATATATAAATATATTTAATATTAGATCATTAATTGCGAAGTATATACAAAATAATACGTAGAACAGCTTCGAAAAGTATTACGACTTCCTTCGTATTTCGAGATCGATGGAAATCGTTATCGCGCTTCAAAATATCGCTTATGGATTTCGGTTTATTATTTCTCCATATCGTCGGGCCTTCAACGACTATCCAATCAAATAGTGAGCAATCTTCCAATTTTGAAAAATCGTGTTATCGCGGTGAATACCTTTGAAAAATAGTAAATTCTGATGAAGAAATGAACGTCAATTGTGATTCGTTTTAGAAAACGTCCCAAAAGCCCGACACATTTATTGTCGTATATTATTATTGAAGTTTATGTATACATACGTATGTATACACATACATATATACTGAATATCTGCATATACGTGTTCTTCATATAAATATCTCGGAATTATTGTTCAAACAGCATTTGATCTTAACCTAGGTGTATATTTGATAATACTTTTGTCGACCTTAGTAGCACGTGTGCTTTGAATTATATTCTATCGCTTTTTTGTATGTCACACTGTGAATTACTTTAGGCCAGTCACTACTTCAATGCAGGGATGCGTACGTTCTCGTTACATTCATTGAATTTAATAATGACCATGCGCGAAGGGCCAAAGGACGCTTTGTTACGCACGATATATCGATTACACGTGTCCGACCGTAACAAGAGCGTAACAACATGTATATAGTATTATAAATACACGATAAATATTTCAACGACGAGGGACTCGCGTATTGATGATGATACTCGTGTAAATGATATAAGCGAGTAAACGGCCACATTATTTTCTACTTTCGAGTATATATACAATAAAAATATTGTCACGCTTACTGCACGAATATTATTGTCGATAATTATTATTTTCGCTCATCCCCGCAAGAAATCTCGACGCCCGCGTTAAAAATATAAGCGTATTTTTTCGAAATTCAAGTCGAGACGAATGTAATTATTGCCAAAATGGAGCGCTAAATTTTTAACTGCTTTTCTAAAGCTATGATGGACAAAAAGTTAAATTAACGTTTACAACGTGATATGTGATTCAACGTTTTACAAGTAAGAAATTTATAGTAACGCGGGTGTCGAGAAAGATTGAATTTCTAATGTATATTTGTATATTATTATGATCCATGGAAGTTTTAGTTGAAAGGTTAATACTCCTTCATTGGCGCGAAAAGCTAATTGTGAATCGACAGTAATGCAACTAGCGATAAGTCGCGAAAATTCGGATTTCGCAAAATCGAAGGTTCGAAGAAATTGTTCAGATCGAAATCAAATCCAAAAAATCCCTGATGTAGCATATTCGACTTTTACTCTGAAACGTATCTTCATGCAGATTTGCAAGTTTATACATATTGTTGTATTTGATATTTTGACGAAGTATTTTGAATTTACTATCCCAATTGGAGGATATTGTCCAAGTTTTGTGACTCGATTTGCTAATTTCAGCTTTGTTATCAACGTTTTTTGATATTTAGTGCTCCTTCAGATTGATTCCTCAACTTGGTGATCAATCACAATACCGTAATATCTGCGACTAATCTTTCATTTGCATAGCTGGAAGAATGTTTGATTACTTCATTTTCGATCATGAATGTTTTCATTTACTGATGAATAACATTTTTGTGCGCTTCTCGTTTGAAACGTCTGCAGCAAACTTAATTCTGAGTGAACCATAATAAACCGCATCTAAAATATTTTGGACTTTTTTGATCTGATTTCAAGTCGATAATTATTCTTCAATATTATCGCGATTGACATTGATAATACGCACAACACAATCGTACAGCCTAAGAAACCAACTTCATTCCTCTTCGATATTCCTAACGATAATATTTCGCCGCATAATATACAAGGAAATAATGTGCTGCTGAAACCGCAATTTTTGCCTCAGCAGCCAATAATTCTCCATGCACTAATATATTATTTATATATTTATCAGTAAATTATTTATCTCCTTCGTATGTATGTATATATTTATATATCAATAATTCTGTAATAAATATTCAATCTTCGCTCTTTTTAATCGTTCTTTTTTAAAAAGGTCTCGCGTAAATTGACTAATTTCGTAAGTATTACTTCTTGCCGTTTTCTCTTCGAGGGAAAAGAAAACAGTACGGAACGACAAACATCATTTCATTTCTAAATTACTTATCTGCGACTTAGATACTTTCAATGTTCTTATTTCAGCGCTCCGATCCGCGGCTGGAGTGGTATTTCGCCCACTCCCTTTTTCGACTTACTTACTAAGATATACTTTCTTTCGAATACTTTCACGTGTTTGTGAACGACTTTTATAATCAGGTAATACTGTTGTATTGTGTGTATTTATTACTCTTTCAAAATGTGGGTAGACGTTTTTCACCAAATTTCCAATTGTTCCTTTCTTGAATCCGTACTCTGTAATTCGCGTCGTCTTAATTCCGAAATATACTTTAGCCCACACAATCGTAAAGGTACCCAATGAAGCTTTCTATCTTTCGATGGATTTATTCCGGAGCTTTCTCACTTTATCATCGGCGAGCCGCTCATTCTCTCGAACTGTGACTTTTCGTTTCGTTTTTGCGTCCAATTCTATTTATTGCTAAGTGTTTCTTATGTCGATTCTCGGCATAAAAGTCTCAGCTGATGACGCTGCCTTAAATAAAAATTTTTTGAAAACTTCGATTGTTGGCTAATCACGCAATAATCGTATATTTGCACTTCCTACTCCGTATTCATCTGTAAGTCTTGAAACGTGTATAACAGTTTCGAAAAATTCCTCAGCAAAATATTCGAGAAAAGTATTGTAAGTTTAGTAATCGCAATTTGTTTAAAAAATAACTTTAAATATCTGATTTTTCGCATTAACTGGCATAATTTTAAAAGTTATCATATTTTTGTAGTATTGTATATTTGATCAGTGCAATGTTATCGTGCAATTATTGTCGATATCGAAGATCGATCAGTTCTTCGTTTGCAGTGCATTTAAGACACTTCTCAATAATGTAATATCTCTAAAAAATTTACTTCGAATATTATTGTCTTCAAATAATCTGTATCCTTCTATTTCCCGTGTATACTTTGTTTCGTGCAACGATTAAAAAGTGCAATTAACGTATTTTCGCTTATATTCTAGGAAATTTTACTTCCATTCGTTGAAGGGGTCAAGCGGACCCTAAATTCCTTCTGCATTAGAAGACCTACGGAGAGTAACCCGACGGTTTTTCTAAACTTTCATGTTTGATCGTCTGTTAATAATTTCTTCATCTGACCACTTTACCCAGTGGATTTATACATTTTGTAAATTTTACCCGCATATAAAAGATACTTGAATTTAGACTTATATATTGGACAATCCAAATTATTCATCACTTGTCTTCTATGCATCGTTCGGTTATCGTTTGATGCGCAGCATTATCGTCTGGTCTTTTAAGCATCGCAGTTACAAGTAGTAAACGTGTGATTCTCGAGAATCGACGATGCAAAAACCGAATAATATTGTACTGTATTATGGGCAGAATTATGTTTACTAGCTCCAGTTGTATATATCCAACTCGTATTTCTTCCTTTAGTTCAAGGAGCTACCGCATATTTTTTCATTTAGTTTATCGTGCATTTATTATATGTGCAAACAATTACCAATTGAAAAATTTTAATATTTCTTTGAGCATTTCATAATTCTGCCCACATTATTTCTTTTACTTATCTACCTCGTTCTTATTCTCGCTGCTATTATCTTATTCCCAATGTTGTTCTTGAACAATATCTTGTGAGTAGTTGTCTCTAGCTGGTGGTTGAACATAAGCTGCGTTAACATCGGTTGCGAATGGGTTTGATGAATGAAAGGGATGCTGAGTTTCTGTGGCACCATAATTTATGACGGGAGTTTTCTCGAGCCTCTCTTGCTGACTGTATGCATAATAGTTATCAGCCGCTGCTGGCGGATGACCATTCCATTGGTCGGTAACGTTATCTTCCAACGATGGTTGCCTCTGAAATAACATTTGATTACGTGTGACTAACATTATAAGGGCGTTCATTTTCCTAAAGTTTGTGTTTAGACTTAAAATCATCGTATAAAGGTCAATAGTATATTGCAGATTTTTGTAACTTGGATATCACGAGCAAGAACATAGTAATTTGACGCCAAATATTTATTATGTGGCCTTTAAATCTAAAAATAATCAACCGTGGAAGAAGTATGAAAGAACAAAATATAAGATATGCATATCAATTCCAGAATAATGATTGGCAACCATGATTTTCTAAGGATGTCAGCAAAGAAAAACGAAGAACGCTTGGGTAGGTTTTAGGTTATGAATTAATGACAAGGAAGAGGCAGATGACCTGGGAAAGAAACCTTCCAAAAGTTTATTTCTGTGTACACAGGCATGCTTATACATGTCCATAAATATAATCATTGGGTCTACAGAACACCAAATGAGTAAAGACAGTTTGGACTTCTGATAGCTGTGCAGGTTTCAACAAGTCAGCTTTTTACGAAAGAGTACCAAATACATGAAAAACTTGTATGGTTTGTACAGGCGAATCTTGAAGTAATAGCGGTAAGATAGCCCAGGGTGGTCACTTTACAAGGGAGTTGCGGTTTCGAACGTATGATATAAAAGTTCAGATTGGGAACAAAGTGCATATGGGAAAAAATGGCCCGTTTCAATACAAAAGTAACAAAATAATTCGTTCAGAGATGAGAGCGATATAATATTGATGAAAATAATCTCGTACTTACAATAAATTCGGACTGCATTGTCATAGGTGGCGGTGGAACTGGAGGTCTTGTTTGACTTAACTCATCTAATGGATTCCATGCCTTCTGTTCTTCAGCCTGCGGATCGGCCCATGGTTGCAACTCTCCGGAACAGAATATTGCGTAAAAAGTCACTCCAAATAGATGAACACAACCTGCGACGATGAACACGTTTCTCCAACAATTTGGATCCTTGGTGTCTTCGGTCATATTGTCTACGAAAAATGGCACCAGCAAGCCAGCTATGGTGCCAATTCCGTTTGACATCCCCATCAGAATACTCGCATATCTCGGCGCAATATCCAAATGATTAACGTTGAATCCCGAAATAGCGAAACCGCTGCAAGCTACGCCAACCGTTAACGCGAATGTTGCGGCCGCGCTGCTTTTGTGCGTGGTTGCTTTAGCGACAACGAAAAAGAAAAGAGCCTCCATGCCAAATCCACCACAATTAAATAACTTCCGTACATTCGTTGTCGTCATAATGCCCCGTCGTCGCAGGTAATCCGCCAGCAGACCACCACATGGCACTATCGTCGTCATCAGTAAGTGCGGCAAAGCACCGATGAAACCCGTCTGATAATCAAAATTCACAACTTTTACAACTGTAGCTAATGAACCAATCTTATTCAAAATCGATATTTCGTTAGTAATTTACCTCGACGAGTGGCATATTGAACGCTTCATGCATAAACCGTGCCTGAAACATAACAAGGAGATAAAAATTCCAGGATCGACAAAAATTGGCCACGATAATAGCCCAGACCGGCATCGACGTAAAGAACGAACGCCAAGGTGTTGAAGAGAACGTTGGAGGTGGTGCCTGACACTGTCCTTGACCAAGGGAGTCCTCGATGTATCTCAATTCCCTCGCCGATATACAAGGATGTTTCGAAGGCTTTTCGAAAGCCAGCCATAGCCAAAATCCATACCATATTAAACCGCACGTACCTGCAAATTTAATTCAGATTTTCAAACCCTTCTTAAGTAAATATAATGTCAGCAAAATGTCCCTTTGCACATATACAAACAGTTAATTGAAGGTATGATTGGATGTTAAACTCGAAATCGAATTTAAGTTCATGATATAAATTTGGCAAGAACTTACCGTAAAAATAAAATGATGACCTCCAACCAAATAATGAACTAAGTAGGCTAGAAAGTGGCATTCCTATGACAACAGCAGCATACGAACCGCAAAAAGCGAGAGTCGCTAATCGCGATCTTTCCATCGGTGGTGCCCAATATTTCCAAATTCCATGGCACGCAGGATATGTGACTCCCTGTAATATTTGTAAGATTAGTTGTTAATATTATGCCAGAACTATTTTTTATTTCTTGATTCGTTACATTTTATTATACGGCTATACGGAACACACTTATCGTTTTCATAGTAGTTAGAGAAAGTAAAATAGAGGTCCACTCATCATAAATATCTTATAGTGTTACAGAGAATTGTGAAATAATTAGGAATAAATTACCATTATTATAGTACAAATTCAAGATTACACAAACAAAAATATCAAACTTTCCATAATCTACTTTCTGATCGGAATAAGCAATTTTTTGTTTTTTCTTCGTTATTTACTCCCGAAATTGTGATATAATCAATAAATTTCATTTCAAAGATCATCAAATAAGTGAAGTTTAAAGTTTATAGGAATTTCATTAGTAAATAATTTTGTTTTTTTCGGAGCGTTTACTAATTTTGCAATCAGATTAATTTTTTCCTTTGTTTCATTTAATTGTTTTCTATTATTCCTGTTATTATAATAATGATTATCATAACAACATTATTATAAAGGCACGTACACATTTGACAGCTAAAATTACAGGGTTCTACAAAAGTTTTATAAATATTGAATTCCTTGAGAAATTTCAAAGCAAAGCTCCTACAAACGAAGATAATATCGTGTATAAATGCCTCTTTAATGCCTATCTAAAAATATTCCTTTCAACTCAAATTCCCACCATTACGTTGGTTAAATATCATTTCGCCCCATTTGTTCAATAATTGAGGCTAGCGGAAAAGGGCAGGAAGGGGATACCCACGGATGAGGGTGTCAGTATTCAGGGTTTTCAGGCCACTAATGTGTACTTAGGTTATCTTTACGGCTTTCAGCATTCATTTTAATATTTACAAGATTTATTTATTACAAGCATTAGTTCCCTTCCTGTTCCGAATACGAATGATGGCTTGTTTGTACTATTTGTAAATACTTTGCAAGAACAAATGTATTTTATTATAGTTGACCTTCTTTCTTCCAAAATTTATGTGTAAACATTAATCATTTTTATCTGATAAAAGTGAAATTATTCTTAATGCAATTTTGATTTTAAATAAATGTTACTGAAAGTAAATATTATGTCTTTCTATATGTTAAGTGTACATATACGTGCGTATATAGGGATCCTAAATTTTTTTATAATTTTTTATCATAAATTTGCAAATGCAAGGTTTTGTTCTGGCATACTTTAAAAAACATTCAATATTGTAAATAGATTACTATAGATATTTGAGGTTAATTTTGTTTTGATTTCCATAAAATGCATTAACATTTATTTACAAATATAATTTTGCGTGAATGAGCAGTAACTTATCAACTAAAGGACTTATAAGCTACGTGTTACAATTACTGAATAAAACTGATTTACCTCTATGAAACCCTTGCCGACTTGCACGATCATATCCATAACCGGATTGATAGCTAGTGCACCAGGCACTAGTAAATTCAAGAAGGAAGACGTGACGATAGCCATGCCAAAGATTTTATTAGCGGGATATAAGGAAGCTAAAAATCCTCCTGGGACTTGCGTTAATAAATATCCCCAGAAGAAAGACGAATCTAACAAACTTTCTGTTCCAATCGTCCAGTTATATAGTAGCGCACCATTGGTAGACGTCTCGTTTTTTATTATAATTTTCGCAATACTCATGTTGCACCTCATGCCGAATGAAATAATGAAACCTGAAATTTAAATCACAGAGTAATTATTATGTAACATTTTATTATATATAATATATATATGAAATATAATTATATAAGGAAAAACATTTGTATAGTAAAATGGCCAATTTAATACTTTTCTATAAATAGTTGGAGAATCCTTGTAAACCATATGAAACAATCCAGCAAATAAAAAATGATTCGGAGTGCATGATTCATGTTCAAACTTTGAATAGTTCTTGGCTTTGTGAATACTTCTCTAATGTCAATAATTCTAAATCATGTTACAAAAATTAAATATACTTCTCACTGATTATGGATGAAAATAATAAAGCTGAATCATTCTTTATTTGCTGGGAAGTAACGAGTCGATCGGATTATTTCAGATTTCTGGAATTTCTTGCAAATTGAATGAAATTAATATAAAATTACTCAAAATAGATTTAATAAATGTTAGTTTTAACAAACTTTACTAATATTTAGTATTGAGATACTTCCATATGGGGTGTCTCCAATAAGTGATCTAAAGGGCACTTTGACGGGTTTAGAACCATGAGTACGGGAATATATATCGAAAAATCTTTAGATGTTAGACTTTAGTGTAGTTATATTGTGACCACGTCTTTTTTAAATCAGAATGTATCCAGGGCTTGCTCAATAAAATATGCAAGTGTTCTTCGTGAATTGTTACAATAATAGGATTCATGAAAAAAGTCTGCATGTATCTTTGTTGTTGTAGTAATTTGCACATTCATATAATTTTCTTAAAATCCTATTCTAAATTGAGTATAATGGCAATGCAAGTAAAATCCAAGGCATTTACTGCTGGTCCGAAACTCTTAACGCACTTATTTTACACAAAATCAAAGGATTAATTGACTATGTCAAAGGGTGGAGATAATGTACAGAAAGTTCGGTGTTAATGGCGGAGGAAGATTCCTCAAAACTTGTTTGTCAATATAACTAATCAGTGAACTTAATAAAGACAGCAATAAGCATACTCGTCGAAAGTATTAAGAAGGCATTACCTCTACAAATTTCAAAGATTCAGTTGAAAATTTTGGACGAGTAGTAAATGCCTAGTTTGGATTTCACTTGGATGGAAACGGTATATTCAAAAAAATTAAAAAATAAATATTACAAACGATTTCAAAAAATAGTGGTCAATTACAAAAAACGCATAACGATTATGCAAAGAATCTGTTGAAATCGGTAACAGAATATAACAGTCAACATAACTGATGTTTCATACTAATGAATGTATTTATTAAATTTTTACGTTGAAGTGTTCAATAAATTTATAATTATTACGTCTTTATGTGTAATGATAATGCTTTATTTATGCAATTGCTTTGGTATAAATCATTCACTAATGTGACATTCAAACACTACACAATAATTAAGGTTGACTTTTCACAAAAAATCCACTTTTTTCAAAAAGAGCTTAAGGGATCATTTTAATTTTCCCATAATACTGGTTATGAAAATAGGACATAGAAAAAAACATAAAAAGAAAAGCGGAGGTGCCTTATACCTTCAATTAAAAAATGTTCAATAAATTCGCTGGGCAGTTAGCACCGTAGTAAATCATATAACTTGATCAGTTAGTAATTTCAACCAAATACACTGAGAACTCACCAGTAGTAAATGTCATTACAATTGTAATAAATATTAATATTTTAATACAAAAATGAAATATTTGTTCAAATGTGAGAAAAATTCGTATTATGTCTTGAAAAGTTACTTCTTGAAATAGTAGAAATTCAATGGAAGCATGGAAAAATATAAATTTTACTACTTCAAGTCGTAACTTTTCAAAATTTAATATGAATTTTTCCAACTTTTGAACTAATATTTCATTTTCGTATTAAAATAGTAATATTTATTAAAATTGTAATAACATTTACTACTGATGAGTTCTCAGTGTAATAAGTATATTTATTCTTTGAATCGCGGCATATCAAATAAACTCGCACTAATTGAAATCTTATTGCTCGTCAGTTCATGAACTTTATATATTGTTTATTCATTGTTTCATTTATGAATAACTGTTAGTCCTGTCAATGGCATATTGCTGTTCACTCAAAACTATGATATAAAGTACAACATGATTATGTAAGATTCATTTCTGTACAAAGATGTTTACGTAAAATACACGTAAAAAACGTTCATTCAAAATATGGTATATTTCTGCTGTCAATTGGCTCGATGTTTCCTACCTAACTTCTTATATATTTTACGTATCCCCCGAGTAACTATCTAATATTAAGATATTATTGACTAAGTTATGCATAGAATTTTTTCAAATGTTTTAAAATACAAGTTTTGAAATAAAAATGTCTTACCAACGCATGCCAATGTGGCGATTGTGTACCTCTTTGACAGACATGGACATTCAGGCATGCAATAAGTATCGATGTGTCGTAAGGGTGGCCTTTCTGGTTCCGGAAGAGAATCAAAAGAGTCTTGTTTGCTAAAACCTCTTTCATCCGTAAATCCTTGGTTTGTTCGCATTTTACCATCTTGATGAAATGATTCATATCCTTCGGTGTTGCCTCCTCTTTTAAATCTGAAATAAGTTTCGTCTACCATCAGATCACTCTAACATTTAAACTATAGCAATAGTTCTGCTAATAAATTCTTAGTTTTTGCGTATTTTGGACATTATTACACATTCAAAAAAATAATATCGTATAACCAAAGTTGCCTGAAAAGGTTTACAATAACATATTTTGTAAAGTTTAATAAAATAATAAAAACAATTGTTACGTATAAACAATGCTACTTATAAGTGTAGAAAAACCGTTTACTAATTGTTAAAATGTACCGGAGTAGAAATTTATTCATGACCTGATCAGGGCCTAACTACAACGTTGGCATCTGCTCAGGACCTTAATAAATTTCTGCTCGGGTAAGTTCTGGTTAAGCTAACGCGTGAAATTTCATGTAAGAAGTAATATAACTCATTCAACATCATTATTTTCAGCAATATTTGTTATCTGCACTATTCCCTCAACAATAGACAATTTCAGAAGAAAAATTACTAGTAATATCTAAAATTACAGGTCTACCAATACTGATGACAACTAATACTGATAACTAATATTAATATGAAATGATACGTATTATTAAGCTACAGTAACAATTGTATTCAATGATAATTGAAAACAATCGCTGTTACTAAATTTGCAAACACTTACCCCGATATTTTCTCTGAAGCTTTCGCCTTGAGGGAGTCAAAGATCGTGAGACCCGCCGTCGCGAATCCGGACATTTTGAAATTATTGGGGTTGCTTCGAGTTTCGTTACGACGGAGCTGTTGTTATGCAGCCCCTAAAATATCAAATTAGAACAAGTACATTAGATGTGAAATATTTCATTTAAAACTCCGTAAAAAATATTTTAATTTTTCCCATAATTAAATGTAACTGATTATGTTTCTTTTCGAAGTTCCCGAAATATATATTTTCATAAAAATTACTGTTCTGATAACGACGTAGACAAATGAATAACAATATTTTTTAATTCTCCCCAAAAAATGTACTCTTATCTAGAAAAATGCGGAACAAGTCCTTGAAATTCATGACTTTGGGTAACATTTTTTTATCGAGAAAATGGTTGTACTTTCTTGGTAATTCATCGATTTGCAATACTTTGATATTTTTTACAACAAAGAAAAGTCACATTGAAAATTATTGACAAAAAATTGTCCGCCTGGGCTTTAAAGGGTTTTAATCGTGTTGCTTGGAGTATTTAATTTAAGTTATGTCGATTTATTATTATTTCCGGACAATATGGACCAATGAAATACGCCGTTTGGAGAAACCCCACTAAATCAGTGATATGCTAAGTGTTGGAGGATGTCCACTCTGTTTCACGCAACATATATGCAAATAGACCACGGGGCATACTTGACAATAATCCCTTGTAATTAGAGTCACATTTGGGTCACAAAGTTTGCAAAGTATTATTATCGCAAGACCATACTTCCCTGAGAGATATAGCAGACTTTGTAAACTTAGTTAGCATTTAGTTAGTAAATTATCACATTTACTTTTTATATATGCACGGGGAAAAAGATAGTTGGGCTTACTACTTAAGTAGTAAAATACGGACCAGACATGTTTCGTAGTCGGCGTTACCACTTACACTGCTGGCATTACTATCTAAATAGTAAGAACTACGAAAAATGTATGGTCCGTATTTTACTACTCAAGTAGCAAACCCAACTACCTATTTTTTTTCCGTGTGTTATACGTTATATATATTTTTCCTTTGCATATTTTTCACGTCAGTTCATTTACAACAAAAATAATAAGGGAGGAGGAGACAATTGTACTTTGATAAATCTGTTAACATCTTTATTTACAGAAATCTTTGATATGTTCCACTACCGAGTACAAAAGGTGATGGACATTTGAAATTTGACAACTTTTACACACTAATCGAAAATTAACACTAACAATAAGAGTGGTAGATTTTGTATGTTTTCAGCTATGCGTAGAATTGCTTACAAAGACTCACTTTAAAAGTATAAATCAAATCAACGCTAAAATTTTGTTAAGTTTGAAAATGATCCGAAATCGTTATTAACGTGATCTAAAAGAGATCAAAACGCACAATTTTTCAGCTTTGAATAATTTTGTCGTGTTTACAAATAATCCAATATTAACGTTATCTAGATAATAAAGAAGATCAAATTACATAATCGAAAGATTTATAAATAATCCGAAATCGCTATGAAGAAAAGCAAAACAAACGATTTTTCAAAGTCAACAATTTGGTACCAAGTTTTTGAGAGGTTAAAAGGTAATCCCACATTGATCTAAATTTTATCATAAAAAAATTGATAATTGGTCGAAACTGTTTTTAACCTGAATACAAAAGTGATTAAATATCCATCATTTGTTGTACTCGACGTTTTCAGCTTACAATTACAATCGTTTTGCATTCTCATAAGAATTCATGTAAAAATGCGCTTAAGGCGGTTAACCTTACTGTCTACGTACTAAGCATTTTTGCGAAAGCGTTTATTTAATATTAGTCCTGCCAGTCGATTTTTCCTATATTATAGACGAGCAATTTGACTAACCGTCATGCTTAAAATATCGATAACAAAAACAATAATTTTTTATAATGAAATTAGTAGATTTTAAACGCGTACCCTCAAAACCTTTTTTTTCAGATTGACTGTGTCTTCTAAAATTCTAGAATTCAAAAAAAGTGTACTTTAAATTCAAGTTTGTATTTATTTTTAGTTAAATAACCTTTTTTATTTGACTAAAGCTTGCGATTTTTGGGAGAAAATGTTGGAAACATCGAAATGTATGTAGTTTATGTATAATCATAATCACTGCATTTATAGCACCTTGTTGGTATTGATATAGATTTTAAATCTGATTATGACGCATAAGTTGTCAAATATTGCATATTTTTAAATTACTTGAACATTCATTTTCAAAACATTCCATATGGTAGTTACTCTGAGAAGAAATTCCTGAAAATCACATTATTTTAACTTATATAACAAAAATAGAACTACTATATTCTATCAATGCCTGTTCGGTGATACAACTAATGCAATTTAACTACGAGTAATAATGGATGTCTATTTGAAGTCAGGGTTTTTGTCTTTATTTTTGCCATTAATAACATAGGCCGACAAAATATGGTTTTTGAAATACCTTAACTTAAAATTGCAAAAACAGCTATTTCGGTCTTTATATCTGAGGTATGTACCTATTTATTATTTGTATTTTTTATTACTAAAAGAATTATAAAGACGATCTGAAAGTTCATTGACAATATGCATAAAGTAGAATTTTAAAAACATAAAAATACTCTATAAAAAATGTTTATTTCATCTGTAAATATTGTACAATTCTCAGGAGACTAAACTAAAAAAATGTCTCGAAATAAGTCGCTATATTTTTGATATTCTATGTAAAATACAGCGCAACAAAAATTTGAGAATTTCATGTTTCCCTATAAATAGGAGTTGATTCTGGTTTTTGCTCCAGAATCCATATATGGCCACCAAAATATCCAATTGGCTCTAGTTTTTGAGATATTGAAGGTCAAAGAAAAAAAGTCCGTTTTCAGACATTTTGAGCGGTCCAACAAAATACTTTTGATACAACAGTCAGATTCAATTCTGATAAGAGTTTTCCCGCAAATATGTACTCCAAAATATTGAATTGACCCTAATTTTTTCCCAAATTGAAGATCGAAGAGGTAAAAAATCGTGTTTTAGGACATTTTCATATCTATACTATAAAACGCGACGCATCATATCAAGAAATACAAAATGGCCGATCCAATATGTCCGACGAATTTTCGGAAATTCGAATAACTTCAAACTCGTTGTCATTTTGGCAACTTTCCTTTGCTTTTTACCAAATTAAAGGTTAAAGGTTAAAAACTCATGTTTTCGGACATTGTTTTCAGTTTTTCTAGAAATTTAGTCAATACGATAACGAGTTTGAAGTGATTCGAATTTCAAAAAGTTCGTCGGACATATTTAAAAATCGCTATTTTTTTAATTGTTTGCATCTTGTGCTGTAGTATAGATATGAAAAATATCTTAAAACAAGATTTTTTATATAGAATTTGAGCAACAAGTAAATCCAATTCAATATTTCGGCACACATATTTGGACTCCGTGAATGAATACTAAAAAATGCCTAAAATCGCATTTTTTTACCCCTTTGACCTTCAATATTTCAAAGACTAGAGCCAATTGGATATTTTGGCGGCCATATTTAGATTTTGGAACAAAAATCCCATCCCTATCCAAACCGACTCTTACTTGTTGGGCAATAAAATTTTGTTGGGTTGTGTAATTAAAGAAATTGCGAATGTCAGAGAATAAATATAAGAGAAAAATAAAACATTTCGTGCACTTCTCATAAATATACCCTCCGGCGAATGTTTTTCCTGGTGAAGGAAAGTTGAAATTAAAAACAAATCACTGGGAAAAGTCAGGTCTTTGAAACGTATTCACCAATTTCAATAAAAATAGTTGACAAGTTTCTTTTCAATGTTTATTATTCCCCACTTTTCATCGATTACAGTATACAAGTTGCACAATGCGAAGAGTGCACTTAAACGATAATGTGTTAAAAAATGACACAATGATCCACGGTCATATGCAAACTAAGTTAGATATAGGGCTTTTTTTACATAAAAAGAATACGCGTATCTAACAATGTCGTCATATTTAAAGAGTTAAAAAAAGTAAATAAATGCATATACCACACTCATCGGGTTCTTTGGTTATGTGTAAATAAATAAGTACACAAAGGGAAAAAAAAGGTTAATGGAACCATGCAGAAAAGGTAAAAATAATTATAACATCACATAATAGTAAAATTAACATCGCGAAAAGTTGTCTCTGTTATCTTATTTTTATAATTCATAACGTTGTAAAATATTACATACAATAATTCCTTTTCATGATGACAAGTACTTATTTTCGTTTAATCACTTTTATTAAATTTATTTTTATAGTCAAGAATATTTCGAGTAAGTATTTAATTGTAAAGCTACGGTAAATTTGAGATTATGTGCTTTGCTGCATATTTAAGTAGTTTAAGTATCGAAAAATAGTAAACGAAACATGGTTTTTGTTTTGTTTTACTATGGAAATGGTTAATTTAATCATTTTTTATAATCGCGTATATTTTTCTAAAATGGTTCCATTAACCTTTTTCGTTCTCTCTGTGTAATGTATGCGTTATATGATTATATTTATGGACGGTGAAACTAAAATTAATTTTAGGGACTCATGTTGATTTCTAAATAAGAATCTAATATATAGATATTAAAACGAATGCCGTAAAACAGATCTAATAATGTCGTTAGTTCTACAGTTACAGCCTTCGCGCTACTACAGCGATAAATGTTTGCCCATGTTCAAAAACTGCACTATTTTCGTCGGGACTTAACGTCTATTATAATGTTTTAATAAATTTTCTTATTTTGGTAGAACTTTCTTCAAAATGAATGGAAAATTTTACTAAATATAAGTACATAACATCAGAAATAATTGTTTGTCCTGGAAGTCCCAGTCTCTAACCAAAAAACAGTCTTACGACTGATAGGAGATACGAGCGCGTATAGTTCAATAGAAGTGATAATAAATAGCAGCCCTTAAATTTATGCATCTCTGTAAATCGATTCTGATTTTGGTAATTTACATATCAAAAACGATTTCTCAAAATGATTTATTTTACATTCCTTAAATAAACTTTCGAACAAAAAAATACACAGATGATACTAATAAATTTCGATTCATTGTGTAAAACTGACCTATTTTGAATGCATAATATAATCCAGTATCTAAAAAGTTCGTCTTTGAATATCTTCTTTAATGTCTAAAAGGGAAACTGAAAATCATTCGAGGCTGATAACAGTTAGGTACTATAAACTTGCAGCATCACCACAAGTACACGTGCTGAATCGTTTGTGTGTGTATGTGTGTGAGTGCACACATTTATATATCTATAAGCGAGGGTGATTTCGTAACGGGGCTGTTTATTTGAAGTGGAGTCCTCTCCACCCTTAATCCGCGAACTCGCCGGGGACCGCCTTTAGGGGTTGGAAAGCAATGAGATACCCGGATATTTTCCGTCCTCTCGTAAAACGTATCGAAACATATAGCTTTGATTTTTAAAATTATTTTTCACGTTTATGAAATATGCGTATTTGAATTTTATTTAACGTTTTTCAAAACTTATTTAAAATTTCGTTAAAAATAATGATTCATGTTCAATGTTTGACGAGTTGCAATCCGTTTAGACATGCAAAAAATACTATCGTTCGACCAAATTATTTATATTTCAATCAATTATATTATAGTTGAATCGAAAATACAAAAATAACTATACTAACTATTGTATAGTTGAGCTCCATAAACATAATTTTATATTATATTTTTATATCATATTTTATAAAAAGACCCTCATTAAACAATACTTTTGTACATAATCGTCACATTGACAGATGAGGTACTTTGAGAATCCTATATGCAATAAATCCTTAATACGGAATAAGTTTTCAGACATTTATTCAAAATTCATCAGACCTTTTCATAGAAATTCACTAATCCAAAATCACCAATTCTTTAGGGTGTGTCCAATGTAGACATTCGTGCTTTAGTACACAAGTATGAGATAATTCAAATGAAAAATAAGCTTCGGATCGTAGGGTCGCTAAATAGGAATACTTTAATCAAGTCACGAAATATCTACCACGGACGATCAGTTATGTACTTTACATGTACCGGGTGAAATCGAGAGAACGGGACATAGGGAAACCCATGTTTGACCTGAAATATGCAGGCATAAATTGTGAATTGAGACGTGAATTCCTTTTAAACTTATTTCTATAAAGAGCAGATTTAAAATTTCAAAAATGCAATCTGTACTAGAAGAAATATCTGTTGAAAACTTTCGACAAATGCTGCACATTTACAAATGTAAAGTAAAAGTACATCAGACATTTATAATTTTGTCATTTTTTAGCATTTCTTAAAAATTCAAAACCGATATTTAGTACAGTGCATCTGTAACGCGTGAAAACATGTTTTCGTTCCTAGTGTACATTTATGGAAACATTTAAAGCTTATTAGCTGTTCGATGTGTTAAATTAATCAATAAATCTTAGTTTGATGTTATTTTGAACCATTTTTATTGGTAAAACGAACTACACTTTCAAGAACTCAATTTCCTTTAGAGAAGTAGGTGGTGTTCAAATCCAAAAATGAACTCGCGCAATATATATTTAATATTCCAAAAGATTGACGATTCCAATTATAAAACAAAATCAATTTTCAAATCTTAATTAATAGTAACAATTAAAACGAATTAAGTTTAATCTATAATTCTAAGACATTCTTATTCAAATTATTTATTTTTTGTTAATTTTTTTTGTTAATTCACCCTGAGCAGTATGTTAGATATCTTAGAATTTGCAGGACATCTAAAATGCTATATTACTCCCTGAATCTTGGAAGCAAAGTAGCGCTTTTCCTCCCAAGGGAGGAAAATAAGTTTTTGTTACATGTGCACAAATTTGAAGTCTTTACGTGACGGTAAAGTAAACGAACAGGCGTGCGTCGTTTCCTGCCGGGCACCACAGGTCTGCTTCTGCGCATGCACAAAGGGTGATCAAGCATTGTTTGCCGCCCGCCGGACTTTTTTTTGCACGTCTGCGAGTTTACATAAAAATGTGACAAAAAATAGTGTACATATCGCGGGCGGAAACGCTTCGGCGATTGCAATTACTTCGTTTTCGCCCTAGATACGTAATATACTATTCTCACAATACAAATGCAAAATACTCTTTTTCGTCATACGGGTTTGTAAAATCGCATTTTACTCCTTTGCAAATTACGCTGATAAGATAGTAGTTTGTTACTTTTTCGAATTTTACGCTTTTAAACTTGAAATTTAAATCCGTTAGGACGAAAAATCATGTTCTTAACACGGACGTAAGCTTTTACACCCCAAAGGCGATCACTCGATTCCCTCGTAACGGCGTTGCCGCAGTTCGGGTTCACTTATCCTTATATCGCGGGAACAAAATAGCATGCTCTTGTATAACAAAATATCTTTAGAAATATTATGTTATTGAATATTCAACAATTTCTAACATTTACCGAAAAAAGAATACATTCAGTTTATATTAATTATATTACGTTTTTCAATTTATATTTCTAATTGTTTTTCCGTACGGATTATTCGCGGTGTATGACGCACATAAAATATTATGGAAATAATAAGTAATGAAACAAAGACAGAATATTGCAGATTATATTGATTGATTTTACTCTTAATAGTATTATGCTGGTATTATTAAAACAGTGAGTTTAATGCAATGCCGCTTTCAATACCTTGAGACAGAAATTTATCATATTGCGGTTTACATTGATTGGCTTCGCTGCCGGGAATAATGACGTTGGTTAACAAAGTTAACTTCTGCAATTCATCAACTTCGGATAAAGTGATTTTAATAAAGCTTTGATATTGATTTTTCAAAATGAATTTCTTTTCGACTTTTAAAAAATATTCGAATATATTACCTATAAAAATATATTTGTGTAGAGCTACAAATTTTTTTTATTTTGATACTCGAATTTCGGATATCACACCTTTATTTTATTACGAGTAATCGACGAATAATCGTCTTCTTGTTTTCATTTTTTGAGTCAAACAATATAGGATTTTTTATTTGCACATTTCTCATCACCCTATCAGTAAATTAACTGTTTTCATCCTTCCTGCATCAGTATAGACATAACGAAAAAATTCAAAGAAAAAATGTTAAAATAGGAGAGGAAAAAAATACAATTAAAATAAGAAAAGATGTAGAGTATCTAATGTAGAATTTAATACTATTGCCAGTGTTTTCAAGCTATTATGCAGAATTTTTATTTAGTTTGTGCCAATAAATTTTGAGTCGATTTTATTTATAAGGATTAAACCATCATCAATAGTTCGCTGCATCGTCATTAAAGTATGACTGATTTTTGATGATTTTCAGCTATATTTTATGACAACTAGAAAAGAGTTTGGCATTTAGTATTGGGACCGTTTCAGAAATATTTTTTAATTTACATACCGTATGGATGTATTACGAATAGTAGTACAAATAGTAATGATTAAGAATTATCATTCAAATCCTTAATAGTTGCGCTGCAATCTTAGATCTACCATGTGAAACTGTCAATAAATCTCGATTGTTCTAAATTTATAAATTTCAATAATTTTATATTTTTTAGAATAATTTAAAATAGATTCTTTCGGTACTGGATACAAAGTGTGATAAATGTTCAGTAAAGAACACCTAACACTAACTATTCATAACGTTATTTTATAATTATTTATTTATATTCTTATTTTAAAAAAGTTTTATTAACCCTACAATAAAAACTAAATAATAATTATAATAACACTACCGAAATCAGAATGATTACTGCTACGCAAAGTTGAATTACCTTGAACAGGTTCTAATAGTTTCTTTTGTAAATAATTTATCCTTGCACTAGATAATAACGATTCACAAAATCGTTGGTATTTACTGCACTGACTGCATTTTTTATAATTTTAAGATATTCAATGATTGTTGTAAATTTGGATATATGCAGATATTTATATGTGAACAGAGTAATTAGTCTTAAATAATGGACAGTCAAATATTCTCTATAAGTTACAAAAACATGCATCGGAAGTTATGAATTTTTAATGAGGAACGATACCCCATTGCTATTGATACTGGAGGGTTGATATACGTATAAGAAGGTGGATTTCGGTTTATTCTTACATCGTAATGATATTTATTATTGAACAATAATTTATTCAGTATAATTGTACATTCGAAAAGTCACCGATCAAGCATTGATGATTTGTACACGTGTGTTTGTCACGAACATTCACGACTGTTGATTACTACGTTACCTAATTCCACCTGCCAGAACAATAAAAATTGCCCGTGAAATGTCCCGTACATGCTTTTTGTATTTTTTATTCATAATAGACAGATATGTCCACAAATTAGTGTGTTAGAATACAGGTATCCATGCATAGTTCAGCATCGATTTAGAAATAGGTATCACCATGTAAAACAACTAAGTCAGCTTTTTATAAAATAATATTATTAGATATGAACCTTAGTTATAAACAATTTAAAATTCGATTTTTTTTAAAGTGTTACTCTATTTCCATTTAGTGCCGAATTTTCATATAATATTTTATACTAATTACAACAGTAAAGTATTTATTAATCTTTAGTATTAAATTATTATTTTATTTACTATACTTGAACAATTTTAATGCAGTAACTGTGCAAAATACATTTATATGTTAGTTTCTAAAATAATAAATATTTAACATTAGGAAATATTGGAAGTGATGATTTTCAATTCATACATATTTTATACTATAATATAACCTTCAAAAATATTTATTTTATTTATACATTTTAAAATATAAATACATTTTTTCTCAGTGTGGAGTGAAATGTTTAATCCGACATTACTAAAATCATTGCAGCAAAAATGTAAAGGGAATTTCATATACATCGAAAATAACCTCGACATTTTAATTTAGAAGTGTTATTTATTGAAAAATAAAAATCAGGTTAAAATGTTAGGTCAACGTAAAAAAATAAAATTAGCTTTGACGTCCTTACTAAGAGGTAAAACAGTACAGACAGAAGATGTAATAATGAATAAATTTCATAGTAATAATCATTTATTCGAAACGTAAGTTTCCGAATAGAAATTAAAATTTGAAATCATTATAAAAAGAGATACTTTTTTATAAATCATAAAGACTCAATTTTAATTGATGCCAATATAATAACTATAATAATAAGGGTCTATATTGATAGACAACAGTAATGCAAACAACAATAAAACAAAAAAATGGTATCTTAAATCCACTGGCACCAAAAGGTGAGTCAGAACTAAAATTATGTTTTGCAGACGATCTGAAATTTATGAATGATTTAGATTTATAGTATTTAGATGACTTTAGTCATTTATATTCTTACTTAATGTTAGTAAAATTAACTATTTATATATGGATCGTCGTCCATTTTCTATTTTTTCATCTGTAGAATAAAAAGTGGAATAAATTATTATTACCAAAAATATACATATAAACATAACAAGTAGTTTTAATGAAACCCTTAAAAGAAGTCAGATGTCCCAGTTTCTGAGGATTTTCTGAATATGAGTTCATAAAGATCTCATAATGACATTATGTTAAAAAATCCCTAAGAAATTAGGATATCTGATTTAATTTAGAGCACATTTCGAAATCATTCTGAACCCTTTTTTATTTTGCTGTCTGGGATATTAAAAGTAAACTTACCAAAATGTAAATCTTTGTGAAATTAGGATATTTTATAAAACATGAATAACTAAGAGACGTGTAATTTTTCTAGCGTCCGAATAACATATTTACAAGGTGAAGCTGCTCCCCAAAAATTGGGGCGCCATGTAGAAAAATAGCGATATCTTTGGAGGTATTTCGGCGATTTAAATGATTTTTTTTAGGAAAGCATCTTTCAATAGAAGAAAAATATCGGTCTTCACATCTTGAATGGAGGATGAAAATCAGGGGTAAACTAGCTCCAAACTGATTTTTGGAGGTCTGTTTCACCCATTTAATACGTTTTTCCGCCGCTAATAAAATACGTGTTTCTTAGTTTTTCATGTTTAACAACATATCCAAATTTCACAGAAATAGGAAATTTACACTTCGGCAGGCTTACTTGTTGAATAAAATTAATTCATATATTTAATTATAAATCAATGTCATTTTCCAAAATTTGTCTTCAAAAAAAACATGAAATATATTCATAAAATTCGATCTCATTCCAAACGTTTCCATTTAATAATGCGAAATTTTGTATTGCGGAAAAGATACGCATCCATTGTACGTCAGTCGGATATTAAAATGGCACGTGACAAACAAAGGACGCAAAATGAACGGCACGTGTTGATGGACGACAATATAGATTTCGACTGACAGGATGTCGTATAATGGGTAGATCTCTGATGGGGAGAAAATTCATTGCTTCCAGGACAAACGAGTCTTGATAAAACTTACTAATGTTTTTGACTGCATATATTGCGTTTGTAGACTGCGATTGTAGAAATTGATTGCATAGAAATTATCTGGTAAGATCTAAGGCATGACAAATAATTTTAAGCTCATCTTTTCGATATTAATTACATGATTAATGATATCTAATTTGTTGCAGATTCTATCGGCCCGTAAGATTTTTCGATTCCTATCGATTTGAAGAAAAATGTGACTTCTATTTATTCAATCTGTAATCTTTATTTATACTAAGTTTAATGCGAGACTGATATGCATATTAGTCAAAGTAAATCCATTATTCAAGATATGTATGGTAAATTGATAATATGCGTATGAATTAATGAGGACGACATATTTTAAGTAAATTTATAAAATAAAATCATAAAAAAAAAAGTTTATTAAATCTTACTCCATCTGTAATTAGACTCCTAATGTATCTGGCGTTACTAATTAATCGAATACTGCCAAAAGCCACTGTTTGCAATTTGAATAGTAACCTTCAATAGTTACTCGTCATTCTCATAGTGAAGTGTTCTGGATTTCCAAATAATACAATATAAAATAGTTACTAAATAAATTTAGAAATTACAAAGCAAATGAAATACTAGAATTTAGTGTAGTATAATTTCGAATTAAATGTTGAATGTAGAAAATGACCTATTATTCACATATGCCTACTCGTTTTTTATATTTATAATCGACTTTTTTGTCTTTATTGCAAGCAACTAATACTACGAAGTTTTGAGAAGACGAGCAAACTTATTGCTTAGGACTAATCGGTATTATTGTTATAGTACAAATGTTACAAAAACTAGGGTAAAAATTGTAAAACTAATGAGAATCTAAAAATGGTCAATTGTGAATTATTTAATTGTAATGTTTTTTTGAAAACAACAATTTCAGTACTAACATGGACATTTTGTTATTTTATGTTAGTAATATGGAAGATGTTATTGATTTATTCTTCGCATTCACTTAGTTTACAAGCTATAATGATTACACCTCATTAATAGTAAAGAAATATAACAAAAATGTAATATCGCACCAGAAGTAATATTTTTATGACTATATCTCAGTAGATTAAAAAATTCTTTAGATTATAAATCAGATATGTAGATAAAATTCGATTGGCAAGTGAAATTGTTTCAATTTTCATTAAATTTAGAGTGTAATAAATTATGTAACTAAATACTTGTATATAAAGATATACGCGAAATCTGGAAACAAGTAAAGCCCATCCAAATGTTATACTGTTGGAAGTTTTTAAGCATTAGAATATTAATGCAGTTGATGATTTATGTATTCATATTTATAATTAAAAGAATACTAGTGAAATGTACAATACAATATTAAACAATATACGTCTAGTTTATTCTAGAAACTATAGAAAAATTCAAAACACCTTTTGAATATGGTACAAATGTACCCCTAAATGTTAGTAGATTAATTTAATAGAGAGTAATATAGCACTAAGTAATTACTAGTCCCCTTGTTGTAAAACGCCCGAAAAAAATTAATTTACGTCAGATTTGAATATAAAATAAACATTTTTACATCACTCAGAGGACAGTACAATAAAAAATAAAAAAAAATGGATAATAACAAAATCAGTAATTAACTGCATGATTTCAATCATATTACTAGAATAAATGTTAGCTAGTTTTATGTCATTAATAAATTTTATACAACCTTATTTTGCTAATGATTATTATATTCACTCCTAATAATTCACAAAACGAGCGATTCGAATGGGAGGAATTTGCAACACGACCAATTTTTACTCGATAATTCCTCAAAAATGAGTTGTAACTTTTCAATGACATGTTACATCCTAGTACATGTCTAATAACAGCTGTAAGAAATGAAACATATTATATAACATGTAAGAACGATATTTTCGGTTTCTATCGCTAAGTTTGAAATAATAGTTGAAAAGTTACAGCATACTAAAATGTTAGTTAAAACGAGTTTTATTAATCTGTTTCCGGTAAGACGTATACTATTTCCAATGTACTTTTGAGATTGAAAATGTCAATGATAAAACGCTGCTTTTGACGGTAGTATTTCTGAGAAAAGTGAGGTTATGTCGAACAAAATAGTAATTTTATACCGCATTATGAAATTTTCGAGTGCAAAATGAAATTTCATCATAGGAAATGGTATATACCATACCAAAAATAGAATAATGAAGCTCATTTTGACTTTCAAAATTCCAAGCCATTATCTCAAATACGTCAATGGCTTAAAAAAATATCATTCCTACCATTTTATGGCTTTTTTTTATTCCCAACAACTTCTATTTCATAGTCTTGAGATGTAATGCATCATTCAAAATGTAGAACAATTTATAATATTAGATCTGTTTCAAAAATTTGCAATGATAACTCAGATTTGAGTCAAAAAGCGTTCCGCAGGCTATTGTCTTTGATAGCGGCGTTTATGTGACGCGCATGTCATGCCCATTAGCACATGCGCTGATTTCAGGAGAACATGTTGAATATATATGTAAATATTAAATAAAAAAGATCACAAACGAATTGTGTGTTGAACATTGGTCTATTGTTTAATTAAAATATTTTGCACGCTAAGTTGCTTATACATCACTTCATAGTAGACATTACTCCACATTTTATCATTCTTATACTTATTGTTCGTATTGAATTAGTTAAAAAAAAATAATTTTTATGAAGATTTGAAATAAACTCAAAAGTATATCATAGAATGTACTTTTGTTACCGTATCTCACCACATTCCACACACATGGAAAAGAACAACAACAAAAAAGTTTCAAAAATATATTTTGATTCTAGCCCCGTAATTCCATACAAAAAAAATGTATAGAAATTCAGCGCCAGAACTAAAATTATGTAGGATTATTTTAAGTTCGAGATTATAGTAGCTTTATGAAAGAATTAATTTATGAATGTAACTATGTAATTTTTCTATAAATCTAATTCATTTCTTATAAACGTTTTACAATTATCAGTTATATTTTTTTAATGAGTTACAATGAGAGCTCATAATAATAGAACATTACGCTACTAATGCAAAGTGGTATTTTTGCTCACGAGTAAAAAATTATTAAATATTTTCGCATCCTACAACAAAGGCAATATTCTAGTACAACTTGTAAAAATTGTGGTGTTTCAATTTGGGAAATATTAGCTACATATTTTATTTAATTCTGTTCGCAAAGATAACCCTCAAAGATATATCTTCTGCGTTAATTTTCAAACTTCATAATAAAAAAAAACTTATCAGGTTAATGAAAAAAGTAAATGAACTTGCATAAAAGAGACCAATATTGCATATTCTGATTTAAGAATATTAAAAAATATTAACAGGTATTTAAAATAAAGTTTGCGACATTGAAGTTACTTTCATTCACTATTTAAAGACAAAAATTATCTGATAAAAATAAAATGCTGCGTAGGAAGTATATTGAATTAAAATCTCCTTGCAAACTCATTCTATATTGGAAAATAAATGTAATTTTGATTTAAACTCACATATTCTGAAAGCGGTCGATTTTATATCGTCTATGTTAACAAATCGGGGAAGGAATGTTATTCCAATTTCAATTTAAATGCTTTGTTTCAAACGTTAAATATAAACTCGAATTAGTCTAAATACTTCCACTTGTATTTAAAATTAGAATTAGTAACTTTATTATGTTATTACATCGTTTGAAAAATATCGCAAATTTTGTATGTAATTAAATATTACTATTTGAAAATAAGAATTATTTATAATTACTTTAATTTATAAAGGTCAAACATATATATATATATATATATATTAGGGTGGAGTGAATCGGAAAAGTTTTTTTGTAACACTTATTTTTTAGTAGTTTTTGATGCGCTAAGAACGAAAATGACCATAAAAAAAATCTAAAAAAATGTTTCACATTCGCCCCGACGTCCCAAAGATGCCGGTCAAAAATTGTGAAAGTTTTAATTTTTTTATTCGAAAGTACAATATTTCAAGAATTTTCTGTAAAATCTCGCGTCAATCCGAGCAAAACTAACACAGACATGATTTTTTGAACTGACCAACTCGGAGACCTATAATATGAATAAAACGACAACTCGCCAGAGGTCACCCTAGTCAACAGCCCAAAAATTTCAGCAAGCTCACGGATCCATATTGAATTGGCGATCCAGAGCTGTGGGCCGTAGTGGATTTGGAATATCATATCTAATCCCTGCGTTAATGCCACAATTCAAGAAGAAAAAGTCATTTATTAGATGTATTATTATTACATTAGTATTATATATTATTACATAAGATCACACATTTCTCCAAATTGTAATGTTAAATTAAGTCATTAATTCCCGAACTAGCTAGTTCTTTACCTTAGTGATTTATTGGTGACGTAAGGGTGAATCCACATGGAGCGGAAATTTCCGCGCGGAATCGTCTTTTAGCCAATAGTATTTCACTTAGAATGAGATAGGTGATCTAGATACTATTGGCTAAAAGACGGTTCCGCGCGGAAATTTCCGCTCCATGTGGATTCACCCTAAGTTGGGATTGTCTATGGATGGCGTTGAATTTAAAGTTCAGAAGATCCGTATTGGATGGTATTTATAAGAAACGAACGTTGAAAATGACATTTCATCGATAATGGAGATGTAGATATTTGTTCGGAAATCCAAATATGTACGGCCTTTCTGTCGTTGTGAACAATTTGTTTATTTACAATTTATAATGACACACTTTGTTTTCTTGGAATAGATTCGACGCCATTGTTATAATCCAGGGATTTTAATGCGTCTTTTTACTCCTGCCTTCTTCGTATTCTCTCTTCTTTCTTGGTAAAGTCATTTTGTTGCTCAGCTCTTACGCGTTAGGTCTCCCAGTCGGACAGTTCAAAAAATCATGTCTGTGTTAGTTTTGCTCGGATTGACGCGAGATTTTTACAGAATATTCTTGAAATCTTGTACTTTCGAATAAAAAATTAAAACTCTGTCAATTTTTGACCGTAGTAAGCCCTTAAAATAGTTTTTAATGGAATCAGGTTACATTTTTAGAACTTTTTAAAAAATAACGACTAAGAGAAGACATTTAGCTAAATTTTACGATAATTTTCATGTTTAGGAGGTCAAAATACTTCGAAAAATCGTAGCCACACTTCGATTTTGCCGATATTTGACTTGTTATAAATGAAAAATATCGAAATATTCAATTTTTTGAAAAATCGACATACATATCGATTTTTTAGAGGCATAATCAAAAAAAAATAAAAATTTCTATTATATGGATTTAATAGATGGATAATGTGGGCACCTTTTCAACAACAAAAAAAAAAATTCGTCGTCGGGGCGAATGTGAAACATTTTTTTAGAATTTTTTTATAGTCATTTTCGTTCGTAGCGCATCAAAAACTACTAAAAAATAAGTGTTACAAAAAAACTTTTCCGATTCACTTGTAACATCATATGTAAATGAAGATCTGAGCCATTTTTAATAAAAGTGTAGCCTTCACAATAATAAGGTTGAAATAATCTAGAAGTGAAATAATATGAATAAATAATTTAAGAGCAGTAAATGAAAATGTTATAACCTAACTATGATAAATCAAATTCTGAAAATGAGTTGCACATCAACAAAAAATGATCTAGGAACATTGAAACATTCTATATCGTAAATATTATTAAGCATTACAGATTGAATATTTTATTCGCATATTTTAAAAACTCTATCAATTAATATAGAGGGATTATAAACAATTAACATATATTTGTATTTTTAACCATTACCTATACTAGATTCTTAGGAAATTATTTTAATAAAAAAATGACACCATGATGAAATATTCTGAAATCGACATAAAAAATTATATTCATTTATTTTGCATTATTATTTCGTCTATATTATATGATAGTTTTAGGAATATTCTAAAAAAATTATATATTATTGTTTATAATATTTCTAATGCAAAATATTTCAATATTCCTGGAATATTCTAAACGTTGGACATTTCAATGTTCCTGGAATATTCCCAATGTTGGGCATTTCAATGTTCGTGGAATATTCCCATCGTTGGGCATTTCAATGTTCCTGGAACATGGAGGGAATAGTCCCAATGTTTTCAAAGGAATATTCCAGGAATATGGATGAAATAAAGTGTGCTATTATAGGGAACTTATTCTCAAAAAGGGAGATGCTAAAAAAATTCAAGCAAATATTTAATTGTTTTCAAGTAATTCTTTGAGAACATCAATGTAGTCATTCAAAAGACGAAAGTGTTACATCCTAGGAAATCTGCGTAAATAAGGTTGCACTTATATAACTGTAAGTATTGCATATTTATGGTAGCGTGAAGAAAAATTAAGTTACTAAATGTGTAATGTAAGCCTTGAATTTGGAAAATAATAATGGTTTCGAACGTGTGATTATTCGATATTACTTACAGCAATATGATATAAAAGGGCAAGTTCAGAAAATAAGATATTTTAAAAAGTGTTAGCTTAATTTTTAGGAAACAGATTTAGAATCTCGCTTCAGAAAACATCAAATAATGACGTATTTAAAAACATTGATATGTGAATTTATTATTATTTTATATGCATCGTTTCCTCGAAAAACTAATTTGTCATTCAAAATGAATTTTTTTTGTTTGACTAAACGATGTTTGAAAATGATTTCTTTTTTTAACGAACACCCACTACAGCATTTCATCGAAAGCTATAGGATTGGTCGTAAGTAGACTTTCTAATAAAATTTTCTAAAAAAGACTGAAAACTTTTTGAAATTGCTACAATAGCGTAAAATTATTTAGGGGTTTTAACATTTGGACTCTTATAAAAATATAACTAGTATTAAATTAATATATTATATAAGTATATCAATATTTTGACAATAGATATAGAAACTTATAAAAAACATCGGAATATGACCTTTTTTTATTATTTTCATTTACAAAAATGAATGTAAAAAATATATATTTGTGATAAAAATGACTCTTTCATACTTAATGTTTCATATTCTTGTTTATAAATTATTTAACTTCTTTTTACAAGTATAATTAAAATAAGTTTCTACATTTATTACGTTTCTCAATAACGGAAATTTCCTCCTGTGTTCAAAGCTCAAAAAGTTTAGACGTAAATAATTAATTTCACCAAGAATTAAATATTGTCCTAAAAATATAATCTTCCCTATCTTTAACTTTATCACAAATAATCAAATTCCTTTCTTGTATAATTCAATATCTTCCCCTAAATTCCCTCAGAAGTTAGAGGATACACCCGCAAAACGTATCGGAGATGAAAGCAAAAACTTCGATATTTTTGCGTTTTACTATATCACACGTCTGTCTACATTGTCATTTTTATGGGCTTTTAGAAAGTTTGTATTATACTTGAGCTTTCCATACAGAGAAATATGTAATTACGAGAGTGCTTTCCTCTAATAAAGGGATGCCCGGTGTTCGGCAAAATGGAGCCCACCCCACGTATAAACGTCTCTTGTGATTAATTTCTAAAACATGACTACTGTCGTGATACGAATAAATATGCATTCAAATCTGATGAATCCAGAAATAAAAATCGAAATGTAAAACTCTTTATTATCCTCTCTTGACGTAACAATTGAATGTCATACAAAATTAATGAAATAAATCCAATCGGACATTCATTTTAAATTAAAAAATAAAATATTTCAAAAACGTTTACTGGTATTAATTGTTACGTAGCCTAATTTGTATAAGGGCGTCAATTATCTTAATTGAATTCTACATTTTGTAATAAGTATATTTTATAATGCAATATCGATAACGTCGAAGGTTTAGACTTCATTAAATTTGGCAAGGTAAAAACGGTGATGTTCAACTACTTTGCGGAACCAATGGTTTCATAACTGACCCAATTTGAATAAAAATCAATGTTCGTTTTCTCCCCGCGGTATGCAATATATTTCCTGAATTTCTCATCTAATTTAACCTTATTTCTAAAAAACGCATGTTGAAATGTTTTTCGAGGTTTTCAATGGCCTTTTTAAACTGGTCCACGGTATTGATCGAAACCCGTTTTAGAGCATCACGTATATTTTTTGTCACGGAAAGGAACCTTCTTAAAATCTACAAATGGAATCTTCGACTGATTTTCTTGCACTTGCCGATCATTTTTATAGGGAAATTTAATTTTGACTGATAAGTTCAATTTATCTGGCGAAAAAGTGATGACTTTCAGCATCTCGAAAGATGACACCGTGCAAAGAGTGTATATACGATTTTTAGTAAAGATTTCTCACTAAATTCGCCGATAGATTTTAATTTTTATCAAACCGTCGAAATGGAACATGAAATACGATCATGAAATCCTTTTGGGTTCGGCACATCTTAATGAAAACCTCAATATTACCACTAGCATTAAATATACTAATTTTTAATAATTATTTAAAAATGTTAAGCCCTGTGCACGATTCACACCAATAGCCGAAAGCTTCATTTTGGAACCATCCCAAATCTAACGGTTAAGCACAGTAATTCCAAAATGGAGAAAAGTTTCCCAAACCACACAATTGTTAAACCCCTGCAAACCTTTCCCTGGGAAGATCACTTAAATAAATCACCAAATCACTAAAGTAACACTTAAAAGCTCGGATGCAAGATTCACGACCCTGACACCGGAAAATCACGTCCCGTTTTCGACTCGAAGCACCATCGTAGGACGCCCGAATTTTCGGCGATTCCCCAGTGGAATTTCCCAAAAAAAAATGTTCACGTTCGTTTTCGGGCAGCTTTTTTAATCACAATAGAGCTTTTTTCAGTAACTAACCAATAATTAAGTCCAGATCGGGATAAGTGCGCAGCGGGTTCGAAAGCGCGGGGAACACGACGAAAAACGTCGTTTCCGACGTCGTTCTGCACGTCGCCCGTGGAAAGTCGAATTCGGAGAAACGGGCGCCAGCGCAGCCGACGTCCTGGCGCCCATTGGTGGAGGCGCTCGGCGCATCGATATCACCGGCGAATCCGGGCCGGTCGTTACCCCGTTCTAATCGACCCCGGGCGGAGCTTTCGCACCGAAAGCTGCATTCGCGGTGGAAGCGACGTGCGCTAGCAGCAACGGCCTACGATCATCGCTGAGCTTTCCCGCGTTCAGCTTTCGCTCCGAATTTTGCTTTTTAGACTTGGCACAATTTTTTGGCTGCTTTTTGAAAGTGCAATGTGACCTTGAACTTGCGATTATTCGGTGTCGTTTCTCCACACGAAAAATGATTTGCAAATATTTCATGGAAAATCACTTTCAATAAATCGGAGTCTTATGCAGAAAATAGCATTGAAATTGTTACACCTTTAATTCAGAATAGTGTTTAATTTCAGTTCAAAGCTCTGCTGTTTCCAGTAAATTATGATAATGTAGAGACTTATACTTTTTTTACGTAAAAATCAGTTTCTCATGTTTTTTTTTATGTTTTGATTGATTTTCTACATAGCTAAGGCATTTATTGATTGAATGTGAGATAATACACATATTAAAATACTATAATTTATTTAATTATAAACAAAATATACCAAAATTGATCATTTTTCTTCTTTAAATCGTTTGTGGCAAATAATTCCGTGCAAACATATACGGGAAACTTATTATTTATACGTTTTTAGGGTCGATGAATACGAATCTGATATCAGACAAAAATTGAAAATCGACTGAATACCCTTGAAAAATAAGCTACTCGGGGGTTTACGAGGTCGCTAAATATGAAAATGAAAATAGATTTTGAGGACTCGAAAACCCTCCAGTAACATTTTTCAAACGAATAAAGTAGACTTTCAATATTTATCCCGCCATATTGGATCCGTCATTTTGAATTTCTGAAATCTGACTTCAGATTCCTATTCAGCGACCTCGAAAACCTCTGACTAACATTTTTCAAGCGAATTCAGAGAGAAAAGAGAAATATATGACTGAAAGGATTAAGGTTGTTCACTACCCACTAACAAAGTAACAAAGCGAATAAAATAAATGAGGATATTAATTATAAGAAAAATTTGTTTCGGCAAAAAAAATAAAAAATATTTATAGGACTGTTTATGGAAAAGTAATGTTTAAGGTAATAATAAATTTCTAATTTGAATATTTGACTTGACCCTCAGGTTTATGTTTTGTGTTGTCAATTTGACATTTATGTAAAATTGTAAAGTTTATCATTGAATATATAATAAACGGTATGGCTAGACCTCATCAATTTTTTTTTGCAATGTTTCTACCGCTATTGTTTATGTTATGACAGTTTTTCGTGAAGATCTGCAAAGTAGTTTTTCGTCAGTTTATTAAAACGACCCTTACGTGGACACATTGAATAGGGTTCACATGTAAAAATTGCAAACATTAAAAGTGTATTGCTCAAGTTCCGTGTGGCTAGGGCCGCTTAAATTTTAAGAGAATGTGGTTAATATGCTTAGGTATTTTCTGTAAAAATTTAAAGTAAATCTACGAAAAATCGATTTACTCTAGAACCTCCTTAAAATCTGGTATGAACATTTATATTATTTTTTGCGGCTCTTTAAATCTAAATTAGTTGATTTTTTATCATTTCATTCGGTAACACAATATTTTACTAAAGAAACAGAAGCTAAATTTTCTAATGTGACTGGCAAATTAGTCATCGTTTGCATTGAACTCATTGCACATATTTAATTGAATGTTCTATAGAGTTTGTAGTTTTATTTTATCATTTAAATTAATTATATAGAAAGTACTAAATCGTTATTAACACATGTAGTCACACAATTAGGATAATAAACAACAAATTATAAATGCTATTGTAAATAGTCTTTTCGGGGTCGCTGAAAATAAATCCGAAGTTAGGTTTGCAAAATTTTTAAATGCAAAAATGCTGTAACAACATTCTTCACTTCAAACATGTATACGTGTAATACCAAATTCGTAATAAACGACATCAACAGATTTCAGAAAAATCTATGTATATTTTAGTTTTTTCGTCCGCCATATTACATCCTCCATTTTGAATTTTGAAAATGTTGTAAATGCTGCATTAGATTCGTCATCAACGACCCCATTAATCCCCGAGTAGTCAGTTTCAAATGAAACCACTCAATTTTTCAAAAACTCCTCTACGCCCTAGAAACTATTTTTAAACCAATTGATCTGATTTTTAAATTCGTACGTCCGCCATATTGGATGTACTGTTTCGAATTTTAAAATTGTTACAAATGATATCAGATAACATTCATATAAATATTTAAAATCTACCATCCAAGATACCCCAAAGTACTGAGTTTCAAACAATTCTGATGGTTTTTTATATGTTCAACCATTTCTTAAATTAAATTCTCGTAGAAATACGTAAAAGGTTGACTCATTTTTACCCCGAGACTTCTTATAAAATAAACAAATTATTATTCAACCCGCTCAGCACAATCTTTTTCAGTCTATTAAAAGATTTAATTGTTGTATATGGTTTGAGGTTAACCATACTGCTGCTAGTCTTTGCTGTTAATCATAACATAACTTTTCGCATTCGCGAGAAAAATTAGGTGCTAATTTTCACATAAATTAGCTTTTAAAGTCCCAGAAATTTTACTTGCCATACTATCGTTAACGTATCACACGTGATCATCTGCTCATTTGAGGACAAATAATGTGGAGATACATACTGTATATTAAAGTAAGATTTCAAAGCAAACTATGACTTTAAGGTTATAATTATCGCAAATTCAAACTAAAGTTAAGCTGTGTCCGAGTATAAAATGTCATGATTTCAATGCCAATTTTTTTCATATGTGAACGTAAGAGTTTAAACCTAAACATCTACTATTTTGTAAAATATTGGCGTAATTTTGTCTTGAATTTAAACAAAATAGTTATAGATTTATTATGTACGAATTTTCTAACTTATTTTCTGTGCATTTCCTGGTCTCAAAGTATAGTTTTATCAGTGAGAAATACTACGTTATTTTTGAACACTGAACTGTTTTGGACAGTTATTATAACGATTCACCCATAATGATTAGGAATCACTGAGAACTATTTATAGCTGTTGATCATAATAATTTACTTACATTTTTATTGAATTGGTAAATAGTTTCTTTAGAATACCTCAATATCCAATAGTTTTCAATAGTTCTAAGAATATTGGAACTTCAATAAATTTGTTAAGTTTAGACTAGACTTATTTCAGAATATTAAAAAATAGTCGGAATTAAATTCAGAACTGTATAACGGTTAACTTTGAGAGTACTACCCTTCCGTCGTTCTAAAAAACTGTAACATCATTAAAACTCAATAATTATGAAGCAATAGGGTGGTTATGAAAAATGAGATTATCAAAAATCAGTTGGAGTCTATATGAAGGTTTGAAAACTGACCCAAAGCTAGTATAAATTCCATATATCAGTATGTTAGCACACTTCGAATTAATATTTCGCTATAATATGTGAAAAATAAAAAAAATATTCTTTTTTCAAAGACATAATTCATGAATGTCAGTCATTCTAAAAATGGATGAGAGTTTAATTTCTGATAATGATGTTTTCAGTTTTGAAGGTGTGAACGCGTGAAATCGTACTCTTGAAGGAGAGAAAATTCACTTAAACTTTCTTCCCTTCCTGCGAAAGTAAGATTTCATTACTTAGGAACGAAAATTTACTTACTCAAAAAAGTGGCTTGGTTGTAACTATGCGAATAGTGAATATTATCTCTAAAATCCCATACTTTTCTTACTATACTTAGACACTTTCAATTATAAGTTGGATTAACGCAAAAAAAATAAATTTTTTTTATTTTAACGAAAAGTAAATTATTTTATCGTTGATGTTTGAACTTTTATATTCACGTAAAATTATGTTAAAACATTTTATTGTACGTTTTTTGGATATACAGTTTCGACCCAGACAAGTTTCCAAATTATGTATGTAAAAAATAATTTGCCTTAGTACACAATTATATTAAATGCAATAATTTTGTTTGTCACAATTTTTTACTTCCAAATAAAATCATAATTTATCACGTGTAAAAAATTATTATTTAATTATAACGCATTTTAATATAGCAACTACTGATTTGCTGGGTTGATTATTAAGGTTCATATCATTCGCTATCATACATTTTTAATAAAATCCCTTAAAACGACAACTTTATTGCATGTAAGCTACACGTCTCAGAATTTAATTTCCTTTACTGCGTGTTCTGATGTTACAGCAAAATGGAGGCCACGCCGCACGGCATTAAAGACTCTTTATAGAAGCGTAATGTTGGCACTTTTTGGCGATCGCTTTTAAAATCAGCTATAAATCCTTCTAAGGCAAGTCCATTAAGTTAGTCATTTTAGTTTTTACCGTACTTAATTTCTGCAGGAACTAAATCCTGAAATGTTAAAAAAAAATTGTTTCCACATTAGTGGTACGTAAGTGGGGGTCTAAATTACCAATTTACGTGCTTCACAAATGTTTTGATATGCAAAGGGTGAAACTTTGAAATATTTAATATCCTTCTCACAAAATAAACAAATACTAAAACCGAGTGAGGTAATATGCTTTCATTTTTACTGTCACTGAATTCTTAACAGTTCTGTAATTCTCCTAAATATACATTTATTAGGGCTCTGATTAGGATGTAATTAGGACCTGATCCGAAACTTAATACCTGTGCATCCGGGATGTGATGTATGTAATGCATTAATAAACATGCACTAACAGAAACTATGAAAAACAGACTATCGTGTCTCCTGTTGCTTAACATTACTGATATAACATTATGAACGATGTAAATAATTGTAATCATTTTTACTTGCAGTGTAAGTCTAACGTTGTAAATATGTGCAGCTGCATAAATCATGTAGGGATCAGGAATATAAGGCTGATATTGGACAATTTATTGTATATTCTTAGTATTTGTTTTAACAGACTCAATTTAAGGTATAGTTGGACATCGGAATATAGTATGTTTAGTAAAAATATTCAATACAGTTTCCAAGGAATTCATTTTCATTATTAATTATATTGTTGACGAGAGAAAGTATTACTGTTCCTACAAAAAAAATTTGAATCCTCCAAAAATAATTTGTTTAACAACTTTTATTAATGACGCAAATTTTCTTCTTTTGGCCAGTTAAGGATTTTTTAAAAATGAATGGGTTTTATCGAATGACAGCTTATTTTGTCGAGAAAACCAGTTTCTATACCTTTACCGTACAATTTTTGAAAATTTCTGAAGCTAACATCAAACATCTCTATTTATTTAATAAAAAGTTATTATTTTTCGCAACTTCTGAAAAATGTTAGTGGTCAGGTAAAAAATTTGGAAAAATTCGTTCGGTAAAGTTGTAGAGAATTTTTTTCTTAAAAAAAAATAAGCCAACATTTGTTATAATCCGTTAATTTTTACAAAATGTTTAACTAACCACAAGAAGAAACTTTGAATCATTAACAAAAGTTGTTTATGAAATTATTTTGGCAGATTACAATATTTTTTCAAAAACAATAATACTTTCTCGCTTCAACAATGTCATGATTAGTGAAAAATAAATTCTTAGAAACGTTATTAAATATTTTTCCCAAACATACCATATCGTGGGGTCTAACTACCTTAAGAGTTTCCATCCTAGTAAAAGTAGTAATGATGGTTTAATTTACCATCGTGACTTCTACTTCTTCTTTTCCAATTTCATATTCGACTCAAAAAAAAAATCTCAAAGTAGAGAAAAAAATTTCACTGTAGAAATTAGTAGAATCGGATAATAAAATATATATTTCCACCTATCGCTGTTCTTATTCAGTTCTGTTGGTTTTCACTATTTAAAATATAATTATTATCAATATTTGACTTAATGATATTAAAATGCTCTTTAAGCCTTCGACATTCTGAGTTATTATCACAATTAGTTATATATGACGATTACAATTTCTGAGTGTCCATTTCTCTTACATGCGCATTCATTTATGTCACTACTACATTTATTCTACAAATTACCCTATTCTTTTTAAATAAAACAGTCATTATGCGCAAGATAAATATTAAACTGTAAACGTCATTGTAGAATGTAAATTCATCTTTCTGAAATCGTAAAGAATTTAATGGGAACTAACAATAGCAATTCAAAGTCGTTTTGTAACGACTAACAATTTTGAACTAATTAGTTTTCACAGCAAACCTAATAGTAACTATTAAATATTAGAATTAATTACATCCTATACTAATAATCTTAAATCGTATAACTGCTGAGTACTTAAAATATGAATAATGAATTAATTACATCTTCTTATACCGACAAATTACTATTAAAATTAGGTGCTACTACAATAGCAAGCCAGTAGTATCTTTTACCATTGTACTGTAGAAAAAAATTAATTTTATCAGTGAGAAATAGGAGTAACATAACTTTTTTTCAACATTCTTTTTCAACACTGAATTGTTTGGATAGTTATTATAAAGAATTACTGATAATGAATAAATACTTATCATTAGAAATTATTGAAAACCATTTACAGCTGTTGATTAATATAATTTACGTACATTTTTATTGAAATGGTAAATAGTTTCTTTAGAGTACCTTAATGGAATAGTTTCCAATAGTTCTAAATAATATTGAAACTTAATAAATGTCAATTGAATTATCGACATTGGCCTCAGCACAATAATTCTTCTGAAAACTGGATCATTACAATTATAAACCATCCACACATTCCTATTCAAACCTGTTGAATTAAGGAATTGCTTTAAAAAAATAACACAGAACAATTTCAAAATATGATGTTCGGATACTAAATTCTAGATACAATATGACAAGTCTTAAACTACGGATGTGAACCGACACCTACATTAACTTTTTTATATTTGATTTATTATGACATTCATTTCCTATTAATACTACCCGGGGTTCACAATCCTTTGTGGAATAGCCCTCAGGGAATCCCGAGGATAGAGAACTCTTGTAGAAATTTCAGACGAACTCATTTCCGGCATTGCCGCGCTTAATTCCTGATAAATGTAATTTAAAGCAATACCCTTTAAAATGAGTTCTAATTTACTCAGGGAAATATAATGTTTGTATACTTCATGTTTCTCACTTAAGTTCCCATATATAGGTTTTTTATTCGTAAGTTTCTTTTAAATTAAATTCAAAATTCAAATGAACAATTCTGAAAAAATCACATTTGAACTAAAATGAAGAATTTCCGGAATTATACGATTTAATCTAAAATTTGTAATTAGGAAATTATCATAATTTGCTATTAGGCAAATTTAATAGAGTTTATAATCATTTTTAAATTTGAGAAGAATAGCTTCATAATTCTTCAACTTAATTAATTAATTATTACTTTAATCAATTTCAACAATTATTACTCCTAATGTTCTTAAAATGTTAAAATACCTATTATTCAAATAAAAAAAAAAAAAGGAACGCCAATATATTCTTCAAAATAAAAAACTGACTTGTTACTTTCATGTATACTCGTAAGTTCGACGCAAAAGTTAATGGTCTTGTTTACGTGAAACATTTTGATAAATATTACAACTGTTCAGGAAAAAATATGCTGACGTAATCGTGATTGTACAATATTCGTGATTGCGCCGAATCTAAGCCGATGTGCGACGATCCACATCAATGACAGCTCTATTTTCGGTTCACAACTAAGTTAATTGCCCGTAACCAATGGCATCACAGTATATCTGTATATATCCACCTTAGAAAGAAGGGCATTTTTCCCTTCACATTACTATTGCAGATTGGAAGATAAAATGCAAACAGGCCTATTTAGAAAAATAAAATCGATAATGCGTTTACTTCGCAGTATATGTTTGGATGGGTAGGAAAATACATTTTGGATAGTTCTCAGAATCTAACTGATAAAAAGAACTGTTTTCTAGGAAACGAAAGATCCAGAACTAAGTAATTTTTGCAGCAATTTTTGCCTCATTTTTTATTACACTCTATGAATGTCGTAGTGGATTTTGGTGATGACCATAACTATTAAATTACTATACTGAGAACAAACAATTTGTGGTAGCCTGTTAGCAGACAAATATTAAGTAATATCAACTACATTTTAGTTGAATTAACTAAATGTCCTTGAATCGGTATCATGGTGTAGTTGGAAGCACTAATTTGAAGTTGCATTGTCTAAATATTTATGTGCTAATCAGCAACCACATATTTAATCAAAATTACTAATTTTTTTTTCAGCGTATAAAGAACAAAATCTTTAGCATCGAAATACAGTTCGTGTTTTCTCTTGATTCTTCTTGATAAAATGTACACGGTGTGTAAAGTTACTTGATAAAGGTTTCGTCCACGAGGTCGCAACTAAAACTACTACGCACAACTTTAATTACTTGTTTGCTCCTTGAGAAATAAGAAATTCTTTCGCTAAATTCTACACCTCTGTATTTTATTTTAGAAAACGATGAAATTCATCTGCACTACCATTCATCCACACTTGGATATTGTTTGTGACTAATTATTTTCTACAAGCGTGTATGTCTTTGTCTTCGACCCTGTAAATAAAAAACCGTGTGAGTACATATGTAGATACAGTAGTGTAGTTAAGGTACTGTTGAATCCTGTTCATGATATTAGGTATGTAGAACCGATTTTACACATACAGTAATCTCAGCGTATCTCTAATGTTACCTACGAATACATCCTGACAGAATACAAGCTTAATGTACTTGTTTGAACTGTGACAACCTGGTTTGAGATGTTACTTAACTTTGGTTCTTTCATGTACTACTGCATTTATAGTCTTAAGACTCTATAATTACTCTGGGAGGCAATATTTCAGTAACAGATAAATGACGGAAATGTACATGATTTAGTCATTTAATTTGCCAAATTGAAAAAATGATCAATTAAAACGCGTATAAAGGATCTCGCAGGCACCTCGACGACGTCCAGAATTTGTACCAATTGAATTTTCGACATGTCCATAATCTGTCACATGACACTAATAATCACGGCTATTGTCCAACTGCGACTGATTAAATAGCCTAAACATAATAGCGTTTCAAACCTCATTTCATAAATTTAGGTTCGGAAGATAAGATAGCTAGAATACTCATTGACGTATCCAGATGGGGTTACAAAAAATAATACAGAAATGTTTAACTCATGATGCGCAGTAAGAGTGAGGTTTAAATAAGGCACGGAATTTCCATGAATGAATATTGGACATCTGGAGCAACCTGAGTTATTATAAATAATTTTAAAACAACCAAATGTTGGGGTTTAAAACGACCATTATAAAAGGTCTGAAGTCTGAATATATGACATCCATGATTCATTTTGCACCATGTCCACCAAACAGCATTTTATTAATCCAATTTGGATGTCCAAGATAAATATTATGGAAATCTAAGAGTGAATGAAAAATTGAATAACTACCCATTATTTTATTTCCAAAAAGAATATGCAGAATAGAGCAATTTCGTAATCGCCTACAAAGAGTTGAATAGAATGCGCCAGCAGAGATATAATTTAAAAATTGTCAAACCAGACTTTTGTATATCTAAAGCGAAATAAAACCTTTGGACCTCAGAGTAAAGCAAAAAAAAATTTAATTCTTGCGTCAAACATCTAGCTATGTCCAGGCAAGTGAGTCCATTAAAGACCCGTTCGGTCATCAAAAGCTATCTCTATTTCATACGTTCATTCTATATTTTTAATAAGATGTCATTATATGGGCGTAACATAAATATAGGCTGAACATCCAAATATCTACATTCAATGGTGGTCAAGACTTGTCCGTACGCATGACAATTAATGAAAACAAATTCTTTTATGTTCCAAATATAAATGTTGTATGAACTTCTGGGTAAGTACAATTGATGTCTATACAAGTAGATTGAACATTCCTTTCGCATCCATTGCAATGCAATTCCTACTAAAAGGGAGATTTGGTTACACCTATTCGTATATATCTTCGTTGACCGATTTATAGAATGACCACTAATTCTTAAAAAACAATTTTGTGATTTCTACAATTCATTTTTCTCACAAAACGCATATACGATGGGCGTATACATGCATGCTGGCCATTACACAATCTTCTCGATTCACTCCTTTAAGATTGAGCACTGGACGTTGAAGATGCATCCATGCATTACATACACGAGATGGTCTGAGGTGAAGGACCTTGATGCTTACTTTATTGCTCATTTGTAGATTGATAGACGCAAAATGAACATCACATGTACATAGATCCATTAGATTACCAGCGATCGGGATACTAGAATACGACCCTAAAGTTAGACTGAGGCGGATAGAAAATGTTATCTTGTTTTGTTTCGTATTTGATAAGAACTGAGATACAGTTGCACGAGTATATGTAGATTTAAGAATCTAGAATGTTTTGATAATTGCTAATGGCAATAATTAATGCCTCTATCAAACGTAGGTTTATAACCAAAATGCAAGTTCACTCTCCAGTGAACATTTCATCATTTTTTTCATTCACCCCAACTTTCATGACGATCAAGTTTTTTTTTATAGCTATGAAGGCAACGACATTAATAGCGTCATTTCGGACTTAACGCCCTATGAAATACGGACAAAACTGTTCCGTCACTACGATCGGCTCGACCCGGTTGCCGTCAGTCGAAACTTGACTTGTATTGTTACAAACACAGAGTCAGCATCGTGGCTAACCCTCCACCCCGCCGTTACCGGGAATTATCGATCGGTCGCGTGGGTCGGATGCTGTACTACTCCTGCTGATGCCGGGACAATACACCTTATCTCCACTTCGATTCTGCTCCCAACGTCTCGGATTTCGCCGTCACCGTCAACGACGGCCATGGTCGCCTTATTACAGACGTTTCCAAGTGCCCCCCGAGACCCATTAATCCACTGGAAGAATATATTTTCATCCCCGAGCCTTTGTTCTTTCGAGTCTTCCAGAAATGCGCCCGAGTATATTTACCCTCTTCCACCGAAAGCGAAGGGATCAGATTCCTCCTCCGATACCCGATTATTTATCACTTCCGTTAAATTCATCGTAAGAATATAAATTGGGTTCAATAGTCGACTTTTCTTTTCCATGGAAGCTGGGATTAACCTGTTCCAAGGAACTACTATTATTATTCAATGATTCTAGATTGTTTGTTGTAATCAATGTTCCTTTATCTGATCTCTTTACATCAACCTTTTTTATACTGGAACGTCAAAATGTATTTTTCGAATCAGGTCTCTGAAACTGATTGAAAATGAATGAAGCGATATTCAACGAAAGAAAATAGTTGATGTAACTGTTTAAAAAATATTTAATAAAAAGTAGTCAAAAGGTGTTCGCCTTGGGTAGAAATCCAAATATTGCTAATAACTTGACAAAGTCTACACAAAATACCAACAATTTAGTTAGCTTAGAAATTTTGTAAAATGATTTTTTAGTTGAATGTTGTACGGAAAATTTTCTAAAGAAGTAATGGTTTTTACAGTTTTGTACAGCACATGGAGTGCCTTGAGATTTCTCTTATAGGACACTTGAGTGAGGGTAGTAAAAGCGGACATAGACGTCCTGAGGTTCACGCAAGAACGTTCAAATGTCTGCTTTTATGGTTCTACTACTACACCATCATGTATTGAGGAAATCAACAGGAAGATAAAAGAGGTTTAGGTGTTCTTCATGATGTCCTGCGGTAGGTGTGGTCTAGCAATTATAACTAAACTTTATAATTATAAGATTCAAGGCCAAGTGCCTTTGTTAAATTACTCAGATAACTTAATTTTGCATTCATCATTGAAATTAGTTATTGAACATTTCATCTTGGATTGAATACTTCTTTTCGTTATACAGATTTGAATAAAAATTTTAATTTAACCATTATTGAAACAAATGATTGAAAAAATCAATCCAAAAAGTAAATATGATTAATTATATTTTATATGTTCAGTAGAGAAGTCCGTTGTTGATCAGCCATCGAAAAAGTCCGTTGTTAATAATCCTTCGTCTCTTTCAATTCGTTTCTCAGTGAAGTTTTTATCTTTTTTTTGTGTAATAATATTTTCAACATTGTCAACAATGTCACGACACCGAAAATGTCTATTCTACACATAAAGTTGTTTTAAGCACCACTTATTTCTCAAATAAGAACGACCTGCCTAAAAATCGAATCTATAAGAATTAACTAATTGTTCTCAAAAATGTTAGCCGTCATTCATAATTTGAAAAATGTTGCTCTATTTAAAACTCCAGATAATATAGAGTGTTGGTGTTCCCATGTCTAATGTGGAGAAAAGACGTATAGCATGGCGTTAAACGCTCCCTTTCTGCCACCCCTTGAGTATCTCGTAACGGCCTGCACAGATCAACACCCAATAAAGGCATCAATCGAAACTTGCTCTCAATAAAAAGCTACGTAAAATGAACAGTACTTAGTGTTCGAGAAATTATGAATACTCTAATACACAAGATTTTCACCATGTGTGCATACAATTCCATTCTGAATTTGATCAATTATCTGGCCAATAATTACAGTTTATTTTCTATTCTGGAAAAATAAAAAATATGTATACATAGAAACGTTTCCCTAGAATCTGACATTTTTTCTAGAATTTTATATTTGCATGTACAGACTTCTGCTGCAATCGGCAACGCTACGATTTCTTTATACGATGTCAGGAACTTATATCCCACATAAAGGGCATGGGTAATGGATTTATTTGTGGTTGGAGATGCAAATTCTTTGATGGTAAACATCTACAATCGTTTTCAAAGAAGAGCAGCATTACACTGTAAGGACATAAATGTATTAGGTCTTACAAAGAGTGACTTTATCGTAGCATAAATTTAAAAAACCTGGTCACAATATTTCCCAATTCCTTTGAATTAGTTAATGTGAATTTATCTAGTCTTATAATCCTGGACATCCATATTAGATTTCCTAGCTTTCATGGATCCTGCAATGATGTTTGCATATTTGTAACACATTCTTACATGGTGCATCGTCAATGACAGATGCAGTATTTACTGGGAGTATTTACTGTCGATGGTTCTAAGAGAGGTAATATATAGGTCTTTGCACACGTAATTGTATCCAACTACAATGAAAATCTGCCAGAACAGTCTGCATTTTTTAACCACCACTAAACAGAAAATAATAGAACAGACCTGCTCCTCTGTTGAAAACATATCTGTTAATAAAAAACGTTCCATGCGAAGATAGCTAAAGAGGCAACTCAGAACACCGTGTGTCATTAAGATCATGCCCTCTATAATAGTAAGTCCAGGTCAGACCTAAATCTACTAGAAGAACCGTAAATCGTAGGTTCAAATCCAGATCAAACATCCCACAAGCCTTCAAAATAAGATAATGCAAAAATCCATCTTCATCACTAATACTTTGTAAGCATGCAACAGCCGTTAAAGTTGAACAGAAAATTTATAGGTAATTGCAGATACAACCTCCAGCTGTAGTGCAGAATAAGAATAATAACAGGTAAAAACAACTTACCTGAACAAAATCTGACGAAGGAATTTGCTCCGATTAACAAGATGAAGATTAACTTTTGTTTTGTTTGTTTCATTATCTACAGCATATTATTATAATTCCACTGAGATGCCGATATTTTGTACGTATTCTTGTTATCGGACCGATGTAAACCCCTCAGGGTACGAGAGATCATGTCAAAAAAGTAGGATGTCAGATAAAGCACGTTTTCGTAAATCTCATGCCCATGTAAACCAATGGGCTCTATCTAAAGAACTTACATGATCTCACTTAGCTCGCAATGTTAAAATGATATCTCCAAACTGCCTATGCTGCCATATGATCAATGATGAATGTTGCACCAATGTGTCTACACTGGCGATAACAAATTTCAAGGTCATTGAGGATTACATTTTTCCAAATATGAGAATATTTCATTGTAATTGACCTAGGTACGTCCAACTCTCATTGACTAAAACCACCCTCGTCCAGATACCAGATGGTGAGCCGTATGAAGGTGTGTCGTCTCTAACACGCAATAGTCACCCCAAAACACGTTTGACACAAAATCAGCGACCAAACACCCGACATGAAATTAAGTGGAAGAGGTTAGTGATTTTTATTCAGGCTCACACTTCTAAGACAGAAATACCGAGCTTAGCATTAGATATAATAAATGCGGTCAAAGCCCGTACTCGACTTTCAATCACAAATTTAATTACGTAGGAAACAAGAAACATATTTAGATTTTGCAAAAGCCGAATATTCCTATCATTATTATTATTTTTATATTTTTATTGTTATTATTACTAAATATACTCATCACCACACACGTAAAAATAGCTATCAGATTTAGCGTATGTCTTTAAGATTAGCAACATTTATTCTTAACATAAGATTAAACAACATTGTTATATTCACTTAATTTGTTTGAATTCACAAAATTCATTAATACTTTTTATATATACATATACATTTTTATTTTTATTTTGACAAAGGATAACGAATACTCACAAAACATGTATCAAATTGGTTAAAACTTCTTATAAAATTGGTTTGCACATACACCCTTACGTACATACATTTAATATGTAAAACTTACAAAATTGCACTTGAGAATAAATTACAACACATGAATTTCTCGTTCCATAATTTGAACAGTAGAAAGTTTAGTTTCTAGGTACAAAAACTGATTTACATTCATATTTACATTATTTTTACGGGGTTTTCACGCGACAAATTACAACAAAATATATTTTATTCCGGTTTTCGAGATCTAGTAAATGGAATGGACGCACTACTGACATCGTAAACGTCATCTGGTTTATTTTTCTTCATTAAAAAATGCCTTACATTTTTGCAGAGTTTCACATAATCCGACAATTTTGACATGAAATCTCGATCTATCTCCTGTGACATCTCACCTTTAGTCGGATTCCATCTTTGATTCCGTATTGTCGACTCCCTATTGTTGGATACATCGTGGTAGAAGTAATCCCTTTCCTTAGATTTCGAAAAATTGCAAACTTGCGGTTTATTCCATTGGGCATCGACATTTTTCTTCTCGGTCGCTCGGAACCTGTCAATGGAACGCGAGTAAAATGCTCGGAATTCAGGACTATTCTCGAAACGTCGCAAAGCTTCTAGTTTATCGTACGCAACACGAAAATCGCTGTCTCGGTAGTATTCTTTTTTCCTCTTTACATACCCTGTTTTTCGCACTGGATAAGAAAATTTACATCTGGATACATTGGGTTTGAATTTTGATGAACTTCGCAATGCATCACTGCCACCTGCCATTCGTATAAAATCCGAACCTCCATATTCGCAATGAAGTCGAGCGTCAGAACAATCAAAGTATTGTGATGACCGAGATCTTCTACAGTCCATTTGACCATCCGATTCTTCAGAATCATCGTCATAGTCATGACAATAACTTGATCTTCCATATTTATTGCGACGTGATCTGGTTTTACACCATTTGCGTTTAAAATCAGCGTCTGATGTAGAGGGTTTTTTATCCATCAACAATTTACAAAGTTTGGCCCGAATGATGTGCCTAATCCTATCGATTGATTTATAATGGAAAGGGTCACAAAGAGATTCCGCAAATTGTGAATTTTTAACATTTTTCCAACCACGTAAAGCGCACTCCTCCACATGCGATCGATATTTTTTATGCGCTGGACATCTTATGTAATTATATTTATCCGGTTTCGCTTTGTTTTTAGATTTGCCTCGATCTCGTGCATCGGTCGCGTTCTTCTGTTTAGCATTATTGCATCGAAACAGAGGGTCATCCAACAAAGCACATACTTCGTTGACCATCGACTTCCTCGCATTGGAATCCTGACAATCGGAAGAAATTTGTTTACAACATGGATCCGGTTGGATTATTTCTACCCTTCCCTCTTTACACTTCATCTTCCTATTTTCTTTTGATTTCTTGTTTGATCGGATTGAATCCATAGAGTTTGTTGATTTACATATTGTCACGTGGTTCGATATTATAGATGCCGCTGAATTGCAGGGTCTACAGGTGGTTTTGCAACAAGGCGTTTCTTGTATGTGACATGAAATGGGTGGTATGCTAAATTGCCGATTAAAGGATTGTGTTGAGTTGTTACAATTTTCACAGCTATCCTCAACACCGCAGGTTTCTTGAAAAGTGCATTGCGGAGTAAGAAAGTCTTTAATTTTTTGTACGACAACATTTTCTTCAAAAAAAGATGGGAAATGTTCGCGTTCTTTTTTAGAACATTGACACGAATCGTCACCATGTACCGGATATATTATTTGTCTACAGTTGTTACACACTGGAGTTGAAGTTCTATAATGTTCTTCGGTCTCTTCGTGGTAGCGAATTTCTTTTCGAGGTTCGACTATGTTGACACGAGACATGCAAACATTAGCTTTTGATTCTTTCCGTGATTTTTCATTTTCCGAGACAGAATATTTTTTCAATGCAGTTTTCAAATTTTCATCCGGCGTGGGAGGTTTTCGGCGAAACATGCTTGAAGGTTTTTCCTGCACTTCACATGAAGATGGTTTGCAAGGTTCAGTAGTGAATTTCATACCTGATGTTTTTTTTCGTGAACTATTACTTTCTTTTGATGATGATCTAGAATTATTTTTTGATGATGATCTAGAATTATTTTTTGAAGATGATCGCGAATTTTCTTTAGATGATGATCGAGAATTATTCTTTGATATCGATCGAGAACTGTCTCTCGATGATGGTTGGCTTCTATCTTTCGACGATGGCCGACTTCTATCTTTTGACGACGGCATAGTTTTCTCTTTCGATGTCCCTGATTTTTTTTGTGAAGAAGTTTTTACTTTGTCCTTAGACGAAGGTTTAGTCTTTTTATCTTTTGACGAAGATTTAGATTTTCCAGATTTATCTGCCGAAGTAGGTTGTCCTTTACCTTTTGGCTTTGTCGAGTCACCGCATTCAAACTCTGATGAAATCGAATCACAATCCGTGGGTGGACATTCATCTTCCGAGCTAGATTCACACTCTTCTTTTATTGACGGTTGACATTTATCTTTTGATGCTGATTCACACTTCTCTTTCGTATTTGGGCATTTGTCCTTTGATGTTGATTCAGCCTTTTCTTTTGGTTTGGAACATTTATCTCTTGATGGCGGAGGACATTTATCTTCGGAATTTGATCCACGCTCTTCCTTTTTTACTGCTTGACATTTATCCTTTGAGGTTGACCCACACTGTTCTTTAAATTTTGCACATCTATCTGTTGATGATGAAGAACTTTTTTCTTTTGACGATGCACATCTATCTCTCGGACTTGGTTCACGCTCTTCTTTTATTATCGGTTGACATTTTTCTTTTGATGTTGATTTTTCACGTCCAGACTTATCTTTCGAGTTTGGACATTTATCTTTAAAAGATGCTGAGCATTTTTCTTTCGAAGTCGCTTTGCCTGACTTATCTTTCGAGGGCTTTGGACACGTCTCTAAAGAATCAGAACTATCTTTCGACAGTGGCTCACACACTTCTTTCGACTTTGGACATTTGCTGTTCGATGGTGAACGTCCTCGATCCTTCGACGATTTCCCACTGGCTGATGGTTTTTCTTTTGATTTCTTTGATTTTTTAGTTTTTTCGTCCTCATCATTATATTTTCTATTAGACTTATCAGTGCCCCCACTGTGACGTTGTGCTACAATATACTGATTCTGTGACTCTGAGTAAGGTTCGTTTCGAGATATAGCTCTAATACTTGATCTCTTTATTTCTGGTGGCTGCTTATATTGACAATTTTGGCGCTGAGATTTTAAAGCTGACGACCAGTCATTGTACGAATCAGAATGACGAGATTTTTCAGGAGATGAATTTCGTACTGGTGTGTTTTCGTCAGAATTGCACATACAGGAAACGCGAGCCTTATTAACATAGCTCTTCTCTTTACATCGCGTAGGTATGCGAGAACTTTGAGGTTTTTTTTTATTTAAACGCGTATTAGATGATGTGTGATCACATTCGGTGTCTCGAGCGGTTTTATCTGAAGAACTAGCACTTTTTCTTTTGTCATTCCAAGTTATTTCTTGCGAGCAGTAACGATTAGGTACAACATCATGCTGATGATTCCGACTGCTAAATGATCTCGGAGATAAAGAATCCGAATCTCTACGGTGCCCGAAACTGAACTCATCTTTTGCAAATTTAGCACTTTTAGAATTACGTACTTTATTGCAATCGTCCTCATCTTTCTTGCATAATCTACAATCGAATCCTTTACATTTGCAACCTTGGTGTCTACTAGTCTCATATTTTACACACTGGTTATCATCATTTTCAGCATTGGATTTACTGTCACGTATTTTCAATTTCGATTCGCAGATTTGTCTTTTCGAATGTGTGTCACGTGAATCATCAGCCGTCAGATTTTTCATATATTTATCATAATTTTTCTGCACATTACACCAGCATTCCTCACTTTCCTCGCGAATTACGCTTGAGCGACACCATAATTTCTTGCAACTTGAGCTATTTTCACTGTTAATTTTATCACTGTCAGAATCTTTTTTATTTCGTTCCTCAAAACTTCGTCGTCTATCTTTCATGCTGTGTGAAGATTTAGAATTGCATTTCATTGATGGTTGCGAATTAGTTACTTTGGCAGAAACTAAACAAACTTTTCGGTCATCCATAGGCTTGAGTTTGAATGACACATATTCTGGACGAACCTGACAGAACAAACACATGTTTCTGATATCCTTGTAATACATTCTGGTCAGAATGTCATTTAAACACTGAGTCACGTGATCAACACATTCATTTAGCTTTTGTTGGAACTGTGAAGAACTCGAGTCTATAACATCTCTATCTACCCTACGTATATTATCTAAGAGGGGCCCGGCATCACAAGGTAGACTAAGATAATAAACTTTTATAGATTTATAAAACTTATCATCGTGATGATGGCTTGGAGAAATTATACGAATTTTTAATTTTAATTTTTCCTCCATCCACTTTTCTTTGTAAAATTTATCGCTCATTTTCTTTGAGTTCCGTTCTTCGCGTTGGAAAAACTTTGGATTTACGTAATATGACGCCGCATCGTCATTTAAATCAAACTTGCAATTTGAATTCATTTTGCATATAATTTTTCTCTTTTTTCTTCCAGTACTTGAATCGTTACTTAACGAACATTCATCGACTTCTGCTGCAAGGTCACTTGAGAGACTAGAGCTTCATGAAAATATGATAACTTTATTTTCAGAAAATCAAAGTTGATTAATAAATATATTTATATATTGAAATTCATCTATAGGTACAGTAGTAGGTTTACCTACGTCGATCGATCCGGTTTGATCCAGTACTGATTTTGATTGACGTACTCCCAATTTTTAAAAAACCGAATATAATTTAAATTAGTTTCATTGAAATCTTGAGAATTTTTCGGTGCTTTTTCAGGGGAACGTGGCAAAGCTGAAGATGTTGTTGCAACACAATCATTGCATGGATTTTGAAAATTTGCTGGAACTGGGTCATGAAACCATGGCATCAGATTAAGAAGATGTTGCGGGAATTTGTAACTTTTCCCATACGCAAAATTTTGAAGTAGAAAACGGACTCGATACTCCGAATTTGGAACGAGGATTTTTTTGATAACGTCGACGAACGTGCCATATTTCTCGTAATCGGTATTTTCCGTTCGTTCTAGCAAATAATTCCAGGACTCGTACTAATACGAAATGTAATAAAATTAAATACAGTTTAATATGGCATAAAGAAGGTATTGCAAAATATACAGTAATAATAGGTTATTTTAATTAAATTGATATCAACATAAATTTATTACAAAAGTGAAACAATGAAATAGGTTATAAAATACCATAAGTACCTTGCATATTCCAAAAGGCGAGACTGACGCACAAGTGTCATTGTGAGTATTTATTTGTAAACTTTAAGATGATATTTATTTATTAAATATAAAATGATTTTCAGTTACCAATAATTTATCAACATATGTGTGATTCGGAGAAACTTCGGTCATACTAGGAATTCACCCACAATTCTCGGCACTCGTCTATTGCATTGACGTAGAGGTTAAGCATTTTAATTCTTTTCTTACTAAGAAATAGGCATTTTATTCCACCGATCATTGTTATCAAAATAACTCATAGAATGACTTATTCACGACACTTTAACGTAATGATTCTTTATCGCACAAAAACGGTTGATTTTATTATGAAATTGTACAAACTACTATTTGAGTGTAGGACATCTGTAAACCATAACCTGACTTTATGCGTAACATAATTTGTCAATGTAACACAGCAGGAATCAAATCTCTTAAAAATGATTGAACATTCAGTATAATTAACATTTACGATATTCAAACTTTTATAAATCATTAAATATATATTTAGAACAAGGATTAGGAACTTAGGAGCAATAATAAAATTATTATTTCAGGGAATTCAACATCGATTCAATTAAAACTGTTTCAATTATGTTTAAATAATTGGTGTGAGTAACAGTATGGTGTGTATGATTCAAGAAGTCATTAAACGAATGATTTTTAATAATTTTTGTTTAAAAGTTCATTCTCCAAAACAATATCGTCAATGGTCGCTCAGAACAATTGTTTTGGACGTATATATAATGTATAGCAAGCTTATTAAACTAAACTTATTTCTTCGTATTACGGTCTTTTATTATATTAATATATTATTTGTTGGTATTAGACACGAATTGAGTGGCGTATAACCTTCAGCTTGGTATTTTATATAGTTTTCGATGTGAATGAATACAATCCTGCGATTGAACAAAACATTAACTAACATGTCCCATGAGTAGAATTGTACTGTAATCGCCGCTGCCTACGACAAAAAAACCTTACTCTCTAAACTGCACACCATAGATAACTTATTTGTATTATTGATTTACGCCATAAGGCAAAATAAAACACATTGCAGTACTTTACTTTCACAAACCTATAATAAAAATAATTTTGTAACATATGTATTATCATCATTAAATATTTTCTTAAATTAGTGGGTGGTTGTGGCAATGAAATTTGAAAATAAAAAATAATAACAAATAAATTTGAATATAACGTTAATAGCAAATACAAAAAGTTTAAAAAAAAGAAAAGAAACGCCACCCATAATTATGAATAGTATCAGCGGCGGTCCGACATGATTTTTTTTTAATTGATCACTAAAGAAAATGATGAAAACTCTCTGATACATTATAGAAGAAATTCATACGGACTTTCTCCGTTGGTCAAGAATAATTTAGTACCAAAATTAGTAGTTACGCACCGACACAGATTCGTTTCGGCGTTCAGGAATAATTTAATATATGGTACTCGCAATAACTATTGTGCCAACGCTTCAGTCTATAAGTAATCTTACCATATCGAAAATAGGAGTAGGAGTAAATATTACATCCGTACTGAAATGCTCTGGCGGTTTATATTCGTTTAATGCCGCAAATAGTGTCCGTAATTAGTATTGTGTCTGTACTGACAATCTACTAGACGATAAAAAAAACTTTTCAAAATGAACGTTCCCCAAATGTTTTGATTGAGCATTTAACTAATAATAATCGGAAGGTTTCGGGTGCAGCATATCAATCTGAAGCATGCTCCTCATTTTTTTTCTTTTTCACGATCAAGTCAGTTCATTTTCCTGGTATCTTTGCAATACATCTGAGTTGTGCATACAAGTTTCTGACTTGAGTACGGAAATCGTTGGAAAATTTGAAATAAGAATGGTGTAAAATACCATCTAATTCGTTCATTACAAATCATTAACGCAGTAACAAATATTCGGATGTTGAAAATATTAGAAACTTGAAAATAATTCTACTGTACCGTCATGCAAAGTTTGGAATGTGTAATCAATTTCCACGAAAACTTCAAAAATATTCCTGAACAATTAGTAATATATGCCTTGAAAAATCTCATATCTTCAACATCCGCACTTTAGGTAGCTTCGACTAATTTCAACAATCCATGTGTGATCTTCTTAATCATGAACTTAATTTTTTAATAGAAAATTAAATAGTTAATATGATCGATGACAAGAAAATTATTTACTCATCATCATAAAATAACTTTGTATTCTTATAAATGAATAGATGAATCCTTAAACGATGGGGTTATACATGAAAATTGTTCGAAATTAATAATTCGATTACAAGTATTCAAAACAAAGATAAAAGCACAATTAAGTATTAGTTAACTAATAAACGGTTCGTAACATTTAGTAGACATTTGAAAAGCCCGCAACCAAGCAAATTTCATCATGTACACAGCCGATAATTGTATTAAGCCCGCACAGCAGGACTGTGGAAGCATCAGCAAAATTCAGAGTGCGCAAGAGATATGCTAATGTGTTTTGCGTTGGGGTACGGCAGAATGTCGACGTCGAGGGGTTGAAAAGCACCGAGCGGGACTATAAAGATATACGAGAAGAACGTGCGCAATAGGGAACATCTCGTCTGCACCGCAAGAGGAGAAAACAATGAAAAGGACCAAGAGCGAACCGTCGGAAATAAACGCGAGGGAAAGATGGAAAGGGACAAATAGCGTTCAAAGGCTTTAGAAAGAGACCGAGCAAGAGGAAAAGCTAAAAATTTCGAAAATACTATTGAATATTCTAATGCAAAATGGGTGGAAATAAATTGTAAAAATAATAAATATGATAATTTTGGGTATATAGGTGTTGTCAGATAAAATACATTATTATTAAAGGCAGTTATTTATAATCGAGAAATGTGAATATGAAAATTTTTCAACTCTCATTTCTGAAATGAAAAACTTGATCATTTATCGATTTCGCGCTCAACGGCGCAAAATGGCACATCGAGTAAATTACAACGTCTGCAACAAGTACTTGAAGTGTTGAAAATCTTCGATGTTCATCACCGAACATAGATTCCTTCGCAAATATGTGGCAATGACATCAAATGATTATACATTAGAGTCCCGGAATAATTGCGTCTCGCTCTATTTTCGTCCCATCATATTTTCCCGCTTCGGTCCCGTCATATTTACCTATCCCGCTCTCTTTTTCCCCCACCTTGCGGACTGGGGCCTCAGGAAGGGCCTGCTCTTACGGCAAGAACATAACGCGACTGAGCGAAGTGGGTGAAGCGACGCTCCCCTTCTTTTGGTAAATATAACGAGACGGAAAGGGAATACGAGGAGCCGAGCAGGCAGGTAGATATAGCGGGACTCTGCTGTATATTAGATGTATGATGTACGATAGTATTGATACTCTCAGGATTTTTATCATTCAAATGTCGAATGTTGATAATAATGTTGGATCATTTCAGAATACGAATATGTCTGATGATTACGATAATGTCTCATGACGACGACGTAACCCCAAATGACGTTGATAATGTCCTAGGAATATCATATTGCAGGATGATGATGGCGCCCAACTCTGAAATATGATAACGGTAAAATGGTAACGACATATGATGAAGTTAAATGCAGCCGGAATGCTGATGTTATGCTGATTATTTTAATAACTCACTCACTAAATTCCATACAATGAACAGAAATATATAACGTATAATTTAACGTTTCTAACTGGTATTTTCAGATTTATAAATTGTATTTTGTTTGGAGATATGTAGGGAAGCGCGATGGAATTCTGGCAATACAAATTTTCGCTGGTATTAAAATTGAAATCTCCGGACAGTGTATGAGAGAACGAACAAATTTATTAATAGGCCCTTAGAGACGGATAAAGCGTTTCAGTTATCATGAAGCGCTGATATCCGAATTCCCCCTCTAAAACCTACAGCTGTTCGTAGCCTGCAATTTGTTCGTATGATTTAATTGTTTCATTATCATCTACCCTGCACTTTTCATCATATACATTTACTTGAGGATGCATCAAGGAGTTCATATACATGGGACGAAATATTTTATTTTTATTGTGCTATTCTGCCACTAGATATTCATACAGGTATTAAATCCGCTCATTTGAATACTCAAGGTTCGACATACGAGTATTTCCATCCGTTTCCATATGTTCTTAAAAAGAGTCAATGCCATCCCTGCAAAATCGTATCGTCAATATCAAGGTTCTGTGCTTTTTCAAGTACGTTATATGTTCCTTCAGAAAAAGTCATAAAATTATATTGAAGGAGTCAAATAATTTGTTAAACTCAAAAGGAGTTAATTAAGTAGATAAAACAACAGATAGGAAGTTATCACATCTGACTGCTGTGAAGCAGGACAAACTCTTATGCTGCTCGTCAGTATTTTTAAAATAGAAAAAGTTGTTTTTCAAGTATAATTCAGAAGGCCTACCATGAAAAAAAGAGAAACAACAAGATATACATGTATATAGGTCTTTAGTACAAGGATCTCCATAAGTAACTGATGTATTATATATGTATATTACTTTTATTTAAATGTAATATTATTTCTTATAGAAAAAATTGTTGCTGTGAGACCGCCAAGAAATCGTTGATCAATTTTGCTGGTTTCAAAAGCTCATTGGCTTCTGTTGTATATTTGTTGACTAAATAAACTATTCGTTAATATTTGCTAATTATAAAAAATCTTATTTGCAAGTAAGAAACCTTTATTATGTGATTGTTAAGTAGTAATTTCTTCGTGGTTGTAAAATCATGTTGCAATTAGTGCAAAAAGGATTCCATGCGATTGTAACATAACCTAAAACGTTAAAGCAGTTGTTTTGTACAGATTTACAAAATAAATATCTTAATATAATAAAACCTGAGTACTATTTCGCACTTTCTTTCTTTTTAGATATAACTAAAACTAACCTAATAAATCCTAAACGGACAATTTCCTTACCTTACTTTTTGGCTCGGATTTGGATTATATATATAAAAAATATCTCTATATCATTTCTATATCATTTACCACTTTAAAACTGTAGGCGATAAAATTGAATTTCGAAATAGCGACAGCCAATACGGAGGCTTATGGCCGAAAATGTTATGCCATTTACGATTTAAAATAATAAATGTCATCTGAAAAAATATTTTGATGCAGTTTTTGGTTTGCTGATGAAGAATCCGACGCTTAATTTTCGAACTTCAAACATGGCGAAGATATTTTAAAGACTTGTAGAAGATTTTTATAAGAAATGTTTTGAAGATATCTCAACTTTCATAAAAAATTTCATATATTGGAATATTTTCAAGACGTCGACCGCGGTTCAATTAAAATTGTAGCATTTAAAGAAAATATATTCTGCTACGTTTGTGTAGCAATTTTTTGGAAGGAACAAACATTTTTGTAGTACTCTATGTCGAATCAAAACAATGTGCTATGTATTGTATGTGTTTCTAAAACCAAATGTCGACTTTCGAAGATCAAAACCACAACAATTCATGAGGAAACTCGTATTTCTATGCTTGCTTCGAAGCGGACAACCGCCGCTAGGTGCGATCGTAAATCTCAGCGCTCTTTTTTATTCTCGATATAGAAGTGAGTTTCGATTTAGAAGGTATGCTGGGTTGGTACATTCTACTTTACAAATAGTTTTTTGATATTTAGGTCTTTATTTTATTTTATAAAACATCTGCAACTAAAATTGAATATGAGTCGTTGAAGTCTACACATTTTTTTTGTTTGTTTAAAAAAATATCGAATACTGCACAAACAAAGCAAAGGTTAATTTTGAAAATTCTGAAAATAATATAATTTTGTACAAGCTTTAAATGATACAAGAACTTAAGAACTCAAAGATATACTTTATCATTTAAATCGAAATCTATTTCTTTAGAGTAAATAATCTTTATCACAACGTATGGCAATATTTAAATCTTTGTTTAGAAATAAATCACTTCATGATTACTACAATGTGCTTGGTAAATATGTGTTATTAATTAATCAATGCCATGTGGATAAGTAAAAAGTGTCGTATGCATGTCGGCATTTTTCAGTGTTACGACTCTGAAGTGCACAAATCATTTCCAATCAATAATGATGTAAGCATCATATATCAAGTTAACTTTGCCTTAGTGCGTACTCAATTCGACAGGACGTGTTACAGCCAAGAAAATTGAATATCCCTCTAATCGTCCCCCACCAACTAGCAACTGTAGAAAACACTCTCCCCTCCTATCGATTTGTTATTTAATTAATCATTATTTAATCAATCATAAAGTTTTTTTCAATTTTTAATCCAAACTTCTCTGCTGCATTCAAGCAATGGAACATTGGGTATTATAATATCAACCGAGGCTCATTCACCACACTGATATAGGCTCTAAAGTTATTTTTTGCTTCAGAAATTAAAGACCGTATGTTTCATTAATTTAGGAAACTACTATTAATTGAATGAAAGTAAGAAAATAGCGAAATAAAAATATTAGGTAATCAATAATAATATACTGTATAATAATGAATATTGAGAAGCTGACTGAAACTTTCAAAATTACACGAAAATCATAGACAATATGAAATTGGTATAAAAAACATTTTTTTACACTCCGTGCGAGAAACTAGATTTTTTGCACTACGTCAAAATTTTCAGATGCGTAAAATCGAGTTCCGCATACGTATTATTAAAAAATATCGTATGGAACACGAACGAAACCAACGACCCTCGTCGGAGATCGATAATTGCGCCCTTGTTGCATAATATACTATTATTCAATACGACATTTTATGCATATCCTAAACACCGGCACCTTCATAGCATTTTTCTACATCTGTTCAAAACAAAAGCATAAGACACATGTTTCCGTTTTAACCGATATAAAACCGATGACCATTATACGCAACAATTACATTTTTAGGGGGTCCACAAATATTTAATAACATAACAACTCACATGCTTCATATCCCTAATCATTCACCTCGAAATCTTTAGAGAAGCTCTTACCATTTATGTGAACGCCATGGATTTTGAATTCTGCGACCTCCAAATTGGACCAGCCATTTCTTATTTACCAAAGCAATCTTCACAAGGAGCTAAATTTGTAATGGGACTTGCTCAAACTAATTCATACAATATTTGAGAAAACCATTAAAGACCAATCTAAATGTCTAAATATGACACTAACATATATCTGTGTTTCACGTACTTTTTGATAAAAATCTACCATCGAGAATGAGGCTATTCAGTATTGTGAACTTATTTGCAACCACCCATTGTTCATGGCCTTACAAATGTCATAAAATTTGCTTATTTGATAGATTTATCTCGTGCAGGAGTTGCGGACATATCGAACTCTTACTCAGTCTCGAATGGTTCGTACACTGACTGTTCCCGATGTTTCAAAACATGATAACGCCTCTTTATTGTCGTTATAATCAAAATTACATGAAAAAATTACCAAGTTAAAAATGTTGTTTTATACGAAATATAATTAATCACAACATTCTAAAACATTTAAAAATTGTTTAATATTTTCCATATCAAAACAAAATAAAATTGCATAAATAATAATTTTCGATGCACCAGACGTAAAATGGTAATTTCCCATATATTAGACCCATGTGTTAGATAGGGATTATGTTAAGTCATTACTTGTAAAAATGGTCACTTCACACCTACAGAATCGAAAAATATTGTTCGCATCACGGGCGTAGAATTTACGCCTCATACGGTGATTCTACGCCCCTCGGGCTGGCTTTGCCGTCCTTTTGGCTGACAATCACCAACCGAGGTGTAAAACTCTTATTTTACGCCCTTGGTACGAAAAGTACTATTGGCAATAAGGGTATTAATCAATAACGAAATCTAACATATTTACGATTCATTGCAATAATTATATGAAAAGTTGTAGATATCCTTTTGACCAAGAGTTGCAAGTAAATTTTTAAATACACATTCAAAAAAGACTAAAATAATAAATGATATCAAAGAATCATATTAAGGGTCGCAGAATATCGCCTCATTAAATAAATATATAATTTATACAATATAATAAATACCTAAATTTATAAAGCTAAATATAGAAAGGGTAAAGGGAAAAGATTGCACAAAAAGTTATTTTCAGGGAGAAAAGATAATAAAAAAGATTGCTGTAATGATTGATGTCTTTATTTGTATCCAAGATGTGGCCCAGATAGGTCACGTTTCTAAAGGCTATGTTCTACAGGGTGGATTCAAGAGTACAATATATAGTAAAAGATACCCCTATGTGTATACGCTTTAACGTCCATCCACGAACTTACCGTATACGTATATGAATAGAAATATCGCATCAGATTACCCAAAGCTGCTTTAGATCGAAAAATATGTATAGAAAGAATACTGAAACTGAAACAAATGAATATAATATAGATGGTGTATGATTCATCAGCACGCCTTACAATTATTCATATCGCATTTAATTAAGGGGATCGATGCATAAGCCTTACTTTTTAACAGAGTTATATATTTACAAGAAGGGGGCAGTGACGATAAAGTATCATAATGAAAATGGCGGCTGATTCTTCTTAATTTTATGCATTTACTTGTCTTTGCAGTTTCTAAAATTCAAATTAGTTATTGATTAAGAATGTAAGTTTAAAAACACTATTTTTTAACTTCATATTACAAAATGAAGAAGCTGACGGAAACGTATTAAAAAATTGTCACTAAAAAATTGTCATAGTTAATTATACCTTAAATTGTATTCCTTTGAATTCATATTCAACTGTCTTAAAGTGCATTTTACTCCATTAGCAGGTTTTGAATTCTTCGCCGGAGCAATTATAAACTTCATTGAAAATAATGTCTCAAATTACTTCCGAGAGGGAATTTTCCCATCACTAAAATATTCTGTATAGAGCTTCAGTTTAGAAAAATGAAGTATTTCCAGAACCGAGAAAACTTACGCAAACAAAAATTGTTATTGATGTCAATTAGAACCAAAACTATCCTACTTTTTACTCTTTTAATCTGAAATTTCGCTAAAATATAAAGCGTATATATATGTATGTATAACGAAATATGGCATTATCGTTTCATTGAAGAGATGAAACATCTGCTGGTTATATATTTCATATTTATAACACAACTGAGGATACAAATAAAAAAAGTAATGCATGTTTTAAAATCTGAAAACATCAAAATATATTCTTAAGGGGCAAACCACTGAAAAATGTTGAAATAAAAAAAATTGTTTGTTTCATTTAAAAGATGCTGTAGGGTCTTGAAAATAATATACCGAAAGATAGAATCCGACAACAACGTCTATATCTCTAAATTTTCCATTCTGTGGCGACGCATCTCAGGTACCTAAAACATCAAACCGCTTTTTTTTAGATGGGCGGACACATAACTCGTGCAAATCTTCACCAAACGCACCAAAATTTTTAAACCATATTTAAAATAGTTTTTCTATCAACGTACGTTACATTCTTTGTTTTTTATAACGGTTTTCCGCTCACTTATTCTCCTACACTAGAATCATGTTTGAGTATGTGAAAATTGACTTATTATAAGTTAAAACACGCATGGAACAGTGTTGTTGTCAAGATCGTAAGTATAATCGAAATAACTTTATATTTAAAGTAGTGGAGATAAGGTTATGTCAGCAGTGGTTAAAATAAATCGCTGCAAGATCGACGTACAATAAAATTTCTCTAAATTAGTACACTATATACCACTAGAAGCGATAACAGTTCTTAGCGGCGAGTTTCGCGCCCTTTAGAGAAATGATGATTTATTTACTACGTGATGAGATCTTACACTGTTACGATTTATATTTTCCTTTTCAGTTTCCCCCATTAAACTCACCGTTCGTAAACTTGAAAAGTTTGATCTAATATTTTAATCAGATGCCTCGATAATCCCCTTCCCTCCTAACAAATTTTACACACGGAAAAAAATAGTCCATACCATATAAATAGTTGTGGCTATTATAATATTATAAAACCAAAGAATAATAAGCTAGGCCAATCACATAAATAGTGGACACAACCATATAAATAGTTGTAACAACTATGACTATAGATGGGTCGTATTCTACTGTATACTATAGTTACCACAACTATTTATTCGATTTTTTGCAACTATAGTGTTTCTTCCGTACATAAATTCGATGATCTACAAAATATTGACGGACCATATTGAAACCTGCATTTTGAATGTCGTCATTTTGTCATCAGATGTGTAATCAAGAACCACTAAACCCGCTTAATAATAAATTTTATAGAACTTCAATGATTTTGCCAGTTTTGATTTGCCATATTCCGATTAATCACTTTGAATTTCTTCATTTGGAAATTATTGATATTTTCCGCGTAATTTTTTTGTTTTGCAGGTATATTCAATTTTATAAACTTTGTAAGCGAATAAAAGCAACGGAATCTCAAAGAACATCGGATAAGGTGACTCCATAATTTTTGTTTAAAGCGTTAACATTAAAAATACTGTTATAAATCGTGCAGAAAAAGTACCCGCTCGGGCAGTTAATTCATATAAGACGTGACAAAATAAAGAAAAGTATCGTTAGTACCATGACTCTAGAAAACACAGTGTTATAAGATAAGATGCTGTTTCGTAGTGGTTAAATACAAACTAATTGCTACAAGCAGTATTTACTACACGTAATTTTACATACTATTGCATTAGTAATATAGACATTACTTGTAGTAGTTATTAGTAAATTAATACTAAATTACCATTACATTTAGAATCAAAATGCTTCCGTATTTCTCTCAGTATACCTCAAATAATTAAAATTCGGTGAGGGTAACTATGTTTTAACTCTTTCCCGAAATCACGTAAACAAATCCTACCTTATATATAACAAAATATCTACCGTAAAAGTTAATCGCCATTCGAAGAAACCATATTTGGAATAAGTAACAAAAAATTAATGTTAAACAATAAATAATAATAAAATGTTATCCCGACAGTGATGCCTAGTATAATTAAATGTTTATTTTGTTAAATAACTACGATTTTATTGCACAGTAAATGTACCTCATTAAACATATTAATCGAGATACATATATCACGCTTTATGAGCGAGCTACAAGCTACATTAGTCCAGCTTTCAAGAGAGACCTAGAAAATAAGAATATCGTTTTGAATTTTAGCATCGATTACCTATAATTTAAATTTCCATACTCAAAATGAAATGTATATTTGAACTCGAATGATATATTCTTAGATGATGTTACCACTAATCAACAAGTATAATGCTGTTACCTAATAAATGAATATACGTACTAATAGTGTATAACGAAAGTGGAACATTTATCTAGCTGAGCAGATGCATATTTTTTTTTTTCATTTATTGATACATATATACCATTTTTCCTTCACATTTGTGCACCCTTCGCCAACTTCCTAGCATAGCTAAAAAATAGCCTTATCCTGGAAAGTGATTGTTTATCGATGAAATATCTTCCATCTCACCTTACATTTTTATTTGAATAAATTAGTGTTATTAAAAACAAGGTCAAGTCATTTGTAAACTGGTAGCAATTGTAAACAGAAACTTAGAATTTTCATTGTACTCTAAATTCTTACTCCCTCCACATCGCCAAGTAATTTTTAATCGAGTAAGTTATTCGTCAGCATAAATTCTTCAGGTGATTCGGTAACCAATATGTAACGAGTTTTAGACGATGTTTGAACAGATACCAGCTGTTGTTTATCTACGGATGAAAATGTTTCACGAAGTGACTGGACTAACTACTCTTTAAGGCACTCTGGTCTCTTTAAAAAAATTTGCCAATATGGTCTATCAACCTTCATGTTAATAAAATTACTTATCATCAGGTAATTATTAAATGCATAACTTATTATTTATATCCAAGGAAGGATTAAATTACTGAGTATCAAGAGTCCAAAAAAACAGCAAACAAGGCCTTAAATTGTTATTGCCTGACACTTGATAATGAACCAAAAAAATTTGTTGACGGGTAGTAATAGTTGTAAATATACATAACGTGTATTTACAATGTAAAGTGATTTTAATCTTGTAATTTATAAATAAAAAGTAGTTTTTCAGGTATAAGGATGACACATATTTCAGTACAATTATTCCTTAAATGAGGAATCAAAAAATTATTACTTTGTTATAAGACTGAAATAAAATTCAATCATATTTCAGAATTCTAATCAATATCTCTTCATTAATACTCTCTAAATTTCAGTTAACCAATATCTACTAATGAAGGAGTGAAAAATGGATTACTAATTGAAGTAATGATAATAAAAGGTAAGAAATTCATTATTAAAATTCTAATAACCTTTGATTAGTACTCATATTTTGTAATACCGTTGAAAATTAATTCGAATTTTTTAATCTTTTTATTAGTAAAAACCTCATTAATAATTCAATTAGTGATCGGTTCGTTCATCCTTAATTTGTAGTTTTATACTTATTCAAATTCAGAGGTTAGGAGCAAATGTGCAAAGTATAGAATCAATTATCGTAAGGATCACTCAACCGTAATTTACCGAGCTTATTAAATTGATATACATCAAGCAGCTCATGTCAGCAAATTGTCTTGGATATCTTGAGTGTAAAAAGTGAAACCAAAATTTATTCAACTCAAAATAATGTTTCTGTTAATATTTTCAACTTTCATGTTTACCAAACATGACTCAGTATAACTATTTCACGGAATGAAAGACTCAATAAAATAAATATATAATCAAGACTAGTTGACACTATTGAAATTATTAATGCGAATAATGCATAAGGACACATATTTTCAAAGAAACCCATAACCTGTACACGTGAAGCAATTAACATACCTAATGATAAAATAAAGCTTCACTCATATTCTAGTATTCTGCACATACAATAATATATTCGTATTGTTTTAGTACTTATAAGGCGTCTAATCAAAGCACGTGTACCGCGTCTGGTTGTACATTGTCTTCTTAACATTTCGATTTCTCTTTACACAAAAGTTGATTACAATTATCTGTACTTTGTAACTTAAATGCACCCGGAAATACAGGATTATTTGAATGTCAATTCCCGTTCATAAAATCAGATAACCCAAGTTGTCGAAAGTTCCTCACTGAGATTGATCAGCTTTGACTGACTCAAATTTAAAGAATCTACCTAGTGGGAACCACTCGGGAGTTTCCATAAATCTGTTAGGGATGAAACAGATAATCTTACTTAGCCTATACTATTATCTACTATCTGAACGTGATCATATCAGAATAATAATGACGCCATTCGTTTTGTCAGAGTTGTCTAATCAACATTCTTAAGTATTTTTGTAACAATTTCTATGGAGGAGTATTAAGTTATCCACTTGAACTTTAGGAAATTTGAGTCTATGCAGATAAAAATGTATACTAATATCCGCCAAAACATCATTTCATCTTAAAACATCTTCTATATAATTCATCTTAAATATTTTTGATAAATCTAAAGTGTTAAAATTAAGAAAATCCGTATATATTCAGTTATCGATTAGCAGGAATTAAGAACTTTTGGATTTGTTCATTACCTTACTACCGACAGAAAATTAAATAAGATTCCTCCAAACCCTAGTTACTTAAAGGGTTTAAACGTAATTACGTAAAACAATATTTTTCAAACAAAAAAATAGATGGAATGATTATAAGTAGCGGTCTTAGATGACGATGTTCATGACCAAATATAAAATGTCTGATGTTATATTTGATTCCGAGTATGATCGCATAGGCTGTGCATGCACGAAAATACATTTCTAGATGTTGTATAGTGATTTTACATTATACTTTTGTTTCGAAGCTTTCTTATTCTCTAAACGCGTGGATTGAGACTAAAAAGCACAAACCCACGTTGTTGAAAGATGACCCCAAACGTAGATGATTATCGCATAGACCATGCGTTCGCAGAGAATCGTTTCTGGGTACCATGGTTTTGCATCATGCTTTCGTTTAACGGCTTTCTTATTCTCTAAAAACGGGAGCCGTAACTAAAAAAAACACGCTTTTAGAGGATGATATCATACTTTTAGCAAATAAGTCAACTGTGAAACAAAAGTATCCCACAAACCGTCATTGAAGACCCAGAAAATTCTCTCCGTACGTATCAACCAAAACTCTAACTTCTATCAGCACTAACGGCTTTTATATCAATGTAATGTAAGTTAACTTATTATCATTTCTAAAGAACTCTTTTAAAGATAAAATCTAATACCTAGGTCTTGTAAGCGGACTGATCAAACGGTGTAGTTGTGATCACATCGACTATAATTCTGATCGTCGCAACTACACAGTTTTATCAGGTGATACCGAAGATATAATCTTATTGACCTAAACCTCCATCTATGGAGGCACTGCATCAACAGTTTTTGAGAAATTCACTGCAATAGAGATGAAATATGACAGCCTTGTAAAAATATATCATAAAGAATGATCATTTTCAATGTATGGATCATTTGTTGCACAACTCATTCAAGCAACAGCAACTTTTCACAATATGGTAATTATTGCAGCATCTTAAGGGAGAGACCTTATATTTAATCGGGGGAAGCAGCAGGGTGCCTCATCGAATGCTGGATACCCTCGAAGTGGAAAACACATTCAGTTTCAAAATCGCAGAATCCTCCTTTTAACGCAGTTGGCAATGCGAGGGGTTGTTACGCTCGGTCTCTACGTCGGGAGTATTGATCCCCCGGCAGCCGCTCTTCTCTCTTTCTCTCTGGCTGCTATCTAAATGAAGCTTCCGTCATTCCTCGCTGCCGAAATAAACGTGCTGACGGTACTTTCTACCCAACTGCTCGGTCATTATTCCTATCTCTCTCTTACATGCCGTTCCGCTTGATTTTTTCGTCATCCTTCATCCGCGAATTGGTGTCAAGGAATTCGACACAGGCAATATACCAAAATATTTCATGGGGCACCCCAACGAATTTTGGAATTATGAATACATTTAAATTGGGAATATCTTCATCTGAAGACTAATGTGAAAAAAATTGTCTGCATATTTCGATCATTTTTTATTAAATTTGTCAAGGTAAATTCTAATCAGTTTTAAAGATTTATTTTATTTGATTATATGTGACAGATATAACGAATAAATCCCTAAAGCAGCATTCATTATAGCTGTTATGCAGATAGTCTAGTAATTGCCGGTCATTTGTTACTCTCGAGCTGAAAGATGTCATTTATATAAAGGGCAATCTTTACTTAGTGTGATCCATGGAGGTAATTGCTTAACAATTACAATAATTTTATTTTTGTCAGTGTTTTCTTAATTATAGTTGGAAACATCTGTAAGTTATATTTGATTTCGTCTAAACATTGTAATAGACCGAATTACTTTACGTATTTATGAAACCACTTCAGGTGTTTTTAATTTTTTTTGCGAAAAAATGTTTAGGGATGTAAAAGTAGTAATAAATATGTAGAAAAAAAGATAAACACCAGAACACTAGTACAACATACAAAACATTAAAAAAATGATTAAGAACATTAAGAACATGATTTTCAGTTCTCTAAAAAATAACAGGCGGTGTACTTCAGTTATTTACAAGCCATCAAATTTAACTTTGACGTGTTTTAATGTTACAAATACTATATGTTCTTAATCTCTGACTGCGGTGTCAGTACAGCAGATTTCACTTATTTCGGACTTTTTTCGCACAAGCTATATAACATATAGTTATGTTGCATTCATGTTTTACTATTTAAATAGTAACGGTGCTATAGAAGTAATATCTGATGAATAATAACGAAAATATGCAACTAATATTATTCAATGTTTTTCAAAGTTTTACGACTAAAGACAGAACTCGTCTGTACAATTCAAGGTTATTTACACAATTTTAATTCTCACAATGGTGAATAATGTACATTCTTTATGACTTTATTTCGTTTTTATAATTTTGAACTAAATAATAGTGACCAAACTCCAGATTCGCCACGACTTCAACCTATACTGATTCACTGAATTTCTGTATCTCTTATGAAGAACGAAGAATACTTATCTCAAGTACTGCGCGTAATTGTTCTCCTCTCTAGCCTTTTTAACTAATTTTTTCCAGAGTCCCATGCGACAGTGATGAAGTGCGAAGTAAATTTACCAATCAAATTATAACACAACTGTGGTCCGACATTAGTTTCAACTTTTCAGCAATTTCGGTGTGTTTTTGTTTTAATGTTGTAATATTAACGATAAAACACTATTTTTACCAGAAATCAATGGGTACAAAAGTACCGCCGACAATTAGGGGAAATTCCCAATCACTCAGTGGTACTTTTCGATAGTTCAGTTCCCTTGCCGACTATTATCCAAGCAAAACGTAAACAATTCAGACTGTTTACGTGTACACAGGTATACATGCGAGACAGTTAATCTTCAACACGCATGTTACATCGTTTAACCCCTTGCGGCACACATTTTTCTGAACATTTTTCAGAGGAACAATTAAACAAAAGATAATTAATCTAACGTTTTTACTCACTGGGGTCACTGGTCACGAATTTGAAATCGGTTTTCAAAAATTAAAAATGGCGGATGCAATATTCGGACGAATTTTCGGATTCGTTTGAAACTCGTTAGTCAAGGATTTGGGGGGTCGTTAATTACATATCCGACTAATCGTATTTATTGTATTAGTTCTGAACGATGCAGACGTTAGATTCATTACACTAAAAATGGCGAATCCATTATGGCAGACAAAGGTTGATTTACCCCGTTCTGGCCCCGATAATTGGGCTTCTAACGCTTAACCTAATAAATTCCCGATTTGGGAATACGGCGAACGATTAGTCGGATTTGTAATTAACGACCCCCCAAATCCTTGACTAACGAGTTTCAAACGAATTTGAAAATTCGTCCGCCATTTTGCATCCGCCATTTTTAATTTTTGAAAACCGACTTCAAATTCGTAATCAGTGACACCAGTGAGGAAAAACGTTAGATTAATTATCTTTTGTTTAACCGTTCCGCTGATGAACATCACTGATAGTAATTACGAAATTAATAGTAGGTGTTGAGCTATTAGAAACCATTTGCATTTAATTTCGTAAAATATTTGTTTCGTATATATTAAAAATAAGACACGTATTACACTAAAATATGGCGATACGCCTACCCGATCGTGAAATCGCATTTACACAAAAGTGATATTCAGTATCCCCTGTCCTGAGTTATACCGCCGATTCTTTCAAAATGGCGGTTCTGACTTTCAAAGTTTCTCCAAAGTTATAGCCCCTTACTATCCAGTTTCGTAACTCTGTTTATATCCGTGCAATGAGTCCTTCTGTGCGTGATTCTCGTGAAGTGAGTGTGGCTCAGCGAAACAATGTGGTGGGGGAAGGAGAGGAAGAGAGTGGTATAACTTTGGACAAGACAAGTGTATAACTTAGAATATACATATAACTTTGGACAGTATATCTTAGGGCGGGGACTACTGTATACAGGTGGACATACAATATCAAGGATGCAATTTTGAATTTTTTTTGCGACAGGTAGGGTCTACAACATTCAGGTGAATCGAAAGTATCGACTTTCTGTCAAAAGTCAGGCAGAAGTGGCCACAACCGCACTTATTACACAAGTTCAGTTATGAGCAAAATAGTAATTAAAATTATTCATTACCGATTATTTCTAAATGTCTAATACATATGTTTTGCTCAGAATTCGATATCAAACTAATTGAATATTTATTTATTTAAAATAAGATATATGGAATAAATATGGAAAAAGAAGATTAAATTAATTACAACTATAGTCTATGATTTTTGTGTTTTTACAAATAGCTACATAGGCGATTAAAATAATAATAAATTTACTTTTTAATACCATTTATAAATTTTGTTTGTAAGTATTAAAATATTCTACATGCATTTTCAACATGAATTTCTGTAAGATGTGGACCTGAACAACCAGGACAAGCGATCTTAAATTACACATTACTCATAGAAGGCTGGAGTTCTATAGAAGATCCTTCGGAAGTTGTGGTTCGGAACTTTGTAATAATCTCTCCTACCCTTAAAAGTTCTGCTTCAACGGTATCATTTAAAAAGAGACTATTTGAATATCTTCTACACGCTTCAGTCCCTTTACATATCCAGCGTAATATTTCTAGTAGATGAGTTTTAGTTAGTAACGCAATTACTTTCTACGTTGGATTTCTTTTAATTAATCAGCATAACCAAATCTCGAGATGCCTTGTATGTAAAAACATTCCATACTTTTAGCCCAACAATAAAGTGGGGATGATGATATTTCCTTCTGAGTATATAATAAAGGACACTTATTAATATTTAGAACATAAAGATCTTGTCTAATAATTATTCAAAGTAGTAAAATAATCAATCAAGTCCTGAATATGTATAGACAAAGTCCTGATATTATATGATTCTCTTTTTTCAATTTTATCATTATGTAATTTTGTAACCTCAAAAATGGAGACATCCGTCCACAAAGAAATTAACGATATTACCATACCTCACTAATTTTATACTAAAAAAAAGTCATGCGTATTAATCGGAAATTAAATACAAGAAATTCGTATTATTCTAATTGAACTAACTCAGATATGAATAAGGTTAGTTGTCAAAAACAAGAGTAAAACGAAATTTGATTTTCTTCCTCTACGAAAATAATTAGTAGTGCTATATCTACAATTCATTTCGTAAAATACTGATTAGTATGGCCTTGGTAATGTTCTTCACGTTTATTGATATGAGCCTTATAAGATAAATTAGGGCCCAGATTGGGACTGGAGAAATCTAGCTTGGGATCGGCAGTCAATTCTTACACATGAGTTTCTGGCACATTTGTTCTAAATCGTTTCAGATTTTAGTGAGGCCTAACGATCATTTCTGACAACTGTGTTTTAGTAATTGACTTAATTTAACTAATCTAATTATCGAAAAATATAATTGAGTGCATGCAGTCAATTAAAACATCGTAATTTTCAAAGAAATCCCAAATTAAAAAAAAATAAATCTGAATTTAATAGATGCGCTCTGATGAGCGACGCGCGTGATAAATCGAGAGATAATAGAGTCCATCGCACGCGTGACCAGTAAGACATCGAGTTGATCGATTTGTGGATCAGTTGATTCTCTTCGGTACCCGATGTAGTCCTGACCTCCAGACACGATTAAGGCCGGAGGGTGCATGTCGCGAAGATGGTCGACCACAGGGTCATTAAAGGGTAATAAGTTAAATTCAAGGGTAAATTTACCATTTGTCTTCTTCCTTAATATCTATTAAGGACGCTAAGTTCATTTAATAGCCGAAACGCTATCATTAACGGTTCATGGCATCAATAAAGGATTAGATCAATTTGACATTTGTATTTATTGTATTCTTGATTTAGTGGTTTTCAATTTACTGAAATTTGTTAGATACACGCAAAACTATCACTTTTACTATTTGCCGTGTTTTTACGAAGGCTTGTATTGATACTTTACTCTACGTGTTATTTACACTGAATACATTTTTAGCGTCGAAAATAAAAATTAATTTTCATTGACGAGTCTTAACACAATAAATGACGCACCAAACAGTGTTTACAAAAGAAAAATAATAGTATACGTGGGTTTATGTAATTAATTATATTCTTCATTAATTATTTCGACGCGCACCGTAGGTGGGCAGAATTTAACCCATTAACGCCAAATGCGCCCACTTTTCACGCGAAATTTTCGACGGTCAATAAACTATCAAAACTAACAATGTTTTCGTGGTCGCACTTTCAGATTCCGAAGTCCGAATTGTGGTATGATCTCTTGGACATTAAATATGACTTCTTGTGTACAAAAAAGTAAGAAAAAAAGGGACAAAGTCTTTTTCAATCTGAAAACAATTTGTTATGTTTTTCTGATGCATAAAAAAAAACATTTTTTTTTGTACTTTAAATATATAATATAGCAAAAATTCAGTTTCAAGATGGGAACAAAGTTCCGAAAATCAACACACCGAAAGGCCAAAATTGCGATATATATAGCATGGCTCCAGCATGATTTTCTTCACTTTGCCCTTGAAAATTTGTCAAAAAAAAATAAATTAAAACACCTTGAACTCACGCAATATCAAAATTTTAGCCTTTCGGGGTTTTGATTTTCGGAACTTTGTTCCCCGACCTTCAAAATAACGCCGAAAAATCTGTTCTCATTGGATAAACTAATAGTTGATTCTTTATACTCCTTTTTTCAGACTTTTATTATTCTAATGTTACTTTATTACGTGGCATACATTTTATAATTATTAAACGATATCAAGCTTTTTTAAAAAATGCCCGAATTCTTCAAAATATTCAGTATATTTACACTAGTTCTTCTTTTTCGTTTTCAAAAACAAATTATAAATTTGTAACTAATAACTTTATCCTGAATATTTAGCGATTTTGAGAATGAGTGACTTTTTTTCTGAAAATGTACGTACCTAATCGGACGAAAATATTGATTCCAACACTTTCTACCAAAAATCACATGAAGATTCTTATAATATATTTCAAATTAAACATTCTGTAAATTGTTGATGTTTTACACGCCATATTGGATCCGTCATTTTGAAATTCCAAAATATAATATCCAATTAATATTCGTGAATGTAGAAAATTAATGTAATATTTAATTCCATAAGAGAATAATTCGTTTTCAAAGCGTAAAAGAATAATTAGTGTAAAAAAGAATGTGAACCTCCATTTTGAAAAACATAACATTACATTAATAAGTGGCAGGGGAATTAGTAGAAAAAACAACTCATCGATTTATCACGTGAAAACAGTTGTTTTGGCGTTCATTTGAAACCACCATTTTGAAACTAAATATTCCCATTATATTCTTGAAGTACAATAAAAATGGTCCTCTTTCCGAAAAGTCGACGTAAAATAATATAAAAACAAGAAGGGGTACATGGAATGGATCAAGAAAATGTTGCGCGAAAAGTGGGCACTCTGGGGGTTAATGGGTTACATAACTCTGAATCCCTCTGAATTTGTGGGTTTTTGGACCTTTTTACAATAACGCAGTATTGATGCTATGCAAAATTCCGAAGAATCATCTTGTTCATTATGATTCCACTATATGTTTATATTTTATATTTTAGTGGCATATTCACCAATCAAGTTATGTAGTATCTAAAATTCCAAACGTTTGCGATCTTTCAAGAGAAAAAAAGGAGATTTAAAAAAAACAAATTAATTTAAAAATTATTTAATGCCCAATAATATTGCATTGCATTTTTGAAATTATATTTTAGGGTGTCAATGCTTCCAGAAATATGATACAGTATTAAGTTGGAATAGAAATTAGTAAATTAAAAGAATGTCAGTAATAACAAGTTAACCCGTAGAACCAAATGCACATAAATTTAACGTATAGTTTGACACTACTGTTTAGTAATAAAGCGAAATTAAATAAATTTTATAAATTTGACATTTTTTATTGCCCAAACCCTACTCTTTCAAAGGGTGTATGGAAAAATACCGCAAATTAATAAATAACAAAATTACAAGCATTTATTTAACAAAAATCAGGATTTTTGTAGGATTTTTTTTAGAAAAACATTAAATTTCAAAATGGCGGCCCAAAAATGGCTACTAAATTCGATTTTTTTGTTTAAATCATAGTCACACGTACTCAGTCGACTGACCCGAATGAAATCACTTCAAACTTGATTTCCGGACTTTTTTGGTATCGCTGACTCCAAATTCGAAGTTAATTTTAAAAAATTCAAAATAATGGATAAAAAATTCGTGATTTTTGTTACATAAATGGTCGTAATTTGTTTACTTTTAAATTTGCGGCATCGCTCGATTTTGAATAGACTGCAGTCTATTTAAATACAATCATTTTTTAAGCCCAATTCAGAATCCATCACTTAATAATAACTCTATTTTAATAGTTCCTACCTTGCCGTTCTCAAGCAATGACCAACATGTTAATTTAGTCGTAAGGCTTTACTGAAGTTACTTTAAACGCAGGCTATTCGAGAATATATACAAGCTTCCATTGTACTTTTTCAAAAGTTCCTATACTGCGAAAAGTCCTAATTTTACGTATTTATAATGCAAAGTGCTGTCTATAGCTGGGGGCCAACACTCTCTGATAGTTGATCATCGTGTAAATAACAAGTCTCAAAACACCAAATATCTAATTAAACTATAGACAACTCGATCCCCTTATTTAATTCTCCTGATTCATTTATTCGTAAAAAAAGAACCCCATTTTTCCCCTCACGGCTTCTCCCACCACCAGACATTTTGTTACCGCCTGTGAACCAACCGCAGGCGCACAGCGTGCAGTCGAGCACGAAAAACTCTGGTAGTGGGGTCAGGGGAAAGTAAACCTTAAGGGAAGAAGCCGCCATCTTGAAAGCTAAAATTTAAACCTTAAGGGGAGGACTACTGAAATGTACCAGATATGGCACATCCAAAGTGAGGCACCACTAAAGAGCACACAAGATACTGTGTAGTGCATGAATATACTTAGTTTGAATAATTCCGTACATCTTAAATTCATTTTTTTTTACATTAAATAAATGTTCATAAATTGTAAATTTAGTATCATAATCATACAAAATCGCTATGTTTATTATCTCTAATTAAACATCAGTTTCTCAATTTACATAAAAGGCCTAATATATCAGTATATGATGAGAAAGATCCCCTGTTTCGTTTAGCCATATTCAATTTTAATTCTATGAGTTCGGATAATAATCTAATTTATTACAGATCTCTTTGCAGTTTAAATGTGTCCATAGACTAACATTTTTTATACCACCCGTATACATTAAAAATGTGTCACGTTTAAAGAAATTGCCGATGTGGTTAATATGAAGATTAAAGGGAATAGGACCCAAATTAGAATCATGATTCATACCAGAAGTAATTTTACATGAAGATTAAACTTCTTTTATTTTCACATCTAATGATCCACCTTGTACGTACGATTTCATCCTCCTCAAAAAGGATCCCGAAAAATCTGAAAAGATTTTTTAATTGATTGCGTAATCTATCTACTATAATACGCTCTCAAAAACGTTTCAAAAGCTATTTATAAGGAATTTTTCTATCCTTTGGGCACACCTTTCCATAGGCGAAGGTGGCTCTAGCTTGGGGGGACATACACTTCTCCCCGCATTTATGCCGTCCAAATTAATATTACTGTGACTGGAACACTGTGATATTGTTGATAGTTTGTTTGTAAGTTCTATACGTAGCAGTCCCTCCGTTCCTTCGTCTAGCAACATTTGCTATCTGCATTTCAAAATACTGGAAAATATAAATAAAATTACCTGGACGGGGATTCGAACTCGTGACCTAAGGAACGTTCAATTTATGAGGTGGAGGTGCTAACCATTACTGGTATTCATTACTAATAGACAGTACATTCGGGCATTAGACAGTGACTTCCGTGTTTATATAGCAAATCAGTATGTATGCAAATCAGTTTAAAAACGTATAAAAAATTGTGTGGCAAAACTTCCTAATAATAAGTTGAAAAAGTAGACACTTTTATTCAAGCGATATTCCTTGAAAATAATGTAAACAATATTACTTAAGAACTTTAGACAACAAATGTTTAATTGCTGGCCTCAAAAAATAACATACTTAACTTTTTAAAATCCATGATGTTTACATCAATGGAGTTTTTCTCTCTGCTATGTTAAATTATTATTCGCAGCCATAACAAAATTTAAAACGAAAAATAACAGTAACGGAATGCGTACCTAAAAATGGGAATCTAACGGTAAATCATAAATGACAATTCCCGTTAGTGTGGAAGTTCCGTATAAATTCGTACAGTAATTAAAAAGTCAGCAAGCCCGCGCTAATGATAACAAAAGTGAAACATAATGATAAAATAATCGAATCACGGAACACTTTAATAATCAACTTTCCGGGGAGAGAATCCTCGTTAATGACAAAATTATGTTGTATCTGCTCGGCATCACGACAACCGAAGGGCATTTTCAGCGGTGCGATAAAAGCACTTTGATCAACGAGGCCTGTTTCAAAGTTCAGTATCACCGTTGCACGTTCCACGATATAACCCCTCGACTAAGAGGGATGCGCGATATGCAGAGCGTGGACTTGACTGAATCACAGCCCACGGCTCAGATATCCCAGGGGCCAGTTTACGCCGCACTTGTGAAATTCAATGCGTTTAGTGCCTCGTAGTTCGCAGGGGAAATTCACTCGGAAAGTATCAATTTTGTTTGTACACCGCACGGAAACCCCCTGAAACTAGGAAATTAGGACTAGGAAACACGATGATGCGACAAGTCGTTTAAGAAAGTTTCATCAATCGTTTCGATGGGACTTACATCAAATTAAAATATGTAAAAAACAATTCTTTGCAAATAACCCAGTTGGCATTTCAATGTCCGTAAAAAGTTTCAATGTGCCCATATATTTTTAATGAAATCGGTGTTTAAGATAATTGATTGCTGATGCGTCATCATAATGTCCTCAAGTTTGAAATAACAGTCACTTTGGAGATGTTATAAAATTATTTTTAAAAGTCAACTTCCCTATTGTTTCTTTTGACTCGATATTGTTTATGTTATATATTATTCCCGATACTAAATACAAGTAGACAATATGCTACTAGTTTTAGGTAAATGATATTTATATGCACGGGGAAAAATGTTGTACTCCATACAAACCATGTTTGAGTTCGACCCAAACCTGGAAGTTTGTGCTCAATACATCCATGATTTTTGCTCAACACAATCTAAGTTTGAGGTGTGCCCAAACTTTTTCTTAAATACGTACTAAGTTTGGGCTGAGCACAAAGTTGAGAAGCCCCGAAAATTTGACTTAAGGCACTCTGAGATTTTGTAAAAGTATCTTTGCCAGATTTCTTCATTATCACACAGATCTTTTAACAATAACCAGTAGGAGATCGCAACGATGAGATTTCCTCAAGATATCTATAAAATTCCCCTAATATATTCACAAGTCCTCCTCGAGATATCCTTAAGATCTCTTAGATCCCTTCTGATATCTTACAAATCACCACACAGAATTGGATATTCAATTTCAATTTCATATATATCGTGCAGATATCTGGTACAGCTCCTACGTTTATCGGACACAACTCGTATATGCCGAATTCAAGCTAGAAAGAAAGATATTATATGTTTTAAATGTCTCAACCAAACCTCGAAGAAATCTAGTTCAGTTCTCATGGTTTTTTAAATTTTATTTTGCAGATATGAATGAATCACTCATGAGAACTCCACGAAATCTCTCCGAGTTATGACATAGGTATTTAGAGATTGTCAAAGCTTGAAGTTTAGGATTCGATACGTGCAAGCTCTGCCCGAGATCCAGCCTAGATATCTTCGAATTATCATAGAGAGCTTCCGGAGCCACCAGAGAGATTTTTGAGAATTTACCAAAATATGTTTTTGACACCATGAGATATCCTTAAAACCGAGGAGAAACTGTTCGAGATATAAAAGAGAATGTTATCTGTGTTTAAGACTGCGGAACCAGGCGTTACGGTATTATTGCAAAAGTGGGCTACTGCCAAAGCCGTCCGGGATCTAATAGATATATTCGTATCCAGGGCGTAAAATAAAATTTTACATCCGCAGGGGATCATCGTTCCCGAGGGCTGCGAACCGTTCCGAGATGATCGCTTTAAGGGTGCAAACGTTTACGCTCGTGATACGAACAACACTTTTCGTCATGGTAAATATAAGATTCGAGTTTATACCTTAAATTTGTAACCCGAAAGGTTAGGGAACTCCAGTCATATTTAACACCCACAAATTTGGTGCAAAGGTGAATTTTACTTCAATGGAAAGTAGCTCGTTCATTTCGAGAACGTGAAACGAAACCATACCCAGAATTTGATCAGTACTGCTCTTCGAGTATAACAGAAGCAGAGGTTTGGATCATAAAATTTGGTTTATTAATCAAACTCGTTTACAGTTTGAAAATTTGGAAATTTGAACAAGTGGAAATGAAGTTACTCTTAGACTCATGGCCAGTGCTTGTAGAGCGAACAAGCAAATCGAGATTTTTAAAGAGTGAGATAATGATTGAGTAATTGTTTGCCACTAAATCACTTCTGGAACGCTGGTATACGGACTATAAACAGAAGTGAAAATCACTGTGATGGCAACATCTACAGAGATATAAAGACCAAGAAGGACGGAAACAAAATCCAAACAAAGATACAAAGAAAGAATAGTCTGATTAAAAAATTTGCAGGGCAGCTGAACTGTTTCGTTCAATAGTCAAGCAACATATGAAATATTTCCTTCCAAGGATATCATCGTTCTGACATTATACTGCGCAGTTCCTTTCCGTAAATGGAAATTTTAAACCAAAACTGGCCTGATACCAATTTAAAGATGATGGGAAATATGGAAAAAGATATACTCCTGAATACGTGCTAAATTTCTTTCCTAAAACCAGACTTGAGAAAAGATATGAAAACCGAACTGGGAATGTAGAAAAATGAAAACTTTGCCCTAAAGAAACTTGTTATCGAGTAATAAAAGGTCATGGTGGAATAAAGTAAAGGTATCTGATATTCAGAAAATTTGAGGAGCTTTGTCTGACTCGGATAGAAATATCTGAAGAGCAGCAGCAACAAGCTCAACAAAAGAAACATGCAAGCAATAAAAACAGACGCCAAAACACCAACAGTGGAAGCAATATAAAATAAAGAAAAACAAACCTTCCACATACGAACGATAAATACGGTTTGTAAAAGTCGTCGAACGACTCTAAATCAGTAATGATTGTGACGAGGTTCGAAGTCCTCGTAAAACTGTAGTTCCATCCAGAGTACAGAAAAAAAAGAAACGAAGCAAATACAATCAAGCATCCTGACATTAAAGCAAAGAACTCATCAGCAATACGAAAGTGCTAGATTCAGGTAATTACCAACAGAGGCATTCGAAGTCTTGAAACAAGCAAAAATGCAATCGAGAAAACTTATCGATGGCTGGTATACAATACATGTCATATTGGTGTTTTTTTTATATCAATTTTGGATGGATACTAATCTGCTGGTTTTGTGTTGGTAAATAGCAATCATACTCGAATTGTGTTTTGCTTATAAAGTGGTGAATAAAATCCAGTAACACGTGGAAATTTGTTAGACAAAAATAAGTTTAGAAAGATTGGTTTTACATATGAGTTAAAAAGAATCTCCGCATAGTCGATGCCTAAAGTTTGTTGTTAATTGTTTTCCATTCCTGTAGTATTAATGAAGTCTCTTTTGCAACATTCGTCTTTATTCAATTATAGAAATCCATGCTCAAACTGATGTAATAATATATTCAGATATCAACTTAATTCTTAATCTCTAACTCTTTCATAAGTGATCATTTTTGTAAATTGCAGTCAAAACTTACAAAATTCTTCACTTATAAAAGAGTCAGGGAAGTAGAGTCAACGTGATACTCTAACCCTGGGCTTCAGACGGACAAGAAGTTGATTTATAAAACATATTGAAATTCATTGTTCGAAATAAAATCAAATAAAATAAATTACAATATATTATTCTTTTTTATCTTTGTATTTTTTTAGTACTATCATCAACATCAGTTCCAATATCCTGCGACATACCGATTTATTTATTATTGTGTGAAATGAGACAATTTTATATAACCTCCCGTTCTGTGTAAATACACACCGTATCAAATGTGAATACAAGTATTAAAGTTCAAAGTGCAATTATATTCAAGTTAAAGTGTCGTTAGAATATATCCACTGCGCTGGAACTAGTATTTCGTACTTGGCGTTACTACTTAAATGATGGTCTTTACTACTTAAAGTACAAGTCCAAAGTGTGAACCGAAATTTCGAAGTTTTTTAATAAACTTTTTAAATAAGAAAAATAAAATGCTATTGTTTTAAAATTTTAACATATTTCTATATTACATTCTATACTATACTATATTCTATATAACATATTAATGTTAACGTAGAGTCCTCGAAAAAAAACGTGCTTTCTATCGTTATCTGAAAAAGATTAAGAGAGATTCTTGTTCTGTAAGGTTAATTCTATGTCCCAAAATTAAATCATGCATGAAAAAACGTCCATAAAAAGTCCAACAAAATCAATGTTCTTCTCTTGATCAATTGTTTCAATAAGTTACTCTGTTATTAGTTAAAATTGTCAGTGTTTCCCTAAAACTACGAAAAGATGTCTAAGAATTCCTAAATAATTTTTTTGGAATGATTTTTTGTAAATAATTCTTTTGTAATAAGTTAATACAACTACTTGTAAACTTTTATATCAAAATGTACTTAAACACACGATCATTGAAACAACTCATTTCCCTGTACATTATTGACTATTATTATTATATTACAGGTGACACGATTACTTATAACATGCACGCCATGCATAGGAGGTGCTTTATAAGGAACAACTTGTACCTTCATCATTTACGAGTAGTATTGAACTTGATACACCACCATGCGGTGGGCGCTTGAAACGTCCACTGCTGTCGACTGCACGGGTAGAAATATTTCGTAATCACACGGAATATTTGTCTAGTCCAGCAAAATATGTTGCGTAATATATGAACTGCGAATATTCAGTTAGTTTACGGAATATCATTTGCTATATTTTCTACTGTTTTCGCCAGCGCAGCTAATATTTCGCCGTGTTTGCAAATCAGTTGGCTAGAATAGCGATGTCTCTTCCAGCAAATGTTATTTCGCTGAAATGGCCATCACATTTCTTTCCGTGTGACTATTTAAGATGGGCGCATGTGTGTAATTTGTATCATGAATTTGTTCACAAAGAATACTTTAGGACTACTTTTATCATAACTATGAAACACTTACCTTTGACCGATATCGTGTTTCAATTCATCCATTTTTTCATAAAGATTACTTCGGAATACATTAAGAATGATTTGTTGCGGATTTGATCTAAAACATTTACAGTTTATTTTTAAGTGGATTTTTGCAATAATTAAACACCGATTTTTTAATTCCATCGTTTTGCACTCTTAATAATGTGTTTATCTTTTAATTTACTCTATAAACAATAATGTGTAGTTTTTGAAACAATCAAACTTTAAACAAACGCTATTAAACATTGCTCTTCACCTATTATTCTATTAAATTATCAAAAATATTATTTATTCATTATTTAATTTTAATGTTTACGTGGTACACCGCACATTTCCCGTGTTTACTGTAAAAACAAAATGCCTCGAAGTATCTCATTTCGCGAGAACAACTAAAACGCCTTGAAATGAGACACTTTCTTTACAGTTGAGACACATTGAGAGTTATACTTCGAGTTGTTGACACCCAAACCTGAATTCCAACTGTTAAAATTCGAGAATGTTAAATGGTAAAGGAGGAGAGGAGAGGAGAAAAGGAGGTTACAGTTTTTAAATATAATTAAAAACCATAAGATTTCACGGAAACTCATAACACTAGCTTTTTCGGCTCGCCGATTTTCTGATGAGTAATATGAAGATTCTCAAATTCCAAAAAGGAGGGGCATTTAATTAATTTAAAATTGCATTAAATATGAGAACTCCCGCATATTTCTCAACAATTCTCGATGTTTTCCGGCCTTTCTCTAGAATCTCAACCCTCGTTAATTTTCCTACATCTTTTTCGATCTTTGTCGATGTTTCTCAACCGTTCTTGATTTTTCTCGATTATATCTGGATTATTCGTCTCGATTCTTCTTGATCTTTCTCGATAATTCTTGATCTTCTCTCGGTATCGTACACAAACTCTTGACATAAAAATATTCTTTAAAAATACATAAAAAGACATCAATTTTTTCCGGGATGTGTTCTTATAAACATTTTTTGGTACCTAAGTTCAATCACCGACTTGAACCTGAGACCTTTGGATGCAAAGAAAATCATCTTATATAACGTTTTGTATGTAGTATTGTAGTATATAATAAATTGAACATCGCTATTGATAAGGAATATTATGTAAATATCAATAAATATTACATTTACGTCCTTTAGTGTATTGGTATAATATGTATAAAAAGAGTTACTAAGTGAATTATTGACAGTTATGGTTATTTGGTGTATATGTATATGTATAATAGAACTAGTATACTATAAAAAACTGCGCAAATATGTAAATAATTAATTGAAAACGAATTTTATTTAAATATTAGCAACCAGTTTATGTTAATTACATTTTAAAAAATGTATTAGCATGTAACGAACTGCATTGTAAAAGCAGTCTTAAATTAAAGCCGAATATAGGCTTAATTTAAGATGTAACAAAAACAAGACCAATTAGAAAAGGACTTACTTATGCCTTATACATTGGCTTATTTTAAGACCATTTAAAATGTAACAATTTTAAGACTTTTTTTTACAGTGTGTATTAAAAAAATTCCAGTAAGAAGCTGAGTGAAAACATTTAAACATTCAAAGAGTCAAATCGTTGGAATTAATTTTACAGGAGCGGACGGTACATTTTAAAATTCATGTGACGTTGGTCGTGAACCAATTTCACTGAAATCTTTTCGGTGTTCATGCGCGTACGTTCAACTGTTAGTCACCGAATTATCGAAAGTTCCAGACACATTTAAGACGTTACTGCACTTCTATAGGCTATAAAATCTATTATCGACAGCGCCAATTTGATTGTTTCTAACAAATCGAAATAAATAAAAATAACTTAATTTTGTACTGTTGTTTTGTGTAGATTTATTTTTTAAGTAAACTGTTAACTGAAATTTTAAAACTGTTAATTGTAACAGTTTGCTTTAACACGACTGATTTCTTCGTCAAGATGTCTCGGGTTTCCTTAATAATTGTATCGAAAGTAATTAATAATAAATGCAGGTGACATTATTTATTTCTGGTATACGAGAAATTATATTGGGAATATCCTAGTAATGAACGTGTGCAAATTTTGAGGTCGCTTTTTCAGGAAAAACCAAGTACCTGCACTTTTGGAAAAAAGTCAATAACTACTTACAATTCTTTATTTATCATCAATCAGGTCGAAATTCTTATTAAGTATCATATATTAAAACCAAAATCCTACGAATACCACTATATAGGGAATAACAAGATGCCTAATTTGTTATAATATAGTAACGCCGAATAAACTTACAATAAGGAAATATATAACAATTTATTGAAAAAATACGAAGTTTTTAGGAAAATCAAGTTACTCAATTATTTGTGTAAAAATCAGATCATTGATCTTGATTACCAAATTTAATCTTTAAACAATTAATTGGTGCGACCATAAACTTTCAACATTTCTCTAAATGCTGTTTTTATTGCATACAATCACAGAAAAAATAATCAGTACATTATGCTCAGAACTTATGTAAAATTTACCAAAACAATATTGTCACTAAGAGTAATTAAAAGAACAACCCTCATTTTTTTGCTTCAATTTTTTGGTTTAAACGCTTGATTAACACCAATCACGTATTAAAATCTCTTCCATTCAAGCAAATTCAGATGATTTTTATTTTTATTATAATTGCGATAAATTTTCTTAATAATCTATTACAGAATATCTAGCCTAGTTCTTCCATACTCGTCGGTTAAACTATATTTCAAAACTTATTACTTTATATTAAAGGCTATTTATATAGTTTCTGCAGTAAATTTTGTTTTTAAATGATGCTCGGCAAATTTTACTTAACCAAGTTTGGCAAATTCTACCAATGACTTTTTTCGGAGTCATAATAAATCCTAACATCCTAATTTAGGAAAACATATATGCATCATTAAATGCATTTTTCTCGCAATTTTCAAACATATACGTACCTGTTTTTTCCTATCGACTACCGATTTACTTACATATACATAAATTAATTTTGCAAGATTCAGTTTATGCCCTTTTTCAGTCATCCATTTTTTTCAGAGAAGAACCCAAAATTGACAATCTGATGACATTTAAAAATGTGTTAATCTTGATTGTAAATTATTTATGAATAATGTAAGTTTGCGAATAAAGCATTTTAGATCGTCTTGATACCTTTCTCGAAAATAGCCGTCTCTTATTCAACAAATCTGTTATTAAATAATAACTATTGTTTTTATTTTGTTTATAATACACTTTTAAGTAACCTTTCTTCTTCATTTAAAAGTTTGTAATATGATTATTTTTAACTCGGAATTGATTTCTGTGTTTTTTTTTTCATTTTTATTGATTACTAATAGTTTAACCAGAAACAAGTTAGCTTTTAACTTAGCAAACTTGATAAAAGCAATGGATAAGAGTAATAGATCATCGATCCCATCGATGACGTCACTTTCTAACATTACATTTTATATTAAACAGAAACCATATATATCTTGCTACATCTATTTTAGGGCACTTTAACATGTTCTTTATCAATGCATACCAAATTTCAAGAAATTTCAAATTTTGTAATAGGCAAACAATTTGCGTTGTTACCGGCGGATTTTATTTTTGCAACTCGGTTATTGTTTTAATCGTTCGTTATTTATACAATGTGGTTTGCAGCTTTAAAAGTACCAAAAAATAATGATTCATTATGAATTCACCTTCGAACGTATGCTTTTTAATGAAAATACATCATCGGTAAAAGCGAATTTGACTAAGTATGGCATCGGTATTTAGTCGCCCTTTAAGAGGGTTCTAAAGTGCTCGACCGATAAGGTAGGCATTTTCACTAAAAACCGTAAATAAACAGTGACTGAAACGATTTTTCGAAATTCGGGCTCTGTAAGGGCAATTTAAATTACTATAGATGGTATCATAGAAAATGCAAAAGAGATTAATTGAGAACTAACCGAGAATTTTCGGAAATAAATAATAATCACTTATTTACGAAAAATCTCAGTCAGTTTTCAATTGACTTCCTTGGTATTTTCTAGGAAATCGTCTATAGCAATTAAAATTGCCAATACAGAGCCAGAATTTTGAATTTCCGTTTTTTAATGAAATTTCCCACCTTACCGGCGCGCCGTGGCGGACCACTTTAGAACTCTCTTCACAAACAGGGTAATCAATGTTATTAAACGACAAATACTGAAAGCCGACAATTACTATTTTTAATAGAATGTTCATGTCATGACTAACTTTAAAATGCCTAAAAGTGTAACTTCTCTAACATTTCAAAATTTGAAATAAACACGGTACGTATAGATGTACTAATAGGGTTTAATTTATTCTACAGAGGAAGTCACAAACGACTTACGAAAACGATGTCTGATCAATTTTGTCTGTTTCCACTCATCGTATATCTTTTACTTATTATCAATAAAGCAGGTTTTCTTTTACAGTATGCTCTTTTCTAGATCAAAATTATACTATTTTTATTTTAATTTGTAATATTCTGTTCATATGTATTATTAAATTTGTGTCTTCACGTAGTTTTTAATATGCTTAATAATTTCCCTCCTCATAAGTGATGGGATAGTAACTATATTTATCATCACTGTTATTCATTATTACTGAAAATCATAAAAAAATTCAGTTATGGGTAATAAATAAAACATGAAAGTCATCAACTGCTGTGATTAACTTTATTATTAGCATTTCAACAAAATATCGTTAAAGGAAAATGTCGAGAGGATATTTAATTCAATATTCGCAAATGTGTAACCTTCGCAATATGTATAGTAGTAAAAATAGATATTGAAGTTAATATTTAAAAAAAATTAGTTCGCTCCTGCAGAAGAACGTTTCGAAAAATAAATTTGTCAACGTCTGACCAATTCGACCGTTTCTACTTACAATGTATAATGTGTGTATTATCAAAATTCAGATGTGTATGATTGTTATAAAATTTCCTCGTTTCAAGAACTTTTATTTTTGTTATGTTCAGTATGTTATAATCTTTCGTTTCAGACACGTTACAAATATTACAATTACACATTTATTTTTTACGGCAATGGGTATTCTCTTTTAAAAGTGAATTGCCGAATTATTTAAATCTCACTGTTTGCAGTATAGTTGAAAATGCTTTACTGCTTTCTAAAAAAGAACAATCGGTTTCATTTGCAATTTACGTTCTGATTTAAAGTCTTTTGCAATATTACGATTATATTTTTTTTTACTCTACATACATTTATTTCATGAGAATGCGTAAATCACAATCTATATTACGTTTAATAACTCTTAGTGTTTTTCAAAATACATTTTAACCACAGGAAATTTTAATATTATTATTTAGTAACATTGTTTTATTATAAGGAAGGTCCAATATATTCACAAAACAAGGAAATTATTTAAAATTAATATTTAATATTAACACACTTGTGATCCCGTTCCTTCTTTTTTGTATGAAACGTTAACAATTTATTGACTTACTAATTATGATTAAAATATAAAAAGCATGGATATCAGTGTTAGAAATTCAACAAAAAAACGTCGAACACTAAAGGAATTCTCAAAAATTGAACATTGTATAAATATCATAATTAAAAATGTTTAATTGTTCATATTTATTTAATTTTTTAATCGTCATATGCCTAAAATAACAATTTTTTCACAACAAAGTCATAGAGAACTATTTGTTAAAATCAGTTTACAAGAGTTTTAAAATTTAATTTACAGCATCTTTACAATCAATGTAGCTCGAAGTTTTTTTCTCAAACTCAATGTTTGGATTTCCAAAGTAAAGTACTTATTGCACCTTAATTTGTATGTTTTCAACATTAGATTCTCTTCACAATAATTCCTCAACACAATAATACCTCTCTAAATTCCTTGGAGTGAAAATTGAGCCACTCTTTCACGAAGTGTGGAATTTTCACTCCACGATCACTCGTGATGGAGTGAAATGTGATTCTTGAAAGAGTGAAATTTTCACTCTTAATAAAAGGCTCAGTTTTTACTTCAAGGAATTTAAAGAGTCCAACGCCTACCATACGTAATATAAATGAGAATTTTTCAAATTTTTCACCCAAAATTTTTCAAATTTCTTGCCGAATAATTGGAATCGACCAGAGAATCAGAAATATAAAATGGAAAGAAAGAAACCAAAAATGTAGGTGGCAGATATGCCATACTTGCGCGGTCTTGAATCAATACTCTGGTTCACCAAAAGCCCGTGTACGGCGCTTTTTACCTAGAATGGAACAGGTACGCTCGTGCGACTGACGTGAAGCAAGAACGGAACACATCTCAAGGACCACTCCAACATCCGGTCTCTGGCATCTCGTTCTTCGCTTCGGTAAGAAGTTTAATTTTCTATTTTCATATGATTTTCCAATAATAATTATCTGTAAATTCACATATAAAGTAAACAATTCGCAAATGGTGACCTAAACTATTATTCTAACTTAGCTCTACGTGGAGGTTCGTGCTCTACGCGGTTATTTATCGATTTATTATCAATGTGTTTTCTAAGGGCCTCCATTACGTTTTGATATGGTGTTATTTTATATCAGCTAAATTTTGTATTAATTTAAATATCTTTTTTCAAAAAATGCTTACGAATAAACAAGAGTAATTTTGAACATCCAAATTATTCAAGTATTTTATTGACAGGGCAGTATGTAGAGATTATATTAGGCAAGTGAATTTGAATTTAAACCACATCTTCAAACTATCATATATTATTAAAATAGGGTCATCAAATTTTGTTAGGTATATTTCAAGTTCGCCATAAATATCATATTCCGGAAATAAACGTTACATTCTAATATTGCACTTAATGTCGGCTGAAATAATTTACTAATTATGTATTAAATAAAAATTATTTTGAAAAGTGTAGAACCATAATGGAAGAGGGAAATAAATTTAAGTGAAATGAACAGGATCAATTATTATTAAATATACTTCAAGAAAAAAAGAACAAACAAATTATAATTTGGAACAGTGAATTTATGATTATTTTACTTGGTTAAAATGAACATTTACTTGATTATATTAGTAGACTATTCGTCGAACGACTGAAATTATAATCTAATTATGTGCTTTTATTATCAACAACGACGGATGTTCTTAAATTTTATTGAACAATATTTTTAAAAAAATGCTATTCTATATAGCATTAATCAAGTGCTTAAAAACTGTGCGAAACATTTGTTGAACACAATTGTAAAACTAGAAAAGTACTGTAAAATTATAAAAACCAGTTGTAAAGTTACAACATGTAGCGCAAATTACATAAAAAATTAGATTAAAAATTAGAATATTTTAATGTGGTACTTATAATTACACTCAACATAGATGACATCGAATTCTCGCTATAAAAATAATATAATACCTCATATACCTATGACTTCAATTAAACAAATATTTCCTAATAAATGTTTCCTATTTTAACCAATAATTGGAGGCATTAATTTAAAGAGGAAATAGTAAAAACCAAGAGAACAATAAAATTGACAATTTTCTGGAACCAATGAACGTATCAATGTATATCCTATTTATTTAGAATAATTTACAGACGGTCAATAAATGTATTTATTAAATAATACTTAATATAGGATTGATAATTCATAAAAAATCTTTTAATTACAGTGGTTCATTTTGATCGTTGTAAAAATAATAATTAATGTCGAATAACACTATTTTTAATATAAAAACAATAAAAATCTTTTTTAATATTCAGTACACCTGATACACAAATGCATAACACATAAATAATATCGAGATAAAAATTGTTCAAAAGTGATGAAATTATTACATAACCTATATTTTAAAAACCTACTTAGCTGAAAATGTTTGTGCACCTATCGTATAAAGAATACTACAAACTATAAAAATTAGTAGAATAATACATTTCTATTAATCTTTTATCATGGATTAAACACACTGGAACTACAAGTATTTTCGTAGAGATGGATGTACAAACATTTTATTAATAAAAGCAAATTTAAAAATATGTTTTTGTTTAGATTATTACTTGTTTTATATTTGGTTAATCTTTAAATAGAAACCATACATTACATTTTAATTTAAATTAGTCCATATTTGTGGATAATTGTTGTTATTGCGTTATTATTTATTTATTTATGTACTGGCATTAATGCCCTTAATACCATAAATTTAATCATTAATATTATTATTAGAAAAGTAATAATTCTGTACAACATGTCATGAAATAAGAAAACGGTAAAAAAGAATTTTCAAGTTTTTATTTTTGTCACTTTGAATGCTATTTCTAATTTATCGAACATACAATTTCGTTTAAATGTAAACATTTTGAAGAATGTACAGAAGATGTGATTACTATTTATTTTACTTCTGCATAGTGTACTAACAATAAGTTTTAAAAACAGAAATTTTTAAAAACATAAGTTAATGCTTCACAATAATGTTTTCCAATCTTTACATAAACAATGATTTTCTAAAAAAAACAATGTTCTGACAAAAATCGTTATAATTACCATTGATTTCCAGACTTTAAACAATCATCATTATGATATTGTAGAAAGTTTTTTTTTTTCAACTTCAATATCGCAAATAAAGGAAAGTTTTTAAAGTAAAATGAGTTGTTAATTAAAAAACTTTTGAAATTATAGATATTTTCCGTTAATAAACATTGAAATTAATGCTAAAAATACAATATTAAGCTTCGTCGAACAGTTTTAGAATCCTGAACCCAAATAATAACTAAAAGAATTTAACACTTCGTGCTTAAATATCTAGATAAAAACTCATAAAACTTTAAATTATTTAATAATATTTGAGTTGTATTTCTATGTGTTAAAAACATTTAAACAATTAAACAAATAACGCAGATAAATTAAAGATAAAGAAAATATATAATGCTTCTATAAGTACATAGAAAATTAATAATTATAATTGACATCCACAGAAATCGATGGTTCCATTTTTTTTTTCATTTCTAGGAATAGTAGCAATTAATTTTCTATGAGAATAAAACACGAAAAGTGTATAATACTATGAACGTAGTTTTAGTCGCCATACGTAATTAAAACGCCCGGGATTCAATAAAAATACCAGTTAATGCTATAACTCATGTATTCGCTTACGTGACTTGAATTCATTATTATGTCATCAATACAATCATTCACATCTCTTTTACGTAACATCATACATCGATAAATGTTTTTTAAAAATATACGAAATGTAATTAATATATCACGATATTTGTTGTATTCATATACCTATTTATTATATAAATTTTAAAAATGTATAAATTATTAGTTTAATTTGTGTGTTTGTTTAATACTACAAATTTTTATCCTGAATTATTTCTGTTTCTTTCAGATTCAAAATGAAATACATATCACTCTGCATCACGATTCTGGGTGTTGCGCAAGCGACAATGCATTTACCCTCAATGAAGGTTTGTAGCTATATGTTTACATATTATCGAACTCCATAGTTCAACAGTACGAGGATTCCGTATTTATGTAAAAGCCGGTATTATAAAAAGACGATTTGAAAATATATATAAAGTATCAGTTATAAGTATCAGAACTCGCAAAGAAGAATGTCCATGTTATAATTAATGCAATATTCGTAACGATGTAACTTTTGTAATTTGCACAGCAGAAACAAGGGACACTACAAATAATTTTTTTAAAAAATATTTGTTTGCTTCGAAGAAAGCAACATTGCAAAACCCGTTTCTACTTATAAATTAAACGTATTTATGTTATCAAAATTTTAAATCTAATATATATGTTTATAAACTTCCACTTTTAGAATTTCTTTTAAAAATTTTGTATATTCCCATGTTCTATTTCATTCACGACATGAGGTTATGCTTAAACATTTGTTTTTTTTCTGCCCTGGCTCTCTTTCTTTGGCTGTCGAATACTTGTCGGCTGACTAATAAAGGCTATTTCTACTTAAAATTTAATTGGGCGTATCTGCAAAACTTGAGATTTTGAGCTCCTCAAGGATGTGTATAGATTGTTTTTAATTTAATTAATTAATTAATTATTAAAAATTTAATAAACGCTCCTGAGCACGAGTTATTTTTTTGCCTTACAGAAACAATGTAGTTTGGACGACTACAGCTGTCCTAGTGCGCAGGAGGGTTAAATAAAATTGTTTTTTTCTTATCGCAAAAGTCAGGAACTCCAGAAGTTGATAATTTTGTTACCGGATAATGAGGTTTTAAGTGACGCAAACGAAAATCGATTGAAAAGTACCTACAATTCATAATAATTTTGTGCTAGATGTCTGAATTCACTTTCCGAACCTTTCCAATCTTTCTATATTCCGAATTATTACCAATCTTGGCAGATGTATTGAAAATGTCTTTCGTGACTAATCAGTGTGTATATTCGTGAATTATTCTTCATGGATTCCACAAGTAAGTTCAGCAGAATTCAAAATAATTCAAAATCGGAATCCATTTCAGTCAATTTTTGTTTTTTGGGAACACTGACCTTTTTTGATGATGTCTTTTATTGGTGCGATTCGACAAATTTGTTAGATATTTAGTGAGGAAATTTACGTTCATCTGTTATTAGTAAAAATTAATGTGATCAAAGCTTTCACATGTGACGTAGGGAATTTTTCAACGAATCCAATGAATTCGATCAACGTAGTTCTTTTTTATTATTTATTTATTTAAAAATAACATGTAACTATATGTTTGTATACAAAAATAGTACTTTGTGCAACTAGGGAGCCAAATATGTGTTTGCTGACGATGGTTTTGCCCAAGCGAAGCGAGGTCGGTGATTCGAATGAGTCTGCAAACACCTTTTCTCCCTAATTGCATATATCATTTTCTCATACGAAAGCGTGCTACTTTGATCCCGCGATATAGGGAGAAAAATAGTATTTTGGGAATAGAGTGACAGAATAGTATATTATGCACCGAGGGAAGAAAGTGGGCTGTGCCCGTGGAGTTCACATTTCCCTCCCGAGTGTAATATACATTTTTTTTTCATACCCAGCGGAAAGTTCGTTATTACTTCATGATGGAAGGGAGGGGTTCGGGCGGAGCCCCCCCGATACCACATAATATACACATTAAGGTTCGAACATTATTTTTGTGGTAGATGAATCCATTTTTTCGAGACAAGAGGCCAAACGGTAGACTTCCTGTAATAAGAGTTCAGACATAGCATCCATGTTTTGGGTTATGATGGATCAGTGTGACGTACATGTCGTTCATAGATAAAGTACACCATCTAGTCCAAAATTTGGCGGATTTTTTAATTTGTATCGTTTCACCTTTATCTGATACACAGACTAAAAAAGGATGCAACGTTACAATTGTACTGTCGACAGCGTAATGGAATACACCAATCATGTCTCAACACTCTCAACTCTTAGTAGACGGACTCTACCAAACGAGCGTTTTGCGCGACATGACAAGAGCAGGGAGTGAATCGACTTATGTTATAAAGGCTAATTTTTATTTCAAATACATTACAAAACATTTCGGTTTTATTTAATCAACTTTTTGTAATAAACAATTTAAATTTTTTAATGAAATTAGATATTAGTACAAATTTACGTATTTGAATTATGTGAATTTGTATCATTTTTCTTTTCTTGAGAAGTGTAGTTATTATTGATTATTATGGTGTGAATCTCGCAATTTTCAAGTACCACACATGCTTTTTTTTCTGGGTCTAGACTATCCGTGCCAAATTCCATGGTTCTTCTTTTCATTCTCTTCGAATTTTGTACTCGGGGAGTTTTATTAACATTGTCACCTTCGAAGCGAATGTCTTCCCATGGATAATCATGTAGGTTACTTATTGATGGCTGTCTACTTGTAGATGGCATTTCTGGAGTATTATAATCAGCATTAGTCGTAAGTTCTTTTTATTTATTTTTATTTATATGATTTTTAAGTGCTCACCGTTAAATGTATTTATTGTTTTAAATGATGTTTCTGCGTTGCAAATATTATCCGAGATTTTATTTTCTGTTCCACATTGGTTCAATATCGATTCTTGCGAAATAGCAGATGTCAATTTATCTGTTGTACCTTTAAACGGAGCTGCATTGGTATTTTGAAGGTGTGTAGACTGTATATCTAGAAAGTTGTAATTATCATTGTCAGTAATAATATTAATCATATTATTAGTTATATTTTTAAATATTGTTTTTATTTATTTTGCGATGGATCTTTTGTTGCGCGTGATGTTTTCACCGTACTTGGTATAGTTGCACTAGTATTAGTTGTCCTATTTTTCTCATTATTAGTAGAGTAAGCGATGCATTTAAAAATGTCTTCCCTATTCGCTGTCGAATTTTCGATGTATCCTTGCGCAACAGTGTCCGAACGCCATCCACCAAGTTGTTTTATTTTAGTGAAGTCTAGTCTTGCATTAGCAGCGGCTGTTGCTGAACTTCGGCGAAAGCAGTGTCCTGTATAGCCATCAGGATTTTCTACGTTCAGATATAGAGCAATAATCTTAGGAATTTTACAAATTTTGTTTTTGCCGATGTACTGTCTAGTGCACGTCCCACGATGATATTGCACAAAAAATCGATTATCGGCTAATCCAGATGGTCTCATCAATTTGTATTTTTTAATTATATCATAGTATTTTCCACCAACAATGAACTGACGAGGGTATGCATTCTTTGTATCGTTAATTGATATAATATATTGCTCACTCTTATCGTCTAAATTTACGGAATCTTGAATATCTGTAGTATTTAAGTTGACAATTTCTTTGCATCTTAATGCTCCAAAGAAACCACAAATTAGTATAACCTATATTAGAAAGTATTTAAAACTTAGTCCAAATACATTCTATTATAATCATAATTACTAATATAATGAGAGAAATTTATAAATACCTTCGTAGCTAAGTATATGTTGTCGTCACTTTCAAACAGAAATTTATTTATTTGATCAAAGGTAAGAACATGAGATTTTTTGGGCTTGTATCCTTTAGATTCGTGCTTTAACAAAGACTTCAGTAAATTAAATTCGTTGATATTAACATTATGCCTTAAACTCAACGTAGTCCGTAGTTTTGACCAATGGCTCCAAAGAGTTGAAGGTTTCCACTTTTTTGTTAATTCTTTGAAATATACAAGTGAAACACTTTCGTCAATTTTATTTACATTATTACTATGTTTCCATTTCAAAAATGCACAATAAGCTATTTCATAATCTGCTCTTGACTTTTTAGGTAATAAATTATTCACAATCAAATTCTTCTCAGCTTCAAAATTTCTTTCAACAATTTCATTTGGATCAAAATTTTCATCCTCTGATAGTTCTGATGAAGACATTTTACACTAACCTAGCGATACAGGGTGCTTTCTATAATTTTAGAGGCCAGAAAAATTTCACTAAAACGCGAGTTACAGGGCGAATTCGCTCAATGGATTCCACCTGCTTCAAAAAATATTCAGAACCGTTTGGGAGTATTGATAAGATTTCAGTAAAGTACAATTATTTGAAAGTATTCAAAACGAGCGTAGTATTTGTTCTTAAATTAAAGTTTAAAATGATTAAAAAGTAGGAACCCTGTAAATGAAAAATGATTAAGAAGAATTAAACATTTTTATTCCCTCATAAACTTTCTGTTACCAAGTTCTTGATTCCTATTTTAAGATTCTGAGTAATTAAAAAATATTCTTAAAATTTTAAATTGCTTGCTCGAATATTTTTCAATGTATTTACAGGAATAGAAAATCTTCTCTTTTATAATGGTTTTAATTGATTTAAAAATATAAAACGAAATCTCAGCTTTCTTCTTTTATAATTTTTATATTTTATACTGCATGTAATTATCTTTTACATTTGAACTGTGATTAATTTCTATTAATTTTTAAATTAAAAATATTGGATGTGTTTTCTGCTGTATAAGGAATTGAAAGCGATATCGATTATTCTTTTTAATAATTATTTATTTATTCGTTGAGGAATTGATTATTAGAGATCTTCTGCAATATGTAAAATAAGTACAATTTGTATTCCATTCAAATTACTTTATGTTCAAAGAATACGTATAGTGTGATGATTTAGTTATAAAGAATATATGCAACATTAATTTTAAAAACTGAGATATTTATTAAAGTACAGCCAGTCATAATCTCTTTTCAAGCATTTTCACGATTTGAGAGGTTTTCCAAATCGAAAAAGTTTTATTTATTGAAAAGAATAACGAAATTATATTTTTTATCATTTTTTATGGATGAAAGTGTGTTCAATTATACCAAAATTATATTAGTATTGAAATATATTAAATCGACAACGATTCAATACCGCTTCATAGATTGAATAATGAGTACGCATTGTTTGATTAATAAGAATTAAACTTATACTTTTCGAATCGCTCAAGGATACAAAAAAATTTTAAATATTGAAATATTATATTTAGAAATACATAGGGATTCATGAGGTCGAGAACTTAATTATTATATGAATTAATTAATGTGCATATTCCTTTAAATTGATACAAATAAGTTTCTCTCCGTTTCAATCTAATCCTATTCATAATTTTATGATCTGGAACGAGAAAATTACTAAAAAAGCTGCATAATTTCAATTTTTTAGTCGAGTTTTGTGTCTATACATTAAATACTCACCAATCGAAAAATCGAAAAAAAATAGAAGTGGATACTGAAGGATTCAAATGAATTAAATTCAATTCGTAATTTGTCAAAATTATATCCTCGTAAATCTAAAAATTATTTTTGATTATTATATTTAATTATTATTAATCTCCAAGAATCCATTGTAATCAATAAATAATCATGTCGATAATATAAAAAAATAAATGCGTCTGAATCCAAAAAGTCGAATTCGAACGAATCTATATCCCAGTAAACTAAAATGTATTTGAATGTTTAAAGAATAATTGATTTTAATGATTCTGAATAATGGTTTTGATTGGACTTTTGAATCTATTTTCATCCGGATTTCTTTCTCATACATTTTTCAGAATTCGAAGATATCAATTCTATAATTATGCATTTCAATTCTGAAAAGGTTTCGTCGTAAATATGGAATATGTGAATGCTTCTTCATGCAGAATTCGGAATGTGAAATGTCAAATTTGAATTCGCTTAAATCCAGAAATTGTTTTGGTGTGAACTAATGGCAATGAATGTCTATTCGTATTAATAATATAAAGTTGATTGTTTGAATAAAGTTATTTAAATTTTACAATCTTAAAATCAGAATGCAAATGAATAAAAATGCATTGAGTATTTTCAGAGAAGACATTTCAACATTTCCTGTGAAATACACTTTTAAGAAATTTCAAAAAATGATTTCTTTAGTCATTTTTGACGTGGAATTTAGTGGTACTAAGATGAAAAATGTAAAAATTGGTTTGACCCCAAGAAAATGAAATTTTTTAAAATGCGTCCGTAATTATTTTCAAAATGTGTTTTTACGTTCACCTTAAATTTAAAAAATTTTTAATTTAATTTAAAAAAAATGGAGTAGCCAATTTCGAAAAAAGAAATTTTAGTTCGAGTTAAAATGTATTTAACAAAATTTATTCTGTAGTAGTTTTTGACGTGGAATTCAGTGGTGCTAGGATGAAAAATGTAAAAATTTGTTTGTGATAAGAAATTTTTTTAATTTCATCCGTAGTTATTTAGAAAATGTTTTTATTTTCACCAATTGTTAAATTAATTTTAAAAAATTTAGTAGCATTTTTTCAAAAACGTTATATTTTTTACGCTAAATTTATGGAACAACAATATTTTTTCCTGTTTTAATTTTCGCCCCACTGTAGTCCTCGTGAAAACTCGACAGCAAAATAAAAAAAAAGTTTAGAATTATTTCGAAATGTACTCTAAAAGAATTCACAGATGACCGACTTTCTGCGAGTTTTCTAAACATGATGTCATTATAAGATCTTTATGAACTCATGTTCAGAAAACCCTCAGAAAGTAGGTCATCTGACTTCTTTTAGAGCACATTTCGAAATCATTCTGAACTCTTTTCTATTTTGCTGTCTTGGAAATTACTAAAGAAATAATTTTTTCAATTTTTTAAAGATGCATTTTATAGATCTGAAAATGTCAAGCTTCATAATATTTCATATTTTACATTGAAAATCAAATATAAATTGTATAACTTTACATTTTACAATACAAAAATGTTTACTATTTGAAACTTTTACCTTATCACTAATCACAACACAAAATGATAATTCGTTTTTGTAAATCATTTTTAGGATCACTTCTTCACTGATATGCTTCTTCGTGACTTAATTGATCGAATGGGGAATGATTTTTCTGATGTCGCTGATTCTTACTTGGATCCGCAAGACATGCCCCGCATCGTACAGAGTGATTTTGAGAACATGAAAGAAATTCCAATCGAAATGCCTATTGATTACGATGGATTAGAAGCACTGAATCCGAAGACTAGTATAAGGGACCACGAGTATTTACAACATAGCACATTGACAAGTCATCAGAAATTGCATACTGACAACAATCCATTAACTAACAATAGGCACAGAATTCAGCAGAATGTTAAAGGACTGAAGGATGGAAAAACACAAAATCAGTTGCCAGCGTATTGCACTCCACCTAATCCTTGTCCAATCGGTTACAACAGTAAGTCGACATTCTTTATTACAGGTTGAAAAAATAGTTTTAATTCTTCGATGTATGTAAATAATTTTAAAAGTACCTCAAGAAATACGAATATTTCAAAAGATTTCAGTATTTGTTGTTATAATTGGTCAAGTTTGAAGTAACAAACATTTCTTTTTGTTTATTTATGATTTATATTAATTCATGGTACAAAATTGTTTAATATCTTCAATGTAAAATAATAATTAATAAAACACATTACCTTATGTAGGTCAAAATCACTGTATCGACAATTTTGAAAACACTGCAACATTCAGTCGTAACTTCCAAAGCGCTCAAAACTGCATGTGTGACACCGAGCACATGTACAAATGTTTAAATGAAGCTGAAGAGGATAACAATTTGCAAGTAATGCAGATTAGAAATTCAGACTTTGATCAGATTGTCGAACGGTTTCAGGTAATTTTCATTTGTGTACGAATTTGTAGGCACAAATATGATACATTTTTTTTTAATTTTAGGAGGAAAATCCTTACTTCCAAGGTGAGAAACTACCAATAGCAGCGAAAAAGGGACTACATGTCGGTTACTAAAACTACGTGTTTGAATCACAAAGAATAAAGCACACACAGTGGAAAGTAAACGATAACTGACAGACTGAAGAGAAAACAAAAGAGGAAAGTGTTAAGAAAGAAGACTACAACAAGAATTTAATAAATTCCTAAGTCTCTGTATATGTAAAATGAAAGAAAAACTTTTACAAAAATCTAAGATTCACATAAAACTTATTGTACAAATATTTTAAAGAGTGAATCGAGAAAAATAAATGTGTGTCATTAAGGTTCGGTACATCTGCCGAAAAAAAAATGTCTCAAATATTTAATAACACTGATACGCATCACCATTATACAGAGGCAACATGTACGAAATGGTATTATTTTATGGATGGAATTTTAAAGTGCAAATATATATTTTAATGATGAAAATGGAAGATAAATATCTGTTGATTATATTTTATTATAAAATAATATAGTCTATTTGAATTCTTTATTGTAACATTGGAAAATATATATTTTTAATCGGTATTTAGTGTAATGTTATCAAACCCCAAAATAATTAATACACCAGTTTTATTTTAAATTAATGTTGTTTATTAATAAAATAGAAGAAAGTATTTACAAAATGTGAAAATTCAAATGCCATCGATATTGGTTACTTATGTCGGAAACAGCATGCAATATTGAACATTTTTCTACTGTTTTCTAAAGCTTTTCAATATCGGATGTATGTTCGTCAATGCATCACGTAACTCCTGACGGTTCTTCGCTCCTGTAACATAAAAACATTTTCATTAACATACTTTCATCATAACTTTAACTTTATTCCTAAAAACACTACTTACCAGTCAATACAATCTTTCCGTTCACAAATATTAACAAGACTACCCTCGGCAAAACCATTCTATAAATAAGTCCTGGATACAACTCAGGTTCGTAACTGGAGAACTGACCATGCATGTGATTTAAATTTTCCAATTTAATGGGAAATTTCAGATCGGATGTTGCTACAATATTTTGTATCTTGAAATTCATAAATTTCACCTGCAAATATGACTTGTAGTAAAAAAACATTTGATAATAATGATGCATTATATAAATATTAACTTACAGCAAATCCTAATTTTTGCACTATCCTGGCAAATTTCTTTGATGCAAGGAAAGAATCTTCTTCACATCTTGCACCGGTACATACAAGTTTGCCAGAGCGAAATATTAGTGCAGTCGCTTTGGGACTTCGTATCCTCATGATCAATCCGGTGAAACGGGCTGGATTGTATTCCGAGTTTCTTGTTCTTGTGTTAATGTATGTCAAATTTAATTCAGCACCCAAATTAACAGTAGACACAACATTTCTAAAAATTAAATTTTTAGTTTTATATTAACAAGATAAGTTTTATGAATTACAATAATAAATAATGACAATATATATAACGGTGGTTATTCAACCATGACTTTCTTGCAGCTCTGTTTTTCTTTTTGGAATTGATTATTGGATATTTGAGGACCAATTTGCCATAAAATTTAAAATTGAAGAGTGATCACTTTTTTTTAAAACGATTTCATGTTCTCATCAATATAATTATTTAAAAGATGTATGTAAAAGTTAATTACATACTACATGAATTTTAATTATTTTATATATTTATCTAAATAAGATATATATATATTAGTTTATATTAAATCAAATTAAATTATAAACACTACTATTTTAAATTTATTTAAAACGGTCAAGAAATTTTATTACTTAATTATATATTAGTTGTGTAAAACTAAATTATAAATGTAGACCCTTATTTCGATACATTTTATTTTTTAATATATTTAATATTTCAAACATGATTATATTCGCAGAAAGTTTGTAGTAGTTTTTCATTATAATTAGAGTTGTTTTGCGAAATTTTATACTTGACCGATGTCTGAGAAATCATAGTGAACAGCTTCCACAGACTGTTCACTGAAAAACCTTAAGCCTTTTTAATGTTTTGTTCAAAATTGTTTTACATGGAAAAATATCGTATACACTTTTGGTGTAACTAAAATGTTCAAACTGAGATAATTTTCTCTGAATTTATATATATATAGTCGGTGAATTTAGGGTATAGAGTTATTGTGAAGCAAGCCTCGACTACGATGTTAAAGCTTTGAAAAGCAGTAACATATTTTAAACAGCCTAAGCAATAGTTTGAACACATATCTATTTTATTTAATAATATGTTACAACTGAAGAGTTCTGAGCAACAACTGGTCAACTTATTTTTCATTTGACTACAAACAAAATAAATTATTTCACTTTTTGGGGAAACAAACAGTAACGTTAGTATTTTCGAAGACACAAGTTTGTTGCTCCGAACATGTAACATTTACAACCTAAATTTTCTTATTAATTTCGTTGTCAGTTTTAGGCAACAAACGATCAATTATTTGACTAAGTACTATTTAATTTTTAAATGTTTGTTCTTTTGACGACTCTCCTCTATTATATATTTAATAATTTTTACAATAACTTTGTGTATAAAACGTCATGTTTACAAATCGGATTCAATAACATCCTGAATGTTATTTATAATTTTAACCCTACAAGATATCGAAGTTCTGTATCTTTTTCATTCATAAAAATATGATAACATTTTTAGAAAAGTATTCTGAATGTTTACAGAACATTCAATATAAAGGTTATAAAATAATGAAAATCATTGGTGTAAAAGATTAGATATGGTCAAGTCGAGTAATAAAAATACATAGCTTTGTAGGGTTGAATGAATTTCACCATTTTTATGAAAACTCGAATTTTTTGGTAACGGAGTGAAAGGCAATGACTGTATCTTATCTCAGTAATGGAATGCAGAAAGTTCCGGAGCAACAAACGGTCATATATAAGAAAGTGACTATTTGTTGACCATAACGTTTTTTCTCTTGCTTTTGCAAAAGCAAACTTATTTGACCTTTTTTTGCGATGCAATAAAAGGTCGAATAAGACGCGACTGTTTGTTGCCTGGATCGGTTTTGCTTTTTCTGAATGTTTGTTGCTCCGAATTATTGGAAGATTTAAATGGACAGTCGAGTGAAACATGAATTGCCTTTGAAAGATGGGCTTCCATGAGCTATTTCACGTTGAACACAACAGCTCTCTGCCCATCTATTCACATCTTCTTCAAATTCATTCATCATATGAGAAAATATTGTATTAACACAGATTGATAACATATAGCCAAAGATCCGTCTAAATGAGTGATTCGTTTTTCCTTACCGACCCTATTTGCACATTGCTTACAATATTTATTCTCTTGTATATCAGATGACCGAAATTGTAAAGCAATGTACAAATAGGGTTGGTAAAGAAAACGCAGCAGATTTGACACGCAATTAGGGGAATCTGTTATTAATATATGATATTAACGACTCCTATTAACTAGTGCAATTCTGGAGGTTGAATCGAATCTAAGAAAAGTTTATCATTACTAGTTTGGATGATAGTATGACATGATTTTGGTTTACGTTTCTCCATAAACAATAAAGAATTGTAAACACTACTTATTCTTGCACTAAATAACTACATTCATATAAAAAACCTGAGAACTTATTACACCCATTGTCTTTTAATTTTTTGTTCACGCATATAAAACAAAATATATATGTATGTATATAGGTATGTATTTTGTTTTATAAATTAATTGAATTTCAGTATTTAATTACTTTTTACATATACGTCTGAAACCGACCCGACTCGTTATAGGAGCAGATACATAAATCCCTATAGCACAATTTACAGTGCGCTTGTAATATTACAAAGACGATGTAAAATTACATTTTTTTAATTACACAATCGATGTAAAATTACCACGATTGTTACTGGCATTTTTATTTCCACCTTTGACGATGTAAATTTACATTTCCATTGTGAATTTTAGATGTTTATAATAAATTACCTTCAATTTTCGAGTGATTTTTACACAAAAATTGTAATTTTACTACGAAAATAATAAGAAATTTCAACAAAATTGTAAAAACTCGGAAATGTAATTTTACTTTTACTTTTCACAGTGTAGGTATAGCATTAAAAATGTATTTTGTTTAAATACTGAATTTTGTAAATTTTCAAAATAATACATACAATTTCAAAATTTACTAGTTCTGTTCCAATAAGAGACAATTAAATGTATTAAAAAAATTAATGTTGGAGTGACAACTCGGAAAGAAACTTTAGTCATGTCAATACATCAGTTACATCTCGTTTTCTTTGTAAATATTCGTTAGAATTCAATTCATATTTTGTAACTTTATTAATCTTGAAAAAAGTAGGTATTCAATTGAAATAAAAATATTTCTATTTAAAATAATTGACATAAAAAAAATAAAATAAAACGACTATGTTCTTAAACATATAAAATGAATGATGACATGTTTAAAAAAACTACTTACTGTAAACATGGTTCAATCGATTCCTTATTACTGGAAACTGGCACCATTGGAGTCATGGATGAGTGTGGAATTTGCGACGTACTCGGTCGTGGCACATTTGCCTGAAATAGTTTGAAAAAATCCAATTTAAAACTCTTTAAAATTGTACAATTAACTTATTGTTGAAATTTGAAGATGCATTTCATCATTATAATGACACATTGCATTTAGTACAAAAATGAAATTAAAAAGATATTTTTTATATGATTGTACAAAAAAGTGTTTTAGTATAAATCAAGGAATCGAAAGGTTTTTTAAATCGATTGTTTAGTTGAGGATTTAAATGTAGGACATTTAAAATTGAAAATACATAACCTTCGTAAACAGATTTTGTGACTTACCGTGAGTGGTGGTGCCATTTTGCCATCATCGGTGGCATTTTGGGATGGATTACTTAGCAACTTTTTTAATTCCTGATCGTTTAACGCTGCCATTTTTCCGCTATTAGCGAAAAGAATGCAAAGTATCAGGAATTTTGCACGGAATCACATTTGTATTGTTGTGTACATCAGTCGCGGGCGACAGTCGCAACCATAAAGGATGAAAGGTCGGTTGAAGAGAAAGTCCACAGAGGGGCGCTGCAGTCGGCCATTGCCATTGCAAATGCATTTGTATTGGAGAAGATGATGAGAGGTGGGGATGAAAGTGCATGTGCAACAGGAGGAAGAGAGACACGTATACCCAGTTAACACAAGCTGCGGAAAGACGTCATAGAAGCGTCGTTTTCGAGACGACTTAAAGTCGTGTCTAAAAGCTGACAAAAAAGCCGGCCTTGGAAGACCGTCTTGAAAAGGTCGTCTAAGCACCGTCTCTATTTATGACGTCTTAGAGACGTCTATAAAATGATGCACGATTCTGCCTTTCTCGCAAGTGGCAAAGTTTTATGTAAACCAGTATATGTATGCAGCCGAATGATTTATCACATATCACCTTTATATTATGATACGCTTTACACTTATAAAAGTGAACATTACAAAGGAATAAATATGCATGTGTACCAATTATTAATGAATATTAAATATAAACATAGAACCCCTTTTAGGATGCAAATTAGTATTTGTAGGACGTAATATAGAAGTCTAAGATACGTCTTTGGCATAACATTCTGGCGAATATTAGACGTAACATAGTTAACGGAATGTCTATATCTCCATTATTTTCATTGACCGCGTAGACAATATTTTGTCAACTTTTAGACGACGTAAATAAGACGACTTTTTTGTCGCCTTTACGACCGGTCTTTCGAGTGTGCATTGGACGCCTTTAAGGAGTCTTTGAATAGGCTTTGAGACTTAAAATCAGGACTGTCTCAAAATTGTCAGGACCGCTTTGCGTCCAACTTTCCCAGCTAGCATTTACGGTAGCGTCTTTTTTTTATGTCAAACCGATGTTACTGTGCCATCACCAAGACGAAACTATACATGTCCTTAGCGTCATTTTTCAGTTTTCCCCATTTCTGTTGAATGTTGGTACAGCTGGCATTTTCTATTCCATTAACAGGAACTCTATATTGTAAGTAATTGAAAGGCAAATTATAATTAAACAAACTGCCATTTAATTTTTTCCATTATTATTTTCAGACACTGTTACCGATTTAAATGTATTAATAAAAGGCACGCAATGTTTGCATTTCCCTGAACTTCCACCATTGCATGAACATTTGCAATTAATATTTATAACGTCATTATCTTTTTTATACAAACTGTAACTTCATGAGGGCTTCCTGAGAGACATGACGTCTGTAAACACATCCCTAAAATTTCCCATTTAACATCGGAAACGTGTGTCAATACACAAAACAATGTATGTTTCGCACTGAGAACAAGTTCGTCTTCAATGTAGCATTGCGAACCTGATCCAATGTAATTTATTAAATCTACAAAACTAATTAAATATTGGGTTTCGCTCATCTTGCCTGTGTTATTTTTTGACTCTGACCCCTATGTTTTAGTTCTCTCTTCTGCCCGTAGAGATCGTAGGCGGCGGTGTTAACAGGGCGAATTGATTTAAAGTTCAACCTCTTTTTGAGCTGATTAGTTTTTTAAGTCGATCCATACCCTGCGAACACGGAAAGTACAATGTAATATTTACGTAATGGTTACATTGTTACATAAAATGTTACATAGTTGTTACATAACTGTTACTTTTGTGGCAGCAATCGAAATTGTATTGAAATGTATTGACTTGGATTAATTTTTCGCTTTTGAATACGCTATTTGAAATTTTCGAATACATTCGAATCCAAAAATAATTCAGTATTATTTTAATACAAAAATATGAATCCAAATTAATACATAAATAATATTGTTGTCGAAACTACTAAAAATACTCGAAAAAGGCAAAAATCATGAATCCATCTGAATACGAATGAAGATTGAAATGATAATTTTTTAATACAATCGAATCCACAAATAATAACAGTTAATTACCGGAATTAACGAATCCATTTCAATACATGACTGAGCAAAATAATGCCTGCTTTAATCCAAATGAATTTAAAATAAATCAATACAAAAATTAAAGTATGGTGAATTATTATAAAAAATACAAATCACACAAAAAATGCTTCCAACAAAAAAGAACGACCATCAAATTCTATTTAATAATACGCCCTGCGAAAAATTTTAACTAGGATTCTTATGAGAATTTCGTGAGAAATTGAAACAAGTGCCTTATAATTGTCGTAAATATGTAAAGCATATAATAGGCATCTATTAGTCATACAAGTATCATACGGAATATGTAAAGTTTTATTACATGAAAGAAAATAGTTTCATGGGTAGTTTTATGAGCATACAATCGCATGAATGTTTTGAGTTGAAATTTTATGGAAATTACATAAAAATCTTATCACAACCAGGTCAATTTTCATATACAAATCGCAAATATTATCGAATAGTGTTTCCGTAACGTAGTGGGAGTACTATACGACATTTATATGAAATTTACAAGGTACTTGTTTCAAATTCTCATGTGATTTTCAAGAGAATCCTAACTAAAATTTTTCGCAGGGCGGTCATCTTACTAAGGCCCGAAGTAATAGTCACGGATAAATCCACGATCGAAAATTCCCGGATTATTCTCCGACAGTATGCGTTCCGAAAGCGCGCAGAAAGATTTTCTTTGTTATGTTTACCTACTGTTTTTGTTTGCAAAAGATGTAAAGTATTGTACACATACAAATGTAACATAAAACAGTAGGTGAACATAACAAAGAAACTCTTTCTGCGCACTTTCAGAACGCATACTGACGGAAAAAATCCAGGATTTTTCAATCGCGGATTTATCCTGGACTATTACTTCGGACCTAAGTGTGGAAAATAAACAAACAAATGAAACAAATTACGATTATATTCAATTTTTATACAGCTATCAAAACATTTTGTTTCAGTCTACGCGTAAATATCAGTAAAAAGCAATGTCCACTGAGAGAAATATATTTTATCAGTTACAATATGTTATGTTTCAAACAATGTACATTAACCATTAAAAAAATATTATATACGGAAAATCCACTATATTAGTGGTTAAAATGCATCCGCTTTGGCAAATGATACACGGCTTTCGGTTAATGACAATGCATTATCCGAATGAACATTTTTCGACAGATTTCAGGGGAATCTGTACTTTTTCAATTGTTGCTGGATCGTTTTAGAGGTTGCCAGTTATTCTGAAGTTAGTTAATAGTATTTTTAGTATATGTATACATGTTTTAATTGGTGTATACAAAAGACATACATATAATCATCCGGTCACAAAATACAATTTGTTGAATTTTTATTGATCTATATATAATAAGAATTATTTATTGTTTTACTTGCATATGTGTATTTTTACAGGTTAGAAAATGCCTCAAGATGTGAATATCAAAATATAAAACTAGATGCCTTCGACCCGGGTGCCTAAAATTTTGGCTAAATTCGTATTGCAGTTCCCTGACGAAAGGCTGATGCTTCCGGGAATATTCCCATTTTAACACTGCCAGGAAAGAAGGCGGCAGAGGGTAGTTCTAGCATCGTTAGGTTCGAGTAGTTTCTATATATGATGGATTTCACGTCAAATGTCCAGACAAAAAAAAATGTTCTCCAATGGAGCCCCAATTTTTTTTATGAGTTGCCCTATAGGTTAGTAATTATTCAGGAAAATATTTTTTAATTTTATTAAAAATTGGAGGAGTGGGAGGGCGTGAAAGTTTTGAACTTTTTTATGTCACGCGCTACTTTGTGTTTTTATTCCACTTAAACAAATAAATACAAAATTTGTTTCAGATATGATTTTGATAGGATTTTTCATGAACTTTCGATTGGTGCAGTCCATTTTGAATTTATTTTTTATTTTGACCAAAATTTTTGAAAATCAAAAATATAATTCAAGTTTTTTCGACTTTGGGCACGTTTTTTTTTTTTTATATATTTTTAACAGAAAGCTGAGGGTTTTTCCTATAAAATACTTGAATTTCAAAACATCGTTTTTTTTTGTTTTCGAGAAATTGAATTATAAAGATTGCGCGTCACGGCAACTCGAAGCACCAATGCACCGCGCTGCTACGCTAACGACTTTGGATTATTGCCGACAGGTGGCTGAACTCGTGGCATGTTTTCTCATACACAAAACGTTATAATACAGAAATATGGTAGGAAATATGATATTTACTAAATCCCTTTATCACTCATATTGCACTGTCTTTTATCATGCGTTAAACTGTAATTATCCATTTATTTGATCTGAAAAGATAATTGTAAGTAACTGCACTTTTATTGACATTCGCAAGATATTTTATATATCTTCTTTTTTTTGGGTTTAATTTTCTCATTTATTTTTGTTTTATTAAAAAATGAATGTTAAGGCAAGAAACGTGTGGAGAAGCAGGTGGATCCACCCACTAAAAAAAAACTTTTAAAATAACAGGTTTGATTAGTGTTTCTGAGAGTTTACGAGAGAAATATCCTGAACTTCCAGAACGTTCAAAAATTTGTACAACGTGAAAGTTTGCACTTAATAATTCTGGAGAACTCAAAATTCAATCTACAAATTAAGAAACAGTTTCCCAATCTACCGATGAAAAAATTGTATTTGATCCTATAGAGGAGAAAATTCTTTCTAATGAAAAGTCAGAAACGGATCATGTTGATTCGGATTTTAATGTTACTACAAGATATATCAAACAACTCTTTAAAAACTTCATATATTTCATTCAAATTAGCCAGTAGTAATCGTTTTTGAACATGTTCATGTTTTCCATTAATTTGCTTTATAGACACGAAATCATTCTTCCCTGGCATCAAACGACTTATATCATCACGTTCATAAAAATTGTTTACATCAGCAACAGTCTCATCTGTTGGTAAAGTTTTTCCTTTTTTGTTATTTGGGTAGGTCAAAATTCCATGGTCCTTCACCAATTCAACAGCACTTCTATATAACAAACAAGAATTAGAAAGCTGCGATAATAATTATTGTAAAGCAGGAATAACAACCCTAAATAAAATAAAACAAAAGTTTCTAGAATCAAAATCTGGGTCTGAAAGAATAACGTTACTTACAATTGCACCGAAAGACTGGGGTCGTACAAAATTAATCAAAGAATTTAATGCAACTGAGCGAGAAGACAGAAGCAAAATTATATTTTTGATTTTCAAAAATTTTGGTCAAAATAAAAAATAAATTCAAAATGGACTACACCAATCGAAAGTTCATGAAAAATCCTATCAAAATCATATCTGAAACAAATTTTGTATTTATTTGTTTAAGTGGAATAAATACACAAAGTAGCGCGTGACATAAAAAAGTTCAAAACTTTCACCCCCTCCCACTCCTCCAATTTTTAATAAAATTAAAAAATATTTTCCTGAATAATTACTAACCTATAGGACAACTCATAAAAAAAATTGGGGCTCGATTGGAGAAAATTTTTTTTTTGTCTGGACATTTGACGTGAAATCCATCATATGCGTCCATTCCTACCCGTTTTTTAAGCAGGGCAACCAATTCGTTGGTTTTCCCAAGACTCGTTCTTTCTGTGTAGCGTTTGTTGGTTTGGTGGATGAATAGACCAATCGAGAAGTCTCTTAGAGTCATTCGAGGTTTTGCTAAGATTTTAATGTTTGTTACGAACATCCTCTTATGTACTATAACACAACAAGATAACGATTTAAACAACAATTTATGGATTCATTAATTCGTCACCGATCATTCTGCTAAAAACAAGACATTTTGCGTTGCATAAAGCCAAAGTTCGGAAACCTTGAACTACCCAATATATTGTCATTGGCTTCTCCAACTAGAAAAATTGATTAACAAAACTTAAGAATTTATGCCAATTAGTATCGTTGTATTGAATATAACATAATGTAATTGAAAAAGTATCTATATAAATTATATTAAAGGCAAAATTGGTTCAGGTAAACGAATATCATCCAAAAGTCGTATATCCGGCGCAGCATCTGGATGATATTCAATGTCTTCTGGTCTAACTTCCACTGGAGGACGTGGAACTCTGGGTGACGCAGCTGGTGGACCTAGCATCAAGAAACTTAGCACTTCTTCTTTTACTATTCTTTCAGTAAAATTACCATTTATTATTTGCGCTGTCATACCTGCATATTTTTTCATTTCTTCCACGTTTTCTTCATACTCATTAATCTGAGCATAAAATTAAAAGCAAATAAATCATTAGAAGAAACGGTTTTAAAACATCTCCAAATATAACATCACGATTCAAACAATAATTCGAGAAATACTTAATATGGACAGGTTATATAATAGACAATAACATCAGAGTAAATTAAATATAATTACATCAAATTCAACTATCTCCTCGTGATCATTAGGGTGTAGCTTTGCATACTCGTGATCTAAATGATGACAACAGTCTGCGGATCCAATATATGAAATCGATGTCCGGTAATTGCGTTATACCGACGAGTCGTTAATCTTTTCCTGCAAATTTCTTTGTCCACATCGATAAAGAATACTCTAAAAATATATATGGTGCGGATATATCAAATAAATTAATACTATTTGGGAGCTGTTACAAAAACGCGTTTCCGCAATTATTGTATTAGATATCATTCAATTATTAATATAAAACAAATAAAATTTCACCGATTTTGTGGCGTTGAAAGCAAATCTAGTAATTTGAAATCTTCTACACAAATTGGGAAATGTGTTAAGACCCATCCTTTTCGTGTACATTCCGAACTCAGCAGCCATTGCTAACAATATTGAATATTTTACAGAAGCACTTATTATGAGATATAGGTGAATAATATGGTAATTTAAAAGAAATGTAAGTATATTGTTAAATTTTCAGATTTTACATCAAAATTATTAACCTCCACAATTTTTATTCTGAGTTCAGGTTTTGGTTTTGTTCCCCATTTGAAGTCGATCAACCGTACTTCGTCTCCCAAATCTGTATCTTGCTGTCGCACTATTTCAAGAATGTATTCGAAATCGACTAAAAGCATGAGATAATATGAAGATGGTATATTAAGAGTCGGACATTGCCTAAATCTTTATTTTTGTAAAATTCATCGAAACGAAATCTATACGAGCATGTAGACGGCTTTTAGCTATAATTTCGGCCTTCAAGGTGAAATCTATATAGACCTGAGAAATAAGCTTAAGTTATGTCATCTATATACTCTATACGTCATACAAAATTATGTTGTTTCGCCATACGATTGAGTTAAATAAATGCTTGTGGTATCTGATGATTATAGAACGACATTGAGTAATTGAGTAGTTATCAAAAGAATTGATGACCAAGATTTGTTGTGAGGTATTATCTTTCACCATACTCACGCCAAATTTAACAGTGTACTAGATTCTACTTCAGCGCCAAAAATACTTATATTCGCGAACGTTTCCTACAATCGTTTACTCAATTTTGGGTATAACAGTATTTTAGTAAGACATTTTTTCCATAGAGCTTACCGTGTTTAATATTTAATTCTTTGGCAATATGATTAGCTATAGTCGCACGTCCAGATCCTCTACTACCAATCAAATCAATACGAAATACACCTGGGGGGCCATAATTATTCCTTACTTTAAGTAATTTCAGACAGTCTGATGTAATGTCTTCAATTGCTCGACCTAGCGCTTCCATTTCCTGAAATTTTATAATAACATTATCATCATTGCAAAACATGTATTCAAATAGTTTAACTAATTAGCACATTTCGTAATAAGCGAGTAAAACATGATTATTTTCGTAGGATTCGTATTTGCGAAACCCCTATGCATACAGTGTATGTTTAGTTAAAGTAAATAAATATTCAAGTATCAGAGAAGTTGACAATGATGGTCATTGAATTATTGTGAAAAATTTGAGTTAATTCTCGCCCGAGAATTAGTCAAAGTGGGCATTTCGGTATAAAAGCACAAGTATCAGAAAAGATAAAACGATTCATCATATATTTATATTTTCAAATTATTGAATTTGTCAAAAAAGAAACAAAAAAATAATCACGCCGTACGTAATTGCCGATAAATAGGGGTTAAAATGTTCGCAAAAAATAATTCATTCCAGGTTTTCCGCATATTTGCAGACCCTTACATTGATACGTTCTGTGTTACTTTCATGAAGTACGCTTTGAATTTTTATTTTAATTAAATTCTAATTTTTCGGTAAATGTAACAGCGTACACCTCATAAATAAATAACTATAAATTAACACATAATGCGCAAAATGCAAAACATTTACCTAACAAATAGTTGAGGGGAGAGTAGTAAAAGATACTACATTTTTTGTTGGGCAACTTTTTTTATTTCAGTTAATAGTTAGTAATTAACTTATGAAAATATCTAGTCAAACTGACATCATTTTTGAAGACGTAGTCCATTAACTCCCAAATTTCATTCAAGTAACCACTTTCTTATTTGTTTTAGCTACTTAACCCTTGCAGGGGCACATTTTTCTTTTGAGCGGATTATTTATATTAATGGACATCTTATAGTTTTCGAAGTCACTGATAACAATTCTGAACTCAGAATTTGAAAAATCATAATGACGTGTCCAACATGGCGTATAGAAATCTAAAAACTCACTCGAATCATGATATTCGTCTCTCGAGGGTTTTTCGAGTTTCTGATTACGACTGTGAATATAAAAATACGAAATGGCATATCCATAACATTGCGGCCAAAACTTTAAAAAATTAGCAAATGAGTGCTTGTCGGTGAGGATTTTCATAATTACTGATTACTTCTCAAGTCATATTTACCAAATTCAAAATAGCATGTTCAATATGGCTGACAAACTATTCGATAATTACCAGATAAATGCTAACTTTTTTTACAAGGACCTTCAAAGTCGTTGATTATAATTTCAGCGTCATAAAGTGTTTAGTAGTGCAACTGATAATCCATCTTAGTATGACACTGAACTAACGACGTCGACATGGGGAAGCACTAGTTTCATATTTCTCCTGTGAAATCTTGAGCAACTTGCACTCCCCTTCCCATATTTGAACTGCCATATTGAATTTTCAATATTTTAAACTGAATTCGTAATCAGTAACCTCGAAAATGCCTCAGTACCAAATATAATTTGTTATTATTAATTGTTTATAACTAATTTATATAGTATATTATAATGCTAATTGAAATTTTGAATAGAGGAGCATCCAGTGTTCCATTAAAAAAGATTTGAGCGACATAGAGCCTAAAATGGTCATACTGTAAAAAAAAACTGAAAACACTATGCAATTTAGTTTCGCCTTAATGGATCGTCCATCTTGAATTTTGCAAATCTGCGGCCTGATTCGTGATCAGCGACCCCGAAAACCTCAGAGTACCCAGTTTCAGCTGTAACAAAAATGTACATGCTACAGACAGTTAACTTACGTTCATGAAAAAGTTCAAATGGCTTAAGTAAGACAAAACACGATTTGAAAGTCCCGCCACTTTCTATTAGTTCTTTCATAATGGACCGTATAGTGGCGCTGTATATAATTGTTTAATATCTGCAAGTATCAGACTTTTGTTTCATCAGTATATCTATACATTCAGATCTCCGACAGAGTGTATGTTGTAATTAATGCGGTAATAGATTATATGCGTTATCTCGATTGCGTCAAAATGTCCGAAATTGGTGTACTCTATGTATGAATGAATGTGAGAATAAAATAAAGAGCGATGGTAAAAACTCTGCGAATATTAATTTAACTGAAAACCAATATAAATCGACAATATTTCCAAAAAAAGCAAGAAACCAAATATAATACTCATGCTATTATTTTAAAAAATAAATATTACAATAATTAACATTTATTACTATTCTGGAATAGGTAACGCTTCTCCCGAGTATTTACTATTTTCATTTTAATTTTTACTAGTCTCGATAATAATATTTACTACTCTGCAGGTCTGTCCTGAAATTCCTATACTAGAATAGTAATTTTCATGCTTTTTTTCGAAAAATGTTTTTCAGTTACTATGCGGAACGTGCTCGTTTTTCGCGCTGAAAAATGTGCGAAAAATTACCGATTACCATTACACAATTACACTGACAAATGTATAAATCAAAACAAAGAACTTAAGCAATTCTCATTCATTTATATGCTTACACTAACCAAATTTGAATAGCATTCTTTTTCTTTGTTGGGAGATCAATACAACATATTCAAAATCCATTCATCATGTATCAATACTGGAACTAAAATAAATAAAATGGGATTGGAATAAATTTAAAACTGGTTTGGATACGGGAATAAATTATTTATTTGTTATCACTAACTACGATATGAATATAACTGTGAACAAATGTTACTTAACACTGTTACAGTTCTGCCTTACATATTCTTATTACGCTACATCATATTTTGATATTTACAATTTCATTTATTTTATACATCTAATTTCAACATTCTTTCCTACGAATAGAACAAATCTTCTTAAGTCGGCGAAATGTTTCGCTCGATCCTAGCGACTTATAACCTAAAAATATATTAAGTATCTTCCGGATCCGCCTCTGTCCTTTGAATCTCTCATTGCGCTTGGAATCCATGCCGCCACTTAATTCGCTCACATTTCTTTTATCAGCGTAGGCTTTACGTTCATCGCCCATGTAGTTGTTACTGGGCGATGGGTACCATGACGGAGATGTCAAATGCCTGTCTGGAACTCGGTGCTGTCTGGTCGGCCCGTTGATTTGAGAAACTCGCTGACGTTCTACCGATCTTCTTTGACGTTCTAGCTTCTCCTGTTTGCGGAAATCCTCGTGAGCTGTCCTAAATGAGTGATGCAACATTGCAACTACCCGATAATCGATCCTGGGTTCTTCCGATAACTTGACCAGCTTTGCGCGAACTTGCTCTATCCACGATCGCAATTGTATGGTATTATGCATGTCGGGGTTAACTTTTTCGTCGATGCTCACCATCATTTTTATAACTGGTTTCGAAGTTCGAATTGTATATACGAACACAAGCACTGCTATCCTTGGACAAATCCCGAAGTACTGACTGGAATAGTTCCGACGATGTTGTGAAGGTGAACTTGGCAGAGTTCGTAAATTATGTACGCACTGTTTGACGAGTGGTACAAGACTGACCTTCTTGACTAGGCGTTACAGGTAGCACTTACATGTTTTAGAAACTAAGAACAGAAACCCCTCTCCTATCACCTAAATTCCATGAAAATGAATATGACTTAATTATACCTGTAATCCTACCCTTGAAGCGGTTGTACTAATAAACGCCCAAAATAGGGTTACTATGCAATAACGTCCGAAACTGTCTGGCCGCCCATAATCTCATTAGGCTTACATGTTTACCTCAAGCTGCAGGAATGCACTAATCGGTTAGGTAGATTTCAGTAAATACATATTATTGTATTTTGAATGATGAATTACTTCGACCCAGACTAAGTCTGGACGAAGTATTGCATTTGGTCACTTCGGGCATAAAAATTACCCTATAGTTTTTCATCAAATGTCGACATTTCAGACCCTAAGGAGCCCAAATCAACAATAAAAAAATTTGTGTCTGTGAGCTTATACGTACGTACGTCCGTACGTCCCGTTTTTTTGTCTCGCGATAACTCGCGAACGGATAAGCGTATTGACATAAATTTTTTTCCAATTCGTGTCTTGGCATAACTTAGATCTGATTAGATTTTGGCACAGATCCATCCGTCTATTACTAAAAAAAATTGGCCCCAATTAAGTTTCTTTGTAGTTTTTTTTCATTTATTTTGAAAAATACAAATTTTATTACAAATGTTTCAAACAAAAAAGATAGGCATGAAATTCTCTACAAAAAAGTGTATATGCATTTTCTTCCTAAAGTCAACGATAATGCTATAAAAACTGGTTTAAAATGTTTATGACTATTGTCTGAAACGTATTGAATTTGGTAATCGCGGTAAAAAAAAATTACCCTATTGTTTTTCATCAAATTTCGACGTTTCGACCCCCTATCCCCCAGGGGTAGTCTTTGCCAGCCCCTCGGGCGCGGTGATCACCTACGGGTGCAAAGTTCATTTACGCCCTTGATACGAAAATAACTATTTCGATATATCTAAAAGATGTCTTATAGTATCTAAAAGATATCTCATAGTATCTAAAAGATCTTTTCGACACGTTCAATTTGGTCAAAAATTCGTTACAGCGTAAAAACGATTTTTGCCTTCCCCCTGCCCCCCAAAAAGAGCTCCACCCCCTGACTACAACAACTTGGAAATAAGCTTTTCTAGACCCCCCCCCCTTTACACATAGAAAAAATAAAATTGCGTGTCGGTTCATTTTCAAACTAAAAGTCTTAAAGGACTAGCCTACAGGTCCTTCATTTCAGTACTACATCTTTTAGGAATCTTTAGTATCTATTTGTGTCTAAATACTTCTAGTTGCCGAACTAGATATATTAGTAATTGATAGCAATTAAGACTGAAAATAGACATTCTGAAAAATAATTTTCTTAACATTGAGTCATCTAAAATGTTTTTACTCTAGATAATAAATACTAATGTCATAGTGGAGGTTTCGAATGTTTTCCTCCCTTACCCATTTTCATATAAGCACATGGTTTTACAATTAAATAACATATTCTAATTATTTCAAATTCAGCATTTGTTTGATCAAGTAATAATACAAAAGATATAATTTAGTAAGGAATACTTCGTTTAGGAATCCACAATTAATCCGTTTGCAGACAAACTTCAAAATATTTATATTTACCAAATTTATAAAATTTCATAAGGAAAGAATTTTTATAAAATTTGAACTACGAACTAAAATTTTACTGCAATATTAAAGACCAATATTAATGTTAAGGTATCTTTTTTCATGTCCCATACCCACTTTCGTAATACCAACGTAACATTGATTCATGTAAAATTAATAATTGATTTCGTAGTTCCCAATTGATTATTTGTTTAAACTTAATAAAGTAGACTGTACAATTTGTTAACGTATTGCTGGATTTCATTAGGTTTAAACAAATAATATTACGGGATATAACGTAACATAATGACGTTGAGTGATTCATTCGAAACTGAAGCTTTCCTATTTCTCGAAAATAATACGAAATACATCGCCTGAGCAGGAACGACAGCCCGTACATGTTATGAACGATTCCGAAAATACATAAATATAAACAATATATAGATTTCCAATCAGTATTTCCAAATTACATATTGCTATATACACATGTATATAATAATTTATTTTAAAAATGTACTTATTCATCAGGAAAGGATAACTATTATGGCTCTAAATATGATAAAAATGGGTTTTATCCAGATGGGTAAAATCTTCCAGTTATACTTTTCACAAGATTATTTTATCAGATGTTATTTTCTATCAGATATGTTTTTTTTTCCTGTCCTTTTATGCAATTTTAGAACTGGAAAATTTTTACTAAAAATAGAAAATTACTCAAATTGAAAGCTGAAAATGTCAATAATTCCCAGAAAATAAAATTGAGAAAACCGTCATTACTACTTAATTCCTTCAGGTAACATTCAATATACATATTTCGAAGAAGGCGATTTACCTTTGGCCATAATTATGTTCTTACAATCTACTCGTAGCCAAAGATACATTTTAGTAAAATTAATTAAACTTGTAGACTACATTTGTGAAAGTCAGCAAATACACATATTGTGTTAGGTAATTATAAGATTTTTTTTTACTGAAATTAATTCATTGTCATCATCCTACAAGAAAATTGTTTAACAAACTTCTAGTTTATCTCTAAGATACTTACAGTTACTGAGAAAAACATAGTATAAAATGTTAATAATAATTATTAGTTATATTGTATAGTAAGACCGAAAATTCATTTGCCCAAAAAGTACTTTTTCGCCATTGAGGTAAATAAGGTATACATATATGTATACAATATATTGTAGATCACAAAAATTCATGACAAAATATAGGTTTCCACTTTTCAACAAAATTACCCATTTTCCATTGATTATCAGTACCATTTTCTACTATGTCACTAATAATATAAAAGAGATTCCCAATTCATCATTTGCGTATAATAGGTAATTTTCATCAACTTTTAAGGAAAAACACAAGTTTAAATTCATCATTCAAAATACAATAATATGTATTTACTGAAATCTACCTAACCGATTAGTGCATTCCTGCAGCTTGAGGTAAACATGTAAGCCTAATGAGATTATGGGCGGCCAGACAGTTTCGGACGTTATTGCATAGTAACCCTATTTTGGGCGTTTATCAGTACAACCGCTTCAAGGGTAGGATTACAGGTATAATTAAGTCATATTCATTTTCATGGAATTTAGGTGATAGGAGAGGGGTTTCTGTTCTTAGTTTCTAAAACATGTAAGTGCTACATGTAACGCCTAGTCAAGAAGGTCAGTCTTGTACCACTCGTCAAACAGTGCGTACATAATTTACGAACTCTGCCAAGTTCACCTTCACAACATCGTCGGAACTATTCCAGTCAGTACTTCGGGATTTGTCCAAGGATAGCAGTGCTTGTGTTCGTATATACAATTCGAACTTCGAAACCAGTTATAAAAATGATGGTGAGCATCGACGAAAAAGTTAACCCCGACATGCATAATACCATACAATTGCGATCGTGGATAGAGCAAGTTCGCGCAAAGCTGGTCAAGTTATCGGAAGAACCCAGGATCGATTATCGGGTAGTTGCAATGTTGCATCACTCATTTAGGACAGCTCACGAGGATTTCCGCAAACAGGAGAAGCTAGAACGTCAAAGAAGATCGGTAGAACGTCAGCGAGTTTCTCAAATCAACGGGCCGACCAGACAGCACCGAGTTCCAGACAGGCATTTGACATCTCCGTCATGGTACCCATCGCCCAGTAACAACTACATGGGCGATGAACGTAAAGCCTACGCTGATAAAAGAAATGTGAGCGAATTAAGTGGCGGCATGGATTCCAAGCGCAATGAGAGATTCAAAGGACAGAGGCGGATCCGGAAGATACTTAATATATTTTTAGGTTATAAGTCGCTAGGATCGAGCGAAACATTTCGCCGACTTAAGAAGATTTGTTCTATTCGTAGGAAAGAATGTTGAAATTAGATGTATAAAATAAATGAAATTGTAAATATCAAAATATGATGTAATGTTATAATAATATGTAAGGCAGAACTGTAACAGTGTTAAGTAACATTTGTTCACAGTTATATTCATATCGTATTTAGTGATAACAAATAAATAATTTATTCCCGTATTCAAACCAGTTTTAAATTTATTCCAATCCCATTTTATTTATTTTAGTTCCAGTATTGATACATGATGAATGGATTTTGAATATGTTGTATTGATCTCCCAACAAAGAAAAAGAATGCTATTCAAATTTGGTTAGTGTAAGCATATAAATGAATGAGAATTGCTTAAGTTCTTTGTTTTGATTTATACATTTGTCAATGTAATTGTGTAATGGTAATCGGTAATTTTTCGCACATTTTTCAGCGCGAAAAACGAGCACGTTCCGCATAGTAACTGAAAAACATTTTTCGAAAAAAAACATGAAAATTACTATTCTAGTATAGGAATTTCAGGACAGACCTGCAGAATAGTAAATATTATTATCGAGACTAGTAAAAATTAAAATGAAAATAGTAAATACTCGGGAGAAGCGTTAGAAATAGAAAGTGGCGGGACTTTCGAATCGTGTTTTGTCTTACTTAAGCCATTTGAACTTTTTCATGAACGTAAGTTAACTGTTTGTAGCATATACATTTTTGTTACAGCTGAAACTGGGTACTCTGATGTTTTCGGGGTCGCTGATCACGAATCAGGCCGCAGATTTGCAAAATTCAAGATGGACGATCCATTAAGGAACCTAAATTGCATAGTGTTTTCAGTTTTTTTTTACAGTATGACCATTTTAGGCTCTATCTCGCTCAAATCTTTATTAATGGAACACTGGATGCTCCTCTATTCAAAATTTCAATTAGCATTATAATATACTATATAATTAGTTATAAACAATTAATAATAACAAATTATATTTGGTACTGAGGCATTTTCGAGGTTACTGATTACGAATTCATTTTAAAATATTGAAAATTCAATATGGCAGTTTAAATATGGGAAGGGGAGTGCAAGTTGCTCAAGATTTCACAGGAGAAATATGAAACTAGTGCTTCCCCATGTCGACGTCGTAAGTTCAGTGTCATACTAAGATGGATTATCAGTTGCACTACTAAACACTTTATGACGCTGAAATTATAATCAACGACTTTGAAGGTCCTTGTAAAAAAAGTTAGCATTTATCTGGTAATTATCGAATAGTTTGTCAGCCATATTGAACATGCTATTTTGAATTTGGTAAATATGACTTGAGAAGTAATCAGTAATTATGAAAATCCTCACCGACAAGCACTCATTTGCTAATTTTTTAAAGTTTTGGCCGCAATATTATGGATATGCCGTTTCGTATTTTTATATTCACAGTCGTAATCAGAAACTCGAAAAACCCTCGAGAGACGAATATCATGATTCGAGTGAGTTTTTAGATTTCTATACGCCATGTTGGATACGTCATTTTGATTTTTCAAATTCTGAGTTCAGAATTGTAATCAGTGACTTCGAAAACTATAAGATGTCCATTAATATAAATAATCCGCTCAAAAGAAAAATGTGCCCCTGCAAGGGTTAAGTAGCTAAAACAAATAAGAAAGTGGTTACTTGAATGAAATTTGGGAGTTAATGGACTACGTCTTCAAAAATGATGTCAGTTTGACTAGATATTTTCATAAGTTAATTACTAACTATTAACTGAAATAAAAAAAGTTGCCCAACAAAAAATGTAGTATCTTTTACTACTCTCCCCTCAACTATTTGTTAGGTAAATGTTATGCATTTTGCGCATTATGTGTTAATTTATAGTTATTTATTTATGAGGTGTACGCTGTTACATTTACCGAAAAATTAGAATTTAATTAAAATAAAAATTAAAAGCGTACTTCATGAAAGTAACACAGAACGTATCAATGTAAGGGTCTGCAAATATGCGGAAAACCTGGAATGAATTATTTTTTGCGAACATTTTAACCCCTATTTATCGGCAATTACGTACGGCGTGATTATTTTTTTGTTTCTTTTTTGACAAATTCAATAATTTGAAAATATAAATATATGATGAATCGTTTTATCTTTTCTGATACTTGTGCTTTTATACCAAAATGCCCACTTTGACTAATTCTCGGGCGAGAATTAACACAAATCTTTCACAATAATTAAATGACCATCATTGTCAACTTCTTGACATTAGGTGACATTAGGAAAATTATGGCCCTCCAGGTGTATTTCGTATTGATTTGATTGGTAGTAGAGGATCTGGACGTGCGACTATAGCTAATCATATTGCCAAAGAATTAAATATTAAACACGGTAAGTTCTATGGAAAAAATGTCTTACTAAAATACTGTTATACCCAAAATTGAGTAAACGATTGTATGAAACGTTCGCGAATATAAGTATTTTTGGCGCTGAAGTAGAATCTAGTACACTGTTAAATTTGGCGAGAGTGTGGTGAAAGATAATACCTCACAACAAATTTTGGTCGTCAATTCTTTTGATAACTACTCAATTACTCAATGTCGTTCTATAATCATCAGATACCACAAGCATTTATTTAACTCAATCGTATGGCGAAACAACATAATTTTGTAGGACGTATAGAGTATATAGATGCCATAACTTAAGCTTATTTCTCAGGTCTATATAGATTTCACCTTGAAGGCCGAAATTATAGCTAAAAGCCGTCTACATGCTCGTATAGATTTCGTTTCGATGAATTTTACAAAAATAAAGATTTAGGCAATGTCCGACTCTTAATATACCATCTTCATATTATCTCATGCTTTTAGTCGATTTCGAATACATTCTTGAAATAGTGCGACAGCAAGATACAGATTTGGGAGACGAAGTACGGTTGATCGACTTCAAATGGGGAATAAGACCAAAACCTGAAATTAGAATAAAAATTGTGGAGGTTAATAATTTTGATGTAAAATCTGAAAATTTAACAATATACTTACATTTCTTTTAAATTACCATATTATTTACCTATATCTCATAATAAGTGCTTCTGTAAAATATTCAATACTGTTAGCAATGGTTGCTGAGTTCGGAATGTACACGAAAAGGATGGGTCTTAACACATTTCCCAATTTGTGTAGAAGATTTAAAATTACTAGATTTGCTTTCAACGCCACAAAATCGGTGAAATTTTATTTGTTTTATATTAATAATTGAATGATATCTAATACAATAATTGCGGAAACGCGTTTTTGTAACAGCTCCCAAATATTATTAATTTATTTGATATATCCGCACCATATATATTTTTAGAGAATTCTTTATCGATGTGGACAAAGAAATTTGCAGGAAAAGATTAACGACTCGTCGGTCTAACGCAATTACCGGACATCGATTTCATATTGGATCCGCAGACTGTTGTCATCATTTAGATCACGAGTATGCAAAGCTACACCCTAATGATCACGAGGAGATAGTTGAATTTGTTGTAATTATATTTAATTTACTCTGATGTTATTGTCTATTATATAACCTGTCCATATTAAGTATTTCTCGAATTATTGTTTGAATCGTGATGTTATATTTGGAGATGTTTTAAAACCGTTTCTTCTAATGATTTATTTGCTTTTAATTTTATGCTCAGATTAATGAGTATGAAGAAAACGTGGAAGAAATGAAAAAATATGCAGGTATGACAGCGCAAATAATAAATGGTAATTTTACTGAAAGAATAGTAAAAGAAGAAGTGCTAAGTTTCTTGATGCTAGGTCCACCAGCTGCGTCACCCAGAGTTCCACGTCCTCCAGTGGAAGTTAGACCAGAAGACATTGAATATCATCCAGATGCTGCGCCGGATATACGACTTTTGGATGATATTCGTTTACCTGAACCAATTTTGCCTTTAATATAATTTATATAGATACTTTTTCAATTACATTATGTTATATTCAATACAACGATACTAATTGGCATAAATTCTTAAGTTTTGTTAATCAATTTTTCTAGTTGGAGAAGCCAATGACAATATATTGGGTAGTTCAAGGTTTCCGAACTTTGGCTTTATGCAACGCAAAATGTCTTGTTTTTAGCAGAATGATCGGTGACGAATTAATGAATCCATAAATTGTTGTTTAAATCGTTATGTTGTTGTGTTATAGTACATAAGAGGATGTTCGTAACAAACATTAAAATCTTAGCAAAACCTCGAATGACTCTAAGAGACTTCTCGACTGGTCTATTCATCCACCAAACCAACAAACGCTACACAGAAAGAACGAGTCTTGGGAAAACCAACGAATTGGTTGCCCTGCTTAAAAAACGGGTAGGAATGGACGCATATGGATGTTATCCGAAATTCGATCATTTCTATCCATTCCAATCCGTTTCTATCCAATACACTGATATTTATACGAAAATATCCGTAAAAAGTATTACAACTTAATCCAATTTTGTAAGAATCTATAAAAACCAATAAGTTCATTCATTTTCATCCGACCTAACGGATACACATTCTTTCCACTTTAATCCAAAGACTCAATCTTATCCGTTTCTGTCCACTAATCGTATACAGATCATATCCAATCTAATCCACTGTATCATCCGAAACTGAAATGTGCAATTCTATCAATTCCTATATATAAATATATATATATATCTGCGAGTAAGGGTCACTCCGGGGAGAGCTATACAAAGTGGCTATTTCGAGGACATGTCCTCAAATCCACAATGAGTTCCCGGGGGGCGGGGCGGGGGGGGGGGGCTGCCTAGGTTTTGCCTTAACAAGTTTCTGAGTTCTATTCGTATATTGAACTATACATTTAAATGTCCCCGAAGTATCATGGTTTAAATGTGTATACACTTTTTATCTATATTTTTCGGGGACTGCCCCCAAAAATGCCCCAACAAACTGGCTTAGTGGATACGTCGGACCAAAAGTACAGAACCAGCATGAAATTCAATATCTTTAGGTATGCGATTAATATTTGAAGAGGAATATGATCTAGGAAAATAATCTGCTAATAAATTAGAAATCTCCATTGGATTGTTCGCGGATTTACATTGAAAACATATGTTCTCAGTTATTGAATTATCAGATTTAATTTTCGTAACATAAGTCTACAATGACTTCATATCAATCCTCAAATTATAATCAACTTTAGCCAGATACTATTATTAATTATACTTACAAACCAAAATAATTGTTGCAATTAGCAACGAAAAGGTTTCTTCTCGACCGTCCTAATTTAAAATTAAGTATAATTAATAGTATTTCTCGGTATTAAGGGTCAAATTACAAATAATATAAAAATAAACAAATGAAATAATTTTTTGGTTTTCGATGGAAAACACGAAAATGGTAAAAAGATGAACTTCGCCGGATTTTGTATGATAAAAAGATGACGAAGTTCATCTTTTTACCATTTTCGTGTTTTCCATCGAAAACCAAAAAAAAATTATTTCATTTGTTTATTTTTATATTATTTGTAATTTGACCCTTAATACCGAGAAATACTATTAATTATACTTAATTTTAAATTAGGACGGTCGAGAAGAAACCTTTTCGTTTACTATTTCGATAACGATATTCCGTTACTGAATAATAGTCGTATATATATCTATATAATAACTCTATCACTTCCTCCTCTGATAGTTTTATTTAAAAATTGCACACTAAATGAAGAAACCATATATACATCTAGGGCAGGGATTCCCGTGATTGCCCTACTGAAGAGTCTACACGGGATCCTGGGACGAAATGTATATTATTTACAATAGGCACTTGTTTCTACGATAGTCGCTAGAGGGACACAAAACCCATTTATATGTAAATCAATTTAAATACAGATATGAATATTCCAAAGTCAAGGTTTTGTCGCGATTATCATACAAAATCCGGCGAAGTTCATCTTTTTACCATTTTCGTGTTTTCCATCGAAAACCAAAAAATTATTTCATTTGTTTATTTTTATATTATTTGTAATTTGACCCTTAATACCGAGAAATACTATTAATTATACTTAATTTTAAATTAGGACGGTCGAGAAGAAACCTTTTCGTTGCTAATTGCAACAATTATTTTGGTTTGTAAGTATAATTAATAATAGTATCTGGCTAAAGTTGATTATAATTTGAGGATTGATATGAAGTCATTGTAGACTTATGTTACGAAAATTAAATCTGATAATTCAATAACTGAGAACATATGTTTTCAATGTAAATCCGCGAACAATCCAATGGAGATTTCTAATTTATTAGCAGATTATTTTCCTAGATCATATTCCTCTTCAAATATTAATCGCATACCTAAAGATATTGAATTTCATGCTGGTTCTGTACTTTTGGTCCGACGTATCCACTAAGCCAGTTTGTTGGGGCATTTTTGGGGGCAGTCCCCGAAAAATATAGATAAAAAGTGTATACACATTTAAACCATGATACTTCGGGGACATTTAAATGTATAGTTCAATATACGAATAGAACTCGGAAACTTGTTAAGGCAAAACCTAGACAGGAAAGGAGATAATAATAAAAATAAGGATATTAAGATTGTAATATTTGTAATTCAATTTATTAACGAGGCTAAATTACTTGCCTCGGGACAGTCAACCGTGAGTTTGAATTTGGGTTTTAAGATTCGGGATCGTAACGTAAAACTGGAGGGCAAAAGGGACATTTGAAAAACATGGGTTTTCGACGATAAAGGGGAATATTTTGGGTTTAGGAAGCATGAGCAACCTAAACATTTCGGGACTTGGGACCGTTGTGGGGACAACATTACAGTATTGTCATGTATTTTGTCGGGCTAGGGAAAAGGGGGCAACCAGCTGAATTTGGGATAATTTTTGCGGGGCGGAAAGTGCACTGATACTTACACGTTGGGTTGGATTGAAGACCGAGTAGGAGTTTCAATAATTTACATGTAAAAAAATATACATAAAAATTAACGTTGAGCCGAACTGTTACGGTTTGCAAGAAACCACAATATTAATAACAATGTGAATGTACTAAGTCTCCGGTACCTACCTTCAGAATCAAATGGTCCGATGATCTGGATACAGTTGCAAGCTTGGCACAAATATTCACAAGTACGACTTTGGCACAACCTTCTCCTTCGACTCGTCTGAAGAAACTAACGAGACCTTCTTTTTGTAATAAACTTACCATGGGATAGAAAAACTTTCGTCATTTTCCCCCACTTGCGTACATGCAGAAATTAGAGAAAGGAGAACGGGCAAGTGCATACTGCAGGTAGAGAGAAGGGTCTGTTTTGGAATACTTAACTAACCTTGTTTGGCCACATATTGAACCCAATATCTCAGAAAAGTTGGAAAACCCAGAAACATTTTACCTTCAACGCTCTAACAATGTCTCAACTGTTATCTTAAGACCGTCATTCTGTAGGATTATAAAGGACAGACGAAGGGTACGTCCCAAACCCCGTCTGGGTAGGTCTTAACCTTACACTTATCTGTCTGAATGTTATCAGGCTCACGGATTCTACACTAGGTGACATCACTGAGTATTCGTCCTGTTTTTAAATTAGCAACACATGGTCTAGACATATTCCCTGGTATAATTCCAGTAAATTTATACCTTTCAAATACCATATAATGCAATGGTTTTCTATTGTTGTACACGAAATCGACAACGAATAACAAAATTAATTTTTCCAGGTTTAAAAGGAGTGCAGTCGAATTGTACAAATATTTTTGGATATATTTCGATTTCATATCTAGATGAGAAATGAACAAACTACAGGAACTTTTATTCTTCTAATGTTATTGACTATTACAGTAAAAGTTCTCTTAAATATATGGTGTTCTGTACAAAGTAAATACAAATGGCGTGGTGCCTCGCTCGCTTCGCTCGCTCAGAAATTTCGACCCAGTAGAGAGTCGGCTATTCCTTAATACTCGTTTGTTTAATAATTATATATTTCGAAATATGTATATTGAATGTTACCTGAAGGGATTAAGTATTAATGACGGTTTTCTCAATTTTATTTTCTGGGAATTATTGACATTTTCAGCTTTCAATTTGAGTAATTTTCTATTTTTAGTAAAAATTTTCCAGTTCTAAAATTGCATAAAAGGACAGGAAAAAAAAACATATCTGATAGAAAATAACATCTGATAAAATAATCTTGTGAAAAGTATAACTGGAAGATTTTACCCATCTGGATAAAACCCATTTTTATCATATTTAGAGCCATAATAGTTATCCTTTCCTGATGAATAAGTACATTTTTAAAATAAATTATTATATACATGTGTATATAGCAATATGTAATTTGGAAATACTGATTGGAAATCTATATATTGTTTATATTTATGTTTTTTCGGAATCGTTCATAACATGTACGGGCTGTCGTTCCTGCTCAGGCGATGTATTTCGTATTATTTTCGAGAAATAGGAAAGCTTCAGTTTCGAATGAATCACTCAACGTCATTATGTTACGTTATATCCCGTAATATTATTTGTTTAAACCTAATGAAATCCAGCAATACGTTAACAAATTGTACAGTCTACTTTATTAAGTTTAAACAAATAATCAATTGGGAACTACGAAATCAATTATTAATTTTACATGAATCAATGTTACGTTGGTATTACGAAAGTGGGTATGGGACATGAAAAAAGATACCTTAACATTAATATTGGTCTTTAATATTGCAGTAAAATTTTAGTTCGTAGTTCAAATTTTATAAAAATTCTTTCCTTATGAAATTTTATAAATTTGGTAAATATAAATATTTTGAAGTTTGTCTGCAAACGGATTAATTGTGGATTCCTAAACGAAGTATTCCTTACTAAATTATATCTTTTGTATTATTACTTGATCAAACAAATGCTGAATTTGAAATAATTAGAATATGTTATTTAATTGTAAAACCATGTGCTTATATGAAAATGGGTAAGGGAGGAAAACATTCGAAACCTCCACTATGACATTAGTATTTATTATCTAGAGTAAAAACATTTTAGATGACTCAATGTTAAGAAAATTATTTTTCAGAATGTCTATTTTCAGTCTTAATTGCTATCAATTACTAATATATCTAATTCGGCAACTAGAAGTATTTAGACACCAATAGATACTAAAGATTCCTAAAAGATGTAGTACTGAAATGAAGGACCTGTAGGCTAGTCCTTTAAGACTTTTAGTTTGAAAATGAACCGACACGCAATTTTATTTTCTCTATGTGTAGGGGGGGGGGGGGTCTAGAAAAGCTTATTTCCAAGTTGTTGTAGTCAGGGGGTGGAGCTCTTTTTGGGGGGCAGGGGGAAGGCAAAAATCGTTTTTACGCTGTAACGAATTTTTGACCAAATTGAACGTGTCGAAAAGATCTTTTAGATACTATAAGATATCTTTTATGTACGTCTTTTTGGTGCGTAAAGTAAACTTGTGCGTAAAGTAAACTTTACGCACTCGATTATACTTTACGCACGAAAAAGCCGTACGTAAACCATATTTCGGCACACGTGTGTGTGTGTAAAGTTCTTTTTAAAGTTCAGTTTGCACCCGTAGGTGATCACCGCGCCCGAGGGGCTGGCAAAGACTTCCCCTGGGGAATAGGGGGTCGAAACGTCGAAATTTGATGAAAAACAATAGGGTAATTTTTTTGCCGCGATGACCAAATTCAATACGTTTCAGACAATAGTCATAAACATTTTAAACCAGTTTTTATGGCATTCTCGTTGACTTTAGGAAGAAAATGCATATAAAATTTTTTGTAGAGAATTTCATGCTCTATCTTTTTTGTTTGAAACATTTGTAATAAAATTTGTATTTTTCAAAATAAATGAAAAAAACTACAAAGAAACTTAATTGGGGCTAATTTTTTTTAGTAATGGACGTATGGATCTGCGCCAAAATCTAATCAGATCTAAGTTATGTCAAGACGCGTATTAGAAAAAAATTTATGTCAATACGCTTATCCGTTCGCGAGTTATCGCGAGACAAACAAACGGGACGTACGGACGTACAAGGTCACGGACACAAATTTTTTTATTGTTGATTTGGGTTCCTTAGGGTCTGAAATGTCGACATTTGATGAAAAACTATAGGGTAATTTTTATGCCCGAAGTGACCAAATGCAATACTTCGTCCAGGCTTAGTCTGGGTCGAAGAATTATAAAACCATGCAAAGAAAAGTCTCCCCAACCATCTCCTACTTTCAAATCACGACAGAAACTCCATACAACAATCAAACAACATATCCTTCATCACTTCCACCCGGTCTAAACAATCGTAGCATGCCACAATGCAATAACCCCCTGGACAATACTACCTCAACTAAACGCCATCTATTATAAGACACAAGAAAATACAGACCACATTAACCATATCTACAGAACCCTCGATTTACCATGGCCGTAAATCCTAATCGGCCGTCAATGCAAAACAGATCAATTCATACCCAAAACTGCACAGTCAATAATATTAATATAGCAGCCATTATCGTAAATTTAATAGTAACCCACAACCGACGACAAAACCTAACCGAATCCCTGGAGTCAACAAAGATATACATAAATTCTTTTTAAATTCATCATTCAAAACTAGATGCCTTCGACCCGGGTGCCTACAATTTTGGCTAAATTCGTATTGCAGTTCCCTGACGAAAGGCTGATGCTTCCGGGAATATTCCCATTTTAACACTGCCAGGAAAGAAAGCGGCAGAGGGTAGTTCGAGCATCGTTAGGTTCGAGTAGTTTCTATACATATATTGTAACAATATCTTGTTCCTTAAATAGAGTGAATATGCCAATGAATGGACGGTTAAGCATTTTTCACACTTTGATCGATTGTAACTTTTGAATTCTTTTATGAAAATTTAATTATGATACCACCATTAGAATCGTTAGACTCTGCTCTTTATGGCCGTGTAGTTCAACCTTTGATTTTATTTAATTATTAACCTCGTCTTCATACGTTTGTAAAAAAATTGCTAAACCCCAATGAATAGACGGGTTAAATCAAATGGGACGTTTTCAGTACCAGTTTTGGATGGCTTTAAAACTTTGCTTTGATTTTACAAAATAATAAACACTGGAAGATCAATAGTACTGTAAATATTGTTTTGAATGTTCAAAGAACATAAAAATATGTATTTTGTTGCATGTTGTGCATCATACATTCATAAGAAAAAGAAATATGTAGAAAATCGTCCATTCATTGGCATATTCACCCTATATTAAAATTGAAAATGAGCATTTTCAAAACTTCGACCCCGACCGCAGATCAGTCGAAGCACTGATAAATGAGCACGTCTTGTTCACACTGATGCTTAAAAAAAACAAAAATTAATCAAATTTTTATACTAAAATAAAATTTAATCAAATTTTTAAAGTTAGCCCCCCCCCCCCTGATACCCGCCTCACTCCCCTGCTTCCTATGTGTCTCTGTTTTTCATGTAATGTATATAATATACACACATATGCATTGTATATGTGTATGTACAATTTAAGTTAATTTCATGTTAATTTGCTTTTTAAGGCATTATCGTTGATTTTCCGAAATGAATAAAACCTTTTTTGTAGAGAATTCGATGTTCTATATTTTTTGTTTGAAACATTTTTTTGTACGATTTGTATTTTTTGTTAAAAAATGGAAAAACGTGTTTTTTGAGCGTTTTTTTGTTAGACCTCCCCATAATCTAGTATGCATCGTCTCCAAAAACTAATCAGATCTAAGTTTGGCCAAGAGAAATCCAAATCCGTTTGTACTTTTTAAATTCGCCCGGCCAGACGCGAGATATCGCGTATACAAAATTTTGCCCACGGACGGACGGACGGACGGACGGACGGACGTACAACCTAACGGACACCAATTTTTTTATTGTTGCTTTGGGTTCCTTAGGGTCTGAAACGTCGACATTTGATGAAAAATTATAGGCCCGAAGTAACCAAATTCAATACTTCGTCCAGACATAGTCTGGGTCGAAGTTATACAAGAATATGTATTTACTGAAATCTACCTAACCGATTAGTGCATTCCTGCAGCTTGAGGTAAACATGTAAGCCTAATGAGATTATGGGCGGCCAGACAGTTTCGGACGTTATTGCATAGTAACCCTATTTTGGGCGTTTATCAGTACAACCGCTTCAAGGGTAGGATTACAGGTATAATTAAGTCATATTCATTTTCATGGAATTTAGGTGATAGGAGAGGGGTTTCTGTTCTTAGTTTCTAAAACATGTAAGTGCTACCTGTAACGCCTAGTCAAGAAGGTCAGTCTTGTACCACTCGTCAAACAGTGCGTACATAATTTACGAACTCTGCCAAGTTCACCTTCACAACATCGTCGGAACTATTCCAGTCAGTACTTCGGGATTTGTCCAAGGATAACAGTGCTTGTGTTCGTATATACAATTCGAACTTCGAAACCAGTTATAAAAATGATGGTGAGCATCGACGAAAGAGTTAACCCCGACATGCATAATACCATACAATTGCGATCGTGGATAGAGCAAGTTCGCGCAAAGCTGGTCAAGTTATCGGAAGAACCCAGGATCGATTATCGGGTAGTTGCAATGTTGCATCACTCATTTAGGACAGCTCACGAGGATTTCCGCAAACAGGAGAAGCTAGAACGTCAAAGAAGATCGGTAGAACGTCAGCGAGTTTCTCAAATCAACGGGCCGACCAGACAGCACCGAGTTCCAGACAGGCATTTGACATCTCCGTCATGGTACCCATCGCCCAGTAACAACTACATGGGCGATGAACGTAAAGCCTACGCTGATAAAAGAAATGTGAGCGAATTAAGTGGCGGCATGGATTCCAAGCGCAATGAGAGATTCAAAGGACAGAGGCGGATCCGGAAGATACTTAATATATTTTTAGGTTATAAGTCGCTAGGATCGAGCGAAACATTTCGCCGACTTAAGAAGATTTGTTCTATTCGTAGGAAAGAATGTTGAAATTAGATGTATAAAATAAATGAAATTGTAAATATCAAAATATGATGTAATGTTATAATAATATGTAAGGCAGAACTGTAACAGTGTTAAGTAACATTTGTTCACAGTTATATTCATATCGTAGTTAGTGATAACAAATAAATAATTTATTCCCGTATTCAAACCAGTTTTAAATTTATTCCAATCCCATTTTATTTATTTTAGTTCCAGTATTGATACATGATGAATGGATTTTGAATATGTTGTATTGATCTCCCAACAAAGAAAAAGAATGCTATTCAAATTTGGTTAGTGTAAGCATATAAATGAATGAGAATTGCTTAAGTTCTTTGTTTTGATTTATACATTTGTCAATGTAATTGTGTAATGGTAATCGGTAATTTTTCGCACATTTTTCAGCGCGAAAAACGAGCACGTTCCGCATAGTAACTGAAAAACATTTTTCGAAAAAAAACATGAAAATTACTATTCTAGTATAGGAATTTCAGGACAGACCTGCAGAATAGTAAATATTATTATCGAGACTAGTAAAAATTAAAATGAAAATAGTAAATACTCGGGAGAAGCGTTACCTATTCCAGAATAGTAATAAATGTTAATTATTGTAATATTTATTTTTTAAAATAATAGCATGAGTATTATATTTGGTTTCTTGCTTTTTTTGGAAATATTGTCGATTTATATTGGTTTTCAGTTAAATTAATATTCGCAGAGTTTTTACCATCGCTCTTTATTTTATTCTCACATTCATTCATACATAGAGTACACCAATTTCGGACATTTTGACGCAATCGAGATAACGCATATAATCTATTACCGCATTAATTACAACATACACTCTGTCGGAGATCTGAATGTATAGATATACTGATGAAACAAAAGTCTGATACTTGCAGATATTAAACAATTATATACAGCGCCACTATACGGTCCATTATGAAAGAACTAATAGAAAGTGGCGGGACTTTCAAATCGTGTTTTGTCTTACTTAAGCCATTTGAACTTTTTCATGAACGTAAGTTAACTGTTTGTAGCATGTACATTTTTGTTACAGCTGAAACTGGGTACTCTATGGTTTTCGGGGTCGCTGATCACGAATCAGGCCGCAGATTTGCAAAATTCAAGATGGACGATCCATTAAGGCGAAACTAAATTGCATAGTGTTTTCAGTTTTTTTTTACAGTATGACCATTTTAGGCTCTATGTCGCTCAAATCTTTTTTAATGGAACACTGGATGCTCCTCTATTCAAAATTTCAATTAGCATTATAATATACTATATAATTAGTTATAAACAATTAATAATAACAAATTATATTTGGTACTGAGGCATTTTCGAGGTTACTGATTACGAATTCAGTTTAAAATATTGAAAATTCAATATGGCAGTTCAAATATGGGAAGGGGAGTGCAAGTTGCTCAAGATTTCACAGGAGAAATATGAAACTAGTGCTTCCCCATGTCGACGTCGTTAGTTCAGTGTCATACTAAGATGGATTATCAGTTGCACTACTAAACACTTTATGACGCTGAAATTATAATTAACGACTTTGAAGGTCCTTGTAAAAAAAGTTAGCATTTATCTGGTAATTATCGAATAGTTTGTCAGCCATATTGAACATGCTATTTTGAATTTGGTAAATATGACTTGAGAAGTAATCAGTAATTATGAAAATCCTCACCGACAAGCACTCATTTGCTAATTTTTTAAAGTTTTGGCCGCAATGTTATGGATATGCCATTTCGTATTTTTAAATTCACAGTCGTAATCAGAAACTCGAAAAACCCTCGAGAGACGAATATCGTGATTCGAGTGAGTTTTTAGATTTCTATACGCCATGTTGGATTCGTCATTTTGAATTTTCAAATTCTGAGTTCAGAATTGTAATCAGTGACTTCGAAAACTATAAGATGTCCATTAATATAAATAATCCGCTCAAAAGAAAAATGTGCCCCTGCAAGGGTTAAGTAGCTAAAACAAATAAGAAACTGGTTACTAGAATGAAATTTGGGAGTTAATGGACTACGTCTTCAAAACTGATGTCAGTTTGACTAGATATTTTCATAAGTTAATTACTAACTATTAACTGAAATAAAAAAAGTTGCCCAACAAAAAATGTAGTATCTTTTACTACTCTCCCCTCAACTATTTGTTAGGTAAATGTTTTGCATTTTGCGCATTAGGTGTTAATTTATAGTTATTTATTTATGAGGTGTACGCTGTTACATTTACCGAAAAATTAGAATTTAATTAACCCATTAAGTCCTGAATGGACGTTTTTTCACTACAATTTTCAACGGTTGTATTTAGTGTGAAAAAAGGCTCTAAAAAATTTGAAAGAAGACATATCTGACGTAAAATTAACTGAACTTTCAGAATCTGTTATTACATTTTTCAGAAAATGCAACCGTGAAAAACTATATTCGATTTTTTCAAAAAAATCATGCATTTTTCAAATGAATTTTTTTTTCATTTCGTCTTTTCACATTGAAATTGTTTCAGAATTCCTCTAAACGGCAAAGAAATCGTGTCAAACACAAAAAAATTAGCGAAAAATTCAGGAATTTTTTATTCAAAGACGATCGACTTTAGGAAAAAATGTTACAGAACTAAAAGTTCTTACAATTATTCAAATTTTGGTTGAATACATGTTTTGCAATGATGATAATGCTATTATACAATTTCAGGAAGTGGAAGCGCTAGGTCGAGCAATTGAAGACATTACATCAGACTGTCTGAAATTACTTAAAGTAAGGAAAAATTATGGCCCCCCAGGCGTATTTCGTATTGATTTGATTGGTAGTAGAGGATCTGGACGTGCGACTATAGCTAATCATATTGCCAAAGAATTAAATATTAAACACGGTAAGTTCTATGGAAAAAATGTCTTACTAAAATACTGTTATACCCAAAATTGAGTAAACGATTGTATGAAACGTTCGCGAATATAAGTATTTTTGGCGCTGAAGTAGAATCTAGTACACTGTTAAATTTGGCGAGAGTATGGTGAAAGATAATACCATAGATAAAGGAGATAGTTAAATATGATGTAATTATATTTAATTTACTCTGATGTTATTGTCTATTATACATATAACTTGTGCATATTAAGTATTTCTCGAATTATTGTTTGAATCGTGATGTTATATTTGGAGATATTTTAAAACCGTTTCTCCTAATGATTTATTTTCTTTCCATTTTATGCTTAGATTAATGAGTATGAAGAAAACGTGGAAGAAATGAAAAAATATGCAGGTATGACAGCGCAAATAATAAATGGTAATTTTACTGAAAAAATAGTAAAAGAAGAAGTGCTAAGTTTCTTGATGCTAGGTCCACCAGCTGCGTCACCCAGAGTTCCACGTCCTCCAGTGGAAGTTAGACCAGAAGACATTGAATATCATCCAGATGCTGCGCCGGATATACGACTTTTGGATGATATTCGTTTACCTGAACCAATTTTGCCTTTAATATAATTTATATAGATACTTTTTCAATTACATTATGTTATATTCAATACAACGATACTAATTGGCATAAATTCTTAAGTTTTGTTAATCAATTTTTCTAGTTGGAGAAGCCAATGACAATATATTGGGTAGTTCAAGGTTTCCGAACTTTGGCTTTATGCAACGCAAAATGTCTTGTTTTTAGCAGAATGATCGGTGACGAATTAATGAATCCATAAATTGTTGTTTAAATCGTTATGTTGTTGTGTTATAGTACATAAGAGGATGTTCGTAACAAACATTAAAATCTTACCAAAACCTCGAATGACTCTAAGAGACTTCTCGATTGGTCTATTCATCCACCAAACCAACAAACGCTTACACAGAAAGAACGAGTCTTGGGAAAACCAACGAATTGGTTGCCCTGCTTAAAAAACGGGTAGGAATGGACGCATATGATGGATTTCACGTCAAATGTCCAGACAAAAAAAAAAATTTCTCCAATCGAGCCCCAATTTTTTTTATGAGTTGTCCTATAGGTTAGTAATTATTCAGGAAAATATTTTTTAATTTTATTAAAAATTGGAGGAGTGGGAGGGGGTGAAAGTTTTGAACTTTTTTATGTCACGCGCTACTTTGTGTTTTTATTCCACTTAAACAAATAAATACAAAATTTGTTTCAGATATGATTTTGATAGGATTTTTCATGAACTTTCGATTGGTGCAGTCCATTTTGAATTTATTTTTTATTTTGACCAAAATTTTTGAAAATCAAAACCCCCCCCCCACCCCCCCCCCCCCCCACCCCCCCCCCCCCCCACCCCCCCCCCCCCCCACCCCCCCCCCCCCCCACCCCCCCCCCCCCCCACCCCCCCCCCCCCCCACCCCCCCCCCCCCCCACCCCCCCCCCCCCCCACCCCCCCCCCCCCCCACCCCCCCCCCCCCCCACCCCCCCCCCCCCCCACCCCCCCCCCCCCCCACCCCCCCCCCCCCCCACCCCCCCCCCCCCCCACCCCCCCCCCCCCCCACCCCCCCCCCCCCCCACCCCCCCCCCCCCCCACCCCCCCCCCCCCCCACCCCCCCCCCCCCCCACCCCCCCCCCCCCCCACCCCCCCCCCCCCCCACCCCCCCCCCCCCCCACCCCCCCCCCCCCCCACCCCCCCCCCCCCCCACCCCCCCCCCCCCCCACCCCCCCCCCCCCCCACCCCCCCCCCCCCCCACCCCCCCCCCCCCCCACCCCCCCCCCCCCCCACCCCCCCCCCCCCCCACCCCCCCCCACCAACTCGACAAGCAAAAACTCGAAAATCTCATCAACAGAATGCCTCGCATCGTGAAAGCCGTACTGAAAGCGAAAGGTGGGTTTTTCGATGAAAAGAAAGTTTGATGTAATTTACTCCATGTCCCATTTAATTGCTATATATTAGTGTTGAATGTGTGTCTTCTATAATAAACAAGTTCACAACTGTATTTTTGGGGAATATTCATTTGTTCAGAAAAGAATATGGCGACGAAAACCTTAAATAATCTGGTGTCCAAAGACTTTTGCATGGTAGTGTACAGCGTTATGTATTTATAAGAATTCAAATCATAATGGAAAGGAATTACGAATAAAAAAAAAATGTTAAGTGTCATAAAACTTAATTCAAAATCCAAAATCTGAATTTCATTTATAAATAATTGTTACTTCGAAACTATAGTGTGATTGACTTGCGGTTACATATTTATATAAACTTAGCTCTGCACATTTTATAAACTAAGGTTAATAACGATGACCATGAGGTGTTGGCAAACTGATGTTTTTACTTGTAGCCATTAAAATATGTAGTGTGATTAATATTTAAATTTTTACTAATATAGAAATGTTTGGATATAAACTCATTCCATCCAATTTAAATATCTGTTTTATTCACCTGAATTTTGAAAAACATTTAAGATGCACTTAAGCTGATTAGACTTCTTGGACAATGTTCTGTAAAACTCCAATTTATTTTTATGTCTTGTCACATTGATTTTAAATCGATGAAATGCAGGACATTTCCATGTGTACATAAAATTGAGGATGTAACTTCTTTCTCATTACCAATCAGAATATGATCACCTGCTATGCCTCACAATGTTTTAAAGTCACTCTACCTTAGATAGTTCCCTAAATTTTCAGTAAAGCAAACACCTTACAGTGGTAAACGAGGCAATCTTAATTCAGTTGACATAAATTCTAAATCAATAATGATTATAGTTATAACTTTGTTAATGGACAAGGTAAAAGCTCTAGCTATCAACTTTTAGTCATTTAAAATAAGTCGTAGTGTAATCAACTTAAATATTGAGTATTTAATTAAAACGTACAGAAATGCACGTAGCTGACTTTTCTGGGTGACAGATTCCATTTCTACTTTGTTAAAGGCCCTCGAGTGACCCTAGGTGGGGTAAGGGGGCTGTCAAAACAGCGAGAAAACTTTGCACGGTTAAGATATATTCGTTTGCAGCTTTTTCGCGAATTTTTTCAGGTTGATTTTCTCCTACTTCTAAGTTACACATTTTTACAAAAATACTGCACCCGGGAGCCCTTGTGATGTGGAATCGATTTCTGCAAAAAAAAATTGCGAAAAAGTTGCAAACGAATAAATCTTAACCGTTCAAAGTTTTCTCGCTTTTTTTATAGCCTCTTATTCCACCAGGACCCAGAAGGCCCTTAGAGTGAATGAGCGTCATAAACTATACTACTTTAATTAATTGTAAGATAAGATTTTTCAGTATTGAATAAAATATTTTCTCTAAATCTGTAATAAATTATATTATCTAATTCAAAGTTTTGTTCACGTTTTCATTCTATATGTGTAGTCTATAAACTGATGGTCACATAGAGCTGAATTTTATAGAATTTCAGTCTATAGAATTTTTCCGTCATTTTCGAGATATCCTCCATTTCTTTCAAATTTATTTATTCTATAGTATTTTGCACTGCATTGAAGCATGATAATTAAACATACGACCTTTAATTTTATACGTAATTACTTCTAGAATGTATGTTAATTTTTTTCAGATATAACAAAATGTTTTTTATGTTACCAACGAAAAACGTCCAAAAAAGTTGTCACGAATCCACACTCGCATACTAATTTTTTAAATACTTGCGGAAAAGTCGAGTTTTTTTACAAAAAACCGTGTGTTAGCCCTGCCAAAAATATGAGCGTCCAATAAGAGTTCATAAAGCGTGAAACTGACCTTTGGGAAACGCCCAAGAAACGTGCATTCCGCTTCCACGAATGTTCGATATAGGAGTACTTAGAGCGTGAATATGCACGTTTTATAAGTTCAAAGTTTTGCATTTGTTAACGGCTACGTACGCGTTGAAAAGCGTACAGGAAGCGTTCCTGATTAATGTATAAGAAAAAAATACTTACCTTGCAAACATTTTTATTTATTTTATATTTTTTTCCACATTTTATATAAAAATTCATTTTTATTAATTTTTGTTATGTAATTTAATTCTTTAAAGATAAATTAATTATCTTTAAATAAGGTTTTCTCATTCGATCACCTACCCAGTCGTAATCAACATCATGTAGCGCTTAACATGAAATAAAAACATTGCGCGTGACGCCGACCACCGATTTACCACACTGAATCAATTTCTGATACGTAATATGACAATTGTGTTACACGTGTATTCTTGTAAATATGTTCGTTGATAACGAATAAAAAATGATTTATATTTTTCTAGTATAATGTGGAGGAAAATAATTTTTCATACTGAAAATTATAAGGATTCGTAAGGAAGCTTGTAGAAGATTGTAAAAGTCGCTTTACTTCATCTTGCTGAACGTCTCATGAACTCTTTAATTTTAGTTTTCTCATATAGCGTGCAAAAGTAAAAAAAAGGCTTCGTGCACTCTGAAAAGCGGCTTAACTAGACCCTTAGTTAACGCTTAAAACGTGCATATTCACGCTTCAGAGCTCTTTTCAATTAAGCTTCTTTTAAACTTATTTTAAACATGCAATTCGTTTCATTAAGCGTACAATTTCGTAAAAATGTTTCTTGTACTCTAACCGGACGCTTTACTGTACGCTTCATTTTTGGCACTGGCAATCTGAACCTTGTTATTCCGATTATATAATATATTGTATAAATAATTAACTTATTAAGAAAAATTACTAAGTTTGTTCCTTTTTTTCATATCGAAATCTCAACAACAATAATTGTAGCCTTTGTCTATTTATTGTCCTTTTGCGCCAAATACAAAACAAAATTAAAAATATACGCCTTTACGGCGGCTTGTGCAACAAAAACATGTTATTATAAATGCATCAATACCCGTACAAAAACTTGCGTGTATAATATGACACGTGCAATATTATTACTTGATGCCAGCATTTTTTTTTGATCAAATGAAAATTTATTATTACAACGGAAACAGCGAACCACGGTACAGAGGGCTACGAAAGTGTCAATAACAGCTGCGATTTGTTTGTAAACAAAACCAGCTAATATATATCCATGCGTTTCCCTAGTAATTATGAAGCATTCATAACTTTGTGGATTCATAATGATTGTCAATTTCTCACAAAATACTTACTTTATACAAAATTCTCACGAAACATTACTAAGAAGCGTTAAAACATGAATTACTTCTGAATAAAAAATGACGGATAAAATTGCAAAAATTATATCCATATTCTCCATAGTATTCGATACACAAATTCCGTCACCAAAATTTGTGATTATATGTATTGTAATTGAATTATATTTTACATACTCTATGCTAAAAATAAAATCCTGAACACCTCGAAATAAAATAACAACATTAATTTTTACTGTTTCTCATATAATAAATGCAGGTTCAAGTTTTTATACCCATATGGGGCAACGTTAAATGTTGTAAAACCATCCATTGTCGGTCTTTCAACTGGATCCATTGCTATTCCAATAAATCGACCGATTTGTGCATATTACTCGTCGAAGAGTGCAGGAAAGTTGGTGGTTTTAGGTTCTTCCTTATTACTAACGGACAGTTATATAGAGAGGGAAAAAAATGATTCCTTGCGTGAAATGATATTTGATTTTTTTGATTCTGATAATGTAGATACTGCTGAAATGCCGAGCGATGACACTGACGTACGTATAATTTGATTTTTAAGTTATTTTCATCACCATAACGAAAAATTCGGCAAGGAATTAATTCTGATTAATTCAACAGTATTATCTTGTTTTTAAGAGATACTTATTAATGAAATTGCTCAAAATTATTAGGAATTATTTCTTTCCAAAATTTTCGCCAGCATAGCTATTTAAACTAATTGTAGCATTGAATTATATCTATATAATTGTTCGCTTATAAAACTGTTAATAAATATGCTTTATATTAGTATGGTGAATACAATTTCGTCCCAGACATTACTCAACAAGCAGACAATCCAAAAGTATGTACTCAAGACCTGACCAACATCGACATGCCTCGCGAATATACAAAGCTCTTCAATCATGAATTTTATTCCATCAATCTAAATATGGTTCCTGCTAGTTTGAAGGCATACGATGATCTGGGAGTGAAACATGAACCCCTTAGTTTGATATCACCCCATTTTGAAACGCCATTACCCGCAACACAAGCTTCGGTAAGTCTAACACTTTCAATTATTTATTTAAAAGTGCTCCGGTAAACTGGTATAAGTTTACCGACTGGATATATTTTTTATAACATTGAATCTGTATATTTTGTTTGAAACAATGAACATATTGGTTTGGCCTGCTATTGGTTCAATAATGGCTAATTATATATTGTAAGGATTTTATGTGGCGTGAATTTGAATGAATTTGAAAATAACTAACAATATAAAGCTTAATAATGTATATAGAAGTCACTTGCAAAATTACAAAATTCGAAGCTGAATATTAACATTTGATAATTATTGTTACTATATCAAAATCTAATAATTGTGTTCTGAATAAATTATTTATTTTAACTAGGTTTTTCCTCCCACATTTCAAGAACTTCCAGCTCCAGCATTAGAATTATATGATTTGGACGAAGCATTCAGCTCGGATCTTTTGAAATTATCTCAATTAACGAATAAATACATAACTACCAAAGATCTATCAAACGAGAAGGAACTAGATTATTACATTAGGGAATTTGGCACTACAGTTAGGATCAGCCATGCCGAGACATTAACTGCCAAAGAAGTATTAAATCACGTATTCTTAAAACTCAGCAGTTACAAAACAATGCACAGTTAATTCTTAACTTCGATACGACTTATGTAATTAAAACACAGTAAATATTTTGCGACAATTTGTACATAATTTGTAAACACTTTACACTACAGTATTAAAGGAATAAATCTATGTTGTTTTCCTTAACTTGTATTAAACTAGCTGTTTTTTATTTACCCTTTTCCTCCGGAAAGTCCGAAATTTAAACGGAAAATTACAGAACAAACACTTTTGTACTAAACGTCGTTAACAGAATTGAAATATGCCAAGATCGATAGTTTTGGGTACACTCTTTCGAATACCTTGGTCAGGATCAGCTGGCGATTAAAAAAAGCACGTTTTTTTTACACTGAAATAAGGTGCATATTAACGAGTACAAAACGTATTAATCGTGTCGTTTTGCTCAGCCCTTTCTTCTCCTGTCCAATTTTTTTTCAAAATACAAAATGTCGGCTTCAAGATGGTCTCTGGAAAAAAGTAAAAATCATGAGTTCTGAATATCTAATCATAATCTCAAATTACTTTGAGGTTTCACCGTCTTTTGTCTGATTTTCACTCAATTTTCAATGTTTCCTTACCAGTACACGTGCGGGAAATTGAAAATTATCAGATGCAGTTGGTACTTACCCTGGCATTTTTTATCAAATGATAATTCATTTCTACAGTGGGAACTTGCGAATGTCGGTATCTATGGCTGCTAATGTATCAACGGCATCTAGCAGTTACTGTCCTAACCCCAGAACGGGAAAAATTTGTTTGTAAACAAAACTAGTAAGTATATTTATGGGCTTCCCTAATAATTATGAAGCACTCGAAAGTCTGTAGATTAAGAATGATTGATAATTTCTCACAAAATACTTCTAGAATAATGAAATACCAATCGTTTATTTTACCATTGCAGCAAGTATTCAAAACGATTCAAAACATTCTCATCAATGCTTCAGTCAGAATATACTGAAGAATTCAAGAACAAGATAGTCAATTCTTAGAATAGGATTTTGCGATAATGTACACCTTCTTTTTCATATAAGAATAGATAATGTAATTGTTTATTTTACATAACAGTGATGGAAAAAGTCCGGGAACGGTAAATATTTCGGCAAACATCGATATAAAAACAAAAAGCTAAAAGACCAGCAACGATTTTTCAAAAACTCTTTTTAAGGGGGTTGCTTTAAGGGAGCATGAGGGGTGTCGAAAAACTTCAATGGCAATATAGGTCGAGTGGGGACTCATTTGAAAGGAATCCAAAATATAATCGAGTCCTTCGCGTATGGCCTCCTCACTTATGGCCTAAAAACTTTCTCTAGTACAATGGCACTACTGTACTCTCGCCTTCACCCACAAAATTCATTAAAAAGAGTCTTCAGAGAAATTACTTTTCTAATGAAAAATGAAAAGCGGAAATGATTATAAAATTTCTTGAAATACTGTATGGTATCAACAAACTAACAAAATGTTCAACTCCAAGTGAAGACAATCGATTTATTGCGGTTGAAAAAAAAGTCACGAAAGATTGGACGAAGCCAAAGGTACATTATCATATACCGAGTCACTGTGGACACATTCGGTTATGTACATTTGTGTTGGAAATCTGCGCGAAATTGCAAACATTTTATTAAGATAGATGTTTATTGGGAAGAACTGGTTTGTTACAACAACTAATGACGATAAAATTCGAAGAGTGCGTCAATATGCAAGATACGTCGCTAAAATAACTTCTATTGCTAGTAACTCAACCAACATTAGGAGCTGTATATTTTACTAGAAGAATGGAAAAAAGCGAAGAATCGAATGGAGCATTCAATTTCACCAATTTTAACTTAAGAAAGAGTATTTAACCCTTAATCCCGACTCCTGGGTCGTTTTCGACCCAGAGAAAATTCAAATTGTACTTTATAAATTGCACAACTGTAAGAATTTTTAAGCGGCAGGACATATTTGAACCAGGTAGTGAGAGGAAAAGGCTTTAAAATATCCGTCGGAACTAAGGGTTAAGTATTATAGGTGTGGCGATAAAGACCAAAAAAGTTATGAGTGTCGACTACGACGTAACGAGAACGACTGAATTAAAACACATCCCAATTACACGAGTAAGGCGTGAATTTCATAGCAAATTGCAAGGAATCGACCATTACTGAAATAAATAGAGCTAATAACAATAGGCTGTAAGTTGATGAATATGGTGATACTGAATTATGCAACGATGAAAAAATTGGGATAAAAGCTCCTATTTTTTTCCGATAGCATCGATTGACCTAAAATTATAACTGTAATGAGGGAATTGCCCAAGGAACAAAAGTTATATTGTGCCAAAGTTTGCTTTTAGGTATTTGGGGGTGGAAACTATCCTCTATGAATAAAAAGTGAAAATTGTAGATTTTGTCATTTCTAAAATTCAATAAATGTTTAGATATGTCGAAGCAAGTTTATTTTAGATTTTTAAATATAATTTATGATATTTTAATAGGGTGGAGTGAAAAAGTAAAATTTTCGAATTTCATATCGCTTGACGTTGGAGGTTATAGCTTTTATGAGTGAGAAAACCTGTGAATGCCGAAATCTGTAGGACAACATCTTCAACTCCGGTAATCGCGTTGAACTTTAACATTGTTTTTAAATGGAGAAAACGAAATTTTAGTATTTTTTTGCGTGTGTTTAAACAAACAAATATTTGTGCATAACTTCTTCATGATATCTGTTCATAAATGTTATCCACGAGGAATAGTTGATTTTGCGGCATCTTAAAATATCTCCATTCGAAAAAAAGATTCTTATGGTTTTTTTTTTATTCCAGGTAATCTTTTTCTCCACCAATACAACTCATGGCGTACCGCTTTAGATGTTACTATAGAATCATCGAAATTTCCATTGGAAACAATAAGTGCTTGATATTTAGCTTTTTCTAAATTTTGTGGGTATCCTATACCATACGGCACAGCAGGGCAACTTGCAACTAAGCTACCTAAACTCTTTCCGCTGTCAAACTTTTGAGGTTCTTTTACAACTTCGACATCGCTGCGGAGTTGATCGTTTTCTTTTGGAGGTTTAAGAAATTCTTTTGAAACCCTCTCCATTAGCTACTTCTGGATCATGTATGTCCCCTGGTATGCAAACTCCAACATAAGTAATAAATGCAATAAAATAGTCAACCAGCTTAAGTTAGATCATTGGGACTTCCCAGCATATATGTTCAAAATCAATTTGATCTGTGAAGACATGTGGGGCAAAATTTCTCAAGCTGTAAAATCTAAAAAATCAACGTCATCGGATAAAGCTCAAAATTGGTTGAATCGTTGCCCCACCAAATAGTAATGAATGGTATAAATTTCATTTCATTTCGATCGATATTCCCTGAAATAGAGGAAGGTGAAATTTTGGAGCTCCGGCGTAAACATCTATCTTTAAGCCTGTGTAACTTTTTATATATTGCTTGAAACAAAATTTTACAACGGATCTTTTTTGTTTATTTTTAAATTATCTTTATGCTGATTATATTTAAATTTTGTTAAAATCAAAATTAGACCCATATTTTTGCAAAATAATGATAAATTTTGCTTTTTCATAATGAAGGGTTTGTTTTACTGCTTTAAAAATAGTCTATAATGAAAGCTGAGCTTTTTTCCTATGAGACTAGTAAGTTTCAAGATGTCCTTTTGTTTTGTTTTTAAATTAATCCATTTTGAATGACGATAAGTGCTCTTAGCCAAACGGTTGAACGCTGTTCGCCTCCTTCATTAAATTGTACACATTATTGCGAAAGCATTCGAGAAATCGGCCGAGATGGATCGTTTGCGCTAATGTTGCCCTGTGTCTTGGGGCAACACAGCTTTCAGTCGTTCGGCCAAGAGCACTTATAGCAATGCAAAATGTAATAATTCAAAAACAAAACAAAAAGATCTCTTGAAACTTACTAGTCTCATAGGAAAACAGCTCAGCTTTCATTCTAGACTATTTTTAAAGCAATAAAACATACTCTTCGTTATGAAAAAGCAAAATTTATCATTATTTTGCAAAAATATGGGTCTAATTTTGATTCTAACAAAATTTAAATGTAATCGACATAAAGATAATTTAAAAATAAACAAAAAAGATCTGACGTAAAATTTTGTTTCAAGCAATATGTAAAAAGTTACACGGACTTAAAGATAGAGGTTTATGCCGAAGCCCCAAAACTTAATCTCCCTTTATTTCAGTGAATATTGATCGAAATGAAATGAAAGAGCCTCTGTAAGCCCCATACCAAAAATGCCCCTTTTTCGTACCTCAAATATTGAAACTTTTTTTATGCCAATTGGTTGCATATGATGACCCAATAATCCCTGCAAAATTTCAAAGTGAGCATATTCCCCGTTTCGGAAATATGAGAGGTCAAAGTTGACCATGTCCAATAAAAAATGTACATCAATTTCACATTTCACACTTGAATAATAATGTTAAAAAAAATCAGACGATATGGTTCTTTACAGATTTTTGGTTGCTGATTACGAATCTGAAGTCAGAATTTAAAAATTCAAAATGGCGGATCCAATATGGCGGACGACTTTTTTGAAAATCGATCTAATTTGCCTAAAAATTATTATTCCGAGGTTTTTGGGGTCACTGATTACGAATCTGAAGTCATATTTTAAAAATTCAAAATGGCGAACGACTTTTAAAAAATCAAATGCAATTCGCTTGAAACACGTTATTCTGAAGTTTTCGGGGTCGTTGATTACAAATCGGCAGTTAGTTTTTCAAAATTTAAAATGGCAGGTCCAATATAACGGGTGACTTTTGAAAAATTTAATGCAATTCGCTTGAAACTCGTCAGCTTAAGGTTTTTGTAGTCGATGAAGTTGAATCTAACGTTGAATTGATATTGAAAAGGCATAATAACTTTCTTTGTCGCGTCATTATATCTGTTTTGACTCTGCACAGGAAATAAAAGACAACCTAAAAACAATTAAAGTTTTAATGCATCGTTTAAGACATCTTATTTGAATCGTGGGCTTGCGAAAGTGATAAAATAAATGTATATTTAGTGTTGAAAATCTCGAATTTATAAAAGATTTCAGCCTATATTCAAAAACCCTAAAAACAAAAAACTATCAGCAGATCAGCATTTCATTGATTTCCATTCCATTGTACATCTTTTTTGAATCGTTTGCTTGCGAATGTGATAAAATAAAAGTATCTTGCCTTTGTTGGTTGGATTTTTACAACTTGCCATTGTTGGTTGGATTATACTATCTTACCTTTACCGGTCGGATTATTACATCTTGTCTTTGTTGGTTGGATTTTACGATCTTACCTTTGTCGGTTGAATTATTACATCTTGCCTTTGTTTGTAGGATTATAATATCTTAACTTTGCCGGTCGGATTATTACATCTCGCCTTTGTTGGTTGGATTGGACGATCTTTGCTTTTGTTGGTTGGATTGTACGATCTTACCTTTGCCGGTTGGATTATTACATCTTGCTTTGGTTGGAGTATTACATCTTGCCTTTGTTAAATTTTAACGTGTTTCAAGCGAATTGCATTTGATTTTTTAAAAGACGTCCGCCATTTTGGATTTGCCATTTTGAATTTTTAAAATCTGACTTCAGATTCGTAATCAGCGACCCCAAAAACTCCCGAGTAATAATTTTTAGGCAAATTAGATCGATTTTCAAAAAAGTCGTCCGCCATATTGGATCTGCCATTTTGAATTTTTAAATTCCGACTTCAGATTCGTAATCAGCAGCCAAACATCTGTAAAGAACCATATCGACTGATTTGTTTGTAACATTATTATTCCAGTATAAATGTGAAATTGATGTACATTTTTTATTGGACATGGTCAACTTTGACCACTCATATTTCCGAAACGGGGAATATGCCCACTTTGAAATTTTGCAGGGATTATTGGGTCATCATATGTAACCAATTGGCATAAAAAAAGTTTGAATATTCGAGGTACGAAAAAGGGGCATTTTGGCATGGGGCTTACAGAGGCTCTTTATACCATTCATTACTATGTATTTGGTATGACAACAATTCAACCAATTTTGAGCATTATCCGATTAAATTGATTTTTAGATTCACTTGAGAAATTTTGCCCTATGTGTATTTGTGACAAGGACAGCGCTGACCAAAACCACATATTCTTTCAATGTGTTCAGTTCAAGGTTACAAAAATCCCCCTGATAGACAAGTTATAAAAAATGAGTATTCTCCCTCCGTTCAATATTCAAACAATTCTGGCTTCAGAATTCAAATAACCTCCCACTATTGGAAACCACAACACAATTTATTTGCCAGGTGAGGGGTTTTAAAAGATTATTACTAAAAAATGGCGCCAAGGTTGCGTCCCAGCTGGACTCTCAATGATTGGTTCCCTATTGCTTGATGGAAAGGCACCAATCAACTTACTCTAAATCACCAAACGACAAGCCACTTGAGTAGCAGGCTTAAGGATCAAGCCGAACCAGAGCCGTGGTAGAGGGGGAAGGACCCTTCTCAATTCCACAAAAGAAAGGAAAAAGGAATTTCTACCGCACGCTCTTGATTTGCTACCTGTGTTGTGAGGTTATGTCCACCAGGGTTACATTTACAAATAAACGCTTTTCTTTAAAGGCACGAATGATAGGTTTATTTTAGTTTCGTTCGTCGAGGAGTTTAAGTTGCATAATGGAAAGTTACTTTATAAAATCGTGGGTATCTGTTTTATTATTATTTCAACAATGGTTTGAATATACTGTTCTCAGTGTTTGTTATTCTATTTTTTCTCAGCCAGGACAGCGAAGTCGAAGGAGATTCAAATGGAGGTGACTTACAAATTGCCTCGCCAGATAATTCTGAGGCACAACAAGCACTTACACAATTTTGGCCTAAAGTAACGGATGAAATAAAAAAAATCACAACTGTCAGTATTTATCTACTTTTTTGTATACTTCATTCTTACTGTATCACTGAAATAAGCGCATATAATTGACATTATACATTTACAGATGGACCTCAAAACACAATCTTTACCGTTAGCAAGGATAAAAAAGATTATGAAACTTGATGGTGACGTGAAGATGATAAGTGCGGAAGCACCTATGTTATTTTCTAAAGCAGCGGAAATCTTTATCCATGAATTAACTTTAAGAGCGTGGGTTCATACGGAGGATAATAAAAGACGAACATTGCAAAGGAATGACATAGCAATGGCCATAACAAAGTATGACCAGTTTGACTTCCTCATTGATATCGTTCCCAGAGACGAGTTAAAGCAGAGTAAAGCGCAGTCGGATAGTTCTGTTCGTTCTACCATGAATTCGGACCAAGTACATTATTATTTTCAATTAGCGCAACAGCAAGCAAACGCTAATCAATCGGTTCAAAGTAATAGTTCGTCCCAACCTATACAAATTGTCCAACCTTCTACAGGGCAAATTCAAGCTATTAATATAAGTTCTCCTGTTGAGCAGGTAAGTGCAGTATGATTTTTAATAATAGTAATTGCGAGATTAAATAGCGAAAACACATATTCGAATTGAGAATTCGTTATATTTATTCTGACATAAATATTACAGGAATCAAGTACAAATACGACGCAAACTGTGACAGTACAAAATGCCCAACAAGCAACTGGTCAGCAAGTTATTCAATTACAGCAACCACAACAAACGAATAGTCAAAGTGGTGGTATACAAATAGTACAACAAATCGTTACTCCAAGTGGGGAAATACAACAAATTCCGGTAAGTACTAGTGAAAAAATTAAGTTAGAGCTAATATAAAGATATATATCGCATACAATTAACAAATTAACCTTATCGTCACCTGTGCGGTGTATTAATTAAGTCAAGAGAGTATTATGTACTCGCAACGAAACTCTTAACGGAAAGTACTGTGAGGGTCAGATTAAACGACTTTTTATAATTTTTTTCCTTGCGCCCACTGCATTTTGAGGATGACCCTTAGTATCAACACTATAAATTTCTCTCTGTGCAAGAATTTTTAAAAATCATTAAAACAAATCGAATGTTGGTCAATCGTTAAACAACTTCTATGGTATTCAGTAAGAGTCTGTATATCGAAAGTAGAATTCCCCTTACAGAGCCAAAATTTTGAATAAATGATCCTGACATTTTTAAATTACGTTTTTTAGCGTAATTCCATAGCACATTTCTAGCTTAACAGCAGACTACGTTAGAAGCCCCTTAAGATTTCAATGAAAAAAGCATTACTACAAAGTAAACAAATTGTAAATTGAGCCCTTACATCGAATAACTCGCCCGACGCTCGAACAGCGGAAAATAGAAGTCCCCTGGCCAATCCGAGATGAAAATTTTTGAAATTCGATATTTTCATTAAAACAACGTAGAGGGATGTTGAGAATGATAAACCGAATAACTTCTACTTAATAAATTATATACATATAAATGTTTATACAACGATTAATTTTCACATTAAACATTAAAAACTACAAAAATTGGAAACGGTAAATTTAATTACATTTTGAAACATAAATCGTCATTTCTTGGGCAATTATTGATGAAATGAACCAATATACATTTATTTGTCGAATTTTGTGTACAATAACATCTTACATTATACATTAATTAGTACTTTTTTATTTGTTTTTCACAATTTTGTATAAAGCTTTACTTACAGATTTTGGTTTTGTAATGAGCTTTTTGGAACTATTACTTTTATTATTTTTAGATAAATTATTTGACTTATTTTTTGTAATTTTGTGTTTGATATAACAAATGAATATTGACAGAAATTATTGAAATTTTTAAAGTAATGTGAAGCAACGCAAAAAACATAGAAAATCTGCGCATTATTTTATGCTTTAAGTTATATTTTTATAAAGTGAACATTGGTATACCATTAATAGGATTTCTTTAGTAAAATAAAATAAAAATATTCATAAAATTAACTCTAAGGAGGTGGAAAATCAAAGTAGGAATCCCTGTGCAATTTAGCTGACGCAGAGCAGCCATTGACAGTCCGGGCGCTTTATGAAATAATCGGTATTACAGCCAATTTATAGCCGATTTATTTGAAACTTTACAGAAAACTTCTTAAAACAGTGAGGAACAAATGTCTCCCTGGAAGTTTGTTCAACTCTAAACTTCCCTCGACTCTTTTTCTTCTGAAATCTACAAGAGTGAGATTACGGAACTGCTGTTATTAATAAACAGAAATTATTAAACAACAACTGATTTCTACATCAGTTATTACTTTATGAGTATACTCAAGAAATGACGATTTATGTTTAAAAATGTAATTAAATTTACCGTTTCCAATTTTTGTAGTTTTTAATGTCTAATGTGAAAATTAATCGCTGTATAAACAATTTATTAAGTAGAAGTTATTCGGTTTATCATTCTCAACATCCCTTTACGTTGTTTTAATGGAAATATCGAATTTCAAAAATTTTCATCTCGGATCGGCCAGGAGACTTCTATTTTCCGCTGTTCCAGCGTGGGGCAAGTTATTCGATGTAAGGCCTCAATTGTCTTGAACCTTAACGAATCACCTTAATATGTGCATTGACCTCAAAGTTTTCAGAAAAGAATAAAAAATCCAGAAAAAATAAATGATATAACACATACATGTCATTTTTGTATTCTATAGAATTTTCACAATTACTATAAAATAGTTTTTAATACAAGTGCGAAAAAGTAGTTTTGCGTGAATGTGATTGTTGCGAATGACAACAAAGGTGTCGCATTAACATTTGACAAAAAACAATTTTGCACCTGTCAAACATTAATTTTCATCGCAAGTTTATATAAAAAGCAACGGAGGAAGTAAAATATGTGTAACATAAAACTTTATGCAACATCAAAAATACATTTTAAGTGTTACTTGATATTTTAAAAACTGTATTTGGAATGCATTGCTTTCTTTTGTAGCACATTATTATCTTGTTTAATTTCTATTTCTTATTTGTTCGTTAAACATTTTTAATACATAAAATGAACTCTGGTGAATACAATCGTGTAATAATAATTCCTCAAACATTCTAATAAGTGTTGAGTACTAGCAAATAAAATTAAATCAACCTGCAGCTCTCGTAAATCTTAGGAATGATTGTATATGTGCACAAATTTGTATAAAAGGGTGATTCTACCCGTTAAATAAGTAAATAATAAAAATAATAGCCCTTCACGGTAAGAACAAGTGAATTTAATAGAATAGAAACGTTTCTATTCTAACAAATCTCGTTTCAGTTCGATGACATTTGAATTCTAAATTGTGTCTTAAAATGAAAACGTTTTCTTAATAATTTCTAAATAATTTACCCCAACCGAGGATCGAACCCGTGTCTTCAGTTTACTACGCTGACGTCTTAACCACTACGCTACGCTCGCATATATATTATTACGTGAACAAGAGTAACTTATACTCAAGTGCAGAAGGTATATTGATAAATGTGGGTTTAGTTCAAACATATACTTAAGCAATTTGCAGATGTTAATAGTTACTAATAAAATAGTAAACGCAACCATTTCCTGCAGTTATTTTTGTTGAAAAAAATATTTCAGTAGGGTAGAAACGCATATTATATACGTCTTATTTAAGAAGGTTATTGTTATTTTTATGATATTCAGTTTTTGAGTTTTAATAGATTAAAAATTTCACTTTTACATATTGTTTATAATAATTTTCCTCAATTTATGTTTACCTGTAATATACGGGTTATTAAATTGTAATCAATCTAATTAAAAATATGTATATCAAACCTTGATAAAGAAGATTGAAACAATTTCATGTTTCAAAAGTATTGAACAGAATTTGTTTGTTCTGAGTTTAAACACCATAAGCAACATTAAATTGATTTCATAATTTCATATTAATGCCTGGAATTGAACGAGATTATTTTGCTTCAAATTATAACTCTTCAAGAAGCATTAAATCGAGTGCAAAACCTACGAGATTAAATAGTATTAAATCAGTTGCGATATTAGCTATCTTTAAAAGAATTAAAATGTGAACAATTTCGACACAATTGAATGGTAAGGAATCGAATTAGTATGTCAAAGGACAGAAATGACATTCACATTTCACTTCTAATGAATTCTCCTCTTCTTGTCGGATTATTAAACTACATCCGACAAATTTATACTAAATAAATAAAAGATAAACATGAACGATATCATTAATTAAATGAGTTCAATTAACTATAATAAATGAAACGTAGGTGCGTTTAAAAAATATATTTTCAACAGCTTGTACTCAATTTCTTAATAAAATGCACACTTAACCCTTAAAGCGCACAAGTACCTCAGTATTTGATTAAGCGTAAAAGTACCTCTGTACTCCAGTGCATAAAATGGTCTCTGTGACCTGAATTTCGACATATAAACATTCTGGGCCCTTTATAATGTTTTCTTTCAAAATAGTTTGTTACATAGAACAAAGATTAGTTCAGTCGATCATAAAAAAATTGTTACTATCGAGTCGATGCATCATGTAGCCCTTGAAACTTTTCATGAGATCTTCTGGAACCCACTATGCGCCTGAAGGATTAATACTTTTTTATTAAATCAGCGAATTATGTCAATATTGTACATTAATAGAGTAAAGTTTATTTTGTTGTTTTATGAACTATTTTATAAACTAATTTGTGTTTAAGAAATTGTTATTTATTATTTAATATTATTTTACAGAATAAATATCTTTTTTCTCTATTTTTTTTACATTCAAGAAATGTAGTCCAGACGCTGACAACACTTCTGTATGCATTGAAAGGTCCATTCTAAAACCGGAATGATTCTTATAGATTTTGACCCCCTGAATCTGTCAGGTGTTTTTCCAAAAAACTCATAGGTTAATTGTTCTAAACAATTTAACTGTTTAAATCGCTATATCTCAGAAACGACTAGAGATGGGGCGAAAATTCCTAACTAAATAATGTTCCACTATTTATTTTAAACAAAAAAGCTTCTTACTAATTTTTATGTATATTCTATATTTATTGAGATATTTGCTGCAAAGCAATCAGAGGCCACGTTTTAATTTTGTAAAAACTATCTCGGCACTATCATTTCTGATGTAAAATTTGATGCTCTTTCACATGGCAGTCTTACGATTACAGAAAAAAAGTCATGCAACAAATTTACAAGGTTTTTTTTTTTTAACGAAAATTTTAAAATTTTCTTCGTTTTTTAATTTTTGAAACTTGTTTTTATTGACTTAGTTTGATCAATGAACTTCAATAGCATAAAGTTATTGTATCATAAATCCAAAAGTTCAAGAGGGGCCATGTTTAATTTAAAAATTCAAGATGGCAACTTCAAAAATGGCCGTCGAAACCTGATAATCGAAAAGTTGAATGCACATTTGTGAGCAATGACCTGTTTATTCAAAAACTCGAGTGGTTCATATAGATAACGACAAATATCTTAATAAATGTAGGATATATGGAAAAATTAGTAAGTTTTTGGTTTAAAATAAGTAGCGGAACATTTTTTAATTGGGAATTTTTGACCCACCTCTAGTCGTTTCCGAGATATAGTGATATAGCGATTTAACCTTATGAGTATTTTGGAAAAACACCTGACATATTCGTATTCAGGAGGTCAAAATCTATAAGAATCGTTTTCGAATGGAACTTTCAATGCATACAGAAGTGTTGCCAACGTCGGGAGTAATGGTTTAATTTATATCCTCGAAAAGGCAAATGAATGATTTAATACATCAAGATCAATACGACTGTTAGCAGTTCTATTAATGTTTAACGACAGTTATTAATAATTCGTATGTGTTCATCATTAATCAAATTGATCATATGTACTAAAAAATGTAATTAGAAGTTTGCTTAATTCTGTACTCTTAAAATGATTTAGTTCAGATAACAAATATACATATAGTTACCTACCTTAAGTAATATACATCAGTGCCTTCATAAAAGTATAATACTTTTAAAATAGATAATGTAAATATGTTTATAATAGTTTGGTCTATGTCTATGTCTAGTGGCTTTGCCTTTTTATACTACACTGTATACAATTGTAACAAATAATATTAAACTTAATCAAAAAGTAATGAGACAAATTATATCGGCCATATTCAACGTAATATAAAACTTTTGTTTATTACGTATAGAAATATAAGAATCATTAAAAGAGATTCTTTAAAAAATATCCAAAACAGTTCAAGCTATACAATTTTTTTGTAGATAAAAATTCTAAACAGATTTCATGCCCAACATTTGGACCTCTTCTGGAGGTCCTCTTCAAAAGCTGCATTCACTGAGCGAAGTATATTCTGTTTACAGTTTTTATCTACAAAAAAATAGCTTTTTTGTTTGAACTGTATTGGGTAATTTTTTAAAGACCCTGTCTTAATGAATATTGAATAACACTAGTTGGTATACAAGAATGATTCCATTTTCCTTGCAATACAAACATTAAAAACAATTACAATATTTTTTACCACTAGGATCAAATAAAATTTTATTAACATTAGAAGGATTAAATCAAATCTAATATTTGAAACAATGTATTACACATTTTAAAGTAATGCAAACCGGATTTTAATTTGAATTTGATCGTAATTAGTGTCCACACGCTGTTAATACTGAATATTGGTGATTTTTGATACTATAGCTCAAAGTAAGCCCTTCGTGCATAGGTTTAGTTATACAAAGTATACAAAGAGCTTGAATGACCTATCGCTTATTAACATCATATACTTTTTTAGTAACAATGGTTGCAAAATTCTTTCAAAAAATCCATTACAACAATTGTTGGTCTAGCTCGGTATTATAAATTACATTGCCACAGACTTTGTAGTGTGGAAATGGGGCTCTTCGAATACTGAAAAGAATGTTCAATATTTCCATAAGAGGGTATAAATAAATTTTCTATATAATTAATAAAAAATTAGGAAGAAAGCTCTGTGTAAGGAGGGTTGTAAAAAAAGTCTGTTAAATGCTGAACATAACTTTATGAAAATAAATCTGAAACAAAATTCTAAAGTTGATGCTCAAAATAAAAGTTCGTTTTTTCAAAAATCCTGTATTACAAAATGACCTAAAAAGCATCAATGACAACAAAAATGGATTTCTATATATTTAAAACAAGTTTCAAGTAAGAATTTCAAAATTCAAAATAGTGGACCAACACCATGATCTCAAAACAGTTAAAATTATAATTCATAATTATTCTTGAAATTTAGAAAAATTACTATTCATAAGTTTTAATGTCGGTAATTATGAAGCCTATGTCAGAATTATAAATTTGAAAAACGTCGACTAATAAACTTTCTTGTTAATCGTAATGTTTTCGATGTAGCCAATAATGAATTTGTCTTCATATTTTCAAAATTTAAAATAGAGGAGAGAAAACCAATTTGATTCCGCCGTTTTAAACATTTTAATTCTACTATTGGCCTCGTAATTAAAGTTTGCAAAACACTAAGAAAGGCTCGAGATCTAACAAATTCCGAAACATAATTGAAAATTTTTGCGTCTACTTTATTTGATCCGTTTAATTCAAGCCTATAATTCCATAAAATAGACCACAAAAGAGTTACACGAGTTTATTTGCGGAAAAACGCGATTTTTTTCAATTCAAACATCACTTTCACATGAAACTGGTTTGTGAGTCTTGACAACGTTCTGAGCAAAAAAGTTAAATACTAAAATTCGATCGGACGAATAGAATTTGAATGGCGAGCCTTTGAATTTGAGGACAGAAAATCACTATTTCTGCAGTAACTCGTTTAATTCTAAAGTTATTTCAATGAACAAATGTTCATTTTAAAGATTTTTTCAAGCCCTTCAATTTACCTTGAGTTTTTTGGTTCCAGAATCCAAATGGCTCTATTTTTTTGATATATTGAAGGTCAAATGGATAAAAAAAATCGATTTTAGGCATTTTTCAGTATTTCTTCAGTATATTTTATATTTACAGCTAAAAGAAATACTGCTGTCTCACCGGTAAAAGTCAATTTTCATGATTTTTTTCGCAGTCTCAATATGTATGCAGAAATATTAAATTGGATCTTATACTTTTTGCCCAAATTCTAGATCAAAGTTGTAAAAAATCTTGTTTTACGACATTTTTCATATCTATACTATAGAACGCTATGCAAACAATAAAAAAAATGGCCGTTCCAAATATGTCCTACGAACTTTTTGAAATTCGAATTACTTCAAACTAGTTATCGTCTTGAGTACTTTTCTAGAAAAACAGACAAAAATGTCCACAAAACATGATTTTTTACCCGTTTCGCCTTCAATGTGGTAAAAAACAAAGTAAAGTTCCCAAAATGACAACGATTTTGAAGTGATTAGAATTTCCGACAATTCGTCGGACATATTGAATCGGCCATTTTGTATTTCTTGATCTTTTGCGTTGCGTTCAATGGTCCAGATGTGAAAATGTCCTAAAACACGATTTTTTACCTCTTCGACCTTCAATTCGGACAAAAAGTAAGGTCAATTCAATATTTTGGCGTACATATTTGGATTCTTCTGGAAAACTCCTATCACCATTGACTCTTACTGTTGGAACAACAGTATGTTTTGGGCTGTGAATAGATTTGTGATGCTCAAATTGCCTGAAATCGGATTTTTTATCTCTTTGACCTTCAACATCTAAAAATCTAGAGTCAGTTAGATAATTTGCGGTCATGTTTGGATTCTGGATCAAAGATCCTACCAGAATCGACTCTTACTTATTTATAGGGCAACATGATAATTCTCAAATTTTTGTTGGACTGTGTTATTCGTCATTGTGCCAATTGAACGTTTTCCAACAACTTTAAAAATAACTCTGAATCGTGGAGAAGACTTTATGACTAAAGTAAAACATGGAACAAATTAAAAAAAAATATTTACTCCATATTTGCATCTTTGTTCATTGTAAGACAGTACTTATATCTGATATTTTTACTTTCATCATAAGACATAACGAGAATGAATAAACCAAGATTTAGAATAGAAAATATATCGCGCAATGTAAACCTGACCTATCGAATGAACTGGTATGACAATTTAAACATTCTCTTTTTCATATGACATTCAATATTTCTTCTGGAGATTTCTGCCTGACTGACTTTAAACCTATATTTTATTTGTATTTATTGTTCCCTTCAAGTCTTTCAGACATTGATATTTTTCATTTTTATATTTTGTCTTTGTGTATATAAATAATTATTTGTCGATGGGAGTTTAAGACTATTTAATAAAAGGTAATTTACACAATTTGATGTACAAATTACTTAAGCAGGGTGTACTTAAAATAAAGTTAACTGCCTTTGAATCGTTGGTAAAATTAACGCATAAAATATACTAATAACTATAATTCTAACACTTATGCATCTAACATCCAAATCAGAAGATTTAAGCATTAGTAGCAACTAAAATACTTACCATGCTACTTCAAATTAAGCAGTTGATAAGTAGATAAATGTCTATATCTTACTAAAAAAAGATTAGTAGGAGTTCAGATAATATAATAAATCGATTCATGAAATTGCAAGTATTAAATTTATTCCAACAAGAGTTTTTAATGAAATCCAACGTGGCAATTGCAAATGCTCAGAATTTCATCAATTTCATTCTAGTCACTTAACTTTAATTAAATTAAAATAGTTAAAACAAATTACGTATGATTTACTGGTACCATTTTTCACAACGGTCGATAAAGGCGCCAATGTCTCCAAGAAACTAATAATGAAAACTTGATTATTGCTATAGCTATTAGATTTCTGAAAAAATAATATACACTTTATTTAACAGTTATTAACAATTTTACGGCCGAAATAATTGATTTTGGACAGTTTTAAAATATTATTACTATTAGCTGAAGTTAATTTATTGGTTGATTTTAAATTAATAAGACGTGAACGTTATCTTAATATTCAGTTAAAGCTACTTAAAGTTATCTTAATTAAACGTCACGAGTTTAAAAATGTGTGCACCATTACCTATTCTAATCGGTAATTAAGATATACGAAGATTTGTATTAAAGTGAAACAAGTTAAAGAAATATACTATGCACCATAATATGAAATATTTACAAATTAATATTATTGTTAGTGAAGTATATCTTATTTATTAGCTTAATATATATTTGTCTTAATCGCCCTTTTTTACTGGAAATTCTGAATCTTGAAAGGTAAACTTTTAACTGAAATACTATAAAGTGTAGCACGATACCCAAAGATGGCGCCGTTGATAACATCGTTTGATTTTCTAAAAATTAATAAATACTTACGCTGCGAATTTGTTTAGTTCCCTAAGGAATTAAACAAAGGTTTCTATGCTATTACTGTGTATGCATTTTCAATAATATTTCCATACAGTAATTGAAAACAATGTTCTTTCAGATCCAACTAACGCCGCAACAACTCCAAATGATCCGAATGCAAGTGCAAGGAGGCAACAATCAACCAATCATAATCCAAGCAGCGCCCATTCAACAGCCACAACTGATTCAAGTGCAACAGGGAGGACAGACTCCAGTTTTTCTGCAAACAGCCGATAACGAATAACTAAGATTAACGGCTAACCTAACATATTCTAATTACGATGGAACTTGAAAAGAAGTCAAGATGCGAGGAATAAACAATTTTTTTATATTACAGAAAAGTTCGTGTTCGATCGATAGAAGGCGACCTCCGCAAAGTTCACCGTTTCGAGAATCTCGTGAGAAGATGAAACGTGGGTTCGCATTATTTACGGCATTGTTTGAGGATAATTCGTGGAAGCACCTAATCAAATTTCCGAGCGAGCTAACACGCACGTCGATTTTTTCGTCGTACGCCTTTTACGATGGGTAGGGGTTAGAAAAGTATTCCCAAGGACGGTCCAATAACGTCGCTAGCGTCGTCGAAGCGAAATGAAGTGAACTGAGGTGAGGCCGAGCAAGGAATAAAGATAAGCGTCCAACGCGAGATGTAATCTGATTCGTGCGGTGCGTTCCTCGGCCTCTGGCCGATTCGCATGGCTGAGCTCGGGACTGGCCGGTGCAGCGTGTATTATGTTTCACGCTGCGGTTCTTGTCTGGCGAGTCTAAGACTATCCTCGCCTTGGGCGGCTTCAAAATGTCAAATAATAATCGTCATCATCCTAGTTAACAATCATTTCGACTCTATTGATTGCCCAGAATCAAAAGCGAAATTAATTATTTTGGCATTTTAGGTTTAAGCAGAGCGCCTTTCGTTTAATCCATGTATTATATGAACATTTAAACATTCTGTAAAAAGATATCATTTCTAAAAAGTTGTTTACTTTTGAACAAAGTATCAAGCGCAGAATCATACTGAGGATTTTTCTAATAACGAATGTGAAAGAATAATACATACTTCGTCTATATTGTAATATTTCTTTTTCTTTACTTCCATTTTCCTTAATTCCATTTACCCTGAACCTGCCAGGAGATATCCCAGAAACTTCTCGAAGAGCTTCTTCGTGGCTTAGGTACGTTCAACAACATTTCAGTAAATCAATTTTACATCTAATTTGCTTCAATTGATTATATTTAATGATGTTAATTAATCTTATGACAAATTAGCTCATCTGCAGACCTGAAGAGGATTCGTTGAAAGCCGTAACGTCGAAACCCTTTTGACCAAATTTTGAAGAGCCCAAGCTGAAGGAATTCAGTACAATCAATGATTATATATCAACCTACCATTTCGGATTTATTATCAATTTCATCGGCTTCGTAACTCAGGCGGTATCGCTTTTGACTACGAAGTCGTAGGTCGTGAGTTCGATCCCCGTCTAGGGAAATTGTTTCGAAAACGATTTTCAAACAGCAGCTCGCTTTACGTAAGACGAGCCACGTTGTTTGTTTACGTTTCGCAATTTTGTTTATCCGGCGGAAATCGACTCATGGCCGCTGCTGTACTTTGTATAGGTTAGAATATGTCACTTTCTGCGCATGAAGCAAGAAAAGTCATGAATGCGACAATTTAACAGCAACTCGTCGACAATCTATACGTATCAAATAAGAATTAATACTTCACAAACATTCTATGGGAACAATAAGCCAAATTCGAAAAACGTAAATGTTGCGCGTTTTGTGTGTTATCAAATCTCGAATTAGGTTTCCATTTGGATGCAAACTTGAATTACAACTAAAAATAATGCGGAGAAGTTATAGTAAAAAATATAGTAAAAAAAAATGTAATATTCGCTTCGTGCGTGGCGCTGGAGGGGATACGTAAAACGACAGCAGCGCTTGAGCAGCAATTCCCGGAACTGCGTACCCCGAGTACATATCGAAAGCCTTTGATATACATAGTAATTCGACATTTTTAATTGAAGTTTATGAGTATATTGCAGTGAATTACAGATATAAACATATCCGGAAATTCATGTTAGACCTTTAATGAAATATTCTTATGGTTTACGTTATCCAATTATTCATATAACTTCCAAATAAAATTGTTTCATACAGTTTTCTGCAGAAAACGGAAAAGTTTCGTACAGTTTTAACATTGTATCGTAGTGCATGCGCATAATTTTTTGCTTAAAATGAAAGGGTCTATAATGCACGAAAAATCAGCATAACTTCTGACAGGTCTTGAAGTGTAAATTATGATGAGTGACTCCAAAAAGCCCAATGTATATTGTAGTGTGGTTGACTGCAAAAATACACGAAATAATTCACCAGGAGTAGAATTCTACACTGAGAAAAGTGTATTTTATCAGTTACTATCCCTTGGCTTTTAAAAAGTGTATTGTAGCCCTTAAAAGAAATATTATAACTAGTAAAATCCTCCGTCTTTCAGCATTCGTTTTTTGACAGGTTATACGAAACTGTATTAAACTCTCCTATTTTAAAAGAATGTTTTATTATGACTAAAAGAAGGCCTTTTTTAATATTTTAATTTGCTAGATAAATTTCCATAAACAAAAGTTGCTTTTAGTTAAAGAGAAAAGGCTAAAATAAACTGACATATTGGTTAGAATAATCTAAAATCTTCGTCTTTTAACAGGCAATAGAAAGATGACAATCCCTATGCGTAAAATACTTCTTTATCTTTTACGGGGCATAAGAATTCTAATACTGGGTAAAAAACACTTTTCTCTGTGTACGCTTTTCCAACGGCGAATTCCTTATTTCCTCACAAAGTGGAGCGCCGAAAACAATGGTTGAATTTAGTTCGATTAGAGCAGTTTTCGGTCACAAGTATTTTTATTTGAATTTTTATGCAGAAATAGTAAAAATCTGTTGTTTACAGAGAAAATGGACTACCTTGGGTCTAATATGTGTATTCACACATTACATTCTGTCAAAACAGTTATTAAAAAAAAATGTTTTTCCTTATGTCCTCTATCAATCTACTGTAATTCTCGGGGTATACAGTTTCTGAAAATGCCACTGGCAGCGCTACGGGCGCCACACGCGAAGCGAATACACTCGGAAGTTTTTAGAAAAAAAAATATCGTAAATCTGAATACTGTTGATAATATACAAAAGAGAAGGTTGAACTATTTCAGTTCAAGATAAATAAATTTTTAATACATTTGTCGCTAAAAGAAAAATAACACCATCCATATAAACACATCTTTTTAAAAATTCGTAACTTTATGAATTTCTGTCCAGTATTACCACCTTATAACGAAAAAAAAGCGTTTCAGAGTCGAAATAGTATGTTCTATAGTGGTCCGCTGTTTTACAGCAACCGGTATGTTTTACAACACAAATCTGTAATGGTATGGTTTTCCACCAAGCCGACCTGTTCCTACATTTCCTCCACAAATGTGAAGTACGGCTTATATAATCTTAAAGGATTATTAAAGTACTCTTGAAAACTGTATAATATAAACAAAAAAAAAGTTTTCCTATAAGTGAAATTCAGAGTATCGGCTATAACGTATGATATCAAGATGAAGTTTACAGAGTACCCTGTATCTTCAGTCTTTGAACACTCTTCTTGTTCTGTAACCCCATGTCATCAACCCACTTTCGACGTTAAATTAATTATTTATTTTATTTTAAACTTTCGATACTAGCAGTGTTGCACTTTTGCCTTCCTTACGGTTTATGGAAATCTTTATAAACAGTTTTTTATAAGCGTGAGAAGAAAAACTAATATCCAATCAGATTTATCTGACCCGGTCGTTTAGTATTTTTCACATCACCCCTGGTAAAAATGGAAGCGTACACATACGCTTGAATGTCTAAATTCACGCTTCACTTTTCAATTGGAGCGTACGCAAAGCGTTTTGCAAGCGTGAATTTGTACATTAAGCGTACGAGTACTTTCACTACGGTCAATTGTCTTCATTGATCATCTGATCCGTTAGAAACCTGTAAAAGACCTTGCTTTGAACCCTACCAAACTAAAAACGGAATTAATGAAAATTTTTCATTTTTGGACATTGAACTCCATTACCCTTAGTAAATAACTCGTGATTATCAATCATTCTAAATCATGTTATAAGAATTCACGGTCTTGTTCTGAGACTTCAAATTATACAGAAAATTTGTCACTATTCCAAATGAAACATTTACATGAATATTAAATCCTTCAGAATGCTTGCTATACTAAAATCAAATTAAGTAAATCGGCTGTGGCCCTTAGCGAGTCGAAACAATAACTTCCTGGTCAATCTCTCGTATTTTATTCCGGTTTACTTAACCTATTTTTTCGTTATTTTTCCTTTAATCTGCTTTCAATACATTCTTTTTTCTATTTCCAATTTTTGAACCTAGAGCTTTTTATAAAACGACAGTCAAAAAGCCGACAAGTAAAAAAATCGGCTGATGTAAAGAGACCCATACTCTTGCCGTGTGAGCTTTTTAATAAGTCACAGTTTTCACGCAAAAACTGAGGCGTTCGTTTTTACTTCCCGAGGGAAGTATAGGATTTTTCTTCATGACAGGGAGGAAAAGAAGTAATTTACCTCCCGCTTGCGTGGTCACAAAACGTGAACATATCATCAAATGATCACTTTCAATTTTCGAAGTGATTACAATAACTTCCCTGTAGATGGGGAAGTTAATAAATAAAATTGTTTACCGTATAAAATTAAGAAAATCTGTTCTGTTTTATTAAATAATAGGGTTTGTTATCAGTAACAATAATTACTTCGACCCAGACTAAGTCTGGACGAAGTATTGAATTTGGTCACTTCGGGCATAAAAATTACTCTATAGTTTTTCATCAAATGTCGACGTTTTAGACCATAAGGAACCCAAATCAACAATAAAAAAATTTGTGTCCGTGATCTTGTACGTACGTACGTCTGTACGTCCGTACGTCCCGTTTTTTTGTCTCGCGATAACTCGCGAACGGATAAGCGTATTGACATAAATTTTTTTTTTAAATACGCGACTTGGCATAACTTAGATCTGATTAGATTTTGGGGCAGATCCACCCGTCCATTACTAAAAAAATTAGCCCCAATTAAGTTACTTCGTAGTTTTTTGCATTTATTTTGAAAAATACAAATTTTATTAAAAATGTTTCAAACAAAAAAGGTGGAGCATGAAATTCTCTACAAAAAAGGTTGTATGCATTTTCTTCCTAAAGTCAACGATAATGCCATAAAAACTGGTTTAAAATGCTTATGACTATTTTTGAAAAAGTATTGAATTTGGTCCCCTCGGCAAAAAATTACTCTATAGTTTTTCATCAAATTTCGATGTTTCGACCCCCTACCACCAGGGGTAGTCTTCGCCAGCCCCTCAGGAGCGGTGATGACCCTGCGGGAGCATAAGTTCTTTTACGCCCTTGATACGAAAATAACTATTTCGATATATCTAAAAGATGTCTTACAGTATCTAAAAGATATCCGTCAGAGATCTTTTCGACACTTTCAAGATATCTTTGACGAATTATATGTATATATATTGTATATATAATATCATAATGATACAGACAGTAATTAGTAAAACACTGTAAACAAGTAATATGCATCGAATAGTCTATTACAATACAAGTGCTTGAAGTAAGTGTTTTGCAACTTTTATTTATTAATACTTCGGCTGGCCTGTTGTCGGGGTCGAAGTTTTGAAAATGCTCATTTTCAATTTTCATACATAAAAGAAACACTATATTGTTGTAACATATCTATCGAAGCCACTTGGACCTAAATATGATTGGACCCCCAAATATCAATATAATTTTATAATATAATTGAAAGCTGTTAGTAAACAAACGAGTATTAAGGAATAGCCGACTCTCTATTGGGTCGAAGTTTCTGAGCGAGCGCTAGTTTTTATTATAATTACACTCTTGACTATAAACAAATCACTTACTTACTTTGCTTATTCTACTTCCTCTGTTTATTATCAATCATTCACAGGCTTCAACCTTAGCCAATAATGAACAGTTTACAATAATAGTTTAATACAATAATAGTTTGGTATTGTTGCTATTAGATATGTTTATATTTATATATGATATATTATATATTACATATTTATTTATATATTATATCCATTGCTTTAATTTTGAAAATATTTACGAAAATATTAAACAGAATCGACCAAAGAAAAGACCCCATAGTACAAACTAAGTTTGTTTCCATCCCGTTCTCTCAGCGATGGATTAACAGCGTATACATTCACATAATTACAAACCATTTATTATTAATGATAATTGTGTTTTGCCATTTATTTGGTTCAGGGTGTTGTATAAGACTTGAACTATTTGAAGTTTCGAGGCCACTGAATATTTAATAACAATTTCCGAAATCACTATTTGAAGAAAGACGCGCAATACAAAACGTTGTGGTTTATTGGGTAACCAAGGGAATTAGTTTATCATTCTTGAACTTATGTAAGTTTTAGGGTTTTTGTATTATATTTTCTAATTTGAATGAAATGTACGTTCAAACCGCATGTAACACTAACTTTTGGACTTTTTATTGCGAATGCTAATTCCGAATACAAACTAGCAGATATTGTACCATCATCAAACCTATTTCACCGCTGCAAATTTCACATATGTTGAAAGTATCCACAAGCAAGGTTTCGGGCCACTGAATCTTATTTTAATCTCGAAATCTTAACATTACAAATTGTGGACCCTATCACCCTAGGTCTCCTATTTTAATCCAATGAACAATTTTAGATTAGCCTACAATATCAATCCCAATAAGCCCAATTTCGAAATAAAGAATTCTTTAAGTAATCTCAAATGTCCGCAACAAATAATTCTGAAAGTATTCCAAAAGTAGTCACGAAGTAATCTTTATGAAAAAATGTATGAATTGAAATATGATATCGACTAAAGGTTAAGTGTTGCATCAAGTGCTACGTTCAACACATGCATTTTGTATATTATCATACACAATCATTCTCGTAAGTGATGAAGGTACGAGTTTTTCCGTGTAAAAGCACCTCCTTCTGACTATAATATAATAACAATAGTCAATAATGTATAGGGAAACATGTTGTTTCAATGGTTGCGTGTTTAAATGCATTTTCATATAAACGTTTACAAGTTAGTAGTTGTATTAACATTTGTTTACAAAATAGCATTTCAAAAGAATCCTTTAGGAATTCCTATATATTTCGATGCTAATTGGATATTCGTGCTATTACGCAAAAGAATTCTTTATGAAAATTGTATTACGGGCTTTGAAGAATATTTACCAAACACGTTTAAAAAAAATACTTATCTAATTTACTTAATAACTATAGAGGACATTCGTTATGTTTTTGGGCACAAATGATCAACAATTAACATACTTAAAAAGTTGGCAAGATAGGTTGAAGAAATTCAATATGGCGGATCCAAAATGGCGGATGAAACTTCAAAAACCGCCGAAAAATTAAAAAATCGCTACGCGGACTGCCATTTCACAGTGGATTTTATTGGAAATTGTTACTCGGGGGTTTTTCGGTCCGCTGACTACGAACTTGGTGCCAGTTTGTAAAAATTTAAAATGGCAGATCCAACATGGCGAATTGACATTTTTGGAAATAATTCATCAAATTAAAGTGAGACTTGTTACTCGGAGGTTTTTGAGGTCGTTGATTATTAGTATGATATCAGTCATTTAAAATACACATTACATAATCTAATATTGAAAATTTTACTTATTACGAACTACTAATTTCATTATCGGTAACAACATTATTTTTGAATTCACACGTATTAAAATTATTAAGTATGAAATTCAAATTTTTGGATTCAGGTGCATTTAAATTATTTTTGGATTTAAAATGGAAAAAGAGCGAATTCAAAGTCGATCAAATTAATACAAAATTATCAATTTTAATCCAATCTAGATTGCTGGGTAATTTGTAAAAATATTTTCATAAAACAAAAAAAAAAAACAAAAAAAAATCAAATAAAACCAAAAAAAAAGTAAAAAAAAAGTAATGCGGGTTTCATTTGCACGAAGACAGTCTGAACCCTGTGAAACGCAGAGAGCTATTAAGAGCTTGTTTCTCGAATGTTTATGCGATCGCTGCTTACCAATCGGACATTAAATTTGAGTGTGATCTATTATTAAAACTTTTGCTTTCAATATTAGATTATGCAATGTGCATTTTAAATGACTGATATCATATTAATATTCAGCGACCTCAAAAACCCCCGCGTAACAAGTCTCATTTTAATTTGATGAATTATTTCCAAAAATATCCGCCATATTGGATCCGCCATTTTGAATTGTTAAATAATGATATCGGATTCGTAATCAGCGATCCCAAAAACTACCATTTAGCAAGTTTCCAACGGAATTAATTCATTGTTTTGAAAAGTCTTCGCCATGTTGGATCTGCCATTTTAAATTTTTACAAACTGGCACCAATTTCGTAGTCAGCGGACCCAAAAACCCCCGAGTAACAATTTCCAATAAAATCCACTGTGAAATGGCAGTCCGAGTAGCGATTTTTTAATTTTTCGACGGTTTTTGAAGTTTCATCCGCCATTTTGGATCCGCCATGTTGAATTTCTTCAACCTATCTTGCCAACTTTTTAAGTACGTTAATTGTTGATCATTTGTGCCCAAAAACAGTTTATTTAGACGTAAATTTTTATTTTTGTGAAGCTTATATATCCAAACTCTCGTTTTTTTCTGGTTTTCAGCCGCCATATTGGTCTGAAATTTTGAAAATTCCGATTCTGCCCAACGAGCTTTGAAAGAGTAATCAAAAACGAAAATTTTAAGCCCAAGATCACCAAAATCCATCGACATGAATTTTGGGCAGAGCTCTGTTCCGGTTGACAAAGAACGTCCCATTTATATCTGTATTTCCTTAATAATGACACTGATAGAGATGAATAGGGGACTGAATTTCTGAATTAGGATTTATGATGTCTGAAATTCTCATTCTCGTATACTGGATACCCGAAATCAGCCCTTTACTAATTTTACGATTGTAGCTAAATTAAAAAAGAATGCTTCAAATTCAAAAGAATGGTTCAAATTGTCCAAAATATATCTAAAAAGAGTATCTAATGGTATGTAAATTGTTACGTTTTGTTTCGAAGTTTGTTACCAACAAACTGGTCAGTACACAAGTTTCCTAGACAAAAAACAGGTCAATATTAATTAATTATCGTAATTTCTACTAAAAACTAAAATGAAATTGTTAAATACAATATACTTTTTCGGAAGAATTCATACAATTTAGACTAGTCAAATATAAATAAAATGTCTGAAGAATAGTAAATTTACAATGCTAGAAAAACACGAAATTAGGGTCCAAGTAGCCGACTAAACAGTCGGGAAACTCCCGAAAAGATACCTTTAAGAGCTTTTTAAGAAGTCTTAAATACTTATCAGACAGACCTCTCATTTGAGAGCTTTGACGCTTAATATAAAATAAACAATATAATTGAAAATTAAATTTCTGAAAAATATAGGTTCTATTTTTGTAGCTTAATCACAATTAAGGGCAGTGGTATGAAAATTCGGCCCTCGATTTTTTCATTTATTTAAATATTTTACATAATAACAAATTCATGCGAAGCTTGTTTAAACTGGAAATAAATAGACGTACTATGTTTTTGAAATATTTCAAAATGTCGACCTAAATCGATTGTTAAGACTTTTTTTTGCCTGTTGCTGAAAATTTATATAAAAAATATGACAAGTTAGTTATTGTAATTATTCATTTCACACAACTAGATCATTTTATCTTGATTAGTAAAAGATTCTATTGATTATTTTTCGCGACTGGATTTCAGCCAATCAGAGCACGATATTCAAAGGGTTCTATGGTCATTTGTTTGTAATTATACTGGAAATTCCACGGCAGCTCCTGGAAATTGCATTCGAAAATTGCACACTCGCTACTCATTTGTTAAAAATTCTAAATTCATATATTCGCCTCTCCTCTCTGCTCAGCTGTAACCTCAAATACCGGTCACAAAAAATAATCCGCCGAATACCCCTCGACCTTCAAAATTAATCGCAATATTTCCCTCTAACTTTCCTGCGAACAAATAAATATGTTAAGTTTTGCAGAAAGATCCCTCGTGCTACGCATTCTTGACATGTTCACTTGTTTGCAACAAAGCTATCGGGAAATATTCCGATAATTTTGAAGGTCTTGGGATATTACAACTGAAAATTGAACTATTCCCGAATTTTAAATATTTTCAATAAATAAAATGTGTACGTATATTTCTTCCCATTTTAAGGAATGGATTTGTTATTATGATACATATTTAAAAAAAATAAAAATTCCAAATCATAATAAAATTATTTTTTTATTAAAATACCGTTAATTTTAGGAAAAACATACTACCAAATAACACGCATGCGTGTCGTTTAAAAATCAAGGGCATACATTCTGGCTTGAGCTAATTAATCAATAATTATAATAATTATTATTAATACATATTTTTTAACTGATTTCTTTTTACCGTTTATATATTTAAATTGAATATTGTGATACCAGTAACTAAATATCGTAAAACCACTTATTATTTCATTACAGAGGAATATCAAAACATCGGTCTGCAAATGAAGTCAATATCGCGCGGTTTCTTATTTAGTGAGACCTCTTCGTGACGCCTTGCAGGAGAAATCTTTGTAATGAATTCTGTATCACCTCTTTAAGAGGAATGTATCTGGGTTACGACTGATATAAATAAAACAAGTGTCAAAAACACAAACTATCGAATGATATAATAGGTTGTATTAAAATGAATTGATTAAACACCATAACGTGAACTATTCGTAAAAAGAAGTGGATAGTATATAAATAGAAAGGAATTCAAAAACTGCAGTGATTACGTAATAAATGAGTTTTGATAAAAATCAGTAAGACAACCCAAAAGTTGAAAGTCAAGTTCATCGAGAAGTCTACTCCTGTGATAAATTCACTGAGATATAGTAAAGAGTTGGCAAATGCATTAATAAAGATGGTACCAAGGAGGTATTTTTGTTGCTGTTCAAAAACAATTCGCTTTGGGCCAAACAGGTCTACTGATATCACATTAATCGTAATAGAAAACTTTCAGAAATTTTCAGACAGTTTTCCAGTAGATCATCTAGTTTAATAAATGGAACGCAATGCGTATATTGCAGAAGCTTTAATGTTTAGGTATGGTAAGTATTCAACGATTGTTAAAACTGCAAGATCCAATTCTTATGAATATTTTGAATGTAGAATATGCTATGAAAAATTATTTGTAGTGAGTCTTATCCTATTTAAATATTTATTATCTTGCATATTTTATCTTATATTCTGCATTTGCAATTGGAAAATTATCTAAATTTATAGAATATAATAGAGTTTAATTGATTGCGGAAAAAACTTATGACATGTGTTGAATGGAAATAAAATACAGGAAATTATTATCTAATATGGTATAGTCCGAGTTAATAGTACTAAACCAAATGAGTTAGTACAGCATAGTGCATCAACAGGTAGTATCTTGTTTCCTATTAAACCGATGTACATATTCTCTACTGTATTTTGTACTGTAGTTAATAAGTTTAATAGTCATAAGTACTTCTCTTGATCCATATCAGCAAATATCAGAAAAGTAGTAGCTGAAAAAGGGCGAATAATTATGAAAGGCATTTGTCGAAGCATACACAGATGAGGAAATATGGTGAAATAAACTTTCGACCGAAGCCCAAGCAGAGTGCCGGATCTGAAATAAATAAACAAGATCTTGTGCGTGGTGATAACATCTCTCCACGCAGAGAAGACAGTATATAGGAAATTCCAAACTCGAGAACCTGTCTACCGCTTTGAAATACACGCATTCTTATCTGTGTGCACACGTGTCTTTTTCATTTCGTGCATATTTTTTCGTTAATTCAAATTCTTCTCTTTCACTGGAGCATCTTAAGTACAGAATGATTACCTAAATCTTAATATGCATCCAACAAGAAGTTCTTTAGGGAATCCATGAAGCGCACTTCAGGTGAGAAGAAAAGATGCGCGTGTTACGATTTTTACTGTTATTTTGTACTTAATTTTGTATCTTTTATCTTGATAAGCACACTCGTAGGTGTTGTACTTTCCACCTTCTATCTATTTTTTGTTAAATTTGATGACCTTTGACTATTTTGTATAGTTCAGTAGGTCTTCAACTGCAACTTTGCCATCAGTGACTATTTCAATGTAAATGTAGAACTAGTGTTATAGACAAGAGAATTAAATTTTAGTAGACGGTCCTTGGTACCTATATCTCGATACAAAATGTTGACAGTTTAACATTTTTCAGTATAAGCCATCCACTACTTGCTAGATAGTTATGGCACTTTTTCATGAAATACTGTTATATCTTAAGATAGTAAACTATTGAACCAAAGTTTAGAATACAAACTTATTCAGTGCACGAATACGATCGTCTTCTAGACTTGGTTCTTGTTCTTGGTCGTATTCTCAACATCATTAGTTGGCATGAATAAGTGGAAGTGATTAATTGGTCAGTGGAACTATTTTCTTACTTTACAAAACATTCTTTAATTAGTTTAATCTGTTTATCATCTGAGAGAATAGAATTACTTCATTATCATAGTAAATATTTGGCTATTCCACTAAAATATTTATCGAAATTCCAAATAGCCAATATTTATTTACTTATCGAAATATCTTTGCTGCCGGTGCTTTCACAGATGCGCAGGTAGCTAACATCTCAATTTATTAGCAAATTACTGTATACTTATGTAGTATTTGTATTATTAGTATTAATTATATCTTTCTTTTTAGTTGAAATAGCCGAAATATATGTTTCCTGCTTGATATTATGTATATCTGTACTACTAAATACTAGGAATATTGAGGTCCTAATTAGCATGACATTTAGACGCCACATCGTTTACGCCAGTTTTTGATACTGTGTTCACCTATTTCTTCGGCGTTTAAAAAAAATCTTGCACGGAAGCAAAGATACCTTAAACGCATCAATATTACTAGCGTCCAGTAAACTGTTCACATGGCTATCTATTTATCGTCCAACTCTATACGTCAATATTCTGGTTGAAATTAAAAGTAATCTGAGAATCATGAAATTAAAAATGGTTTTTATTTTTATTACTAATTTGTACCTTTTTTCTTGATAGGGTTTTGCTTTTCACATCAATAACAATACCAAAATTATTTTTGAAAATTAGTACTCAATAAATATGGATAGAAGATTAACACATCAGACATAAGAATTTTAGAATGGGGTAAAAATCATATGGATTTGAAACAAATTTGTTACGGATGCGAAAATAGGTTAAATGCACAAAAATAAGCTTAATATTTAATCAAATTTAGACAAAATTTTCAACGGAATGTTCATTGAACCACATAATGCATCAATGTATTTTTATCTATTGCGAAATTATCTTTAACTAATAAGATACAATAAAGGTTCTTCAGTTGCCCTGGCTTTAAGGAGCCTATTCGCCGGCCGCTTCTGGATTGGATATGAACGGAAAGACGGATGATACAAGACACATTCTAGATAATACAACATAGAAAATGACTTCATCCACATACATTTAGCATCCCCTGATTTCATTCCGCAGAGTGAATGATCTTGATCCTTGATCCTTGTCCCCGACAATACAGTCGACGATTTATTTTATCAGACGTAAAATTTTTAAAATAAAAAGGGTTTCATCACAGTAGTGCCACATCTGGTATTCTACAGGGTGGACGTTGGCCAGCGGGTCATATAGGTATCCCATGTTAAAGAAGTAACTAGCTTTGCTACAAGCTTCGTCTGGGTGGGTCATAATGGCCCTTCTCTGACTCAATTTTCGTGAATATTAACAGAAAGGGCTGAATATCTTTCATACCTTACACGAATTTACTGTTAGTGTTCACAAAAAATGCAAAAGCCACCAGCGACCTACTCAGGCGAATTAGCAAGATCACACTTAACATGATCGTTTTTGTAATATTTCTTCGCGTTATCACTATCCAACACTGTGATATTGACGACTAGTCTATAAAGGGGAGAGTAGGGCTGGTTGTGCCAATTTTGTTCCAAACGAAATTAAACAACACTTTTATCATTATCTAGGTTTTATCTAGCTTACTCGAACGAGTATATTATTAAATTTACTGTCATTATGCTTTATTGGAGATATACTATTAATTTATATGTATATAAAAAAATCAATTCCTAAACGTCGGTTAGTGGCACACCTATGTGTGGGAAACAATCGGGTATAGGCTGTTTTAAAGAAATTTTCCATATTGCCACTGATTGACTGACCCCAAAATTAATAGAATTCATTTTTAATTCCAAACGATTAACTCGGAACGTGTTTTATTTTAATTTATTTAAATACCCCAAAAATTCAGATCACACATTTTTAATAATTTTAATAATACATAGCAATAATAAAATTTTGTAGTATAGTTTAACTTACATTGATGCCACACTGTTATATTTTCAGTTCACTTATTTATTTTGTAGTTATTGTATACACAACCTACTCCACTGACATAGTGATAGAAGGAACCCCACACGACTTTTCACATTATAAGATAAAATCTCAGTTTTTAACTGTATTACCACTACACTCAAATAGTTAATAGTTATAACGTGGGGTCCAAACGGCACAAATTACCTTACTAATTAGAAATTTACGTTTCACGAAAAAAATTATGATGTAACGGAATGAAGGAAAATAATTCACTACGTACTAGAAATAAATGTACGAAAAAATAGCCGATTCAAAAATGACCGAAAATAGTTACAAAAAATCAACATTAAGAAAAAGGGAAAAAGAATGTAAAAACCAATAAAAATTTTATGTTCACTATCAAAACCTGTGAACCCACCCCCCCCCCCCCCCATTATACTACCCTAACCTCTAACCAATCAGAATTTTATGTTCACTGATAAATATAAAGTCACATCTTGCACATTTTGATCGGTATATTTTTATTTATTTAGTAATTTTCTAGTATTCGTAACTTTTCTTTTGCTGCATAAAACCATACGTATACTTTGACGAATAACATTAAATTTTATGTAGGTTGTTACTATTGTCGAACAATAATTAAAAGGAGGGTTTATGACATACAACGATGTTGAAGTCTCTCTCACCGAGAGAAAGATTCTCTATACAACATGAAAAAAGGAAAGAAAAGAAAATAAAGGGGAGAGGTTGAACTCAACGTTTCTAATAGTACTGATCCCTCTTCAGGAGGCGAATGATCAACGATGAAATCGAGAATTCTCCATAATTTCATCGTTTCCCTTTCCCTTTTGATCTCTCTTATTGAGGAAAAATCTTTTTCCTCTCGTATTGAGAATCTTGTCTTGTACTGAGAGAGAATTCAACATCGTTATAAGTTATAAACCCTCCTTTTCAGTATTGCTAAACGTATACTTTTATTTGGGGGAACGTATTGATTGTATAGTGATATGCTTACATCATAAATTACACGTTCCGTAGGTCATAAGTTCGTATCTCCATTAATGCAATTATTTTCTATTTATTTCCATTTTTGCAAACTTTGCTGAATGAAACAAAGGTACAATCTCAAGGTAGCTACCAAGCGCGGATTTTACATGGTTGACGCGAATATTATCTTCAATGAAAATAGGACAATATTTGCGGACAATGACACTTGGCTAATTGTGGACGATGCTAATCACGTGTAGTATTCGTGAATGGTTAATTCATATGGCTTATCCTGTGTAAGATAAAATGATCTTTGTCCATTCAACTAAAATAGTATGAATATCGACAAGTAAAATGTCAATGTCAGTCTAATATCTCATGTATCTCAGTATTTCAGGAAAATAACGATAAGAAACGCGTAAAACGGAAGTATGAATGTATATTCCTTGCATGTCTTGGAATGGTAATGTTCTATAGTGCTTACAATAGCTGTTAAATAGTTCGGAATATAGAAAAAAAATTACCAAAAATTGTCGAAAAAAGATCAGTCACTTTTAATTTAGAATGAGGTCGACTGGACACCCTTAAGGGGAGCTTTGAAAACTCAAAATATTCAAATTTTATGATATGTTGTCATTTCTAGCAGGGTAGTAGAGTGTAGTTGATCATGCAGCTCACTTTTTCAGTTCATCACAAACTCGAGTAATTGATATATAACTTTTACTCTCTTGCTGCACTTCGTTAAATAATTTCTAGTCATACTCATTCTGACAAATTTCGCACAATCCATCTATTCGCGACATCTCAATCGCCAGTATTCTCATCATCGACCAACTCTTTAAATACAACCTTATTCATATATTTTTCCTTCATCCTCATTCTTGTTCCATTATATTTGCATAAGTAATTATCATCCTCGCCTCATATATGCTCCATCGTTCTAGTAGGGATGGTTTTTTCGATACCATCAATGTTACCAAAGTCGTACTTCCACTCGGTGCAAAATTACATGTGTACCAATAACATTTACGACTTTCGCAATAGATGTAACCCCTGCTAGAAGTAAACGGATTCAAACCGTATCTGTTGGAATATTGCAGTTGTCCAGTCATTTGCAATACTTTTTTATTTGTTTGTATCCGCAATCTAATTCGAGTCTATCAGCGAACAACTTTAACTTTTTTCATTCGATTTCCGCGAATTATGAACGAATCCGTTCTAATAGTTGTTTATTCGCACCAATTCGTGCCAAAAATTCTCTACTTTCCTGAATCCGTATAAAGTTTTAACGGACAGCAACTTAATAAAAAATAATGCACAGTGCTCATTCAAACGGATACCGATTTTATCCGTAGGTGCCTCCAAGACATTACAATTCTTTAAAAATCAAAGGGTAACTCCATTGATGACAAATTTGTCGCAGACGCAGATTTCCGGTGATTTTGGTCTCGCATGTAGACGCATCCTTCTTTAAATGAGGGATGGAGACTCTAAAGTTCGAATGCGACGACAAGTTGCTGGTGACGGGGTACCCCCATGGAATTGGCCTTCGGTGAGTAAGAACCCAGACCAGACTCCGTATCCCCCACATACTTGTCAGCATCGTGCGGTATAAAACGACGCGAGAGCAATTCGTTCGAATCAGAGGCGACAGCAGCCTCTCTTCCTAGCTAACTCGCGAAAAGTACATCGCTATTCTTGCATCATGGCGTCGCGCTCAAAAATTGTTTGAGTAACCCCGAGAAAAAAAGGTGTAGGCATCAGTGGCGCGGGAAAGAGGCCCTGACATCCTTTTGTTATGGCGGGACAATGATGTGCTCCATTTAGCGATGTCAGACGACGAGATGTTCTCTCTCGCACACCGGTTGCCAGGACGACCAGGAACGCAGGGTGATGCTCGACACTCCGGAGCTTTTCCCGTTGACGATCAGACCTACGGGTTCGCTACCGGCTCTCTGCCACACTTAGAGCTACGCCACTGTCGTGGATACTCGGATTTCACGGCATGTTTACAAAGATCCTAGAGATAAGTTGAGAATGGCCGTTCTGGCCCCGTGCCTCCACCTCCTTCGCCACCTCCTTCGTGTCCTCCTCCTGCCCTTCATCCTCCGCCCGCGCCGTCGACACCGTCGTCGAGGGTGTAAGGTGACAGCTGCCTGCGCCTGCGTTGGATGAGCGTATAAATGAACGCGTATGTGTCCGGTGCACTTAAGGAATGCGTGTGCGTGCCCACCAACACCGAGGATGCTGAAATCGCTCCTATGTGGTGAAGGCAAGGGGACAAAGTGTGTACGCTAAGGATGCCTGTACTTTATACTAAGTGGATATTGTATAACCCCTTTCAAATGTTAAATTGCAACCATCCATACCTACGGAGAATTTTCAACAGGTATAAAATAAATTAGAAATGGCTTTATATTTTGCCTTTTTCCGAAAAAAAATTGTATCTGATAAAATGAGATCTGGATCTTTACTTTTCATACTAAAAAGGAATATGTCTAATGCCAAAGCTTGATACATCTAGTGTTAGAACGTGATATTTCTTGTTAGAGATCTAATTACGTAGAATTAGATCTAGTGAGGTCTTCATTTGATCTGGTAATATCTAGCAAGATATGGTCATAACTAGAGTCTGGATTTGGTCAGAAATCTTTGATTGTAGATCTCTCATAAATAGGAGAGAAGATATTTATACGTATATAGGCATCGTACAGTTGAAACGCCGCAATTAAGATTATTTCAATAATTATGTTTATTTCTAAAGAGTTTTATTTGACCCCAACCATAATTCCCGTAAAACATTTGAATTTTTTGGAGTAAAATATCTTTAAAGAAGTAGATCCTGGAAGATATTACACTTTGAATAGTTTAACATGTAAAAATTTAAATATTACAATGTACAATTTGAATTTTCTGTCAATAACATTACGGATTGTTTGACCGAATAGTGTTGTCAAAGCTCCAAATTATTTGGAGGACTAATTGCCTTGATCATCCGAATGTCTATTCATGGTGGGAAACGACTTGGTTGAGCTAACGGATAAATTGTTTGTACGAACTAGTCTCTTATTCCCAGCTTCGGGACATAGTTCGGATAACGAGTGAATAATGAGCATCATTTAGTGGCTCAAATCAAATAAGGAGCCATTTGCAAATTTCGTACCGGTATTTGGGAAAGGGAGAAGTTGATCCTGCGCAGCGAGTTGTTTCTGCAAAGAGCGTTATGTTGGGAGTACGGAGGGTATAGAATACAAAAAATTTCATTACGTAATTATATGGACAACCTCTACCAGTTTGACCCCTTTGCAGTATAGAGTTAATCGGCTATTTAAAACAATTTTATGTTTGGAAATAAGATCACTTACCTTAAACCAATCATTTTTTGGATACAAGTAGATGCATTGACAAAGAAATATTATTCATAAATTGATTTCTTTCACGGAATTTGCTCTTTTAAGCGAACTGGAAACAACTTGGATTTTAATATGGAAGAAGTATACATTTGGATAGGTTGAACTGCAGAGAAACAAACTTCATAAACTGAGGCGCTGGGGTTCAAAACTTGCCAAGTCCAAAAAAATAAAAACTGAGATAATCATATAAACATACATTACATATAGTTCTTTGAATGTTTAGAGATAGTGTATATTAAAAAAAATGTTTACCCTTTAAAATTAAGCTGTACACTTATGAATCTGCTATCTTTCCAATGTTAGCGGCAAACAGTTTTCGGCGTTTTTCTCAAAACTGCATAAAACGGACTTGGCAGGTTTTGCACCCCAACGCTTCGTACGATACAGTTGCTTGTATAATGATATGTAGGTCTGACAATAAAACGAAGATGTCGGTTAAGAGTACCCTGTCATTAAAATTAACATCGATCAGAATGATTTGGTATCATTATGAATAGTACAATTAGTTTGAATAAGTTTGTCTATCATTTCTGGATCCGTCATTTAAAATGCTGAAATTCTGATTTTAAATTCGCAATGAGCGACCTCAACAATAATCGAAAAACAAAACTCATGTAAATTTAATGAATTTCCGTATGTTACTACCAACATTGAAAACGTCATTTTGGATTTTGAAAGTTTTACTTGAAATTTGTAATCAGAAAAATCCAAAATCTCTGCGTCATAAGATTCAGGTCAATTCAATAGATTTTTATCGGATTACCATCTTAACGTTTTCAATTGCGACATGTATTTTTCAAAAGTACATTACATAGTTTTTATACAATTTTTATTCAAAGTATCATTACATTTTTACCGTAATATCGCCATAATTAATTTCAGGCAAAGCAAAATTATCTTTTTTACTTTAAACAAGTTAATAAGAACGTAGCTTAAAAGTAAACAAAAACAATTTGGTTTGGGCCTTAATGAGTTTAGAATAGTATATTATGTAACAACCCATACAGCACAGACGTTGCAAATATGTAACGGTTATGTCACAGGAATGTAAAAATGTCCGCCTTCATAACCGTTGTATATCAGTAACGTATTTGGTATGTAACAAAACATTTTGTGCTGTCTGGGAAGGGCGCATTTAACGATCTTGGACGAATGCGAAGTTTTTCACACGAGCGCAGCGAATGTGGCAGTCACATTCGTCGGAGATCTGTATTTCGTCCGTGTTGCATACGATATTTTTTAATACGACGGGCGTCAGAGCTCGATAATTTTCGTCCGAAGATTTTGCTGCAGGGTGCAAAATCGCGAGTTCTACTCCTGAAGTGTTAAAAAGGATATTTCGAAATTCAACCTCTATAAGAATAACTTTTGAATTCAAATTTTATATGAACATCATAAAATAGTAGCTACTTTTCTAAAATCAAATAATCAAACGCATACTTCGTAATTATCCTATATCAATAATTTTCCCCTCAAGGGAGAAATGGGGTAAATACACACATAAATCAATATAAATGGTGTTTTTGAACTTTGCAGAATGATGTTTACGAAAGGGGCATTTATTTTGAAGTTCAATGGTGTATGGACATTATATAAAATTAAAATCTTATAATGATAAAACTTACTACAGATTTGAAACAGGAATCGATCCCTTTCTACTATTTTTGGTCAGTTTAGAAATATAAGACGATATAAAGATAGCTACTAACACCTTTATTATTTATTTTCTAGGTTGTATAAATAAACAAACAATGCAAACTCTTTTTTTTTATAACACAGAAAGTAGAATATTTTCTTTTTCGAGGAACAAAGTTTCATTATATTCTATGATTTTCTGATGTTACGCAACATATATAGAATACGGGCGGGGAAAAAATATTTTACAATTCACACAAGGCGTAAAATCGAATTATGCGCCTAATATACCCGATAACATTTTTATCTGATTCTATCAAAATTACTTTTGGGAATACGTACTATGAGAAGCATGCCGAGTGCATCGCAGACGCCATTTCACCCCTACATCAGATCATGACCCTCGCTTTGCACGTGCGGTCGCTTCTCACTATTTGCTTGTACATAGAAATTTTGTTCTTGACATATAATTTACTGTTATGGACAGACTGTCTACCACTAACGACGTATTGATTGGGTCAGAATATATTGTGTGCTTTTCCATGGTATTTTTAATTATTTGACGTAAAGATGTATCTGCTTTGCATGAAGAATAACACGTTTCACCATAATAAAAAAAAATAATAGTTTTATTTTGTTGTAATTATCATCAGACTTTTTTCATTGAACCGACGTAAATATTTTAATTTTGTCAAGATAATAGTCGGATCATTAAATATCTGTTAATTTTTCTATTATTAAATTTATCTTTAATATTATGTCGAAATAGTCATGTAACAAATCGAATGTACAGGATGCATGTAAAAAAATGACTATTTTATATTGTGAGTAGTTCATTCGGCTATCCACTGAACTTATCAGTTCCGAAACTATACCACAAAGTAGTTAAAACAACTAAGAACTAAAACAATTTAAAATAATTTTATTAAGTCTATATATATTATAGTCAATTGAACGTAGAAATATTAAATTAAATAAAAACAGTAAAATAAACATGTCCTATTACTACTTTTCCCTTAACTACCCGGTGAAAGTTGCACTTGTCAGGTAAATTTTTGTCTTTTGTTTTACAAAATGCATTACCTAAATTATTAGAAATATCCTCAATAGAAATTTGAGTACTCTTTGCAAATAGAAGCAAAAGGTCCTACATCGTTGTAGCACCAACAAAGTCGTAACTGAGAAGGAAAATTTGTTGACGCCAATTTAGGTTTTAAACATTTATAGTTGTTGTTGCGGCGAGAAAGTCATATTAGGATTTTGTTTTAAAAATTATCTTCCCTGTGCAGAGTAGGTGCTTCCTGTTTTTTGCTTACATTATTTAATATTCAATGGATCGCTATATTATAGAATCATCCTGAATTATTTTAGACATTATTGTAATAGATATGTTTATATAATATAATACAAGCTTGGAAATCTTCGAGATCTAAAAATAAACTGCATGCAGCCTAGACCATCCCCGGAACAAATGTTTATGATATCTGATAGCAGCAAAAATATTCATGCTTATTTGCGACAGTTATTCATAAGTATTTTTGCAGAATTGCAACAAAGATTTATTCGAAAGACGTAATCAAATCATGATTGCAAATCATTCATGAGGCCCATTTGCCTTATTATTATGAAAACATTGAGAAACGCTATATAAAGATTAGATACTTCGTACTATGCGTTCTTTCTGTATGAATTAGCAATAAAGTAAAGAGCTAACTTAGACTAATATTATAATATCAATGTAATGAGTATTAAATAATAAATTTTTTTATGTAAATTTAGGTTGGTAACAATATACATTTCTTAGTTGTTGCAAAAAGAAGAAAATTACATTTAAATCAACTTACTCCAGTTGAGGAAAGTGTCAACTGAATCGCAACTCTATAATATAAATCTCGTGTTGTTTTTAAATTCTAATTCTAATAATGTACATATATTGGATTCTGCATAATCGTGGCTTGATACTTGTAATTACGGAACAAGTAACATATCTGCAGAAATATACCTGGATGAATTTCATATTATTATAATGTATGTACAGAAATTGGTACATTTTTATTAAAAATAAACAGCAATCGTTAATGTCGAGGTAATGAATGGTTCTGATTTATTGCTTGGCTGTCAATTTTATCGAGAATGCTATTATCAAGATATTGATATGAAGCTTCAACTTCCAAAGATGCAAAGATCATAAATCATGGACAAGAAAGACCTCCGACGAGTATCCCCATTCTGCTTCGAATGTATGGCAGTATCATTTCTGCATATTGGTTTTTATTTCAAATGGAGGAATTTCTCACTGTTGTTAAATGCTTAATCTGGAAAAATTATATGGCTGTGATTATAATATATGCAGTACACAAGTTCAAAAATCATTTATCGTTCAGAACCTTCGCGAAATCAAAAGCGAAGATCCAGAAAAGTATCCAACAAATATACGAGTTTCAAAAACAGAAAAAGAAAAAAAGGTAAAAGGTCGACTGGGCCACTGTTACGCAATAATTTGTGTTAGAAATTAATAAAAATACCAAAATCTAACAATGAATTACATTTTCTTCGTTAGATACCGTTCGACTCTTTTAGGAAACTAATTAAAATCAAAACTTCAATTTACCGTTATCTTATCTTCGACAATATGAATATGTTCAGAAATATATGTTTAATAATTTCAAATACAAATCATGTGTTAAATCATTTGTATCAATCGTTATATTCTTATTTTCTTGTCCTGTTTTTGAAGCTCGTGCACTTTTTCGATACATTCTTTTCCTTCTTCACATTTATTTTTTTTTTGATCTTTTCCTCATGATATTCTCATTGCTAAGGTATATGAGTAGTTAACACCGCAATAGTTCCAGGAGCCATTAGATATGACGATTAGTGTATTTCTGCCGATACTAATTAGCCTTAGTAATAGGGCGTCAGAAAATACCTTACAGGCGTCCACCTTAAATTAGATTCAATATTTAATAAATATATACCCATTACAATTTAAATTAAGCAAGAAAAATTCCATGAGGATAATTTTTATACAATTTTTTGTGACTCTGATCCTGATGGACTTTGTCAAAACTATGTCTCCACAGAGAACGCCTAAAGAGAAAATTTTATTTGAAGGCATTCTGTCAGTAAAAAACATATTTTATATGGTTATAGTCATTAATAATTATTATTAATTTCAGGAAATATTGATTAAACATTTGGCTGCATTTATAACAAAACAATTTCTTTTTTATGACAAAGGAGCTTTATAAGAAAAACGTACTGTTTTAAATAATATATGCAAGAAACCGCTTCAAATACCTTAAGTCAATTGTTGAAAGTTACTCGAGTTCTACCCAAACAGTAAAGTAAGGAATTATGATCCCAGCCACAGTTGAAATGCCCTATTTTAGTAAAAAATAGCCAAATTATTTGGTTAAATTAACCCATCAAATAAACCACAAATTGATTTTGAATTAGAAGTCATATATTAGGTTGTAATTTGGCTATTTTTTACTAAAATAGGGCATTTCAGCTGTGGCTGGGGTCAAAAATCCTTACTTTGCTGCTTGGGTGGGTATAGTATAGCCCCTCAATGTTGAAAAGTGTTTTAGAGTAAAACGGATGTCCTGTTTGACTCTTTGTTAGGTCGGTCGATTTTTGTGCAGTTAGTAATTGGATTTGTGATTATGAAGCACTTATACTGGCTTAAAAAATTTGGCTTTTAGGATGGTTTGAAACATGGTATCTGCAATACATAGCGTGATAGATTGTACTTGACATATTTATACATCATTTAATTGAATCAAACAGGTACAAAAATTCATCTTAAATATATCTTGGATGCTTCTAATACATGAGCAAAATTTTCTTAAACAGATTGGTTGATCAAATTTCAAGGGAAAATTAGTGTAAAATATTAAAAAAGAAGTCAACTAACTATCCTAACCCAGTTATTAGAAACATCCGTTACTATCCCATTTTTATATCAGATTTCTTGGATAAAATCCGAGTTCAAAATTATCAATTGATATATGAAAACGATTATCAGCTGCGGTGTAAAAACATTAACTCCATTCTTTCTGCCTCCACGAAACATGCTGGTATTTAAATTCTTGGCGCATATTTTTTGATTACTTTATCACTCTCGGAATTTCTGTCACATTCCCGTCTCTTCGTTGCCACAATTTCTCACCAACGGCCTCCTCCACTGGTTCTCGAACGCTTTCGCCGAATATAAAGAACGGAAAGTAAAATTACGTCATTTGTAATTTTATATCAACTCGTGATATCTCTCGCAGATATTTTTTTCTACCGTCGTCGTGTGTCTTTTTCTGGTTCGCGAGGCATTTTTCGCTTGAAAAACAGCAAACTATCTTCTTAATTTTCGACGTTTCCCTTAAAAAAAAAGAGAGATCTATTTGAATCGTTCTCATTTGCGGACGTCTCCAGAGATCTACGATTCGATCCTCTACATTTGTACACGTTTTCGCGCTCACTCTTGCGTGAAGAACGCATCGGGTCCTCGGGAGATTAGGATCGGGCTTTTGATTTTCCCTTCGAGTTTCGGCACTTATCCATCATTATGTAAAAATTCTATTCCCCATTGTAGACCCCTGACAGAGATCCCCACCATACGACTAGGGATAGCATTGTGCTAGCGCTAATCCCAAGTCGTGCACGCTAGTACAATGCGTACGCACGTGCGATTAAGCGGAATACGCAAAAGCACATGCAACCCGCTTTATACGCTTAATATTTGAAAATTCTATTGAGTGGCACAAGAATTACTTGTAATAGTCAAAAGGTGGCTGTAATCAGTGTTAAATATGCGAAGCCTCCCATCAAGTTTTAAGGGGGAAATTATGCTAATCGTGGATAAGTACCATTCAATAATTATAAAAGTCGAGATAATCATACGAGAATAATATCCCTTGAATTAAAAAATTAAGAAGGCATTTAAAGTGTTTTTCGACAAATTTTGGTACAAAACTTCATGCAAAATGAAGCATAAGTTGTTATTCAGCCACGTAAATGAAATACGAAACATTGAATTAGATCACATTAATTTTAAAACATTCCCATAAAATGTAAATATTATGTACAAAATATTCATATTGCAAGTGAATGAATTGTTTATTTAGTTTAAATATGTGCACTGAATATTCCGAGTGCCGACACGGTGTCTATTTATAATAATTTATTTTTTAACTCAAGTACATTAACTTTTATAACTACTCTGCATGGATTCTATGCCAGTTAAATGTAGTGTAGATTATGTGTAATATGTTTCGTTTATTTATGAATGTTGTCCTGTCCTCGACGATGAGATCCTTTCGCATTCAATAAAAGAATATAAATTTGCTCAAATCAAATACACTGACGTCTAAAACCAGATGCAAGTTGTTAATATTAGATTAGATTGTAGATGATAGAAACAATATTTTTATAATTTATTAGGTAATCTATCCAAAGGGGTAGAAAACATATCTTGTTTAGTATTCAAAAATCGAAAAAGGATTCAGAGGAAAATTGTAATTCTGACATGAACATTGTGGTCATAACATGAAAATTTTAAAAATAGTAAATTACGATACAAGTGCGCAAAGTGCGTGGTTTGGATACGTGAAACGAGTTGGGCACTTCATGCACTAAAAACTGTGCAAAATTCAATTTCTTGCACGGAGTTGAAAAAAATTTGTTCTATATTCCACGTTGAATAGTATTCAGCATTACTTATTTTCACAGATATTATTTTTTAATTCTAATGGTTTCTTATATACTTTTTGGATTTCGATATTATTTTCGAATTAAAATTGACGAGCAAAGACTGGTTTCAATACACATTTTTTAAGTCCAAAGCATCATTATTACACTGCTTATTCTATTTTTGGATTTAGATTCTTCTGCATTAATACGAGAGTCATATTTTCTGATTTTGCAAGAATTCATTTTAAAAAAATTGCAAATTCAATTCATCCTATTTGAATCCTTTTATATCCCTTTTCAATCACTTTTCAATTGCTGGATGCATGTGTATGATTATGATAGGTTATGACAGGACTTATCCGATGTTCCGAATTGTATAATTAATAATGTTTATAAATAAAAACAGTTTTTACTGATCTCAAAATATATATTTGCAAAATGTGAAAGAAATTGAGTGAAAAGAACATTTATAAGAAAATTCAACTACAAAATAACTAATTATTCGAGATTAATTCAAATGAAAATTGTATATCCTAAAATATCTCATATATGCGCTGAATTATTTGAAAAATATCATGGGCATTAAAAAATTCAAATGTCCATTTCTTACTGCTAATGTGAATTTATGGGTATAGAACATCTACAAACATTCTCATAATTACACATTCAAATTTATATTTTCAATTGATTTAAACATACATTGTACGGTTTGAATTTCATTTTACAATACTAAGCAATGAATATAATAAATAAAATTCCTCTTTTTTCTCTGTTGATTTTCGTAAGTGAAAAAGGTCCGTTTTCTTGCGTAATTCAGAGTAACTAGGTAATTATAAAAATAAATAATAAAAGTTATTTCAACGTTTCGGCCTTCTTCAAGTTTATTGTTCTGTACAAAAAATAAACAAAAATTAATTACAAAAAATTACATAAAGTTTATAATATATGAAAAATGTTACATTTTATGTCGTGAGGGGATGAAAACTGAATTATAAAATTTGTAAGAAAAATTGTACTATTTCTAAAAACTTTTCAGTCTAAAAAAAAGAACAAGGAGAAAGAACAGTAATATCTCACCTTAATCAAATTGGTCAAAATATGGTCAAAATCCTTGTAAAATTACAATAAGTACAGTCAAAATCACTGTTCCTAAAAATAAAGAAATGAATACAACGGAATTCAGTAAAATGTTACTAATTTAATTTTAATTACTTTTGAAAAAATTATTTTATTTAAGCACTTGTAATTAAAACCGTGCTGGTAAAGGTTTATTTGGAGACTGAAAAGTTTGTAGATAAGACAAATTTTGAAACGAAGGATTCAAATGTACAAGCAGTTAACCTTTCATGTTATTATTTACAGTTATAAGTTCAAAAGTGGAAAATAAATCTCTGGCAAATTTGATTTTTCAAAACGGATATTTGCAGCGTTAGAATTATTTTTTATAAAAACATTTTCCATATGTTTTCTTTTATGTTTATTCCTCTATATCGAAATAATTTTAATGTTTTCAAAATTGAAAGAATGTCCAGTATTAATGCTATGCATCGTTAAACCAGTGTATTTGTCTACGTCATGATATATATTCTTTTTATGTTCATTAATTCTGTTTTTTAGAAGTCTTCATATTTCCCCTATGTAAACCCCTTTGCAATATTTGCATGTTATTTTATAGATTAGATCTTTCATATGTAATTTATCTATTTTGTCCTTAAGTGGTTTAACTCCTCAAATGTTGGTATTTATTGGTTTATAAACAATTCGAATTAAGCAATGAAGTTGAGAAAGCAATGATCTGGATGTAGGAAATCTTCCGAAAGAGTAAGATGGCAGTAAACGATTCACATCTTTCCTCGTATTAACTCTAACTCGGGCGCTGAAAACATTTGAAAGGAAGGTCATCATTTGATATTAACATCTACGAATATAAATAATATATATGAAATATTTTTGAATATGAATATTTGGTTCCAAACAGCTAGGTCAGGAAGTTTCTTCTTCGTTTTAACCTGAATAATGATTTTATTTTCGATAAATCTTTTCGAAGCCCCTGACGTTGTAGGGATTAACGAAATTCCTAATCTTGAGAATATCTTAAAGGTTCTTGTGGGTTATGGAATTTCATTGTATACTTGCGCACATATAAATATCGGGTATTTTTAACCACAAGTATGATTTTACTTTTGATAAAAAGCTTCTCTTAAACTTGATTGGAACGTCGCACTTAATGATAAGAAGAATCGAAGAAACAAATGGCTATTCTGAAATCTTTGGGCTAATATATCTTTTATAATATTGATTTCCAAACTTTACACGCTTACAAAGTGTTGAGTGGGAAAATTTGTTTTTCTATAATATGTTATGGATATTACAATAAATTAAAAATACAGTCGTCGATCCTTTATGGGCATACATTTTGCTTTACACGAAAAAATAGTTGTGTAGAATTTACAAAAAGTTCCGTAGCTCAGGATATAGAGTTTTACAAAGTTTGTTGCAAGAATTACAGAATCAATGTACTTTCTCAATTTGAAACAGTGAAAATTCACTGATTCTCACTAAATAGCCACTGATTGTCATAGTGAAAAATCAGCCATTGAGTTGCTTTAAGGAGTTGCTTTTCAGACTATAAAATTGAAACACTGTTTGAATCAGTGAAACTTTAACTCGAAACAGTGAAATTCGTTTGCCGTTTCACTGTTTATACAGTGAATATGATAAAAGTCACTGATGCAGAAGTGAGTATTCATTCATTGATTCGAATAGAGAACTTTTCATGGTTTCAAATTGAGAGAGCACAGAACCTTTTATAAGGGCTACTAGAAAATTTCGTAAAACTCAAAGAAATATATTGTAACATTTACGGAACTTTCAGACAGTCATTACTTTTTAAAACTCCTTTGTTGCGGAAATTTTTTTTAAATTCGACAGAACATATTTGTTCCGCGTACGGACTGAAATTTGAAAAAGTCTCTACAGTATTTAAAATACCCCTTTTTCACATTTCCCATCGGGTGTGGATTTGCAGTTACATGATATAATATACGCAAGATTAATACATTATATAGAAATGTGAGTTAAGTTCACACACATACTGATTTATAAAAGCAGCACCTGAATCTAATTTTTTTTTAATTCGGGTGCTTTATTATATTATCTGATGTTAACCTTTAATCAATAACCGATGTTACCACCGTGGGAGGCCTCCGATGAAAGTGCCTTGGAGAAATAAGTATACATAATGAGAAGACGAAGAAAACTAAGAAAAGTTGAGTAACAAAATCAAAGAACAAGTTGTAAAGCGAGACGACAGTTATATTATTCGAAAGCGTCTCACGGTGTCTGAGGAAACCAGTTTTGCGAAAAAAGGAGCCACATCCGAATGATTCGGTCGCGCGACTAGTGACAGGTGGTGAGAAACGAGAGATTTCATCGTGGAAGTAGCTATATGATTTTTAGTGATGACAAATTTAAAAAAGAAAAATTATTTTCGGTCGACAGTTTTATTAGTTTAATTAATTATGAAGCTGCTTTTCATAATTTTATAGAGTAAGCACATTTTTCGTGATGGTAAACTACGAATCGAATGTTCCAATTATTAGACTGCACGTTTTTTACAACATTTATAAATCTCCACGGAGAAAACTCGTTTAAACATGAAAAATAGTTGAAAATGTATCATATAATAATTGGGGTATTAACAATGAAAAGAATTAATAAACCCTCTAGAACGGAATTATTATTTCTGCTGTGGAAAAAGGGGTTTTCGAGTGTACTATAAAAACGTGTGTCTAAAATATAATACTGTAGAACCATGGGACTTCTAAATTCAAGACTTCTAAGGACCTCGGCACTTCGAAGTCATGGTCTTATTATACTTAGGAAATGCCTCGTCAACTTACGGGTCCTACGGCATTGAAAATTGCGCAGAACAGTTGCGCACTAAAATTAGAAGTCCCGAGTCACTCAGTCCCGTGAATTTAGAAATCTCAAGGTTCTAATATGAATTGGTTTTAAAAATTTTACATCAATATGGAGTTACATAATCAATAGTCGTATATTCATTCAAATGGTATCAACAAGTATTATTAGCTACCATAAGTGTTATAATTATTACTGTCGTTAATCTCGAGAAATAAAAAGAAAAATGAACAAAATCAAAACTTATCACGAAATAAGTACTCTCAGATGACTAGAACGCGTCAGGACTACATGGAGAATAATTTTAACAAATAAAGTCCGTGACTCCCTATTGCACTTGAAATATGATAGTTATCTGTTAGCGAAAATTTCACTTAATGATTAGAGCCAGTAATGCATCTATGGTAATTTAGTTTTCATTGTAGCATTAACGTTTATCTTGGCAATCAGTTACATTACAAGTTATAATATACTATCGGCATTTTAAATTGGTTCATCTTGATACCACAGAAAGCACATCACATCCTTACAAAAAAAGGTTTTACACGTGCGCCGAATAACACTTTTTGATTCGGTAGGCGTAAAATGGCCATTTTTTTAATACTGTGTAGAAGCAGGATTTGCAGGGATTTTGGGCCATAGTGGAAGAAAAGTTTCTGATTCTGGTGTATGAATGAGCTTCTGCCGCTATCATTAAGGATCCTCCTAAACTAGTAACGCCGATCCAATCACCCGCAATTAAAATCCAGCCGAAAGAAAACCACAAATCGACTTGGCGTAATTAGCCCTTCTCAATTTTTTATATACGTAAATTGTTGTAAATCAGTTGCAAATAAATACATTTTTCATTTACAATATAAAATTGTATTCATACTTCCACGTAGCTATTTCAACAAGTGCGTCGTTATTTTTTAAATTAAACAATTAATGAATTAGAAACATAAACGAAAGTTCCATAAAAAAATGCGTATTAATAATATTTATTTGAAGCATTATATGATATACAATTAATTAAATTAAAATTGCAAGCTGTTTTTTTGCCGTTACTTCGAATCATGAATATTTTAAATAAATCAAGAAATATTTATTTGGACATTTTTTGGTTCCATTAATTAATTTGTTGGTACTTGTGTGTCACCGGATTTGGTGCCCTTTACGGACTTTAACATTAATAATAGGCAGAAGTTTTTATATTTAGAAAAATTAATTTATCATCACACAATTGAAAACCTGTCTATTAATTAAGGTTAAGGTCCACAACGGACACCAAATCCGGCGACAAATGAGGACCAAAAAATTAATTAATGGAATCTAAAAAATGTCCAAATAAATATTTCTTGATTTATATAAAATTAATTTATTTATAATATTTATTATATGGGGAGGCTTCGCCGCTCCAACACTCCCATTCTCCCTCCGGACCTCCGACTCCTCATGCCCACTAATATGGAGTATTTAAGTTCTTCAAAATAATCTTCAACTCCTCAAGTCTCTTTTAGGTATCACTCAACATTTTAGCCATTATCATAAAGTGATCAAAACAAAAAATTAATTTAATCCGTAATTTAAAAAAATAATAATATTGTGAATCTTGAGTATTCAATAAACTGTAAGCATCGGTTTATAATTGACTAATTCAAAATACCTTGAATTAAGAGTCATTTTCTCAATATGTTCAAAAGTCTATATGTTCAGACTATGAATATCAGTTTTATGATCAAACTCTGACATAGGCCTTATTAATGAGGATATAAACATAAGTCTTCAGACGTCCTCATTACTTCCGAGTTAGGCCCTGATCAATATTTAGGCAGCCTGAAAAGATGCTCGAATCATTTATAAAAAGAGCGAATTGTTCGCTTTGCAAGGAAAAATGTCTTTGTGTTCACTATAACAGTTAAGAGAATTAACTTTAAAACATCAATTTTTGCATTTTCAAAACAACAAAATAAAACACGTGGTAACTGTTTGGATAATCTAAAGAAAAAACTATATAATTGGCAACCTACCGAAATAAAAAGCATATCGTGAAGCACGAAATTCAAACTCTAATCAAAACAGTAGCATCTTTATAAGTCTGTCTATATAATCTAATAATATAGGTGTGCCACATTTTGATTTTTTTAGAATAGTGTTAGATAGTTGGGTAGTTTTCAAATTCAATTCAAGCATGGCTAAGCCTTCCAACTTATCATAAAAAATGCCTTTAAAGTGGTAACTGTATTTAATTTAATTACTTTATTTATCCTAATGTACATGTACTCAACATTTTTTAAATCAATTTTCTAATATATTTCATTTTAATAATTATACAATTGATATGCTTATTACTGTTTGTCACTGCCCTTTTCTCACTCTATATCGCTATCAATACCTCTTTCTTTTGGATTGTTCTTTTCACCTCTTTGTTTCAATCGCTGTCTTCCGAAATCTTTTGTTTTCAATGTCAAGAGCATCTAAACATTCGGCCTCAATTGTCATCCTTTTCTTTCTTTACTAATTAAGAGAGTAAAAGATATTTGAACGAGAGAGAGAAAAGTGCGGTATAGCAGAGAATGTGTGATAACTACAGTAGGGGAGAAACATAAAGTAAGGGAGAGACAAAGAAAAACACAATAAAAGAACGGTATATGGAATTATGTTATGCTGAGTACACATTTATAATGATTTTTAGTTTTAAAGAATTGTTTTTTCTTCTAAATTGATCGTATACCCAATAATTTAAAGTGAATTACATATTCATTTTAAACTAATAAATTAATAAATTAATCTAACTTTTAGGTATAATGAACTCGATTACAATAGCCGCAAGTAAAAACGTTGTATATAGATTATCTAGAAATTATATATAGTTCCCTATAGATTGAAACTATCATTTGTCAAACTATAGTTTCGCAAATTTAATTGAGCAACTCAATTCTCTTCTGAAGAGGGAGAACCCTATATAGATCCGAAACGTCGGAAAAAATACCACCTTTTTGATCATAGAAAGCAAATAAGTTATAGGTTAAAAACCCACCCGATTTGTAATTTATTATTTAGATAAAGCCTGCGTTATCTCCTCACTATTTATATAATTTGTGTAACGGTAGATAAATCTACATTTGTTTTTGTATACAATCAAGCCATTTATTTTGCTTTGACGATTTAAGGATTATTGAATAAAGGTTTATCGAGTATAAATAAAATTGCAAAAATATGCGATTCCAAGAACTTGCTTCTTAAATCTATTTCGTATATTGTATGAAGTAGCCCCTGTGATTATTCCATCAGATGGACGGCAACTGGATAATATTCTATAGAGGGATCGCAATCTCTTCGACCATGAGGAACATTATCAGCCACGAAAATCACAGAACCGGGAATTAAATCCCAAAAATTGTATCAGATTGTATCGATCATTAATAATGACATAAAGGGATCTGTTTAGACTAATTTTGTGACGTTAATTAAAAAGATATAGAGAGGAAGTTGTGTACTAGTCAAAGATCCTGTTTTGTTTTTTGCTACATGTTCAGTTCGTGCGCACATTAAGAAAATTAGTTGTACTTCCGTAAATCTTGCATTTTAAACGCGCACCCGATACCAATTGATACCAATTAAATATATCACACATATGTATTTAAATTTTGAATCAAATATAAAGAAAAATGAAGTAAATTATTGTTTACAACGAGTAAGCTGTCAATTACTTTATATTGATGATAATTACTTTATGTTTATTAATGTAAATATCATATGGAGTGACGTAATTTAGAAATTTTTCTCATTTTTTTAATCTATCCGTAAAATTATCACGTTCAACGTGGGATAGAATTTGCCTGTAAGGGATTTAATTTAAATCGAGTTTTAAAATGTCCTAAATTTTATATTAAACATTTTATGAAATATTAATGAAATAGATGTTTCCTTCATATTGATAACCAACATTTTCTTATGTCATTAAAAATCGCTAATATATTTTGCCAGATTAAGATTAATTTCACTTGCAACATTTCTTTAAGGTTCTTGCTTTCTACAAGAAAATATGAAATACATAACTTAAGAGATTCTAAATCATAAAAGGAAAACGACTTGGCTGGAGCAACTAATCTAAATCCCAATTTCTCAGTTTGAAGCAGTGAAAACCAGTGCAATCTTTTCTTATCTTTTCAAAATTATGCGATTTTGAAAATGAAGTGAAAGTATTAAAATCATTCTGAAAAAATTTGAGCGTATTCTTTGATTCTGAGACCTCTTTGTTCAATGACATTTTTTCAGGAAGTCTGTTATTTTCGAATAAAAAATTCCGGAGCTTTTCGCTGATATTTTCGTGTTTTATCCGATATTTGGAAGTTTCCAACTTTTTTTTGAAAATTATATCATGCACATTTCAAAATTAACGATTTGTGGACGCGATATTTTCACCGATCAATGATCTCTTTAACCGTTTCCGATATGATAATGCCGAGAAATAATATTTGTCAGTGAAAAATTCTGATTTTTGTAAAAAAACAAGCATAACTTCTTTGGAATGGGGTCGATTGATTTTTTAATGACAGATTCGGAAAGATCGATCAATTGTGACGTCACATCAGGCCCTTCCTAAGGCCGCAGTCCGCAAGGTGGGGGGAAAGAGAGAGCGGCCTCAGGTAAATACAGTAGAGCCCCGGTATATTTACTCATTCGATTCCTCGCCTTCCTTTTCCTTCTCGTTATATTTATCAAAAGAAGGGGAGCGCCGCTTCTCCCACTCCCCTCAGTCGCGTCCTGGCATAAATTTCTTCTAAAAAATATGCTTCTTTACGTGTTTATTTGTCATTAACAATAATTATTTTAAAGAAAAATGCAATATTATTATTTTGGTGATACTTGTTGAAAACTTCAGGACAAGACTCAAAATCAATTACGAAATTCTTATCAATATTACAAAATCAAGAATTTGCGTGGGTTACTGGTGCTACCTAGTCACTGAAGGGGTTAAAGATAACAAATTACATTTTACACGTTATTTAGTATCTCATAATGTTTTGGATTACATCAGTGGTCATATACAATACTAGTGGTACTGAACTATTTAATCTCTTTACAAGTCAGGTAAAATTCTGATGAAAACAAAATGCCAACATATAACTTTAAAATGTATCATTAAATCTCGACGGATAAAACCATAGAAGAAGTCGATAATAGATACAAAGGAAGAAATACCTCAATTAAGATCTACAAAATAACGCCTACAATCAATTCAATCACGTCCACTATATCACTTTCCAACACTCCTAACAATTAAGTACCTTAACTCTATTTTACGATGGTTTAATCGACGATCATCGTTCAAATGAATTGCGTCTCATAGAAATGCTACAATTTCCTGAATTATTACCTCAATAAAAAAGTACATTAAAGATAACATACTCGTCAAATCCTTGTTTTTGCCTTCATAAACTTTTTCTTTTCAGCAGGATTCCAGAAACTAGTACCGAGTGAAAATCTGACAAAAAGAAGAAAAATGCGACTTGGTGAAGAGATTAAGAGAAAGATAGAAAGGGAAAGACATACATTCAAACAAAGGAGCAAAGAAAGGAAGGGAGTGAGAGAGAGAAATCGAAATCGTCGTTGACGAATCGTCGAGGGGGAGGTTGAAAGCGTTCTAGAGTGAGAAAGACCACACTAAAGACCGAGTGGAGGGGGAAACCCTCGTGACCACGGGGCGGGGGTGGTGAACGACAATTCGCATGCTCAGAGCTCCACAGGCTGCAGCATCACACGGCCGATATACGGAGCGCGAAAGCTTACGCACGTTCCTAGTCGCGCGTGATCCTAGTTAGTTCGACGACCGTGAAATGTCTAGTTTTTACCCGGTATTAATATAAACACGCTAATTAACAAAGCTCTTATCATCGTGGATTTAATGAAAGCTCCCACACAGGACACGATTGTAAACAACGGAGCTTTTTCAGTATCCAGCAGAGCGTGCAACAGCGACGACGCAGCATCCGTCACCCTTGCTTTCGGGTGGAAGAAGAAATCGCAAGGGCGCGGAGGAAGCCTCCCTCGTTGCGTCGGTGAAAATCCTGAAATTCAATGTCATTAATCTCGATCAAGTGGATTTTTAAAAAACGAGTGATAAATAGTGACAGCGGCTAGTTACCGGCGTTGTGTTGTGTTGGACGTCAGTGAGGTGAGTTTTTTCTGAGGAGATACTGGAAGAAGACAATCTCGTTTCTGTGAATTGGTAAAATAATTGATAAACGGTTAGGAGTGAAGTGTCGGATGAATCGCTAAGGAAGTAGGGTCTGAACTCGCGAAATGCTGTTGCGACCGTCAAAGGTGAGGGAAGACCGATAAGGGGCTGAAGAAGAAACCCTTAAGGGGAGAGGATGCACAGGTGCAACGAGGTGAAGTTTCCTCCGCGGAGTCTTTCTTAATAGTCGGCCATCATTGGATCGCGTACTACTGGCACCAACGGAAAGGCGCGACGGAAGGTTAGTGCATTACCTATACGCTTCTCTTTTTGTCTGCTAGTAACAATAGGTTCCTCTCTTTCTGTCCCACATTGGTTGGATGTGTTGGTGTATCCGTTAGTGCGCGTGGGTGGGTTCGTGTGCAGGGGTAGGTGCGAGTGCGTGTGGGTGCGTATGTACGTACGCATTCAAGGCGTTTAATGTTTTGCTTGAGATACGAGCCAGGAGAGATAAGGCCGCGGATCCTATCCGGCGAGGCTCTCGGATTCCTTGGTTGGCTGTAGGCCACTGCCTTGTATTTTAACACCTTGACTCAAGCATCGCGATTTTTATTCCCTTTGTCGCCGTCGACGTCCGGCGATTAATTCTTTGCTTTGGCAGTTCAAACTAGGACGAAACGCAGGTAAGGTGTCTCAGAAAAGTATTTGGTTGCGTAGGGTCTGGCTAAGAACCGGTCAATTCGAGCTTTGAAGAGCAGTTATTGCGGTATACGATCCTTTGACTTTATTTGCTTCTCCGGATATTACCTTCCAAATACTTTTATTTTTAATTACATCCAAAATCGCGTTGAATTGTCTTATAACCCCCGCTAATTCCTGGTTGGCTATATCGCTACCCAACCACCATCAACGATTATTTAAAACATTCTTGATGGAAGAATTTATCAATCTATTAGTTTTATTTCAACTGTTTTCGAGTGTCTGATCATCCTGTACATGTCAAAATCTAACTTAGCCAAAAAAACAGAAATAGATGTCTACTGATTAGGGGAGCTGATCCTGTCTGGTTAATCTATGAGTTTTTACTAATTTCGGAACAGAAATATTGGCAATAAGCTCGCAATATTCTTCAATCGTTATGAAAAGTATTTGATATCCTTAGGACAAAAATACGTCAACGTAATTGAGACTCCGTTTGACTAAATATCAACATTTTTGCTTGTCTGACTTTGATATGTTACAAAACTTTCTTAAAGGGTTTCTAACTTTTCTACACAGTCTTCTAAAAGTTGTGTATTTTGCTCATTCGACATATCGTCGATACCTTCACCATATTTGTTTTGAACCAAATAATGATTTACAATATTATTACTTAGTCGCCAACAAAATTCTGATTTAAAACAAAAAATAAAATTTAACATAAGAAATAAGAATGTGATGTAAGATTTAGGAGTTTTCAATACGTTGTTGAGAAGCCACTTTTTCGAAGTAATTTACTGTGTCGAATCTGAATTCGATATGAGCATTATTATTAAACCATCACATCTGAATTTACAGGTATTTTAGATTATTTATTTGAACACAAGCTATAGTTTTTCACTTACTTAAGTATTCGACTTCCCAAAATTATGCTCACACTTGTTCTATCACTTATCCTTTACACTGAGCAAATAATCGAGCACGATTTTTACTTGGCAATTGATATCAAGTTTTAGGTGTGAAGTTTATCCCGATAGTCATCAACATTAAATGCAACCACTTAAGGCATACATAATTAGTTGTAATAAATGATAAAACTATTTAATGATAATAAAATTGGGGGAAAAGATCAACATTACATGCGAACAAATAATATTCATAGGAGCTGGTGTAGTGTATTTGGTGACAAATTTCTTTACAATTAACATTTTTTTGACATATTATTATGGACATGTGTGGCAAGTATCGGTAGATGGCAATGTCTGTTTACAAGACACAGACTTTACTTAAATTAAACAAGGTTTTAATTTTATTTCTAATACAAATAACAAATTCATAACATATTGACAAGAGTAAAAACAAGAATGTCCGGCAATTTAATCGATACAAACTGCTGTCTGATAGTAATTAAAATAGCAAAATTTCTACGCCCACTAATGGTTTTTTTCGACTACATATATTTAGTTAATTGTTTATTTTTCGACCGTTTTTTAATTAATCAAATATGTGATAGATATTCTTGGTATGTATCGGTCTATTTCTAAATATTGTCTACATATATCTAGTAGATAAGACCTCAAAATTAGGTAAAAAATTCTCTACCGTAGGGAAATCAATCACCAAAAATTTCGCCAGCTCCTGGACCAGTTAGTGACTAATTAGTAGACCGAATTTTTAAAAGTTGGTGCAATATTGAATGATTGAACTAATAGAAAACATCTAAACAAACTTTGCAGACCTAGTAGTATGGGTAGATAAATGTAATTATCTTCGAATTCGAATTGTATAAAAAAACAATATAGAAAATGATCGAAATCTACTAAAAAACAAAATCTAGTTGAACTGTCCAGCTTGTAGCCACAAAAAAAGATATATCTTTTTAAACAGAAAAGCTTTACAACGAGAAAATATAGATGTCAATGTTGCAATATTGTTTTACTTTTTTATTTAATTTACGCCACTCTCTAAATTTGAATAATGACATAAATTTGTCGGCTCGATAGGTCGCAGGTTCAACTCTTGACGCATCTTTCCACTTTATTTTTCTCAGTTTTTTCGACGGTTCAAAAACAATCCTAATGATTTTTTTTACAATATGTAAAAAATGGTGAATTTCTCTAACAAAATATGCAATATTTCTGATCGAGCAGTTGGGCTTGTGTCTTTGGGAGAAATTAGTTAGAAAAATAAAATTAATATTGCTACATTTCAATCTTTAATTGCTCGTTATATTTATATTTCGAGTTACATAACTCGAACAATAATGCTTAAATCCATTTATATATAAATTTATGTTAATACCACTAGTTTGGATTGAAAATGTTTGGAAGTCTTAAGCAAAACTACTATTTTCACTCAGAAACCATTAAACTGTTACTGTTCAGGGTATCATTTGTTAATGAATTAGCATTATTGTCAAAGTTACATTCATTTATAATATAAGTTATAAGAAGCTTTGGAATACCAGTTATAGAATATAAACTGTAATAGTAATTAGACTAAAATGCATCGTGCATCTTACTAGAAAAATGATTTGGAGTAACTCAAAACTATTTTTTCAATTAACTATTTGTGAATATTTTCCTATTGACAACCATTCTAAATTCTATTGAAATAATTAAGTAGCTTATTTCTGAATGAATCTTAATAATTCGGATAAAAGTTACAAAGCCAATACTTCACCATTCCGAATGAAACATTGATATGAATGTTTTCAAACCGTCTGAATACTTCCTAAGAATCTCAACTTTTAACTAGTAAGTTAATGTTTCAATGCTCCTCTGAATTGCTTGGTTCATATAACGAACATTTTTGATCTAATCATTATACCGAATAGTAGATTTTTTTCAAAAATCTGCAGCTTCCAAACGAATTTAATCATCAGAATAATTATGTTGCACTTACCAAGACAAAGTTTTACTTTCTTAATAATTCTTATTTTTATTACACGCAATACAGTGTAATTATTATTAGAAGCAAAAATATCTTACATGAAAAGTTTCTTTGTAACAAGAATGACTGAAGCTTCACAAATAACGTTTTGTATCATCCCCATCATATTTTGATGTGCTGTTTGAATGACATTGTTTGAAACAACCTAAATTACCTAAATTTGCATATTTTATAAGAGCAACTACTAATGGAAGAAAAATTAAGTTAAAATTTATTTTAATCTTCAATTACATAAAGTACAAGATCGGTAATACTAATACATAATACTAACCGATAAAAATAAATAATTATTACTTAGTACTGTAGTAAGTGGACAATTCAATGAGATCATTATTTATCATGCCATAGGTGGCAAAAACCGCAATACAATAAAAAACTGTCCAGTTTGAAATGACTTTGAATATAAAACCATATGTTTTTAAATTGCATTTATATTTTTCAAAATTTATAAATAATACCCAATCTTTGATATTTGTATAAATATTTTCATTGACGTTTGAGATCGTGAGCATAAAATGTGTGCATAGTTATTAACAATGTTTATTTTTTAATAATATGTTATATTGTTAATTTTCAAAACCAGTAAAATATCAACTTTCCTTGTCAGAAGATTCAAAACTTTATTTCGAAATTAATAAATATAAATGTCATTAGAACGTGTAGCCTGGGGCACCCCTAACTAAATCGTATTAGTTTTGTTGCCGCGATTATAAGATTTTATCTATTACATTCAGCCATTCAAATCGAATTTCATGTTGGTCCAACTTCACATTATAGATTGAGGGAAAATAATGAGAAATTATAAGTAATTCGATGAAAACCGACGTTAGCTGAGGGAGTGTCTATGTGATAAGCAAAATGACCACAAATATTGTACAAATTATTCGATATACGCTGAAAATGAATATAAGATATTGAAATATTGTGTTTGACATAAGTAAGAGCAAAATCTAACTGGTCAATCTATAAAATTTGTCTCATTTATAAATGGTAAGCTGCAATAAAAAATTTTTCTACGACAGCCCAAAAGCTCTAATATGACAGGTTGATTATAGCTGTTTTGCGCTGTTCTTGTTACGGTCTAGAAATTTGATTGATATTTACAAATCTTCTAAAGCTACTAGCAATAGTTTTGATTCGTTTGTAATAAATATTATCACGAAATTTCTGCGTAATAGAAATTGAAGTAGTTGACGAATTAGTCACTTAATAATGTCCAGAAAGGGCACAATGGGAGTCGTTCATACATTTATTCACTTGTTTTATTTATTTGCCAGTGATTAATGTATCTGACGATGTTTATTATAATAAATATTATTTACATCTACGTGCTGTTACAATCTCAATGTTTTTAAACGAAAACCTATAAAATCAATTGAGCTGCCTTGATTGTGATGAAATTTAAAATTTGTTCACATAGTTTGTTCTAAATTATTTAAGACGTGTATAGTTTTTAGAACTTGTTATTAATAGTAGTTGGTAATACAATTTATTCTTGTCTTATATTCAAAGAAAATATAAATCGGTCCTCTAAATGCACAGAATCATGCTTTATAAATAACAAAAATCTATTGCACATATAGTGTAAGATGTACAAGTTCCGCGTGGATAGTCAAATATTACAAAATTGTTTGTTTTTCAATATTTCGTATTTAGAATGTATCACGCTAAATACGAAACAATGTTATTTGATCATTCAAAAATTTAATTAAGTTTTTATTAAACTTCCTACCATTGACAAAGTTTCACGGCGAAACTTTACTTAACAATAGCATCTAAGAAAAGTTTAATAGTCTTAGATAAATATTTTAGTAGATCTGGAAGGACTTTCCGAAAAATACGTTAATACATTTTTACCCTCTGAATTCGTTAATTATTAATTAACAAAGTATTTTAGTTCAGAATGGATTTTATCTGAATAATCATGTATAATTGCACAATTGTATGTAGTTTTAGACATTTTTATTCTCGAAAATGAGAACATTTATTTATAATATTTTGATATCTGAAGAGTTAAAACGTTTTACATTTTTTTATATGTTTTATTCTACATTCAATACGTTTTATTTAACAAGTCTCCGATACTTCTCTTAATCGTTTATTTTCCTTAAAAGCGCGAAAAGAAAAATAAAGTAATAATTTTATTCTATTTATTCACGCAAATTTATTTCTTTTCATTTTTTTCGTATGTTAAGTATAATATTCCGCAATATAGTAGATTGAAATATATGAGATAACTTAAATTCATAATCGATATTGCTCATAAAACTAATTACGATTTTTTCGACAACCAGAATTCGGTAATATTAAATATAATCGTGTATCAGCTAAGCATTACTTTACACGACCGAGAACGTCAGTTTCCAAATGTCCCGAGTAGTTTTGTAATCAAACTATAGCATAAGTAAAACAAAAGACGCCCAGTATGAATGAGCAAAACAATCCGAATTCTCTACGTTTCCTAGAATGAAAATTGATCTTATATAGTCATCAAAATCTCAAGATTAACATTCCCCTTAATTCTCTTGAGATTAAATCGAATAAACTTGATTCTTAGTATGATAAAATTGCTTTGCTTTCAGATGAATAGTAGTATCTGACATTTGAATGTGGGTGTTGATAATAAATATTATAATAAATAAACTCGTATCCGAATAAGATGATGTGATAGCACACTAATTCAACATTAGTTTAACAAATATAATACAATTCGTAATGTAGATATATATGTGTCATTGTATTTTTTAAAATTACATTTATTTGATCATTTTTTCTGAAAATTAACGAACTTTCCTGATGTCAAGTAGTTTTGTCTCAAATTTCAAACATTTGAGATTGCGGGTTCAATATGACGAAAAAAGAATTTTATAGAAATCGACTGAAGAAGTGGACCCATGGGTTTTCAATTTTCAAATTAAATTTTAATTATTAAAAGTGGAGAACATAGATTTCTGTTTATTGTCAAGCAACTGATTATTTGAGGTCGATGACTCATTTTGATGAAGTGAAAACGCACGAAACTAGAGTTGAGAGCATTGACGATTTTTCGTTTTTCCTATATTCTTTTCAATTTTTACACTGTTTTTCAATATTATTTTATCCAACTCAAGGATTTTTGAGCCATAAAATTAGATTTTGAGTGTGTGAGAAAATTATACCATATCATATTGCTTGGCGTTACTAGACCAAGAATTTTTATTTCTATATATTTCTATAATAATTATTTTTGAAATTATATTTTTGTATTATTTGTATTTTTCTATTTTACATATTTAATCCAGCATTTGGAACCTGTTATCATGAATTTGAAAAGCATATGTAACTTAAAAGAATGTACGCTAAACTAGAAATTGCATTCAAAAATGTTTTTTTTTTAAATTTTGTTATTCAATAAAAATTAGGATTCGGTGCGCCAGAACTTGAACCCGGGACTTGTTTGCCCGTAAATGCTCTAAGAAAATTATCACCATTACCACCATCGTCGCAATTGAATATTCAATCTACCCTCATCAAGACATGTATATACCATATTGTTATACTTCTGGAGTATAAGTGAACGTCAATAATCATTTATGAATTCATCATTTATGAATTCATCGTTAATGAAATACCACTTTTCACGGAATTAAAATATAGGATAGACAGTGCAAATGTAATTTTTTGAAGACTACGAAAAAATCAAATCTTATTTTTTAGGTTTAAATCAAATTTCCTTATGTAATATGAAAATGATATATAAGGGTAATTGCCGAATTTCCTTGTAATTTTGCGTGATAATTTAGTGGGCGTTCCTGTACACAACGTTACAAATCGACCATCACTATATAGAAAGTCTTTTACTTTTTATGCCACGTTATCAAGCGATATACAGCCACATCTTTATTATTCATCATATTAATATGAAATTCGCAACCTTCAGTTCATTGTTGTATAAAACACAATGTGTAGTAAGGGACTGGGAATTTTTTCGAGCTTATATAATATAATCATTGTGGCCCTCGTCTTTGTTTCGAGCGCTTTCAACGCGTGCACGACTCGCGTTGACCGAATGCACTAATCGCACTTGCAGACAAATCTCCCCATTGTATCACATACAGGGATTTTCAGTTTCATGTACAAAACATACGGTTAATACTCGTCAAAAGAACATCAAAAACGTCCGTTAAAACGACAATCAATTTAAGCATACGTATTATTTGAAGAGTTAAGGGTTCACTCATGTACCAACTAACATATTACAGATTTTTCATTTACATATTAATGAAAAAGTAAGAACTGATTTACAGAATCGACAAGTACTTTTGGAGAGAATGCGTGGGGACTAATGATGATTTTTTATTGTATTAAATTAGAATTTGGAAAGAAAGGTTTTATTTTTATTAAATACACTAGCAATCGGACGAATAGCCTGAGATATGTTTTTGAATTCCCTATTTTTTGAAATCAATGTAATTAAAAAAAGTGTTTACAATTACATTCATATACAAGTAGGGATTAAAATGCAAGTGTGTAATCCAAATGAGTGGGGCATTCCATGCCTATTTGACCCACGTAAAACCCTACCTCTCCAGATTTTGCTGAAAATTGTTTATATGGTTTCTCCGTCAGATTTTTTGGACGTTATTATTTTTTTTATTTGTTATGACTTTGAATGACAAAAAAATATTCACAAAATTCCGAAAGTAAATGAAATAAATCTTTTGAAATTATGTCTATTGTAGTAGAATTAATAGTTACCAAGTAGCCATTGACATACAAAACAGTTAACAATGGGAAACGTAGATTTAAACAATATTAATTTCCAAACTTAAAATTAAAATTAGAGAGTATAGATATAAAATTAATATAGATATATAATTAAAAAAATATAATAAAACATTAAAAAAAAACAATAAAAAAAATTATTACCAATTAAATTTAAATTCATTTTTTAAACTTAATTTCTTTTTTATTTTTACTAATATTCTCAAACTTGTTTTCCATTGCAATTTTCTATTAATTTTGCAGATCGTTAATTGCACGGAATAAAAAAAGACTATAATTTTGGAGTGTCAGTCATGCAGAGATCTTTTTTTTCTTATTCTTCAAGATTTACAAAAAAATGTGTCCTTGCTAACAAAATTTCTTTTAATAATTTTTTCGTTTGGTCCATTTTTATTCATTGTTCTTTAGGAAAAAACATTGTGAAATCACTATTCAATGAAAAAAAATCCTTCTAGCAAACATCTCATATCTAAACCGATAAATAGAATACATATATCAAAATACATTTCAAAATATTCATGTAAAATTTTTAAACATACTTCATTAAATTAAATGTACGTTACTAAATGTGGAACTATAAATTTTAAAATCCACGATTGTTAGAAAAGAGACGCGAATTTATCAATTACTCATACAATTACTAAATTTCGTAAAATCAAGAGTATAAACAAAAATTTTGTATTGAGATATTGCCTAATATTATTGAAGTTTATATATATTGTTTATATATAAATCAAGTATATCTTGTCTACTTTGTTGAAAAAATATTAGTGGCAATAGTTTGTAGAAATATTTTCTATTATTTTAATTATTACAGTGATCTCGACCTCAGAGTTAATTAGCCTTATTCATCAGTCATAATTAATCAGTTCCAGTTGAACTTGCCATCTCTAAACGAATTCTATATTTGGATCATCGTGAATCTGTTTATTGTTAAACTTCTTTAAATAGTATCAAAAGTTTCCTAAGAATACTTAAATTTATTTTATTCATTTGACTGATACACTTGAATAATTAGAATTAAACTAATTGTATAAAATTTAATGATTAAATCAACTAATGTACTGATAACTAAAGCTCCTAACAATAAATATCGTTATTTGTAATATATATTTTTTGTAATATATGAACAGGTGATGTTTTAATCTATTAAAAAACTATTATTATAATTATTCATAATTTTCTTATAATTCGATAATTTCACTATATACTTCTTCTAATTGCAAACAACAAATTTTAAAAATATAACAATGACATAGAAATGAACCTACATAAAATATACGATTTTACTTGTAAAGGACTTCAAAGTCCCACCTTTCATAAAAAAATATGGTCGTAGTAGAGCAGCATTGAATGGTTATGCATTTACGAATATACGAATCGATTTTTATCATGCGCTAGCTAGAATTTTTTGTCCTGAAAGGTCTTTTTCGAGTAGCATGAGGGATTTGTTTGCTGAATGGTCCGGTCGTATCTACCTACCGTAGGTAAGCAACATCTGGGCGACACGAGTGAAACATTCGATTGCCAGGTTTTGCCAAGCCACTTCGTGGAATCCGTAAGCGAAGGCAAAGACAACGCTTAGATGACCACTCGTGTGACGTAATATCGACTAACTGATCGATATCGACTACGTTAACTCCGTTTTTTAAATCTTACATAAGCGCCTAGAAATGAAATTGTGCATTTGAAGACATTTACCATTTGATGGGTGATGAGATTAGTGAAAAAATCCAGAGGTACCAAAATAATTAACGAACTCGCTGAGTGATCAGGAACATTTTGGATGAGAACTTCTAAAAAAAAAGAATTCGCTATTCTTATATCATATTTTTCAAAAATTCAAAATTTTATTATAGAAATATTTCAGGCGTGGAAATTGTCATTTCTGAGAATGCTAGTAATAATTATATCATATAATAACTGTTAAATTAAAATTAGTGGACACCCTAAATGTTCTTGAATCGGTATCAGGATTCAGTCTGCAGCATTAATATGCAGTTGCCTGTCGGCCCGGGTCAGCCAAAAATTGACCGAGAAGCGACCCAAAATTGACCGGCAATTGATCGAATGGCGACTACGGTCGATTTTCGTTTGATTTTCGGTCGATTTTCAGTCGATTTTCACTCGATTTTCAGTTGATTTTCAGTCGACTTTTACGAAGTTGACCAATTAATGCATTTTGATTAGCTCACTATTAAATCGATTTAGTAAAATTTGACTGAAAATCGACCCAAAATCGGCATTCGGTCAATTGTCGGTCAATTCTGAGTCAACTCCCTGCACAAGTCGACCGATTTTCAGTCGACCTGCGTGTAGGGTTGCGTTGACTAAATATATATAGGTGCTAATCGGTAACCACATATTTAGTCAATATTACTATATTTCTGTTTGAGAGTGACAATTCTAAAATGAATGATGTCATTAGTATCTTATATAGAAACAAGAATTTGTCAAAAAATGTGAAAATTTACGTTTATTTCTTATAAAAATGACTGCACATTTTGAAAAACTTACTTTTGATGTTTATTTTTTTCAACACCAGTAGTAAATACTTGAAAATTTTGCATTAATTTTTAATTACATATAAAAAGCAAGTTTTGCATTATCCAGCGCAAGAAAACATTTTAAAATCAAGTTATATCTTTGAAATGGTTACATGTATAGAAAGATCACTAATTTTTGCATCTAAGTAGATAAAAGTAGGTGTATTATTAGATTTGAATATATCTGGTGTTAGATATCTAATAAGATCCAATAATTAGATCTAATTAGATCTAATAAGATCGTAGTTTGCTCTTGTAATATGTAAATAACGAAACCTAAGACCTAAGTTTATCAGAACTCTATATTTCCCGGCCATTACTTTGTATTACAGAGTAAATTTTCTGTCAAATATCTTCCATGCAGCAAATTTTGAAATGTTTATTATTTTTAAATTTTATTTGTAGCTTCAAAATTTAAACTATAGTATTGTATAGTACATTTGATTGTGTACTCAAATGTAGTCAGTTTTCCTTTAATCCAAAACTATATCCAGAAAATATTCACTTTAAATGTTCAATTTTTAAAAGACATTTATAGAGAGCAGTAAATTTGTGATTAATAGCACATTGTGCAAATTTTCTGTGTTGTTACATATCTATATTCTTTTACGAGAGCATGCTATTTTGCTCCCGCGATATAGGAAACAAAATAGAATTTTGCGCTCAGAGTGTGAGAAAATTACTAATAATACCCATTTTGTACATTTAAAATAGTACATTGTACAACTAGGGAGCAAAATAGGAGATTGCCGACGATAGCTAGTTTGAAGCCCGATCGCAGCGAGGTTCGCAATTCGCATGAGTCTGCAAACATCTACTCTCCCTTGTTGGACATACAATTTTCTCATACGAGATCGAGCTATTTTGATCCCGGATAGATTTATTTTGTGTCCGAAATTATTTATTTTGCTTTCTAGGAAGAGAAAGTGCTATTTTGCTCGCTGGGGAGAGAGAGTGCTATTTTGCTCCCGCGATATAGGGAAATTAAATTTAGCAGGCGCAAAATAAGTTTCTCTCACTCTATTCCTGAAATACTATTTTGCTCCCTTTATCGCGGGAGCAAAATAGCACGCTCTTTCTTATAAGAAAATATGTGCATCAATGGAGACCAGGTGTTTGTAGACTCATTTGAATTACCGACCTCGCTTCGCTCGGGCGTCAAACTCGCCCTCGTCGGCAAACACCTATTTTGCTCCCTGGTTGCGCAATTTACTATCATTTTTTAATCAAGAGAGGTGAACATTTCTTCCGGAAACAATATAACGATGATATTTTTTGGATAATTTTATATGAAAATGGAATATGGAAATTTGTATCAATTTCCGATAAAAATTATTATACATTTTCCTGTTTTTGAAGTCTGGTATGATGTTTAAACAAAATATATTTCAAACAGTGAACTTAAAATTGAAATAAAAAAGCTGAAGTATTTTTACAGAATTAATTTTTACAGAAAGAATTATTTTTGCAGAATTAATACAGTACATGTATTAGTTGTACATGTGTGTTCGTTGCGCATGTTATTTATAAACAATGCAACTTTGATTCAAAACAGCTGCAAAGAGCACATTAAATATTGAAAGAGGTGAGTGATTTAACATGTTACTCTCTAAATTTAAATTAGTTAAAAACTACTAAATAGTAAACGAAAAGCGGGTTACTCATTCGATTAGTAATAAATTTTGCTAGTGAATTTGAAAAGCCATTCGTTACTAATATATTATTTTTTTTCTATTAGATTACTAGAATTAACACTTCGATTAATGTACTTTTAGTAATATATTAGTGGCGTTTTGCCATTTAAAAAATTGACTAATTGGTGATAACCCACTTTTCATTTCATATTAATATTTGTTTACTAGTTCAGATTTAGAGAGTAAGAATTATGAAGAAAAAGTTTTGTCGATGACGTAAATATTGACATTTGTTTAAATGTGTGATACATATTCTTTAAACGCCTCAAGCACTTAAATCGGACCAATAAATGAATGTGTACGTGACTTGTGCCTTTTCTTATGAATGAATATTTATTTAATAGTAGGTGACTGTTTATACACGATAATGGATGATTTCAACAATTTCCAATTTCCTCCTGCAAGGTTTGTTAAAATAAAATGGTTATTTGGCATTTATATAATATTCAAAAGTTGTATGCGGATTTCAATCATATCAATAATAAATTAATAGTACCTTCGACTGTATGACTAATGTAAAAAAAACTTTTATTAATTAAAAAAAAAGAATTGAATATTCAAAAATATTTTTAATTATTTTCCGTATGCGCATACAACTTCCTCTTAGTTAGTTTTGCTATATAATAATTAAAACTTTCATCTGTGCATTTTATAAAATTTATTGTATTTCCTAGCGCAATTTAGTAACAATTTAGCCAACAAACTGTTTAAATTGAACCATCCCATGCATCAATCCATCAACAAACATATTTTTGGCAATAAAATTGACACTGTAAATCAGACTCGGATAATTATATGAAATCCAGAATTTAAGTAAACTGATTTTTATTAAGTATACTAGAGAGTATGAAAATATATTTTAGTTTACATTTGCATTCCATAATACGGGCGCCCATATTCGTGTATTATATATACACGTGCGCACTGATGCCAGTTATGCGGAGACATATGCCTGACAAAAAGAAACAAAAGATCAGTTGAGTTTTGCGTTGGGTCGTCATTGTGTTCAAGTCTATTGTTAATCACTGTGAATAGTTAGGGCAGGTTATATTGATTAAATTCGCAAATATGAATTTCTCTTCATATTCTGAATTTTTTTACCTACGGATATAAACATATTTTCAATGAAATACATGCACCGAGTAAAATGTAATGAATTTAATTGTACAGTGTAATCGTATTCTATAGAATGGATACAAACATTATTGTTTTCATGCATGAGTACTACATGGCGATTTATTATATATATTATAACAGTTACTAAATATAATGACATTTTCATAATTGTATAACTACTAAAGCAGAGTTATAATAATTCGACTAGTAAATTTATTTATTGCCGGATTTATAACTGGAAATTGTAGTATTAAATATTAATTTGTTAAATATAATAAATTATGCTAATATTGCTTGGATTTTGTGAATTTAATAAATAGCATTAAGGAATAGATGATTATACCTCTCTTGATAGCAGTTCAGGATCGTACACTGACAAAATTAATTACTGATGTATATCTAGAGGATAACGATGATATTGACTGAATATGTCGGTAAGCACCTAAATATTTTGTCAGTTCTACTATATATTAGTTCGTCCAACTGAATCACGATACCGATTAAAAATTGCATTCCATAATTACACAATATTACTAAATTGTATTTTCAGTGTACTTGATGCATTCAATTATAGGTATATCTGTCGTAAAACTTAAATTATTTTGAAATGTCTTCATTGACAAAAGCTCCAAAAATGAGAGGAAAAAGTCACAAATGTACTGTAAAAAAATGATGCAGAGATCAACAGCTTAGTTTAAATAATTTTCCTGATGCTTATATTAAAAAATATAGTAATAATTTTGAAATCAAATGTTGAAAAAACACCGAAGAAATAAGATTATTTTACTATTTAACTAAGTACATAAATCTTTTCACGTGCTTGTTACGTAAACAAACTCTCTGTCACTAAAAATATCGTAACGATATTTCTAATAGTATATATAATAACATTAATCTACTCAATAGTATTAATAACATTAATATATTAAGAGCTGATGCAGATTTCCAAACATGAATTTAATTTCGGATTTTCAACAGAATACCATAAAACAGAACTTCATAATATATATAATTATATATATCATAATATGTATAATATATATAACATGTGTTAAATATAAAATTTTTTAAAAATAGGCGCAATTGATAAAACCGATCAACAATTTTTTTTGATAAATTAGGATAAATTGTAGGAAACGTCGTTAAACAATTATTCGTGAATATTTTGTTCTAATCTGAAATGTGTTGTCAGGGTGCACTGAAAATTTATTTTTTAATTTCAAGTAAATATTTACTTGAATAGTCGCAACAAAATATTTACTTAAAATAAGGAAATATTTTCATAATTTGAATAAATATTTACTTGCTGGATAAAATCAAATTAATATTTAGTTGAATTAACAAACTATTTTTGTATTATAAATAAGTATTTTATTGCTAGAAAGATTCTTTTAATTTACCATAAGTAATATCAAATTTAATTATAAAAAAGGCCAGCCTCTAACTTTTCATAGTTTAAAAATATTGTTCTGCATGGAAGAAAATAATTTGTCCGAGAACGAACTGAAATACTTTGAAACCATATTAGATTTTTATTAATAATTTTCTTTAATTCACAAAAATACACTGTCAATTGCTTCTTTTAATTAGGTAATATGTGTTTTCCCGACACAGAATGTTTCATGCAAAAAAATTAATAGTCCGTATTACTATTTAAATAGTAGGATCTAGCATAACTAGTTTTTTAGTTGGTTCTACTATTTAAATAGCAGGCTTGGCTATATAAATTGTCGATGTCACTATTTAAATACTAAAATTACTTAAAAATGATAGTTGTGTCTTATCCTACAATCTAGTTAGCAGTTCCAACTATTTCATTTTTTCCGTATTGATGAAGATAAAATTGTTTTGCAAAGGAAAAAATGCATTGTGTCGATTTGTGGTCGGCGACGCTATGTAAATGACTTCATCCGCGCGATCTTGAAAATCCATTTTAATGGAACAGATACCTTGAACGAAGTAACAAATGTTACGCTTCGCCAATTAAAATACATCAATGTTAACGAGTCGAATTAGATGCTTAAGTCGGAACGCATTTAGTACTGCTTTCCATGCTATATATTATTCACTGGAAGGTACACGAAATGTATCCAAATATGTCTGGTATTGGCAAATGTTTTCATTAAAATACGATAATGACTAGTGATTTGTTAAATAAAATTTATTGTTAATTGAGTCTTTTTACTGAACGGTGATCATTCTAATACAAGTTTGATATTTATTACTATAGCATAATAACCAGCAGATTGAAAAATGATAAACTCTTTAAGGGTTTCTGCGAAACGGCTGCAGTGCCTCCAGTGTAATACTCCAAACAGCAAAAAGAAATCTTAAAAATTGTAAGATGTCTTAAATACTTATCAGAAATAGCTCTTAATGTCATCTTTAAGAAGACTTATGCGTCGATTTTAAGAGATCTATAAGACCTCTCAAATATGAGGTCTCAGATAAGAGGTCTTTGACATATAAAATAAATAATATAAATGAAAAGCAAATTTCTGAAAATTATATAGATTCTATTTTTATAACTTAATTATTAATTTATATACTTTTTACCTCAGTTCTTTTTTACCGTTTGTATAATTATATATTGATGGTGATTACACGCAATAGAATGGGATCATGCAATAATAATACAAAACTGTGATAACACTGGCTAAATATCATAAAGGCATTTATTTAGTCAGGGCAGCTTATAGTCTATCGGTCTGCATATAAAGTAAATATCGTACGATCTCATTTTTTGATTCAATAGCCACCTGGTGTCTCTGGAAGAAACACAGAGATTTAAGACCTCAAACATAACACCTCTTCGCGATTACGATTTTAAGAAGTCCTAAGTAAGGCAGCTTTAAGAGCTCCTTTTATAGATTGCCATAGTTCAAACCTCTTCTGGATGTCTTTTTGGAGATATCTTAGGACTGAGCTCTGGGGGACCACTTTAAGAGGTATGTGCTGCACGTTTCACGGGGCGAAAGACATTGTATATGAAAACAACCCGTGAAAGAATAAGAATTTTATCAATTGTTCCATTTATAATATTGACTATTTGTAAAATTAATTAAGTCAGCGATAGAATTTAACTTGTATACGATTAACATGTAAAATTGTATCTTGCTAGCGATTGTATTAAAATAAAATGCAGTGTTCTCAGCTACAGGCCAAAAATCGCTAGGGACAACCAAGTAAATAGTTTCTCTAAAAAATAAATTTGTTACTAACTAATCACGTGGAACACGAATCTAGTGAATTGGATAGCATAACTATTTCCTTACTTGCTCCAGCCTATTTGTCGTCTGGATGTGATGGCACTTACCAGCTGGTGAAAAAAAAAAGTCTTCAGTTACTGGAACTTCAATCCTGTGTGATAGACCTAAACAATTCAGTTATTGTTCATTCTCAGGAAGTAGATTGTGGTGCAAAAACGAGTTTTGTTGTAGTACACGGATAGAAATATTTGGGCTAATTTAGCAAATGAGCATTCGCTAAAGGAAAATTGGTTATTTTAGCCAATTTATTGGCAATTGTACGGAAACTTAGTTGTATCAGCGAATGTCAGTGCAAACGCAGTAATGATATTTCGCTAAATCAATGAAATAGTCGTTGTAGTGGCAAAATAGATCTATCCGTGTATAAGTAACTAAAATTTTTGTTAACCTTTTTTTCGCACTTTACTCCAACTGAACCATTTTCTTTTTCAAAATATTCTTCACTCCAATATTTAAAATGTTATAATAGTTATGCAATAATTTGTAAAGTCCTTCTCAAGAAATATGCAAGAAAAGGTTCTACTAAGTTATCTCAAAGGTAGTCTTTTTAAGTTTTCTACTCTGAATGTTTGTTTGAAAGAAACTTTGTTAATAATCAACAATTTTATAAACAAACTTTAAATTTCTTTAGCGTACTTTTTTTTTGTTAGGAGAACTTGTTTCTGTAAAGGTTAATTAATATTTATTACAATTTATTTAATTAATTATCGATTTGTAGGAAATTAATAATATCGAATACCTACTAAAATACTCTGCACTTTTGTTTTAATTACCTCTGATTAATTTAAATTCGGTGATATTATCGTATCTACACAATGGCAAAGTCGGTAGTATTAAGTTACGGAAATATATTTGTGACTGAGTTCGTTGGGAATGCACATTTTAGGAACTATTTCAATAATAATCGAAATAATTAATGTTGCGTATTATGTCTATAAGTAGCACTATGCATCGAAACTATACGAATAGTGCCCGCTTCTATAAGTTTATAATAGACACTACTACATTACACTTTCGGAATAGATGGACAAAATCTTCAAATTATTCCACGAAAAAATAGATTGGATGGTGCAACCAAATGCTTTGTGCTCTCAGATCCAAATAAGAAATTGTTTAATTAATTGAAACACTTTTAATCAATTGATTAGTGTAACTATTTCCCTAGTTATTTTTTTTAATCTAAAGGTCGAATATGTAAGCGATAAATGTACAAATCCCAAAAATACAAGTGATCGATCCCTGGTAGAAAATACGACCAGTTTCTATCAGGGATATCTTGTAATTTGATTAATATTTTTAACATTCGTGACCGGAATTTTAAATTTAAAATTTTCTTTTACGATACAGCAATTTCATAGCCAAATTCATTTTCAACGCAAAAGTACTAGAAGAACCACCGCACCCATTCTTGAAATTGGTAAAAGTAAAATTTCACAGATCTGTGAAATTCTACAGTATCTTGGCTTCATTTTGCAGCAATTATAATATCCACCGCAGAAAATAAAATAAAATATGTAAAAAACATACATTATATTCTATCTGTAAACTTTTTCGTCAAAAGAAACTGAGACTTCCGGTGCAAACTTATACTATAGTATGCATATCCATGTTCCTTCAACGGTACCGCAATATGCATAAGGGCGGAGCGGGACAGATAGTAGCTTGGTAACGCAAGTAAAAAACATCCCTGCCATTTTAAAACTGTTTAGTGCTGGTCTATCTAAAAAAAAACTCCATGCAATAATATATGACTTTGTAAAAAGTAATATATTTTCAGGAAAAATGAAATATGTAGTGTTTCGTATATGGCGTCGACATGTTGTAAAACGATGCGAAATAAGATTCCATTGGCTGGTTTCGGAGGATGGTGGTTAACGCCTACTTATCCGGCCACTCCACCTCTTCAACACACAATTGGCAGACGATAATGAATCTTCGCTACACATGTGCTCCTCGATCGGTCATTTTATACCGGAGATGCAGACACCGCCGTGATCGTAAAACCCCTGCAATGACCGCGATTTCTCCTGTAAAAAAGTCACTTCCTTCTTTAAAAGGTGACTTTTTTACCTGTTTTTGTATACTTTAAATGTTTTTTTAGAAAACTGATTTTTTTAATGTGTGCACCATGCCACATTCAGCTGTTATGTCTCTTTGCAGTATAAAAAATTTCTGGGTATAATGCAGTTCGATGAATTATCTCTAAAATTCATGCAGTTCCTGCAGTTGTAGTTTATAGCAGTTGTAAATTTATTTTTCATATTACTCTGAAAAATTCAACGGATGCCCATTCCATATTTTATTATCTCCATATTTGTGCCAAATATGAGTTTAGGACAACTGCGTTTTCAATTCCAACAATACCTTTTTAAAATTTATTATGTTATTTATTAGGCACGCAAGTTACTCATGTTCTGTTGAAATATAGAAATATGCAGCACGACCTCTTGTCATAAGATCGTCTCAACAAACACGACATATAAAAAACCTCTCATTCAAAAACTCGAAAACCAAACACTAAGAGAATTTTTGTGGATAAATGTCCTATACTGTCTAGATCCAGTGGGATATATTTGCAATATGCGCAACAGTGCCATGAAAGTTTTGAAAATTACTTTACAGTATAGAACTTTTCAATGCAAGTATGTCCCTCTGATACTAACCAGTATGAGACTTTTAACTAGAAAAATGCTCTCAATGTATAATCCTGGCATTCGAAAACTCGACACCTCAAAAACCACTCCGATTGATATATTTAATATTGGCACATTTAATCAGCCTCCACTACGAGAATGTATTATTCTAAATCCCAATTGACATATTTCCAGATTGACTTCAGATAACTTCACCCAGTAGGGTCAGGAGCAGTTAGGAGGACATGTTTTTAAAGCGACGGCGAATTTCGAATTGTCAATAAGTTACATGAAGAATATAGTGCCAACTAATTCATTTTGTATTTCGTTAAAAATAGTTCGATATACCGAAAGTTTTTAATTATTGGTAATTACTTTTTAAAAGGCTTCATATTAAAATCTTAATGCAGAAAGTTCTTTGATATTATCCTAGTAGAAATTGGTGTTTGTTGTAGAGAATGCTCTGGAATGGCAAATTTCAATGACAACCATCGTAATTATATTGTTAAGTAGCATCTACCAATCTTTCCTGTGATTATGATGGTACATTACAATCATTGCCTCATTATTCCGTAAACATCATTACACAAGATAAAAACTGTAAGAAATGTATGCTTTAATGAAATTGCAACGAAAACTGTATTTAACTTCCCAATTAACAGTGCGCTTGTAATAACAAACCCGTAAACGACTGGATCCTTTAACGAATATCCGGTGACACAGAGGGTAACAGACTAGATTAGTAACTGCTGATTAACGATTAGCCGATTTTCATTTTAGAGTATAGAAGATACATGGAATTCTATTTAAAATAGGAAAACAAATGGTATGCACTCTACAGAGAGCAAGAATATAGAATTTCAGAGGATAGAAAACGTTTGGATTTTGTTTTGCAATTTAACATTTCCGTTTCTAGATCTATTTGTATTTGAAATACGTTTTTAGGCGTTTATGAATATTTTAAAATTAAACATACGATTCAATCTATTTGAATTTTTGTTAAAGATAATTATAGTGAGCACAGTCGTTTGTATTTGACAGAATTTAAAATGTTGAATTCTTCATCTGAATTCAAGTTTATCTAATGGAATTATATTTATTTAATTATTTCAAAAGTTTAATCAATACATTTAAAAGTTTATTCTTTTATGAGCTACATGAAAAAGATATAGTTTCCTTTTTTCTTAGTTTGAAATTAAATGGTTATGTAGTTACTGGTGTATACTGAAAAAGAATTACTAATTATTACTCATAAAGGTCATGGACAGGTTCAATTTATAAAATTATAAATTTTTCGGTTGGTGTTTGTAAGTTTTGAGGGAGAATTTTGTAGTTCAGGAGGAAGATATTCAAAAAATTACGACTCGAACTCTGAATGATTCCTCGTAAACCTAATATGTGTATAAATTGATTAGTACTACATGTACGTCTTATTGAATATAAAAATCGTACAAAATATCTCTTTTGATACACGTATCCGTAAAATAGACACTTTACAGACTCCTTTTAGTCCGTAAAGTGTGATTTTACGGACTAATCTTAGCACTTTACGGACTAAAGACACTCGGTATACCGCAAAGTGCTTACTTTGCGAACAGTGTATACAAAATAGTGTTCGCTCCTCGGCCGTAAAACTTTACGGCTTAGGACCGAAAATTACTATTTCCTTATATTATTTTTGTTTAAAGTAGCCATACTAAAAAAATTGACAAAAACCAGACAGAAAAAAAGTACAGAGAACGTTTAGGTCATCTTATAAAAACATTCAGATAAATTACATAAATATAACTTAAGTATAGGCTAAAAACTGGACAAAACAGATTGCGTTACTCGTAAATATTCTGAATAATTGATTTCAAGAAACTAAACTGAAACAATTGATTTAATAATAGGTATCTATTAGTTTATTAAATTTTACATTTTATATGGAAAACTAGTCACATTGATTACCAATAAACTCGCCAAGTAAATAAGTTTATTAGTAAAAAACTAATCAATGTTAAGACGAACTTTCTAACAGGGTTGCAGAAAGATATATAGATATATAAAAACACGCGATCAATGATGTTTATCCAGAATTTGTATTTATAATATAAAAAAAAGTCGCAGGCATTTTTCTTATGTTCAAATTCTCTTATAAAATTGCTCCAAATATTATTAAAGACCTTACAACAGTTTAGTTTACTACTATTTTTAAACATTTTTGTAAATTATGTAAATTATTAGCTTCAATAACTTTCGTGGTTTAGTGAATACTGAATATTAATTTAAGAATTTTTTGTTTGTATATTCTCTTATTTCAACTTGACAAGGAATCCGTATTAATCACGGATCACCTTACTTTTGTGATAATACTTCGTTCCATGACGGAATTTTGATTATAACTATTAAATTAACGTTGAATCGTTTGTGTAAATTCAAACTGTTTTTAATTTCGAAAATTAAACTGAAGGAAGTATCCTGATTCGTGTATACTTATTTGTAACAAGAAAATATTACCTATATGCGGTATGTGATAATTGACATACTGATTGTTATCAAAATCACCATCAAGTTGGAAACAAAGTTTTAAGTGAATGCATGAAATATTTTTTTCTCGATAATAATATTCTCTAAAACCACGTTTGACAAAAACAAAGAATGCTACTCGAGCTTAAACTCGTTTTTTAGCAGGCTAAAAAAATACCAATGGTGCGTTAATCCTGCCTTTTTCACTTTTGCCAATACAATATTTAATAAATTAATCAAATGTTGTCTTTATTATTTTCATAACAAAACAGCAGGCAGTTTCGTGCGTTAAAAACAATTGTTCTCCATGAAATGACTAGACATTACTACAATATTATACTTTGATTGTTAAATTATAATTTTTGATGTAGTAGGCGTAAAATGGTCATTTTAGGCTCGGGAACCTAGGCGTAAAATATTTTACGCCTACTGCATCGAAGAACAATGTTTGAATCTCTATTGTCGAGGCGTAGAACACCATTTTATAGATATTACAAAAATAACTATTTTACACACCGAGAAAAAAATCTCAGGTATGATTATCATTTCTACACGCCGAGAGAAAACTCTCAGGTATGTACATTGTTTAAATTGTCGAAATTTGAATTCAATGTGGCAGACGAAAATCGATGAATTTACAGCTATCAATGTGCATTGAAACCAGGATTTTCTTGCATTTTTATCGGTCATGTGGGATTCTTCATTTTCAATTTCAGAAATTGAAAGTAGTAATATAGTGATGAATCATTTCTTACAAAAACTCGATTGATATATCAAAGTATCCGCTGACATAGAGCTTTTTGTATTGATCAATAAATATGTTTTACGTGATCACAATATGATAGTTTTTAGAGTATGATGTGATTTTCTGCAAAAAATCCTCTTGTAATCAGGGATTCTTTAATGCAAGTTTTGTTGAAAACGGAATCATTTCTATTACTTTTTTAGAATGAAAAAAATCATCATGAGCAATAAAGCGTTTTAAACTTTCGGTGCTCATTTATTTGAAATTACCTTTAGTCGTTATTTAAATGCAATTTTAATCAAACCAATTAAATGAAACAGTCTCAAGAATGGTACACTCGATAATTTTTTTGTCAATATTAAGCATTTTTGCAATTTGGAATGTAACTCAAAAACCAACAAAAAATCTGTATCTCTATCTCTCAATGAGTTAATCAAGAAATTAATATCTACCTTGCTATTCTAATTATCTAAAAAATTAAATTAGGAGAGGCTATATTGAATTTCACGATGAATTCTACCATCCAAACAAATTTGGGCCTTCTATTTGAGATCTCTTTTTATTTGAGTAAGGTTATGAATTCCTGAAAAAAATTCTATTTCACCATTTTATTACACGTATCTATTTCATCGTTTTCACCAAGAACCATCCTTGATAGTACTAAGCCCGATATAATTTCACCTTGGACATAATACAGTTGTAACCTCCAATCACTAAATTATCCAATCAACATTAAACATTGATTAAAATATAGTAGCATATGCTATTTTTTATTCTTGCGAAAAGTTCGAGTATTTTGCAAAAGCCGTGCGATAATATCCAGTACCGCAGTTTCCAATTTAATGGCAATTAACCATGAAAACTAGAACTTTCGCACAGTGTTCGAAAAATAGATTTATTGTTTGACATTCACTTGAATAATGTTTTTTCATTTATGAGATTATGAATTCGATTGATGAATTTTATTTATTTTTATTTCATTATTGTAGAATAAAAACACAAAGAAGTAATGGCGTAAAATTACACATTCATGTTTAAACCCAATTATTTTTGTTTCAAAATAATAATAATAATATTAAAAATATACTTGAAAATTACAAACAACAAGAAGATATATTTTTAGTATATAAGTGAAAAAAAACGATATTCATTATAATTTGAACACCTAATTCATTAAATGTACATATTGTTGTTTAATTTGTAAATTAATCAAAATTGTAATAAAATTTTGAATTTAATTTTTCAGACGAAGTGATATGTTAACCGAAGACAATGACCTGACGAAACCGGCAGGGGTTTTAGACAATACCGCCAACGTGTCTTCGTCAACAGAGGCCTCGATACAGCACCCTCGTACTACAAACAATGGTATACAAAATGCCTAATGTCATTGGCGTAGAAGCCTTCTTTAATCGCGACGTTCGAGTCCGATAACTGCTCGCGTTCAATTATCACGTTTGTTTTATTTTATTACTTTTTTTCCCTCGCACTTTTTATGCACTTTAAAGTCAGTAATAATATTATTATTATAGCTATATTTATATATAGTCTGGATTGAATTGAATTAAATATTAAATAAACTACAGCTTTGGTTGTGATTAAGTTGTACAACAAAATAATTGAATAAATATTGTAATTAAAGTAGCTTGTGTCGCACAAAAGTAAATATGTTTTGACACAAAGTAAGATTTAGTAGTTGTTTTCATCTGAACGAATTGAAAAGTGTTGTTAATTTAAAATGCAAAATAAAAAAAACATAATTACTTTTGAAGAGAACATGTAACTTCATTTTCGATATTTATTTTCTTATTCACTTATAGTTATGTTGATTTATTTGTTCATTATTGTGTATCTTAAATTCAAATTTAAATGTTATGGTTAAGTATTTGATTCCTCTGGCAGACCTGATATTTACCACCTAATCTAAATTCGCAAATTTTGTATTAGGTATTTGGACCAACTAAAAATAATATTGTCGCCTCCAAACTCCTAATAACATAAAATTCCAAATAAATACTGTAGTATTTCTCATATATACCACTGTCATTCATTTTTTTTCTAGAGACCGAAATTAAAAATGAAGTTCAAGATTGCTCCGAAGGTGAAAATGTCCCAAGCGACTTGTACATTGATGAGAATGCCGACGACAAGGATTCGGAGTATCCGGATTCCATCGAGAAAGCGGATTATAGCTCATTCTACGGTGCCAACCAATATTATAATAGGTAGAAATCTTAATTGACTAATATTTACTAATATACGATCACATTTTCTGTCTGTATGGCAGCAGGTTAAATCTATTTTTTTTTATTTAAATATTTTAAAAACTCTTGAAATATACCTGAAATCACCGATGATGTTTTTGGCATTGATTACAATCTCCACTCTAAAAATCTTACAAGGAATTTTGAGTTGGATTTTATTTCAATCTCATTAATCATTGCCACTTCTATGTAGCGAAATTTCACTTTTTTACGGAGAAACAAAAGTTTCTGATCGAAAAAGTGCGAAGAGGATTTCCAGTTACATGACCTATAATATAACAATTGTAGCGCCATAGGCAATTAAACAAAATTAATATTTTGTTCTTTCAACGTGAGTACTCGGCATGTCAAACAAGCAATGGACCTAAAATGCATAGAGTGGTTAGTTTTCTACTACATTACATATTAATGAACTCATTCTGGACATATTTTCTTACAAGTCGAAAGCAAATTCACCACGATAGGCTTCGATGAAGTAATGAAAAGTGCCTGCACCTTGCAGATCTTTTCAGAAATCTTTTCTGTAACGTCTACAAATAATTTTGAGACTAAATTTAAAATAAAATCTAGAGGGATTCAGGAAATTCGATTTTTTAAATTGATTTTCAAGTATAATTTCCGTGATGTCATACGATAATTTAAGCCTAAATCTAAAATGAAATTTCGGGATATTCTTGGAAAACCTCGATTTTCAATGATTTTTTAGACTTACCAGGAGGATTTAAAATACTAATTATCGGTACATCATAAAAACAATTTATGAAAAATGAAAAAAGTCGTGTTTTATATATAAATTTGTTTATATGAAAACAAAAAATGAAATTACTCATACATTATCTATTGTTTATATTTAGAGACCAAAAAATTAAACAAAAATTAAAAAATTTATATGCCGTTACATTGAACCGAGAATATTAAATTTATTTAATTAAATTAATTTTTATAAATTCCACAACGAGCATCAAATCCGGTGACAAACAAGGACCAAAAAAAATTAACTAATTGCATTAACGCGCAAATGTCACTGTTTTATTTTCAATAAAGTATTTCGTATAAAAATCGAAGTTTAAAGGCTTCCTATTAAATCCAAAGTCGCTCTTCACGATCCCGAGGCCAAAATTGAGTTTCAGTCATTAATACGAAGCCAAACTAAAAAAAATCTTCTCAATTCTTTTCGACTACACTAATATTGCAAATGTATTGAAACTATGTACAAATGTGGTCAAAATATATGAATTTTAAGACAAACCATTGGTTTTATACCTCCATATCATTTTAACGACCTCAACATTGCGTCCTCAATGAAAATTTGCTTGAAAATTTCCGTACGGTCTACCTAAAAAACTGTAAGCGTTTTAAAAAAAATACTATAAGCGAAAAGTTAGAATTCATTGAAAAATATAGTAGCATTTTTTTAAAAAATCTTGGAAACTTGAGGAGCGTCCGCGAAAATAGTAGGATAATGTACGTTTCAATTATTTCAACTTGATTCGAAATACTTAATTAAAATTTAAGCAAAAAAGTGTCCTTTGGGTGTTACGTAATTTTTATTCGTTCAGGAAAAAATTCAATACCCATTGCAACAATTTGAGGGTATGGTATTAAAATCAAAAGCGTTGTTTCAATCGGTGCTATATACTTTCAAATCCCTAAGAATCTCAAAATTTTAAATAATGATTCGTGGATATGTCTAAGCGAACATTTCGAAAAATCACGCAATGTGATCCTTTAAAGATGTAATTCGAATATCTATATAAGAATATTGATCTGAAAATGAAATAATATTGTTTTTTTTTAATTGTTCTAAGTAGCTTGTACAATTCACCGACATATGGAAGTACAACGGGTACAAAAGGCTCCTCTTCCATACCAAGTGCGTACTTAAGTTCCTACACAACTCCAAGTTCGATGACGCAGTATTCTTCGTATGCAGGTTATAACAGTAGTACGACGGCGTTTCCTTCCGTCGCGTCAAACATTTCCTCAGCCTCTCAGGTGAGCATTTCTTTTTGATACGTTATTTCGACCTTAGTTGTAATTCCTATCAAATACGTATTCTTTGAATTGAAATACTTTGAGTAAATACCTCGAAATACGTGGTATTTTTCACAATTGGATGACACTAAAATTTTAATTTAAATTCCTCTTGAAATGTGGAATTTATTGTAAAATTAAAATTACTTGAAAAGTAAATCTTAAAAATATATATTTTAAAGAGCTAGTAATGCCCTTTGTCTTAAATTCAAGCTTAAATCATTTTGAAAATTGTAGACAAAACAATATTTTAAACTACCGGAATACATTTTTGACATTTTTGACACCAAAAAAATGTTTGAACAATGCAGAAAGAGCTTATTCTAATTCGAAAATCTATTCATAAACATATGATATACACTGTATTCTGTGCAAATATTTTGTTACATGTAATACTGCTAAAGATAAAAATTATCTGGTAATTAAAGATTTGTTGCAAATAACTGAACAAGTCAAGTATTATTAATCGGGCAGTATTCGGGGAAATCTTATTATTCAAATTTTTGTCATGAGAATTACAGATTTAAAAAACTGGGAATTTGATTCATTTTTTATACTCAACCTGTCAAAATGTAGGTCTTACTAGATTGCAAGAACCTTTATTTTTCGTATAATGGTAAGTTGCGAAATTGCCGAAGAAATTGTCAAAAGTATTGGTTTTATATGAAAAATAAAGTTTGCATACACCCCTGTTGGCATGAGAATAATCACGACAAAATATCCAATTAGCTCTAGATTTTGTGATATTGAAGGTCAAATGGGTGAAAAATCCGATTTCAGGCATTTTGAGATAGCCTAAAAAGATGCCGTTGTTCCACCAGTAAGAGTTAATTCTGATTTTTGTGGCAGAATTCAAACCTGGACGGTTAAATATTGACGTGAACATGGTTTTTTACCAAATTGAAGGTCAAAGGGGTCAAAAATTGCGTTTTTTAACACTTTTCACATCTGCACTATAGAATGCGTTATATATTGTTGGCTACTTTTCGAGATAATCTAAGAAAAAATGTCCTAAAGCATGATTTTTTACACCTTTGATCTTCAATTTGGGCAAAAATTAGGTACAATTCAATATTTTGGGGTATGTATTTTGATTCTGCAGGAAAAATTCTAGCAGAATTGATTCTTACTGGTTGAGAAATAGCATTTTTTTGGACTGTGAATAGAAGATGCGAATTTTTGAATCCTTTGACCTTCACCATCTCAAAAGCTAGAGCCAATTCGTTGTTTTGGGGCATACATTTGGATTCTATAGCAAACATCCTGTCAGAATCGACTGATACTTACCGAAGAACCAAAGTTTGATTGGGCCGTGTAATTATTTCGACTATCACAGAGTTATTGCAAGTAACGGGAATGCCAACATTTAGGCGCTTCTATTTCTGACATAAAAAAAATATCCAGCAATATTAATCGTGGCAATATTAATAAATATTATATATATATGTATATAATTCTGAGCATCAGTTTTCTTGAGATAATTAAGCAATTATTAAGAGATTATAATGAATACAGAAATTGGACTACTCGGCGTATAGCAGTTCGATTTATGGCAATGACAGAGTACCTTTGCAGTATTCCGGATATTATCCTGTGCCTGGCTACCATCCGGCGCCAAGTTCCTTTAACATCAGCAATCTTAATTTTGCAGGTAAGTAACCGTTTATTGATGGGATATTAGTTTTAAAGAACTTCAGGTCTCCTGTTAATAATCAATGCTGCTTGATTCTCTTTGCACTATATATGAAACAAATTGGAAGATCCAATAAGTAATGTTTTTGGCAAAGTAACTGCATTCTACATAAGAATCCCTTGTGTTCACGATAGTTTATCCTTGCATTATTATAATACATTCAATAAATGTAGTATACATATGACGTATGACAATTATATGTAATTACGCTAGGAAAATTTTCAACAAATTGTAAAGATATTATTACTTGGATTGTCTATGGACTTTTAAAAAAAGAAGTAGGATCAAAATTGTCATTAATACGCCAGGAATTGAACCCCGAAACTTCGATTGCTGTAGAATGCGCTCTGGGCATTAATAATTTCAATATCTTTACACCGCCCAATTCTTGCCATTTTATGTGACTCCTTTCATCCCGTGTACAATTTTTCCTATGTATCACATCTACTATAGCATAGCCCCATTTAAACTAATTGTAATACATAAATAAATTATTAGATATATTTAATGCATCGTATATATATATATATATACGCAGTTTGAACCAATTCTTTTTAGAATGGAAATTTTAGAACTGAAAATCGGAAGTTGCCCGAGCTCTGGCTGGGTTTCTCTCAAACTACTGCACATTAGTTGTGCTTAAAAATTGACTATGATCATTTTACAAAAAAAAAATTTGAAGTTTGTCAATAGTAGCACTTCACATACTATTCATTTCGTAAAACATTACTTAGTAGCCTCAGTTGTGTTCTTTCCAATTTGGGCATTTATTGGGATGAGCGTTACAAGCCACATTGGGGCCCAGATGGGCACTAGAGAAATCCAACTGTGGCCTCGCTGGCTCTCAATTAATTTTTCCATGTTGGTAGTATTCACCGATAATGTAACAAAAGTGACTAAGTTTAAACCCCACGTTAATAAATAAATTATTCATGTTGATAACATGTTTGACATCGCGGATGGATATTTTCTAATTAATTGTAATAAATTCGTTCGGCTTATGACCTCCCTCCACGTTTAAACTTGAAAATTTTATATATTGAACACTGTACAATTGTTAATTTCTGGTTGGTTAATTTTAAAACACGGTTTTTTATTTACTTGTCTTTGATATAATATACTGCAAAGTATCTTCTTAATTTATTTCTTTGTTTTATATTTCATTTTTAATTGCTCTATCTGAAATCTACATAAAGTATAAGTTGATCTAAGATACGCATAAAAAAGGAAAACTTTATTATATTTACTTAATATTTGCAAATATTACTCAAATTCAGGTTTATTTCATTACGGAAGCAATATTTATATAATTTATATTATTTCTGCTTTAATTTATTCAGATCATTTAATTTACCGCATTGACGCGTTGAGGGTACATGCCGAAATAACTCCTATAAATATTAATTGTGTAAAATGTTAATATTTATTGAAATAATAAATGAATTTATATGCATTTTTTTAACTCCAGATTCGACAAAGTCTGCATTATCGTTGGATACGTCTGCACACGATGCAAGCGACTTGACCGGAAGGGAAATCGCAACCATTGAAGGCAAGTATAACAAATTTCGCGTACAATATTTGTCAATTAAAAGTGATAATATCGGGTTTCTGTCAAAGTAAAAACCTTTTTTTTTTACAATTCACTTGATTACGGGCTTATCATAATTGATAAAAATGAATTTCGTTCAGAGTTTCACTTAGTTCTCGCGGGATGATTCGTGCATGTTTTAAATAAAAAGTAAAACATAACACCCCTAAAGGTCCGACTAGATTGGATACTAGGTAGAGTGGAAATAATAACAAAAATATTATTATAATTTGGTTCTATTTAAAGAATTAATTTTCCATCAATAATAAATAACAACCATATTAAATGCATGAGACCTAGATGGGTTAGCGAATCAGAGAGAAATGCTGACTAAAACTGTTATGTATATTTGAAATTCTACACTAAGTAATATTAGCATGAATAAATTAAATTATATTCTCGGTATATAACCAATAAATATTTTCATCACAAATATATAATAAGGGACAAGTCATAAATTCATGTAACGGTTAATTGCGACAATGTATTTTATTTTTCAATAAGTTGGAGTCTCGAAAAAAATATACTTTTGTTTACAAATTTTGTTTAAAAAAATAGGGCAAAATTTTGTTTTCCAATTTTCGTTCGTTAAGAGTAAGAATTTACTCTTTCAATAGAGTAGTTCAATGTTCACTCTAATAAGAAGGAATTCTCACTCCCTTATTCAAAGGAATTTAGAGAGTGCATAAAGTTTCAGCGAGTTCGGTTCAGAATTTGATGAGAATTCGCTTACTTCGAAGAGTAAGTTTTTATAGTAGCAAAACATTTCGCGTTGCCACCTAAAAAATGTATTATAGGTAATAATAGTCATACTCCCGGTCAGGTTTAGGTTTTAGTACCTTTCTACAATAAATCAATACATTTTTAAAATTTTCCATCATCAGTCAATTAAGTACTGTACGCACTAGCTGGTCGCGAATTAATTTATTTTCTTTATTTGAAACGCGAAGTTACCAATTGTAGCGGGATCTTTGATTTTGACCATTGAAGCTTGCGGATTTGCAAAGCATTGTTGTACAAACTCGAGTAATATGTCGTTCGCAACACGCATTTGTGTAGCGCATCGATTACGGATCCTATTTCAAATGCGTCACTCGAAGCGTACGCAAAATTTCGGACAGGAAGCGGAAATGCAATCGATAAAGAGACATTAATTGTAGGAGCTGCAACGAAACCCTGCAAGCGCGGAAGACGTCAAAGTGGAAACGGAAACTGTATCAGTTCGGCCGACACGACAGAAGCCGGGCCCGACAGAGTATTCCTTTGGGATCTCGAAGAAACTATAGTATTATTTGATAGCTTGCTGGATGGACAATTCGCAAATACCTACAACAAGGATTACTTGGTTTTGCGACAACTCGCCTGCAGGGTAGAGGGAATGGTTTACACCCTCGCCAAGACCCATTTTTTCTACACCGACATCGAAGTGAGTACTAAGTGCAATTAGTAACATTACATTACGTTGAAATCATCATCTGATGTAACTAGTAACGGTATTGTTTCAATTAGTAATATCAGATCTGATTCATTGTGAATTTTGATGTGGGTAACTCCAGAATATCAATTATGGCACTGATTTTCCTCGGATATCTCAGGATTATGTACTTGACATAACTTTGTTAAAAAAATCCTATTGTAAATTACAAACTCTTTTAATTTTAATCAAACTTACTATAACAGTAAATATTCTAAACCTTGCTTGATACGCTATTAATAAGTTTTAACGTGTTACTACATAATAAAATGCCCATAATTGAATTTAGGAGCTAACTGAAATTACCATTAAGCAATCAAATTATTTTTATGTGCTCAAATTATTAAGCACATAAAAGTATATGTTTTGCACGTTATTTGTGCTTTATCTTTCCACGTTTTGGGCAAATTGTAATACTGAACATTTCTCAGGTAGTACAGTTATAAATATGAATTAATGTGTATTATTAGTATATACATGAAGAGAACTATTGAGTGTTTATACATTGGGTCAGCTTCATCGGAAAAGCGCCAGGCTTTACCGTAAGAAATTACTGTAGCTTCATATTATTTTTCTAACAAATTTCAAGTGATATAGAGTGGGTTTATAATATTTTTGTAAGCTGTATTGTTTGTTTACTTGAGATCCTTGCTCCTTTACAAGACACCCATGTTTTTCCTTAAAGTCTCTTAGAAAAAGTCTACGTGGATCACAAACGAATACTACGAAATATACCCATGGTGTACTAAACCTCCCATAGTGCAAATTAATATCATAACCCTCCTGAGTACTAGATTTTCTTTTCCTACGTGGAAACAATGTAGTTTGGATGAATATGTCCATGCAGAAGAGTTAAAGGAATTTTCAAAGTCTACTTATTTGATCAATGTAAAATTTGTCACGACGCTGGCATGGGATTATGTAGATGACTTCTCTTTGTTTCACTGTTACTAAATTGTGTCTTTACGGTTTAATGTTACGAGTATCCTCTAATTTTCCCGGTTAGCTGGACGATAAAATTAATTATCGGATAAAGTCCGATAGTAAACAAAACTTGTCTAAAAAATTGACGATTTCCGACCCATCAATTATTTTCACAATCTTAAATTGTCAACCTCGCATAACTGAATCTTCACCATTCACTCAAAATTTAGGAAAAGAATGTAATTGAGATGAAGTACCAAACTTACTGTTTTTATGTCAAAAGAAGATACTATTGTTGATTTAGGAGAAAGAAGAACTTGGGAGTATCTGCAAATAAAAGCTTACACTCTAAATTTGTTGGACTGAAACTTTTAATCCATATAGAATTGAAACACACAACCTATCCCTTAGGACTGAAAGTTAAGTCCTATGTATTTAACTAGTATCAGTCCCAATGTTTGGGATGAAGAATTTCAGTCCAATGGCGTGGTTTGAGAATTCAATCCAATTGGGGTAAGAATCGGGTTTCGCACGTTAATGCCAACCGTCAGAAATTATAAGGTCAGAAAGCATATATAAAATCGAATCGACAATCGACAAACGCCAAATGTCATATTATTCATAATTGCTGTGAAAAAAGAAGTTCTATTTTATAACCTCAAATATCGGTTATGTAAACGCGGTTTTCTGACGTGCGAGCTGTAGGGGAGGTTACATAACATAACCTCAAATTCATCTTGTAGAATTGCATTAACTGTCAAATTAAAATAATAATAAAACACAAGCATCAGTTACACAAACAACCGTATACTATTCGTCACTGCACTACTTTACATTTAGAAATGACCATCCTAAGGTATATTTCGAAGGGCGATGCATAATGTACAATGTATATAGCGTACGCAATAGGCACTAATTGGAGTCAGCTGATACATATTTCGCGGTACGCGATATCATGAAAACTTCAGTGCAACTTGGGTGCAAAGGATTATCAGTCTTTCATTGGACTGCCAATTTAGTCCAATAGGACTCACAGCATTTTCAGTCTAGCCAGGATTACCTACTTAACCCCTTTGAACTGAAATTTCAGTCCAACAAATCGTCAAGATTGAATATAATAGAATAATTATAACCTAATTCTGTAAATTCTTCTTTACGAGCCATTCCAAATATCTTAATGGTTTTCTTATCAAGTGCCTTCAAAATTAGCATTAAAATGACATTCCATTGTTAAACTCTTACATAAGTATTATCGTTTCTTTTGATCACAAAGATTTCACTACGTCAAATCTAATTATCAATTATTAAGGTAAAGGAATCAATAATAATGGAATTAATTATTTTAGGATTGCGGCCAGGCTCACATAGACGACGTCTCATCGGATGACAATGGGCAGGACCTATCGTCGTACAATTTCGCTTCCGATGGCTTTCATAGTGAGTCAGCCAATAACGGACTCTGTCTTCCTTCGGGGGTACGAGGTGGTGTTGACTGGATGCGAAAGCTGGCCTTTCGTTACAGAAAAATTAAGGAAATTTACTGCAACTACAGGAACAATGTAGGAGGTTTACTGGGGACACCGGTGCGAGAGCACTGGTTGCAAATGCGTTCGGAAATTGAGAGCCAAACAGATAATTGGTTGACGTCCGCTATGAAATGCTTGAGTCTCATCAACAGGAGAAGTCGGACAGTTAACGTCCTCGTGACATCAACGCGGTTGGTACCTGCCTTCGCCAAGGTCATGCTGTTTGGTCTCGGAGGAGTTTTTCCTATTGAAAATATTTATTCTTCTGCAAAAGGAGGTAAGGGTCGCTATTGTTATTTTCTGATTTTCATGAAGGAAATTTATTTATTCCCTTCGCCTTTATTCTCGTTTATCGGTTTTCAGTAATAAAGAATATGATAATAAAATAAAGAACAATATCGTCGATTAAAAGTCTACACTTTTACTGGTTATTTTTATCAGACGCCTATTAAGTAATTTAAAATTACCTGGACCTATAACCCATTAAGTCCCAAGAAGGCAAAATTTGTATCCTACGTGTGAGCTCAAAAAACTTTGTGAAAAAGTAAGAACATTTTTTGGAAAATATCCAACCATACTATTTTCGGGTACGCTCTACACGATAGAATGGTTTAAAAATTTCAAAACTTTGAAATTGTTGATTAAGAATTTAAACAAAAAAATATGTTTTTTATTTAATCAAAAATTTGAGTGGGAAGACAATTTTTTTTACTGCCGCAAATATGCACAAAATTGCATAAAACATCTAAACTTTTCAACCAGTTTTGGTTTTTTCTCGTACGATTTTTTTTTTTAACAAAATGGCGGCCAAAAAACGAAAGCTAAAACATCCAGCTGTAATTTCACTACTGTTTTTGACGTTTTTTCGTTGGAATCATGTAAATTATTCAATTATTTCAGTAAAAGTATACTTAAATATAATATATTTTTTTAAAATAACTATAAAAAACAAGTCGTTTTTTACGGTTTCTCGTCATTATTTGAACAGGAACTAATGTAATAATCTGAGTATCGTTGATTTTCGAAATATTGGTTGCCATTTTTATGTTTTCAGAACAAATCTTAGTGAATCAAGTAAATCTAATCTTTTTCAATTTTCATCTTTTAGCCGTTATTTTTTTCTAGAACAACGATGACACTTACCGCGTGTAGGTCGATGAATTCAAGTGTCTTCATTTTTTATTTTTTAAAATCGCAAAAACATTATTTTTCATATATTTTTTATAGTTATTATTAGAAATAATATTACATTTAAGTATATTTTTACTGAAATAATTGAATAATTTACAGGTTTCCAATGAAAAAAACGTCAAAACAAGTACCAAAATGAAAGTTAGATGTTTTAGCTTTCGTTTTTGGCCGCCATTTTGTTTAAAAAAATCGTACGGTAAAAAACCAAAGATGGTTGAAAAGTTTAGATGTTTTGTGCAATTTTATGCATATTTGCGGCAGTAACGAAAATTTCCTTCCCACTCAAAAATTTTTGATTAAATAAAAATTTTTTCGAAAACAATGATATTTTTTGTTTAAATTGTTAATCAAAGTTTTGAAAATTTTAAACCATTCTATCATGTACAGCGTATCCGAAAATAATAGGATTGGATATTTTCCAAAAGATTTTTTTACTTTTTTGCAAAGTTTCCTGAGCTCAAACGTAAGATACGAATTTTGCCTTCTTGGGACTTCATGGGTTAAGTTACCTTGCAAAAATAGAAATACGCAAAGACTCTCACTAGTTACAATTTTACATGAGTTTGCCCTTGTTTTTAGTTACCTAACTTTTTAACTATCTTAACCCTTTTCGTTAGTCAGTCCGGTCAGTCCTTTTTTTCCGAAGGGTTTTTTCAAAGTCCCGACTTCAAAACGATGTCTACAAGTTGTAATTTTTGCAATCCCAAATGTAAAAAAATGTGGTTCTTGCGAAGAAACGTCCAAAAAATCTGTATTTTTGGAAAAAGAGTGATCATAACTTTAACATTTGGTGGGTTTTATCCTGCAACGCAATTGGTGGTGATTGCATCAATCAAACATTTCAACATGGTTGAAATATTTTTCAAACGCCAATGAAAAATATGAAGAAATACTTAATATGGGACTAATTAAAAATTAACGGAGCGGAGGGATGTTGGGAGATATAACTTAGTTGGTTAGAGTATTCGACCGGAAATAGAAAGGTCCCAGAGATTGTACCCTGGTATCGGCCGAATGTTCTTCCAAGTTCCCCGTTATTTTTTCCGAATTTTCCACATATTTTCGGGATCTTCGAATTTTTCATAGAATTAACATCTCTAGTCAGTGTGTTTAACATTTTTCTTTAAAAATGTTTTTTCAAAAAAGTCGACAGATGGCGCTTGCAAAATATTTCAACGAAGTTTAAATGTTTGATTGATGCAATCGTCACCAATTGCGTTGCAGGATGAAACCAACCAAATTTGAATTTATTATTTGTAAAATATCATCCTGCAAAAGGATTCTATTTATTTGTATTTGATCATATTGTTTCTTTGAAATCTGCGGATGATTTTGACTGCGGAATACGAACGAGAATGTCTGAAATTATCCTCAAATTCCGTAATTTTTTCTAACGGCATTTGGAACAAAAGTTACGTATGAATTTCTGACTTTTGGTACGAAAAATTTTTCTCCTATTATCCTACTCTGAAATATACACTAATTTTATCCATGCATCGTTTAATGCATTTGATTTTCAGGAAAGGAAAGCTGCTTCGGACGAATAATTGCTCGATTCGGTCGTAACTGCACATACGTTGTCATCGGTGACGGACCGGAAGAGGAGGCCGCAGCCAAAGTATACGGATACCCTTTCTGGAGAATAAAAAATCATTTAGACATACAAGCCCTATACATCGCCTTACAATCGGGCTATCTATAACCAGGAAGAGAGTGACTCCATTCACTACAAACGATCTGTGGGTAGTCGCATCTGTTAAAATGGTGACAACATCGTTACGTTAGACGTTAGGCGTCTAAGGTGTTATTGAAATTATTTTCTATGCAAAATACGAAATCGATATGTGAAAATATCCATCTCTCACTTTACCTCTCCCCGAAGTAAGAATTTGAAACTTCATGGCGAATCGCGAGAATCGGTTGCAGATCATTTTATAAGCGACGTCAACGTGGCTGAGCTAATTTAACATCGTATGTAATACATTTATGTACATGGACATTTCCACAAGGTGTCAATCTTTAAACCTTCATTGTCATTAAAAATGTATAGACTTTTGGAATATCATTTAATTATAAAAAGTTCGATAATTATTACGAAAAATACCATTTCATTTGACTCTTTTCCAGTACATAAATTCTATCCATCGACGTGCAACATAACGTGGAAATGTCCATACGTGACCGTGTGTCCTGCGTGTACACGAGTGGTGTAGCACATGACCGTTTAAGGGTGGGAATGCGTGAGCAAGCATGTGTATCAAGAGCATTTTCGAGAAGATTCCACATAATTTTCCAATCAAAACGCACATTCTTTTAATTGCATTGATTCTCGAAAATGCCATTCGATACACATACGATAACACCCGTATATGTAATATATTACTGATCAGTAATGATCGATTGACCGGCACTTGAAAGTGATAAAAATTGAAAGTAACCTTTTTGAACCTCAATTATACTGTAAAAATGGTAGTGAGCTTGTACGTTTTTACGTTTATTTGAAAGGTCGAATGTAACAAAAAAAATATGTCATCCTGAAATACGTATTTTACTTAAGCTGTATTTTGACGTTTACACCTCGAATTTACCGGTGCGGTGAAACCCATGATTTCCGAGTGCAATCTGACGAGATATTCATTCCGTACCAACGCTTTTTATGTAGTTTAATTCGCCACACATTCCGTGCGAACCCAGGCGGAAATAAAAATGTGATAAAACGCAATGAATTGTTAGAAAAATGTAAAAAATCGTAAGAGAACTTTTTCGTGGATTTTTGATGTCTTTTACGTTTTGTTACGTGTCGTTAAAGTGTAACAAATTGTAAGAAATTGAGAAAATCTTGCATAAAATCGTTTAGGAGGAAAAATGATTCTTTTTTTTCACATTAATTTAAGAAACAAGAATAGTTCATAAAATGATTGTATGGGACTTTAAAGAGATATGTAATAAAATACCTGAAAACGTAAGAAAACATGATAAAACGTAGGAAAACGTAAGAAAATATTAAAATTGACGAAAATTTACATTTTTTCACGTTTTCGTATGTTTGCTGACATTTTTATATTTCTGACTGGGAAAAAGTATTATGAAACTGTCGACTGAAAATGTGTTTCAGACAATATCCATAACCTTTGAATTACACAGGACCACAACAAAATTTGTTCGATTTGACATTGAAACGCGACTAGGCGATTCTTATAGATTTTGGCCTCCTGAATTCGAATCAGTGGACAGAATTTGTCCTATACGTCAGTGTTTGGGACTATACTTTGTGTCGCGGTAATAAAATAAGTCTCTTGGTTTTATAAAAAATGTGGACTGTATTTCGATCGATTATATATAATATAGTTTCACGTGTGTTCCGATCAACGGTCGTTCTTAAGAGCTTCTGTCCTCGCTTGGACATATACGACGCACGATGTACTTCGCACATGCGCATTGAAATCGATTCAAAATGAACCGAACAGTCGGGGTTTTTTTATATTCTCGGTTTTAATTATATAAATTGCTTCATTTGGTCTTTAAACCCTCCTTACGATCGACACGAGCGTGGTGTAAGGATAAGGACCCCGAGGTTCGTCAGTTCCTTAGTATTTTTTGACTTCAAACCCACCTTACGATTAGCACGAACGGGACAATCTCATTGTGTTTGGGTCACACTAATCTGTTTGGACATAAGCTGGACTACAAATGTCATCATATTTTTTGAATTTTGTGAGATCGCACTTTTTGGTCTTCAAACGACCTTCTTAATTATTTTCGTCTGTGTGATATTTTTTCATCCCTCTTTAGACACCAACAGTAATCTGCCAGCATATTCTCATTCCATACACCTTCATACCTCTTCTCCATTTCTTTGAGATCCCAGATTTTCAGGGAAGTAGTCTAGATGAGAATGCAGAAAGTGAAGTTTAAGATTCATTAAACATTCTAAATTTTTTAAGTTTTCAAGCAATTCATTAACAATGATTTTATAATTTTCGTCCTTATTATTGTCTAGAAACTTATTCACCACTTCCCTGAAACTATTCCAAGTAGCAGCTTCTGTCTCAGTCATTTTCCCTTGAAATTCTTTATCACGCAAGAGAGTTTTGATTTGGGGCCGACAAAAACTCCTTCTTTATTATAAACTAAAATCTACAATAATTCTGATGTGATGAAGGAATTCCATGCGGGGATTTGAAATCAGTGCGCCAAAAATTAAACAAGAATCACCTAGTCAGCTTCATTATGTGATCAGATCGTTGTTTTATTTACTGATTTAGCAAATACGCATAAAAAACAATTTTTTACAATTCTAACCTAAAAAATAAAATAATTCTGATGTGATGAATGAACTCTGTGCCAGGATTTGAATTCAGCGTCAAAAAATAAAAGGAATCACCAAGTCTGGTTTCATTCTGTGGTCGAATTGTTGTTTTATACAGTTATCTAGCAAATATGCATAAAAAATCATTTTTTTACTCTTAAAACCTAGGATATAAAAAACCCTGACGTATAGGACAAATTCTATCCACTGATTCGAATTCAGGAGCCCATAATCTATAAGAATCGTCTAGTCGCGCTTCAATGTGAAACCGGAAAATTTTTTTTGTGGTCCTGTGTTATTTATAATTTTAAGTAAATTAAGTAACCAATGGAATGCACGGGTTAAAGAAATTATGTCGCAATGTATATTGTCCCCACTAATTGCACACATGATTGTGTACACAGAGACGTATGTCAATGACGTAATGAACATTCGGTTATGGTATAGGAAAGTTTTATTTTTTAATGTAATCGTCAACATACCTTCTACATCCAAAACGCATTTTAAACATCATCGCAACAGTTTTGTTCAGTCGTGGTTCAATAGTTAGGATAATGCTGGTTTTTGCACGCTCAGTGTAAAAGAAACATGAAAATGGACATTTCGAAAATATTGGCTTTATTTCAAACGCACAAACTAGTCAAAAAACGAAGAAAGAAAAGTAAAAATTAACGCTACGTGCTCTTTCACGTCTTATAGTATTCGTTTGTTCTTTTATTCTTATTTATAAACTAGTTAATTATTACGTGCAATTTGAAAATATTTCAACGAAAATGAAATCAATTCACAAAGAGTTAAGCAACATTTTTACAGAAATATGTCCGAAGAGGAAATCAATATCGAGCGTGAGTGTAAACAAAAAAAAGAACGCAACGATATGCAATCAACGAAGCGAAAGTTCGTTGGACATCATAGTACTTCATGCATTACATGTCTTGCAAGAAGTAATTGCGTCATTATTCTATAATAAGTCGATTTGGGCGACAATTTTTTTACACTGCCCATTCTTGTACAGCCTACTTTACGGTTCATTAAAAACTTTTGTGTTTGCCAAAACGAAGTAACGAAACTCACCTGTTTTATGTTTTCATTTTAAGCTGTCTCGTCCTTACGCAGGTAACTTATTTTATTAGCCTCGTAGCAAATCGTAGAAAAAATAAATTATCTTCTGTTTTTACAATCACGCACGTAGACGTTGTTTCATTTCTAACAATGTCTCTGTAAACTTCAATGTTAATGAAAAATCACTTATCTACTCATCGAAACCAAGTAATTATGCAATAATAGCATATGTTGGAGTATCCAGTACGCCACAATTATTATCTTCTTGTGCCATTAAAATATAGCCATCATTTCCCCAGTAGTTTGACCATGAATTCTTGACGAGCCAATAATCCTTGCCGTCCATCTTTCCATAACCGACAGCTAAGACAGCATGGTCCAAGGCATCCTCAGAATTCTCTGTAAATATATAACATATAGTGGTTTAATGCTAGTAAGACTGTAAAGTCGTAAACAATTAACGGTTTACAATGTTTAATAATGCGAGCAACAAATTTCATACACAACTTTATGCCATAACAATATGAATATATCAGGGTAAGATCAAATATGACAAAATTGTTCACTACACAGCTTAAGTTATACATTCCGGGCAAGCAAGATGGCGACCCTCCGTGAGTCATACTTTTTCCTACCTCCACATCTACACTTTGCCCCCTCATTTTCGGTTACCATGTATCCTATCTTTGATACACGATCCAACAAATTCGTCATATGTATATACAAGAATATATACAAGACCAAAAAAATTGGAAAGGGGGTTATGAGGAATGTAAGTTCTAGAGGACAGCCGAACGGGGTATTATATATGAGGAGATAACTTAAGAGAGGGACTGCGTCATGTATACATACAAGCATACATTACCCACAAAAGTAACCGGAAATAGTAAAAGGTGTTGGATCTAGGAATGATTTTTGTCGACTTCAAAATAGGCTACACCCAATGCAATACCAAAGTACCAAAACATAACGGAGTGTTCCATACACAACCCTATTGAAAAATATGACGTCCGTTATGACGTTCATAATTGTAACGTCAAATGTTACGTCAAATGGTACGTCACATTGGGCGTCATGAATGACGTCTCAAATTGGAGTAACATTCATAATATCCTTAGACGTCACTTAGGACGTAACATTGGACCTAACTTTGAACGTCATTTTTTATAAAAGAGAATTTTGCTTATACAAACGAGCAACTGAATGTCGCTTCGTCCAAATCGATTTATTTATCTATTAGAATACTTCACGGACGCATTTGAAAAATAAGCCGCAGAGCGCGGATCTTATGTAAGTAATACTCGGATCTACAGCACTGTCGGGAATAATTGCGTATGATAGGATGAATCCCTGAAACGTATTACTCGATGCACCACCATGCGGAGTTCGTTCGAACTATGCGTGTTTTCGTTTCAGCCCGATCATTCTTACTCGTTTCCAGTAGACGTTTCGAAAGAATTCCGCATGGTGGTGCATCGAGTAATACGCTGCAGGGGTCCATCCAATAATATGCAATTATTCCCGCCAGTGCTTAAGGCCAGAGTAGTACCTACATATGATCCGCGCTCTGGGTTGGTGTTTAGTTGTACGTAATTGCCAAGGTTCGAATGTCTGTGTGCGCTTCAAATGCGTCCGTAAACTATTGTAATAGATAAATCAATTGATTTGGAAGAAGCGACATTGAGTTGCTTCTTTGTATAAGCAAAACTCTCTTTTATAAAAAATGACGTCCAAAATTTCGTCCAATGTTACGTCCTAATATTAAGTGACGTCTAATGATGGTATGGATGTTACTCCAATTTGAGATGTCTTTTATGACGTCCAATGTGACGTACCATTTGAGGTAATATTCAACGTAACATTTCACGTCACGATGGACGTCACAACGCACGTCATTTTTTACAATAGACATGATCCTCCAATTCTTTAGCGTATTTGTCATGATGCCATCTATCGCACAAAAAAGGGACCGATACGAAGCGCAGTATTGCAATGAAATTAATCGTATGAAGCGTGTACAACAGACACTTTATATATGTTCTTTACACATACCAGAAATGTACAATAAACAACCTACAAGCGTGAATTTGGACATTCAGAACAGAAATGAATCGTACGCGAAGAAAATAACTGATCAGAAACAGTACAAACATTGCCTTCGCAGTCTGTAAAGTGGTTAAAGAAATGAACAATCCTAAAACCGATTCCATTTCAAATCGGGCAGGAGTAAAATGTTGACATCTCGAAAATTGTTTTCCATGAAATATGTTGCTCTTTAGGACAAATAAGGAGACCGGTATTTTTTTGTTTCAATAAATTATTTCTTTTTCCAGAGTTATGCGCAATTTAAAATCAGGAATAAAAGAAGTCCAAATAAGTCCAAAAAATGGGTTATAAAACTTAAAAAAAAAAGACGCTGTGTTTTTTAAAGTTTTTAATATTTTACTATTATTCCTCATGCATATGATTGTGTTATTGGTATTTTATCGATATTCAATAATGAAATTGACAAAAAATGAAAAATAAGAAAATCGCGGCCATTTTTTAAAAAAACTAAAGTCAATTTTCTCAAAAACATGATCTTTTTTTTCTTCCTTTTTTTACAGATTACTGGTAATATTGGTAACATTATCCGAGTGGTGTCATGTGCGCTAATAGACGCTACTCAGCTGCAGAATTTTTAACTTCCCGGTCTACACGGAAGTTATTGAAATGACCTCGAAAATGGAAAATGCTAATTTCATGATATCTCCACGTTTTGTGACCACCAGAAGCAAACTGACACATTTTTAGAGAGATGTCTGTCTGCGTGTGTGTGTGTGTGTGTGTGCGGATGAAAACCAAATTTTGTCCAACGATTTCTCTTCAACGGATGAAGCAAATTGATTAATTTTTTTTTTAACGATGCGTCCTGACCTAACTTCGTGCTGATTAGATTTTGAACATGATCGGCTGAGCGGTTTTCGAGTTATTAAAAAAAAAAAGTAGTAAAAATAGTATAAATAACGTGAAAAAATGATATTATTTAACAAATTCCGTCATTTTTCGTGAGGAAACTGTTGATGCGCGTCAAAAAACTGAGAAATAAAAAAGCCGACAAGTAAAAAACCGACATATTAAAAAGCCGACACGGTAAAAGTATTATTCTCTTTACAATATGCCGATTTTTTAATTTGTCGGCTTTTTTAAGAAATAATGGGTAGATTTCGGAAATAGGACCTCTCTATATAACGCAAAATATGGAAAACGTACGTGAATATAGCCAGTCCGTTAAATAAACCGGAATAAAATACGAGAGATTGATCGGGAAGTTATTGTTTCGACTCGCTAAGGGTCACAACCGCTTTATTTTTTTTGTTTTTAATTTAAAGTAGAAATTTTGTCAGGATAGGACACATTTCATTTTATCTAAATTATTTCAAAAAGGGAAAACGTCAAAAACATGACATGCAATAACCAGACATCTCAAAAACCCGCCACTTCAACAAACCGATATTTCCCTGACTTTTGCCGTATCAGTTTCATTTTTTTCATTTTTTGTTATATATTGTCACGTTTTTGAAGTGCTAGGTTTGAACATGTTGGGTTTTTGGTATGCTACCTTAATATATTTGTACATTATCTTTATCTCAAATATGTTGTTAATATAATATTTTTCAATTCACTAGTAACTTTTTAATTTGAAATTTAACGTAATTCACGGCATACGTTTTTCTTTATTTAGTTAATTTGACTCAAAAACCTGAGGTGCAAAAATTGGACTCCTCAAAAATCTGACACTTCAACAAACCGACATTTTCATCACTTTTGACGTATCGGTTTTATTCAAGTTATTTTTCATATATTGGCGAGTTTTTGAATTGTCAGGTTGTTGCATGTCACGTTTTTGACGTATTTATTCCCTTTTTGAAATAATTTAGATAACATGAAATATGTCCTATTCTGACAAAATTTCTACTTTAAATTAAAAACAAAAACAAAAATTCTGCAACCGAGTAGCGTCTTTTAGCGCATATGACACCACTCAGATATTGTTACCAATATTACCAGTAATCTGTAAAAAAAATGGAAGAAAAAAAAGATGATGTTTTCGATAAAATTGACTTTTTAGTTTTTTCGAAAAATGGCCGCCATTTTGTTATTTTTCAACTTTTGGCAATTTTATTATTCGATATCGATAAAATACCAATAACACAATCATATGCATGAGGAATAATAGTAAAATATTAAAAACTTTAGAAAACACAGCATTTTTTAAAGTTTATACGCTATTTTTTAAACGGATATTTTTTTTTCGTTCCTGATTTTAAATTGCGCATAACTCAGAAAAAAAATTTTTCTTAGACAAAAAAATACGGGTCTCCTTATTTGCCCTAGTCTCAACATTTTACCCCTGCCCGATTTGAAATGGAATCGTTCTAAGTTAAAGCTTCAACGGGTGAGCAGTATTAATAATCTAAGATATTTCTTTCAAAGCTAAATTTATACGTGCATGCATATTTTGCATCATGCGTACGTTATGCAAAAAATAGTTCCCAGTGTAACAAAAATCTGTCATCTACTTGTCACAGTGAACTTCAAGCATTTCTTGGTTAATCTAAAATAGCGATTAAAACTGCTATTTGGGTGTGATTGGTATATGATTCAAGATCACAAAACCATTCTTAATGAAATCGTAACTGAACCCGCTTTCCAGAAAATGTAATATTACAATTTCGAAAAATGAAAAATATACGAATATTTAAAATGTTTTCGAGAACACATTCATGTAGATGAAAAAGTCCTTTTATGGCCTAAAAATCTTAAATTGTTGCCCAAAAATATCAAGGGGAAATATTTGAACGAAACGCATGCCCCAAACTTTTGCAAGGAACGGACTGATTAAATGATTCTGAGATTTATGGAAGCAATGATTTTCTACAGATAGTTCCATTTATATCAGTTTTCAAAGCCATGAGCAATGTGGTTCAAGATTGTTTTTTCAACGTCAGAAACAAGTAACAATAATTTGGATAAGCATATTCGTGAATTAAATAAAATATATAAAAGTACAGTAGTGTCCGAAACTTTAAAAATGCACGCAATGTTTTGGGTAACAAAGGGTTTGGATTATTCTTGTTCTTGAAATTTTGGGAGCGTCGCAGAATCAATTTGATGATAGATCCAACCTCTTCTACCAGATTAAAAAGGGCTGTTGTTGAATTTTCCTCGCGACATATTTAATTAATAATCCAAAAAGTTCTAGATTTCAAGTTTGTCTCTAAGCAATAACAAAATTTAAAAAAAGATGATTAAAATAACCAAAAACAAAAAAGATTAGATATATACACTGGCGCCAGCGTAAACGAACATATACGAAAGTATACGGGAAAGGTTATTTTGAAAACAAGGATCGTATAACTTAAGACGTTGACAACTGTATATGCTGTAATATATATACATATGTATGCTACGTAATAAGTAAATGAGAAATATGTATTTTAAAACAAAATACTTACTGCACTCAGGATTGAAATATACACCATTTGAGTAGAACGAAAATGCTTTATGGGCCGCATCAATGGCCACTGAAATGGGACCGTGTTTGGCAATGGCGATTTTCAACGCATTTGCATCGTGTGGTTTTACGTTAACGTATCCCTTCATTTTTGCCACTTGCGTTACATTTCCTATGTGACAATAACCATCCTGAAAAATTATTAATTTTTCAGTTGTATTTCACTCTTGTAATATAAATATTATATCTTTTAACTTAAAATTTACAAAACGCATGAAGCATGGATATACTTATTTTTTTATTATAAATATTACTATGAAGATTTAACGTTTTTTAACAAAATATCTAAATTCACGCATACAGAACGCTTAGAGAATGTTCAAGATTCAAACAAAGCGAGAATTTAGGTGCAACAAGTATACGGTACTCGCTTTTTTACGATAAGTGGTGCATGTCTATTATATAATAACTAACTTTATTAACAAATTATTATGAATATTAATATTCAATGGTATAGAGAGGGTTGTTAGGTTTTTGTATCAATCTAGCAAATTCCAATATGAAAACTAAATCTACATTATATGAACACGAATATATCATTTATATATTCGTAAAACAAACATAGCTTGTGCATTTAATTTAACTAGTTCTAAGTTAAATTTACTAACAAGTTTTATGTAATAGATTATTCTTATCAAATGGTTTGCAACTGCTTAAAAGTAGATATTTTTATTATTAACATATATTATAAAATGTAAGGTGATAAAATAAAGGCCATTACGGTTCCGATCGTATTATATGTTTTGCCAATTTATTTAGCAAAAACATCTCATGCCCAACGTTTCGACTTAGTTACAAGTCCTCTTCAGGGGCTTCTGTTAAAATTAACATCTTTTAAGAATCTTTTAACAGAAGCCCCTGAAGAGGACTTGTAACTAAGTCGAAACGTTGGGCATGAGATGTTTTTGCTAAATAAATTGGCAAAACATATAATACGATCGGAACCGTAATGGCCTTTATTTTATCACCTTACATTTTATAATTTATAACAATCGGTTCATAATCAAGAAGATCTTTCTTACAATTAACATATATCTTCCAATATTTTAAATCTTTATCCGTTGATTGAGATATAAACGATATATGGGCAAATTCACAAAACTTTTGACTCTGTAAAAATAACATAAAAATAAAAAAAAAAAGAGATTACACTTGCCAGCTTTGGTGAACACTTGTAGTTACCATACGAGATGAACATTTAATGTTCTTTAATCGTTTTAAGGTTGGGGCGCATAATTTATGACGTCATCAACGTCAAAAATTGTCCCTGATCTTGTACGTACATCCGTCTGCCTGTTGTTTGTCCATATGTGCGCAGTTTTTTTTATGTACACTTGTATCTCACGAATAAAATAGCGTATAAATAAATGTCTTTTTCTCAACTTCGATCTGATTAGATTTGGAGTCGGATTCACAAAAAACGAACTCAACTAAAGGCCGCAGGATCGAAGTGACTGCTTTCACTTTAAAATACCCTTAATTTAGGCCTGATGAGGTCATATGAACCACAGATTTAAATTCAACGGTCGCCAAAGCGTATAAGTATAGTGCTTTACCCCCAGAAAACAGGTTTTATTTCTTTTTTTAGAACTAACAAAAATTGAAAATAATCTTAAGCTATTTCCTTCTGATGCGTGCACGGAATTTTAACGCGCCTTTTTGTCTTTAGTTAGGCACATCGAACACTTGAATTTACACTTGGTATGAACTGAAAATATTTAGTAGTTTTCGTGTGCTATTAAAAAATCGAATTGTTGCAATTGTTTACGATTTAGACTATGACTTTATAATGGATGCTGTACACACATTACTGATAGCACACTTATCGGATTATGCACAAAACATTCCATTTTCTATAGAAATAAAATGACTTTAAACAATTTGTTGATATCTGAAAGGGCGCACAAGTAAATCTCAAAACACTGTTGAGAAATGAAAAAAGAAAAAATTGGTACGCATGTTTGAGGCCTAGTAACTTTTCAATAAACATAGGCACATATATGAGTTACTACGAATAGTTATACTATACTTATGACTATCTGAAAAACTGAAGAGTATAACAAAATTCGAAGGGGCGTCCAAAAAATATAATTAAGAGTTGAGAATTTTTCGAAAACACGCAGCCATTTTCACAATTTTTCATTCTTTCTTTATTTGTTATAACTTTATTGAAGGCATTTTGATACATCTAATTAAACGAGAAGTTTGTTATATAGTCCTAGAAAGTGGACAAAATAATGCGGGTGTATGGCGATATGAGATGTAGTATTATTTGATAATTTGTAACGCCACGCTGAAAGTTAAAAGTTCTGTGGATTTGCCCATATGTCATATTCCTCTACTTTCTCCTCATTAAAAAGACTAATACTTATTTCAACTCTAGTCTTTAATTTCCATTCTTTTATCTAGGTTAAGTTAACCCTTTTCATCTCAAGTGTCCGGGATTTGGACAGAACTTTCAACGCTGTAATTTTTGTTCCAAACATCGTTAGAAAATATTAAAATAACTCAAAATCGATAGAATTGGAAGTCCTCTTTCAAATGCCGCAGTCAGAATCAGCCGGCAATTTCAAAGAAAAAAGTTATGATAATTTTTTGGAAAAAATCCTGATTTTTTTGACGTTTCTTGAAGTTACGATATATTAAAGTACGTTTAAAACATATTAAAACCTTTCATGTCTATTCTTCCTTTTTCACGTCTTAAAACTAAGTTTCGATGAGAAGTTAGGGAAAGTGATTAATCGAACACGGCGCAATAGACATACTGATTGAATAGTGGACCGAAAGTTTCGCAAGGTGCAAAACTAACTTTAGTAGTCGAGTTATATCAGTCTTCTGCTAGAGCCGATAAAGTGAAGTATATAGTGTTGGGAAAACTATGCGGAAAATATAAAGCATACTCTAGTAATGAACTCGGTTTCCTAGAGTAAAATGCAACCCGTGATTCATCCAAAACATTTTTGAAAGGTTCAAAAATCAAATAATTAAACCAAAATATGACCTTAGAATTTAGCTTACAGTAAAATGTAAATATTATTTATGAAAATAAAAATTGACATGTTTCATACCTGTCCAAGATAGCCTCCGTATTCATCTTCTGTAGGCAATCCACCATGTTTTATAATCCATTTATAAGAGCGGAAATCTTCTCCTCCATCACAGCCATTATTGCCGAAACCCCATGAGCAATCGATAAGAGCCTAACATGAATAAAATATTGACAATCTTGAAACTGACGTTTAATTGCATTATACTGATATATGTAGAATGATAAGCACCTGTTGCGATAATCTCACTAGCTTCTTGTATTTCATGAAATAAGCACCTTCAACAGCACCAGTCGTTCCAAAACTCCAACAAGATCCGCAAACTGACTGATCTAAATATTAAGTAGCGGTTATTAAAAGATGTGCCGTATGTCAAAATTATTTAATTGAAACAAACAAAATTCGGGGTATGATATACGAGGGACATACTTAGTTTGAAATATTAATATCAATATTAACATTTAAATGCATGATCGAACGTAATATAAACGCTGGATTTTGTATGAAGACGTAATATATCATCTTATGTTAAATTCCGTATATTCTATAGATTCAATATGTGTTAATATTCAATTATTATTTAATAAAATCATTACTGCCAAATGTGGATAGCATAAATCTAGTAAACTTGCCTGTGGAAAAGAAAAATTAAGGGCTGACTAATGTTTCTAAAAATAATTTGTCTTTCAAAAAAGATTTCTATCGACTCTCATTATATATAACATACCATTTTTACACACATTCTTAAAGTTATTTCATATGGAAAAAAGTCGTGGTACTATAGTAATTTTGTACAATTCTACTAGATAATTGTAATAGCGCGATTGAGATAATCTATAAAGGAAGTATGATAAATGGTAGAGATGTGATCTTCTGTTTGACTATACAGCACCTATTGCTTATATCTAGATGTTCGTTGAATTAGGAAAACTGAACTGGACAAATTGTATAATAATTTATTATATGTCAGAGTAAGAAGTTATCTTCCAGTTTAGGAAGTTCCCAAATTTAGGATGTAATTTGGATGTTTAAAACAATGACGAATCAAAAAGTTGTGTGCAATGCCATTATACAGACCCGAGTATCAACATAATATTTATGCAGTTGCTCGTACGATAGTACGTATTTTATGCAATATCAGGAGTTAAGGTGGTTGGTATGGTACGTTCGGAAGTCGAATTATGTTGTTTTATTTGTGTACGATACTTGACAAGATTACGTTTATTTCAACAGATGACATCTTCGAATTTAATTCGATGTCTATGATTTTTCGGAAGTCGAATAATGGCTTCTACCCTGTACGATAATGAACTTTTGACAACAATTTAATTAAAGTTCTCTTATCTAGAGTAACCAATCGATCTGATTCTTTCTCTCGAACATTTATTATAAATTTGTCTTTAATCGACATTAATTTTAAGTAAATCTATTTGTTAATTCTGTACAAATCTCGCATATAAAGACTTGAAAAATGCCATTTTACATAAGACACTATGTTAATAGGCACAAAATGTTTTTCATAATTTCTCGACACTGAGGTATCCAAATGACTGAACATTTCCAGGGAATTGATTTTATATTCATATTAACATTTAGTAATTCTTTCGTCAGAATCTGTTTGTTAATTCTTAACCGTACCAACCTCCTTAACCCTTTCACTGTGGACTACGTGTATACACATAGTAGACTAAGTGGGCTCTCATTGTGGACTACGTGTATACACGTAGTTATAAAAGATTTAATGAATAGAGAATAAAACATAACGCCGGTATGTAGCTGTTCATTTATTCTCTGTTCATTAAATCTTGTATAACTACGTGTAACACGTAGTCCACAGTGAGAGCCCACTTAGTCTACTACGTGTATACGCGTGGTCCACAATGAAAGGGTTAAGGACTGACTACCTTATAACCAAATGAAAACTCACGTCCATAACAGGAGAAATTATAACGAGAAATAAAGCACATAGAGTCACGATGTCACTTGCCGGTAACAAGCCTAACTAAAACTACACTCAGAAAAAAAAGTAGTTGAAATGACCATTTTTTTACTACGAATAATAGTGGGAAATGAGGACTACGCATGGTAATAGCAAAGTTTAACTATTGTTTCATGATTCTAAAAGTTACTTATCATAATAGACAAATAGACTCAACTATTTTGAAATAGTCAATTCAGAAAATTACTACCTTCACAGAGAGAAATTGCACAAGAAATTGTCATCAAAAGTATAGAAAAGAGTCAATATTTACTTTTTAAAAATATCAGTAAAATTCGTTCTCTGTTTAAGATAAACAAGGAAACAAAGAGAAAAACCAAAAATTCAACACTGCACTAAGTTTATGAATGTCACACTCTAGCCAGTTAAATCATTCTGATTTCTTTGCCGTCGTGACAAAATCCAACACTAATTAATATTTAGTAGTTTCAAACTGGTATAGATATAAATATTAATATAGATTTTAATTATCATCAGTTACCTTTAACAGGAGTGACCGCACCGAATAATCGCCAGTCCATGCTTTCGGGTATGTTATCCTTTTCCTTTTCTACATCATGAGGGAAGGGACTTCCACCATTATTTGCAAAAGGAATAGTATACTTCTTGCCACGTAGTGCTTTCATTTCCATATCACTTCGATCGGCAAAATGATTTACATCCACTCGATATCCTAAATTAGCACGATTTGTCGAATGAATGAATCTGAAAATATCAGTTAATAACGTTTTTTCAGATATATTCCTCTGATAGTTATGTTCACAATATTTTAAATATACCTCAAGTTTTGTCTAAAATGTTCTTTTCGTTGCTGGTGTTCTATTTCATTTACATAATCTTTCTTATGAGTATGTTTGAAGTGATCGAAAGCATCGTTCACATGATCATCGTAATTATGGATGAATTCTCGCATCGGGTTGAAAGTATATACATGTCTGTCGCCAGGACCAGGAAATTCGACGCAAGTTAAATCTGAACAAGTAAAATAACAATTGTCAATAAAGTAACATAACTTATTTTGAAGGCATATACTTACTGTCCGTGATTTTGAAAACATCTGCACTAGGTTTGTCGAACGAGAACCAGTCATATTCCAAATAATAGTGATCATAGTGAGAACCAAGAAGAGTATTGAAGCCGCGCATTTCATACCTAACAGGTATCGGTTCTTTCACTAATGGAGTCGTTGGCGATTTCTGTAAAATTGTTTATTTATCTTTTATTATTAATGGTTTATTGTTAATATTTTACTATAAGTGGAAAGTTTCTCGAGTGCCTTCTACGTTCCCCGCGTAAAAAGGATAGGATAGAAGTGCTCAAAGACTATTTGTTTAGCACCACTGTTATATTTATTTCACTTTCGCTTAAATATTAAAAGTCAAGTCAATGGACATGAAAACCAAAAAATGCTGTGCAGAAGAAACATCATCAACAGGTACCAAAGACAATATTTTCGTGTAGATATATTACAGTGGTAGAAAATACACAAGAAATCAAAAAAACATTAGTTATACCTTATTTCAAAATGAATTTTAAAATATTTATATACAAACCTTATAACGAATCCAAAGTGTATATTTGTTTGTTTTCTCTCCTATGGTTTCCACGAGCCTCCATTTTTCGCACGGTAAACCATTAATAATATCTTCACCGATGCACTAGTAACAATTAGAAGATTATTAAAAATTAGCATTCGTACTCATTCCACGTCAGATCGGTAACTTTTTTCACACAATTTTTAATTTTAGTTTTATCATTTGTGTATTGTTAGTACCTGCATAAGAAGTATTCTTTACTATATAAAACATTTTAAAATCGAACGTAGTAAGAGTTGCGAGGATATTTAGGAAAATTGAATTTTTTGTTCTGACAATTTAATTTATTTAAGCGCAAAAGTATTGTCACAGAAAGGAAGGAGCCTTTTTAAAATTACGAAAAAAATTCATAAAAAAGGTTTAATATATACCCTTTATGGCAGTATAGTTGAAATTTTGGCTCTGGATCGGTTTACAATCAAAACATCGACCTGAAAAGTCCCCTGAGCAACATACAAACTGCATAACACTGGAGGCTTATTTTATTCAAATTCAACCTTGATTATCTCGCTCAATTTTGGTCAAAATAAAACTTTTCTTATGAACAACTGAATGATCTACAAGATGCATTTTTCAAATTCATAACATCTCAATGTTAACTACAAATAATGACCGAAAACTGTATACAACGTTTCTACGTAGAGAATCTTTTAATTTTTTAAGTATTTCACAAGAATCTTTGAGATATGTGGTCTTGTCATCATCTTCGAAATACGAAAGATTACTGGAATTGAATAAATCCTCATCTACATCAGAATAACCAGAATCATTTGGGGAGAAGGTATAACAATGTACGAGAGATTCGTCATAGCTATTATCTTCCACAATCGAATTTTCAATTAAGTTTTGTTTCTTGGCAGTGGGAGGAAAAAAGACTCTTGAGTGGAATTAATTGATATTAAATTTTTATGAATTTTTTCATAATTTTAAAAAGGGTCCTTTTCCTTTGAAAAGTGTTAATTAAAAACTCTAAAACGATTTTTTAACGTCATCCTGTAACAATACACGAAAATGGATATTTTCACGAGAAAGAACATCAAAAAAACATGTGTTACATTAATTTTCAGTCCTGATACGTTTGCGCTTAAATAAATTAACCATTACCAGAATAGAAAATTACATTTTCCTAAATATGCTCACAACTCTTACAACAGGCAATTTTAAAGTGTTTTATATGGTCAGGAATACCTTTTTTGCAGGTACTAACAATATATAAATGACAAAACTAAAATTAAAACTAGATGCCTTCGACCCGGGTGCCTACAATTTTGGCTAAATTCGTATTGCAGTTCCCTGACGAAAGGCTGATGCTTCCGGGAATATTCCCATTTTAAGACTGCCAGGAAAGAAGGCGGCAGAGGGTAGTTCTAGCATCGTTAGGTTCGAGTAGTTTCTATACATATATTGTAACAATATCTTGTTCCTTAAATAGGGTGAATATGCCAATGAATGGACGGTTAAGCATTTTTCACACTTTCATCGATTGTAACTTTTGAATCTTTTACGAAAATTTAATTATGATACCACCATTAGAATCGTTAGACTCTGCTCTTTATGACCGTGTAGTTCAACCTTTGATTTTATGTAATTATTAACCTCGTCTTCATACGTTTGTAAAAAAATCCGCTAAACCCCAATGAATATAGACGGGTTAAATCAAATGGGACGTTTTCAGTACCAATTTTGGATGGCTTTAAAACTTTGCTTTGATTTTACAAAATAATAAACACTGGAAGATCAATAGTACTGTAAATATTGTTTTGAATGTTCAAAGAACATAAAAATATGTATTTTGTTGCATGTCGTGCATCATACATTCATAAGAAATAGAAATATGTGGAAAATCGTCCATTCATTGGCATATTCACCCTATATTAAAATTGAAAATGAGCATTTTCAAAACTTCAACCCCGACCGCAGGTCAGCCGAAGCACTGATAAATGAGCACGTCTTGTTCACACTGATGCTTAAAAAAACGCGGTTTAGTCGAGTTTTTGACAGGTCGGGTTGCAGGAAATAAATGTTTGTATATGTGGGATACTTCGGTTTCCGTTTTTACGGCATTATCGTTGATTTTACGAAGAAATGGATACAACATTTTTTGTAGAGAATTCGATGTTCTATATTTTTTGTTTGAAACATTTTTTTGTACGATTTGTATTTTTTGTTAAAAAATGGAAAAAAACGTGTTTTTGAGCGTTTTTTTGTTAAACCTCCCCATAATCTAGTATGCATTGTCTCCAAAAACTAATCAGATCTAAGTTTGGCCAGGAGAAACCCAAATCCGTTTGTACTTTTTAAATTCGTCCTGCGGACAAAATTTTGCCCACGGAAGGACGAACGGACGGACGGACGGACGTACAACCTAACGGACACCAATTTTTTTATTGTAGCTTTGGATTTCTTACGGCCTGAAACGTCGACATTTGATGAAAAAATATAGGGTAATTTTTTGGCGGGAACTGACCAAATTCAATACTTCGCCAGACCTATGGTCTGGGTCGAAGTAAATTGTGTAAAAAAAAGTTGCAGATTTGACGTGGAATGAACCAATATAACATCAATATATATTTACCTCCATTCCATTTGTATCTGGAACGATCGTTTGTGGTGTGATTCTGGTATCTGCAGTACCGTTCACTTGTAGGCAAGTGATTTCATTTGAAACGGATTCAGTTGTCATTGGTGTCAGCTTCAAACTGGAACCGTAAGCTCCTTCGTTCGATAGTTGGAAAGTCTTGACCATATCTGAAAATCACACCATATACATTTTTAAATGCACTGTTATAGGTACTTTTGACGGATTTTTCAGAAAGTCTGACTGAATTTCTTTAAAGTTGCCGTTCAATATAAATATTGTTACAATTTAACAAATTTTGAAAATGTTTGCAGATCATTCTGCTTGGCATGATCTCGTTTAAATTTTGCATTTTAAGAACAGAATTCTTGATAAAATTATTTCGATATCATTATGAGAGCCGGTGTTACGAAAGGGTGAATACTATAAAACTGTGGAATCTCCTAACGGTGATAAGTCGAACTAACAAACGGCAGTACGTAAGTTAAGAAAACACAATTGAAGCTTATGAATTTTTTGATGCAGATAAATTGCTTATTTTGAGCCTCCTGGGGCATAAAATAAATTTTACATTCACGGAGGCGTGAAATTAGCATTTTAGGCCCGCAAATCGGCGTAATAGTACATTATGTGCCAAGGGCGCAATTATTGATCTTCGACAATTATGAAGTTTGTCGCTCGAGCGAAGTGAGGGTAACAATCATACTCGACGGAGATCGATATTTCGCCCGTGAACAATAATGTATTTTTTGATCTGATTGTCGTAAGACTCGATAATTCGCGGTAGAAGGTTTCGCCCTAGGCCAAGAAATCGAGTTTTACGGCCGGTGGATAAAAAAACTCTTTACGCCTACTGCATAAACTACAATGTTTGAATCTCAGGCGTAGAATTTTCACCCATTTTACTAAAACTCCATTTTACGCCCTTGATGCAAAAATAACAGAATGGAAATATAAATAAAACAGAATATTGCGAACATTTTAACCAGTATATTACTCATTTTTATCTTGCAAAATGATGAGAAAAATAATCAGAATATTCAGTTTTAATAATAAAAATTTTTATTGTTAAATATGTAATATTCTGTAAGATTTTCATAAATACCTCCATAGTAATCGATTCTGCTGGAACCAGCGTTGCCGTCATACCAGGCATAAAAAGGTTCTCGGATCTCAGCATAGGGAATGTACAAGGTACCTTTTGCCGAATAACTCTTACTGAATGCTGGGGCCTTTGTGGGAATTGCCGCACAAAAACCTGTAATATATTTGCATTTATAAAATTCTAATAAATAATTAATCAAAACACTATTCTCAAAATAAGTTATATTTACCACACAACAACAAGACGAGTTTGCTGGTGTAAGCAAACATCTTGGCTCAGCTACTGAAACAAAGAAAGTCTTTTGTATAGCAAATTATCAAACTGAAATTGAACAAAAGTTAACGACCCAACGATAACACAAACTGACGCAGAAGAATCTCCCTCCTTATCAGACTCAGGCTACTATCAAGTCTGCAGTCTGAGTTTCAGAATAACACGAAAACGGGAAACTTGCATAGAGTAATCTATAATTAGTCGCATAAATTTTATTTCGCAGTGCAACAAATGATGTTATTGTTATGTATAACAGATATTTGTTTAATGTCAGTTAACAAATTTCATTAAAATTTTATGATGATGATACTAAAAGTTATTGTGGTGATCTGCAAATGTGAGAAGTTAATCGGACCTGCTATTCTTGAAACTGGTTGATAATATTATCAAGCTAATTAAGTTTGACTAAAATTTTGCAAGATTGATATAATGGAAACCTATTAGTGTTTGGGTCACTAATAATAGAAAATAGTGACAGTTGTGGTGTACGAAGTACAATTTATTGTTATCTTTTTTTAAAAAGACGTGAAAGTATTATATATTCGTTTTTCATTAACTTTGTAATACCTCAGTATGCAACTTTAATACACAGAACGAGTTACCAATGACATTAATGACTTAGTAACTGAGTATTCTGTTGGAAATAATTCGTTTTTAATAGAACTGTTTAATGGAACCATATGTAACATTCCTATATGAAAAAACTCGGATTTTGTAACCTAATATTCGATATCGTTGACGGCGTGCTCATCGATAATATATAATTGCTTTAATTCAGTGCTACATTGTTTATCAACAAGTTATCAGCGGTATTCAATTACGGGATCCTGTTCCTGGTCTGAACACTTGTGACTCGTGACAAAAGTCGTCGTTCTCGTAACTAATATTTTTCCTGCTTGGTCGTACCGGTCGTACCGACTTTTTACATATTTTCTAGAACCTTGAAAACAGGATGGGTATTGATTGTTACCAGTTGTCATACCGCACATCCATAAAAGAATTATTTCAAATATTGCGCATTGATCAATTCTAAGAACTTTTTGTTCAGCGACATTTTTTCCGAAAGCCTATCATTTTAGAATAAAAAATGCAGGAGATTTTCGACGTTCTTTTCGTGTTTGAGCTGCCATTTTGACAGTTTCCAACTTTATTTTCAATATGCTATCATGCACATTTCAAAGTTGAAGGTTCGAGGACACGATATTTTCGACGATCAGTGATCTCCCTAACCGTTTCCAATGTGAAACTGCCGACTAAAAAATATTTGTCAGTGAAGAAATCTGATTTTTTTGTGAAAAACCAAGTATAACTTTTTTGGAATGGGCTCGATTGATTTTTTAACAGCAGATTCGGAAAGATCGATCAATTTTACATCGAAAATGTTTTGTCTAAAATTGTTTGAATTAGTTTTTAATCTGAAGAAATATTCCGAAAATCTTGGTGAAATTTGTGTGTCCTCTTGGGCGTTAATGGTTTATTGTAATCACCTTAATAGTTTATATTTTAATACTTGGTCGTATGAGAAAGAAGTAACGAAATAGTGACTTCCTGTCATTAATTAAAATTAAAAATGCAATTAACACAAGTTAAAACAAAAATAATGCAGATTGTCGCACTTTAGATTCAATTTGTGCAATCAAATGACTGCTCTCAACAAAAACAAATGTTTGCAAATTCAGTAAACTAAAGTAAGATAAAAATAATACATAGCATATTTAAGCATTGCGCATCACCTAATATGATTAAATATTTTCATTCTTTTACGTGGTATGTATTTTTCATAATTATTATTAATGACAGAGTGATATGAAATGACAATAAGTCTAAAGTTTGTTTGCAGACACAGCACACATAAATACACTGATGAATCAGGTACATATTATTCAGAAAAAATAGTAGACAAGCAGATTAATCTCGATTCTCAGTTACACAAACATTGTTAAATAAAATAGTTTAAAGAATATTTCATTCTTAAACAAATAAAAAATGAAAAATAAAAATTAAATTTGTAAACTGAAGTAAATAAGCATTTCTTGTTTTTCTTCCTACATAGTTTTTATATTTTGTGGTGTATTAGACTCAAATCTTGACTCTGAAATTTAAAATATGTGCCTCTTGCATATATCTTTTCAAGACTATAGTAACGCCATCTATCGGTACCTTGCAGTTTTTCAATGCAAAAGATCTATAATTAAAAATAGAATGTAAGCCTATAAAAATATAAATTGTTAAGCAATTACATTCAAGTAATTTAACCACGTTCAAGTCGTATAACATGAAATATTGAGAAATTGAAAACGAAAATGCGCAATAACATTCAAGGTTGCCTAAATTAATCTTGCAAAGTGTGAAATTTATTTATTTTCTACGAAAAAGTACTTCAAGCAGGAATTATCATGAATATTTATTTAATTGAAGATATATTATTTAATTTTTCGATTAGTATAGTTCAGTTTCTTTAAATATAATCGTTTTTTTTTGTATTTTTTAAAAATTAAATCAGCGGTATTACTTTGCTCTGATTTTGCTAATTAAATACAGTAAATAATGCAATTACACGCGAATTCCATTACTGAAGCAATACATTCTACAAAAGTGGTACAAACATTTCCAGAATGGCGGCGCCACTCTAGTATTAAGGGCGTATATTTCTGACATGTTTACTCCAAATTGTATCCTCATTTTAAAAAAATTTAGCGATTAGTTTCATATATGCATCATTATTACATGTAAATAAAAAAAATAAAATTACCACGAAAATAATATCATTCGTAATAATAAATGTAAACAGTTTTGACATTTTCAACCCGGATTAAAAACACACGAATGACAGACGGTTTATCTCTTGATTTACAAAATTTCAAACTTATAAATATTAAATTAATTATTCATGAAGGTCACTGGCATTAAATCGTGAAATCGATTCTTAAATTTAGTGGCATATTTATAAGAGCCACTGCGTGTATGACGTTAACAAAGGAGACGCAAATACCAAATAAAGAAGGATAATCTGTTATGAACTTCTCGTGAATTCTCTTGATAAATGTTAACTTCTATGCAAATATATTAGGTAATACTCTATTTTGAAAAGGAGAATAAGGATTACATTACGTACCTTGTTCGTGTCAACTGAAAACTGCAACCATCAGATGAAATGCGAGAATAGAAACAGAGGACTAATATATTACTGATCGTTAGGAGATTGTGTTGTGAGTGACAATGCTAAAGAAAGAGGTCGGTCCGAAAATGCCGAAAGAAAAAGCGCCATCGTACGGATATACAGGAACTAACCTGGAAAATGCAGTCGGTAATAGAAGAAACCTAGACAAATAATTTGCACATAAATATAAGCTCCTATTTTTATATTTAAATTAATAATGTTCTCGTTTCCATGTATACCTTTGAAAAATCATATTAACTTAATTTTTTTATTTTTAATTTAATTATTTGCATATAATAGCAGAAAAAAAGTATACAAACAACAATACCCCTGCAAACACATTATTTACGTAATGGTTACCTTGTTATATAAATGTTACATAGTTGTTACATAACTGTTACTTTTGTGTTTGCAGGAACTTAACAAACGAACAAGAATTAAAACGAATTGAATACGTTTTGCTTCGGTTTTTTGACCATTTTCTTTGAAATTTTATACATTCTAATCCGATATAATACGTGAATAGAACATAAACATAACCTACAAAACATTTTACATGAACACGCGAACTAAGTAATAATAGTTATATGTGAAAGTAAACAATGTCTATCATGGACGTAACATTTCGACGCCTGAGTCCAAGAAGTTGGAAGTTTCGTTATGAGTTCGAATCACTGATCGAATAACCGGCCATTTCGAACGCTGCTCGAATAACCGGTCATTTCGCGGAAGTTTCGAAAAACCGGCCATTTCGATAACTGTTCGAAAAGCGGCCAATTCGGAAACGGATTCGAAGATGAGGGCCATTTCGTAAAATACTTTCTGTATACGTGGCAATTTTATTGTGATTCCACTTCCGCATCGCATCAATCAATCAATCAAGATTTTCTAGACCCATGCATAGATTGTCATCGCATAGAAGTGCCATTGTTATAGTTTTTACATGCATGCGCTTCATACGTGTTCTTTGGATTATTTTTGTTGACGATTTCTTTTAGTATATTTATCATTAATTACTACTCAGTGTTTCAGTAAGTCCCCAATGAAATTTTACAAGTTGTAGTTACAGCAATAAAGGAGTTAAATCAACTAAAAATATAGTTAAGGGAACGAAAATTTAAATTTATTTAATTATTTATTATTTAATTTACTAAATTTTAAACCTTTTCTGGATTTTGATAATCCAGCAAATTAAAAAATATTCAAAATGATGGAAGTATATATTTTTAGTTGATTTAACATCTTTACGGTCGTAACTGCAACTTAGAAAATTCCATTGAGGCATATTGAAACACTTTGCATAGTTAAAAAGTAGTCAAATCAACTAAGGATTTTTCTGGAAATTTTTTTAGTGCAGTTATTGCCGTTTGCATTTTTATTATATTAGTACATGCCCATTTGAGTTTTAGACTATATTTATTGCTATACATAATTATATTATTTTCTAAATATGCGTAAGTAAATACAAAACTCTCCAATATCATATTTTATAAATCACGAATTAGTATGAATTTCTTAATCGATGGATATATTATAACAATATTCTCTGCTTAAATACATATTTTCTTTAGTTTTCATAAAAATAAATTTCAAACTATTATTCCCCAATAAATTGAATCATGTGTATTTTATATATTTATTTAATTTATTAGTCAGTATTTTAAAAAAATTCTGCGTTCGAGGTATCCAGCATGAATATAACAGAAATAGAAATATATAAATGATATTTCTCTAAAAACTGTTATTTATTTGTTATCGCAAATATGAACTATTAAAATTCGATATAATGAGTATTAGTCAAATTTGTCTGTACATGCTTCAGGGAAGAAATAATAATGTTAGATATTGCATTTCAATATAGTGTACATTATTAATTTTTAATGTCACATATTATATTTGCAAGTTTGTTAATCTCCGAAATAAATATAATTATGTCACGCCACTATCCGGCAGTGGTATACAACTATAAAATTCCCATATACAGAAAGTATTTTACGAAATGGCCCGCATCTTCGACTCCCTTTCCGAATTGGCCGATTTTCGAACAGTTATCGAAATGGCCGGTTTTTCGAAACTTCCGCGAAATGACCGGTTATTCGAGCAGCGTTCGAAATGGCCGGGTTTTCGAACTCATCACGAAACGGACTATAAATGAGACGAAATAAGACACTTGTTTGGTCAGCGAATCAAACGAACTTTTATTTTGACCAAATGCTTGTATTGGCAATGGAGGTTAAAAGGTTCCTTCTCTCTCAATGTCAAGATTGAATCTGATCTGTCAAACTGACACGAAAACAAAACTAGTACAACGTATATGTTTTTCACGAAGGGACAAACAAAGGAATAAACATTTAAATTTAAAAGGAGTGATTACTATTTCACGAAACGTGGATAACACGATTAACTTATTCATTATCAATCTTTCACCAATACTTACCCCCATGCTAAGAAACATCAAACTTCTTGTTCGCCAAACTGGCCAGTTCAAGAGAATAAATTCTCTTTACTCTCGACACCAAATGACTACTATCCATTTGTGGCGAGCATAGGCGGATTGCCAGGATCCCTACAACCAAAACACTCTTGGACTTCTTGTTCACTTAGATGTAAGTACTGGCAAAGATTCCAACTCTCCGTACTATAATCATCCAAGCTACGTCTCCATCCAAGAATGTGCAAGGAACCGGACTTTAATCTTTATTATCGGTTTTCTTTCACACAGTTTCGTTACTAATACTAAATATTTTAACAATTTGTCTAAATATGCTCGAAACTCCCTTATCCTACCATTGCCACTACTATCCAAGGACCTTACAATCCTATTATGGCTCCTTGGGCGTCTGCAGCCGTCTTCATAGAAGTACTCACATTCGTGAAATTAACGGTGTGGGAAAACTGCAGAAAACCCACACCAAGTACAGCAATTAAACCTAATTATTTATACTGAAATTGCGACAATCACATCTATCCATAACACGGACGGTTCTTCAACGCTGCGGCGAAACGGCAGGTTCTTGGACTCAGGCGTCGATTTGTTTTATTTCTTTTTTTTTGTAATAAAATATATTCATACATATTCGAAAATCCACGTGAATGTTTTAAATCAATGAACTTCGTTTCTCAATTCGAAATGTCAAGAAACCGGATTGGAAACGTAATTTCTGAATTCGATCTTATTCTTTTTCGTTTGTTGGGTATACGGAAGATGTATATCGGAGTAACAGGATCGTGTGGACCTTACGAGCATTCGTTTCTTCTAAAAAATATCTCAAGTGTCTCAGATAGTGTGGTATATATTGTCCTTTCTCTCCAAACTTTTGACAAATGTTTGAAAATAACAGATTTTCGACCGTTCTTCGGGAACAGACTATTTTTTTCATTGTTTGGCTTGCAAGTATTCTAGGTTACTTCGTGGACCTTCAGTAAACGAAAAGGAAGTAAGAGGATTATAAGAGTTAAAATTCATTCCTCCAATTGAGTTTCTTTACCAAAATCTCACATAGCAGAATAAAAAAGTAAAAGAGGTCAGATGCGTCAAATTATGAGATTTTCCTGAACTTGATGACATAAGATCATCACGACCTCAAGCGCAGGAAAACCTCTTAATTTGACAAATTCGACCTCTTGTAGAACACATTATGAGATCACTTTGAACTATTTTTGGTTCTGCTATGCGAGATATTGTAGACTCGAGAATATACATCCCAACAAATGAAAAAAAAACTAAAACTTATTAAAATCTTTTCAATACCGTTTCTGACTTTACGTTTCGGATTAGGATAAATTAAATTCTTTCAATCCCACGACGTTCTTAATATCTCGGATTCAAATGTAATTAATAAATAATAAGATTCATCAAACCATTATTACTTATGGTTTTAGATCATTGCTGATTTATAAAAAAAATTAAGTCTAGTAAGTTGAGTCTAGAGCTGTTGAGTCTTTTTGAATGTTAATGTTCTCTTTATTTAAGACAAACGAATTTATTTATTCAAAATCGATATCGTGAGCTGAAGTGTTGTGAACATGTTCTAATAATTATTCGTTCCTTGTATGATGGATCTTTTGTGTTCATATATTCTCCATCCTTTTTAATGGCCTTTTAGTTCGTTCGACATAAAGTTCATTACACATATCTCTGGTAAAAATGGGAGAGTTGCACGATCGTTACTTACGAGTTCCAAAGGCGTGTGAAAAGCGTTAAAATTCGCATCAAGAAACATGCCAAAAGATTATTTTCCAATTTAGTAATGATATTTTGAAAAATTGTTTTTAAGGAAAATTTTAAATATATACGAAAAATTCATAAGAACTCTTTAAAAATTCCAGAATATTCCTGGATTATTTTTAAGAACTTTTCGTTCCTAGCATTTAAAAAAAAAATCGTATAGTTTTTAAGTTGAAATATCCAGAAATTTTTCAATGAAATTTTAAATGAGGTTCTTACAACGAAAAAGGGTATAAAAGCAATTTTTTTCATTAAATTTATATGAATCGGTTAATTTTGCATAAATCGGACATCATGAAATACGAAAGTACCAAATGATAGACAGGTGCCTCAAAAGTAAGAATTTATCATTATTTCAATTTATAAAAAAATGGAGTTAGTGCCCTTTTTGCATGGACCGATTCATATATTTTATCCACTTTACTATTGCTAATACCGTGAAAAATATCGAAAAGACCAAATATTTTCATATTTTTTGGCAATTTTTTTTAAGTTTTGCGCCATATCAATTCCTGATACCTAAAACTCAATGTTGATGTTGGAATCTTGAAAAGCTATCAACTTTTTCAACTTTGATTTCGATACGAAATACTTCATTGAAATTGAAGGGGAAATGTGCCCTTTCAGGCGATAACGGGTTAACAAGTGATATTAATTAATAATTACGCCTTATGATGAACGACATATAGAAATTGCATAATGCGTCAAATGAGATTGTTAATATATTCATTAGCTACAAAATTGGAACAAATTAAAATAATATTTGATTTTGCCTCAAACTATATTGAATATAATGCGATTTTTCCAATTCCAATTATCGAATAAAATCTTACAATTCGGTATTAAAACGAATTGTAAGTGAGCCAAACAGTTTATTCTGAATGTGTACTTTCATTCGTCCACGGACAAAAACGCAATTAAAAAGAAATATTTTGCTTTTAAAATTTATTTGTATTTCAATGTGGAAATACATGTTTATGACTTTTAATGGGTAATAATTAATAAAAAAAGGTTACATTCAATGATTTTGAATACGGAGATAGAGGTACTGAAAAGTGATTTTATATAGTGCTATGAATTTGCTTCGTATATGAATTACATTTTTATTAAGTTTTAGAACTGAACGCGATGAATGCTACTCTAAAACGAAATCAAATTATTTATATAATCCCATTTAAAATGTATTTTTGAAGCACACGCATTATTTAAAAAATTACTCGTAGACCTAGAACGTAACATGGCGAGGGGTAACGACACCGCAAATGCAGCTCAATATGTCTATACGATGCATCATATAACCCAACTCATCTCCAGTATAACTGTTGCAGAAGAGCTTTTAAAATCAAACAAAGAAGGCACAAGCATACTCGTAACAATAGGCGCCTGCAATCGAAGTTTTCAAGTATCGAAACAAATCCCACACTTCAGCGACGATATCAGTTCATACATATTCAATGTTTCGTAAGTGTTGCAAAATCCTATCTATATATGGAAATAGAAATATATTTTTAAAATATCTCTTAGTTTTAAAAACAAATCGTGTTCCTTAATACTAAAGGAGAGATTGTTTCATTCTATCAGTTTATAAATTGAGGAAGACCCTAAAATATTCATACCTAAAAGATAAATACCAAAAATCTAGAAAATAGTGTTATAATTATATAAAGTATTTTTTTCTCAACAAGTTTATGGAAAAATTGATCGAAATTATGCATATAATTAGGTGGAGATAACTGAACCAGACATTTCAATGACCTAAAAGTAACTGTAGATGTAGAAATTTAATTTGTAATTTCAGGAACGTAAGGTGCCTCATAACTTATTTGGTAACGAAGTATGTTAATATTATTGAAATACATTGATAAGCCAAATATTGAAATGGGGTTAGAACCCTTGCGAATTAGCAAAGCACCTCGTACTTGAAATATTCGAAGAAGTATTCATAAGCTGATGTATAAAACTGTTGGGCATTGATCAATGCCGCACTGAACAAGAAGCGCTTTATGTCTCATATATTATTTATTTCAAGTGTTATTTACTGCTGTTATTCCAGATTCCGAAACCCAAGTTATTCTGTATATGATTTAATCCGGATTAGCGATGCGAACTCGAGGGTACGATGAAAGCCATGTACGATTTGATAAAAGCCGACTATAATTACGTATTTGAGAATTTTTATATTTCTTTTTGCAGTTCTTGTGACCTCGGCATTAACTACTATTAATGTATTTTCATTTCAGATATTTATATTCTTGCCTGTCAAAAATCAATTATAGGAAAGACATGCGACGATTAGAATTCATCCATTCTTTATATAAAAATACGAAATATTGAAGGGTTATTAATAAACGTCAAGTGTACTCTTACATTTAATCTTTTTATACAGTGATAAAATGTTAGCCTTCTTAAAATTGAAAACTACACTATAATCTTTGTAAATTGATCCAACCATACAATTCCGTACAAGTTGATTCTGAAGTGGCTATTGAAATGTAAAATGTTGAGGACTGAAGCTACATCAACAGCTACAGACGAGTATGCAAACATTTTAAGGAATCGAGTTTAAAAGAGTTGCATTAATAATGAGTAAACCGTTCAGAAATCCGTTTTGGGACACATTTAAGGAAACAGTCTTAGAAATTGTTTGTATAATATTAGATATTAAATTCCGATTTTTCCAGTAATGAATGCATGCCCGATTCGCCTCTCAAATGTTTCAATGTAGTGACATAAAAAATGTCGCAAGGATGTATTTGGAAGGCATCATGCCTCTTTTTGTAGTACGATCTGTCGTCGGATCCGCTTTCAGGTGCTAAACAATTGTCCATTAATTTTAGACCTGTGTTGTGGCTCAACATTGAGACCAGGATCTCCAGCTGTATACATTTAAAAAATCAATATAATAATAATATAATTTAAATATGAACACTAGTTTCATTTATTTTACCTTCCATTTAACGAGATTAATTTTTTTGAAATTATTCTCCTTTATGACCATCTTTACTTTTATCTCTTTGAACAATTCCAGATTGAGCATTGTTGACTTCTCTCCTTTCCGTAGTTCCCTTAGCCTTTCCGGATTCAAATCGTTGCTTATGTGAACCAGTATATTTGGAAACGTCAGTTAATCGCTCCACTGTCGAAGCAATCTTTCCCACTTGCTGAAAAAAAAAGATTGGTTCAAAATTATTTTTATTTTAAATATGATCAAAATTTAAATGACTAGAAGTGTAAAAATTAGTGATCTTGGAATATATACCGTTGTACCGGATGAAAGACCTGGAGTGCCGCAGATTGTCATCTTGTTCATCATTTCCTCGATATTAACTCCTTTACTTTTGCTTAAATCTTCAAGGAATGCTTTGTATTGCATAATATCAAGTTTCATGGACCTGTTGATAATAATTGTATATATGTATTAATTCTATACCTAACCAATTCTACCATTTATCATTAAATATATCATAAACAATAAATACAGCAACATAATAACAGTATGATAAAATTCATAGTAGCTACTCTTTAACACTATCTTTACTTTTTGTAGAAAATCGACAGAAAACGTTCAAATGCTGGCTTTTTATTAAATTTTGACTGATGCCTGCACGAGAAATCGTTTTCCGTGCAATTCCTTACCCTCCCTCGTACTTATGTTTTTTGAAGAAAATTCCTGTGTCGGTTGTTGTGACCTTCTTCCTGTCAATCACATTCGCTTGTTTCATCCACTTGTCACTTTGACTTAAAGTAATCAGTTTGCCATCACTTTTGGAATCTCCGAACTTTGAAAATGCTTTGAAATTAGATACAAATTGAGGACTCGGTTTTTTATTTGTTTTTTCCGTTTTTTCGGGTTCTGGCTTTGCATTTGCAGTGTCATTTTTAGGTGACTGAACTGGTTCTTCTTTATCTTTAGTTTCCTTAATTTTATCTTTATCATCGGCATCCATTTTTGTCTTTTTTCGAAATCTACCAAGTGTTGAGGATGTTTATGTATTAAATTATGTTATGTGTTGAATTCTGTACAAAAACTGAAAATGAAAAAAACAAGAAATTAGTTAATAAAGAATATCCACGGACAATACATTATAATTTAAGGTTTTTTGGATACTTTTATAAATACAAGTAGCACCTGATCATGTTACCGTCAAAGGTAATGTGGCCAATAATCTCTTATGCTGTGAGTTTATGACAAGAAGATACTATGTAAACATATGACTTAAAAACGCTCATTTCTTCCAGGACCATATATTCCCGCACGGAAAAAAAATTCGATGAAAATATATGCGGGAATATATGTAGCATATATGTCACATATTGCATTTTTCGCCGAAATTATATGCAATATGTAGATTAAATATATGCCAGATATAAATTTAAAAATATATGTGCATTCATATATCTAATATATATGTCACATATTGCATTTTTCGCCGAAAATATATGTGCATTTATTTAGCATATGTGTTGCATATATTTATTTTCCGTGTGGGTTCTTTGTGGGCAGAAAAATATAAAGAACATTTAACGGTACGAATGAGTGGTAACTGGATAATATAGTGTAAACAAAATTTTTTTTTCAAAAAGTGAGAATATTTAATGTTGTCTTTAATGAAATCCAAGATATACTAGAAATAAAACTGGAAGTTAAAACGCAAGGAAACGAAAATTTTAGTCCTACCGGGTGTAGGACAACTTCAAGAGTTTGATGATCAAGTTAAATGGAATTCGATAATTCGCGATTGTTTATCCACAACACTACTTTTTTTAGTGTAATAAAACGTCCAACAACCGATGAGGAGAAATAAATTACGATAAATATACACAGGTGCTTTAAAAAGCTTACAAAAATTTGTGAATTCTGAACAATTTCTGAGAATTATTTAATAAAATTTAGTATAATAAAGCTTAAAAACACGGAAACAATGCTTTTAATGACAATGGTTTACAAACAATGCCAAGAAATTGAAAACTATCTATTGTACATATAGTTTTTTTTCTTACCAATTGTCAATAATAACTTTTGTAAAATTAAATTATTTAATTTTCTTCAAAATTATTCAATGCACTCTAAAACAGTTGGAGTAACTTGTTCAGTCGAAGAAATAGCAGTTAAAATATATCATAATCAATTAGATTATTTACTCCAAAGAAGTGAGGTTTTAGTTTGTGCTCTACCTTTCTGCGACTAAATTCTATTCACTAAAATATATTTGCCAATTAGACTTCTTTTTGCACTAGAATTACTCGACGACCTTCATGCTTAACTACTTTCCAATAATCGATTTAAAAAGTAATTCAATATACTTGTTGAACATACAAATGTTTGTATTTCAGTCGAGGGAGAGTTTAAAACAAATAGATTATTTTATATTAAAAGTTTATTTTATTAATTATAATTAAATAAACAGATTACATTACATAATTAAAATGTACACTTCTAATGATTACCTCATTTGATATATTTTTCTGCTATAGGCTTCAGCGGTTATTTAAAAACGTTAATGATACTACTACACATTTGGCAACAACTTTAATTCTACCAACTTTGATGTGTTGAAGCTATTGATAAACTCTGTTTACACTTTAAAGGACAAAACATTGTATTTTGGATATTCTAGATATATAAAAGGTTCTTCTTATCTACCATATATATACTTCAAATATGGCGATAGGCTTTTGAAGCAGTGGCATAGAGATAAACTATTAATTTTCTAGTGGAATGATAGCCAAAGAAGGTGAGTTGGCACGTTAATAACAGAGAATGACACAAGTTTGTACATTAAAAGTTAGACGTGGAAATTGAACCGTTCATGTCAACAAATATATCAGGAAGATGAGTCAGAGGAAATTCACTAATGTATTGAAAGAAAAGGTTAACAATTTACTTTGAAATCATCCTTTTGCTTTGCCAATTTTAGCAATAGTTCCCAATACATCGATCCACGAAATGAGGCGTTTCTAAAATCATAAAACTATAAACTAAGCAGTTCAAAATATTACATGAAACAAAAATGTCTTAAGTATTAACTTTCCTTCCTATACCAGAAAATATATAATGCATTAAGTATTAGATTGCCCAGGCAGCAAGATGGAAATGAGTTCAATCAGATGTCCCACTTTCTGAGGGTTTTCTGAACACGATGTCATTATGAGATCTTTATGAACTCATGTTCAGATAATCCTGAGAAAGTGGATCATCTGACTTCTTTTAGAGCACATTTCGAAGTCATTCCGAACTTTTCTTTATTTTGCTGTCTGGGTACAAACTAAATGCTGGTCTTTGGCGCTCAACATTTATTTAAGTCGATATTCACCACAAAAATATCTCTAAAGAAAACTGTGGGAGTTTTAGGAACTACAATTCGAAGTGAAGAGAAAACCTGACATGGGAATGTTATTAATAGTTAATCAATTCTATGGAACCAATATGAATTCAATTGCTTGCATAAAACCGGCAATTGTTAAGAAAATAATTCTAAAAGTGTGGTAGATTTAAATAAATTTTAGGCGCCAAAGACCAACTGGAGTTTTCACCTAGACAGCAAAATACATACAAAAGGGTTCCGAATGATTTCGAAATGTACTCTAAAAGTAGTCAGATCACTTTCTGAGGATTATCTGAACATGATTTCATAAAGATCTCATAGCAACATCATGTTCAGAAAACCCTCAGAAAGTGGGACATCAACCGACTCTTCTATTTTGCTGCCTGGACAATCTAATACTTAATGCATTATATATTTTCTAGTATAGGAAGAAAAGCTAATACTTAAGACATTTTTGTTTAATGTAATACTTTTGTGGTGAATATTGAATTACTATTGATGCAAGATCACACGACGATTCCACGATTTTACCTGATAACTATTGCATCATGGAATATATCTTAGCTTCGCGAATATCTTTATTTTCAAAGAGAGAAGCTGTCAAAACTTTTAAAAATTTGAAGTTTGAAAATAGCATCTTTCAAAATGTACTTTTAAAGTGCAATGTGTGGCATTATTCGATTTAAGAAACATATAATTTGTGGGTTCCAATCGAATGGCGATACATATTTGATGAATTCAGGAATATTCTCTCTTTTCGTATCGAAATCGGAAATTGTGTAAATAATGAAATAACAACCATCTCATTGAAATGAATTGGGATGATTACTTCATGCAGCTATAGCTAGGCTTTAAAATAGAATTTTCAACTAACTGCACTTTCAAGTTTTTACATTACAGGTAAGTAACACGTTAAAAATTCGTCCCATCTTACGTTATTCGCGTGTAAGAAAATCATTCCAGCGCACATCCTGACTATAATTATGTAGAATCATGCAACAATCAAATTTCGATTTTCCAACCAATTTAACTGAACCTTTAGTCTTAATCGTTACGATAAAGGAGAACCCCTAATACATCACACTCCAACAAACGAGGGTAAGCCTAAACACAATCAAGTTTCAGATCCCTATCTGACCTAGAATTATCTTTTTTCCTTTTCTATTATGCAGTAGAATAAAAGATGGGATGTTATATTTACTTCTCAGTCGTAACCTAATTGTGTTTGGACTTATGAAATTAAAGTAAAAAACAAAAACAAATGAAATAAAGACACTCAAGAGACACTAGGTATAATCAATTTGAATAAACCAACACACATCATTTTAATTCTTAAAGCTTACTTTCTATAATTTGACATATCAATATAATTCACATTTTTATATACAATCAATTTTTGTTTAAAAAAGCTATTGATAATAACGTATCCCTTCTTTCTTTAAACGTAGTTTTTTATTCATAATATTGCAATTCATTTTCCTGAATTTTTGATTACCAAAATAAGAACAGCGAGCAATTCGAGGATGCACATACTCTATTCACTCTAAATTTTTTCCATTGAATCGGATTTTCACTCCAGGAATTTTATAACGTCTGATACGTCTTTATTCCTTCAACGGACTGAGAGCAAGATATGTATGCACCCTTGCATTTGCCAAGGGCCTATCAAAAGAAGAATTTGAAAAGAATTTTTAAATTAACCCTCCTTCGATCTCACGTGCACTTTTCAATTCTCCCTCTTTGTACGAATTGTTCATAGTATCTAAAGAAAAATGCGACCGTTCAGACGACAAGATTTTCATGGCTACTCAAAATTAACCAAACAAACATAAATTAAATTAAAGAAAACATTGCATACATTACATAAAGACAATTTTAGTGATGAATGTTTTTGTTGATCTGCGCTAAACGATTCAGGATGAAGAAAAATTGACACAAAGATTAAAATTGATACAAAATTGACATTCTTGGAATTATCAGTGATTGATTGTTTACTTAAACACAAAAACCATAAAAACAACGATTCTTCATTCTGTAAACCATACTGTTCGTTTAAATAGGACACTGTTGATTTCCGAATAATCGATATTTGAAGTAATGGAAGTTTTTTTAATAGAATTTCCATACCTTTCGTGTGAATAATGACTGAAAAATGTGTTAGGGAATACAACTCACCAATTAAGGAATAACGTGCAAGACGTGCAATAAGTCTCGATTTCGTACACTATCTTAACTTGGACTCACAGCATGAGAGATACGTATGGCGTGCAGCTGAATTTCATCTTATCAAAGTAGGACACGGCAAATACATGGTATGAATTTTATGAATGTTATCAATTTTACTTGTAATTTATAAAAAAACAGAAAGGTATTATATTTAATACATTTTAAGGTTTCAAAAAGTTAATATTATGATGATCAGTTCTATTTACAATAAACACATTGTCTTGGGAAAACAATTCAAACTCACCTGGATCCTCTATATGCTTGTGATACTGTAACTCGATTTATGCAAAATGAAACAATCACTATCGAGTCTCTTCATGGAAATAATATCGTTATGTTGTTCTACCACGAGTGTCAGACGGGAAATGCTCGAAAATCTGTATTTTTGGAGAAAGACGCACCTGAAACTGAGAGATTGCGGAAACTGCCTTGATAGGAATTTGAGGCGCAGCGCGCAGGTCTCATATCGATCTTTACTTTTGTCAACTTTTGCTACAAACCACCCACTAGAACAAAGATATTTTTTTAAAAATTAAATTTTTACTTATAAATGTATCTAATTAATGAAATTTGTATACTGAACTATTCAAGAGATGATATTCCGTCCTATACGGCATAAGAGTTTTAAATTCATTTACGTCAATTTATGTTAGCGAAGAAAATCGAACAATCAACAGGCGACAATTAAAAATTACGCGAGAAATTTTAAATATACTTTCCGACGTACAGAATTATATAGTCAAGACTATAAAGGGTTTATGTCAAATTAATTTCTATTGAACTTTTTAAGGTAAGAAGAACGAATAATTTAATTTTTAGTTCTGGCATTTTTACTATGCTACTAACCGGATTAAATTTTGAATTTTGTTAACAGCACAGTTTGTTGAAATCAATCGAATAACCTTTAAAATAGGAATTATATTAGTTTATAAAAGAGCGGATTATAGTAATTCGAAATTAAATTTGAAGAAAATAAACAATGAAGTATTGATTTTTGTTTTTTATTTTTAAGATTTGTGGTTAAGCGATTGATTTTGTTCAAATTCATTTTGGAATATGTTTCTTTTTTTAAGTGATATATGATGTGATAACTGTATCGAAGATGAACAGATGTACCATACGTGCACAAATCAAGACTCATGGGGCATACTTTTAGATTATACACCTTGATGGAATCAAACATAAAATAAAATGTTTTATTTATTTTTCTTTCTTATATATTTTAAAAATATTTATTTATTTATGAACTAATTTATTTTGTTTTCAATTAATTAAAAGTTTAAAAGGTCTTGGAAGTTATATATATGGGGCATTCTACATAATTTTGACAAACCCCTGAACAGCACCGCTTCAGATTTTGCTGAAATTGTGTTATATATTTGGTTAAAAAATTAAAATTAAAAATATTTGTAAAATATTTTCGAAAACCAAAAAAAAAATTATAGACAATCAAAATGTAATTGCTTTTAAAATCAAATTGCTTACAATTATTTAAATGTAAACACTTTTTTTCATTCTTTTATTGAAATTTTTCCATTTTTGTGTTAAAAATTACATAACCATAAATTCTACCACGTGAAACAATTTTTCACAAAATGTTGCTTTTTTTCAATTAATCGATGAATTATCGCAAAATTTTTGGTAACGGCGGTTTTTTCCATTTTCACGGACATAACAAAATAAAAAACCTCAAAGTAATTCCAAAAAATTTGAATATGTTTTTTTTTCGATAGAGAAACCACATACAAATTTTGCACGAAAATCTGAAGGATAAAGTTCACGCGTTCATCAAATTGACGTGAAATGTTCGATATATAATTATTATTAATAGTTTTCATTTAAGAATACGGTTCATAACATTAACATTAATTTTGTAATAATTATTATTATATTATAAATTAATAAACGTAAAAATAATACCTGTGAAACACAAATACTCGCAGAGTAAAAAAATCTATACGGAAAGTAAAAGAATTATAAATACTTTATTTTTAATATTATTTTTTTAATAGCCAAAAACTACATACAAAAATTAGAAATAAAGAAACGGATACTTCATTTAATTAAATTTGACATTCAAAATGCTGAAACTCGAAAGCTTTACAATTTAAAAAATTCATCGAATGTAATTGGGCAGTTTCTAAACTGTTGAAGTTTTGATGACGGCCTTTTTTACTTTCGAAATACAATTTTAAAAATTAAAAATTTCGAAGTTTATTGTAAAAGGAAATTACTAGTATTCATAAGACGTAAAGCAAACAATGTATAGCATTTTTATCGAGAAATTTATGTCAATCGAGTAATAACTAATCTGTCGCTATCTACCTTTAATAAACAGCGCAAAATCATTTAGATTTTGATAAAAGCACAATCGATTAAATCACAGAAATTAAACTATATATAGAGTCGGAGGTCGATCAACTTGGATTGAAATACTTAATCTTATTTCTTCATTTTTTCAGCGATCTTACCTCTATATAGAAAACCGTCAAACTGCCAATTGCATTAATAATTTAATTAATATTCATTCTGTACATTGCTGCAACTAAACATTCAAGATTTAAAAATTACTATATAACTCAACTAAGCTCAAATATAATTTCGTTTCAGTCGAAAAATTAAAATCGAAAAAGATAATCAAAATATATTTTCTTCATACTTCCCTCCTTTACCGCAGCTGACATCTATCCGACATGAACCGTTCCTACATCTAATCTAAGATTTATTCAATTTGAATGGATCTGGCTTAATCCGGTACAGATTTAAGTACATCGAAATCCGATAAAAACAAAAATTGTTCCGCACAAACCTGTTTGGTTTTACTTCTATCTATTATGAAATCTGAAACCAGCAATCGGTCTTGCATTGAAATTCTGATTGAATGGTTATTTCCTTACTGAATTCATAATTTGACATTTTTTAAATGCACATTAATGAACTAAGATTATTAACTTGTGATACATTAATTAACATAAATATAAATATGTCAACATAACATAGAGATGAGGGAATTAATGGAATAAAATCTAAATAATTTTAACGTACTATAAATATGAATTTTTAGGTGTGTATAACAAGTAGGAAAAGAGGAATGTTGATATAAAAAAGGTAGAAAAAAGGTACAGAAAAAGGTATAATTTGCAAAAGGTACAATTTTAATTTTTGGCTAAGGATCGTAACACTCTTCAGAAAAATATATAGTAATAGATGTAGTAAAACAAACGATTGTTGATAATATGTTCAAATTATTTAGATTTTATTCAACTAATTCCCGTATTTCTATATTATGTTGACATATTTATGTTTATGTTTATAAAGTTCAATGACCGTGCATCAAATTCAAAACATTAAAAATTATACTTTCACCGGTCAATAATTATTATTGTTGATACATTAATACTTCGACACGAAGCATTATTAGGTCTGGACACTTCGGTTCCAAACTGTAAAAATGATTTGAAAGTTCAGCCTCTTTTTGAGTTTGGCCTAACGTAGATGTGATTAATATTTTCGGTACATACCAGATTACGGGGAGGTCGAACAAAAAAAAAAGGCTGAAAAAATAAGTTTTTTGCGTTTCTGATCGAAATCACACAAAAAATACTTTCAACAAAAAAGATAGAGGATCGAATTCTCTACACAAAAGGTTAGATACACTTTCTCGGTAAAATCAACGGTTATGCCTTAAAAGACAAATACATATGAAAGACCCGCGGTTTTTTATTTATTTTCAAAAATACGAATTACATTAAAATATATTTCAAACAAAAAAAACAGAGCATGAAATTTTCTACAAAAAATGTTATATGCATTCGTAAAATCAACGGTATAATGCCGTAGAAGACAAATAAACATGAAATAGTATATTTCGTAACAAGTGCGGAAAATGCGATTTCCCGCAGGCGGTGCCTCCCCGATATAAACATATTTATGATTTTACAGAGACAAAAACTTTCTTATATTTTTTATAATATCATATCGTTTTCCTATATCAGTGTACAGTGTGATTTCCCAAACCGGGATGTGGAAAATATAAAAATTAAATTTTCCACATCCCGGTTTGGGAAATCGCATTTTCCACGCTAAAATCTGTTCGGAAAACACACATTTTCCGAACCCGTATTACAAAAATAATCAAGTTGACGTGTATGTTCTAGCATAAGAGTTTAAAAAGTATACAATGATCTGGATGTGGGATTGGAATAAACGTTCACTATACGTAAAATTAAAAAAATTTAATAAACGTTTCGTCCCTGAATGTATATGTAGAACTCATTAACAAGGTCCTGCGGCATCCTTAAGCGCTAAACAAACATGAGGAATTAGTAATCATATTATTTCATCCGAATGTGGATGACAATTAAATATTAAAGTTTCATCATATGAATAGCGTAAAGCATCGGGAGGGTTTCCAAAGACTAATAAATATTATTTGCGAGAAAACAAGTTAGAAAAAAATGATTTTCATAAATAGCCTCTGTAAGCCTCTTGCCAAAAATGCACCTTTTTCGTACCTCGAATATTGAAACTTTTTTTATGCCAATTGGTTACATATGATGACCCAATAATCCCTGCAAAGTTTCAAAGTGAGCATATTCCCCGTTTCGGAAATATGAGAGGTCAAAGTTGACCATGTCCAATAAAAAATGTACATCAATTTCACATTTATACTCGAATAATAATGTTACACAAAAATCAGACGATACGGTTCTTTACAGATTTTTGGCTGCTGATTACGAATCTGAAGTCAGATTTTAAAAATTCAAAATGGCGGATCCAATATGGCGGACGACTTTTTTGAAAATCGATCTATTTTGCCTAAAAATTATTACTCGGAGGATTTTGGGGTTGCTGATTACGAATCTGAAGTCATATTTTACAAATTCAAAATGGCGGACGACTTTTAAAAAATCAAATGCAATTCGCTTGAAACACGTTAAAGTTTAACAAAGGCAAGATGCAATACTCCAACCAAGGCAAGATGTAATAATCCAACCGGCAAAGGTAAGATCGTACAATCCAACCAACAAAAGCAAAGATCGTCCAATCCAACCAACAAAGGCGAGATGTAATAATCCGACCGGCAAAGTTAAGATATTATAATCCTACAAACAAAGGCAAGATGTAATAACCCAAACGGCAAAGGTAAGAACGTAAAATCCAACCAATAAAGGCAAGATGTAATAATCCGACCAGCAAAGATAATATGGTATAATCCGACAAACAAAAGTAAGATATAATAATCCAACCGATAAAAGTAAGATCGTAAAATCCAACCAACAAAGGCAAGATGTCATAATCCGACCGGCAAAGGTAAGATAGTATAATCCAACCAACAAAGGCAAAATCGTAAATCCAACCAACAAAGGTAAGATGTAATAATCCGACCGGCAAAGGTAAGATAGTATAATCCAACAAAGGTAAGAGCGTAAAATCCAACCAATAAAGGCAAGATGTAATAATCCGACCAGCAAAGATAATATGGTATAATCCGACAAACAAAAGTAAGATATAATAATCCAACCGATAAAAGTAAGATCGTAAAATCCAACCAACAAAGGCAAGATGTCATAATCCGACCGGCAAAGGTAAGATAGTATAATCCAACAAACAAAGGCAAGATGTAATAATCCAACCGACAAAGGCAAGATGCAATATTCCAACAAAGGCAAGATGTAATAATCCAACCGGCAAAGGTAAGATCGTAAAATCCAACCAACAATGGCAAGTTATAAAAATCCAACCAACAAAGGCAAGATGCAATACTCCAACCAAGGCAAGATACTTTTATTTTATCACATTCGCAAGCAAACGATTCAAACAAGATGTACAATGGAATGGAAATCAATGGTCGCATTCAACGAACAAAAATGTTGAGTAACACTTTCTTTTCATTGGTCCGTTAGTCCAATATGTTACGAAAACTGACCGGAGGGACCAATCAGAAAAAAGTGTTACTCACCGGTTTTTTTCGCTAATGCGACCAATGAAATACTGATCTGCTGATACTTTGTTGCTATTAGGGTTTTTGAATACAGGCTGAAATCTTTTATAAATTCGAGATTTTCAACTCTAAAGATACATTTATTTTATCACTTTCGCAAGCCCATGATTCAAATAAGATGTCTTAAAACATTTGATTGTTTTTAGATTGTCTTTTATTTCCTATGCAGAGTCAAAACAGATTTAATGCAGCGACAAAGAAAGCTATTATGCCTTTTCAATATCAATTCAACGTTAGAATCAACTTCATCGATTACAAAAACCTTAAGCTGACGAGTTTCAAACGAATCGCATTAAATTTTTCAAATTGCAACGAACGCTATCTGTGGAAATTGACTTCGGATTCTTTGAAAATCGTGAATTTTTAGTCGGATTAAATTGGAAACAAGTTTTTCATTTTCTTGAATTAAGTATATTACGCCCATATTACGTTGGATTTCACAACGCAGCAAACGAAAAAGAATTGAAATGTATTAAATTTTATTCAGACTTCAGGTTCTGAATTGAGTTACTTGACTTTCTACAATTCTTTTCTATTTTCAATTTCTTTAATTTTATTCTAAGGAATTAGATGCTTACTGTTTGAATTGCTGTCAATATATTTCTCTATTTATCCCTATGCTTCGCTAAGTATTAAAATGTGAAGTAATCAACATCATATCAACTTTCTGCCGTTTTAAGCACACTTGAATTACTGTGAGTTCCAAAATAAAGAATGCAGAAAATTTAGCAACGCTATAATTCACGTCAAGCACACTCGTAGAATTAGATTACAAAATGGATATGTTCAGAAAACAAAGGACTTCATCGCAAAAAAGATTGCATGGCCGAAACATTGTCCGAAATCAATGCAATGCTAATCGATTCATCAAATGGTTTCGTCGATTTTGAGGTCCCAATACACAATGTAGAAAGAAACAGCTGAAGAACTACTTCATTTTAACTTAACTTACAATTAACCCAACTGAAGTGTGTCTCACCGATTGGAATGAAACTTTGCATACGTGTAGAGTCAGGTAGAGTATCGAAAAATATTGGACACGTAATTTTTTTGTTGGGCCCTTAAATCGTTTTAGGGGGTAAAAACTCCCCCTGGTATGATACGTTTGTATACATTTATCACATTAACAGTTTAATAACGCAGCTAAAATAATTAAAATGATGGCAAATTATACAGCATTTATTGTTTTTGAGGTCGCTGAATACGAATCTGATGTCAAATTCTCAAAGTTCAAAATGGCGGCTCAAATAAAGTGGCGGTTGTTTTAAAATTTGTTATTTTTTTGTTATGTTACAGTCGTTGCCAACTACTAGTGTCGGAATAAAATAAAACTAACCTACGATACAAGTCAAAGTAATTCTCTTTTTTTATTTTTAAATTCAAGCGTTTAACAATAATTATTTAAAGAAACTATAAACAAGTAAACAATTTTAAAAATTCTTTATGCCAGGCGTATCCGCCATATTGGATACGCCATTTTGAATTTGAGGAATCTGACACCAAATTTGTATTCAGCGACCCCAAAAACCGCAAATGTAGCATTTTCATGTGGATTTGTCAACATTTCCTTGTTTCGTCCGCCATATTGAATCCGACATTTTAAATTTTGAGAATATGACACCAGATTCGTATTCAGCGACCTCAAAAACAATAAATGCTGTATAATTTGCAATCATTTTAATTATTTTAGCTGCGTTATTAAACAGTTAATTGTTAATGTGATAAATATATACAAACGTATCATACAGGGGAGTAGTTTTTACCCCCTAAAACGATTTAAGGGGCCAAACAAAAAATTACGTGTCCAATATTTTTCGATACTCTACACGTATGCAAAGTTTAATCCCAATTGGTGAGACACACATGGGTAGGGTTACTTGTTAATCATAATATTTCACCGAAATAGGACTATACTTTTTCTACGGTTTTCATTGCGCTGAATCCAACAAATATTCCCGCAGAATTGTTCTATCACGTCAAGATTTGATAATATCCTAACATAAAAGTGCAAAAAAAAACTTTTATATGTTCGTTTTCAGTAAGTTTTCGTGATGGAGCAATTATTCATTCAACTATTCGTCAGCTTTAAAATGGTCTTTTAGTAGTCCAAATTCGATTTTTTTTTCATCGAGTTTATGAATTTCGTTTTTTTTTTTTGGGGGGGGGGGGGTTATTTTTGTTGGATTAGCACTTTTGGGTTAGGATATCTCAAAATCTTGTCGTGATAGAGGAATTCTGCAATCAGATTTGCATTCAACACATGAAAAACCTTTGGAGAAGTATACTCGGGTTTCTTAGATGCACTTTAATCTGGTTTTTATCAAATTGCGAAAAAAAATTTATTAAAAATGGCCAGAAATGATGTTTTTTTTGTACTTATATGTTAGGATATATCAAAATCTTGACGTGATGGACCAATTCTGTGCAAGAAAGTCGGCTTCATTTTATTATTATTTTCATACAACTATAAATTTACAAAGGAAATCATATTTACATCAGTGTCCCACTTACATACATGGTATCAATTTCTCATCGTTTATGAATGGTTCGTCAACGATTTCTTTACGGTTTCTTGTTCCTGCCCTTCCTAAGACTCCAATAAATGTTATTAAAAAATAATATTATGTAAAATAATTATTGATAATAAGAAATTATTTTCAAAAAAATATAATTTTCAAAAGAAATATATGCCAGGGCGAACTAATAGCTATTATTATTTGAAGTTTGGTATACAGGTGTTTTTAGGGGCGCTGAGTGAGAATCCAATATCAGTTTTACCAAATTAAAAATGGCGGATCCAATATGGCCGACTAAAACTCTGAGAAACGTTAATTTAGTCTTTTATTGGATCGGACACTTTGAATTTTATAAATATGACACCGAATTCACAATCAGCGGCTTCAAAAAACTCATGTATATCAAATTTAAGAAAAAACTCATTCATCATTGGAAAAATCGATAACTCGATGAATAAAAATCGTATCGGAATGACCAAAAACGCACTTTAAAGCTGACGAATAGCACTTTAATCTACGGTTTTTCCAAATGTTAACAAAAATTTTGTTTTGCTACAAAAACCTACTGAAAATGTTAAAGAACCGTGTTGTATGCACATTTAGGTTAGGTTATATCTCTACGTGATAGGATAATTCTGCCACCAGATTTGGATTCAACACGATGAAAACCTTCGGAACAGTATAGTTCGATTTTTGGGTATAAATTTTGTTAGTCTGTGTAATTGTGCAATTATTGTACAATACTTACAAATAAATAAAACACTAAAAAAATATTCATTCGAGTCAACATTATAATATTCCATGATTTGAATTGTTTTCAGTAGATTTCAATACTTTTAGGTGGTCAAGAAATCGAATTAAAAGAATTGAAATTTTGAATTCTTTTTAATATATTTTCATGTGTTGGGAAAGCAAAAAAAGCAGAATTGTTGTTGTGCACAAAAGTTATATTTTTGTTTGTATAAATATACATTATTTTTCAACAAAGCATTCGTATAAATCACAATGTATGCTTGGATATTCGATTTCAAACATCTAACTTGCACTTCTCGAACTAGAATTGTTACAACTTAGAATCTGATTTTATATACACTTATATTGCATACATCTGGTATAATACACATTTAGAAACTAGAGTAAATAAATATAAATGCTAGTGTATACATTATTTACATAATTTTCTTCACTGCATTCTTCTTCATTTTAGAATCACGCGATTCCCATAATGTCAGTTATAGCCGCATCAAAAGTTCTGGAAAGATATAATATTATACAATGAGTACTTATGTATACATAGAATAAAATAAATAACATACAACATATATTCATATGTATTTAAAGTTGTATATTTAGATAAATGTTCTTACTTTGAAGAAATTTCCTCATTAGGAACGTAGAACGGGTTGCTAACAGCATTAGCATAGGCAATGTGTAACTTCCGGAACAACTAAAACAGTAATTTACATCAGTAATATTTTGTATGCATATAGAATGATAAAGGAGAAACATTAGCATTTCACATGAACAAACTCAACAGGTCATTACTACTTTATTTGTGACGCCAATATTTCTCTCGTTTAACAGATAACATTTTATACAGACCATTCTCACTTCATTATCACGTAATGACGCATTAGTGGACTGCAAGATTATCACAAATTTTATTTTTGTGTTTGTAGCATATCCAAATCTGAAAATATAAAGAATGTAACGTAGAGAAGTAATTTTTGTAACTTTTAACCCTTAAAGCGCCCTTGGGGTACTGGGAGATCCCACATATAAATATTACATTTTTTTCCCTTACTAAAGCTGCACTTTTACAGCATTTTTTATCTTAAAAAGCTACATTTTGAGAGGCACAAGTTAAATTTTTAGGACAAAATATTGAAAATTGGCTGAGTTACGATTTCTTTTGTGAAAAACGTCACTTTTGTATTTCATTTTTTATAACGAGTACCAATAATTTTTTTATCAAGATAACTTATCTACGCGGTAAAGCGGTACTTGGAGAGTATCCAGTAATTTTGTTGAGACGAAATAACGAAAACTGTCCGCGCAGGACGATATTATCTTTGGATTGGGGTATCCCACGACCCCACATGGCGCTTTATGTTATTTTTATATAGGGTGTCGCTTTAAGGGTTAATAAGAAATTAAGTTAATTTGAGTTAACCGTACATTTTATATTCTTCTGTCGAATACAGCATTCCTAAAAACAATTCACGAATATCCATAGGAGTTTTGTTGGCTAGATTCATTTTTTCTTCAATAATATCAATTGAAGTGTGGACTTTGTAGTGGAATTGTAATTCTGCTGCTTTGTCGGCACATTTTATATATTTTGGAGAATTCTATAATAAAATATTTTATTAGCGGCGAACTAAAATTATATTTGTACACAAGTTTCGATTTTTTTGTATATTTATGATATTGGAATGTGTACATGAATAATGCCTTATGATGTTAAGGCACACTGTTAAAAATGTCATGAAATTTCATGTACATTTAATGTACAGTACATTAATTTTTCTAAAGGTACAAACATTTTTATATCTATATATACATAATATAGGTATACAATATGATGAATTAATGTACATGTAACGGAAGCATTTTGGAAGCTTTATTACAGTGCAGATACAAACGTAAAGAAAATTTTATTTCTTAAGTTCTACTCGTAACGAAAGAAATTCTTTTAATTTATTTTTATTTATTTATTTAGAAACAGGTAAAAACACCCACGATACAATATTAAACAGAATTGCAATAGATAGCAAACTAACAATGAAAATAAAGATTAGTTTTATAATATACATAGAAATAAAAACATACATTAACAAAATTAAATTGGTTTTAAACCGGGCTTATGACCTACCAGGATGTTTATAAAAATTGCATTAGATGTTAAAATACTATAGTTTGAAGATCTCTAAACATTTCTAGCACCTTGCGTGTAATCACTTGGATTCCCAAACGCTAGGCTTTGTTAAAACATCTATAATCTCAACTAGTAATAATATTAACAACAAAAATATGTAATTAATTAATCGTAATATCACAGCACTAAACACCTACACTTACAATTATACTGGTAAATTATAACCTATTGATGTAAAATTACCTTGAAGCAATGTAATTTTAATACAAGATTAGGGGAATTTTAAAGCAGTCAGGTTATTTTTACACTGACTGCACTGCGATATAGCACTAAACTATTGAGAGTTTACATAATTGCTGTAATATTACACTTTTTAATTTTTCTATTTTAATTTAAATTTATCACGATTATCAGTGGTATTTTTGTGTCCAATGAGTTTCTTGGGAAAATTACACTTTTATTGTAATATTACTATGTTTATGGTAAAAATCCTCGAGAAATCATTGAGAAATTACAACAAATCTGTAATTTCATCACAAAAATCATTGGAACCCTGCAAACACAAAAGAAACAGTTATGTAACAACTATGTAACATTTATGTAACAATGTAACCATTACATGAATATTGCATAACTGATACTTTCCGTGTTTGCAGGGAAATGATTACAATAAAGCAATGTCATTTTACTTGACACTTTTTTCAGTGTATGTTCAAAAATGTTATACGAATCAAGTAGAATTACATCACGCAGTAGCGAATTCCACAGCCTGGTTAAACGGAAAACAGTGGAGTGGAAACAGAAATTTGTTTTGCAGTACTTCTCAAACAACTTTTTGAATAAATTTACAAATTTGTGTTTATTAAAATGAAATCATATGTTCTGTAATGATGTAGCTTATCGAACAACTTATATTATTCAAATTCGGCATCAGAAATGGGATAAGGATAAAAAGAGCTTATTTTATTTATTACAAATAATTTATTTAAACACAAATGAGTTTTCAGAATATGGAATGCTTTTGTATTTAAATATTTTATTTAACCAAGTTTCAGTCAAATTTTGAAGTAAAACGAATTCGTATAAGAATTTTATAATCTGAAAGTGAAATAGCTGATAATTGAAAATAGCTTTAACGTTTTTAATTTCTTAATTAAAAATGACTTATTCCGTACAATTAGGAAATTGTTTATTACATCGTTTATTAAAAACATGGATATATAATCTAAAGAAATATTTGTATGCACATATTTTACTGAATACATAACACAATAGGACATATAAATGTCTTACGATGAACAAGGATGGAATTTATGAACACTAATATTTTTAATTTCGTCTTATATTATATGATTTACATTTTAAAAATGTATTATTATCACATTAGGAGAAATGAAAATTATTTATGAACATACTATTTTCAAATTGATGTGTCCTTTAGTAAATTATACGTTTTGGAGAAAAACTATACAACTAAGAGATCAATATTATTTATCGAATAAAAATTTTAAAAATTTGTAATAATTATGGAAGCATAAATGAAATATTCCTAAAACTTATAATATTTTGAATCAATGATACAAAATAAGAATTCCATAAACTGAACATTTAACCTAACTGAATATTAACATATTTATTTAACTTACATTTTTTCCAATTACTGCAACGCATACAGCCATTTTTTAAAAGTAGTAATAAACTATTATATTTATAAACTTAATACATAACTGAAGATATGTAATTCACTTTATTTACAATCAGTTGCAATTCCCTTTATGAATCTTGCGAGTTTTTCCACTTTTGTTTTGATTTTCCATTTCTTCAATCATAACCTCTGACAGTTGCGGTGCTTTTCAGTTGTGTGACATTAGGGAAAATAGGTAAAATAGAAAAATGTGATTGGTTAATTTTATTCCATCTAGTAAATTTCTGTTCGATTCAGCCAATCATACGTCTTTCACATTTTCAAGACCGCGTACGAATTGTATACCGGGTGTCTCCGATACATGTGCACTTTTACGCTCAGTTAAATATAAAACGACCCTGATTGGTGGGTGGTATCTAGTAACTTCGCTGCCATCAGCTGCTGCTGCCAAACGCATGAGAAAGAGTATCCAAAAGTGTCATACATATTCTAATCAATAAAAAGTTTATTAAATAAATTATTAATTAAAGTAATGAATACGAATTTTAATTAATAGTAGCTTAAATTTAAATTTGTTATTCTCTCGACATCATCAAAATCATCAAAATACATAAAACTATGATGAAACAAGATAACTCTATTTGTATGGTTCAATGTGTTTTTATGGTTCAAAAACTTTTTTAAAATCGGGAATATTTACGGAATTTATGGAATTTAATTCGACATTCGCGTTTCATAAGTAATTTAAATAATATTAAGTATCAAGTATTGATTTTGAAAATAGCGTAGTCTGCTTCTTTTGAGTTATCCAAAATTCAGCCTTTTGTATCCCCGTTTATTAGAAAGCTCCTTCATAGTGAAATGAGTTCAGATTATTGCTCCAGATTTGCAGATAAGCTTTTATTGAAATAAGTATCCTCAATTCTTAAAATATAGTATACACTGTAAAAAATGAAAATGAAATTTACAATGCAATGGTAATTTTCAATCATGGAAATTTGGTAATAACACTAAGTTGAGTGTTGAAATTTTACCGAAGTGAGGTTAGAGGTTTACCGCCGCATTGTAAATTTACGACGTCGAGCATAGGGAAAATACTAGACTGTTGTACTTTTAGTTTTACTACGTCAAACGTAGGTAATTTTTCGAGCCTACGTTGGACGTGGTAATTTTACATACGAGTAATATATTACAAGATTTAGGGAAAGTTACTGTGTTCCACATAGTAAATTCACTGCGTTGAAAGTGGGTAATTTTTGAGTCCATTCTCAATTGTAATTTTACACGATTTTTTTTTACAGTGTAGGCTATTCATTTTCAACAGAACATTGGTACTTTTTGTTCAAGTCCTTTCTTTTCTTTCCCGGCGGAAAAGCTGTACCTGGTGTAGTGGACACAAATTATACGATCAGTAGAAAGGGCAGTTGTCCTAATGAGTTTAAAAAACCTGAAATTAGTAATATGAAGACGCATTATTAGACCAGACCTGTAAAGATTCACATTTTTCGGATTCAATCCGTTTTAAACGAACCTAATCCGACAAATTGACACCATCTCGAAACGGAACTAATCCCTGCAAACACGGAAAGTTACAGTTATGTTATATTTACGTAATGGTTACACTGTTACATAAATGTTACATAGTTGTTACATAACTGTTTCTTTTGTGTTTGTAGGGATGTGACTGAATCGGACTAAATTCGTTCTAAACGGACTTAATCCGACATCTTTGCACCTACTCGAAACGGAGCTAATCTGACTGAATCTGACCTTATGAGACCGAAACGGATACAATTCGTGCTAAACGGACATAATCCGACATCTTTGCACCCTCTCGAAACGAACCTATTCTGACTAAATCGGATCTAGTCGGACCGAAACGGATTTAATCCGTGCTAAACCGACCTAATCCGACGATTTTAGTAAGTCCGAAAATGACTGGTACCTATCTAATCCGGTGATTTCAATTGGGTCGACACCGACTGTTTAAAATCATGATTGAAATATGGCATTCATGTTTTCTTTTTATTATTTAGTTTTCTATTCTACATTACTCTACATTAACTGTGTTCATTTTGATCAATGTATATCAGATGTAACGTATCTTCCTCAATGTTATTTTCTTCGTTAGCTTTTTTTCATCTCCTTCATCGTGTTTTTCATTTTCTTCATCATGGTCCTCTTCACTCTCTTCTTTGCCTTCTCTGCGAAAAATTTAGGTAGCATTCTCATGAGAATTATATGAGAACTTTTCTCATGAGAAATTGAAACAGGATTCTCATAAGAATCTTGTGAAACTCTCATGAGAAGCTCATTAGATTCTCGTGAGAATGTCGTAGGAATGGCCAAATTCTAAAAATTGATTCAATTTTAAATACTAGAAGTAAAGTTAAATTGTTATAAATATTAAATGAAACATTTAATTTTTTTTTCTCATAAGAATCTTACTTGATTCTCATGAGAATCCTACCTAAAGTTTTTCGCAGGGTTTTGGTTTCTTCTGCACTAATATTCTCGAAGACTTTCTTTTTGCTTGAAAGACAAATTTCACTATGAAAATTAGAAAAATTCAGATTTGTGGCTAAAAGTGGTTCTGCTGTTTCTCAAAAATCTAAGAAATACCCTATATTTTGTGACAGTACAATTAAAGATTTATAGAAACTGTTAAATTCGAAGGCCGGTTATTGACCAAATTAATACTTTAATATTAGTTCTTACGTCAAGGGTTCTTCGAGAGACAGGAAGTTGTAATAGATAAAAGTACAAGTTTTCAAAAAGTCCCATTAGGGACATTAGTCTCATTAGGTCCGATTGAACTTCTCAAGGGCGTCCACAGGGAGGGACAAGAGAGGCAGTTGCCTCTATGTAACTTCCATTAACATATAGTCGCATATTTAATTATGCCTCACCCTGAAAAAAATCCTGCGGATGCACATCATGAACTTCTATCGGAAATTTGTACCAGGATACTCATCAATAACAGCAATCAATTTTTGCAAAGGTCAACCATTGCATAATAAATGGTACCAATCAATCAATAAATCTTTATAAACTTTTTAGATTATATTCATCTTCAAGATTAGTGGGTTTTTAAACTAATTATATAGTAAATATAAATTTATAACATTTCTATGATTTAGCAGGTGTTCCAAATGTTGTCCTGTAGCTGATGTGCAGTGTGCCAAACGGTTGACGAATTCATTTTTTATATTTCTCAAACTTTCATGGATTGCAAGAAAAGCTCCTCCCTTATTAGCAATATTGGTCTGCTTATCAGCAAATTCTTTACACGACCTCGTAAGAAAAAATTCATCACATTGAACCATAAAAGTAGGGTTATTTCTTTTCATCACATTTTTATGAATTGGTATAATTAACTTTGATATCGAGGGAATAAAAAATGTAAATTTAAGCTACTATTAATTAAAATTCGTATTCATTACTTTATTATCTCAAAAATATTTATTTTCTCAAAATGTCATCAAAAAAATTTTGAAAATTCCACTATATTTCTCGATTAATTCTAAGAACTTTTCATTCAGAGCATTTTTTAAAAAAAGCTCGTAGTTTTTGAGTTAGAACGTCCAGAAATGTTTCAAACTAATTTTCATTGTTGACGTCATTTTGAAGTCGTTAGAATGATGTGGGGTATTAAAGTAAAGTATTAAAATTTTTTCTTAAAATTCAACTATTTTATGCACCATTATGCATGGTTCCAATAGAATTCCAATACTCCAATAGCTCGAAAAAAATTAATAAGAATAAATAATTCCCAGTTTTTTGAAATTTTTAAAAAATTCGGCGCCATATTGCAATTTCTGATGGCTGAAACTCAATTTTTACCTCGAAAACAATAGGATATGTACCTTTCAATTGATTGAAAATCAAGTATAAAAAATGCCATTTCAGGCATGAATGGGTTAATTAATAATACAAAATAAACAAAAGCCGCTGAATCCGAATCTGGGCACAGAATTTGCTCATCACGTTGAGATTTTTTTTATGTGAGGTTATAGTGCGTAAAATTATTGCTCTGTTTATGCATATTTGCACATTCACTACATAAAATAATGTTTCGACCGGTGAATGAAGTGGAATTGTGTAATTCTTGTAGATTTTTGGCCGTTGAATCCGAATGACAAGACTTAAATACCCTTCTTTTAACGTTACAGAATGGACCAGGGGGTAGGAGCATAGATATTACGATTGTGCAGCAAAACCGCCTTTAAACTCCTTAACGATGAGTCGATGAAAAGTCGCCAGTCTTCGGCTTTATATGTAATACTGTTGTATTCGTGAACTAGTCCGTTAATGTCATTACAATACACTATAAACGAATTTTCTATCGAAAAAATTTTCTGAGAGATTGGTCTCTAGTTCTGTAAAAAGTGATATTCGTTCCTGAAGCTAATAGGTTCTTTTCCTTCAGTCTTGATACCAAAAGTTCTGCTAATTCTTTCCACAATCCTAAAATGATGCTTTGCTGACTTTTTGAACTCACTTTGATGGGTTTCGAGTGCTGTCCATTTGTGAAGAAAATGGCATAGACATTACATCTTCGCCAAGGACACAGGCGTGATATGCAACTAGAACATACAATTTTCGGATACTACGAGTTATTCATATCTTTCATTGATTTACCGAAACATTTCTCATAACATCGTTTGATAACATGGGAAAGGCGTTTCCGACTTTTAATTGCAGTATACACTCCGCCAACGAAACAAAATACGTCGAAAAGCGAGTGCAAAGACACTGTAATTCTGATTTTTTAACATTTTTTCAATATCTTGTGCACAGGTGGGTTGACAACAGGTAAAAATGAGAACGCGAATTATTTTCTATTATCTGGACAATACCGAAGACAATAGAATTAGTCTTAACAATGTGCTTTGAAAAATAAATTTAGTTTTTCAATACCTGCAAATTTAAAAGTTCTAGAGATATAAGGAAAATGTTGCATTAAAGCAACAAAAATTCTTCTTCGACCGTTATAATTATAAATTAACTTAAAATGTCAGTTCTCGCATATTCGGTCTCTCGTACATAAATAAGAAATAAATATAAATATAAATATGGGTTGTTATGCCAACCACGAAATATGAAAATTAAGGGTTTAAAAATTCTAGAACTATGAAAACGTTTAAAAAAATATAAAAATCGGATCTTTTACTTAAAGTGTAGTAACAGAAGAAAAGTTTAAGCCTAGGCGGATTAAAAAACATCGATATTGGTGTGTCAAAAATTGCAAAAATAAACTTTTTTAAAGTTTGGGAATTTTTGTCTCGAACTCGATGTTCGACAACCTACGTGAATTCCAGTTTTATTATGATATTATCGCCAAAAAGTGGAATTTTTAAACCCTTCATTTTCATATTATCCGCAAACGAAACAAAATATGTCGAAACGCGGGTGCAAAGACACTGTAATTCTGATTTTTTACCATTTTTTCAATATCGTTCCTTTGACATTGCGTTACAAAAATGTTTGCAGCTACGGCTCCGGGTTAAAACCTTTCATTGCATCAATATATGGTAGATGATAAACCAAAATGAATAAAACAATATTAATCGAGTGTAAAATTACTTTTTTAATGAAAATCGCTGCTGGGTTCCCAGAAGCTGAATTTCCTGCTGCGAATTTCTATGGGCTACCATCGGCTGAATTTCTTGCTACGAATTTCCTGCCAGTTTCAGTTTTAAAAATATACAAGAATTACATAATTCCACTTTATTCTCCGGTCGACACGTTATTATATACCCAATAAACGAGTTCGTGTGCAAACATTTTTAATACGATTTCATACGTTTCCATCCCGTTTCTTTCCTCGCTATTTCGCGGTAAATCGCATGAAAACGTACGCAAGATGATGCAACGAGTTAAAACGCATCGAATCGAATGAATTTAGTGCGGAAGCATTTAGGAATAAAAATTGAGGTTAGGTTTGCACATAATGAATTTTCATATTAAAACGCATGGAATTGAGCCAAGTTTTACCGGGTTTATACTTCGTCTTTTTTTTTTAATATTATTCGAGGTTCAGGTAAAAACAATATAACAAAAGAGAATTTGCAAAAATAAATTTCGTAAGTAACAAAGCGAACTGTATTTGTACTCCAAAGTTTATTCTCGTGAATTCTCGCTCGTTTCTGAATCGATTTGCTGAAATTTGACGTACATTAATATAAAGCGCATAAAATCACCATAAATTGGATTTGAGCTTGAAAATGTACATACATATTTACTTTTCGGTTTAATTTCAATATTCTAGTTTAGGATCTGATGTTATCGAGGGTCAGTTCGTCGTTTTCACGCGTATGCGCCACCAGCGATCTAACATGACTTCGTATTAAAACGAATGAACACTTCGTATAGGTAAACACGAATGCCTTCTAATGATTTCAATCAAAAATTTGCATTCGACAATTAGCCGTTTCCGTATGCGAACGGATGTACATAACCTCAATTTTAAAGACTATTAATACTATGCACATATTCGAATGTTTTCGAATGTAGAGCGAAATGAAATCGTATGAAATATCATTCGCTTTAAGCAACCCATCAAAGAACGTATCATTTCGAATGAAAAATTAATACCCGTGTTTCGAAAATATCGCATATTGACGCATATGATCGAATGTAACGTATGACATCGGATGGATTGGAAAGACGACAAATATTCGAAATATATTGTGCGTATGAAAACATTTGAAAACGACTAATTTCGTATTAAAATTTGATCAATTTCATTCGAAATTGGAAACAAATCGAATGAAAGTCGAAATTTTTGCACACGAACTCGTTTATTGGGTAGTTAATGTTCAAATATGCATAAAACGAGCAATTTTACGCACTATAACCTCAAAATAAAAAAAATCTCAGACGTGATGGGAAAATTCTATTCCCGGATTCGGATTCAACGGCCAAAAATCTACAAGAATTACACAATTCCACTTTATTCACGGTCGAAACATTATTTAATGTAGTGAATGTGCAAACACGCATAAAAAAAGCAATTTTACGCACTATAACCTCACATAAAAAAATGTCAGACGTGATGAGCAAATTCTGTGCACAGATTCGGATTCTGCGACTAAAAATCTATAAGAATCACCTAGTCGCATTTCAGTTTTCAAAATTTTTTTTATTTTGGGGTCCTGTGTAATTTATTTAATAGTTTTATTGGTTGGAATACACTTGGATATATGTACCTACTTTCTCATATACTTTGGCAGCATTAGACAATAGCAGCGAAGTTACTCGACACCATCCACCAATCAGGGTCGTTCTATCGTTGACATCTATGTGCACATCTCGGAGCCACCCGGTATGCACATGTGTGTACATCCGCGTGAAAACTCACCTTTATCTCTTTAGTCACGTGCGGGTGTGGTTTGATTTGATATTGAGGAGGAGTGTGACCGGTGACGTCACGCATGAGAGAATGTAAGACGTGACGTGCGTGACGTTTTCGAAAAGGTAAAGACGGGAGGACGAGTGATCGCACGATAAAGTCACCAACCAATAGCATGCTAGATTTAACGCTCCGGCAATCACCTGATCGCTAACCGCGAATCACATGCTAGACTGAATAATTTACGCAGGCAGCTCAAATATACGTTCGTTCGGATTGGTCGAAGTTTATTTCATATATGTATTTTGCTTTGGAGAATTGGGAATCGGTTTGTCTGTAAAAATCTGTGCTCTCGTGTCGTGTGTCTCGTGTGCCCTGTGTTGTGTTGTCAGTGAGTGAGAGTATGCAAGAATAAAGCAATAAGGTATGAGTAGGAGAATCGGCATCATGACTCTAGAAACGACCGTATCAGAATCCCAACAATATTTGACCATAAATGAAAATCAAAGAAATCCAGCAGCAAGAAAAATGCCCAAGACTGTAAATACTGACCTCCGGTCCATCACAGCTGCAGAATGGATCACAGTTTTTATTCTTTGCTTCGTAAATTTAATAAATTACATGGACAGATTTACAGTAGCAGGTATTTACATTTATCTTTTTTTTTTATCCGGCTTTAGTTCGCTAATATGTTCAATATTTTCAGGAGTTCTTAATTTACTGCAAAAAGATTTTAAAAACACTAACGATGAATCTGGTCTCCTTCAAACAGCGTTTATTGTTAGTTATATGATATTCGCACCATTATTCGGATACCTTGGGGACCGCTACAACCGAAAAATTATTATGAGTTTCGGAGTATTCCTATGGTGTCTTACAACATTGATAGGTTCTTACATGCAGGTAAAATAACATCTTTATTTATTTTAACAATAATATTAAAAGAAACATTTTGTTTCAGACCTACGGTTGGTTTTTATTCCTTCGAATGTTTGTTGGAGTAGGAGAAGCAAGTTATTCGACGATTGCTCCAACTATTATTAGTGATTTATTTGTAAAAGATGTAAGATCTAAGATGTTAGCATTATTTTATTTCGCAATTCCAGTCGGCAGGTAAAAATCTTTATTGCAATATGACGAAATGAACAATATTTATGAGAAATATTTTTTTGCAGTGGTCTGGGATACATAATTGGAGGTGAGACTGCACGACTCACAGGATCATGGCAGTGGGGATTACGAGTGACGCCGGCTTTAGGTGTTATTGCGGTTATATTAATTCTTACTTTAATTCGTGATCCGGTGAGAGGTGAAAAAGAAGGTGGAGTTCATGTCATCAATTCTTCCTGGAAAGAGGACATCAAAGACTTGATAAAAAAGTAAGAAATTACTTCATATATTTTTATGTTCTTTTAATTATATATTTCGATAAGATAATATAATCAGTGAATTTCAATTATCGAACTGTTTTTGTTATAATTTACCATTTTTTAGATTACTTACAAATTGAAAGATAACTAGAATCACTTCTATTAATTTGCCATGTAGCGTATAAACAGTTTAAAATCCAATTAGTTTTATATCTATGTTTGCATTATCAAAGTTTTTTTTGTATTATTACTAAATTCTGTATTAATAGGTTTAAATTCCAGTGATCCTTTTTTTTTTAACATTTGTAACATCCTCTATTTTACTAATACATGCAATATAATATACAATATAATAAATGCCATGTGTTTAATAAAACAAACATTATTTATAAGAATTAAATATATGGGTGTGTCTCCAGAACTTTTAAACTTTAGGTTATTGTACATTATGATCTGTTAAAGATTGTCCAAAAAATTTGGAATATCATAAATTAATAAACCTTTATGCACTTTAAATGTATCATGGGTTTTTAATAACGACTACAATAATGTAGAAGCTGACGAGTTAAAGTGAAACGAGCAAATTAGACATTTTCTTGGGGGCAACATGTTTTTTTTTTAGTTTAATCAACACCAATTTTTTAATGAAGAACTCCGTGCCTTGCAATATGAGTACTTGGTGATATAAGTAAATGAAAATGATAAGGATGTGCCGCATGTAGAAATAAAATTATGCACCTTCAAACTTGGGTAGCAACTTTTTTTAAAATAAGTAATTTAAAGTAATTAATATAAAATAAAGTAATTACTTTAAAAACTAAATTTAACGTAATTAATAAATTAGCACTAAACCTGAAATAACATTTTTAACCATTAAAGAGACACCCTATATAAAAATAACAAAGCGCCATGTGGGGTCGTTGGAGACCCCAATCCGAAGATAATATCGTCCTGCGCGGACAGTTTTCGTTATTTCGTCTCAACAAAATTACTGGATACTCTCCAAGTATCACTTTACCCCATAGATAAGTTATCTTGATAAAAAAATTATTGGTGCTCGTTATAAAAAATGAAATACAAAAGTGTTTTTCACAAAAAAAATCGTAACTCAGCCAATTTTCAATATTTTGTCCTAAAAATTTAACTTGTGCCTCTTGAAATGTAGCTCTTTAAGATAAAAAATGCTGTAAAAGTGCAGTTTTAGAAGGGAGAAAAATGTAATATTTATGTGTGGAGTCTCCCAGTACCCCCAGGGCGCTTTAAGGGTTAAATGTATCATGTGTTTAATAACGACTACAATAATGTAGAAACTGACGATTGAAAGTGAAACGAGCAAATTTTTGTGGGCAACATGTTTTTTTTTTTTAGTTTAAACAACACAACTTTTTGAATGAAGAACTCCATACCTTGTAACATGAGTAGTTGGTGATATAAGTAAATGAAAATGATAAGTTTTTTTAAAATGTTACAAATTAGCAGTAAACCTGAAATAACTTTTTTAACCAATATTTCTGAACAACCACGCAACTAGGTTACATTATCCTTATAATAAGAAGTAATTTTAACCTTTATGCGAATGTGTAAAAAATCCTGATGAATTTTACAATCGCACTGTAATTTTCCTTGGCAAAAAGTTGGTAATATTACTACATACAATTTTCCCCAAAAATAAGATGAATTTTACAAGGATATGTAAATTTACTACATGCAGCGTAGGAATTGTAAAATTACCACATTCAGCCTTGGTTCACTAGCTTAACTCTACAATTGTAATTTTACAGTTGCGGAGGAAAAATGCATGATTTTGAACACAAATGTAAAAATCCTACATTAAACGTAGGATTTTTTACAGGGTAGATATAAGAACTACAGGGACTTCAAAAGTTAAACATCCAAACGTAACTAATTACAAAAAAAAAACATATTTAAATAGCACACGTTAAATTTAGCTTACAATTACTTTTAAATCATCGCAACCTCTTCTTATACATTATCAAAAAAGTACAAAAAATCGTTAACTTCTACACTATCCGTAAAATGTGTTTACCTAATGAAATATACGAGTTTCGACTGATTACACATCTGCTTCGGGAAGAAAATAAAGTAATAAATTAACGGATTTGAATGATCTGGAATCTAGCATCAGTTTTTAAACATTCAAAATGGCGGATCCAGTATGTCGAACAAAATTTTGTTTAAATTAATCGAATTTGCTTGAAACGTGGTAGAAGTTTTTTCATCGCTGATCAGGAATCCGGCGTTAGTTTTTAAAAATTCAAAATGGCGGATCCAGTATGTGGAAAAAAATTTAATTAAATTAATCGAATTTACTTGAAACGTGGTAGAAGTTTTTTCATCGCTGATCAGGAATCTGGTATTAGTTTTTAAAAATTCAAAATGGCGGATCCAGTATGTTAAACAAAATTTTTTTAATTCATCAGGTTTGCTTGAAACTTAGTACCTAAAAGTTTTTGGGGTTGCTAATTAGGAATCTAGCATCAGTTTTAAAAATTCAAAATGGCGGATCTATTATGTCTAACAAAATTTTTTGTAAATAAATCGAATTTGCTTGAAACGTGGCAGAAGAAGAAGTTTTTTATGACGCTGATCAGGAATCTGGCGTTAGTTTTTTCAAATTCAAAATGGAGGATCCAATATGGCGAACAAAATTTTGTTAAATTCATCAGATTCGCTTGAAACTTGGTACCTAAACGTTTTTGGGGTTGCTAATTAGGAATCTAGAGTTAGTTTTTAAAAATTCAAAATGGCGGATCCAATATGTCGAACAAAATTTTTTTAAATTCATCAGATTTGCTTGAAACTTGGTACCTAAAAATTTTTAGGGTTGCTGTTTTTAAAATTCAAAATGGCGTATCTAATATGGCGGGCGAAATGTTTAAAAATTTGATCGGATTCTCTTGTAACTTTTCATTTTGGGGTTTTTTGGTTTGCTGGTTACGAATCTGGTGTTGTCTAAAAATTGAAAATGGCTGATCCAATATGTAGGACGAAATTTGTTTAAATTCCAGCAAACAGAAAGGAATAGCGAGAAATTGAAAAATTAATTTCCTGTTAATTTCTGTTTATTCCATTAATGACGGGATTCAATGGAATTTAGTAGAATATAAAACATTTTTCTTCTCTCAATGTTCGGTTAGAATTGTCACTTTCAATGCATTAGGCAGGAAAATCGTATTCAACCCTCGGGAAGTTAAACCGACAAGCATTCTCCACGTGCTTGCCGGCCGGCCTCGCCTTCGGCTCGGGTGGCAATCTTGCACGTGAGGAGGAGACTTGTCTATTTTCCTCCCCGTCGTGAGAAATATACTATGTTTCCGTTTCTTCTCAATTCCTATGAATTCCAGGAAAAATTGCATCCAATGGAATTGGAAATAATAAATAGTTCATTTTTCACGGGGAGGAAAATAAATTGCCACCCGAGCCGGCGGCAAGGACGGCGAGCACGTGGGGAATGCTTGTCTGTTTAACTTCTCGAGGATTGAATACGATTTTTCTGCCTAATGCATTGAAAGGGACCATTCTAACCGAGCGTTGCGAGGTTAGAATATTTCACTTTCGGTGCATGTAGGGAGAAAACATTTTTTTTATTCCCTCGAATCTTTTTGAATTCCAAAGTATACGATTCTTTTACGGGTTAGGTAAATAAAATAAAAATATACTTGTATATTACTCTCTTCCGATTTTACGCATTTTATTTATTTTTGATTTAAAAAAAAAATATTGTTCGGCATATGAACGTAAAATGTTTGTTAAACGAATGTGCATGTGTATAAAAAAAAATTACTTTTAAGCCCTTGCATCGAAAAGTACTATTTCGTGTTAATGTATAATTAGTAATGTGATGTAAGTTTATTCGTTTTGAAAGCTTGCATCCGTTTTGAGTAAAAAATTAAATAAAGTCATGTAATCATTAAATTGATTAAGAAGTTAGTAGTAATAATACGTAGGCCATGTACTTTAGTTTAATGCTTTTTGGTAAAAATAAACAAAAAAAAAATAAAATACCCTTTATTTAATTTAAATCATTATAGCCTGGATTTTAGTTTCTGGCAAAAATTTGATGGCATTAACACAAGCGATTTGTGAATTCCGGTATAGGAATTAAAAATTCCACGAAATTAATCACGGAATCAGAATCCAAATCATCTTTCTTTCTAGAGATTCCAAGGAATTAAAATTACTGGATGGCGAATTTCAGTGTGGGAATTAAAAAAAAATACATAACCTTACATTTCGTTGTGGGATTGAAAGGAATTAAAATGGCTTTCTGGTCAATTTTGGACCAGGAATTAAAATATTACCACAACTTTATTTCGTTCCTTTGGATCAGAAGGAATTCAAAGGAATTAAAATTGTTTGTTAGTCAATCTCGATCTGGGATTAGAAAATACGACCCTAACCCTTTTGACAAAATTTTAATTCCAGATTGTCGTTAATTCGAGACGTATGCTCGTTAATTCTTTTCAATTTTTCTCAATTCCTTCCAATTCCTTTCTGTTTGCTAGGATTAGCAGATTTGAGTATATAGTGACATCGAGGGATTTTTACGGTCGCTGATTACGAATTTTAAATCAGTTGTCATAAATGTGAAATTATAAATTTAATATAGCGAACGAAATATTTTTAAAATCTTTAGATTTTAATGTAAGTTTGCATGTAAGAGTTTTCGAGATCTTTAACCGCATCACTTGTAGCCGCCATATTGATTTTTGAAAATGTGACCTCAGATTCGTATTCAGCGACTTAAAAACCTATAATATACCAAATTTTCTGTAAATTGATTGAAAACTGTGGAAGTTATTATATATGATGCATTACCAGTCGTGGCACTTTTTTTGTACAAATATGATACATTACCAATGGTAAACTAAGATAGGTTAACTAAGAATTTGACAATAAGTACTTACAAAAAAGTAACTATTCAAATTAAGATATTATGTCTGAAAGTATTAAAGATTTGTAATTTGTTTAAATGATAATGATTTAAATAAATGTTTAAACAATGTTTTTTTTAACCCCTTCGCTACGGATGACAAAGATCTTTGTCATTTAGGACTTTGATCAAAAACGCAAATCTTTGTCATGACATAAATTAGTGTAATGGAGTCAATAATATATCCAATTTGAAAACTTGAACATTTCTAGCCAGCCTAAGGTATACCGAACAACATGCCGTTGTCCTTTTTCAAAAACATGTTGTCAAAAAAAAGATACAAACTCTTAAAATATGTTGTTTTTACGATTTTGTAAAAATCTTTGTCATGAGCTATGTCGCCGTATTAGGTCAATTTATGCATTAAAAATTAATGAAATCGTTTGAAACTTGCTACTCAGGGGTTTTCGAGGTCGCCCATTACAAATCTGATGATATATTTTGAAAATTCAAAATGGCGGATCCAATACCGCGAGTTAATATTAGCCTTCCCCGTTAGCTTCGGTATACAATATGTACTTACACACTTACTACGAGGAGGTTGGAGAAAGGTCTTCAAAGTGCAATTTTTTTCTGTTTTTATACATTTTTGTTTAAAATTGTTTTTAAAATAAAAACTGTAACATATTGAACTCTAGAAATCAGTGTTTTTTCCCACATGTAACACGATAATTCAGCGAGTACATAACAAAATTTTGAAATTTACACGGAATAATCTGGATAGATAATAAACTCTGTAAAATATCTACAAAAACTAAAAATATAGATTTGTAGCTACAGAATCGAAGAAGTTTTTGATAAAAATACAAAATTCGGTATAAATATTCTATAAATAATCACGAGAGTGTTTCTATTGCCAACCTGCCACGAGCAGCATTATTTACGTATGAATAACAAATTGCCGTAATATTGTAATGCAAAAACTGATATAAGATTCGTAATCAGTTCGAATTTTTATTATGACGTCCGCCATATTGAATCCGCCATTTTGAATTTTCTAAAAATGTAACTTCAGATTCGTAATCAGCGACCCCGAGAACCTCTGAGGAACAAGCGTCAGGGGAAATGATTGGCATTTAGAAACTTTGCCCGCAATATTGAATCCGCTATTTTAAATTTTCGAAATCTGACTTCAAATTCGTAATCGGCGTCCCAAGAAACCCCTATACACCAAGTTACAGTAAAATCTAACCAAATTTTTTTCCCGCATTTTGGGCACTTTTTGTGAAATTCTCGCCGCAGCGAAGGGGTTAAAGGGATTCAAATAGCAGCAATCAAGTGTATGGAAAGAAACAAGGAAAGAATAATAATAATAATTGTCTTTATTGACAATACAAAATATAAACACAAAATGATACAAAAGAAAAAGACGATACAGTAATGTCAAAATGCGAGCCACAGCTCCACAAAGTTGCTTCACAGACTGACCTTAAACAATTATTATTTAAACAAATTGTACATTTTCAATTGTAAAAAGTATAATTTTCGTCACCAGTGTCCGTGAAGTGCGCTATCGCACGGAAAATTTGTACCAATTGTACATCCTCGGACCAGCCTCGCTTAGAAATTATTAATGTTTGATATTTAAACTTCAGATTCGTAATCAGCGACCCCAAAATCCCCTCTGATAACAATTTTTATGAAAATTCAATAATTTTTAAATAATTATTCCGCCATATTAGATCCGCCATTTTGAATGTTCAAATTTTAACTTCAGATTCGTAATCATTGACTCCTAAAACCCTAATGTGCTAAAGCATACTATAAAATCTAGCCGTAGAAAAAATGTATGCATTTGGAAGCCGCTTTTGTGGAAAGAAACTCGTGCGCATTTGGATTAACAACGGGTAAAAATTAGTTATGCAAGTTATTTTCTATTATCTGGACAATACCGAAGACAATAGAATTAGTTTTAACAAGGTGCCTTGACATTTAGTTTTTCAATACTTGCAAATTTAAAAGTTCTAGAGATATAAGTAAAATGTTGCATTTAAGCAACAACAATTCTACTTCGACCATTTATAATTATAAATTAACTTAAAATGTGAGTTCTCGCATATTCGGTCTCTCGTACATAAATAAGAAATAAATATAAATATAAATATGGGTTGTTATGCCAACCACGAAATATGAAAATGAAGGATTTAAAAATTCCAGTTTTTGGCGATAATATCATAATAAAACTGGAATGTTTAAACCCTTCATTTTCATATTTCGTGGTTGACATAACAACCCATATTTATATTTATTTCTTGTTTATGTACGAGAGACCGAATATCCGAGAATATAATTATTCTTTTTTCAGCATAAATAATTAATGATATAAAACCTCTTGTGTCGAATTTTAGTCGAAGTTTTATGCTGTCCACTGCTGGCTTTACATGTGTTGCATTTGTCGCTGGCGCTTTATCGTGGTGGGGACCAAGATTCATTCAACTTGGATTGACTCTACAGTTTGGAGAAAATAACACAAGTGAAGATGCGTAAGTAGATACTTATATTAAAATCTTCTTATACTCAGTATCTTTCGTGGAATAATTTATATCACATATAAAAATATACATAATTTTCCATTTTTTAGTGTTTCGTACAAATTTGGATTGATCGCTATGATAGCTGGTTTAATCGGGGTGCCTTTTGGTTCTATGTTAGCTCAAAAATTGAGAGCTCGTTGGCCACAGGCCGATCCGTTAATCTGTGCCGTCGGCTTATTAATAAGTGGTCCAATGATCTTTTTCGGAATCATATTTTCTGGTTCCAACACAACGATCTGTTATATATTAGTATTCTTCGGACAATTAGCGCTGAATTTGAATTGGTCGATAGTAGCAGATATGTTATTGGTAAGAAACTCAAAATATTCATTATCGGTGCATAATTGTGAATAAGTCTAAACATAAATTTTTATTTTTAGTATGTGGTCATTCCAACTAGGAGATCGACAGCAGAAGCATTCCAAATTTTATTTGCTCATGCTTTGGGTGATGCTGGAAGCCCATACCTTATTGGCGTGGTAAGAACTTATTTCAGTAAATTTATAATCGATCGGATTTATTTTTGTTTTATTATACATTTTTGTTAATTTCTGTACAGGTTTCCGAGGCTTTAAAAGCGCTTTTGTTGACGAACTTAAGTGTAGGAATGCACACTAATCATACTAAATCTATAACAGAGGATGATCCTATCGTCCAGTTCAAGAGTATGGAGTATGCTCTGTTTCTTACAATTTTCGTTGAAGTATTAGGCAGCTTGTTCTTCTTCCTTACCGCCCTTTACATCGAAAAAGACAAATCAAAAGTTGATTATGTCACGTCAGGTTAGTTCTATGTTTGTTTAATAATTATACGAATGTTTTGTCTACGCTTAAACAATGTAACAAAGAGATTGTAGCGATCTGAGATTTACATAACATTGCTCATTTCCTTTCAGTTGACATACTTCAAATAAGTAACAGTATATCTCTTATGAATATTGTTTGCTCGTAGAACTATCTTCCTTAATTTTAAGTATAATTTGCAATACTCGTTTATATGAAAATATAGAGTATGTGATTATTAAATCGTATTGATTTAATTGAATTAAACAAAAAGACGTGTGCCGATTCTCAGTAATAAACTGATATTTAATGGTTTGTGACAATGAATACTGCCGATCAGTGTATTGTTACAGTGAATGAAGACTGTTATCATGTCTCATTAAAAACTGTAAAATTAATTTTATAGAAATATGAAGAAACGCTAATACCATGATCCAGACTACAATAATGGTATGGAAATTCATTTGTTTTTGGGGTTTCTTTATTGGGTCCTTTTCAGAAAACGTATAGTCTAGGAACTACCTATGTTGTCGTAGCCTTTTATATGTCTCCGCTTGAAACAATTTTGTTTTATGTATTTTTGGCCGCTGAAAACGAATTTTTTGGGTGGAATACTCAAAAGTTGTCGTTTAACCTTTAAAAAAGTGTTTATAACAATTTTTTTAAACAATTCAATAATATTGTTGTTTTTTGCTCCGGAAAACAATTTTTTCATGGTTTTTATGTAATTTTGAACAAAAAAGGTAGTAACTTTCACATAGGATCATAACTTTTCCAAACAAAAATTCCCAAACTTTAAAAAACGTCGATTTTCGGCATTTTTGACACACTACCACACCAATATCGATGGTTTTTTAATCCACCTAGGTTTAAACTTTTCTTTTATTACTGTATTTTAAGTAAAAGATTCGATTTTGATATTTTTAAACGTTTTCTTAGTTGATGAGGCGATAACTTTCGGCGGTTTCGTAGAATGCATATGTACTAATTTCGTAAAAATACTTGATGATTACTATCTATCTTCGTATTTTTAGCCTCCGAATCTAACATTGTAGGGTAAAAGATTATAAAGTGGTCGATTGCTTATAACAATTGTTCATAACAATTTGTTTATAACAACGAGTTATTAAAAAAATGTAGTAATTTTTGTTTTTTCCGAAAAATGTTCATGTTTTTCTGTGATTATAATAATCTCTGACATTCTTGGATGAAATATTATAAAGCGGCCGATTGTTTATATTAATTATTTATAACAATTTGTTTATAACATTAGTTTTTTTAAATAATGTAGTAATTTTTTTATTTTCGGAAAAAAAATGTTTTGTGTGATTTGAAACAAATCTTTCTTCCTTCTTCATGAATTTAAAGACGCTATCACTTTTTAAAATTAAGACTTTATTTAAAATTGAAAACATACAAAAAAATTTTTTTTTTAAATTATAAATAAAACGTAAAACTCTTTAAAAAATATATACAAAAAAATAAAAATTAACTTTAAAAGACTCAACGTTTCGGACCTCGGGTCCCTCTTCAGGAGTCAATAATTAAAAACTAACAGTTAGTTTTTTGTATATATTTTTTAAAGAGTTTAAAGTTTTTTTTGTAATTTAAACAAAAATTTTTTTTGTATGTTTTCAATTTTAAATAAAGTCTTAATTTTAAAAAGTGATAGCGTCTTTAAATTCATGAAGAAGGAAGAAAGAAGAAATTTTTTTTTTTTCAAGTGATAGGCAGAGCCCATAAAATTTATATTTATTTAATAAAATATGTATTATTTGTCAAAAATTGAAGAAAACAAAAAAACTTTACGTGATGTTGTTCTAATTCAATTGCATTAAATAATAACTTAATAAATATTTAAATTTATAATTATACGTTGATTAGGATTTTTTTATTTCACACAAAATGTGAACATTTTTTCCGAAAATAAACTTGCTGCATTATTTAACAACCAATTAATTTGTTATAATCAAATTGTTATGAACAATTGTTATAAGGAATCGACCAATCTATAATATTCTACCGTACAATGTTAGCTAAGGAGGCTAAAAATACGCGGATAAGTATTTTTACGAAATTAGTGCATATCCACCCTGCGAAACAACCGTGAAATTATCGCCTCAACAACTATGAAATTGTTTTAAAAATGTCAAAATCGAATCTTTTATTTCAAGTATAGTAATTATCAATTAGCTTTAATTTCTCGACCGTTTAATTTAAACATAAATGTGATGGAAGTTTTTGGAATTTTTCGGGCTATTTTGTAAATAAAGATTAGGTATAAAGGTAACTAAATACATGATCAAGTATAGCAATAGAAGAAACGTTTAAGCCTAGGTGGAATAAAAAACCATCGATATTGCTGTGGTAATGTGTCAAATATGGCAAAAATCAACATTTTTAAAGTTTGAGAATTTTTGTCTTGAAAAATTGTCTTCCTAAGTGAAAGTTACTAAGGACCTTTTTTGTTCAAAATTACTAAAAGAAGAACATGAAAAAATGTTTTTTCCAAAAAAAAAGAACAAAATTATTTAATTGTTTTAAAAAATTGTAAATATTTACACTTTTGAGCATTCCACGAAAAACATTCGCGTTTAGCGGACAAAAATACATAAAAAAAAAACATTAAAAGGCTACGGCAACATAGGTAACTCCTAAACAAGTATGTTTATACTTATGTCGTATGTTTTATTGTATAACATTCACATATGGCCATCACTTCTGATAAAAATATATTTGAATCTCTTCAAAAGTATATCCAACCTCCGTTTCATCTATAGTCATTGGTATTTCAATCATGAACGTTAATACCTCTAAGCTCTGAGTCATTCTCATCAATTAGCTTCTCAATTATTCGATTTTGACAGGTTTTCTTTTAAAGATTATAAATTTTCTCGATAATCAGTGCTTTTTCTCCACTGTATAAACTATGAGAAATTCCATTGGTCTCAATCTTGGTATAAAAATGAAGTGATGACCATTACGATATTATTTCTAAGATAATATTACTAATGCTGCATGCAATTGCAAGTTATTGTACACTTGTCTTCGATTATTCAGTATTTTTATACTATTCATTTGTAGAGTTTTGGCTGTTCGTACCACAGCTTCGTAAATTGTCTTCGTTTTTTGTAAAGTAGTTGTAACTGCTTATCCAAAATGTTTAAAAACATTTTTTTAAGATTGTGCTATATGTAAGATGTTTCCGATTGGTTAGAAAATAATAACCTCAAAAACAGCGAATGTAGGTATAGCAAGAAAATCTTTGAAAAATGATATTGTCGAAATCCATGTTTTACTAGTAGGGATGTATTGTCAATCTATTAATATGTTTATTCTACTTGTCTTCGTGTAGTCATTATGTTTATGTGCAATTTGGGCTTTATTAAGGAGTTTTCTAATTTCATTTAAAACTCATTTAATTCAGATATTTATGAAAGAATTAGGCAATAAAAATTGTGATCGTTTCTAATAACTGTAAATTACGCGCAATACTAGGATTAGTTATATTGTTGTGATATTTCGTATAAACATCGATTGTCCCCTTTGCGTATTTTTGACGTGTATTAACCCATTAACTCCTGAATAACTTAGTTAGTTTTTTACGTCACTACATTTTCTTGATGTTTTTGGGCGTGCTCTACACGATGACCATTAAAAACAGCGAAAAATGTCATCTTTTTTTGCAAATTTGCGTAAAAAATCACGATTTTTACACGATTATTTTGTACTAAACGTCCGATTCTAACCAGGAAAATGGTTTCTTTATGCAAAAAACGGCTTATTAATACTTGTACTTAAAAAATATAAGGGTAGTTTGCTGTAAATAATTTTTTCATGCAAATACGAGCCCCTCAAAGTCGATAACAGTGGTAATTTACATGTTCTACTCATATTAATAGAATGGTTTACTTTCTTTTATTCCCTTGACCTTCGATAACTTGTTGGATCATATATTGAAGGATTTCGGAAAATTTTGTTCGTCACGAAAAATATTGATCGCCACGTTGAATCCGCCATTATGAATTTAACACCTCAAACGTCATATTCGTAATCTCACATCCCAAAAACCCCCGAGTAGACATTTTCAGCTGAATGAAGATAACAAAAATATAAAAAATTCCGCCATATTAGATCCGCCATTTTGAATTTTCCAATTTTGATGTCACATTCGTAATCAGATATCCCGAAAACCCTCGAATAAACATTTTCAGCCGAAAACGGTAAAAGATGTAAAAAAATTCCGCTATTTTGAATCCGTATTTTGAATTTTTTTTAAAGATTGCACAATTTTCCGAAATCCTTCAATATATGATTTAATAAGTTACCAGGCGTCGAAGAAATAAAATAAAGTAAAACCATCTGTAAATATGAGTAGAACACGTAAATTACCGATGTTATCGACTTTTAGAGGTTCGTGTTAGCAGAAAAAAATTTTTTACAGCAAACTACTCTTATATTTTTTAAGTACAAGTATTAATAATACGTTTGTACCCGTTTGTTGCATAAAGAAACCATTTTCCTGGTTAGAATCGGCCGTTTTCTAAAAAGAGAACATGTAAAAATCGCGATTTGTCATGCAAATTTGCCATTTCGTGCATTTCATAAAAATTCTTAACACACTTCCAGCACAGTGCAGTTAAATTTCTGTAGTAAATGTTGATATTTTATGTTTAGAGTTAAATAATGTTCATACTTTCATACAAATACATTTATCTGTTCATTAATGCTCAGTAACGCAGATAAGACTACTTATTCCACTTTTCAGTTTATAATTTGAGTTTAGTTACTACTATTCAATTAAAAGTTAGAAATGTAGCGAGAATTTTTCATTCGTCTACATTTTTTGATGAGTGACTACTCCAGACGCAATCCTGAACTGCCAAGTAGCCTTTTCTAAATTGTCTCGAACATTTAATTGTGTTTTATTAATTTTATATTTCTCTGGTATGTATCTAGTTACCATTCACTTTTTTTATTTCCGTGAACTTAATTCATGTAAATAATACTCACATTGATCTATAATTAGTATTGTTCACCTTAAGCATTCTATCTCTACCAAAACAGAACATTATCAATTGCATAATTATAGAATACTTTTCCAAACACTGAAGTGTGAATTTCCTTAAAACAAAAAATTCAGTTTTCCTGGTTTTTTTATCTTGAACTCCCGCAGAATCTTTGCAGAAAAATCGTATTTTGTTAGAATAATGGTTAAATAAGAAACTATAAAGTTTTCTCCATCTTGTGTATTGATCATTTTAACAAAATCATCAATAAACATGTAAGAAGTAACAGATTACACGAACAACATGTTCCAAACTGGAAATTTATATATGTAAAGTGCAACAAGTTACTCAACGTCGTCTCATCAAGAGTTCACGAAGATTTGGAAGAAAAAACCGTCATCTGCTCGAAATATTCTATACGAGATCTGACAACATTCCAACGTGCAACTTGCAACTGTACAAAATTAATGCATTACGCAATTATTCCAAATATATATGCTCTCAATCATAAATTGCATATGCTTGTCGCTGACATTCATGCGCTAACAAATAATGGGATTTTCTGTTCATGCATATTCGTTGAATACAAATATGTTAAAAGTGAATCTTACATCAATGTTACTTTCAAATGTTTTTCATGAATTTTCTGAAATCTTGAAAACATCAAATTCATAATTTAATCTAAGGGGTTTCAAATAGAACAGTGGTTGTCACAACTTTACCAACTAAAAAAATGTAAATTAAGAAGATTCTAAACCTTACAAACAATATTATCTTTTATTGGTGATATGTTTTGAATACATGTATAACTTGTTCTATTTTAGATCTTCCTTAATTTGTATATATTAATTGAGTTTCTGTTGTGTAATAGTTGTTGCATGCAACACTGTGGCACAGCATGGCAATCCAAAGTTTTGCTCTTCACTTTCATGCAGAATATCGATTGCTTGCAGTAAGAATAAAATAGTGTTTGAAGTCTTGTTTGTACTTAGTAGAAAACTTTAAGCAAAATGATTGTTAGATATTTTAAATAAGTACTTATATTTTACTGTTAGTATTGTTATTGCATAACAATAATGGTTGATAATGAAGCATGAAAAATGTATCCGAAGGATGATTCTTGCCTAAAAGTTTTAAAGGAAGTTTTATCAAATTTTTTTTTTCTTTTTCAGTTATATTAATTAACATTTTTCATGAAAACAGTTTATATTAAAACAAAACGTTTGGTGGAAATTGTATTGCAAGAGTATGTAATATGTAACAATCTTTGCAAATATGATTTCATTCAGTTTAATGCGTCTGCCGTTATTAAAACATTTCACAGCCTTCTCATCAGAATGATAAAAACCTTTTTTAATTTATTGGTTGTTAATTATCCATATATTTTCACATTTTTCATTAAAACACATTTCATTAATAATAGCGTTTCATTAGTAACAATGCTACGCAGAAGCCATATAACTGCAATAGGCTATTAATTCATTACTCATGTTTTGTCGCAAATTAGTATTTAAGAACTTCTAATTTTATAATATTTAATTTCATTTAATTGCGCTATATTTGTCACTGTATATATACATATAAAAGCCAAATATAAATATAGTAATAATTTCATAAGTCATTTTTTAGAATACAGGTCTAAATATTACGCAAAAAAATATTACGGAAAAAATATTACGGACAAAATATTGCGATACAAAATATTACGTTTAAAAAATGTTATGAATACAAAATTTAAACGACGTGCAATTAACTCTTTTCATTAACCTTTAGACTGCCAGAAAATCAATATTTTGACGCATCATAAAAACTAGTTTAATGTTTATTTCTAGGCTAAAATATATATTAATTTATTATTATTTTCACTTATTAAAGTCATTTAAGATAAATTTACCCCTCCACACCCCTTTTTACCTACCCCAAATCCATTAAATCTGTATTTTCTACATTGTGCAAGTGGTCATTATTTTGTTTCCTTCAGACTATAATTAAATGTTATGTTTACCCCATTATAAGGGTTGTTTTCGGATTTATTGTAATTGAGATAAAACATTTGGATTCAACGTCGAAAAATACTCCGGAAAAGTGTATCTGCACTATAAAATAAATAAAATTTGAATCCTGTGTCTACAGGGGTGAAATATCTTTAAAACAACCCTTAAGATTTGACTATCAACCCCTCAAAATGCTTTAAATATTTAATTAAATCTACAAATTTAACGTATATAATGTTCTCATAAAGAAAGAAGCGTTTTCTACTATATATAAAATACATTTTTAAAAATTTGAAATTTTTAACATTAGCAGTTCCGTTCCCTGCCGGAGAATCAATATATTGACGCACCTCATGATCTACACTTTGTGTATGATCAATCATTGATATAAGGTACCTTAAATACCAGTTTTCTGAGGGTGATATGCTCTTCTAAATCCCGGCAGTCTAAAGGTTAAACACATAAAAACATGAAATCAATTACACACGATATAGAACATGTAACTTTGGAGTTCTGTCGAAACTTTTTGAGAATTTTTACATCAATATCTTCTTATTCCTTAATATTAGGAGCAAAACCTAACCTAACCAAAGCTAACCTTAATATTACGTTCAAAACCTAACCTAACCTTCATATTATAAGCAAAACCTAACATAACCTTAATATTATAAGCAAAACCTAACCTAACTTAGCGTAACCTCAATATTATAAGTTAAACCTAACCTAAATATTATAAGCAAAATCTAACCTAATCTAACCTAACCCAACTCAACCTAAACTAACCTACTCTTTCACAATATCATATTTTACATACACCAACAATACATTTATTTCATGATTAGAAAATTTGTACATACTATTTTTTCGATATAACAATTTTACTGCGTAATATTTTCGCCTGTAATATTTTAGCGCCGTAATACGTTATGATATTTTGTCAACGTAATATAACGGTTTAGTAATATTCAGACCGTAAATCATTTTTTAAAATAAAATTGTTTCAACACGTTATTTGTTTTGAACAATAATAAAAGACGAATTATATTGTACTAGAAGCTAATTTGTATTAGTTTTAAAAGCTTGTTTATAATTTGTCAACCGCTCAAGCTGCATGATACGTTCTCATCAACGCTTGATGGTTTGCACTTATCATCTGCGGTATTTTCATAGTCCAATGTGTACCAATACTAGATTTTCAATCAACAGTGTGTTTTTTATTATAATAATAGTGAGACAAAATACACATACGAAATTATGTTTATAAAAACATTTATTTGAATCCATGACTTTTTTTTATACTGAATTGATGTATCCTTTCAGACTTTTTAAATTATAATTCTTTAGTTCATATTCCTCTTTCAATGTTCAATATAGTACGCTAATTTTTTTTTATTTACAGGATATGTTTAATATAGAACTACAATATTAAATTATAAGATTATGAATTTAATACACGTTAGGATTTCTTGTCTTGAACAAAGGTTAAATGATTTTGAATAATTTTGAGTCTACAATTGATACTTTTACATTAAAATTGATGTACATTATACTTCTAATTTTGTTGTGTATTTATTTTTGATATTAACAAAATATTTCGCATTTTTGATTGAAAATAATACCAAAAAGTAAAAACACAAGACGAAAACACAAGTAATCATCTGATATGCCATAACATTGATTCACATTTAACATATATATTACCTATTTCTTACAGACAAGTATCTAGAAACTAAGAATAATGGGCCAACGGAATCAACGCATTTGTAAATCTCCAAGGGGTTCATCTGTAGTATGCTGTATATCTGGTATTAATTTATTTTCGTACTTTTAATTTTATGTTACATGATTGTCGATAAAATAAAAAAAAATCTGTTTGTTGACAATAAATTACGTTAATAGTTAAAGTCGCACAATGGAAAAAAATGTGTAAAGGATCGATATGTCATTTTCTAAATGGAATAGGTGCCAAACGAATATTTTAAGAAGCTTTTGTGCCTTCTAATTGCTTGCAACTCCATAGCTTGTACATAATTTGCGCTTTGCTTTAAGATATGTCAAGCTAAAATTAGCTTCGAATTGTGACACATTTTTATTTTCATGTAATGTACAGTAATGTAAAGATAGCTTGGTATATCATTTGCTTACAACACAATGTAATTTATTAGATATATAACAAATTTAACTGTTTGTGAGAGATTTAATCCTTTGGTGCTGTATGTAAAAGAAAAGGATAGATCTCACAGTTTTTATTTTAATACTAACAACATAATTTAATTGATTGTTATTTATTGGTGCTAATGACTGCTTAAAAGAATTTTGCTTATCATTTATTAACATGAGAGTGAACTAATGTATCTGGAAGAAAAAGTTAAGTATTGTATTTTGATCGACGTTCAGCACAGAATTAGAATTAATTGCTTCTATTATGTTGCAAGAAAAACAAAAATAAAACTTCCAAGTATATAATAGATTGAGATGTATTATATATATAGTCAATTAAGAACAGGACAAAAAAATGGTGGTTGATGAAAATAAAATAACAGAAAATTATCAATATAGTAACAATGACCTTAACATTGATTAAGTAATTGAATCAACTCAAAGGAATATTACTTCACTAATAACAACGACGTAATATTAGCCATTTCTGTTATCAGATATTATAAAAAATTGAGTAGCAAATATTGATAATAGTCTTCAGAGATGTTGACTAATTCAATTTTAAATGTTCCTATCGCATTGAAGACAAATTAATGATACTTTAAGATAAAGGAGTCAATGTAAGTGCGTTTTACAGACTTATTTCTTCAGACATCGTGCATTTTTTTATATTTTAAGTAACATTGTACTAGACAAGTGTTGATGTTATCTTAAACAATTTATCGAATATAGAAGTAACTACAAATTTATGCATAGGTTTGTAGAAATGAAAGTTAAAAATTTGAATTCTGCTCCATATAAATACAAATTAATTTCAATTCCATAACAATGGCATGAATAGAAAACAGTTAGGCTTAAGTCTTGGAATTCAGATTGTTGACATTTTCATTTGCTGGAATAGATACTTAAGTGTAAATATATTTTTTTCGGTTAATATGAGACACATATTTGGCAAATGAAATAATAAATAAAATTGTGCAGTCTTTCTTTATAAAGGAGAATTGTACATAGAATTTACGAATAACCGTATAAAGTAAACCACTTAAATTCCTTGACAGGAGGATTAGTTTCTAATTAACCGAATTGAGTTACTGGAATACAATAAATTAAAATTTAGGTTAAAAGTAATTATGCACATTTAAAAGTTTAATGTTTAATTGCCAATCTGATTAATTTTGTTGCAACGATTGAGGTGGCCTTCCTATTTGATATTTTACTCAATTATGTATTTCATGTTATTTTGATTGTCTCGGTAGATATTGATTCACATTAAACCATATTCTAACTCAAATATAAGTTAAAATACTAATTGCCAATTTCTAATAATTATTACATAAATATTCAAATCATTATTACATATAATTAGCAACATTCATGTTTTATTATCATTAATTCTTGGTAAATGCTGCAATAACAAAGGTTACAAACAAAGAGGAAGAACATTTTCAGAAATTAAAAAATAAGTGTCATTATGATCGCTGTGCACCAAAACACTGATTAAATAATTTCGATTTATAATTCTATTTTTAAATACGAGTAACAATTAGTTTTTTATCTAGAACAAGGAAACATTCTTAATCAATCTGCGGATAAAGAGTATGATCAGATTTGGTTTTCTAATAGGAACTATGAATGTAATGAAAAATTATATGTAATGGCTGGTTCTATATTAATAGGAATTGAAATACACCCGATTTCTTTTGTAGGTATTATTTATATAATTAAAGTACCGAAATGTGTTGGATCATAAATACGAATTCATTTCATTGCCTAAGAATTTATTTTTTAATTTTTTGAACCCCATCATTAGAATAGTACGATGTTAATACTAGGACAATGACATTAAAATATACACTAGAGTGGCACAAAAACAAAAAAAAAAATTGAATTTTGACAAGAATACATCACAAGTAGATTCAGTATGTGAAAAAGAGTACTCTTAATTTTTTGAGATTTTTCTGTCAATATTTGAGGTCGTTGGGTGAGATAAATGCCATTGAATGGATGTAGTAAATATACTTCGTAGGATGAATGATAAATGATTATTTTTTTAAATAACATAGACATTCTAACACACATTTTAAGAGGTCCCGAAACTATTTTGATCTAATAGAATATACGATATGATTTTTTAAATCTTTTTTTGACAGTTTTGATTGAAAAAATCTTTGTATTTCATGTAACAAATATCTAACAATATGCTATTATTTTTGATCATAAAATAGACATTCTCACGCTCATTTTAAGAGGTCGTGAAGCTGTTTTTGTCTAGTAGAATAAGAGATATGATTTATTTAATCTTTTTTTTTTGTTGACAATTTCAATTAAAAAGTGTGTGTTTTGTGTAACAAAAATTTGCGTATATGCTATTATTTTTTTATATAATAGGTATTTTATCGAACATTTTGCGAGGTTGATGACCTTATTACGTGAAATGGAACGGGAAATTTTATATTTTTAATATTATGCGGTTTATATAATTTCGTAAAATAAGTGATTAGCTGTACGGTAATAATAATAGTAAATTTTTGTTAGTAACAATTATAATGCTACAATTGAAGTAACGTGTTAACAACGATACGTATATGCAATTTTTAAATAAATTTTATTCATTTTATATATACAATTTACAAAAATATCATACATCATAAATAATTGAGATAATATAATAATCAGTTTAAAATTCATTATTTACTTTAATTTTTTCAACATATTAAGTCCTTCTTGCACACATCTTTTTGAAGATGAAGGAAATACCGATGGTGTTTCAAGTGTTCAACTCTTTGCATTAGGTACTGATACTGCTCTTCATCTTTTGTTAACAAATTACGACTTTGAGGAAGTGCAACACCATACGCAGCACCATTATTCAAGTCTTTTATGTCTTTCACAATTTCCATAGCCTCAATATAACTAACATCTTCATGCCACAAACTAGAGTCAATTTTTTTTAAATTTAATGGTAATTTGTAGTTAACAAAATGCTTTAAGCTATTTTTTGTTATGAAATTATAAATTTTAGCTTTTAGAACGTTTGATTGGTTTATTGATATTCTTTTAGGAGGAGGTATTTTTAATTAATTGTATTTTTTGTACGGTGACCAACAAAACCAATGATTATTTATGAAAATAATAAGAAAATAATATTTGTTATTAATAAAGAATGTGAGAACGTTTTTTTGCAATAAATGTATTTCTAACTAATCTACATGATAACAAATTTTATGTAATAACGTCATAGATATCGCAAAATGTTCGATAAAATGTCTATTATGTCACAAAAAACATAGTAGCATATTAGTAGATTTGTTTTACATAAAATACAAACATTTTTTTACTTTAGGCATTTGTTTAGTCAAAATTGTCAAAAAAAAAGATTAAAAAAATCATATATCATATTCAAATAGAGCAAAACAGGTTGACGACCTTTTAAAATATGCGTGGGAATGTCTATTTTATGAAAAAAAGTACTAGCATATTGTTAGATTTTTGTTATGTGAAATACAGAAGTTTTTTAAGGGGAGGGGCAAGCAAGAATTTAGGCCCTTGATTTTTATATGTTACACATTTGTAAATATTATCATTTGGTACTATTTTCTTCCTAAAATTAATGGTAATTAAAAAAAACAATTTTTAATTTTTCCACGATTTAGAATTTTTATTTTTTGAAATATGTGACATAATAACAAATCCATGCGAGAGATTGTTAAAAATGGAAAGAAATACACGTACAAATTTTATTGATTTTTAAAATATTTAAAATTGCTGGAGTAGTTCAATTTTCAGTATTTTATTTTCGATTTTTTAGTGCAACATAGGACTTTCTATCACCGCCAAAATTTAATACGCTATATTTTTCAAGAAGTTGTCGTATGGTTATCAAATATAAGTAATATTTGGAATCTTCAGAACTTTATTGTAAGTTATTATAGGTAGAAACGTATACAAAATTTTTTTTTTTACTAATTACCATTAATTTTAGGAAGAAAATAGTATCAAATGATAATATTTACAAATGTGAAACATATAAAAATCAAGGGCCTAAATTCTGGCTTGCTCTTTCCCTTAAATCAAAATTGTAAAAAAAAAAAGATTCAAAAAATCATATCTCGTATTCTATTAGATCAAAATAGGTTCACAACGTCTTAAAATGTATGTTATTATAAAAAATAATCATTTATCATTTATCGTACAAAGTATGTAATATATCAATTCAATGGCATTTGTTTCATCAAACGACTTTTACGAAAAACAACGACCGCTAAATATGAACCAAAAAATATCAAAAAAATTACTCTCTTTCACATACTGAATCTACTTGTGATGCATGATTGTCAAAATTCAAACTTTCTTTTACTTTTAGGCCACTCTAGTGTATATTATAATAAAATTATCCTAGTATTAATATCATACTATTCTAATGAATGAGTTTCACAGAATTAAAAAAAGAAATTCTTATGCAATGAAATGAATTCATATTTATGATCCAGCACATTTCGGTACTTTAATTATACAAATAATACCTAATAATGAAATCTAATGTATTTCAATTCCTATTAATATAGAAACCATCATTACATATAATTTTTCATTATACTGATAGTTCTTATTCAAAAACCAAAAACCAGATCATACTCTTTATCCACAGATTTATTAAGAGTTTACTAGTTCTAGATAAAAAACAAATTGTTACTCATATTTAAAAATAGAATTATAAATCGAAATTATTCAATCAGTGTTTGGGTACACAGCGTTCATAGTGGCACTTATTTTTGAATTTCTGAGAATGTTCTTCCCCTTTGTTACAACCTTTGTTATTGTAGCACATACCAATTTTGTACCACTTCTTTTTATTTTTGCGCCACCCTAATATACACTAAATGCTAATTTGGTCTTTCTTGTTAATTTGGATTTTCTTGTTATCTTTATATTTTCCAATGATTGGATATAAATAGTATTGTATCTATTATTATAATTATCAAACAAACTGTAATAGTATATTCCCAGCGAAAAGAATGTAACGTTTATATAAATATTATATAATTGTTACTTTTTGTGTCTGAAGTAGAATAGTTTAAATCTTTTACAGTGAGTTGCAGAATCCTGAGACCTCGTTACAGCGAATCTTAGATAATAATAGCAATAATGGTATTACAAGAAATACTTCGTCAATACTCACATTTATAATGTTTCGGTAAACTTATCATTTTCAGGAAGCCAACTGTATTTCAAGTATCGATATTCTTAATGTTTTAAATGTTTTCATTTTTTTGTTACAGATTCGGAAAATGCAACTATATCTGGTCCATCTGAAGAACAACCCGAAATAAATTCGCATGGCATTATTGCCTTCCCAAATTAAAAGAAAAAACAATTGACTTTCGAGGTGCTAAGAAATGTTTCCACTTCGATGGATTATGAACTCAGATTAAGCATTCAATGAATGCATGGTGTGTTTGTTACAGTTTAAAAATCGTTTGAAAGTATTATTACATTTTTTGTGATGACATTTAAGCTGCAATACTTATTATTATTTTTGTAGACAATAATAAGTAACATGAACGCGTGTACATTCAAAAATTCATGTATACTATATTTTTTATAGTAATAAGACCTCGACTGATGTTTAAAATATATAGTGTATAGCATATACGCGCTCTTAATATAAATTAATATACGCGATCAGCATTTTCATAAAATGGATGACGTATGTTGTATGCATTGTCAAAAAAAGAAAAAAAAAAGAAAAATGTAAAATGTTCAGTGATACAGTATATGCCAAGTGACTGGACATTGTTCCTGGGATGATGCAGTGCGACAAATATGTATTATTTAATAGGTCATTATTGTATATTTAAAATTAATGCTACCTCAATAATTTCTTTACTATTGTCAATATTTGAAAGGATGTTTTGGCAATGGATTATTTATTTCTCAATGCACGAGATCATGTAAATCCACCTGCAATGATTCAGTCGTTTTTTACAGAATGATTGCACACGGGTGACAACTTTACCGAAAAATTTGTAAATACTGTAAAATGGGAGTAAATTACGGGTACATCAATTTGTTTATTGTTTTGATATATTTTTTGTTCCAAATTAATTTTTGTTTATTATATTTTTCTTGATTTACCTTAGATTATCCTACTTCGAATTTATTGCAGATTGGTTATAATTTTGTTTATGAAACAAAATATGTTATTACGAGAATCGTTTAAGAATTGTACATAATGCACGTACGTTGTATTTCTGAGAAGAGTTAAAGTTAAGAATCTTGTAGCATTAATCACTGTTCTAAAATATCCTTCAAATATTAATAAATTATACTTGTAAATTACCAGAAGCCTTAAACGTACATGTGAATATGCCTTACTGGTGTATTTGTTCTTGTCTCGCCAACGTTACTATTAAGGTTTGATTTTCATCTCTTCTGCGGCATAGATAATAACTATGTACTTTTCATGGTATTTATTTCATTCTTTCGGAATACTTGCTAGGTTGATCGAATCAACGAAAATGTGCTTCAAAATTATTTCAAATATATGCTTGTACAATTGTTTTGTGAATACTGAAACCTTACAATTTTTGTAATATAAACACGACTTTGGAATGTGTAGTCACTGCAAATGCGTAACTATTGTAAATGCAATTACTATTTTATTTTAATACATAACTTATTAAAAGACAATGAGTGTACAGATTCTTTAAAAATGTATTATAAAATATGGAATGCAATTTATTCTTCGAAAGTTGAACACAAATTGAAGTTATTATTATGTATTGTGCTCTTTTTCCTTTCAAACCACTTTTTACAAATTTCTTGCTCAACTTACCTAACACTACTATTAAGTTGTTAATTAATATTTATCTACTACCTACAAGGAACGAAATAACTTAGAAATATAATGTACTCTTTTTCCAAAAGTGCCGCGGGACAATACGCTCTATATATATTTTGTTTGTTTTTGTGTTTTCTTGGTTATTTTTATATATTATTTACCTTTTTCTTTCTTTTTGATTTATTATAATGTTTCTTTAAATTATATTTGCTTGCTAACAAATCATATTCATATACTAACCCATTCTAAGTAACTGTCAATCGAAATTTTATTAAGGATTTTTAACTTTATAGTTAAGAATATAATTTTTTTCTTTTTTTCTTTTTTCTTTTTCCTTTTTTTCGTTGTTAATTTCGTCACTAGTTGAGATTATAAATGTTTCGACAGGGCCTAGCGTATTGAGAGCCCGAGCGATTACGACGCAAGGTGTTTGAAATATTTAGAAATTTTCAAACTATGGTATTTTAACATCTAATGCAATTTGTAGGTATACGCCGTTAACTATAGTAATACTGTATTTATTTATGTAAGATATATATGGCTACGCAAGATTAACATCCAGAATAGCTATTGTTATTTGACGTTTGGTATACAGAGGAGTTTTTTGGGGGCTCTGAGTACGAATCTAGTATGAGATTTAAAAATTCAAAATGTCGGATCTAATATGGCCGACTAAAATTCTGAGAAATGGTACTTTGGTTTTATAATGGATCCGCAATTTCGAATTTTGTAAATCTGACACCGCATTCGCAATCAGCGGCTCCAAAAACCCATGTATACCAAATTTAAGAAAAAACCCATCACTGGAAAAATTCGTAACTGAAAGGATTAAGCGTTTAAAATGATCATATGGTTAGCCCTGCCAAAAATATGAGCGTCTATTAAGAGTTCATAAAGCGTGGAATTGACGTTCGGGAAACGTTCAACAAATGGGCATTCCGCTTCCACGAAAGTTCTATAAGAGTACTTAATGTGTGAATATGTACCTTTTAAGAGTTCAACGCTTTGCATTTGTGAACGGCTGCGTAAGCTTTGGAAAACGTACAGGAAGAGTTTCTGATTAATGTATAAGAAAAAAATAGTTACCTTGAAAACATTTGTATTTATTTTATATTTTTTTTTGTAATTTAATTTTTGTATGTAATTTAATTTTTTTAAAGATAAATTAATTATCTTTAAATAAGGTGTTCTCATTCGGTCACCTATCCAGTCGTAATCAACGGCATGCGACGCTTAACGTGAAATAAAGACTGCGCGTGACGCCAACCACTGATCTACCACCGTGAATCAATTTCTAAGACGTAATAAGATAATCGCGTTACACTTGTATTCTAATAAAAATGTTCGTTGATAATGAGTAAATAATGATTGATCCTTGTATAATGTGGAGCAAAATAATTTTTGAAGACTGAAAATTATAAGGTTTCGCAAGGAAACTTGTAGAAGATTGTAAAAATTGCATTGCCGAACGTCTCAGGAACTCTTTAATTTTGGTTTTCTCATGTAGCGTACAAAAATAGAAAAAACCTTGATGCACTCTTAGAAGCCGCTTAACTGGACGCTTAGATAACGCTTAAAAGGTGCATATTCAAGCTTCAGAACTCTTTTCAATTAAACATCATTTAAACTTATTCTAAGCGTGCGATTCGCTTCATTAAGCGTACAATTTCGTAAAAACTTTACTGTACGCTTCATTTTTGGCAGGGAGATGTACGATTATTAATTTTCCATATTTTATGCACCTTTTTTTGTTATTCACTCTCCCAATTCGTTACTATCCCAGCATTCGAATTTGGACAGAGTTGTATAGAATTGGATTCAATTATTAAATTCTGAATCCATACTTTGGTCAACGTTCAATCCATTTTAATACGTAAATACAATTCTATTCGTTCATACGAATAAAAAGGTTACTTTCTGAATTCATATTAATCCAAAAAAAGTTTTCTTTTTAAAAATTAAATCTTAAATACATCCGTAATCAACATTACGTATTCAAAACTATCTAAGTGTATTCATTTCAATCCAAAAATGGTTTCCTATTTAAAAACGAAATACTGAATGCATCCGTATTCAACATTACGGATTCAGAGCTATCTAAGCGTATTCATTTCAATCCAAAAAAAGTTGTATTTCAAAAACAAAACTTTCAATACATCCATATTCAACATTATGGATTTAAAACTATCCAAGTGTATTCATTTCAATGCAAGAAAAGTTTTCTTTCAAAAACGAAACTTTGTATACATCCGTATTCAACATTACGGATTCAAAACTATCTAATATTGTGTTCATAAAATTGAATACAGATGGATTTCTTTCTTCGGAATTCAATCCATTTGAATACATATTTACGGAATCAAAGTATGAATTCAAAATGAATTGAAATTTTCAATCCAATCCTATCCAATCTCAATTGCTGGGTACCTTTGCGTTCCTCGTGAAAAGTTACTAAAGAACCAACTTTTTGGTATTTTTTGAACGATTGTTTTTTTTTAAAATGTTATTTCCATTGAAAATCATTTACCTCCCAACCTCGCTATTGGTAATAAACGATTCGATTTCATTCATATCAGTTGCATTTTCATCTAATTTTTTTTTCTATTAAAAATCATTCCAATTTGTTGTCCTGTAATAATTAACTATCCATTCAAATTCATTCGCGGCAAATATAACTATTTTTCCATTGAAATTCATTCAGCGAAATCATTTCTTCATTCCACTATTTTCCCATTCAAAATCATTAAATCGAACAATTTTTTATGAACTAATACCATTCCAAATCATTGAAACACATTTTCTCATTGAAATTCATTGCAGAAGCTAAGAAAACGAATTCAGAAATTATGCAGAGAATGAATTTCAATGGATCTTCAATGAATTTTCGTTTGCTGGGGCTTCCTTATTTTCAAGCATTTGTAATGGAAGTATTCACTGTATTGTTTTTTAATGCTTTGCTATCTAAAAGAAGTATCGTCATGTATATTTTGAATGCTTCTGAATATTTTCTGTACGGGAAAGTTAATAAATGCTTCACAATGCTTCAAGAAGCATTTATCCGAATTTTTTCAATACAGCTGAATGTTTTCTCCAAACTAATACTTCTTAATTCTCTGTAAAGTATTCACTGACAGTATATATATAATTATACGATTGTATTTATTTATTATTCACATCTAAAAACTTACGTCGATGGTTAAGCTTGTCAAAAGAAAGTTTTAGATCTAATATCTTTAGTTTATAGTAAAATTCTTGTTGCAAGAAAATTTCAGACCTAAAATCTTATGTCAATGGATTTACTAAGATCGATTCATCGAAAACAGATACATGATATTAATCTAACTGCTATACAGGGTGATCGGCCAACCATTACCCAGCGGCTAACTCTAGATTCTACAGATAATTCTGAACAACTTTTTCCTCTAAAAAAATGTTCGGGAAGGTAGAGTTTTTAAGTTATTCAACACTAAAATTTAGGTGAAGAAATCACATTTGTTGAAATATCTCGACTCGGTTTGAAGGTACCTTAACGAACCGGAGCTCATTTTAAAGATATCTTAAAGCTCTATAAATTATCTCAATTGGTTTTTGACCTACAATGAATATCTCTCTTGTTATAGCCATAAAAACGGGATAAATGCCGATTTTTCAGGATTTTCGCGTTTAACTCGTTTCGACAGATAGTTACCGAAATATCACACAGAAAAAAGTTGTAGGCCTTGAAAAAACAAAAATTTTTTGTCCTCTAATACGATGCGATTAAATTAAAACTGAACCCTACAAGAGCCTCGTAAAGTTGACAAAATACAGTTCGACAAATAAATCGATATTAATAACAAAATGTTATGAAAACGAGTACAAATAGGGTTCAGTTTTAATTTAATCGCATCGTATTAGAGGACAAAAAATGTTTGTGTTTTCAAGGCCTACAACTTTTTCCGGTGTGATATTTCGATAGCTATGTGTCCAAACGAGTTAGACGCGAAAAACCTGAAAAATCGGTATTTACCCCCGTTTTTATGGCTATAACAAGAGAAATATTCATTGCAGGTCAAAAATCAACAGATACAACTTGTATAGCTTGAAAATATCTTTAAAATGAGCTTCGGTTCATTAAGATACCTTCATACAGAGCCGAGATATTTCAAAAAAAGTGATTTTTTCCCCCTAAATTTTAGTGTTGAATAACTTAAAAACTCTACCTTCCCGGAAATTTTTTCAGAGGAAAAAGTTGCTCAGAATTATCTGTACAATCTAGAGTTAGCCGCTGGGTATTGGTTGGCCGATCACCCTGTATAGAGTACAAAATAATATAAAAAGTTTCAATATTATTTACAATTGACTTAATTGGAGTGTACATTACACCAATTACTGTTCGTTAAAGACTTATAATAATATATAATAATAATATTGGTGTAGTCAGCGTTAATAAAATCATGTTGCAACGAAGAGAAATCCAGGTGATTAACACGTTCAGTTTCTACAATAAATGTAAATGTTATGGGCTCTGCTTATCACTTGAACAAAAAATTTAAAAATGTCTTCTTTCTTCCTTCTTCATGAATTTAAAGACACTTATCACTTTTTAAAATTGAAAACATACAAAAAAATAAAACTCTTTAAAAAATATATACAAAAAATTAAAATTAACTTTAAAAGACTCAACGTTTCGGACCTCTTGGGTCCCTCTTCAGGAGTCAATAATTAAAAACTTTTTGTTTATTGACTCCTGAAGAGGGACCCGAGAGGTCCGAAACGTTGAGTCTTTTAAAGTTAATTTTAATTTTTTGTATATATTTTTTAAAGAGTTTTATTTTTTTATATGTTTTCAATTTTAAAAAGTGATAAGTGTCTTTAAATTTATGAAGAAGGAAGAAAGAAGACATTTTTAAATTTTTTGTTCAAGTGATAGGCAGAGCCCATAACATTTACATTTATTGAAGAAATCAAGCCTATCTTAGAACGTTCAGTTTCATTTCAAAAAATACCAGATCATGGTGAAGTTCTCTTGGGAAAGTAGATAGTCAATCGAGGATAATCTACATAATTCATCGATGTTAGTGAACGTAAGGTCAAGAGAGTACACTTTGGTTACATTATTTGGAAACAGTTAACGAAGACCATGAAATCAAAGAGCCTCACAGAGTAATCTTGTTCTGACACTTCTGTTTCGAATGAACTACAACTTGTATCCACTAATCAATTTTAACTCAATTAATATTTAAATTAATCGATTAAATGAAATCGACATTCTATAATTCATTGTTAACAAATATGAAACTGCCGTAATACTTTTGTATTTCTTATTTTTAAATTCTTTTACATAATTTTTATTTTTATAGTTCTTTTAGTTCTGACTTCTTCAAAGTTTAATATTAAGATGAAAGGTTTGAAAGATATCAAAACAAATATATAATTGTATTTAGGAATGTGTACTTAATGTCTACGTATGACAAAGTACTTTTTTATCACTTAAATTAAAAATTGATTATGACATAAGAATCGTAGTATTCAGATAGAAAACATTGTTGAAACTTGACGTTTTGATTTTCGTGCGAATCAAAACATCATGATGGTTACAATCGTAACTGAATTCCAGATAGCTTAAGGGGTACTTCGGACAATACTCTTGCCACGATTCTTCAATATAAGAGTGTCTACTTCACGCAAGTAATTACAGAATACATCACTATCGGAACGTGAAAGCATATAAATTACACCAATCGAAAGTTTCACTCGTTTTATTGAGAAGGTGAGAAAAAGGTAGTATTATAATAATAAGGTATAAGGTGTTTATATCAATATTAATTTATTACATCAACTTATGTTTAATAAATTATATCTACATTAATTTATTACAAAAGTTTTATTTAATGACTAATGCACAGAAGTCTGCGCATCTAAGTACACAGCTTTCCACTGTATCTCAGGAAAGTTATTTCTACGTAGTATGAGAAACGTACACAGGTTTTACACACCCTATTTTCCTGATAATCATACTTTTACAAGTCCAGTATTTGTACAAAAATTATGTTTAATTAATATTAATCAAACTCAGTCTGGGCTCTGGAACAAACGAAAAAATAATATAGAAAGTTATCCTTTTACAATATTTTTAAATAAGTGCGATAAAGAATGCTTACTTTTTAAATATTGTCCCCAAAATATGAGCACTATCAGCAAAACGTTGTTCATTTTTATAAATTTGTTGATGCCATTTTCGGCGAATATTACACCAGCGCTCTCTATGTTCTTTCATTAAAGCTTCACGTGATTTAAGAATTTGACCTTCCTGCGAAGAGATATGTACATTATAAAACTGTTATATTATAAAATATTATATTAAAATGTTAAAAACTTACGTAATCTAAATCAAGTTTTTCACTCTTTACACGAACTGGAGATGGAATACGATTTCGTGGAAAAGCTTCTTCATTTGGCAATGGCGGTGGTAAGCTGTGAACGTCACGAATTTCGCCGTTTGTATCTAATAATGCTCTGCTGGCTTCTCTTACTACTTCAGGGCTGGGACTTCGAGCTCTAAGTTAATACATTGAAAGTTAAAAACATAATTTATCAATGTTTTGTAGGTGTCAATAAAGATTAAATTAAATTTGTATTACGATTTAATTATAAATTTCGTACTTAGGTATAAAACTCGGATTTCTCGGTTGATTTGCCATCCATGCTCTACAAATCGGATACAGAGGCGTCTCTTCTTGAAATTGGGCCAAATCTACGCTACGATCGAAAAGCTTCATCACATATGTATGATGAAAAGCCGAATCCATATGCACTTGACGTCTGCGTTTAATTTTCCGGGAGTTGTAAGGTTTCTTTTGTACCAAATCCCTAAAAGATTATAAATTAAGGAAATGAACAATGTTGAAAAATGTTTTAAGTAGAGTGAATAATGCATACGATTTTCTGGAGGAATGTTTCAAATCTTGCGAAGTCTCATCTCCGGAATCTAAAGATGAACCTTCGTCGCTGTGGTGAAGTATTTCTCTCAAGGCTCCTCTAAATCGATCACGTGCCATCAGGATATTGTTGTCACCTAATAAAATACATTAAAAATGTACGTGTTATTAAAATATTAATAGTGACATTCTTAAGGTTAGAAATATCAAATACATAAATAAAAATAATACAAACCTATTTCGTCCTTTACTTCCACTTTTATGGCGTCAATAGCCATTGGAGTAACTAATTTTTTCTTCCCCATTGTGTTTTGGATTTTTTGTATAATTTTGTTATTTAAAAGTAATAATTAAATTTGAGTTGAATTGGAGTAGCGCTCACGAACTTCAAACTACATACAAACGAATATGAAGGTGGCGTTACTTGTTCCGTAGTGCCTGACGAATCAGAGATGAGGTGGGTCGTATAAAGGTGACGCATATGGTTCAGGCAGGTTCAGGTCAGGTAAGTCAAATCAATTTTTCCGATTGGTTGTTTTCATGTTTGCTATATGGGCCGGATTGGTCGGATTAAGACTTCGAGGTTCCCTAGGCACTAGTAACTAAAAGGTCCCTATTCCCTTCAGTAACTTCCTCACCAACAACAATCTTAATACAGTAGAACCCCGCTGGATTGTCACGGTCGGTTCCGAGTCTTCCTAGCAAACCCCGCTGGACTGTAGGTAATAGGGGAAGGTAGGTTAGGTTAGTATAAAAAGGGAGGTCTGGGGGGCAGAGCAATACACACGAACCTCCTAGGTTCAGTCATCAAAATTATCGCTGGCCAAAATTACCAAAACTTTAGATGTTGACGAATCTACGTAAAATTTGAGCCCTACTAATGATAGAACCTAGGAAGTGCGTGCGTGCTTGGGGGCTCCGCCCCCAGACCCCCCAATTGTATACTAACCTGACCTAACTAACCCATATTTCAATCCACATATCGAACCCACGCCAACTTTAGATACTTGGAATTATCAAAATGTAAATACATTTATCAAAACCTAAACAATATTGTGGGCTGAATTGATAAATCTGATTGTTCCCACGTTCCCTCCCTGCAAACACAGAAAGTAACAATTATGTAACATTTACGTAATGGTTTAATTGTTACATAAATGGTACATAGCTGTTACATAACTAGTACTTTCGTGTTTGCTGGGCTCTTGTTTTACGGTATTACCGTTGATATTACAACTAAAACGCATCAAAACTTTTTTTGTAGAGAATTTCGAGCTCTACATTTTTTGTTTGAAATATTTTTTTGTAACGCCCATGGTTTTCATGATAAATGCAAAAAACTGAAAAAAAACGCTTTTTTTTGACGGTTTTTTCAAAATGGCGGCTTTAGTTTGTGTGACCGCCAAATTTTATCATCATATTCGTAATCAGGAGAAAAAAATACATTAAAATGATCTAGTATGGCATTTTTTTCGATGTCTTTTTTGGAAAGGTTTACCGAAATTGAGGACATGGATCTTAAAAGGGGTCGCGCTCTCAAACGGTCGGAAAAGTATTGTCCACGCGTAACAATGAAATCTAAGAGAGACTTTATTCAATAAATGTTGTTGACTTGAACTCGTCATATCTCCTCAAAAACTGCATACAAAATTCTGAAATTTTCAGGGTACATGCACAAGATAGTAGCGAAACAGATAGGTGAAGTTAAGTTAACAAAATATCTGCCGAATTGTTGATAATAATTAATAAAAGTAGAAGTAAATTAAATTCGCCGTTTGTGAGCTATATCGAGAAAAAGTGTGTTACAAAATTTACGTTAGAGAAAACTTCTAGTGGGAAAGTTGTTCGTCAATGTATGACGAAGATTTTTGCAAAGTTTCAAATTTTTTGAAACTAAGATGCGTTAATTATACGTTATTATCTAAAAAAACGCGTGGGGCGCTGATGCCGGCGATTCTGCACGCTTCATTTCATACACTACATACAAGGAACATACGAAGAACAAAACATTCTGTATAAATTTATGTTTGATATTGATTATAAATTAATACTTATTAGTTAATTAGCAAATTATATTAGATTAATATAAGATGTAATATTTTTAAACTTTCCGCCTCTTCTATTATACGACAACAAGGTTTTACAAGTTCATGCACGTCGAGTCCCGTAAGCTAAGGGAAGTCGTTTTGTCTTATGAAATATTGTATTTAATATTATAATAAGTATTTTTCATGACGTGATCAGTAAATTTTGTTTATAATGAGCGACAAAAACAATAATTCAAGAAGAACGGGAAGAAAAAGCCATAGCGATTCCTGTAAACCTTTCATGTCTGAAAGGAAATAACTAATCTGCGTTGAAAAAGTACTGTACATAAATTAAAAATACAACAAAATATTATTAAGTCTATAAATAAAGTAATATTAATCATAAATTTATACAGAATGTTTTGTTCCTCGTATGTTCCTTGTATGTGGTGTATGAAATGAAGCATGCAGAATCGCCGGCATCAGCGCCCCACGCGTTTTTTAGATAAAAACGTATAATTAACGCATCTAAGTTCCAAAAAATTTGAAACTTTGCAGAAATCTTCGTCATACATTGACGAACAACTTTCCCACTGGAAGTTTTCTCTAACGTAAATTTTGTAAGACACTTTTTCTCGATATAGCTCGCAAACGGCGAATTTTCGAGCTCATTAAATTTACTTCTACATTCGTTAATTATTATTAATAATTCGGTAGATATTTTGTTAACTTAACTTCACCAATCTCTTTCGCCACTATCTTGTGCATGTACCCTGAAAATTTCAGAATTTTTCATGCAGTTTCTGAGGAGATATGACGAGTTCAAGTCAACAACATTTATTGAATAAAGTCTCCCTTAGATTTCATTGTTACACGTGGACAATACTTTTCCGACCGTTTGAGAGCGCGACCCCTTTTAAGATCCACGTCCTCAATTATAAAGTCTGAATATCGTATGAGAAATCGTATGAGAAATGGAAGTCAATGTGAAATTATATATTCCGTATATCATATGAGAAATCAAATGAAAAATCATTTGAGAAACCATACGAGAAATGGAAATTTATATGAAATTATAGAAAGTGCACAAAAGTGTAAGTCTGAATATCAGGACAGAACTCGTACGAGAAACCAGATATTTTCTAAAGTTATACAAAACATTTTTAAGAGGGACCTTTGAGGAGATTGACCTTTATTATTTTTTTTTATATATGAGTGACCAATTCCTCATATGAGATCTCATATGATTTCTCATATGATTTCTCATATGATATCTCATATGGATATTTTCAGAAGGGTATGCAACTGTGTACTCTCCGTTTATTAATTTGTATTGTTGAGTTTCCATTAGTTTTGTTTCTGACACGATTTATAAATTAATCAAAGTCATGGAAATGCAAGCTCCATCACCTCGTCAAGATGGTAACCCGTCGTAGATGAACTTTGATTTTGTTTTTCTCAATCCTTTTTTATTTTTATTTTTATTTGTTTTCCACATTCTTTTAAGATTTGTATTAGTTTTCTACATTTTTCTGTAAAAAAATAATCTGTCCTTTTACCAAAGGCTTGATATACATGTTAAACAGTGAAACTTTGAAGATGATTATCTCGATTATCCTCTGGTCAGGCTTTCGGAAATTTTAATCATCAATAATTGATATCAACGTCACCAACGTTTGGTACAAAAATGAAAGACTTCATCATAAAATTATTTTATGAAACTACCTGTTTTAATGGAAGTTTCTATCGAAAAACACACAAAAAGAGGTTGAAGAACATTATTATAATATTCCTTTAAATAATCTCGATGAAAGCTTGTTTTTTTCCAATAAAACCCTGTAGAACGTAACAGGATCGAATGAATAATTCTACAAGAAATAAAATAAATATTAAAGTCTGTTGCATATTATCGTCATTTTCTTGACATGTTTCATATGTTTGCATTTCCGATCTTCTATAGGGTATATTTTCTTTAATATTATGTTTATTTTATATTTTAAAATGTTAATATATTCGATTGTATTAATAATACAGTCGACAACTACTTTCTCAGCAGAAGATCTGTTGGTATCGAAATGTTAATGTCGATGCATACAGAAATCTTTTGGATATGATTGTCTCTGTAAATGTTTATTGGGTTGAGATGCTCAGTTTCTCTTATATCAGACCTCATTTATTGGAATCATTCTAAGCACTTAATCTTTTTGCATCATTTTTGTTTAATTGTCAAAATGTGGGTGCCCCCCTATAGGTGGGGCCCTAGGCACATGCCTTGTGTGCCTAATGGGTAATCCGGCCCTGTGGGCATATCTCTAGAACTTTTAACTTTCGTGCGGGTCAAAACCTTTCACATGATATATTTCGTATAATAATAGCATAAAATATAGGAAAATATGTTTAATTAGAGGAACACCATACTTTAAAGTCGGTTTTATATAATTTAAACATACAAAAAGTTCCAAATCCGTTGAATACTGTTGCAATAGTAGTGAAGATATCAAAATTGTTTTCAATTAAACTGCTATAACTTTTTTAAGTCATTGAATAATGAACTAAACATTTTTTACAGCTTCCCTACTTTCTAAATAATACAGGATCACTCAGTATTGATGCGTGCCGATAAATAAGAAAGAGTTTTTCGAAAATCCAACCTTTATGACTATTTGTGCTATAATTTTTTAAAGTCTTGCTTTAGCTAAAATACCAAAGGCTGGTCTTACTCTACACGTAAAACTCTACAAAATGGCGCTCAGTATTTGAGCGTGCCCCTTCAAGAACATTTTTTATTACACTTTGAATTCTGAAAATTAAAGCGTCACTCGTTTTAAAAAATGACCTTTCGATCTGGCACACTTTACTACAGTAGTCCCCCCCCCCCCAATATTTGCTACCCCCTAATATTTGCTAGTAGGTCCGTCCCGATATTTGCCTCAGCCCTCGATTGCTGTTCCCCACCACTTCTCACGGAGCGGTAATTCTATTGCCACATCATGCTTGCGCTATGTAGGAAAGGTTAAATTGATTTCTTGTGGTCGACACATGCGCGTTTTATAACTGTACGTCGGCCGAGTGGGGAAAAAATTTCTTCCCATCACTAGGCAAATAATGGGAGGATTGGAAAAGGACAGACAAGACGGAGAAGGCAAGTATTGGGGAGGGGGGCACTGTATATACTTAAAATGTTGCGCTAACCATTGTTCTTGGTCATTTACATTTTAAACATTATGTAAGCAATTACTTCCATGCTGATATTCATATTTAAGGTTTTTAAACAATGATATTGACTTTTAAGTTTTTAATAGTGATTTCAATTTTTAGGTTTATAATAGTGATATATTCATATTAAATTGACTTCACGCGATTTCACTATGTAAGTTTGTTTCCATATGTCAAATAAATGGTAAATGATATCCATAATGATAGCCATAGTAAGTGATGCTATACAAATGTAGTAAAGTTTCATATGAAAATAGGTTTCGGATGGCATATGCATTGTTGTGTCTGTATTTTACTCAAGTACAAGAGTAACATATACTGAAATTTTTTCAGAGAGTACCTCTTATAAATCTATAAATATGAATATATATCAAGTAAAACTTAATTGAAAATCAATTGATGAGTTATTAGTGCAATTGATATGTGTGTGCGTGCAGATTTAGTTTAGTCATTCACTTTTATTTATTGTTTGGAATGCACATATATCGATTTCCAGTCAAACTTTGAAATAAAAAGACATGCGACTAAAACGTATTTAAACGTGTATCAAACTTTTTCAGCTAACTTTACCTTTTCATTTTTATATTCGAAATAAATGGTATGATAATTATCGAAACGTACGTAATAATTATTGTATTAAGTGACATTTGATTTGCTGTCAAATGTCGCATCACCTAACAGAACATTTTCATGTTTGACAATGGCAGTAACAATCACGTGTATGAAACCCCCCGAATATCGAACCAATACAATAAAAAAATAAATGTAAAGGATAGGTAGCTTTTGTCAATTGTGTAAAAAGTATAGTTAACTTTTCAAAGGTCACTTATACATTAATGTACATGATTGGCACTTCTGTCAAGCATCCGATAAATTCGTGCATGACGAAGTGCTTGATAGACGTTTTAAAGCCGAATAAATCCCAGCGCATTCTTTTGGGCAATATTTTACAGCAATTGCCGGAAAATTTCACTTGGTTTCTAGTACATCGATGAACCATCCGTGTTTGTTACAATTTTTAAAAATTTAAAAGGCAGGTTTTTGTAAAAAATATATATAGTTACAGAAGCATCAGATTGCAAATGCGTATGTATTTCATGTTTACGTGTTTCGCACTTTAGGACTTCAGACGTATGGGTTGTTTAAAAAAAAAGAGCATCGATTTTAAATAATATAGGTCATATTCTGCCTTTGATATAACTGGAAATATATGCAGTGTTTATGTTTGAGCATGAAGATGTTGAAACGAAGTAGAAATCTTGTTATTTTATCTTTCTGAATCAGGATGTTTTGTTGTAAATTTTAAATTTGTTAAACCTCGTGTTCAAAAGTGTAGTTGATTTCACCTTAAAAGTTGAATTTAAAAGAAATGTAATGAAAACAAATAATTGTAATTAAATGAAAATTTCATTAAAGTTTTATACGCGTGCTGTTTTAATTTATTTAATAATTCACTGAGATGTTTCTAAACCATTTAATGATATATATGTATACTCTATAGGATTATTTTCAACTAGGTAAATCTTCGTATTAAATTACATAATCTTATTTAAGTCCTGAAAATATCTAAATAAAATTTAATGACATTTATTACGGGTTGTAATCAAAGCTTTGAAAACCTTCAAAACAAGCCAACAGGACGTAGAAAAGTACTTTCTGTTAATTAAAAATTTGTAAAACTTTCTTTCGAAATTCGGAGTAAACTATGAACAATAACTTTATTTCGCCTGCTTTGATGCGCAATTTACGGGGCTATGATTTAACGTGTTAATAATATAAATCTTCAAAGAATAGAGATTTGGAATTCTTGACCTATTACAGAAATGCATAAAAAAGCTAATGTATTAAAAGGATAAAGTGCCAACTACGATTTTTCCATATGTATGGCTGCGTTGTCCGGAAAGGTACACTGAAAACAAAAGTCTTGAATTAAGACCAATAGCTGTTTTTAAGATGTAACACAAAGTAACTTTTTTCGACTGAAAATTGAAACTACTTCAAAAGTTTTAACACTAGCTTAGTATGCGACTAAGATGTAGTACAAAAAATTAGATATTATTTAGAATTTGGATTTAAATTAAGACGGTTGAAAATTTTACATTTAGATAATGTAGACTAAAATCGAATCTCCATACGCTGAAAAAAATGCATTGCGCAATGAAACTTACAACCGATAGCATAATGAAATGTGTTATTTCACCGGATGAAATATTTTATTATTACTACGAAAAATGATTTGTGTATTAGTAAGTATTTAATGAATGGAAAGAATCTTTTATCAATACAATTAACACAATGAAATTTCATAGTAGTAATAATAATATGTTTTACACGTTTCATTCGTTTCAATGAATTTTTTCTTGTTGTAGTAAATTAATATGCGTTCTATTCTTACATGAAAAAGAAAATTTCGTTTCCAAGATTAGCTAAACCGATCACTGGAAGAAAGAAAATTAAATACACAAATAAGTGGATTTAGTTTAAATTTATTTACTTTTATAACAATAATAAATAATGTATTCATGGGAACACGTTTAACATAAATACACTTGTCATTTTGAAAATGATAATTCGATTCACTGAGTCACTGAAGTTAATTACAAAAACCCTCTCCCACTTCAAGAAAAAAATTTGAGCTCCGCACTACACTGATACAGAATTCGAAACTTCTTAATTTCTATAATATTGTCAAACGAGGCAGAACTTATAAAAAAATCGTAAAAATTTTGGCGGTTGGATGTGATAAAAAAAAATCAGCTTAGAGCAATCGTCGGTTTGTTATTGAACGTGTTGCGTCTTGTATGATCGTTATTGTTCATGTTGTTTATTCTTTGTGTGTTTGAGACAAACAAGGTCGTAATTGACATTTAATGTGTGTCTTTCTTAAGGCTTGAAGAAAAATTGACCCAGAAAGCTTAAAACAATCATCATGAACGACTTATTTTAAGCTTTTAATAAAGCCTACTTCCGGTTCGTCGCGAACATTGCTTGTTGTAAGCCTTCTAGTCTTAAAATCAGAAATGATAACATCTTCTTTCAAGTTTCAAGACAGCAAGAATTTGTTTTAAGACCATATTCTGGCTTAATGGCTAAATTGAAGTCAATTTTTAAAATAAGTGCTGGTTGTAAGACTTATTTTGTTTCTGTGTAATCTTAAATTTCTTTATTTTAAAAAAAGTCCAATTTTTCATTCATCCTTGGCTAGAAAATATTGAAATCAAGTATCTCTCATTATGACATAGTTATAAGAAATATGAAATTCAAAAGGGTGGATAAAATTTCGTTTTTTCTTACACGATTGAAAACGAAATATAAACTGATGATACGAAGTATAAGTCATTGTAATGAGGTATAAAGGAATTGTGAATCAAACCTATCATTCAATATACAAGATTAAAAACGGCAAAAATTTAATTTTGTACTTATATATACATATGCAGAGTAGAATAAATTTTAAATCCAGCAACGTGTTCACATTAATTTTAGAGTATAAAAAATAAAGCTACTTAATTCAATATTTTCTCTGAAATCCTGTTTGTATTACTGGAAATTACTTTTTATGTAATTTTAAAAATCTTTTGTTAATCCAACACATCTACTAAACTGCTGTGTTTATTGTCCAAAAAGAAATTTTATGTCGAATTATTGACGTAATTAAAGGAAAGCAGACCAAATGGGCAAGAACTATTGAACCATATAAAGTAATGGTTGTAAGAAGTGATCATTTTAAAATATCTTTTTTGTGTAATTAAATAGGCTAGTAATCTAGCGTAAACATATAAAACTGAAATACGTATAGAAACGAAATTACCTTTGTACACGTAAAAAGGTGTACTTAAAAGTATTATTATTCTATACAGTATAGTATGAGGACATTCTTGTTTGTGTAAAAATACATTAAAAGTAAAAATAGCAATTCTTATAGTAATTTTTGCTAGAAAACCATATAAACTTTCACACACAGAAATTGAACCATTGCATTATTTACTAACCGTTTTCGCATAACGCATCAGCATTATGATTATTTACCTTCAATCAATTGTGAAAATTTAAATAAAGATACAATTGTAAGCATATAAACTATTTGCAAATAGCATACGGTGTAATTCCCATTTTTAATTGATTACATTAGTTTTCATAAACTTTAAAACAAAATGAAAAGTGATAATCCAAACCTAAGTCTTGAATCGAAGTAAAAAGTGTATTTAGTTTTACGTATTTGGTTAACAAATCGAATAATATCGATTCTATCTATTTCGTATATTTATTAATTGGAAGTAAAGAAGAATTGGAAAACTTTCCACATAGTACATGATAGTATCAACACATTCCTAGGAATACCGCTAATATTGAATTGTTGGAAGATTTATGTGAACGACTAATTGTAAGATAAGATCATCCGCGTACACCAGCAGTGTTATTATCAATTTTAATTACAAGAAACCCACAATTCCTAAATATAGAATGATACACGGAGAAAATTTTTTTGGAAATTTTACAATTCAACATAGTAATTTTGGGACAGACGTTGACCATTCTTTCTGATTTTTTCCCGAATTTGTAGGGGAAAGAGTCAAACACTGTCTAGTTCGAGCGGGCTACACTTCAATAGAATAGTGCCATACTAGTATCGAAAGTTATCATGCATACTCTAACCGTGCCATACTAGCATTGAAAATTACCATACACTGTTGCAAATACAATACAGATATGGTATTTTTCACATTCTCTTAGTTCAATTTTTACTAGAAATAATGAAAATTTTTTCCATTCTGATAAGTCTGTCCAAAAATTACCATCTAAAATGGTAAAATTTCTAATATATTTTTTTTTGTATTAAAACACCAAAACAAAAGTAGAGATACGCAAGACAGGGACTTCTATTTGCTTCAAATTATAATTAAAGTTTCAAGAGGAATTTTTAGATTGATAGAATAAATGCCATTGTAACAAATTTATAGTATCATTTGATTTCAAATGAAGTATCATCCATAGCTTTTAAGATTTAGTTAATCAAATTATTCTCCAATATATATTCAATATATATTATATTCATGTTGCAACAGTAATATAATATATATGTTACTGTTGCAACATGAATGAGTAATTTATCATTATTCGCCATATTTTCATCCATGTTGAATAATTTGTATAAGCAAATTAACAAGTGATAAGCCGTGTTTTATGGTCAATTATTATCATGAGCGAAATTAATTTTCTTGAATATTTTTTTGACTTTGAGAAATTTGATATTAATTAGAATATAAACTAGTTTTGAATATATAAGTTGGTAATAACTAGTATATATTCTAATTAAGTGATTACATGAAAAAACACTTCGAAGAAATTCCATATCTACGATCTGATGTATCTGATATACCCATATGGTATAGATAATGACAGACAATGTAGTACATTTAAGAACAATGCTTAATTGCACAGCACTGCATTTTTAAAAGAAGATACAGTGTTGAACTAAAAAGAATTTCACGCCTCTGGAATAGTGAATTTAGAATGAGATCGAAATAATGTAAATAAAGGTATAGTCTGGGGTGGCAAGAGAATCGTAACTCACAAATGTAACAGATAACAGGAATTTATTTTCTGTTAGAGCGAACGCCACAATTCTCTTATTCCCCAACTGTTATGATGTTCTAAGAGTATTATTTTATGGGGCGCAATAAGTCAAAAAGAATGATAATTATTTATCGGCGTTCATAACATCCTAGAATTTTTGCATACAGCATCTGAGTAGATAAACGATAAAAGATCATACTGGCGTTTTTCGTTCTGGAATTTAAGCGTATTCATTTCAAATTAACGCATAAAATATATTAATTATGAAAATCCAAAAAATTACAATAGTTCAATAAAATTATCAAAGACAAACCAATAAGTACTAACTTTTTTAAAATATTAGAAACTTTTAATCTCTAATCTTTTTGTTTAAAAAAAAGAAGAAAATGGTTTTTGAAATTGTTATATACCATTACATAATACTTTTAAAATATTTTGATAATTCTTTAATATCTTAACTAAACGATGCGTACAAATGTATTGAATTAAATTTTTGCATTTAATTTTTCAAAAATAAAAATCCTGACCAGAGAACCCTTTACATCAACCCTGATATTTATTTAACATCGATTACCAAATCATACTGATTTACAAAGAAACTTTAATTCGATTTTTAATTAAAGTTAAAATTACTAGATAATCATTACATGTCCCAGTGACAGCGAAGTCAGTTTAAGGGGGAAACTAAGTTAAGTAGTTAACGAATCAATATTTTTTTAAATTAATATTTCGAAAGTATAATATCTTTTGAGTATTCTGAAAAAGGGAGAAGTTAATATTCGAAATAGTTACAGAGTTATCTTCATGTGCAAACTTTAAACGCGATTATTTCAAAAGCGCATTTTTTAAAATTGCTGCTACTATAGCTCAAAAGGTTGTCGATTGATCGGGTTTAAATTTTGGAAATTTAAAGAAATTACTGTGTAATGTTATCTACCTACAGTTGTAAGGATATCGAAAAGAATGTCGAGAAAATACGAATCGCCAATACCAATTTTTGATTAAAGACTCTGCCAAATATAACTCTGCACTTTTTTTGTTATTATTAAACTCGTAAATAATAAAAGAATATTTTTTGGTTTTCATTTCATATTATTATAAAAAAATGCCAAAGATGCCAAATTGTGCATGACTTAACGCTGTAAATTTGTTTTGTAAAAAACTTGTTTTCACTATACTAGAGAGATTCCATAAATATATCAAATTTAAAATTTATGCGATTATTTTGTCACCTCTATACAAATTGTTTAAAAACCATTTCTTTTCATTCTTCAACTTAGCTTTGTATAGACGTAAATTCTACATCTATTGTGACAGAATTATTTTTCGAATAAGAGGATGTGAGATGTCTATTTTAAAAATATTGAGTTAGTAAAATTTGTCAAATAATACATGGGAAATAACATTTTCATTATTATGAATGGCAATTTTCACAGGACAATTTATTTGTTTAGTATATAGTTATTATATTTTTATATATTTTAAAATTAATTATAAATATATGAGGTTGGTATATTTCATTCTTATCACCAAGAAATGTTCTTCCTTAATAATAAATTATTATAAAGTTTCTAGTTAATTGCTTGTTTGTTTGACCGAAATATCGTACACGAGTAAGTAATGTTGACCACGTCGTGTGTCTTTTTTGTAACAAGTGAACACTGGCCATCGTATAGTCGTTTATTTCTTCTTGTAGTAAAAGAAATAGATTTTGCTCACTTCATTCCCAGACTTGCAGTAGTATCATAAATTACCGACGAAAATGTCTCTTGCGAGTCGAGAAAACTGGATTTTCAAGATTAAAAGACATTCGTTATTAAAACGATTTCGTTCATCCTTAAGTACTAGAGTTTTATGTCGACAATGTTTCATATTAATATTAACAATATAAGAGATTAATTAAAAATCTATAATAGCAGAGCTTAACATTTAATTATAAAATAGTAAGAATTGATCTTATTCGTTTATTACTAATCGGGAATGGGTAAATTAAATGCAATAACCATTTTTTATTTCACCTTGAACCGGAATCTCAACGATCTTTTATAATTTCCTCGTAATAGAATCTTAAGTACATGCTATTTTTCGTTAATTTAATAAATTTAATAAAACTACTGAAAATAATAATATGACATGTCTTTTACGAATATTATTTTTACAGATGATTACAAGAAATATATCGCATATAATATTTATGAGTACAACTGAATAATAAACTGAATATGAAACGTTCAAATCGTTTACGTCTTAAATTACATTTTTCACACTTCAACTTTAATCAAGAATTTAGTATCGAAATTTACGTTAACAAAAAATGAAAGGTACATATCTTACTATTTTCGAGGCTTCTCTTTTGAATGCTACTGTCAAAATTTGTTTAAATTTGCAACGAATATGTGTTTTTGGCATATATATTTAGAAAACTCGATTTTTTTGGTGAATAGATCTTTTTTTAATTTCATCTTTTCACTCGCATACCGCAACGTAAATGCTCAAAAATATATTTAAATCGTGGAGCCGATAGTTGTATTAAAACTTACGCTGATAGATTTTTTTAAATTCATGATGGCATAATGAAAATGGCATCCTCAATGAAAATTTCTTTGAAAAATTTCTGGATGCTCTATTTGTGTTCAAGAGTCTCAAAACCCACCCATATGTACGTTTTCAAATCAATTGATACATATTTCACTCGATTTGTACGGCTGGATTTGTTACCGAGAACATACGACACCTGGAGTCGTGAGAGCTCCACAACATAGTCAGCCACTGCGCAATTCGACCATTATCAAAAACAACGAACTTTCAACATCAATTACACTTATTTTAATTTTAATTTTATTTTAATAGAAACCCGTTTGCAATTAAGGAATAAACATTTGTTGTATGGGCTAAAAGTCAACATTTACATATCTGAATGATGATATATGACGAATACAAAAATTAATTTAAAAGCCGTTTGCACACTGCACTTCACCATGCAACAAATTTTATTGGAAATAAAAAGTCAGCCTTCCGATGACGGAAGGCAGGAATAGGAGTCAGGACTCTCTGCAACAATTTGTTCGAAAGGAAAAGGGATTTTCAGAAGAAGTGGTAACAGTGGTTCTACCAGTTCGTTGAGTCTAACGGCCATTTTACAATCATGTTAAGAACTATTTATCCTCTGTTCTCAAACAATGCTGTTTGTGGAGACTGGATTTAGAATTACTATTCTCTCCGATATCAGATGCGAGATTCAGGCTTGGAATAGTTTTATAAGAAGGTCATTGCAATCCGAGGATTTGCGGGTCTATGATAAGGTAATGATCAGGGATGGATGACCCAGCTTTATATGCCCGGATCCGATGGTGGCAGTATGTGAAGTATTCAGTTGGACTGAGACTGAGTCAGGATAGACGCATCCCAAAATCAACAATCCAGACATCCATAAAAAAGATGCAAACAAGTTAGGATTTGCACTTGCGAACACTTGTTCCGATGATTCGCCGCTCCAGGGATATTCTAGGATATCTATAAGTAAAGTAGATTGATAGAATCATAGTTATTATAGGGAGGTCGTGGAAACTGCAACTTTCAACAAATACTCACAAACTGCACAACGAACTGGAGTTGACTGGAAAATCGGAGCTAATAAACCTTAATTAGGTCAGTTTGGAAACCAGCACCAGCTGTAACTCGCCTTTTGGCATATGCGATCGTAGTTATAAGTCTGTATTATTTTAGAGAACATTATTCTTATATTTGCCATTAAAGACGTTAATAATAATAATAATAATAATAATAATAATAATAATACTGCCTCAATGGAGGTCGCTATTACAGTGGGACAGTCTGTAGAGATAGCCCTAATGAAAGCAATGTAAAGAGGCAATTGACCAAACGCTTCATAATAATATTGCAAATAATAATAATCCTTTTATGCTTTAACTATTGCATTATTTTTTGTTGTCTTATCCTCTAGAATATGATGCAGTAATGATCCCTCCGCAGTTATTCGCGAGATTTTCTAATTAATAGGAGACAGATGCTGAGATTACCTCTAATTGTTTCTTTAAAAAATTTTGATTTGGTTTTCTTCTGCAGTTAAGACAAGTTCATATCCTTTTTTTATATAACGACAAATAAAGGTCATTATGAAGAAAAAAGGGGGAACAAGCATATCAACCAGTCATATAAGACGACAAATCAGAAAATTACAATGAAAATTGAAGATACGTAGACGTTCACTTCTATCCAGAACCTGGCATAGGTAGAATTACGATGAAAAGTGAATAAGGGGGCGTTCACGCAATAGAAGTCGTAAACAACTGGACAAATACTACCCATTATTAATAATAGGTTAATTCATACCTGCTATAAATAATCTAATCATGGTTCGAGAGACATAAGGGATACTACAGTTATTAATAATTTAACTTTACCTTCACACACAAACAGATATAGCCAGTCGTAACGTTCCCCAACTCGAGTATACACCAGTAAACTTCTATCTTGCAGTAAGCGCCCCAACACCTCCTCATAGTGCTGCTAAAAAGGATGATAATCGTTCACAAAGTAAATTCATATTCGAATAATTCTGTTGGCGGCGAAGACACGCAACCAAAGTGTGACAGAACAGTAGACTATTACATCAGGCTCATGTCAACATACGTCGCTTAATCGGAACATTCTTTGCATTCTTGGAGATGATCCTAACAATAATAAAACACATTGAAAAAATTCTAAGGACCTAACAATTTAACGTTTATCATACTTCCGATACTCAATTTTGAAATTACGATAACGACGACAGAAGTTGCACATAATAAAGTTAAATACCAAATAATTTCTTAACTTGGGCACATTGTCTATGCATGATTGGCTTGGGCGTGACAGATTTTCTGAAATTAGTAAACGACATAAATACGTCAATCATATCATGCTTCAGTGATGCAAGTCGCTTAATTTCAGAACATTATCACATTTTTATTATACGGGGAGCTTTCGTCATGACACGACTCAAATAATTCTGATCGAATTTAACTTGAATTCAATTTCTACTGATTTTCAGAAAACATTCAGAAGTTCACTCAGATGACTTATTATGCTGAAGAAAGAAATGCGATTAAACCTCATTTTCATTCAAATATTCATTTGCTTGAAAAGTAATTTAGTTTCACTTTTCTACCCCAACGTTCTATCAACAAGGGGCTGAAGAAAAAGTGGGGAGAGGCGGAATTATTTACTCGGAAATATTTCTTGCATCGCCACGGAATTACAAATTTTCATTTTATTGGCCAAAACTATTTCAAAGGACTGAAAAAAATTATCCTCGCACAAGTAATTCCGAAAAAAAACAAACAAATTTGCCTAAAATATTGGCACCTGCCGAATCCCACTCCGGGAAGTTCCATTTTCTTCATCATCTCTCGTAGCTTAATACGTTCGACTTAACACCGGAACGTAATAAAATAATTAAAAAATAGATTGAGAGAGTCACGCGAAGCAAACATCTTAATTGCGAAGCAACGAAACTTTGCTAAAAGCGTACAGATTGTTCAAGAATTCCTCATTTCCTTCTGTAGCTTTCTTTTCTTATCCTGGTCCCGCCTTCTTGCATCCGGTCCTTATTCAGCATCCATTTTTTTCCGCAAAAGTTTGCCCCTCGATCGCGCAACGCGGGGAACAAATCGTTTAACTTTCTCGCAAATAAAAAAACCGAAACTGTGGGGCTTGCGACAACGAGGCGACGAAAGAGAAAAAGAATGAGGTAAAAAAAATGCAAGGGAGCGTAAAAGAGCTAAGAGATTGCGCTTGCGCTAATTAGTGCTGGAGCTTTTATAATTATTGTTTGAACGACGTGACTACAGTTATATAATATTTCATAAGCAACGTCGTAGCTGCTCTTAGCTTCCGATAAAAGATCCCGTCTCCTACCCACCTTGACTCGCCTTCAACAACCGAGCTTTTTTAATTGCAATGTACACTTTGAGTTTGTCGGCTGCTTCAAAGCTAGCAAGGTTGATAACATGTCACTGCACCGAACGCGGAATTCCAACTGATTCCTGTTTGATATTCGGAGTTTACGCTAGTTCGAGCTACCAAGTTTGATGGAAGAAAAGGACAGAGGAAAAGGTTTAAGTAATTAGCGAGGTGTAGATCTGTATTTCTCGTTAATATTAGGAGCATGCTTATTTTATTATATCTACGAAGCTCTTTGCTCCGAAAGGGTGTCGAGAACAAATACAAATGTTATAAATCTCTAATCGTTGTTGACTTTTCCACGAAGTTATATCGGCAGAACTTGGAAGACTATTTTGAATTAATCCATAGACGTTTCAAGTATTTAATTGTTTTCTATGAAAAAATGTTCAAGTCAAAAACTACTACTACTAAAATATCAACGCTACTATAAACGTAGTAAACACTGTTTTATATTTGTTACCTCATACAATAATCTTGTATTATTAGCGCTTATTTCATCTGCTGGAGACGCATTGTTGAATTGGATAATCTTTTTTATGTAGGATGCTGAGTTTGGATTTAAAAAATCACTGTTCATTTGTTGGACCGTTTTGAAGAATATTTGAATGTATGTTTAGATATGTTTTTGAGCTAAAATTCAAGATGAAATTACTTAAGTACAGCAGTATTTATTGAAAATAATCGCTTTTATCGTAGAACTTATTCTTGTTAACTTTTCAAGAAGTTAAATCAAGAGACGGAATTACAAAACGTTCTTTAAATTTATCGACATCTAAATGATGAGCCCAGTTAATACGATTGCTGCTTTATCATATTAATGATTTATATTCATATTTATTGGCTATGGTGATCAAGTCGCTCATTAATTTGATTAGAGATAGAGTTTTAACGTACTTCATAACTACTCACGCGTTCATGCGAATTCCCGACCACATTTAATTTATAGATTTCAATTTAAACTTTGAAAGCAATTTGCTTTCAAGCAACGTCAAACGAGCGTGACTAAATATTAGTCTCGTAAATGAGTAATTATAATTGGCGACTTCTGCAAAATTATGTATTTATTTTTAAAACTTATGTTACTTTGTAATGCTATGAAGGCAACCGGTTGCATTTACATTGCGTTGGTTTAATTTACAGGGAGGGAATATAAGCTCAACTGTGGCCCGAGTAATTATAGTTAGAAGGTAGACGCTTATTTATACTTATGTTTAAAAACATAATTACTTTGGCTTGAGCTATGCGTAGATTGGTCGGCTGTTAGATCCACACAGTGCCGGTGAACATTTGAATAATACGCCAATGAAACCATAGAGAAATAAAAGTAGTTCTGATGGACTGACCCCATTTAGTAGTAGTAAATGGTACTAATTTTGTAATATGTGCGTAGCCTAATTAAATAAAGTGAAGAATATTTTCATGTAATTCTCTTCACCACCCATTAAGTTCAACAATCAGAAAAATACTAAGATAAGAATTTCAGTACGCAAATTACTATATTTCGTAGACTTTTCCATAAAATGGTAAACATAGAAGGTAATTCCTTATGAAGTAAAAGTTTAGGATTTAGACATTTTTTTTTGTAGATTCAAAAAATAGTTGTTGATATTGATATCCAAAACTGGTATTTGTCCAAACATGAATATATCTTGTATTTTTTTCTCTAACAATGTATTGATGTTTATCACATGAATCCCTTGATTAAAGAAGGGAAGCTTTCATGCATTCGTAGTCGATGTCTGACCACTCTGATCAATAATTACACTACTACATCACACTACAAAAACAAATACTTAGAATCTTAAAGTCAGTCAATGTATAATGCATAAGTCTGCTCTTGTTTAACTTTCAGGCAACTATCTTACTGAAATCCATATTTCAGTCACATTTCGGCTTAAAAAATTCCGAATGAAAAATATTCTGACAGTCTAAAAATCCGAAAATCCTCTACGAATTGAGTCACGAAGCCGTTTGTCGGTATGGTTGAGTCATGAACTCATGGATATGTAGGTTGGGTGGGTTATAAAGGTACCATTACATCCCCCACTACCGTATCTATTTCAATATTTTTGCCCATAAAAATAAAAGTTAGGCGATAAAAGTGTGAACTTGTACGAATTGTGCTACAAATTGTACATAAATTACAAAGAAGGAATGAGCAATAACCGTATTACGAGGAAACGGAATATATAATTAATATTAAAGCTTGTTCGTATTGTGCTCTTGAATAATGTTAACAACATTATATTATATTAAGTGGAACATTGTTATGTAAAGTAAAACAGTAAACAGATAATTTTGTCGTCAATAATGTTGTGATCAACATTATGCTTAAAGCAATATGCCCACAATCACGACTGGCGATCGACATTTTTACGGTGCAGTGCTTGCGAGGGAAGTTTGTGTTTTAAACAGGTTGAAGCTGAGTAAACCAATAAAATGTAGCATCCTTCATGAAGCAGTAAATGCCGTGAAATATTTCTTTTGTAAGTTTTGCAGAAATTAATAAAACCATACTTTAGACTTAATAAAAACAATCATCAAATATAAAGAATAAAAAGATAACTGAGGTAATATGAGTTTTCTAATTTGTAGGATTAATTTCATAGAAATTTTGAGTTTATACTTCGCCCCATGCGCCGCGCGGTGTGCCATTTTTCTTAGCGGCGTAAAATTTTTTTCGAAATCGTAGAACTTTTGATCCAAATGAGCTAGAGGAATAATTCTTTCACCAAATTAAAGATAACGCTTTATAGAATAAGCGAAAAATAATTTTAACCCGAAAAATTAATTTATTGACCGTTGAAATTAGCATGAATATTAATTTATTTTATGGCGTTTTACGACGTACTCTAGGTAAAAATATTCCTAAAAATACCATAATTTTTTCTCTTTTGATTGCCGTCTCTAGTAATTTGTGATCTGAAAATATTCTGAAAATGTTTGAATTATAATAAAATTTTACCTAATTTTTTAAACAAAACCCGTGAAGTAAATTATATGATGGTGTCATATTAATTACGCTTTTTAAACTCACATTGACACAGAACTGTAAATTAAAAACACATTTGACTACAAACAGGTATGTTATTGTTTATCAAAATTGTTTAAACAAATAATAATATACGGAATGAATGTGGGCATTCAAAATTAAAATAGGCTTCTTAAAATAATGTTCAAGACTAACAAATAATACTGTATTAAAAAAGTTTAATTGTTTGCCTTTGTTGCTAAATTTTTCATCATAAATTTAATTTTCATAAATTTAAATCAGAACTATGATTCGCATTCACATATTTATGAATGCACATTTTCAGTTAAATTTATTTCTGATTTTTTTTGCAACCAATGAAGTAAAATTATTGACACAAAAACAATTTCAAATATTATTTATATATCTTTTTAAATAAATAAATATGTTATTTTATCAAAGAATGTTTGGTTCAATTGGAGCTTCATAGTGTATTGTGAAGCAAAACTGCTACCACTGAAAAAAATTCTGCCTGATATTTCTATTGCTTAATAATATTCAGAAAGCGCTTAATATTCGAGAATCAAGCAACACTCCTTCCAATCTCAAATTTAATTTGGATCTTATCTTATCTTCCTATAATACACCATGAAGCTGATATCCTCTCTTCGACAAAATATCACGGGGAAAAATGGATTATATATAATTGTAATTGTATATAATTCTACATCGAGAACTCATGAGTAGTATGTTATTTATATATAGTATTGTAATAAATTTTACTATTATAATACGAAAATGAAATATTCGTTACTTCAGGTAGTAAAATTTCATAGTATCTTGTCAGAATGTACCACGTAACAAGTAAATTTTCCTACATCCAGTAGTAACTTCTCCAAACATAATATGAATTTGTCCAACTTTTGAACGAATATTTCAATTTCGTATTAAATAGTAATATTTCCTACTGGTAAGTTCTCGGCGAAGATAGAACAATATATAGTTATATAAAACAATAAATAATTAGGCTACATATTATGTATAAAACCACATAATTGTATATATAATCATATTTAATTGTATTTAATTGTATGTAGAATTATATATGAAAAACGATATTTTTCTAGGACATTAAAAACTTTTATATTGAACAAGAAAATATCTCATTAATAATTATATTCTCTAAATAACAGGATTCGTATTCAAGTAATAATAATAATATATATATATATAAAGGGTGAGGGGCAAAAGTAAGAAAACCCCCGAGTAAATTTTCAGGAGGTCATTTTACGAAAAACTGTGAAAAGAATGGATTTTAGGAACTTATTATGCTGTAAAGTATGGTTTTTATAGATCCGGTTTTACGTGGAATAGTTTTCACATAGTTGTGGGCAAACAGGAAAAAATGTAGAAAGTTTAGTCGAAACAACAAAAACTTACGGGGCCTTAAATAAAAAAAGTACGAAAAATGGCGTTTTTGAGCGCTCGGTTCTCCATCGGTATATGTTGCAAAACGTTCGCCAACCGCTTTTTGAATTGTTTTCGAAGTAAACTTTTGTTTAAAACTATAGCGAGCAAAAAAATATTTTTCGGTACATCCTAATCTATAGGGGAAGTAGGGGCAAAGTGGAATTTTGGCGTTTCGCAGTATTAAAATATTTCCTATGTGTTTGTTTGCATTGTTTATTTACAAAAAAATTTATTGTCATACAAATTTTGAAACATATTTCGGTTTCCATTCAGTATTTACCAACCGTTCGAACATGACCTAGGAAGTCCAAGTCAATTTGTAAATTCAGACATATTTTCAATCGATTAGTAAGTATCAATAAATTAACCGTAATTAAAATCTGAATTGCATGACTTAATAGTCCTCTATTTTCGTTTTTTATTTGTTTCATTTGGGGTTGAGGATGATTTTTTACGACAAAAAAATTATATTTTGGGGCAAAGCGGGTGTGGCAAAGTGGAATGTATTTCGTTTTGATTTAGGTTCAAAAAGATAAGTAAGAAAGAACAATCTTTCCCTCTCTCTCTCTTTCTCCCTCTTCCCCCCTCTCTCTCTCTTGAGTTGTGTCCACGGCTCGTAGTCAAAAAACAGGTTTTTCGTAAAATTGAAATTTGGAGTATTAAACAGATACTTTTTTTAAATGTGTTTCATAATAAGTTACTTGAGGATCTAAATAAGGGTTTCTAAACCACATCTAACCATTCTTAAGCCCCATATTTTTTGTATACAAGTTTTTCCAAAACCACCCACTTTGCCCCTACTTCCCGTATATATTATATTATCCGAGGATATCCGTCTTGCCCGGATCTTTTATATAGCTAAAAACCGAAGAATTAAATTTCAGATTCGAAAAGAACTGTTTTTATGCTTTAACCCGTTTTGTCCCAAAACGACAAAATTTATCGCCGGTTTTCGTCCTCAATAAGTTTATGGATATCTTTGAGATATTCTTATGAAATGTAGGTTCCCTAAAGTCTGTAGGTATGCTCTTTTCGAATGTGAGGACCATTTTTAGATATCACTTTTGATTTTTTGAATATGTCTACTTAAACTAAAAGAAACGTGGTAAAAACTCGAAAACTTTTTCAGTAGACTCCAATTTTTATTGCGAAGGAGTTTCGGGATCGTATCAGGGCTCAGAAACTTGTGGCATAATGAGTTTTACTAAAAGTTGGTCAATATTACGATTTAATTTACAAAGTGGTGTCCTAAAAATGGCGCTATTGATGGGGAATTTTTTTGTTTTTTGCATTTTATTACAATATTTCTTGTATCTTGCCGCTGAATCCAAATCCCTTATTAAATTTTGGAAATTCAAAATGGCGGACCCCAACACGGCTCACCGAAATTTAAAATAAAGCGGCTGTGTATGATCCTTAACGAGATGAACAAATAAGTTCCCGATCAATCTGTAACAGTGTCGGGTGGAGGTAAAAAAACCGACAAATCAAAAAGCCGACAGTTCAAAAAACCGACAGCCAAAAAACCTACAAGTTTAAAAGATAGATACGTCAAAAAATAGGTATAAGGTAAGCAAAATAATACTTTTTTGCCGTGTCGGCTTTTTGACTGTCGGTTTCTTGACATGTCGGCTTTTTAATTCGCACCACTGGTTTCCTCTCGGAAAATGAAAGAATTTGTTAAATGGTATCATTTTTTTCACAGTTTTTTACTATTTTTTTACGAATAACTCGAAAACTGTAGAGGCGATCTTCATCAAAATCTAATCAACTCTAAGTTAGGTTAGAACGCGTCGATTGAAAAAAAATCAATCAATTCGCATCATTTGTTGAAGAGAAATCATTGGACAAGATTTGGTTAGCAGTTTTGCTTCACAATGCAGGAAGCACCAATTGAAACAGACATTCTTTGTTACAATAATATGAAATTTTATTTATTAAAAAGATATATAAATAATATTTGAAATTTAATGATTTCATCTTAACTTAATGAGAATTAAACCGAGAAATGAATTTATTCCGTTAATTTTTAATAAATTAAATGAATATATTAATTTTAATAAATTCATTTAATTTATTAATATTTGAAATTGTTTTTATGTCAACAATTTTACTTTATTAATTGCAAAAAAAAACCGAAGTAAATTTCACCGAAAATGTGAGTACATAAACATGTGAATGCGAATCATAGTTCTGATCTGTTTACAAAATTTAGCAACAATAGCAAACAATTAAAATTTTTTAATAGAGTATTATTTGTTAGTCCATTATTTTAAGAAGCCTATTTTAATTTTGAATGCCGACATTCATTCCATATATTATTATTTGTGTAAACAATTTTGAATAACAATAACATATCGTATTTAGTCACATTAGTTTATAATTTACAATTCTGAAAACCTATGAGTTTAAAAACCGCAAAAAGTATGACAAAATCATTTCACATAATTTACATTACCGTCCTTCATTTAACTAATTAGTTTAAATATTACAGTAGTTTGAGCAGTTTCTGATGACGAACTATTAGAGGAGGCAACCAATGAAAAAAAAGTACAGTGATTTATTGACAGTGGAATATTTTACCTAAGATGAACCATCATAGGTACCTCATTGTGAATCAAGCTTCCGATTGGTTTATAAAATTTAGCAACAATATCAAACAATTAAAATTTTTTAATAGAGTATTATTTGTTAGTCTTGACCATTATTTTAAGAAGCCTATTTTAATTTTGAATGCCCACATTCATTCCGTATATTATTATTTGTTTAAACAATGTTGATAAACAATAACATACCTGTTTGTAGTCAAATGTGTTTTTAATTTACAGTTCTGTGTCAATGTGAGTTTAAAAAGCGTAATTAATATGACACCATCATATAATATACTTCACGGGTTTTGTTTAAAAAATTAGGTAAAATTTTATAATAATTCAAACATTTTCAGAATATTTTCAGATCACAAATTACTAGAGACGGCAATCAAAAGAGAAAAAATTATGGTATTTTTAGGAATATTTTTACCTACAGTATGTCGTCGAACGCCATACAATAAATTAATATTCATGCTAATTTCAACGGTCAATAACTTAATTTTTCGGGTTAAAATTATTTTTCGCTTATTCTATAAAGCGTTATCTTTAATTTGGTGAAAGAATTATTCCTCTAGCTCATTTGGATCAAAAGTTCTACGATTTCGAAAAAAATTTTACGCCGCTAAGAAAAATGGCACACCGTGCGCCGCCGCTTCGCTCCAGTATCCCATACGCTTCAGTAGGAAATGGAAAATGAGTTTGTTCTCATATTATTATAAATTTAATTATATTGCATGCAAACAATAATTAGAGATTTCAGATTTATATGCGCGTTTTTTTCTTTCGAACTCATAAAACTTTCTTTCATACAGTCCAACACCCTAAAACTTTATTTGTGATGTTTTGCGATATGATTAAATTTGTTATTGTGGCGTTTTGGGGCTTAAATAAAAGGATATTCAATATACTCTAAATTTCTTAAAGTGAAAGTTGAGCAACGCTCTGCTATAGGTGACTTTTTCACTATTTCTAAAGTGGAAATATCACTTTATTAGAGTAGCATATTTCCATCCACGATTAGTAAAGTGAAATTTCCACTTTAAAAATAGTGAAAAAGTCACTTTTATCTGAAAATGGCTCAACTTTCACATTAAGAAATTTAGAGTGTAGAATAATCTAACCTATTCGGGATTTTTGGGATAGCTGATTACAAATATGAAGAAGGCTTGGAAACATTTTTTAAATTTATCCGAAATAGTGGATCCACCATTTTGGATTTGTGAAAAATGACTTATAAATGTAAAATAGTGTTTTTATCATATAAAATGACAAATTAGGAATAAGCGACCCCTATAATCCTAGAGCAATGAATTTAAAATGAATTCCATGATTATAACAAAATTTGTCCGCAATAATCGAACTGCCGTTTTGAATTTCTCCAAACTGACTTGAAATTTGAGGTCAGCGACCCCAATAACATGTTGAATTACGATTTTCAGCAGAATTCTCGATATGAAAATATGTTCCGCAAACGAGTGCCCAGAGGACAAAAAATATAGTTTCACTATATAGATTTGCGATAGTATCGGCATGGTTTTAAGAATCTAATGAAATTACAAGCTACCTTGATCTGCGACCTGTAAGAATATCATACTCAAATATTAATGTTGCTTCAACTACATGATTTTTTTATTGCTTCGCATTCAATGTACAATAGACACGAAAAAATATCAAAAATACAAAGCAACATTTGGCAAGTATATATGGCATAAATCCTGGTAGAATCGGTTTTTATTTACGAGTCAACAAAATTTTGTGGGGCTGCGTTATTATTATCCGTTGTTCCTTTTTTCGGTGTTAAAAAAAGGTGAAATCTAAATTATATTGTGTAATCTGAAGAGACGAAAAACTTAAATATTTAGCCACTTTTTGAATCGCATTGTTAACATTTTCCCTCGATATCTGAAAACACAACATATTAATGCTACCGGACAAGTAAAACTAATCAAATAATAGATGTCATTAATCCATTTCGTCCCAACATTACAAAATTTGTCTCCGGTTTTCATCCTGCGTAAGATTATGGATATCTTTGAGATATTGTCATGAAATGCAGGTTTCTTATAGGTTTTGGGTATTCTCTTTTCGAATCTGAAGTCCGTTTTTCGATATCACTTTCTATTTTTCAAATATGCAAAAATTGTTCAGTAAACTGCAATTTTTATTGCGAAGACGTTCCGGGATCGTGTCAGCTCTCAGAATCCTGTGGAATAATAAGTTCTAGTAAAAGTTGGTCAATATTACGATTTAAATTCCAAAATGGCCTCCTTAAAATGGCGCTATTCAAACGGAATTTTTGTGTTATGTGCATTTTGTTAAAATATTTCTGGTATCTTGACGTATATATACTTTGATGAATATGTAGATTGTTTTTGAGGAGGCTGAATATAAATCCGTTATTAAATTTTGGAAAATCATCATGATACCAGAAATATTTTAATAAAACGTAAATAAAAAAATTCCGTATGAATAGCGTCATTTTGAGAACGTCTTTTTGTAATTTAAATTGTAATATTGACAAACTTTTAGTAAAACTCATTATGCCATAGGATTCAGAGGCCTCACACGATCCTGGAACTCCTTCACAATAAAAATTGCAGTTGACTAAAAGAGTTGTTGCTTTTTTCCACGTCTTTTTTCGTTTAAGTAGCCATATTTAAAAATAGAAAGTGACATCGAAAAACGGACTTCAAATTCGAAAAGTGTGTACCCAAAAACTCTCGGAAACCTTCATTTATAACAATATCTCAAAGATATTCATAAACTTACGCAGGATGAAAACCGGCGAAAAATTTTGTCGTTTTGGGATGAAACGGGAATAACTAGCAGTGAAATAAAATCACATAGTTAAGACAGAAACGTCGAAAAATGTGTTTACGTTTCAGACAATAATTTGCATCTATACTCTATTAAATTATGAAATGAGATGTCAATTAACGATACGCTTTTTGTTTTATTTTTTCAAAATGTGCTTTAACTGTATTTGATCGCTAGTTACCAAAAAGAAAGAAATTAACAATATCGATAGCTACGAAACGTGCAGGAAATGGCAATAGGGGGCGAGGATCGTTGAATGAAGTGTATTTGAACTGCAACTCGTTTTCTTTTCGAAAATCGAAAGAGACATCCGGGTTTAATGGAGCAGCCTCGTTTCTAATCAGTTCAAAATGTTGATTACGACATCGAATTACTGTAGTTCCTTCCCGCATAAGTATGGTAGACTAGTTGGAAAGTAATTAATTATCGAATTCAAATTTTTTCTTTTGTACAATAGTTCGAAATTTGAAAACATTTGAAATTTGAATAGCGGCGATATGCATGCAGATTTCTCGTCCTCGTCATCTGCAGTTACCGCGTAAGCGAGTTCGTCCTTTCTATATGCGACACAAGCGGCGACGACGGCACCTTCTGACTTTACCGGGCGAGAAAGTTTAATTTGACGAAACTTCATTCTTCTCGTCCTCTGCCGTTGCCGTGCTATGAGAAACGGGAAACGAGCGGGTACGACTCCCTGAAAACGAGCATGTCACACGTCTCTGCACAAGCCTTAATTCGCCCCGAGAAATCGCGTTTCCTGCCAACTTTCGGAATAATCATTCTGCTTCATACTTTTTGTTGGCCTACGTTTTATTTACGAATAACAATATGGATACCCGAGCCCCGCCTCGGACGTCATCGTCGAGAGCAAGAAGACGCCAAACTTCTCGCAAACTCGATTTAGGAATGCGGCCATTAATTTATTCCGTGGCAAACAGTCGTATATGCTTGGTATTGACGTGCGTCTTTCATTAGTCGCAAAAGGCCGAGGAACAATGTAAATTAAGGCAAATGCATTTACGACGAGATGCTTCCAGGAGATATTATCGCGAAGGAATTGCTAAATACAATTCAACTAGTGATAAGGAGATCCTATTAGAAATTTCAGTAATTAGAGTCGGTCCCGGGACCAATTATGAGACTAGAAATTCTACGCGGAGTTTTCACTTTTAGAACTCACAAATTAGATCATTTTCATGGAAAAATTATATATCTGTAGTTACCATCAAATTTAAAAATTTGTAATTTCGAAATATTCAAAGATACCTTAGATATTATGTCTTTCTTCATTCAAACCAGTAAAAATAAAATGAACGTGTCCAATTTTAACAAAAACTAAAAAATTTGTGTTTTTCTTAAATTTACTTCGTCCCCATTTGAAGACCAAATACATACTAATTTTTAGGATTAAAACCAGGAAGCACTTACCGAATTTTTGTCGTCGCTTTCTGGAAGACGACTAAAACCGTAGAGCAGCACGCGCCAGCATTTAGTGCCACTTAACTTTGATGATTCTTCCGCGTTTTCCATTCAACTCTTCTATTTGCACGGTTTGGGCCACACAACATGGACGAGGGGGGTTAGGGAGAATAGATGTTTAAGGAAGGGAGGGGAATAGATTAAGGAGTAGGAGGCACAAGTTCCTTTGGGCGACATCGTGCGGAATAGTTCTTCCTTTCGAAAGTTGCCTCAAGATACGTGACAACAATTTCTATAGCATAGCGTAGAGTGTCCAGCCATTAAGGAAAAAATGGTTGGAATAAAAATAATTTGTGAGGGACAACTGCTGCGTATAAGATACAAGCATGAATCTGCGATTCTACAGAGATACGAAACTCGAAATGGTAAAAATTGACCTGCCTTAAGAGGCGATTCTTATAATGTATAAATATAATTATGCATATAATTTCTAAAAGTATATTTTTAAATTTTAATAGGCTTTAATTTATTAAAATTAATTCATTTAAGTTCATAACGAAAATGAAAATGTTTCCGCAGCATCATTACAAACCTAATTATGAAACGTTAAGATAATGTAAGTGTAAATTTGCCTATAAAGTTCCTATCAATACTGACGCTAATAAACTTTGATTTTCTTAGCTAAACAAATAATGACAGCCAGACATCAGTTTTATAAAACATTGCCTAATGTAAGGAACACAGACATCAGAAGCAAACGAACTTTTATGCGAAGTTCGATTGTAATTATGCATAGAGTTTTGTTTGAAAATATTAAATTTCTACAAAATGTCTAAATACTCACCTCTGACTGGAAAACATAACTTGTATGCTATTATTATATTTCTAGAAGGCAGATGAACAATGAATGGTATTGAAAACCCATGAAAGATTGTAAACAAATATTAATTTCGACAGTCGAAGGATGAGATGGTGTCAATAAAAGAATAGTTTTATTTTATAGCAACAATGTAGATAACTATGGTTACTGGTTACAGTATAGTCCCGGTATATTTGCCCACTCGGCTCCTCGCCTTCCCCTCCCTTCTCCTTATATTTATCAAAACAAGGGGAGTGCCGCTTCTCACACTCTCTTCACTCGCGTTACGTTCGTGACGTCTCTGCAGGCCTTTCCTGAAGCCCCAGCGCGCAAGGTAGGGGAAAAAGAGAGCGGCAACAGACAAATATAACGAGGCGGAACTGGGCAAATTAGCTGGAAAGTAAATATAGCGAGACGTAAATATACCGGAACTTTACTGTATCCTCCTTGCAGCACTTCCTATAACTAATAAATAGTCGTATGAATGAAGAAAATAGTTGCACTGCCTAATTTAACCAAATTAATAAAACGAATAGTTACACTCATCAATTAATCAACCCAGTTTATTGTAAGAGATTTAGTTAGTTGCTAAAACTAAATTATTTTTCCCCTGTTTCATATGTTTTTTATTATTAATATTTAGTTCTTAAATAAAGAACTTAAACATAACACTTCTTTACCGCATTTATAAAATATTAATTTATGTAAATAAATAATTAATGTAAATAAATATACGTAAGTCATTTAAAATGCGAAAGTAAACGCAAATAATTATTGAAACAAGCGGAGAATATAAGGCTAAAAAGTTGTATTTTATTATTGAGAATTATGGAAAAAACCCCATCTGATATTTTATTTAAAAAACTATTATATACATTAAAATCGCGTTTCGAATTCGGCTACGAGTTATGCTCATAAGCAGAGTTCTGGCAGCCTTACCCTGGACGCGATTGTAGATTTAATTTTATAATTTTAAAAATGTTATTTCATATTCTAAGTTCTGGAGAAAAAACTTGAAAATCAATAACACTTAAAAAGTTAGATTTAAAATATGTTTTAAATCCAAAGGAAACCCATAATTATAAATGTTTAGTTCTCAAATAGAGAACTTGAAAATAACACTTCTTTGCCGCATTTATAACGGATTATAATCAGTAGGCTCTTGTGTAATTTTAATAGTTTAATGCTTCAAGTCGGAGACACTGCAAGAAAGTGTTTTTCTGAACGTCACATTAAATGTATATACAAGCATTTCAATAAATACGTTAAATATGGACTTATAGAACGTTGTTTAGTAAAGCGTGAATATTACTGATATAAGTAAATGTAATAGGATTCCATTTGATGGTCTTAAGATATTGTAAATTACCTTAATTTTACAATAATAAGTTAGTTAAAGTCGAGTGGGGATGAAAATCAACATTTTCTCTGATTATGATAATCAGCCTTACCTGGCTTTGCATCGTAATAACCCCAGTTCTACTCTAGTTTTCTGTTGTAACATGCATTTGTTTATCAATTAGTGTTTTTGGATAAACTTGATGCAATTAATGTTCTTGGAAAATTATTCATTGCGAAGAATTTATTTCCTTTGACAAATATTTGTGCATAAACTTAGTTAACCTATAATGAATGAAAAAACTTTATAAACTTTTTGAAAATCTGCATATTTGAAAATAAAAAAAAAATTAAAAAGCAGTATCGCCATCTCTGGTATTATCGAAGGCAAAAATTTAGTTCACGAAATTTATGTAGAAAAATATGGCTGAAATATGCATCGACTCCACATTTATGTTAATACAATGTGAATTTTAGTGTAAGTTTTGTAAAAAAATACATTGTCCTATGGAAAAAACTCTCAAGGAATATTTTTTATACATTAACGAAAATTCATCCTGTCGTAAATTTTCTATCGTGTTCGAAAATATTCATTGTTATCTTTTGGTCGTGTGAGTTACTGGGTAGGACAGACATAGATTTTTGTAATTATATTTAGGCAACTCCTTCAAGCCAAGTGGTTGATTAATTCGTTTTCATAACAAAGAATTGAATAACTTGGACCTCGGAAAAGGCATAAATATGATTACTGCTCTCATCAGTTCATACTCAGGTTACGCACAAGTCGATGTTCGATTTCACCCACCGCATTCGGATGAGATGGGACATTTTTTGGCGGGTACGTTGAGGTTGAGGCATTGATTATATTGTCAAATTGTATATTTTAATTCTATTTTAAAGGGTATAATACAAATTTTATAGCCGCCGACGAAATCCGCTAGTGTCGAAAATGGTATAGATTTGTGAATGTTGATTTTTTATTGTTATGTTATTTCATGTTTGCGTTAAAGTGATATAAAAATGAATAAAATTGTTTATTTTTCTCTACTACTTTTATTTCATTTTTTTATGGTGTCCCACCTCACCGGACAATTTTTAATTTTTTTTTAAATGTTCTTTTACGGATGAAAATCAGCTAAAAGTATTTTAGAAATCATGTAATCCCGTGGTTTAGATATCAAATAAACATATTACACACTATATACCTATGGTAGTTTAGCATGTGATGAGGTATATGAGATATGACTTTCCTAAAAGTCACCCGAACTTTCTCAGTGTTGAATAATAAATAAAGAGCTTTCAATATAATTTTCAAAATTTATCATTAACTTAAATGCTTTTTTATAAAATTAAGAGTTTTTTTTAGATAGATTTTGTTCCTTGACCATGCAAAATATAAAACTTAGTTTTACAGTCGTTAAGCCGTAAAATAAGAAGTTAGTTTTATCTCTTTGTATAGTTAAATAAAATTTGATTTGATTTTCCATTTAAATATTTCTCTGCTTATTTAAAAGATGGTATGTTTTCGGAAACCTCAGGAAACTAAGATAACTTATTAATAAACCAGTCCTCCAAAATGTCTATTAGTTAGTTATTGTGTACCTATATTTGTTATATGTACCTATGTTTATTATGTTATTGTTACGTACAGGGAAGGGGGTTGTCGCGCGGTTATAGGGGTCGAATATATATTTCGATAAATGCTAAGTCACATGCAAATATTAGAAAAATATTAAATAAATAGGTTGGCTGATGTTTCGTCCCGGGTCCGCTCACGGACTCTTCAGTGGGGCTTATGAGCGGACCCTGCCCCAGACATATCTCGCCAATAAATATGTCATTTTTATATAAAATATAAATAAACAATATAATATACAATATAACCGATATATTGAATCATTTCTCACCCACCGATGAGACCGCGAAGCGACCCGGGAAGTCACCACCAACGCACCTCAAGATTCTGTCTTTATGATATACCCGAACTATAAAGGTAAAACTAGTCCGAACGTCTCGGAACCCAACGATCAACTAACTGAAGGTGCCTTCCACAGGCCTGTTTATTCGGGTTCGCATTATTTGTTTACTAGAGGCAGGACTTCGGAAAACAACAACCACGCCCCAAAACAAACTAATTGCAAAGAAGTTAATTCATATTTTCCTCCTAATTCTACAGGAATTTTATTATAATATTATCCCACTCGACCTAAACGGTTATTAGGAGCTTCGTCGCGTGGCGATCCGGAACAGTTATTGTGTATAAATAGATAGAGAGTACGTAAGTTAATAGGCATTGGGTTTAAAGTCTTAAAACATCTAATACTGTAATGTTGATTATAATATATAGGTATACAACTATTTTAGGTCTGTTCTCACTCTGCCCGAGTATGGTATTTTTGATACTTTGTCAATGTTCGAAAATTTGAATTTCAGATTAATACTTTACCGAGGGTCAACAAATATTCTTTCTACATTTTTTTTGGAGCTGGCATATATTCTGTATAGTGTGAACATTTGCTTAAAGGTCAGTCGTTTAAAATGATATTTCCCTTTTTCAAGAAATAAAAATTCATTCACATAGAATAAAGGATAACTTTTCATTCTGTACATAGTGTTTTTTCACTATACAAAAATAAGAGCGCAAAAATCATTCAAAATATGTGATTTTACGTAAATTTTTTGGTCAAAGGTCAAGTATCCTGCAATTATTCTAGAGATTTCTCTGTCGTTTATATTATAGTAATTTTGAAAAGGGAAATGTCTCGCTTTTGATTTATGTTGCAAATAATTATTTATTACATATTTTTTTATTAACAAACTGATGTCATCGTAACCTGTATTTAAAAAAGATCGTGAAAATTTCGCATTAAAACCATTAAATTTGTTCAGTCTCTCTAAATTGACTTCTACGCCGACGTGCACGAGCTTAAGTGAGATCTATTCTATTCGAAGTGCTACATTTAAATTCAAAAAGTGCAAGTTCGTGTCTCAATAAATTCAATAACATTTTGTTACCAATAGAGTATACGAAGTTCGGGTTATTTATTATAAAATCAGTCCTTTTTAACACTTCAACAGTGAAATTAATTATTATCCTGGAAAACGATTTTCATAAAATGCTTCATTTGTGTGGGTCAGCAACATTTCATTTCAAAAAAGTAATATTTTTGTCATGCACATAACATAAAACAAAACGCATATTGAAAATCTTTGGTTATTGTTAACTGCAATATAGCATCTCTTACTGTAATAAATCGGCTGTTACTGTTTTCTGATTCAAATACGATATTTTAAAACGAACCCAAAACTTATAAAGTGGAATGTAGTTAATTTAAAGTTGCGTTTCTGAACGTTTTAAAGCATATTTAATACAACCTATAGTTGACTGCAAATTACAATATTCATATCTTTCACCCTTGTTCTTCTTAGTAACTGTTCTTATTTTTAATACGATCGTATATTGCTCCAGAATTGGAGATTATTCCCTTCTATCCATAAACACTTTCATCGTTATCGAATAATCCAAGTGTCACTACTGAAAAATGCATCATTTAATTTTATTATGTTCGTATAATCTTGAAGGAATGACGTTATTCGGTTTGTCAATGATAAATTATAGGTTGATTTACTTGACTAATATGTATACCTAGCTTACCTATAAAAAATAGTCAATAAAAGAAAGAAACTGTTTTCATAAAGTGCGTAAAATGGAGATTTCGGGTATGATATTCTTTAATAAGATCTGGTCTTTGATCTTGATGTGTGGCTTATAATGAACGAATGGGTTCACCTGGTAGATTACTGTATTTCCAATCTCTTCCATACTTTAAATTAATAAATAAAAAACAAATCAAACTTTTAATCCTTTCAAGACACTTATAATCCAACTTAGCATACAGACAATGAAGTAAAATCACATAATAAGTACATACAATTCTGCTTCAATTAATAAGTCATCGCTTTCTTTACGTATGACTTCACTGTAAAAAAATTTTATTTTAAGTTGACAAGAAATAAAAATTTTGGAACACACCCACACTTCACATAAATTATATATTTCATACTGTGTATAATTTATATAACATCACTACACATGTATATATAATTGTGTTTTTTATTGTGTATACAAATGCATTACTATGACTGACTTATGACGACAATCTAAAATGTTGGGCATGCGCGCAAGGTGAGCTCATGGTAAGAGCATTTTGTCTATATATATATAGGCAATAAAAATATCTTAAATTTAATAAAAGTTCTTTAAATTTAATACAAATTCCTTAAATTTAATAAAAGTTCCTTAAATTTAATAAAATTTCCTTAAATTTAATAACACGTCATGAGAAGTGTTTAAGAATTGCCATGAAACACTTTTTTGTAACGTTTATGAAATTTGCTTCCTACTTTTTTTCTTAAAATTTCATAAAATATTTTTTACGGTGTTCCAATGATGACTTCAAACGATGTGCTCATATTTATTAAGTTATCAGTGTACTTGAGAGAATTAATATATTCTTAAATAGTTTTGGTGTTTTTCGGTCACACAAAGAATAGAAATTAAAAATGGTTAAGTTTAATAAAAATGTAAAAATTAGAAGAAGAGAGAAAAAACAAACAAGAATCAATTATTTGGAGGGTTCTGTAATAAATAATAAATAATTAACAACGTTTCGACTCTGATATGAGTCCTCTTCAAGGATATGTAAGAAAACGGTGGTGATTGCGTCGTATTTAATACTAAATTAGGGGATATGAAGTTTTATATCAGTTGGTGGTGTGGTACTAAGAATAAAAGAACCGTTGACAAACTATGTATGAATTAAGGAGATAAGATGGGATTCGTTACAGAAAGGGATGGTACACTTCCGGTAGCTTTGATGTTTCGAAACGGATGTTGACGGTGTTCTATTTTTTTATAAAATAATTTTCATGGTGATCTCTTTTTGAATTTTTGTTCTTTTGCAAGGATTATGGTGTTGTTATAATCAAAATCGTGGAGAAGTTGTATATTGCAAATTCAAATTTATATTATTCGCTTATTTAATTTATGTGTACATGCTGATTTATGCATCTGTGCGTGTATATACTATTGAAATAAATTCCGGGTACTTATCACATGGGTTAGGTGTCACACCTGTTCTATTTCCGTGCTTGTATGATCGATTTTCGCACAATTTTAGAAGTAATTATCGGTACTGCAGTATAATTATATGAGGATCGAGCTTCACTGATCCAACTTCGCGCCTTGCATTCTGGGTATTAGTTATTAATGCCGATTTACGTTTCGAAGTCAGCGTTAATAATAAACAGCGCATTTAATCAGTACATTCAATAGCGGCTAAATGTAGAGACAAATTCATTGGTAAATTTCCGTTAATAAGTAAAAATGGGACGTGCGGAATTGACAAGTAGGATCAGTAAATTGAATCACTGTCAACTTTTATACGGAAGTATTTTGATAGATTTCAGTAGCGACTTATAAATAAAATTAAATAAGATTGTGATATGAATGCATTAAAGAGTTAGTGATTGATGGAAATAACAAAAATAAAAAGAAGTTTGAAAAGTAAAACGAATACGTTTCCACGAGAAAGGTAACTTTGATTGAAATACTTAAATTAAATAAGTGAATAATGTATGCGTATATTCCAGAGGAAACAAGATTTTGTAAAGATATGCTAATTGATATATTTTTATTATATATCCTGATAGTATGCTATCCATGAATGATTCTTATATATCATATAAAATTCGAGGATATTAAACAAATTAAAGATTTATTACCGGATTGATTATCACTGAACCTATTGAACTTACCTTTATCTGAAATATAGTTATTAAAATCAAGCATTTCTGGAATATTTCGATCATACATGGTGAAACAAAAATTTAGAAACATCAAAATAACTTTTGAAAAAGAGATTTCTTCTTGGCTGTTGAATATTATTTCAAGATTGAATCGACCCTTTTCAAATAGAAACACATATTTTTTATAAGAAACACGGAAAATTGTATGTCGAAAAAAAATGAAATGGAACAAGCAGCATAATAAATACGTTTGTCCATTGACAAGTCAAATTGTCCTTCAAATAACCTGGATAATCATGGTTATAATCAAGTTTTTTTATATTTTTGTGATAAAAAATATATGTTTCTTTATAAATGAGACTTTGACATTAATGCATAAAATCTAGGGTCACGATTAAATAACCTGGTAAACTATAAATCCTAAAACTGATTTATAAAACTGTTTACCTTAAATGCATTCTTCGAAAGTTATTTTGATGTTTTCATTCTTTTGAATCACCATGTCTTTCGAGAAAAGTTTAGTAATTTTTTGTGTGACAGTTAAAATCCTGCGATAATGTTCGGATAATCTTCAATGAAGATAAATATAATTCCTAAAACTAACTGAAGATACAGTAATACATTAAAAAATTTTTAAACAGAAATAAATTCGAATAGAAAACAGTATAGAAAAGATAGCATATGTGGTGCTTTCATTCACTTGATTAACCCGCGAGAGAGAGCTAATTCGACCAATGAAGGAGGATGATTTATTTGAATATCTGCGATCAAATTCTGTTATCCGACTGGAAATTTTAGGTAGTGAGGAAATTGAGTTTTTGCCATAAAATGAAAACTTGAAGGCGAGAGAAGCAATAGAGATTATTGGATATTCTGAAAGTCATACATCTCTATATTTTTGTTTTTACTTAGGAACGGTGTATGTTAAAACTGAAAAAATAGAATTCCTTGTTTTAAAAAACTGTACGACTACAAATAATATTCGAAAATTATTTTGTCTGTCGTAAGAGACGGAATTTCCGTAGGCGCGTATTTAGGATAGGAATACGAAATTTGATATTAATGTATGCACTTCTACTTGCAATATAGTCTAATATTGCAAAAAATATCTTAATGTGATTAAGTTTAATTGAATCAGAGTATGATTAGTGTTCCCTTATAATTTGTTTTGTAGTTAACAACATGAACATGTCAGATTACTTATTTTTACGGACATTTATTTATTTATTCCTTCTGCAAATGCACAATTATATATGTATATAAATACAGCTTTAACACATTTCAACTTAAGATTGTTGGATTTTTAGAAGTTTTTGTTCTAAAAAATACAGTAAACTGTTTATGTCGTCAGTATACGGAAATAAATCTGTTTGTAAGTTTAGTGATTGAAATCTAGTTAGAGGAACCTGATTAGGAAACAACCAAGAGTACCCATTGAGACATGCCTTATTAAACATTGATCAGGGTCTGCTGTAAGGTGGACTCATATAATGGATGAATTATCTTGCGATGTCACGTATTGCTGCAGTAATATGTTCTTAAAATTTAGTACATTTATATAAGCATAATATGTTATACCTTAATACGGCTTTGATAAAATAAAATTGACTTATCGTAAAATGCCAACTATTTTTACTTTCTTCATTTTTCAACAAGAAGAGTACATGACCCCGTTACCTTTTATAGCCATCAGATTAAAAATGCAAAAATACTTTAAAACATATTATTTAATTGAAATCCACCTGCATACCAATACACTTAGTCGGTTGGTTTTGGACATCTGACTCCAGATTTCAAAAATAGATGTGGAATACATAAAATTTTGAAAAATTTATCATCTAGATTCTACACTCTTCCTTTTATTGAATAAGGCAGGTTAATCGCCGGCAATACGTTAAGAGGAAGGATGATACTGCATCAAAAGTGTTATCACCCAGGCAGGAGGTAAAGACGGAGATGAGATCTCAGATTTTCCTTTCCAGAACTATAATTTTCCTGAAGATCTATAATCTCGTTCCGTAGGCACGTTCTTCCTTCCGTACAATAGAATTTATAGGTCTCTAAAAGGTTTTCACCTTCCATCTTTCGTTTTGCAAGTCAGAACAGATTTAGATACCATCGATCTAACATTCACCCGTTTAGACCGCGATTAAAATGGTTGCACAAATTCAGTGCCGTATGCGACGCTACATATTCATGCAATCTAGGTTAACTGGAATTCTAAACAAGGAACGGCGTGTTAAGAGGAATCGTGAGCGAGTTTCCGAAATTCGAATAGGCTTTGGTGGGTCAAATTCAAAATTTGAATTTTCGACCTTGCCATTATGCAAGTATTTATAATCTGCATTCGTGAAGTACGTTTTTAGTAAACTTATGGAAATTTTAATTATGCAATTTGAAGCGTCAAGTGTGACATTTTGGGTGAAAATGACATATTATTTTAATTCATATTTAAGGAATAGTTTTTGTAGTCTAATATGATTTCTAAGAAAATTGTTACGTATACATTCTGTATTTGAATACAAGTTAAGGAATTTAACGACATGAACGTGGCGGTAAAAGAGCTTAAAATATGTAGAAATCGCCCTTTTTTGGGGGAACTAGTTGAAGAAGTGGACAGTCTATATCACTACATAAAATGTGCTGGTTACAAGTACTGATGATGACGAGGATGAAAATCGGTGATAATATCATCTTAACCCTTAATTTTATAAACAACAAACTTTGGAGTCTGTTGAACCGCATCATGACAAGTAAGAGTAAAAGATAAAAATGCAAACAATCGCTTATTGCGTCGAATTGCAAAATACGTTTCGGACATATTTTTGGCTGATGAATAAGAACGACTTATGTTTTTTGTTTCTTTACTGAATGAAATATTGCGTTATAAATGTAAAAACCTAGGAAACATTACAGAGAATGACGGCTTAACTCATCTATCTCACTCACCCATTCTTCCTTCAATTTTTAAGTACATGCATAATTTCGCGATACTTATTATAGGAAACTGCCTATTTAGAATACGAATTTAATATAATTGATGCACAAACAAAACAAAACAAAAATTCGTTTATATGAAGAAATGGTTGCAAAATATCGTCCAATAGTTTTGGTTGACGGGAAATAATTAGTTTTACATAAAAAAAATGCAACTACATTATATTGACAGATTTATGTTGGAAAATGTTCTGTACTTTTTTTCTTCCGGACAAAAAAGAAAATGTGCTTTCTCATGAAAGAAAGAAAAATTTTGTCTGCAGTATTATATAGTATTGTACTTTAAAGGCATGTAATTCTCAAGAAAGTGCCTATCTTCTGTAATAAAATATAATGTCAAACATAAAGGAATCATTTTCATAAGAAATCAATTTGTTTACATTGGATCGTTTTAGAAAAAGTGCGTTTCGAGTTTTTAAAAAAATAATACATGACTGCTTTCTTTGCGTAAAAATTATTTAGACTACATTTTTTAAATTACCGTGCCAGTTTAGCAGAAAAAATTATATGAGTAGTTTGTACTTAACTATTGATATATACGCCCCTTGAAACAATGAAAACAACTTTGCACTTGGGTGGCTAAAAACAAAAATATTTTGTCTTATAGATCAAATATTAAAAGTATCTACCAACTGGATAGTAGAATAAGACATAGCGTTTTTAGTTAATTTGACTATGTAAATAGTGACATTGACACTGCTGGATGTTAACTAGACTTAACAAGATTAGATAACAAAGCTTTTTATTTGAACAGTAAAATAAACGATAAAATGTGGTTGTGCCAGATCGCACTGTTTAGATAGTAAAACTAATTTCTCTTTTCCTTTAACAAGGAATTCAAGTTTTCTCAATTATTGCAATTATAAAAATGTTTCAAACACCAAACCACGTTCCAGTAGGAAACGTATAAATACGAAGCCTTTTATTCTCACAATTCTTTCACGAAGTTACTGTTGACAATATGAAAAAAAGTGAGATCTTTATTGTTTGAAGAGTATTCTATGATATACATTTTGGTTTTGAACAAAATCACTATGAAATGTATACTCAGGGCACAGTATCGCTTTAGGAATGCGTAACAAAACTGAGGTTATCTTTTATTCGAAAAGACATCTCGTCAATTGCAACAGTATATTTTATCATTTTATTCGAATATAGATATTTGTTTACTTTACGTATACTATATTAAATTCCGCTTAAGGTTTTATAGACTTTTGAAGCTCTTCTTCCCGACGGTTCTCAGCATAACAAAGTTAGTGTGATACTAAAAGTATTTTATTATAGAGATAATATAATGATAATATAATCACAATAACGTTACTCGACAATTCTACGCCCGGATTCCACAAAAATAGAACAATTTAACAAGACTAGTGAAAGATTTATTGACATCAATTGCACTTTTACTATTTTGTATTACCTGATGAGCAATGAGTTGATATTCAAACCAGGTATTGATTACACACATTCGAATCCCCATTTTTAGGTAAATTATATCCATTATTATTTTCAATGATTAAAATGTAATGGAGTGAATAATTTTCGATGAATTATAATTTCTTTCTAACAGTGTTTTTTCATCATTTAGTGTTAAATACATTTCGTTCGATCAAGTTAAACGTTAGTTCAGTATTCTTTTATAAAATTTCATATTACGGGAAATCTTAGATCAAATTCTTACTTTATTACAATTTATGCTGATAAAATCATTTGAAATCTGCACAAACTTGGAGCTTGCTAACTTCTGCGCATCGTTCGTTATGAGACTGAATTTTCCAATGAAGTTACTTACATGCAGTAATACGGTTTTCATTATTCATATATGAATATTTCGTATAATGTTTTGCTTCATTTATATAGAATTTGTATAATCATCAAATTACTCGAGACCTTTTATATAGTCTCTGTGGGTATAAATACTATTTTAATATAAATATTATCGCAATATTGAAAGTAATTAATGTAATGTGTAGAATAAATGTTAATGCAGGCTTCTTAATATATAATTAATAATTAATAATTGGCGGGTTTATAACGTACCTAACCTGATTTTTGAAAATGGTAAGATGGCTGAAATTTCTTTCTCAAAATTTCTTTCTTGAAATCGGAAATTAACAGTGCAGAAGAATGTCGAGGCATATCTTATTGTTAGTTGGATTTGGACAGCAATCGAAAGGTCACAGGATCGTATCCTGGTGCCTACCGGATGTCCTTCTAAGTTCTCGTTAATTTTTCTGAATCTCTCACACGTTTTCGGCTTTTTCATATTTTTCATATATTTACTATCATGAAGTTGCATTTTTTAAATTATTTTCAAAAAATGTTTTTCAAACTACACTGAGAGAAATTATTTACTAATAGTTAATGTATGCTAATTTCAAGGCTCTTAAATTAACTGTAAAGTTATAATAGTAACTGTAAAGTAAAAAATGACAGATAACTGTGAGGTGAAAATACCAGTTTTCCTGAAATATTATGGTATATTAACTGGTATATTTTAACATTCAATGAGCGTTCGATAATAATTGTTGATAAATTTTATATTAAATTCTATAGTTTGTACTGCGCATGTCGACAATGCGTCAAAAAATTCGCAGAAAATCGCACGACTGCGCGCGTGTATGTTTGTTTATTTCAGTTTCGGCGATACTGTGAGGGTGTAAATATAATGTCACGTAATAATCCCAAAATTAATATTTAAAATTCTTATATCAACTATTAAGTATAACAAATTTAACCGAATCCTGAGATTATGGTAATTTTAGGATAAAGTACCTGAATATCTCATTTTGTTAGCTTTACTATCTATGAAGCTATTACATTAACAGTAAACAAACATTTCTCTCAGTGTAGCCAGGCGTTTGGGAATCGAAATGATTACGACTTAGAGGGCGTTTGAGAACAAAATTTCAGCATTCTTGAAATTTTCAAAAATCAGCGCAAATAGTATCAGTCGTTATTGTAGGTTATAAACCTGCGACTTATGAATTAGTAAATAGAAGTAATTGATAAATAGATTGTTTTGGAAAAATATGCACATATGGCTGATTTAAAGATGTCTTTAGACTTAAATTATGAATTTACTATCATTGATATACAGCACATTTTTTCTGTATGAAGTAAATGCAGGAAAATATTAACCCCCCTGTGCGCCAGGATGAGTATACTTGTCCAAACTACATTGTTCCCTTATGGGAAAAGAAAAACTGGTGCACAGTAGGGTTAATGGATTTTGAAAAATGGAATAATTAGATTCGCAAAGAAATATTCAAATATTATTTCTAAAGATTTGCGTACAATCTTAGATTTTTTTTATTAATTTGCAGGGAAAAATGAAAGCTTCTCAGTTTTTTAAACGATTGTTTTTCTAAATTGTTTTTTGCATGGTATTTAAATAATGCATTTCAAAACACGCACTTTTCAACAAGCTGCAATATTTTTTATTTTTATTGTATGTTTCAACATTCCAAAAGTATTTTTAATTCAGAGAGTTTTGGAATAATTTAGTAATAATTGGGATTTGATCGTTCGGCTTTTCTACTTTTTGCTATCGTGATGTATAAAATTTGCTATGTGCATTTGTAAAAGTCTCCCAGTGTAGCGATTTCAAACAATAACCAGGAATTATAAGTTGATTACAATTTATATTACTTAAAACAATTAAAAACAATTTTATACAGGAATGCATTTTTTTGGTTCAAATATTACAAGTATCGAGGAAGCATTCATTATGTCATTTTCTCCTCATGTACAGTTACGTATTTTCCCTGAACTGCTACTCCCTCTAATCGTATTGACGGCATAGGTCCATTAGCCACCTTCCATAAACGATATTAGGAAAATCGATCAACCACTCGAAACAATATTTCGGGAACATCTTTTTTTCATAATAGGGGGTGCTGGAGCCAATGAGGCAGGGGAAAGTTAATGAATTTCAAATTCTTCAAAAGTGATAGATCATATAGATTTTACTCTGTATTTGAATTGATGAATGTTTTGAATTTCACGATTATTCTCACATTATATTAGTATAAGCTAAAAAATAAATTATTGTTTTCTTTCATTTCTGAAGAGAAATCTTATATTATAACCTAAATAGTAGCAAAATTAAACAACGAAACCTTGACGACTTGGGCTATTTAATTACTAAAAGGGGTTTGTTTTTGCAACATTTAATTTTATTCTTTATTTAATATTCGTAAGTTAGTGTTTTGTAATTATTTTGGAGACCTACGTAAACTTTTTTTATTAGTTATAATAGTAATTTATAAAGATATATGAACAATATTAAATTCAAAACAATAGAGTATACTCGAACGACTACAGTAAGTCATAATTTATAAATTTTTAATAATTTTGAAACGATTGCGATCTATTATTTTGTAGTAAAATTTAGCATTTATATTTCGAATTCTTGTTCTTTTATTGTTCATTGTATAAAGCACTTTAGAAGACTAATTAATAATTTCTTCATCAATTTATTTGCGCTTTCACCTAATTTCATTTACACTGAAATCGGATCAGCAGACTTGCCGACCAGTTGTTGAAATGGAATTTCGTAACTTCAATGCAACCGTCGAACTTGTCGTATATATTATAATACATGCAAGACATCAGTTGCTCCACGTACAATTCTACCTTGTCGAGCGGCTAAAAATTAAATAAATGGTGTTTAAACACATGTGTATTTTCTACGATATAAGTCTCGCCTGATATTGAACATAATTAAACAAATACTTTTGTATTGTTTTTAAAATATGAGTAGCTACTCTGAGAAATGGAACTAATGATAACTATGTTTCCTCCACAGCAAACGTCTGAAGTAACACTAGGTGAATACATTTATATAACTTTTACTTAGTTATATGAATGTTATACGATTGTAACATAAGTATTTTGATAACTAGAATTAATTGAGTATGGGAGAATGTTTGCAGTAAATAATATAAACACGCGCATTTTAATTCATTTTTGTTATAATCCTTCCATAATTATAAGAAAAACTTTTTTAATAATATTCCTCTTCCATAATGACATTATAGATGACAGACTATATTAAGTCTATTAGGTCTTCATCTTGATATAGTGAGTAGAATATTTCAATTTATTTATTATGTGCTTTTCTTTACATCTATTCAGATATTTTTTGTAACCCCGTTTTCAACTGTAAAATGCTGTACTTTTTTTCTTTCTGTTGACTTAAATAAAATACTAAAGAGTATTAAATGCTTTAAAAATTTTCGAAGCAGTGACATGCGATATTTTACATTATCATTTGAGTCTCTTTTTATGCAAGAGTAACCACTGAAGAGATATATTATAAATTTATAAAATATCTCAAACAATATAAGGAGAAGCACTACTAACATTCAATATAATGTACTCTATTTGTTCGATGACAATTGTATTTTATTTGCTCACATCAACGGTGTGTAAATTAATACCGAAAGCCAGCGTACTCCGGCGCAAGTACAAGCGCATTGCATTCAATTAAATCTTATTTATTTAATAAAACAATATATAAACGGCATTTGCCATCATTTTTTTTATTTTCACCAGATGTAATTGGCCCTTTCTCGTTCAGGTCTCATAATTATAAGATGCTATTTCTGTTTGTAGGCGAACTAAAATTAAAACAATATATAAATCGATTTGGCCTACTGACAATTTTATTTATTTGAAACTAATATCGATACTTTGTTCATGAAATAGTTTGTTTTTTTCTTGCATAACGATGGACATCATTATTCCTTTGAAAGCTTTATTAGTAGTACTCGATTTATTAACATTAACGTATATATAGATGCATTAAAATTAAAAAGAAACAAAAAAATTTTTACAGAATTTCAAAATATACTGCGATCGTTAACCTACTCATCTATCACTGTAAAAACAAATACTTAAAATGATTACATGTGATATACAACCAATGCATAGTGCATAAATCTGTCCTTTGCAAAGTAGTCTTATTTATATTACATCTAAATATAAGTCTTTATTCTATTTGAATTTAAGTATTTCGTTTTCCCGTGATGTTGAAGGCCGTTGTCTGCAATATTTAACTAATAAAGTATACGCTATTCTATTAAATACATTTGCCCATAGCTATTGATTTTCTATACATTCATGATCATAATAATCGTCCTAATGAGTTTGATTTTACGTGCGTTTAAAACAGGAATAAGCGGAATATTTATGAAGTGCATTCTAAAGAAATGTTTATGCAAGCATTGAAAAAATATTTCCGGCATTTTAATTTTTCACATTTTCGAAATCATCCAAACATAAACATAAAGCTTTGCTTAGGTATGTACTGTGGTATGCCGGCAGTTAAATTCTCAGCATTTGACGTGCAGAATGAATTCTGCGGATTGAAATATTCGTTTTAGAGGTAAACTTTGAAATAGCGAAATTTTAAAAACTTGCCTTACCAGAAAGGTGAAATGAACAGTTTTTGTAATATTTCGTATTTTTCCCAGATATTTAAAATTTACGTGGATTTATATTAACTGGAGTCTTAGTGTTTTGTATAAAAGCCAAATTAACATACATTTAATATATGGTGAATTCTTAAAAATTTGACTAGTTTCATTCATGTGAAAAATTACACATTTCAGTTACATGAATTACTACTTATAAAACAATTTTTCACCTTATATCTTCATACGACAAATGAGACGATAATATTATTGAGTGCTTAAGTGCTATATTTCCCGAGTAAAAGATAGTCAAATATAAAAATACGTAGCTATGTTAAATTCCGCATGCAAAACTGAGAAACCAGTTTCAAACGTTTTCATTTAATTTAACAAAATTTGGCCGCAATATTGGATCTGCCAATTTGAATTTTTGAAAACTAACTTCAAATTCGGAATCAGCGACTCTAAAAATCCCGGGTACCAAGTTTAAAGTAATTTCATTCTAGTCAGTCGATTGACTACACGCGACTATGATTTCGAACCAAAAAATCGACTTTAGTTGCCATTTTTGAGCCGCTATTTTGAAATTTTTTTATTTATTACTTCTATCTTCTAGCCAAAACATTTTTGACGTGAAAGTTATACCCATCTAAGATATTCGATACGGATAATGATAAAAAATAAACGATAAATGAAAAGAAAAACTAAACAAATCATGATATTTGTTAAATAAATGCTCGTAGTTTGTTTATCTTTTAATTTGCAGCAATTTGCGATACACTATTCGAAAGAGCGGGGTTTGGGCAATAAAAAACGTCTATTCCAACAATGCTTTCATTGCGTTTTAATACAAAAAATTACTGACAAACTCCATGTTAAATTTATGTACATTTGGTCCTTAATGGGTTAAGAGACAAAATATGACGAAAAGCATAAACATTTATTGCTCTTATTTGGGTGAAATAGTCTTTGTTTAAGAATTTTGAATTAAAATTAAATGAATTGGTTTATGTAATTTCACATATATGTATAATGTTCTTCTATTTTAGTATTTCCTTAGCCCAACTTCACTTTCTTTGTCGCTGAAGGTAATAGCAGATTTTACAATTCTGAATGCATATATGAGGATACACATTTTGAGGATGTTCTTATGTCGTTAATATTTTTGTTTATTATGTTATTTATATTTGCTTATGTATATATAAAATACGCAGCTGTTTTATTGCTGTAAATGAATATTTGTTATACAGAGAGCATAATAATTCAATTAAAATGCATGTGAATTTCGAACATGCTGAATTATTTCTTTAGTGTTAAAAATGTTATTCCCTATATCAAAAAGTAATTTTTACATGCAATGTTAAAATTAAAATATTCAGCAATGAAAGAATATGATGTCAGGCTGTTATTGCATTACATTTTATTAAGATTACGCGGTAACAAAATCCGCGATTTCGGAAGGTAATTAAATTAATGACAATAAGACTTGAGTGCCCGGCGTTCTATGCCAAGCCTGGATTACTTTGGATTAGCAGGAAACTGATGTAAGTACCACTTCATTCGAATCTTACCATTTTGTCTCTATCACTCTGATTTCCTCTCTCACTCTGTCTCTATCGCTTTCTCTTTCTCTCTGTATCTCTTTCGCCCTCTTCAACATTGTGCTTGTACAAAATATCCTACCGCATCCCTTAATGAGTTATTATATAATAACTGAATTTCTTATTATTTCTAGTAAATGTACATTCTTGCATTGTCGGATGATTTAATTAGGATTCTATAGTTTTTTCCTGCCTAGAAGAAGGTGAGACCTGGGAAATGTGTGACAATGAAAATTAGAACAATCTTTTTCCCCTGTGTGGATGTAAAAAGATTTTTTACAAAATGGAAAATAAAAAGTAACCCGGAGGTATATAAGTAACACTGTGCGTTTCCAGATACGCAGTTCAATGGAAAACCCCTGCAGTGAAGTAAACCCGAGACGGTTATTAATCCATGAGCACCCTGGGTATTTCAAGATACACAGTTCCACCTTCTAATTATAATAATTGGACTCTAAACAACAATAATGGGAAAGACATTAAGAAGACACCTTCCAAACACTAGCCAACTCTCAGAAAATATTGGATATCCAAAAGAGTAACTCGGTTCAGTTGTAATGACGACTGAAGCACTTCTTAATATTTTATTTTTAATTTTTGATCTTGTAATGTGTACATTGTGTTCAATACAAGTGTTACAGACATAATCAAATATACAATGTCAAGGACAAGCTAAGAGCGCGTTGTTTACTATCTTACATCGATTGTTTCATTTCGTGATTATTATACCTTCCGATTGTCCAAGGTTCTTAGAAAACTTTCATTTTCTTATTAACGTGTAGAGGGTAATCAATGTCAGTTTCTTGCGAGTATTCGCACAGAGCGGATCGCGGCCCGCGTTTAGTGAATTTGTTTATAAATATAAGTTATATTATAGTAAGGCCACAAGAATCGAAATTGATACTAGTCACAAAGTACTTGTGGAAGTTTGTGGGAGTTGACTGAGCTTTTCGACCTAATTTCACAGGGGTAGTCGCACCAAGCAATGCATCTACAATTTGTAATCTGAAATTTTTCAGATGAACGCCTTTATTCTGGCTGTTGGATTCGGAATCAGCATCCTCGAAAACTGCTGTATACGCTAAATTACAGAAAATACCCTTCGCGAGAAAAATTCGTGACTGAAAGGGTTAAGAGACGCTTTGCACGTTGTCTTTCTTTAATAATACGTTTCATAATAATTGTTTTTGAGAGTCGTGGTCACGTGTCATTTATATATACGTACGTATAAGTACATATGTATTATTCGATGCATTAAGTGTTTCCTATTGTTTATTTATTTATTGTTGTTTATTTTTCATCACGATATATGTGTTGCGTTCAGAATCGAATGTTTCAAATTTGCAGTACCTGGCGTGGGTTTTGATATCAATTTCGACATGTAAAAGTTTACTATGTTTTTGACTAACATAGTTGGGGTACCTTAATGCACTGATTACAACCGAATAGAATAAAAGTGTACGATATTTTATGACCCATTTAATATAAAAATAGAAAGTAAACATTAAACACAATTTCTTTTTTATTCAAAGATCGTATTTAGAAATTAAACCCAAATTTTCAGATTTTTACACACTATACATGCCGATAAATGTATCGTTAGTATCTTCATTAATTAAACTTATGTATTAAATATTATGTTTAATGTGAAAAAAACAATTACTATTGTTGCATGTACCATTCATGTATTTAGAAATTGGATATTTTATTAAAATGTTAATTAAATCTTACAATATTCTGATATAATATATATAAGTTATTGCTTTAAATTTAAATTCCTGCAATTTATTGTTTTAATTAATGACAGATATCGAATTATTCGAGGTTACATTAGTAAACGTTATCAATTTTTATGCATTAAACAATTGGAAAAGGGAATATTGCTGTTTATAAGAACATTAAATTGCTTGACTTCTGAAACACCATTAAAGCTAAAATACAATTAACTCAAAAATCATCAAATGTAATTTGAAGGCGGACTTTCCAAATGCAAAATCTGTAGTTTTGTTAAAATTGAGTTTAGTATTTTTTATCAGAAATTACTGTGAATTTTCGATAATCAAAGTCTGACTTCATATTTTACAATTTAAATCAAATTTCCAAGAAAAATTTTACCATGCATACAGCAGATAAATTATAAGTTCTTCTATTAAAATTATAAGTAATCTTCTTCATAATCTCATGGGTTCTATATTTTATTTTAGTAATTTTGAACACTACGCAAGTTCTTGTCATGGTATATTTAAATATTAGGAAGTGAATTTTGTAACATTTGAAAGTGTACTTGTATGTACATCGCTATTATGAACATATCTGCTTTGTTAAAGTCTTACTGGGCTAAAGGGTTGAATTCATGATATTTGTAACGAAAAGAGTATGATAATTATTAATCATTATGTCTAATAAGTCCTCGCTAAAATATAATAATAGTTTTGGCTTCTATACATTTACTGAACTATGTCGGAATTTCCCAAATCTTATTAAATTTACGAAACTATTTCTAAATTCGGTGAAGTACATATTTCGTATACCTCGTTAAATTCGTATACTAACTAACGAAGGTTGGACATTTTCTGAGCAACTTGATGTAGATATATAACCCGATCTCGTAAATTCTTCACGACATATAATCGTAATGACCTACGATAAAAAGTGACACAAATGTAGTTTGTGCTTAGTAATTATTACGGGGTTTCAAAGGAGACTAGGCAGAAGTCTGTAGTATTATATTTCAATTTGGAATATTTGTTTGGGGCAATTTTCATTTTTATTTAACTACTGAACTAATTTTGTGATTATGAAATAAACATAAACTGTTTTCAAGCCTGCACGATAGTTATTACATTTCTATCTTCATAATATTTTGGAATTCTTTACAAATACTGTAGCATTTAAATATTTAAAAGGTTGATTGTCCTTGAAAGGTATCGGACGCTATTAATAATCTTCTTCAGAATCGGAATAGAAATAATTATTAATCGATTCAACGCGAAAAAGACTAATGATTCTAAGTCTTTTGACACTTGCATACTGTGATAATTAGAAAATGTATAGAGGAGACTCGTGAATATATTTATAGCAATAGTTTTTGCTAGCAACATTTCTTGTTCTCACATTTTAACAATACAAATCAGGATTTGCTAGCTTGCATAAAAATTAGAGAAACATAGATGTAACAACCGAAATAAACACACTGTCAACAAAACAAGTATACAGATAAATGTTGCTCATGTGATGTTAAATGCTTCCACAAGCAATGTAGACCCACGACCAACTGCTTCCTATATTTAAAAAAACTAAGTTGGTTTTGATGGCTAGCGTAAAAAATAAAGATAACAGAATTAAGCAACGGCTGCAAATGGTGCAGATATAAAGCAAAAGCTACCCAGCTCATTATTTGTTGATCTATTCCGACTGCTTTTAAAGATATAAATAAAAGATTGTAACGAGATCTGGGCCAGTTTTGCTAATAAAATAAAATACCGTCTGACGCGCAGATATATGCTGAATTTAGGTGGTAGCAACAATTACAAGGCGTTATAGCTGTTCATACTCAACCCATGTTGCCATTTAAGATTTTCGACTTCACTCATCTCCGATAATCTTAACAAGATAATCTTTTTTTGAGTGGGGCGAGGGGATGCAACCACCAAAAAAGATAATCTTTTTAAAACCAAGGCAACTATTGACAATCATTTCAATAAGTTCTGGAACATTTTATTGTATTATGGATAGTCAGTGGCAAAAAATGGCCGATAACCGTGCAGAATATGTTCACACTTTCTGAGTGATGATTACGCGTGGATGGTCGAAAAATATATCCGGTTAATATAAAGGTAAATGTAAAGTGTTAATATCTAACCTCATTCCAGTATTTCAACCCAGGCGATTTTTATCTGCTCTGCTATAATTGATCATTGTATCAAAATAGTACCCCATTCTCGTTCTAATAACTTTTGAAAAGGTGATAGGACCTTTTTTTAAAAAGTGCTTACGAGTCCCAATTTGTATTAAAAGAGAATCGAACGAGACAGAGAGAAGAGGAAAGTAACAAAAGTACGCTCGTTCCATGCAGGCTTTGTAGGGCGCAACGCCCGCACGAAAAGATTCGTTCACTTTTACTTTGAGTTATGCCAGTTTAACTACTGGCAACTATGATATAATGTTGTGTAAAATGTATAACTTAATCTATCTTCAGATTTTTTATGAAAATCCATCTTGAATTTCTCTGGATTTAGAAATGGTTCCTTAGAAATGCGTCATAGCCCTTAGTATTACGAAAAACGGAATGAAAGTGGTTTATTGTTATTTGTACAAACTATCGTATCTACTACGTAAGAAATAGTTTAGAAAATGTTACTTTTTTGATAGACCTACATTCATCTTAATATAATACTACTATTATATAGGAACCTTTTGCATACGAATTCTCTCGCTTAAGAGAGAGAAATCTACTAAGATTTCCATTACATATTGTAAACATACTTACTGAAAAATCTTACCATATATTTCGTTTTGTGTGGGTTTTTGAGAATTATATAAAATGTTTAAGCATTTCATATATTAATAACATAAACTTACTACTAAATTACTTCCTCTTTCTATGAATTTGTATTATCTTCGTCAAATATCGACAACAGTTGATATTATTTGGTGTCAGTCACATTCATGACTCCATATCCGCTCGAAAAAACTTTGATCAAGCTAAATAGATAAACTGATTTTATTTTAATGCATAACTTATCATTATTTCTCTAAAAAGGACGTCTTTATGAATTGCTTAATCCATACTAAACCGATGTAAGAAAGAAATGATTCATTTTGTCTAATACGAAGTTTCGGAAGATTTTACCAGATCTTAGTAGTTGTTGGCATACGTTAGATACAATTTGGTCTATAGTTGATCTCTTTTGTTCAGACTTTTCTTGCTGCTATAAGCCTGGGAGAAACTGATGAGGAAAGCATTACGTATATGATAAGGCTTTCCAGAAGGGAGTCTAGGTACTCGCTTTTCCCTTGATTGCCCTAAAAGGCCACATCCGATAAGTAATTTCCTCATGAAATTTCTACCAGGGAATATGAAATATACTACGTTGTTATGGATGTTCTAGTGAAGTATTTATACAATTTATGAAGCCAATGTCGATTAATTTAATCGAACGTTCGCGATATATGAACAATACTCGAGATTCAATATTTACATTTTTCTCATTTTCTCGGGATTTTGCAGAATAAATCATATTGATATACTGTAAATCGTAAGGCAATATAAGATATTATATCAAGTTTTGGCAAATAATTTAACAAAATTTAATTCGATGAGATAATTTAAGATCTCACTATATACATATAGTAACTATACTGCTGTTGAGCTTTTCTCGATTGAGAACCTCCATCCCCGCGTATTAGTAAGAATATGTTCATTTAAACCACGGAAAAATATCCTTAAAATCACGTTTTTCTCCCCTTAGAATCGAAAAATAAAAATTTCAGTTCAACTGCTTTTTCTGTTACTACTAAAAATCTGGTAGTCCTATTTTTTAATGGCATTTAGATGTCAATTCCTTTTACATGTTTGGTGTGCCTAAACAGAGAACAGTTTTATTTTAGTGATTTCTGGTTTTCATTAGGTGAAAAGCTTTTTTAAAAACATGCGCAAATTATTATTTTTAGAACATGAATTTTTCGACAATTTTTGTCCTAATTCCTATTTATTAATGTATATGATGCTCTTGGTGACTTTATAAAAGGACGGGTTTATTCTAAGATGTCTTAGTGTCTAGAAGGCAATATATGCACTCCAAGGAAGTTCTCTGATTTCAAACGAGTTTTCAAACAAAATATTTCTTTTTATTTATGGATAAATCTAAAGGCTGCGCAATATGATACTATGATTGTATAGAATACTGCATGATCAATTCGTATCGGTATCGAAAAAGTCGTAGAATCCAGTTGAAATGCAAAAATGTTCAATACAAAATTACAATAGAACAGAAATAGATTTCCTAAGGACACTAAATCCTAGTACGTATCTTTATTTTACTTTATTTGAGCAACTTGTTTTGAACAAAAGACATGAACATTCATCACTCCTTCCGGGAAATGTCCACGAGATACTGATGCGAGCATCTAACGGACAGCTGCATCTACAGTATTGTGCAGAAATTCTGCTACTTATAATTTATAGCAGACAATCGTTACATAAAGTCACTCGGTATCAAAATTGTGAGTAGTGGAAATCTTTACTTAGTAGTGTGTTATGCTGTTTAGGGGACGATGAACCTATGGGTATCTTCCGGCTGGATAGATTCTTAGTATCACATCGAATTGGCTCATTAATTAATAATATAATTAGTTAGTAGTTTTTAAGTATATGGAACCTTTGAAGGCACTTTTTTACAACAACCATTAATAACAGAATCTAATCAAAATATTGACAATTCAAGGTTAAGAATGTAAGATTAACACTTTAACGCCCAAATGAACATATTTTTTTCGTCAAGTTTGATCGTTCATAGCATTATCAGAAATTTATATTTGGATTACTCGACCATCATATCTTATGTTTTTAGGTCCGATCTTTCAAATGCCGCTGAGAAAAATCGAAAAAAATGTCATTTAACCCCATTTTTTCAAGAAAAAGAAAAATAGTACCCAATTTTCTTGTCTATTTTTGTTTACAAATTCGTATTTTTTGACAGGAAAACATTTTTTTATCTTTTTGAAACCTTTCAAAAAAGTGATTCCGATATCCAAGGAATAAGAGCATGCACAAAAAAACTTTTTTTTTCAAGATGGCGGTTTTAAAATAGCGTCTGAATGAATGCTTTTTTTCTCGATTTGTAAATTACTGTCTTTACATGTTTTTCTTCGTGTTATCGAAGGTAAAATATCAGGTATGGGGGTTTTCCAGGTCGCTGATTACGATTCTGATGTCAGAATTGCAAAGTACAAGATTCAGTAGTAGCGGGACCAATACGGCCGATATTTAAATCGGAATTCGCTATTTCTTATTCAAATGGCCCGGGAATTTCATTGACAGCGGTTATATCGGATATTATATCTTATCTTTGTCAAATGTAACTTCAGAATAGTGATCAGTGACTTCGAAAACCCTTATATACATAATCCGTGCACGATTGAGTGCGCAACAATGAATTTGGCAAGAAATGGCCGCCATTTTGAACAAAAAAGTTATTTTTGTGCATGATCTTATTCCTTGGATATCGGGATCAATTTTTTTGAAAGGTTTAAAAAGGTAAAAAAATGTTTTCCTATCAAAAAATACGAATTTGTGAAAAAAGCAAGAAAATTCGGTACTATTTTTCTTTTTCTTGAAAAAAATGAGGTCAAATGACATTTTTTCGAATTTTTCTCAGCGGCATTTGAAAGAGCGGATTTAAAAACATAAGATATGATGGTCGAGCAATCCAAATATACATTTCTGAAAATGCTGTGAACGATCAAAGTTGACGAAAAAAATCTGTTCATTTGTTTAATCTGTTCGTAAAGCGAGGATCCACCTCCCCTTCGCGCGTTTTCAAAGAATGCAGTCAATTTTGGGGGTCGTCGGAACGGACGACAGTCAATTTCGCAAGGTCCTACTGTATTTAGTTGTAAAAAGTACATTTCTTCGTAAGATCTTTTAAAAAACTATGGAAAATGACATGAGAGGAGGGGGCTACTTCAAAAGAATGTCCGAGTTAGGTACAACAGTCCAAATTCGTTGTTTTGAATTTGACTTTAGGAAGCTACATTGTCTTGTCTATATGTTCCAAAGATTTCACCTGCACCGTATGGTCAGGATTCTCCAGTCACTTAAGGTATGACGAAATGGACAAGGTTAATTTGTCGCGAGGAATAAATCCAAACAGTTCCAAACGGTTGTTAAGAGTCGCTTAAGTCGTCATAACAAAGTGCACACAATGTGGAATAAGCCGAGGCCGTTGGAGACATCAAGAGAGACAAGAACACGTGAATGGAGCCATTCGCAGGACGTTATGCGCGAACCCTCCTCGAATCCGGCGCTACTGCGCAAGCTCGGTTTGAACGCAGGCGTCCCTAAGAAAAGCACCCCGCAGTGTTATTTCGCGCCGCGCCGAGCCACGGCTCGCTCGGAACCGCGTCTGGCCGATTATAATCGCTAGGCATTTCCTCCTAAATCTAATCTAGTGTAGTTTGAAATTTAATCAAGGACGAACCCTACGAGACGTGGACAAGTGATCCTCATCAATAATCGCAGCTAAATATATAATTCAATGAATGTCATAAATGTTAATTAAGTGGTAATCGAAGTTTTTATAAAACCGTAAAAAGTAGAAAAAAGTACGTTAAGTGTGTGTTAACTTAATACCGTTGTAGCTGTTAGTTAAGTTACTGCCGTTGATTGGGAAAAGCTCGAGTCGAAGAAAGCTCTAGTTCATCGACGGGAAATTATCTATCGATGGGTAGTGCGATTACGGAGTTGGGAAAATATCGGAAGCATTTGGCACCGGAAAAAGACACAACGCTAAAGGAAGGAAACTCAAGAGTTGGGAATTAATGTACAATTGAATTACGTAACTTACGAGTGAAAAATGATAAAATCGGATAGGCAGAAGGAATTGGTCCCTTTGAAAAATGTGTCTCGTGGATTATAGCGTTATCCGGTCCTTTCGGATGCTGGATCTTAGTGACACGGCGCTGCCCAGGGAATCGAAGTTAAACGAAGATTTATCTCAGCACGATGTATGTGGACATTATAGTGGGAATTAGTTAAACCAACGAGTTAAGAGGAGCTCAGGGTAACGAAGGATCCGCGGAGGATTTGAGGCTTTCCTAAGTGTAATGAATTTTGGTACCCGTGAAGTGTAAAATCGAGCGGTGAATGAAAATGCTGGTTTTCATAATCACCGGCTTGCTGTTGGTCGTGGATACGGCTCAAGGTGAGAATCTCGGCAAAATTAAATCCGTTATTTAAATTCCGAATAAAAATTCAAATTTTTGATCCTACGACTTCCCGTCGGTGTAACAGGGAATTCGTAATTAGGTCGACATCTTCGGTGGCGTTCTTCTTATTAAAATCACATACTTAGAAATCGCATAGATCAAGAAATTAAATAAATCTCGATTTCTTTGTCATTGTTTGGTTAAGTTTGAACAGTGAAGTGACGGGAGGGAATTGTGGATCGTTTTATCGAGTCTAGTTTAATATGAAATTTCAATAGACGAACTTCGGTGCATCTTCGTTTCTTCTCAAAGTTCCTTAAGAAAACTTTATAATTGGACTTACTTTTAAGATTAACAACACCGCCCAGGTGAAAAAGTAATATATCGTTTGTATATAAATTATTTAAATACGTGGTCATATATAGATTTTTGCATATATAATTGGTGTATTCTATATGTAAATTGTATACTACACAAATTTAATGAATGTTTTGTGCAGTTTATATATAATTTATGTTTAATTTGCAAATACTCTATATTGTCAAGAAGAAGTAATTTATACCCCAAAATTTTAATCACAAAACCGATAAAAGTTGACTAAACGAAAACGCAATGAAAAAATTAAAAATTCGAAGTACCATAATTATGTCAACAATAAAAAATTACATAGAAAAACAAATTAAAGAACCGCCCTCTGGAAATGTATCTCAAAAGTGTTGCTCGGATGACAGGAATCTTGGCCGCAACTTCTGCATCGTAATGAATCGGTGTTGTCGAAAATTTCATCGATAAATCTGCTTGTAACCTGTAAATCTTGAAATTAAAAAAAATCATGCTGTAGTGAAATGTGAAGATGAAGAACTATCATTTGCCACTTATAACGAAAATATAGTTTTTAATGTGGTTTGCGTTTTAATAAAAAAATGTGGGACATAAATAATAAAACCTTCGCGTTCCCCGTTTTCGGCAACAATTTTGATTTAGATTTGAAGATTTTTAGATCACTAACAGAAGTTACGACGAAATTGTCGACGACACTACTGATTCGTCATGATGTCAGAGTGGATGCAAAAGTATCAATTTCCCAAATAGATTTCCAGGTTAACATAACTATTTTAAATATTAGTTCCATTTTCCACCTGATTTTGTTTTATTGACATCATTTTGGAGCTCCAGTAATTTCCTCGCTGATCGATTAATCTTCCCTGTGATTTTTTCATTTCTCCATTACGTTTTCGTTCGGTCCATTTCAATAATTTTTAAGAGTGAAAATTTTGGTTAGAAATTGGATTTTTGCGATATAAGTTATGTAGAATTGAACAAAAGATCTTTAAATCTGGGTAGTATATAAATTACATAAAAATTATATACGTCATTTAACGTTACATCTGTTATTTAGAGTTTTTGAGCGAGAAATGTACATGTAATGTTCAGCTTTCCCATCGGCTATATTTTCGTAGATATTTATTAGAAATCGATCAAACACTAATCACGGTGGTCTGACATAATTGGTTCTGTTCTTCCGAACGCGGGAGGATTTCTAAAGCCGCTATCTATCACATTCAATGTCAATAATGTGAATTATCTACATTTTTCCACCCGCCGCTGCCTCCGGTTGGTTTTTCTGGCCAGCCTTTAACCGGGTATAAATAATTGTTTTAGCTTTATTCGAAGCATCCTCCCAGTGCAGTATTTGTCTTGCGGGAATAACAGATGCATATTTATTAGTCGTATTAAATGTCATTATTGGCCGCAGTTCGGTGTTTATTCGACAAATAAACGTTTTTCATTTTCTACACAATAATTCAAATTTCCTACGATTATTGACACTGCAGGAATTGTCGATTTGTAAATTTCCTCGTTTCTGGCGCTTCAAATTCAATTAATTTTGTATTAAATCTGTGTTAACTTAATTATGTTCTATAAATTAAAATTAAATCTTTCTGCAAATGTACATGTTTGACCGTTTTTTTTTTCGCGTAATATGTAGTCAGGGTTGCATGTCGTTTTAGTGGACTGAATGCATTAAGGAATTGGGTTGGTTTTAAATGTGCTTTTTTATTTTAATTATATGTGAATTTTAAGCCACAAGTAAAGAGCAGAATTGCATATTTTAACCACGAAATGGGCCTATTGCATTTTTAACAGGCCGTTGAAGGCTTTCAAATAATATTTAATTTAATTTTGGAGTTCATTTTATGACTTTTAATAAATTTTGTTTACACTTTTCATACACGACTTGGAAACAGTCAAAATAAATATATATTTTTGAACGTTTATGATTGAACATTTCTTCTAAATTTCCATTGTTGAATTTCGATCGTTCATTTTTTCTATTTCTTTGTGCCATACATTTTTATTGCTATTTTGTGTAATTCACCGATAAAACACATACTTTTTTCTTAACTGTCGTCTAGTTGTAAAGTTGTTTTTTATGATGAAGCACAACTGTTTTTTAATCAGTTTTATATCGAGAATATAACTGTATGATCCATTTAAAAATTTTTTTTGTCTCGTCTTTTCTCCATATTGGTATAAATGTGTAAATTGAATAAAGTGATATCTGCTTAAAAATGTACCAAAGAACAATAGATTTTCATGATTTGTATTAATGGTGTTTCAGTAAACATTAACAGTTTTCCATGGTGGGAGAAGCAGTAGTGTTTTTCAGAACGTCATTACGTTTCTGGCTATTTCTCACCGAAATTTGAAAATTTTAGTTTTAGTCATTTTTATGAGAAGAAACGTTTCATTTCTTATTTTGTCTGAAACAAATTAATTTTGTTAATTTAACATAGTTCTTTACGTTTTGCTCTCTGGGATTCCACTTTACGTCCGAACAAGGAGTTTCCAAAATGTTGTTAAAATACATATTTGATAAACTTGTAGGATATAAATCGCAAAATGTATTGGAATTAAGTAATAAAAATTAAACTCGGAATTCAATTTAATTATCAGCATTATTCGTGTTTATAATATACTATAACAACTTCCAAATCTTTATACAGCTTTGTACATATTACATAATCAATATATAATTAGTATGGAATTAATGCCATCCATTATTTATAAAATACCGATAATGGCTGAAAAGTTTACAAAAAAGTCTCTGAAATAAAGCTCCAATACCTCAAGTAGTGTGTAGTATATTACTTCTTATTTCAAGATACGTAGTAAGTAAAAGCAGACAACATTTTACAATTTTCACTTTGTTTAATTTGTAAATAACAGATTATAATAAAGACAAATTGTATCATATTCTCAGAAACTAAACTCCTAAATGTATGAACTGTAACTTTTTACAAATTATGCATCAATAATTCATAAATTGTTAACAATAGTTTGTAAATTAATTTTTTGGAGGTTTATTAAAAAAATTAATCAATCATTATATATGTAAGTTAGTTATTTGTGCTGTATTAATTTTTGTTCAAATATTTATGTTTACCAAGTTTTAAATGGATGACTGTTAAAAGATACGAGGGTCGGAATAAAACGATCTGTACATTGAGGTAGGGTAGGATCCCCTATTTTCTCCAATTCACTAATCGACGTTACTAAGAACAGTAGTCTCACTGAATAATGGTTCCTGCGTGTCGTAATGCCACGTGCTATTAAGAGCTTAAGAACGTGTAAGGACCGCAAACACTGTTTAGACTGTTCAACATTTCTACATCCCACGCATTATCCATTTCACTGCTTCAGCGTTTCAGATGTTTTAATCAAAATCCAGACAGCCTAAACAAATATCATATAGAGATATTGCTTGGATTGCCCCGTCATTGCGTTCATTTCCAACGTACAACCATGCTTACAAGAACTAATTAGTTGTCAAGCTAATTACTAAAATAATATTTTTGTTCTATAGTTAGATAACAAATACGTAATATTGGCTTTTTTCATTAAAATAATGAAAAAGGAAAATACTTAATTAAAAAATATTTGTTTTTCTGTTTGTGTATGAAAAATGTACACAAAAAATTACTAATATACCTACTATATCTTACACGGCTGACCAGACATTTACTATTTTCACTTGACGTTTTCAATGTTTTTGATGTTGTGCGTATAAAAAAATGTTGAGTTCATTATGTTGATATAAGCCGTTGGTATAAGACGTTGTTTTGAATATTTTATTGATAATTCATTTTTCTTCGTGCACTATACATTATACATATGTAGTCCACCTCGTATTACATTTTAATACTGTAGCTAGTAAATATAAATAATGTTTGCATATTATTTTTGTAATTATTGGAAATGGAATAGCTTAATAGTTTAGTAGAAATAAAGGTAAATTTTCTAGTATGACACATGGTACTATACTGTTACTACTGCTCTACAGAATCTCGCTAACACCGGAAACATCGTTCTTTACTACTGTTATGAATGTCAAAATATAGTAAATTAATTTTGGTTTCAATTCATGTCAATATAAATTTTTTATTTTTTATTTTACAAACAATTAAATACATACATTTTGTAATCTTTTGATTAAATTTAGTAATATTTACGTTTAGAATGACAAGAATGTTCGCTATTAGTAATCTACGTTTTATCTTGAATCTGCAGTATAATTATCCTTTTTTTGTAACTTTACAATATTCGTTAGTCTTAGAATATTTTTTTGTAATTTCACAATATTTTACTAGAATTTTGCAGTACTTGTTGGTCGTTTTCAGTAGATATTTCCTGCAGTGTATGCGAATTCATACATTTTTGGGGACAATATTTTAGGATCTGCTATAATAATATGTATTTTTTATAAATAATATTTGAAAAGTTTATAAAATTATGTAGGATATTATGTAGGAACTTAAATTTATAGTACTGGAAGATGAATGTCCGACCTTTTGAATATTTCATATATATATATATATCAATATGCGTGTGTGTGTGTTAGCAACCTGCAGATTAAAAATTATAATATTAAGGCACACATTTTACAAAATTACTAAAGTGTTAATACAATTAAATTCAAATATTCAATTTCTTACGTTTTTTTCACCTTACATATTTTATTATATAAATTTCTGAATTTCTTATTTTTCATTTTTAGAATACTTGATAGCGTTATCTGATTTTGCATCTTTTCCAAAGGAGCACATAATTGGTGCAATCTTTTACATAGGGATTTGTAAAAAAAAGTGCAAAACTAAAAAACACTATAAAAATATGACCTTTCAGTATATTTAGAAGTTATTTATTTATCCATTTTTCAGAAAAAAAAACATTAATTTGTGATTTTCGGATGTTCTTTTGAAGATGTTTGGTTTCTATCTGACAATCAGCGAATTACGAAAAATAAGCAGAAATAGTGTTTCTATTATACTGAGATATTCGTGAATCAATTCGATTTTCAAGGAATGTACCTAAGAAATTATACTTAAATAATTTAAATAATATTCTTTTATCTGATATCGACAGTAATTAAAATATAAAAACTTTCATTTTTTTTAAATTTCAATTTCAAATACAACTGTATAAAATTACAGGATTCGATTAGAACAGATGACCATGTATTTTGATGAAATTATTACTATTATTGTTAAAATGAGTATTATATTATAAACTACGAGGATAAAATTCACAGTTGCAAAATAGTATGCTCATCTGCTTTCACAATAAGACATGAACATGAAAACACCTTTTATTGTATTTAGAACATCAGACTACTCTCGACTGGTGGTTTAGTAACTGAAGAGAATTACTTAGAATTCGACTAAAATAATTGTCACATGTAAATATTGTGCTCTAAATTTAAATTAGTTGAAAACTACACTAATTCGAAACGAAAAGTACATTACTCATTTAATTAGTATATTTTATTATTAGAATATATTTTTACTATTAGATTAGGAGAATGAATACCTCGACTAGCATAATTTTACAGTTTGTCATTAAAAAATTGACTAATTAATGGTAACCCATTTTTCATTTTGAATTAGTATAATTTTACTAATTCAGATTTAGAGAGTCGGCGTGCATATTTTTTATTTATTAAATGTCACTGACTAGCGTAAAAGAGCTTGTTAGTTCTAGTGAATATATATTTGTGATTATTCAAATAAACATTTACTTTGATTTACATATATATTATTAGGGATTTATTTGATCGATGTCACTATCTTTATGGCTTATTTGCAAACATGTAGAAATATTACCCGTACGGAAAAAGTATACAGCCCACGTATATGAAAACCATGTAGAATATATTTGAGCCAAGAGTATCCTATCCGCGATAAATGCTAAATATGCCTGCTCTATAGATATTAAGAGATATTACAGAAACATATTTTGGGATGTATCCCATTTTTTCTCATATACATTAATCATATCTTCGAATGCTCGTTATATGTAACATTTATCGTCAGGTATAATCAGAAATCTCTGGGATATATCTTCGGATATAAGAGAGTGTGTATATGCTTAAATATATAAATTGGGCCAAAGGCAATACAAAAAATATATCTACCCACGTTCTCTTATATTTCAGGATATAGCTTCGGGATATATATTTTTCCATACGGATAATTATATACTCCGCCAATAAGGTGAATAAATACTATTAATATTTAACGTTTATACGTAATATAATCATTCAATTTAAAAAAGAAGATTTTCCCGTATTTTCCATCCACCCCGTGAACCGTATTGGAGAAATGTGATTACGAAAGTATTCAGTTTCGCGCGGAATATGTTAATTTTGCAACGTGGTGGTAACGATATAAAATTCATTGGATATGTGAGGCGACGTAATTTTACATTTTTTTTCTAATAAGCAAATATTATGAAGAGAGGAATCGAATTTTGAAAATCGATATAAAACGTGCTTAAAGCGTAATTTACTTTATGCGTAGGCAAACAAGGAATTGGCAACGCGGGAATGAAATCAGAAAAACAAACGCCAGTCGATAAAACATTTTATGATTGTAATTTATTTACGGTTTAATTGGGCATTCAACTCCAGGAGTTCCGGGGGAAAATAATTCAAAGTGAATACAGATTATCTCGACAACTGCCGCCGCGACCAAGTTTAAAAGCGAACACCGGACCGAGGTACGATTTTCATTTTTAATTGTATTCTCATGGGTTTTTGTTAGGAAAAAAATATTATTGGTTATTAACGGTTCATAAATAACGTCGGCCAGGAAAGTCGGGCAAATTTGTTGGTGCAACAAAGAATCGGTCCAAACAACGCCCGGCCGCCGCATGCGAGAGATCAATCGAAGCAATTGTGATTTTGAATATTCAATGGCCCAAATTAAACAACAGGGTATGACGAACATGGTAATGACAAGTGAATTTAGATCGTTTCCCTCCACGAAAAAGCGCACTTCGTGTGGGCAAAAATATGGCAAGAATGCAGGCGCGACTAACAGAGTGGGTATACGGTACGTGTCCTGCGTTTTATCTTTTAAATGGAAGAAATACAGCCGCGTTCTCTCGTCCCTGGATGTATCCGATACTCTCGTCCGAATGGCAGCGATTTAAATAAAATGGAATAAAAATGAAAATACGTTTAAAAAAATAGCGTAGAACTGAAATTTCCTCGTTACTGTACGTCATACGTCGAAGCAACATCAAAATTTCATTCGGTCCCAAAAGGCTCGCTTGAATGGGTTTTTCACGAAAGTAAAATGATACAAAAAAAAGAGGAGCAATTTTCCAGATTTCATCCGGATCAGGATTGTTTCCATACTCTACCTTACCCGCGGAATACTGCTAGTGACATGGCCAGTACTTGTGCTAACATGCAAGGTACTGGTATAAAACATTTTCATGCTCAAGTGGTACTCTTCATAAGAGTTATTAGTCTACACTGGTAATAGTAAAAATTAAAAGACTATATTCTAGAGGATTATAAAAATTGTTGTTGTTGTGTGATTCTCTTGTAAAGAATTCAATGGGAATTGAAATTTTTTATTTTAATGGCACTTGAACTAATCTTGTACCATTACTAGGGCCATAAAAAGTAAACAAAAAGCGGGTCCATTCATTTTTCTACAAAGTTATTTTTAAAAATGAACGAAATTCTAAACCAAACAAAAAAATAGATTTTTAAAGTTCGTGCATATCTTACAATAGGGATTATCTTCAATTTTGATTGTATATATCGTTATCATTTTCGCAAATGCGATTTTCCTGGTGCAAATCGCGAAATCCCCATAAAACTTAATAATTTTCCAGAATTTCTTCAGTTTAATAATATGTTACTTCTTATTAAGGATGAATATTAAAATCCGGAAGTCACCAACATTACGAAAACCTATAAAAATTGGATTATGGTTAGAAATGTGGGAATTTTACATTATGATACAAGTCCTCGAAGCAGGGGATTTGCATTTTTTACATTTCATAATATGGTTTTCGGTAATAAACGCAGGTTTAAAATTTTTTTTTGTATATTCTATATTTAATTTAATAAGATAATTTTTCTATTTTTTTTCTTTCAATTTTATCTGTTGCTGAAAATGTAACGTTGCAGGAATAAAAATTGCGTTTTTGACGTAAGTATACGTTGCAGTTGAAATAGAGCATATTTCTGGAACATTTGGAGTTTTATTAATGGGTTACCTTTATGAGAGTTTCTAATCTTATTTCGTTTGAATCACAATGAAACACCGGAAGAAAACGTAAATTTCTTGTAACAAATAACATTGTAATGCTTTGAACGACTTTTTAAATTTGATTACTGGATAATAAAAATGGCTTTTATGTAAAAAAACGGAGCTTTAAACTTTTTAATTTTGTATTTGACATCAGAAGTTACTGATTTACAAAACCACAAATACGTAATTTTCAGTTTTTTTAAAGCTTCCTATTGTGCTTTTAAACGCTGTTTTAAAGACAAAATTTAGATTTTGTGAATTTTAACAGTATCTGACACATGACATCAATTATGTGACATTAAATGTGTTTTAAAACGCAATAAATACGTTGTTTTTCTCATATAATTGTAGAATGCAGTTTGTTAATTATCATATTGTTTCAATTTTTTAATACAAGTTAATGAAGTTACTAAATTAACAATTTTAATAGTCGAATAATTACTCAAGAACTGGTCCCAGCGCCATCTATGACGAGAGTTTTGTATCCTTAAAAGAGCTTTTAAATGAATCCCTACTCGACCCATTTTGCCATTTAAGATTTTCGACCGTCCTCGGGTCCCACATGCCCCTTAGCAGTGACGGTTGCGATTGCCCAAAAAAATAGGTTTTTTGAAAAATCGTTTCGCGTGTTTCAGTGTTTTTGTTTAATAGCAATGGGTTTCAAAATATTTGACAGTTCCCGAATTTTTTGCCATGACTGTATATTAAGGTGTCTCACGCGTAACGCGAATTTAATGGCGAGATCCAGAGACGTTGATTTACGTTCCAAAAACACCTTTCACATTCAGTTTCCCATAAGAAATGCATAGGTAATAATGATGTTTAAAGGTTTAAGACGACTGGCTTCTTTACAATGAAAGTTGGAGCGTGAACAATTGTAGAATTCACAAATGATCCCGTCACAGAAAAAGTAGAAAAAGTATAGTTTTCTATGGCGATTAAATTTACTAATAGTTATTTACAGATTCATTATCAACTTTATTATGGAAATATCAGTAGTACACAACCCTTAAACATCGTTATTTTATATGCATTTCTTATGGGAAATCGAAATCCCGAATACGGAACCCCTTAGAATAGATCTTCATCGTCTAAATTGACGGAGGGTGTTTTTGGGACATAAAACATCTCAAGAGCTCGTCATTAAATTCGAATTACCCGTGAGAAACCCTAATATATATAAAATTTTGGTTGTTTATTATAAGTACCATGAGTCTATGGTAGAATAATTTCTTTGTTTAACTGATTTAATTGATTAATACCATAAATCGAAAGGTCCGTGATTCAACTCCATCAAATCTTTCCACTTTGAGTCCTCATTTTTTTTCGAAAAATCTTAAAACAATACATCCTTTCCATTGTTAGCATAATAAAAAATCGTAAATTTTGCTCGAATTCTATAATTTTTCGAGCAAAATTTACATTTATTTCTGTACGAGCAGACGAGTTTCTGTCATCAGAAAAAAATGTCTGTTATCTATAGAAAAATTAAAAGTATGCATCACATAAACATCGTGATTTGCTCGAGAAAGACATAAATCATTTCTTTATTTATGGGTTCATAATTACCAAGTTAAAACTGCATTTATTATTTATTAAAACTTGATCTGATAAGTTCAATTTAAATGCCGGTTATAGCTATAACTGCAGATATCATGCATTTTAATTAAATGTTGATGGATCCTTCGTTTGTAGATATATTTAGATATAATTGTACTTAATTAGTAAGATCTTTCTTTGATTCAGTGATGTATATGTAAATATTGTCTTAATAGATATTCGACATGACTTTTTTGTTCCTCGGATAAGCCTTCTTATCTGACCAAATATAAATTCTTGTACAACATACCCACTAAAATATAAGAAGATATCATAGACTTCCAGAAATCTTTCTATCCTGTCATAAAAATAATTCTAAATGTAAAAAAGAATTTGCTAAACCAATAATACCTTCTGAAATTTAGTGAATTCTTTTTCGACATGCATTCAACTAGAAATACTGATCGGAAATGTCAACTCGAAAAGTTCCCGTCCACAGAGCAAAACTAGGAAATGGAAATTGACGTGTTCTTTTTCACAGAATATGCGTCCTGACAGTTGAATATTTCGGGAGTTGCATTTTAATATTAAGTTTATTCCACCAAAAAATCAAAATTCTTTTGCAATTACATTTTTAAAATTGACTTCCTCGTTCAGTCGTCAAAATGTTCTTCCGATAAAATGTAACGAATATTCGAAAGAAAAATGTAACTTTTTTTTTAATTTTATCGAAATATTTATTCCTTTGCCGGATATTAAAGTCGATTGTACGATGTTCCAACTTGATCTCCAGATTAAATGCGACTTGAATTATTGCGCACGTTTATTTCGAAGCTTATGTCGTAAAATAATTTCAGTCACCGTTTAAGCCCGAGCTCAAATTGAGTCTATGACTGTCAAGGCGGGTCTTACATGAAATTCTGAATTAATTTACCACCACATTAATGAAACACGAATCGATAATTTGTTCATGTAAATCGTATATTAATTAATTCATTTCATTGTGCATACTCGCTTGTCACACGTGTAACATTAGTATATAGAACTGACAAATATGATGTTTTTCTAATATATACGATCCTTTTTTATTTTAGATTATATCACTATAAAGAATATTTTCTAATTTATTCTATCTATTCTGTCAAATAATATTAGAAATGAACATTAACAGGGTATATAAATTTTAAACATCGAATATTTTAATAATTTCATTCGCAGGTTTTTCATCCGTTTACTAACAAGGAGAAATATGAATGTTGCATGTATTCTCGCTTGGTATAATTTATTATGCACTGAAAGGAAAGTTAAAATTGTACATACGGCAAAAAATTACCTTTTACACCCAGAAGAAATATTACATCAAAAGTGTTGTTGCAATTACCAATTAAAAATGATTTTTAAAAGAAATAGCAATTAATATTTTTCGATTCTATGATCTCAGTGTTAGTTTTGATTTTAGATAAAAAAAATTAAACACCGCAAACACGATTTTTCGTAGTTGTTACAATTTTCTTAGAACACTGGAAAATAACTAAAAAAGAAGAGTAAAAAAGTTTGTTCTCATACTAGAAATGTGAATTTAATTTTCGAATTATGCTGACGAGTTTCTGACTTCTAAAAAACCATGTTGACTACAAGAAATATATGGATAAAAATATTTATTTAGTCTTTAAACAGTGTATGCAAAACTAGGGCTGATATTTTTGTATGTAGTATTTTGTCATTGCTTATTTTTATGAATTTAAATTGGAGGTGGCATCTAATACCAGGAACACAAAAACATGTTTTAAATTTCTATAACACGAACTTTTCGGCTATTAAATATTTCTGTCAAAGTTCCAGAAGAATATCAAACGTAAAATATGAAAATATTTCCGAGAATATATGAAACATATTCTGCCATTGAGGTTGAAAGTAAGTAAAGAAAAATAAAGAAATTGTGACAAACAAGTTGCTAGTACTCGTCTCGGCAGAACTGATTAAATCGTGTTATAACGTGACAAAATGAAATATTGCCTGCTGATAAAACGCCAATATTAAATGTCACATATAAAACAACGTAGAATCAATTCACGCACTATTTTTCTTTTATAATTATAAAAAAATTGTATTGGAATCTCCGCATCGATGCCAAATTCAATATATTTTCAATAAAAATGTTACAAATACGAAAATTACAAAATTAAATTCTTGGCCGGAAACGAAAAATAATACGAAAAAATAATACTTCGGTCAATTAATACTTTGATTATTTTTGCTAGTGATTGAAACATATTACAAGTTTTGAATCCTATTGAAAATTCGATAATATTTAATCATTCAGATCAAACGAAAGTAATAATTGAAACGTTAATTCCTGTTATATTGAAATGCAATTGTCCCCATGACAGAAAAATTAGTGGCATTTCATAATCACGTTTAATAATCACTCACCCGAATAATGGATATCTACTTGTAATTTATCGCAACTTGTCGGATTAAGTAAATAGAAGAGCTTTCATTCAATTATGCTTCGCAATATCGAGATTTATCGTGAGAACGAATTATCTCTTTAAAATAATGAATATATACTAAATCGCGGTACGTGTGTATCAGCGTTAAAATTGATTGCATTATGTTCTTAAAATATCTGCAAACTGCTACACTCTTCTGTCATAGTTATAATTTGTTTCAAGCGAGAAATTGATTTTAACTTTTCTGATATTTTAACCCGATTTAACTTTTGAAACTACAAAATTAATTGGAAATTTGTGATAGATACAGGCGATCAAGGTTCTAATATACTCTGCACCGTTTGAAAGTATAAATAAAATCTATACTTTAAAGTTAAATCTATTTTCTACTTATTTTCGATGAGAATCAATTAAGTTTCTTTTGATAGTATTTAGTTTAGTATCGATTATGTTATTGAAAATGAATATATAGGCCAATGAAACTTTTAACTTTTACCATTCTATTTAATGTCCAAATATATATGTAGAATGTTAGCACGGATTTCAACATCGGCTTTATTTGCATAAATAAACGTAAAAAAATATAGATATCCATATCCGACTATTTTTGCGGTGGCTTTAGATGGCAGCGAGTAAAGTTTCCAAAAATTTAACGCTTGTTTTTTTTTTAAATACTGATACTACGAACGCAATTTTTTATGCAGAATTTTTTTAAAGCAATTTAATACGATACCGGTTTGTGAGTAATATTAACCTATCACATTTGTATTTCTGACGGATTCGCTTCAAAAGTATGATTTTATATATTTTGGTTTTTATCAATTTTCCTCTGCATTATTTAATGACACAAGTAATGCACTACATTTTCAATAGTGGAGAAACGTCATTTTGAAAACAGAACATAATTTTCAGTATGCAAACAAAAAAAGAAATACCTACTTTTTGTGTGTGAATTATGTAAAAATGACGATTGCACGGGACACTGTAATTTTACAGGAATCTTTCGATTGCTGGCCAAATGTACATTCGATTTTATTTTACCCTTAAATTTTGGAAATAGTTCTATCACGAATCTAGGATTAAATATGCTGATGCAATAAGCGATATAAGTAAATAAACCTGTGTGTAAATAAAATAGTGCTGGCTAATTGATTGAAACTAAAAAAATTAAAAGATAAGAAAAAGTGTATGGTAAAAGAATCGATCTGAAAAAAGGTAACAAATATTTTCTTGAACATGTGGAGTTAGTATTTGACGTTGTCTTTGAAATGCCTTTAGCGTTTTAAAATTCATGAACGCCCTTTTAAGATGTCAAGGTTTGAAATTGTATATCTAAAATTGAAATTTTTAGATAATGTTTGAACTGCACTATGTAACTTGTTAGATTTCGTTATTATTTCTTATATAACTTTTTTAAAACACACTACATCGTTAAAAAATCGGAAACAAAATTAGCTAATTATTTGAAATAAATAAAATTAGGAATTCTTTAAAAGTTATAAAATTATTGTATGATGCATAATTATCTTAATGGTTTCTCTGTCAATTTCTCTTTTGCATTTTCTTGTATGTCATATAAAAGATTTGAAACATATAATTAAGGGATTATAAAACCTTGTAGTACATGTATCATTTATGGTAAACCCAATTTATTTTTATTTAAATTTTCATCCACTATTTCTAAGCTGCAATTTGTATTCTTAAAATCTGTGACATTAACAACCAAATTTTAAAATTTCATTTGTTGAGTAAGTAATTTTCGAAAGTAATTTTCATAAACCTTTTCAAAATTGAACACAGATACATTACCTTCGAAAAGTTTTTGGGTAGTGAGAAAAATTATTAAAATGAATCACAATTTATATCGAAAAGCCATAAATATTACAAATTTAAAAAAAGGTCGTCTACTAAATTTACAACTTTAGTTTTACTTGTTTTTAACAAAGTCGATTTAGACATTTACAAGCAAGAATATTTAAGCGTTAAAAATATTTTAAAACATGTGTTCTTCCCGATAAAAAAAGTCTTGTTGTGATCCGAGACCATATGAAGGCTTGAAACACATCAAACAAACATTAATAAACCAATAGAATATTATTTACAGACAACAAAAATATTCAACTTTGAGAAGAAATGTTAAATAAAATACTTAGCTTTAAGTGCTGCCCTGAAATTTTTTGTTGGTAATTTACATTGAAACAACAATCTACGAGGAAAGGATTAAAAGATTATTTTTGTTTTAATTTGGTATCACATTTTTTTTTAATTTGATATCAGAATCATTTAGAAAAATAATTCTGATGTGCAATTGCAGGTATACAAAATGAAAATAAAATAATGAAAGTCCATAAGTAACAAAATTTCATAAATGTCGGACAGTACAGGCTTAAAATTACCAATTGTGCACTAAAATGACCATATGAAAACATTTTTATAAAATTATTCGACGGAAAACAACAGATGCTAATGATGCATGATAAGATCAAACTACCTCATTTGTCATTAATAACACACACTTTTTATGTTGAATCATGATTTGCGACAATTGAGACAATAGAATAGAAGACATTTGATTACACAACTTTTTTAAAGCTGCTGCATTTTGTATTTCTCAAAGCCAAGTTATATTTATATACACATATTATAAATTGATAAATGCAATAAATAAATAATAAAGCTCATTCGACTATGCACAATTAAATGAAATGTTGCAACATCAAAGAAAGAAATGCACGAACAATTAATAGGAATAAAAAAGAGCGCAAAGCCCAGAAATTGGCGAGGTAAATGGAAATATACAAAAAATATGAAACCATTGTACATTTGAAATAAAATAAACAGCGATTATAAATACGCTCAAAAGCACACGTAGTTTTTCAGAAAAAATATAATAATACCATAACAGTAAAATAGTTGCTTGAATTTTTTTTTGATAATCAATAATATTAAAATATGAATTTCGTAAAAGTCGTAGTTACGCGCGCTTTTAAGTGCAGATATGAATTTTCTATTTAAAAATGTGTATCTATTTTCTCTTCAATGCATGGAAAATTTTCCTTCCCTTCACATAATGATTCGATTTGCATAAAATTAGCGCGGAAATGCACATAATTGCATTTACTATCACCGGGCTTAAGGGTTTATTAAAATCAAGTAGTTTTTGTTTTGCGAAGAGCCAAAAATGTAGGAATTTCATTGTAAACCGAGAACGACGCTAATGCATATACCTTTAACAAATTTTCTGCTCGCTACCATCGTATAACCCATTTCCCATCTAAAATTCGTCTTTTTTTTTTCTTTTATTTTTCTCATCAGAGATTTAGTTGGTTAACCCACTAGGAAAGGACGTCTGGGGATCCCGTTGTCGCCGTGGAACATTTCTCGAGTCTGTTAATCGAAGTCGAAAAATACGGACGTAAAGCGATGTGCAGTAACATAGCGATTACGTAACCAAAATGTGAGAATAGGAGAGACACGCCTCTACGTCCCGATTTCGCTACCGCGGAATCGAGGATTTGGATTAACCGCAGAAACTGGAATGGGAGAGAATCCCCTCGCCGAAGCAATTAGTTACCGTTGCTTCTCGTTGCCGAATAGAGTGCCAACGGTTAATAAAAAAAAAAAAAGAAAAAAGAGGGGATGGCCAGGAGTAAAACTGAAATGGCGTAAAAACAAAAATTATTCTCAGCCGAAAAAACTTTGAATAATAGCTGTAAACCGCTTAAGATAATTTAGAGATCGCGAATGGTTTCTTATGAAGGATAACCTGTTAGATTTACTTGAGAAACATAATTTAAATTTTAAATTGACTGGGCTGCGGCGTTAAATTCTCGTGCATAGATACGCCTATTTTAAGCCGCCACGGGGTATCTCCTCTTAATATAGCTTATCGGATACGTGAAATTACATGTACACAGATTAACACCTGCGCAAAAAGTATAACTTGTTTTGTGGCAGTCGTGACTGAAAACGTGTTTATCGAAATTCAATTTCCTAGTTTGTATTTGTGGTTGATATTTATGAAATACGACAGTTTGCCAGTAATTTTACTGATCAACTTTTTACAAATTTTGTTCTAAAATTACGATCAAATAGATAATGGCTTTAAATTGACCTGTAGTTCAAGCATTAAATTGATTACCCTCCGTAAGAAAGAAAATCCTTCGAGATGTAATCATTATAACATTGATAGGATTAAATAGTCCAAATGTCAGAAGTTTACAAATTAAAAATGAAACGCGCTCAGAATAAGAAAACTTGAAAACAATTTCTCGCAGCTCTTATATTAATAGTAAACATTTATTGGAAACGACAATACCAGTGAAGAAGGAAAAATAACTTTCGTAGCTTTAACAGAATTGACGGATTTCAACATTTACGGTTGCTTATCGTGCTCCTTGTTTACTATTTTTAATTTATATTTGAGAAGTGCGTTAAAACTAATATTTATAAATATTATTGAACAGTCGCGCGTGGTGAGACATAAAATATTGGACCGAAATTTTTATTTCCTACATTCAGATGTTATTCAATAATATTTATAAATATTAGTTTTAACGCACTTCTCAAATATAAATTAAAAATAGTAAACAAGGAGCACGATAAGAATGTAGGAAATAAAAATTTCGGTCCAATATTTTATGTCTCACCACGCGCGACTGTTTCTACTTAGTAGTTATCATAACGTTTTGCTAATGCGTCGATCTTTTACAGAGTGATTTTAACCCTTCGAATGTGGAATTTTGTGTTAAGAGTGATTTTTTACTTTAAGGAACGTATAGGGTGCGCTAATGATTAAAACTACAAGATTAGAATTGTGTGAAAAAGTTCATTTTTGAAAGAACTGTTATTTATTAAATAAAGTAAAAAGATGAAAAATTCTCTGTTGTATAATTTAAGTTAGTATTTAAGTTAGTATTTGATAAAAGTCACGAATAATACTTTCAATAAATACTTTTAACCTGCATTATTATTGTATTAAATTATTTCATAAACGCCTTTATTGTTCTGATAATTATACTGTGAATAACACGTATTCTAAAATAACAAATAGAATAATGTATTTTATGCCATTTGATGCGTAAAATGCTATTTTACACACTTTTGATATTTTTCGGTCGCATTTTACGCACTCATGTGACATAAAATATCGTATGAAACATGTGCATAAATGTTTATTCTGCGAATGTGATTACGACCCTTGCCTTCGGCTCGGGCCGCAACCATTCACATTCGTAGAAAGAACTTACGCACTAGTTTCATAATATACTATATTAGTAATATAATAATAACGATTTATTCTACAAATTTCAAACATAAAAATATAACGTGGAGAGTACAAAATATTATTATATATAATATTATTATAATATATAACACGAAACTGTATTAATTTTTAACAATAGTACCATTCGTAAAATTGTTTATTTAGTAACAAAGAGTAACCATACAAAATATTCACAGACCACAAGTATTTTTAATTTTACTTCAATGTTAGCACGTATTTTTACAAAATTTACTTTTTTAGCAGACTATTCTTTAATAAAATTACAACGTACAATAAAGCGTATATTACACCTATAAACGATAAAAATGAAAACTCCTATATTTTCGCGGACTTTGAGGTGGATTTTCAACTATAACTATACTTCAACTATTCTATCTTCAATAAAAAAATTAAATTTCTGATTAACGAGGATTTACGATGGACACGATTCATCTCGTCGAAATTCGTTGAAAACGGAGAGATATGTGCACTAAGCTTATACAGCAAGTTATTTCAACAAAACGTTTTACAACGTTACTTTTTGGTTTTTAGTTCTTTGCACAGAAGCTTTCGGTTTTCGTGCGAAAATTCGATATCGTATTTTTATCTACGTTTAACTCAAAAAGTTCTCAAACGGTGAAAAGAGTCGTCAGTCACATAAAATTCGATAGAAAGTGGTGGAGATACATAGAATTTTTTGGGCAAATTAGTGCACGCAGGTTAAATAATCGGATTTTAAATTTTTGTTAAAAAAATGTTAGTTTCTCGAAGTTATTACATTGAGTTTTTACTAAACTCAAGACAAAATTACTCGCTTAATATGGACTGGAGTATGCCTGTTATAACATTTTTATTTTAAAATTGGGTAAGAAACGTTTGTATTTTGTTAGTTAAACCATTTTGAATTGGATACTTTTATTTAGTTAGGAGGTCGCTCTATTTAAAAAAAAAATATTCGAATTGATATTTATTCATAAAACATTTCAGTAAATAATATTTATCGGAAAACGTCGTTTTTACAATGTTAGTTGTACTTTATACATAGTACGATTTTTATGTTTCGAAGTTATTTTGTAAATAGTTTTTTTCAATTCAGGTAATTCATTGCTGGATACAAAAAGAAGCTTTTCAAAATTGTTATTTTATTTTTGTCGAGTATGTCAATCATATAGCATTTGTCATCTATACATTTACGTAAATCAATATAGTATACTATATTTGAAGATTTTAGGTTATGTCTACACCATGAAGTGTAAAATATAGATTCCATAGTTCAATTTTAGAATGAAACTACATATATTAAACTAAGTTATTAAGATTGTAATAATTTTGCCGATGATATGTAATTTTTACTAAGTAAGGGATCACAAAGAGCTCTTAAATCCATTTTCAGTAGTATACGTTTGATTTAGTCTGGCACTCGATTCTAGACTTCTAGATATTTATTAATGACAAATTTTACTTAGTATTTTCCATTTCATTTATGAAGCGTTCTATGCTAATTCATCAACATATCTGTGAAGGGTGTTCTTTTTTAATCTCTAACATAATCTGTCGTTTGATTGTAAAAAATAATAAATTGACTGACTAATTAATTTTCATTTATGTAGGATTTTCTTTTGTGAAAATGCGATAATTTCAGTTTTACTTCAACTAGTTTAGTTTTTAGTAAGATGACCATACATGTAATATATTTGAATGAAAAATGTACAATTTATCTATTTATTAACGTTTAAAAATTTGATTAGAAATGTGATTCATTTAATTTTTTTTTCAATTTTTTCATGAACGGTAGCTACACGTTTGTTATACAACTTTACTCTTTCATTCTGGAAGAGCCGCAACTTTAAAAAAATACCTTGTGACAATCGACGAATAAGAACCAGTTAGTATTTCCATTGCAATTACGAAATGACGTTCACTATGTGTTTATCATATGGAGAGTCCTATGTTCAATTATTTCCTATGAATTTATTAATCAACTCAGCAAATATAAATATAGATATCGATAGATTTTTGTTCAGTTTTCTAATGTTGTTAAACATTTATTTTTTAAATGTTTCTTTAAGGTTGAAAATCTTCATTGAAGCTTTAAATGACATTATCCCAATATGGTAGCGTGGCTGATTCAATGTGTATGATGCATAGTGCAACACGCGGAATCATGTTTTATTTCGTTTTCCTGAAAACTCCTTGATGTCTCAAGATAAAACTTACAGTAGACATAAAGCATGTTTGTTCCAACATTTGGTGAAAAAATAAGAAAAGCTGAAATAGATAAATATAATCAAATCAGAAAATTGAAAACTAACGCAGTGCAAGTAGAACCGAATAAGTTATCGCATGTTTTAAACGGAAAGAAAAACAATGATTTCAATTTGAATAGGTCAGGTTATTTTATTGAATTTTTAAAGAATATTTGAGGATTTATTTTTCACTCTCTGTGGGGAAGTTATGTCAGAGTTCAGCAAAAACATCTATTACAAATTGTGATTAATTTAGGTGGAATGTATCGTAAATAAAATAGAAAAAATATGCTAAAAATGTAGCATTAGCTTTACGAAAATTGCATATACATTAAGCACATTGTAGAAATTAGAAATTGACTGGTATATAGACTAGCAAACCTGTGATCAGATAATAACTAGTTCCTATAATCTGTGATTCACTTTATAACATTTGTAAGTCAATATAGTTTATTTATGTTATTCAATGTCTTCGATTGATTAAAAGAAGCCAATATTTATACCCAAATATTATTGGTAACAGTTGCGAAATTCGATAATTTTTATTCGAAAGTTGCGTTACCAGCATATATTTTTTATTTTCCACAACGGTGATTTTTCAAAAAGGTTTTAAGCTTTAAATCATTAAAATGTTACGAAATGGCATTGTCTATAACCTATTATTAGTACAATTATTTTTATAATGCACTCAACGTATATAAATAGCTGATGAACACAGGCACTTGGTCAAGAATCGGGTTTTAAAATTAGCGATATCAGAGGAATCACATACCGAGGAAGTTAAACGCTTATACAAGAAAACTTAGTGTTTTTATACAAGACACTTGCATCACAATTTTTAGAAATTTTTTTATTGTCCTTTTCTGGCCATCTTTTTGCAGGCGTCCTCTTTTGTATATTATTTTTATTTCGCCCGATGTAGCAATTATTTAGAATAGAACATATCCAAGATAAAGTCAGGTTTGAATAATTAATCCAAAGTATGTCTTAATTTTCTCTATGATGTAAGATCTTCAGTGTCTGCAAATAGTTGTCTTGAATCGAATAAATATCATTAAACACGACATAGTTCTTGACCACGGTGTTTTTATTTCTAAGACCGAGAAGTGTGTTTATTTAATTCTTTATCCTTTTCAACATTCACAAGGTGTCAATAATGTCTTAGTATCTTAAATTAGAATAACCAAAAGCCTCCCACCATTCCCTCGTACAAGTATGGCATTTTTTCTGGCTAGATCCTTTTCAGTCAATGTAATACCGCAGGTAAACGGGCCCTCACCACGAATTGATCTGTGGCTACACCGACGCTGACCGTGTCGGCCAATAACCAATTTTCCAAGTTTAGAGGTTATGTTCATTCATTATCGCAATAATGAGTTACTTCTAGACAGGCACGGGGAAAGTCCTGGATAGGCGCCTGTCAATTCTTGGCTGGGGTCTGCTTGTCTTCGGCGTTGCTTTAGCTAAGCAGCATCTGGCCCTGGACAACTCTAACAATTTCTATGAGGGTACATCAGGTCATCAACAATATAACGTTTAATCTAATCAGAACCTGATTAAGATTCATGAAAGCCCCAGTCAGTTTTTTTTCAGGCATCACTCAAATTTCTATTAATTGATGTAAGCTAATCGGATTAAACAGTAATCTTGTGTGCAAGAAATTGTTCATTTACCTTTTCCATGCATGATGAAATGGTCGTGACGACGTGGTGAGGTAATATCTAGCAATCGGGTATCACGGAACTTCTGACATTGCATGTCTTATTGAATGTTGATCAGAGCCAGATCAGGTGTATTCGATAAGGAATGCCTTATATCTGGCGGATGAGGGCCTGATGAATATTCAGACAATCCAAGTGATTTCCCAGGTAGAAATTAGTACCGGAATAGTACCGGCATGGTACTGACACAGTACTGGCTGTCGGAGTTGCAGTACTGACCGCCAGTACTGGGCCGGTACTGGGCCAACACCGGCATGTAGCGCTGTCCAGTACTGACTGACGGAGTAGAGCAATACTGAATTAGTACTGATTGCCAGTTCGAAATTAATAATGGACCAGTACTGACTAAAAATGCTTTCGGGACCATTGATATCGATATGCATAATTAAACGTAAAACAAAACTTTACAGATATTCCGGATGCAGTCCAAATAAATCTTATAATATTATATGATTTACAATATATGTTATGAGGAAAATATTTGTACATATCATTATGCTGCTTTTACACCATTAATTTAACGTACTCGCATAAAAATATGTAAGGCTCGCAAACAAATCTGAAAAAACTCGTCTCGACGGGGAATCGACCCTGGGTCACTCGCTTACTGCGTTAACGACATTACCACTAAGCTACGCTCGCATGCTACGATTACCCGTTATTTGGGGTAGAAGACTAACAGTTCTGGCAGTCAGTGATCATTTCATTCCGATAACACTGTGTCAGTACTGATTTGCTCCGGAGGTCAGTAATCATTCCACACCGACCTCAGTACTGGCAATTAGTACTGATTTTCTCCGGCGATTAGTAATTTGTCAGTACCGAAAACAGTACTGGCAATAAGTACTGTGTTATTATTGATTTGCTCCGGCGGCATTTCATACCGACATCAGTACTGGCCGCCAGTACTAGGTCAGTACTTTGCCGATATTAATGCCAGTACTGACACTTTTCCATTAACCAATACTGGGTACCAGTACTGGGTCAGTAGCCGGGGTTTTACTTCGCCCATTTCTACCTGGGTTCTAGCGGTATGTTGATATAAAAAAACGTATTTTATATGTAATTGCAAGTACTTTTAAAAATTACCCATATTGGAGGAAATTCAATTTATATTTTCCCATCTACTGATACACAAACGTAGGAAAGATTAGTAGCGCAGTTGTGTTGACACTGTTGTAGTGTGCGTCGGTAGTAGCAGCAAGAATAGTGACATCTCGAACGTCGTCGAGCGGTTGAGGACTTTAGGGAAGCACATTTTTTAAATTAAGGATTACTCGGGGAAGAATAATGGCCGAGGGAAATTACACGACTTGCCAGTAGCGAGCGCGACGGAGCGCCGCAACTCTGCAATTAATAGGAATCCTTGGCATTTCAGCCGCGCGAAACGAGCCTAAGAGGATTAAGTTTCGCAATGTAGACGTAAGCCAGTATCTGGAACCGTCGTTCGCGCAGTTTGGCAAATTCTGGCAGGATTGTCCCCAGACATTGCGACAATTACTTAGCCATACACCACGAGGACTTGTTTCGACCTCAGCGATGCGCGATTAAATATTCCTGCGATACCGAAGATCCCCTGTCATCGGAATTCATTCGAAATCTATTGTACTCAAATGCTCATCACACATGTATGTCGGTTAACCGGTAAATTCTATAATAATCCAGGCTAAATTGATTTAGAGGGTGCATTATCATATACAAATGCGTGGTAAATATGTCGTTAATGGCCATTTTATGAACATTTTCGAATTACGGATACCGGTACCGGCCAACGTTAATTGCTTTTAACTCGATGTCATGAAATTTTTGTCAATGTCGTTATGTAATTACTGCGCGTATGTGGACTTTAAATTCAATTGTGGAAATTTACATAGTTTTAATAACAATGCCAGAAACGTGTATTAAGTTTAATTGCATTCAACTAAAATATGTTCATTAACAATCCTGTGCATGAAGTACTGTCGCGCGTGCAAATGTTTTTTATCATGAAGATAACCTTTAATTTAAATCTTATAAGATATGATATATCAGTAAATTAATAAAATTTGAAGGTAGATTAGAAGATAGATTAGCTTAGAAGATAGAAGTTCATAATAATTTCTGACACTTTTTGGTACGTCTCTGACAATAACTTAGATGTTAGAAGTTATATGAGTAATTCCACAGATTTTTTGACATATCGGGTACTGGCGATTGCAGACTTATCATCACCCTTTTTAATATTCGTTCATAAAGAGTTTTGGGCAAAATACAATTACATGTAAAATTTCATCAATTTTCTATATATTGCTAGTTATAAACAATCACTATTTACGCATAATGTGCCAAAATTTTAATATCATCGAAGGGTACTCGTATAGAAATCTTTACATCTTAGGGCTATATAAAAAATAAGACTGTTTCTATCTTTCTCAAAGTCACGTGGAAGCATACTTAACAAATTCACTATTTTTTGTAAATATCTTAAGTTGATGACACGAATGTGCCTCATGTTAAAAAAAGTTATTATCTCAAATCCTACTTGTACCGACTTTTTCAAAAAAAGATTTTTTTATATTTGGCTGATTTTCGAAAATAAGTTTCGAGAAAAGTATTTTTATTATTATGCAAAAAGTTCCTTTTCTACTGCTAATGAAAACTAAATTTGATAGATTAGTGTGCCTCAATAACTAGCATACAAATGTAATTATGAAATGGTCAAGATGAAACGTGGACACCTAAAAAATACAAATAAACGAGTATCACATTTAGAAAATTATTTTTGAATACTCTGTAACCAGTGTTCACATTAGTTTCGGATGTGTTTTAACTGAAAATCACATTGCTATTTCAGTATTTTCATTTAGGCGTGAAAAAAAAGCGTTTGAACAAAAATGTCAATACAAATTTTCTCATTTTCTTTTAATCAGGTAAATTGATTGTGGTCGCAATAGGTAATTGCAGTTTTAGCATAATAACGCAAACTGGGCGTAAGTTAGAAATATTAAGTAAAATGAAACATGCACACGAATGTTTTTGTAAAATTTGTAATAAGATCTTTTTCTATGATACACAATGGCAAAAATCTCCGGAATATTTAATAAATCCATTTTTCAAGTCTTTTCGAAACGAAAACAGATGTATATTTTTATTAGATTGTTAAAACAAAAAATAAACGTTTATCAGCCAAGTTATTTGTAAAACTTTATATATTTGTATATTAAATATATTATTATATTTTTGTTATTAAGCACATTTATTCATTTAAGAAATAAAGTATCAGTCACTAATTATATTTGTATGTTATTTTCCTAAGCAGTTGAAATAAAAAATAAAAAGTTTGATTTCCTTCGATACGTCTGCTAAAAAATTATGCACGTCACGATTTTAAGGGTTGATATACATCCTACTTTGCGATAAATGTCATACCGTAGGTGTGCCATAAAATTGTTTATGCCCGGGCGTGCGTAAAGTTAGTGCGTAAAGTCAATTTTTCAGTGCGTTTTCACGAGGAGTTGCAGGCGCCGAGTGAGCCACTTTACGCACGAGTGAAAAAAAATCACTTTACGCATTGGATAAAAAATGACCTTACGCACGCACTTTAACGCACGCACCGGGCATAAAATATCGTATGCATCTCGTGCGTAACTTTTTTTCACTCGAGCGACAGTCCCCCCCCCCCTTGTTTGCACGTGTCGCTCTCGTGAAAAAAAGTACACTTTACGCACTAGTTGCATAATATACTATTTTCAACGTTTACTGAGTTCGGAAGTAAAAAAATCTGTGGAATTACTCATATATAGACGTCTCAAACAGAAACAAATTCTTTTTCCAGATTCAAGCTCTTCGAAATGTCAAGCTTCCAAATTTAATTTTTATATTTACACGCTTTAACTCATCCCGCATACAAAAAATTGACTTTTGATGATTGAGTGTTGAATGTCCAAGTAATATTTCTGATCTTCTTCTCCAATCTTTCTAGAGATCAAATTATTTTGAGTTTATGTTTAAAACAAATTATGAATTTGAATTCTTGGCAGTATATATAAATCTATGGTCTTCAAGTGATGTGACTTCCTATAATTAAAAATTATTTTCGTATTATTTGTTTGGGAGATTTAAAAATGGAATTCACGTATTCAATGGAATTCCAGCTCTGAATTTCTTTATATCTTTTTTGCTTGGCATCCTAGATATTTCTATTTTTAATTACTCAGTTATATGCATAACAGTACATTTCTAGTTATGGTATAATATTAAACACTTTTTGAACTATTACACCATTCTAAACTTGATGAATAGAAAAATTGTCGAATGGAAATAAGGATGTTAGAACAAACTTCGATTTGATTTTAAAGCCGTGACCTAAATACAACACAAAACATAGCATACTTAATTATTTTATAGTGGAATGTCACATTGACTAAACATTGATAAGTAGCTACTTCGTTCAAACTTATCTGAATTTGGCACTTTTCTCGTTCAACATTTTTTCTGACATCTGCATTTTTTAAAGAATACATTCTGCAGGTGTTCAGTGTGGATCTAGGTATTAAGTGTCGTGGTTTGTTTAATCAATTAACACCTACATTGTCGGGAAGGTACACCTGGGCACCGTCGTCGGCCACATGGCTTATCTAGGCAACGTTTTATGTAGAAAACGATGAAAAACTCCGAAGCTCAATATATCTGCGTTTTACTGGGCAAAAGGTCAGTGTTAAAGGCGAGATAACACACGTAGATTATGCGTTTAATGAAAATTAATTCGCAAGGCTACAAGCGAAATTAAATGTGCGCTGCTAAATTATTTATACCAGTATTGGTGAGTTTTAGAAGCAAAAATGCCAGTGGTTTTGAATTTTTGATTTCCATGGAAAATAAATGTTCTCATTAGCAGAAATCATTATAATTTTACGAGTATTAATGAAAAGATAATACACAAATTAACCAAGTTCTTGGTTACAACTGCTGTTGTCATTCATTATACGTGCAGCTTATTAAAATTCTGGGAAGATTAAACAAAGTGAAATTGAATGTTTAGATAGATTTAATTGGATAATTCTATATATTCCAAATCATAATGTTAGCAGTCAAGGAAACTTCAATGGATAATAATCTTTACAATGACTTTTATGCAGGATTAAATTCTGATTAATGGTTTAGTCTGTACGGTGTATTGTAATTATAATGTATGGTACGCAGTGGAGCAATTAACTTTAATTAAAAAAAAGATTACCCACGATAACTGCCACCGAACGTTGATTTTCAGGTTTGAAAATTGTATGAGAAATTTTCAAATTTTACTGCTGATGAACAATACATAAATAAGAGGATATGTGAATATCTTTATAGAGGAGATTAAAGGAGTTTAATTGTTAGAATTATTACGCTCGATTTCCGACGCACATTCATTTATGTGTTTCTGAATCTGAAAATTATCATTTTGAAATAACTTCACGAACGTTTATAAATATGTACTTTTAAATAGAATTTTACAATGAATAGTTCTTGAAGTTCGTGTATAGCATTTTAAAAATATTTAAATAGTGACGCATTTAAGTTGAACTGTAATTAACTAATTTTAGAAAAAACGTGCGAGTTTAACTATATAACTAGTGTTTACCTAATTAAAAAACGTTTTTGTTCTACTATTCAGTAAACTATGCAGTGGCTGTTTTTATCAGGCACATTATTTGTTAATTGTTACTGCATAAACCACATACGTGTCATGCTGTTAAGGTATGTTCATTTTGTAATTCAACAACAAGGGATCTCGGTTATTTTTATCAAGGGATATCATTAAACAGAAAGGTAAAGGGGTTAAATCAACCGTAGAAAATATAAAAACTGATGTATCTTGTAATATCGTTTTCACAATTGGAATTTGCAAATCGTAAACTATTACCAAATCGTCTTAAAAAGGATTTGAATTACACGTTTATTGTACATATATATCTGTAAGATGACAAAGGATTATCTAAGACTTCACCATATTAATTCGATAGCAGATTATCAACCGAGATTTATAGGTTAATAATATTTTGCAAAACGTAGAAGTTGCAATAGCATTCAAAATAAATAGTGCTATTTAAGATTGTTTTATATATTTTGTATATCAAATTCTATTTATGGGATAATTAAAGATCGAAAAATAGTTTATGGGAGAATATTATTATTTTGTTTACTACATAGCTTATTTAAATTCGGTCATTATCTACGTGCTTTATAAGATTTTGAATTAATTATTATGATTTGAATATATTATTAAATATTAAGAAAGTTCGTATCTTCGACTGAAATAGTAGTGCAAATGAAAATCGTGTTTCTTACAAAAGTTATACCAGCATAACTTTTTTAAATAGCCGTACAGCTTGGATTAATGATAGATTCTTTCAGGAAACCGTCTGTTATTTTTTATTTAGATGTCGCTCGATATTTAATACCAATATGCTAAAAAGTGTGCATATCTCTTTTGATCATTGAGCAATTTGGAACGGTTTTGTACGTCTTAAGATATTTATTCTGTTTCTAAAAGCTCTTTGTAAGTTAGTTAGATGTACACTGCGACTATTTGCAGCTTTCGACCCGAGTACTAAATAGTACATTTGGGTTTCTATGCAACGAGGTGTTTGAATGTTAAGTTAAAGCTTTCATCAGGAAATAGCAACTTCTTAAAAAATGAATGATAACCGAATCTTCCGGTATTCCACTTCAATAAAAAAACAATCATGGAATTGATTGCAGTGAATTCCTGATATAAGAATATTCAATGCTTCTCTGAGATCTTTGCGAATTTGCCGTCATATTTTTTAATTAAATTTTCCTACAGAAAGCGTAATCGTTTTAAAAGTGGAGTTAATGGAATGGCGATAAAAAACGCGAGACGAAATCTCATTACATCGTTGATTTTTAGTGGTCTGAAAAAATATAATAAAGTAACATGGTCGTTTATTGGACGTCAAACGTTTACTTTTTCATATTTTCATAAGAAATTAACTTTTTGAAATTTCATGGGTTCAAAAATGGAATTAGTTGAAAATTGTGGCTGACAAAGATGTCGGTAAAAATTACGAAAACATTGAGAAATGAATTTCTGCACTGACCAATATGCTTTAAGTGTATTTAATATTCAAAGTCGAATGAGATACTTAATGTTTAATTGGATCGTCCATGCTTTTTCTGCGTGTTTAGTGTTTTGAAATTTAAAAACTACGGACATTACAGAACATTTTTTCGCTAGCCCTTATAAGAAAAAGCGTTAGGGTAATAAATGCTGATACTTACTTCCTTGCTAGAAAAAAAAATTGTGCTCTTCTTCAAAGTAATTTTCAAAGTATAATGACATATTTTCTCTGAGGACCGGACTTTCATCGTTCGAGCTGCCTCAAATAATGGCGTAATATAAATAGGATGCAATTAATGTTCAAAGTATTTTCCATTATGTTACTTGAAGTAAGAATTTAAATAGTTAAGGTTCTATTTTATGTTAGTTCCATGCTATATTATTTTTAATTATTGCAAATACCTTTCATTATATACATATGAATTACAAATGGCAGTGAATCGGAAAGTAAATCACTACAGATGACATGTGTAAATAATATTATTTTAATTATCTTTGAACCAATGTTTCGACATAGGTGACATAGATGGATTACATGTACTCGCTATAATCATATATTCGAGATGAAATGCGAAACAAGTTCCAACAATCAATATGTCAATATTGGCGAATGATTCAATTTATATATGGACATAATGTAACATTATCTATTACTAATCTAAATTTAATGTCCATGTAATCTGGAATATTCATTAAATTTCAAGTCTAAACTACTAGTAGCATCGACCCTGCGGCCTTTGGCTCATGTACTTATCGATTGGTCAGGGTTTGGTAGACCCAGCTATTTAATTGACTATAAAAAAAAATGAAAATAGTAGTTTTCGATGCAAGGGCGTATGCGTAAAGAACTTTACACACACACACGTGTGCCGAAATATTGTTTACGTACGGCTTTTTTGTGCGTAAAGTATAATCCAGTGCGTAAAGTTTATTTTACGCACAAGTTTACTTTACGCACCGAAAAGACGTACATAAAGACAATTTTCAAAACTTCGACCAACAGCACATGTCAGCAATATTATGTATATCATATTTATAAACACGAATCTTCTCAGTGACTTACTTCTTGTGTTGAGGCATATTTGTGCCGTTAATGGTATAAAATAAATAAATAATAAACTATGAACTGAAAAACTTTGCTTTGCATGGATGCGGGTCGAAAACCCGACAAATCAAAAAGCCGACAGCTGAAAAAATCAATGCTTCAAAAAATTACTGTCCACTTATCAGTGTGTCTATTTTTTTGTGCGGAGTTTTTTGACTGCCGGCTTTATGACTGTCGGCTTTTTGTCGGCAATCCCATTCCTAGATCACTGTATTATTTTTAAACTCTTATGCTGGAACATACTGGACACGTCAACTTGATTATTTTCATGTTCATTCATTTTCTAAGGCATTATCCTTGATTTCACAATGAAAATGCATAGAACTTTTTGTAGAAAATTTGAAAGTTTATGGATAAATTTTTTTTATTGCATTTTTGAGGTCTTTAAGGCTTGAAACGTCGAAATTTTATGAAAAACTGTAGGGTAATTTTGTTCGCCAAGCTGACCAAATTCAATACTTTGTCTAGACTTTTAACCTGGGTCCAAGTAATACGATTAAATCTAAATTAATTAACTTAAATTTTTGTCGAATTTGTAAAATTATAAATAAGATTCATAACTTTTAAATGTTTATAAAAAGCTACTTTATAACTATTGAAATATCTATAGCGAAAATTATCCAATTTTATTTTACTAATTAGAAGAAAAGTTTTGTTGGTATTAAATCTCTGTAATTTGCTAATGTCATATTAGTACACATTATTGTATTAATTTTTTTGTTAAAAGAGGCACTTATTTAATCTACTTTATTTTTATAAGCCAAAATTTTAAAATTCTATTTCCATCGCTGTATTAATGCAGACATTAATATTTAAATTCGTACATGGTTGGATGAAAAACTTTCTTCGCAGATAATTTTCTTGTTCGGACTTTAAAGCAGGATACACCGAAAACCGACGGTGTTCACAGGTTTAAAGCTCTTTCCTCCTCTTTAACACTTCCGTATTTAAATTTCTGGCCATTTTTAATGCGATAATTCAGTATTCGTAAAACTATTCTCGTGAGATAAAAACGAAACCTTTTAAAGTTACGCCAGGTTACGTCCATTATTAAAATTACAAATTTTAAAATAAAATTTATCAAAAAAATAATGGAATAACAATTATTGAATACTACACGATATATGACTTAAAATTATTATATTTTAAATTCAGTATCAGTTAATATTTACTTTAATGCGGCAATTTTAATATTTCATAGTATGAAATCCCAATATTTTATAGTATTTCATAGAGTGTGATTTTTTATGTTAGTCATGGGAAAGTAGAAAATTATTATTTTAGTTAATTTCCACTACTGAAAACCACACTTTTAGAGTAACTTCAATTTAATTTTCAGCAGAATAGGATGAAATAAGCGAAGCCCATGTTGTTAAAAACAAAGAAGTAACAATGTTGTGAGTTATTTTATGTGTGTGCGTGTGTTTGTAATAATGTTGTAAGACAATATAATTAATTGTCGATTTACTTTACAAAATTTACATTAATTGTTGTTCCTTTGCGATTTATTTTATTAGTATATGAAAATATTCGAGTCTACATCATTCTTTATAAGGAATTGTTGGTTTATACAAAAAATGTCTTTATATGAAATTAAATGAATATGCATATAAAAAGAAAATTAAAGGAAGAAAAATGTACAACTTAGTTTAATTTTTTTCAATATTAATTGTACATATGTATATATGAGCACTAACAATAAGTTACAAAGGTTATGTGCGCTATATCTCATTCTACAATAATGTATCGCATAATTTTCATTTCCAGTGTATAGTTTACTGGAAAAATAATAAAAACTATCTATTTTAATTACTCAAATTTTGTTTACATGATTAATTTTATTTTATTTAGCATGAAATTAATGAGTAATACACTAACTATATTCTCAGTTTATTTAAGTACTTTGCGACAATTACTTTAACTGATTATCTGTATTTCATAGTGTACTGAATTATGCAGAGTATAGTTGAAAAGTAAATAAATTGACTAAAAAAGTTTAACGTATCTAGATATATGTTTGTTTAAAATATAAACTTTATTAGTTAAAATACTCAAATGACATGCGTAAAATGGCTTTAATTTAACGGTTCGATATTACAATGCTTAATTGAAGGATTTTTAACAGTTATTGTTAAATATAAATGGAAAATCTATAGTATTATAAAAACAAGTAAAAAATATAAGATACATTTTTATTTAACAGAAAAAAGTTTTTTAGGTAAATTACTGACAAATAAAGTTTCAATGTTTATCAAACTGTGCAAACTTTTTAGATGGATATATTTAAATTTTTCTCTGTATGCAGCTCCAAATAATTGCTAATAAGTCAACTGAAATACTTTCAGAAGAATATACACATTTTAACTGCATTCGTTATTATCATATATGATCTCTCTTTTATAAAACACTACTTTGATAATAACGAAATCTTGAAGATGTGAGACATTATATCATACTTTTCGGCAAAAGATGATTAATTTTGAATGAATGAAACTTCTTAATTGCTTTTAGAATAATTTTAAAACTTAATGGATAAGATCTTGATATTTGACAATTCTAAGTCCATGGTAGTGTAAAATAAAATAAATCAATTGATACGTTTCGGCCTGTGACGTAGACCCTCTTTAGAAATGTATGATTTCTAAAATATATATATATTCAAAATACAAAATAAAAATGGCTTTAACTCTCTCACCAAGTACGTACGGTATCTGATATACAACATTGCTCTTGTTGCCGATTTCTATCTTATCTTTGTAAGGTTTACCTACATTGGTGTTGAATAAGTACTATTCTGATGTTATCTTTTTTTTTAAATTGGTGCGATGGTCCCATTTCCTGGCCATGTTTTTTGGTACCAGTATCTAGTATTCCATTCTAGATTTAATAATTAGTATTTCTAAGAAATTGATCTTATTTGTATCAATTTCATGACATTGATTTTATTGTCGATAACATGTGTCGATAACATCTTCTTAAGCGATACCATCTCGAAAAAAAATTGAAAAAATGTAACATTCAGAATTATAATACATAAGCCTTTCTAAACTAACCTAGAATTAAACCTTAAAAAGATAAGTTAGAAATAGGTGTTAAAAGCAAGGTTGCAAAAAGCAAAAGTCAATTAATAAATGTATTCGATATAATAATATACTACCGATATTCGTGCATAAAATCCTTGAGATCTTTATTCCTATTCAAATAGCCCTGAAAACACAAAATAAAAAAAAATAAAAAATGGGTTGACTTCGGCTAAATGGAGTATAACTATATATAGTACTAACTATATTGTTGAATATTAAAAATATTGCAGAAGTAAAAAGGATTACATTTTAACTTTAGTAAACATTGGGAGATATTGTTCGGTATTTCAGTATTATCTAGACCATATTTACTAGAATTGTAACTGCAGTGTAGTATTAATAATTATCAAAGAATTATATTTATGAATATATAAATGTCACACTTAAAAAAGACAAGTTAGCACTATATTTACTCTTCACTGCTTTATTGAAAACTCTTGATCAAAGAATATTAATTTGGAGTGTTTTTTTCATACTTCAAAGAGATTCTGCTCAATGAACTCTTAAGGCGTGAAAATGAGGTTACTATGTTTTTGTGTATTTTAAACATGATAGTCAATACAAAAGAGAATTAATTGAAAGATACTAACTATATAACTAAACAAAATTCATAAACTCGATCTTATCAATCTGCACGTACGTTAAGAGTAAGAGTTCAACAATCTTCTCAGAGACTCTGTAACTATATTATAACCAAAGGGAAGTCCTCGTATATGGAAAAGTCTCCCATAGGAATTGTTCATATTTGATGATGTCATGTGTGATATAATTTACTTTTAGATGAACGTAGTATCTTGACAAGGGGTACGTCGGTGGATGCTTATATTCAAGAGTACACTTTATATTTCAAAGTATGCAGTACTATAATGAGCATAGTGCCATCCTGGCAACATGTCTGTTAATTTCGAATATCAAAATCTTTTTTATTTCATATCTTAGTGCCATGTGAACTAACAAATATTAAACACAGACTCATTTTATCAAAAATATTGTGATAAATTTATTGTATGTACTAATATTGAACTGATCAAAATAGTTAAAACACTTTTTTTCTCTTTAATTTATGTTCTGACTACAATTCATATTATTCGAAGAAATTGAAGGATATTTAGTGCTCATAGTGATTATAGTTTTAAAAGATGAACAGTGTAATAATCTGTTGGTTAAACACGTTTAGAGTTCAAATTAAATAATAAAATGGTTTCACAAAATCTTAATACTTGGATTATACTATGGATTGGAATACTATGGATTATAAATGCGTATTTTGTAATAGTGGTGCCTTAGAGATAAAATCATAGGTTATTTTTTATCCACTCTCCTCTTTAAAATATATTTTTAATTGCTTTCTCGTCTAAAAAGTGAACAATCGTTGGTAAAATAGTAGTAAAATCAATAGCTAATTTCCAAATCTATGCAAAAATTATTATTTTCATCTTCGATAAAAATATTCTACTATTTTCTACTGCTAGAAAATTTATAAAAATGTGTAGACTACTGAAACAGAATTGCTTAAACATTTTGTAAAAAAGTTAATAAAAAAGTAATAAAAGTTTACTAAATTAAGCAGATTGTAAGATTGGAAATCTGTACAATGGTCTCTTTCGTGCTTTTTTATGGTTCATTTGACAATGAACTTTGAGTATTGAAATGAGTTAATTCAAAGGAATTCAATACTGTTAATAGAAAAATGTAATTTGGATAACAGAATTATAATGGTCAGCACGAGAATACTATTTCGTTGGCTAGTAATGCTTAACAGTTTAGCAATTATTAACCGTTATTCATTTTTCCACACAAAATCTTGTGTTCTATTTCTAAACGTTTAGAAAAAGGTTTATTAACATATATTAAAAATGTATCTGTGTGCCATATCTAAAAAAGTGTTTACTTCCTTCTTACATCTCAGGGACCGAGATTATTCCTCGCTTTATCGCCAGAGATGTGGATGCACATTCTGGCCGAACTTTTCATGCTGAACCGTAATCCTCTTAACTTTTTTCCATTGCTTCCCAATTTTCTGTCGTCCTTTGTAATCGTTTTGTTTTGCAAAAACTTTTGTCTAGTTGTGCAAATATTTATAGATATTAAAAAAATACGAATAATTTTGCTTTATATGTTTAATAAATATTTATGGAATATTTTCAACAAACAAATCAGAATATTTTTTACCCTTTGTTTGTATTTGATGTATAAGTACGAGAGCTGATAAATGATTCGACACAATTTTCAATTGATAAAAATACAAATTTGTATAGATTCAAGTCTATTTTGTAAAGATCCTATGTTAGAAATGCTTTCGAGAATCTATGAATGAAATAAAGTCAATTTTGCATTAATGCTATGGAACAAAGAATTGTTATTTTAATATAAACGTTTACAAAAAACGCAGTATATAAATGTATTTAAATATTAGTGATTCTACAAAAATGTACAACGGTTGAAAATCATAAAAGACATTCTAAGTTGGAATCATTTTTATTCGATTTACACTTATTTTATGTTTGGAATATATATAATAGAAAACACAAATAGTATACTACATAAGACTACCAATAGTAAATATTATTAATTATTATTATATGTATAAAAATTGTTATATTTGGATTCACTTGATTATATGTAAGTTGTATATCTTAAGTATAACAGTGTTTGACGAATGAAATAAGTAAGACTGTACTCGCTAGTTAATGACCACAAACAAATATCATGGTTTCGGGTAAATAAAAAAAAAAAGTGGTTTCTTTTTTATGATATATACAGGCAGGCAACTATCTGTCTGTACATAACACCAGTAGTATTTTTATTGATCCTAAATGAAATCTACATAGCGTTTTAATGTAAATCTGGGAATTCATGTATTTTATCAAAATTGTATGGACATTTGTATCACAATTTTATGAATTGCAATGACTTGGGAAATATATTTTGAAAAAATAATTTTTAAACATTTACCAGATTTTCAGGTCATAAAAATCATGATGCATTACTGCGGATGACATTTTTCAGAAAATCGTAAATATTTTAGTAGGTTAAAAGTCAATTTATATTAATAACTTTTAATGTTATATTAACATTTATAAAATAATAATAATCAAATGTTATCAATAAAAATTGTGTAAAGATTTTAGAAATATCAAATGTCACGACATTTTTACGGTTGTTTCAATCAGTATTCTTCTCAAAAAAGGGCTACAAAAAAATAAATTATAATCAAATATGAGAGTTTCGTTGCAACAGAAATTCTAACTTTATGGAGTGAATATAAAATATTGTTTAATCATTAACGGAAGACGTCAAATATGTTACGTACACTCTAAATTACTTGAAGTGAAAATTGAACCTCTCTATCACTCTTGATGGAGTGAAATGTCACTCTATATAGAGTGAAATGTTCGTCCTTAATAAAGAGTGGCTCAATTATCACTCCAAGAGAAAGAACGCAGGTTCGTGAATTATCTATATTTCATAATTTTAATTAATCAATTTTAATCATATAATTCCATCGTGTCGTGCACCATTTAAACTCGAGTTTTCTATATTGATTGGTGGACAAACGATATTGTCGCGCAGAATTTCAAAGCTCGCTTGGTCCGGGATATCGATAAATGCAATTGTTAATTTATTAAAATACTACAGTACGATAAATCCTTTTCTAGAATTCACGTAAATCGAGATAAATGCAGTAATGAAAAACATGTTGTTTTAATTTAGAACATTAAATATTTTATTTGCGGCAATTCAAATAACTTGCATGTGAATATATATATATATATATATATATATATATATATATATATATATATATACAATACATAAAATATAAAATGGATTTATTTCGTATCATTTTTCAGTGTACGCAATAGCAATTATATATATATACGGTATATGTTATACAGTTCGAAGGGGCAATATAAAAACATGATAATTTTAATGCGGTGACGCTTAATTCAGTTAAATTGGAAACCATTAATGCATTATGTTCGCGCCGGGCGCAAAGCTCGAATTCGTGCCCTCGGGTGACAACGCGAGCTATAGAGTCACACGAGTCTCGTATTAAAAAATATACTTTTCATGATTGAAATACTAATGTCTCCATCGGGAGTGATTGTCAAAACCATAAGCATTGCACTTGTCGGAATACCAAAGCAGTGAACATTTTTTAGTTTTTTGTAATATTAATTATTATTCATGCAAGATAAACTCAATGTAGTATTTTGATGATTACACCAGGAAAGCACTAATTTTTCCACTTTTAAATTATTGCACAGTACTTGCCAAATTTATGACACGGAATTGTCAATTAGTCTAAAAATACAGAATATCAGTTAGGTAAAAATTTAAAGAAAATTAAGTTAAAGCGACTGACAATTTTACCATGTTGTAAAAATAGTCAACATTAATAATCAAATTGGGATAAAACTTAATTTTTAAAATAATATCATATAAAGCTGTTAATTGTTATTGCATAAAAATGTTACTTACTACAAATACTGAACCTAAATTTCGGTATAAATGGTTGTAAAATCACTTCCATTTATCAGGAAATTTTACATTTTGTAAAAATTTAAAATGTCGGCATTTGTTGTATAACCGAAGTTGTTATCATTATTGGGAAGCGAGTACGGCTCATCGAAATCGGGTCATGGAAAGCTGAACGAAGCGTAATATAAATTGACTAATGTCGAGCAATATGTGAGCAACTCGGTAGATGGCAGCGTTGTGAAGGTACACCTTCGTCATAACCGACGCCACGTCGTTCGCAGCTACACGTCCGATAGGGATCAGGACGAGGGGTAGCAGAATAACGAACACCGGGAAAATCTGATTTGGAGGTTATTGACAAAATGTTCGCTTGCTTAGGAAAACTACTTTTCTCACCATTAGTGCTACCTCTATTGCCGGGAAAATTCACCCCACATTCTCCAACAAAGTCTTCATTGTAATGTTTATTTATTTTAAAAAAATGGATTTATTAATATTTAACAATTAAATATTAATTTTTTATTCTTTTGTAAATTTTGACAATGTAAGTTACCTTTCCATGAATTTTATGCCTACAATTGATGCAAATAGTTATCTAATAATAGCATATAAATACTGAATAAATAGCGCAATCATTTTAAAGTTCTTTCTTTAAATGTATGTTGAAATATATTTTCTTAGAAAGCTATTGTTAATCAAATTGTGTATTTTTTAACACCCCGGAAGTAGAACTCGATTTTGCGCCCTGCAGTGAAATCTTCGGGCGCAAATTATCGAGCCCCACGCATGTCCTATTAAAAAATATCATATGCAACATGGTCGAAGTATCGATCTCCGACAAATGTGATTGTTACCCTCACTTCGCTCGGGCGACAAACTTCACAATCGTCGAAGATCGGTAATTGCGCCCTTGTTACATAATATAATGTTAATATTAAAAAAGTTTAACAATTAATACCCAATGAGAAAATGATTGATTCAACCAATTTATAGAAGTAAAATATGCAACTGTAAATGACACTTACATTAACAATAGTCTTTATTAATAAACATATTAATACTTTTGTTCCTTCTAATACTATCGGGAATAAAATATTATTGTATTGAGCATAAAAATGTTTGTGTTACAACAAAAACTCTATTAGCCTATAATTAGACAAAAATTAACATGCATTAAGATATTTAAGTAGTGAAATCAAACAATTTTAGTAAATAGTCTTACCGCAGTTATAACATAGTCACACTAACCACTTAAGTAGTAACAGCTTGTATACAAAAACATTGTTCCACCATAAATTCAGCATCAATTAAGTCTTGATCACAGTTTGAAGTTGAGCAGTTAAAGTATTTCAATTCATCCAATGCTTAGACTTAAGGAATCCGTAGAAAAAAACTCTCATTCAAATACTATTGTCCATAAAATACAATTTTATAATATTATTTTTTTGGTGTTGGTTTGGTTACTCATTTGGTGGTAGCTTTAACTATCTAATAATTAACTATTGTCTTAGTTTTATTGGTGCTTTTGATACTGCAATTTTAACAGAAAGGTAACAAAAAATCATTTTCAATATAACGGTAATTGTAAGAAAAGTAAATAAAACTAAAAAAGCTTTCCGTTATAAATAAATTACATCGCGTTTTAAACAGACACCATAATAAAATCGTGAAATATTTTTATCTAGTGTACTGGACTGTATTGAATACGGTTAGGAAATTTTGAGAAATGGTTACTTTTATGCAAAAATTATTAGGTTGTAACTATCTATTTTTTCATACATATATTTACCATAATTAAAAAAATAATCTCTCACATAGTAATAATATTTCTCTTTGAAATCTGCTCGAATTATTAATTATAACCTACATATTAAATTAATTAACAGCTAAGGATTTCTTAATCTTGCGTATTTTTCCGATCTCTCCAGCCGATGTAAATATATTTTTCTGCAGACATATTTTTCACGCTTACAGGATACAATGAATATCATTGTTAAAAAAGAAGAGAAAATCATTTCATTGGATAGATTTATTATTATTTTATTTTATTTACAGAAAACTGCATCGATAAGCGAATAAATATGCTGCATTCGCCTGCATTCTATAATATTTCAATCTTGATGGAATTTCTTGACGATATCAGTTATTTACTTCTTACACTTTTGAAAAAAAAAATATTAACTAGAACGGATTATATTCCTTTATTGACGCGTTATATGATGTATTGAATGGTTCGAAATTGTTTTTTTTTTTCAAAATGCGCTGCTTTCTTTTAGTCCTAATATAGCGTTTCTTCGAAAGGAATAAAACCCTTTGCGACGAGCACAGCTTAAAAACGATTACATGATCGAGAGAAAGGATCGCGAAAATACTTTATAAATTATAGCAACCAACAAGTTTTAAGTTATATAAATAACGTGCCCGACATGTTCAGAAGTGACTTCATTCTCAACATTTTTCGAGTACCCTGACAAGTGACAAATGGCTCTCGGCATCGTGTACTTAACCCGTAGTAGTAAAAGTTCGCCCAGGGATTCTTCCTTTGACGCACCTCCATAGAACACCTGAAATACCACACTCTAAATCAAGCCTTTCGATTACGCATCTCCTACCTTCCGGTTAATAAGTCTGCACTGGAATTTCTGGATGATCGACTTTAATTAAACAAACAAAATATTATACATTTCTAGAAATGCACATAAAAGAACTGTCAAATTTATGCAAATAACAAATAAAACACAGTGCACTTGAATATTTTTAAGTTAAAAGGCGTGTTTTACTTGTGGTATTAAAATAGGTGATGAATTACATTCAAATTATTCTGATTTCCCCTGATAGTGAAAATAGGTGTGAAAATGGACCTTCATTTGTCGCCTCGTTCGCATCTCCACTCTCGTTTGAAAAATGTCATTTTCGAATTTTTGATCCGTTCTTTTTAGCCGCAAAAAAATGATGAAATTCCGTCAATTAAAGTAATCGTTATATACATATAGATGCACTTTAATTCTACTGTATCAACTTCTCCAGTAAAATAAATGTTGTAAACATTGTTTACTAACTTATTCCTAACTTATTTTTCTGCATTTACATAGACGACGAAGTCCTTTCAAAAAGGTAAGTTAAGTGTATTATCAGTTTACGATGATCTTTATTAAATGTAGAAGTACCAGATTTTATTACATGACTGTATTTGAAAATGGACAAAGCAAATAGTGCTAACATACTCGGCAGCGACTGACTTTTCACATAAAAAGTCAATTTGATAATGATAATTCGCACTTTCACTAGAGTGGCTCATCTGTCGCTCTACAAATAGTGAATTTTCACTCGATGAAATTTAAAGAAAAATATAAATAATCAAAATTTCAACAGAAACTACTAATGATTTAACTACTATTTAGCTTGGTTAAATATTATTACAAAAGAACTCCAATATGTATTAAAATACATTTAATTCATTGTTCACAATAATATTTATTACTACTCTTACAAATGACAAAAAAATTACTCGAAAAAATGTTCCAAAAGTTTCTACTGAACACTATGATTGAATTCGACATTTATCGTGACATATCAGATCATATAGTTAACAAATAGATTTTATTAGCAAAAAAAACATATGTGGTTTCAAACAGTTTCAATTTCATCGAATCTAATACTACCGAAAACTAAAGGAAATTACCAATGGGCCACTCATAAATTAGTCTTTCGAAAAGGGACAATCAAAATGTCAGCAACTGCACACGAAAGAGAGAAATAAGAAATATCAGGGGAGAATAAAGGTAGAGCAAGGTAAGAAAGAGTGGACCTTCAAAGTGTCACATGAAGAAAGAGAAGTCGAAAAGAATTGATAGTCGAAAGAAATTGAAATCGAAGGTAGCGCAGGGAATAGAAGTAAAAATGAAACAAATAAAAGAATAGGAGCTTTGATAAAATAGGAGACAAATCAATAGCAATTATATCTTGATGGCATTATTATATTGGATCAAACTTAATAATAGAGCAATTTTCATTAAAAGTAGCTCGAGTTTTAAATAATACTTCATAATTAAAATTGATTAAACATTCTCATTTCTCTTGCGGCTTCATTCACTGGAATAATATATCAAAATAAATTTCATAAAACGCGATAAAAGCTTTCGGTGTATAACCGTTGTGGTTGTGAATTGGAGCAGAAATAAATAGGAATAAAAAATGTTATTAAATTGTATACGTTTTTAACTGGGAAGTTTCTCTATGTACTTTGAAGGCCTCAAAAGCAAAATGATCGTTGCGCAATTTGTCGACTATACCGTCAGAGTGTTTAATTTCTGGATACAATGTTAACTTATTTCGTTTATTTGACTTACGTTATTAATTTATACACCGCTCAAATTATGATGTAAATACAGGATCTATAAATACGAGCTATGCAATTAAAATTTACAAAGGACGTTAACGGATTACCGCCATGTTGAAAATTAAGTTTTCCTTTTTAAACGATGATGAAAGGTATTATAAAGAATTTCTAATTTTAATAAGATTATACATTTCCATCATTATTCCGCTTCCCTTAAAAGCATAAAGAAATATTATTTTATCTATTTAGAATAATTAATGTTACAGGCATCTTTTATTAAATTAAAATTTAAGAATATGAATATTGCCCTCTTTTGATCGTTTGACTAAAAGAATGCTGTTATATTTTCTGCCAGTTAAAAATTGTTAGTAAATGCAATTAACTTGTCGTTTCTGTTCGTCAGTTTGATTCGATTAGATAATCATTTTAAATCTAAGTCATTTGAAAAATACAGAATTCATTATTTGAATTTGTTTTAAATTATTAAACATTACTGTTTTATGTACTTTTAATAACATTTGCAATCGGATATCGAAGATAGTATTTAAACTAATACAATACGTAATGAACTATAAGACATCAATGAAATGAAAAATTAGATTTTAAAATTTTATATATTTTTACAATTTTCTTCTTTAATGATTCATTGCGTTTGCTATAGCGATAGCAATTATTTCTTCGTTAGTTACTCGCTCATCTTTCTGTCAATTTTTTCGACTAATTTCGACTCTTATTTTTGCGGACAATGGCTGTTGTACTGAAATATGTCTATGAAATACAAACTGAGTTTTTAAAATCATTTTTTTTTTATCATATGCTATCACAGAGATTTTTCTTACTCAACTATAACAATAAAAATATTGAGTTAAAAAATTTTGTTTTCATTATATTAATGTATGCAAGATAATTCGAAAATCTAGGAACGCTTTTTGTATAGACAATATTGCCAAAATATTTTCTAGTAATAAAATTGCTAACTCTATCTCTACTATAACTTGGTTTCCATAAAAATGAAAACTAATTTTCATTTACTTTTTTAATCCTTTAATGCCCAAATGTACAAACTTTCTTCATGAAGTTTAACACCATATTTTAGCATTTAAACTCAACGAGCAAAATTTGACACTATTAATTTCTTATTGGCCAAGTACCGCTCTCTCCAATGGTACATGTCAACATTTTTCAAATTTTTGTTTTTCTTTTTTAATGTATCGAATTTTATTATGGGTAATAGCATGAACATATCTCTAAAAGTCGCAAACATCATGTAAACATGAATTTGCTATATGAGATAGACATATTTCGGAAAGCAAACATTCAAAATGATGGACAAAAAATTACGACAAAAGTGAATTTTTATTGCAATTTTTTTAACGAATTTGAGGCCAGATATTGAAAAATAACAAATGGCAATTTGAATATGACTAACAAAAATCTTTAAAAATGATCAAATTCACTTGAAACTTATCATAAACGAATATTTTCGTTCTAAATATTTCAAAATTGATCCGAATTTGTGATTAGCAATTTCAAAACCAATTCAACAAAACGATTGAATACCAGTTTTATAAAAACCAATTGGGCGTTGAGATTTTAATCATATGGCTCGGATATTTAAGATTAAAAATACATAGTTATCACCATTTTGTGTCTTTTGATTGTTTCGAATTTTTTCTTTCCGAAATGCGCTTGTGTTATTACCAATAACAAAATTGGATAAATTAAAATGAAACTGAAAAAATTTAATTTTTTTTTTGTAGCGGGCAACTTTTGTATTTAGACATCTGAAAAATGTTGTCATGCACAATTGAAAAGATTGTAAATATAGTGTGAAACTTCATGAAAAAACTTTGTACATTTGGGCGTTAAAGTGTTTAGACAGCCTGTTATTTACGAAGATATTTTAAAAATAAACATTAATACCATAGATTCCCTATGTTAACTAATCCTCAGCATTCCTGTAGAGTTGAATATTTATAATTTTCTCGGAAAAATATCTATAAAAATTACGTCTACTGGCCGCTCTAGTTTTTCTTTTTTAAATTGTTTGTAGTGAAGAAAGTATTAGTAATTATTAAAAAAACATTAAAACCGTATAACATAATTTATTAAAACGCAGTATACCTCTGATTATGTAATAACGACAAAATTCAGGAATTATAACAGATTATTTTAAAGTAAAATATATTTATAATGAGATGTATCTCAGTTGTAAGATCTTCCCGTTTCTTGGTACGCAACACCTTTATATTATTAATATCCTTGACCATCAAGATTTCATACGTAATTCATATTCGTCAAATTTGACCACGTCTAATTACAAACAAACAACCCACGTTTGCACTGTTGCCAACGTATTTTTCATGAATTTAATGTAGATCTTTCACATAATGGCTTAATTTGAAGATTGAATGTGCATAATGCATCGCACGAAAAATTGAGTTATGGATTGGTTTAAATGAAGATATAAAATAAAATGCGTTAGAAAAAAGAAAATATTTCAATTTCAAAATTCAGTTTTTCCACGGCAGTTATCTGCGACGTCGCTCAAAAAGTAATCGCAATACAAACGTTCCGCAAAAAGAGAAAGGACTGGCGGACGATAAGAGCCACCTGCTGGCGATATTTGCGTCCTTCGCTCCGATTCAGTGTAAAGATTAAAAAGCCTATGGGGAAAAAATCTTGACCCCGTATCTAACCCTGGCCCCGCCCATCATTTTCCGGCGGAAGATTGATGAGCGGGTTCGAAGTAGCCGCAAACCCTAGTGATATTGATGCACGCTACTAAACGACATCCAAAGTGTTCCCGGTCAACGATAGAAGTGCCTGAGAAGAACTGCCCTTTGCATGTAACCTGTCAAAATATGGGAGTATAAGGCGCGTGCATTAATTACTTAAGGTTCATTTACAATCGAAGAGCATTCGCGCTTAAGAGCCAATCAATAGATCCCGTATCGCGCGATTTGCCAAGCGTAATACTGAATATTGATCGCGTTCCCATTATACTGAATATCTCAATAGCTAAATATTCCAGTTATTTTAATTTAATCGTTTTAACCATTTCTCACCTTTTATCGCATTTTGGTAAATATTTTCTGGTAAATATGACACAACTATGTGATGTTTTATTGAAATTTTTTATATGAGGATGTTCAGATTCATTTTGCGAATACACCTTAAAAAATCGTGAATTCTAAATGTCTTATTATTTCCAGACAATCGGCCGCTTCAAAAGTAGCTTTTTAAAATAAACGTTTTAAAGTATTTATCCTCGATGTAAAGTATTTTAAAATTTCTTATTTCCATTTTTGGATCATATATAAGACATCTTTTAGATAACAAAAAAAATTGTTTCGAGATCACTTGAATCAGAAATAGTGGATCTTATAGATTTTTAGTCGCTGAAAACGAATCCGTTATTCGATTTGGCCCATCACGTCAGGATTTTAAGATATCTGATCCAAAAAATATTCAAAAATATACTTTTTGGCAATTTAAGGTTTAAGTTTGTGAAAAATCTGAAACGATGAGTTAAGTTGGACAAAGAATTCGTTTTCAGCGACTAAAAATCTATAAGATCGTTCACTTCCGATTCAAGTTATGTAAAAAAAAAATTGCGGTCCTATGTTATTTTTTTCAAGAAGTACCTTTAGTTATTAATTACATAGGACCGCAAAACAATTTTTAGGGGAGATAACTTGAATCAAAGGTACTGGATCTTATAGATTTTTGGTCGCTGAAAATAAATCAGTTGTCCAATTTGACCTGTGCTGTCAGATAAATACATGTCGTAACTCAAATTGCCAGAATGGGTACTTTTAGCTATTTTTCGGAACAGATATCTTGAAATCCTAACGTAATGGGCGAAATCGAATAGCGGATTCGTTTTAGCGATCGCAAATCTAAAAGATCCAGTATCCTAGTTATTTTTTTCGATGACGCTTTCTTAACTAAAGGTTTTTCGATTGTCGGTTTTGTTGTTAGGTTAGGAAGCCATGGGTCTTTTCTGATCCGGATCCGAAGTCTGAAGTAGCTCATCACGTCAGGATTTTAATATAATTGAGATTATGTACTCGAAAAACTTTATTTTTATTATTTGTTTTTCACACTTTCACCGCAATGTGTCTAATTGTTTAGCAGAATTCTCAAAATCTTCCTTGTTTATCACATTTTCTTACATAGTTATTACGTCTGTTAATACGTAACAACTTATAAAATATGTGCTTTATTTTTAAGCTACACTTAAGAGTTTTTAAAGTATTTTGGGTAAACGATTCATAAAACGAATCATATAATTTTCTCCTTGTTATATTTTTCGAGGTAACTGAAATTGCGAAACTAAGATTAGGTATAGAAACTTAAAAATGGCAGATCTAAAAGGCAGCTCTATATGTGAAAGATCACCATTTTAGGCCACAAATCTGAATTCAGAATAAATTACTTTCAAAAATCTACTAATTATATTATTATATTTTGATATTATTATTGTTTGATTAAAATAGAAAGTGACTCATATTTGAACGAAAAAGGTAAATTGGGTTGTTAAAGTTACCTTTTTTATTGTATTAGATTTTAATTTGAAATAATTTATTTAATATTGTGGACGTCGGAAGCCCGTTGACAATATTAAACAAGCACATGACTTGTAAATAACGATCTTGTTCAATTGTCAGTGTGACATTAAAACCGATATTATACAAGGCCATTTACTAAGCTTACACTTATTTGAAGTTTCAATTTACGTAAATTTGCGCTGTAAATACAATCGGCGAGTAAAGAAGTAAACAGTTTTTTTTAATGCGAGACACATTTTATTAGCAAACCTTCCAAAAGATCCACATAGTTCTTTTTATTAAATGTGATGTATGTTCTTCGCCTATATTTTATTATTAATGGTGTTAATTTCATGAATGTATAGTAATGTGAAACATTTGCTTTTTAGAGTAGTCTTCGCTTTTGAAATTACAAATGTCTTACATATATTCAATGAATGATGAATGTTTTATATTAAAAGAAATATTTGTAGTATATTTAACTATGTTGAAGATTTTAAAAGCAGAACAAAATGTAGACTCCAATCCGTTGTTTGCTCATAATATCTATTTCTATTTTTCCATTGTAGTTGAATAAAATATAATCGTAACATGATACAAAATGTATATAGATTGAATTTCTGCTTGTAAAATATTTTAATTCAATAATTAAATCTTTATCAACATACTACGATTGATCTATAACTGCTCTCAAAGTCATTCAGAATAAACAAAATGTTTCTTATTATAATTAGTAATATTTATCTGCAGGTTACAGTATTGTATCTTTCTCATAATAAATATGGTTTTACAAGTAATTTTTTTTTTAATTTAGAAAAAAGAACAATACTTCTTTTACAGTCATCCATATATTAATTTATAACGAATTGTTGAGCTCTTATTAAGGAGTGCTTTGATGTCGGTATAAAAAAACTGAGAGGTAGCATAACATTGGTGGGGTCCAACATCGCTTTCCCACATTCCGTTTCGTTCAATAAAAATTGATGTGCCAGATGTCCAGACTTATTGAAGAGGCTTACAAATGTAACATCGTTACATCGATCTCACTTATGCCACATTTTATTCTTTCAGTCACAACAAAAAGTGTAGTGGATTTCGAAAAACCAGCTATGTGCAATTTTGATCAAAGTTTCAAAGAGAATTGTCGATAAAATATTCAGTTCTTCTTGCTGCTAGTCTTATAATGCTATTTATATTGATATTACTACAAAAATTCGAAAAAGGAATAATAATTTTCTCTATCATTATTTACTTCTATTACCAAAAAGCAATTTTTTAAAATTAATTTTTTTTACTAACAGAATAATTTATATTTTTCAGAGAGGACGAATCCTTGAGAATAAGAGTCGCATCATTTTTTTCTGTTTCACGAAATTAACTCCCTTGCATTATACAGAACGTGTATTCTTTTCAAATTCATTTCGTGGGCAATTTTGAGCCCATTATTCATACAGTGGAATGGCGTGCGTTTTTAATGTCATAATTGATAGTCCATAATCGGTATCTTCATTCATCATTATCTAATTTGTTTGCTCGATTTCATACGTAATCAATCATGTGCCCTGCATTGCATGAAATAATTTGCAAATAGAATAGAAATTCGCATTACTACGAACTCGTTTTACTTTCAAATCTGCATCACAAAAATCCGATTACGTGGCAAACTAAAAGTGATTGTATTAAAAAATAGTAGTATTTGATAAATTTCGATTAACAAATCCTATTGAGATACGTTCATGGACTAACCAATTGAAAACTTCTAAATTGATTTAAATCTAAACGTAAATAACAGTAACTAAATTGCACAGTTTTATATAGAATGTGGAGGAATATTATTTATAGACATTTGTTTCGAAAACGAATCTAAAAAAGAATTAACTTTTAATAACCACAGTTACTATTGTAGTTTTTAAATTTTGATCAACGTTTAATGGAGTTCTAAAAAGCAAAAATATTCAATTGTTTATACGAAACGAGACAATTTAATATAAAAATTGTTCTTTACAATTTATATTTAATGTTATCTCAATAGATTGTGCAAAGTATATAATTGAATTGGTGAATTTGATAAATAACAAATATTTATCAAACATGTAATTTCGTGTACTATGCTAATATAACTCTTCCCATCTGTTCCAATATTGCCGCATATCTTACTCTATCTTTTCTTCTATTTTTCTGTTGACGTATCACGTGTTCGTCTCCTCTTTCCATTATGACTAATATTGTGTTTTCCTACAATCTTCATTCAATTTATCATCTGTCAGTTTTTGTACCTGTGTATCTATTATAATTACCGATGGCCTTCTGTCAGTGCTTCTCATTCATCATTCTCAGCCCTATTCTCGTAATTCTCATTAGTTGCAGCAAAAATATAGTTCTCGCTCATTGCATTTTCGACAAGCAGTTATACATATTTCTTGTTCCCGAAAACGGTCAATTATTTATTAACAAAAACGATTTTATGTTTATTAAAATTTTTTAAATTTCAATCGAAGTTAATAAAAAACAATGTACAAAGACATCGTTTGTATGGAGACATTATGTTCAACGTTACCTATTTTCTTAGCAAATAATTTCCAGTTAACTGATGTGTATTGTAATATTGATATACGATAGAGTTCCGCTATATTTTCCCGCTCGTTTCCTCGCCATCCCCACCCGTCTCCTTATATTTGTCAAAAGAAGAGGGGAGCCACTTCTCTCACTCTCTTCAGTCGCGTTACGTTCGTGAGGTCACAGCAAGCCCTTCCTGAGGCCCCGCGAGCAAGGTGGGGGACAGAGAGCGGCGATAGACAAATATAATGAGACGGAACTGGGCAAATATGCTGGGACGTAAATATAGTGAGACGAAAGTTAGTTTTGTGATAATTTGTATCACAGTGCAGGAAGATCTAATAATCTATTGTAGTAATGATTGCGCACAATCGATGAAAATACATATTTTACTGCATAGAAATAGTATTACTAAACGAATCTTGTATTTTTTTCGATACGAGATGAGATCGCGAACATAGTGCGATATCGTAAAACCTTAATTCGTGTCAGTAGTGTAATTTCTTGGTAGAAAATATGCTCCTTATTAACTTGTTATGTTTTATTAAACTGGAATGAAGTTAGATTAGAAATTACCAGATATTTTTGTAAATTAATAAACCATTTCATGAATCAATATTTATGATCTTCATGTTGAATAAATAGCAATAAACATTTGACAGGTATTTGTGATGAACTGTGTATCAAAAAACAAATATAATATTTCGAAAATATACCTGATATTAATTATATATCGCATACAATTCCGTATGTATGCAAAGTACATAAACTATGTGTGAAAGGCTGCCAACTACGACGCTTGGTGTGATGCTGTGACGCGACCTTACCCTTTTCTTCTGTTTCTACTACGTAATTTAGTAGACATAATTGCATAAATTCTTGAATTCTAATTTTGAGTAGTACGTCAGAATGATAAATAGTCAGTTTCTGTATTATAACACTGCTAGATAATATTATACGGAATAATATCTAAATATACAGACTAATTTATGTTATAAGCTACACCAAATTCCTTAAAATGCATTTATTTAAATAATAATACAATTCATTGTTTAAAACATTCTACAAGAAGTTGAATTCCTATTACTAAAATCGTACATTCAGTAAAGAATATCACTTCTGTCTATTAATACAGTCACACGATCATACATCATGCAGTCATTTTTATTTCATCTTTTTGGACTTTCGAAAAGGGTGTATGTTTGAAACAAAATATTTGCTGCATGTAATTGACCATTGATGAAACCAGAAGTCTCTAAATTTCTTGGAGTGAGATTTCACTCTTTCCTCCAGAGTTGTCTACTCCACGACTCGGAGGGAAAAAGTGAACTTTCACTCTTCTTATATTGAAATTTCACTCTTAAAGAGTTGAATATTCACTCTTTCACGAGAGTTGCTCGGTTTTCACTAACCAAAAAGTGAAGTTTCACTCCAAGAAATTTAGACAGTAAATGATCATTAATGTTGGAACTTATTTAAGTGGCATTTCTGAAAACATTACTACTGGTACTAAAGCATTTAAAATTCAAACTTATTTACAAAAAACTTACTTTGTTTTGAAGTGTTTAATGTCTAGAAAAAATAGGCATCTGCTAAAGGAATTAAATACAATGCACGCAATCAAGGTTTTCAGATCTTGATCTGGGGTTTAATAATTTGCCATAATAATGTATTGTAAAACATTATCTACCGTAAATGTGCTTTATCGTGCCTTACAACAATTAGTGATGAAAACAAAAATAATTTTTGTATGAAATATGATTTATATTTATATTATTAATTATTTTCGATCGGAAAAACATTCAGATTAAACCGATTCTTGATATTATATTAAATTGACATTGTAAACAATTTTTTTAATCAAACAAAAATAAACAATTTTAGGCATAAAAGAACTCGATAAAATACATTTTAGTATTTCAACAATATCATTTTTTTTTATTTACGTATACCTATAAATACGTAATAGTTTTCTAAGAATTTTTTATATTGATGATGAGCAATACCTCGGGTCGAAATGTCAATTTTGCAAAATAATGTTATAATCAACTTCTTTATACCTTTATATGCAATGTTCTATTTTTCAGATTTTACCTTTTACGTTTTTTATTTTTATTTCCGTTATTTATTGAATTTCCTCATTAGTATTATAATTTTCTTCTTTTTTTTTGTAATTGTTGTTGACATATAGGAAGACTAAATATTTTTAATTAGTATAAAACTACGGAAGTTGATACAATAATAATTTTTTAGCGTTATCGTAAAAAAGTATAGAAACCACTTGTGAAAAATAAACTAACTATTTAATAATAAACCACATTTTTGTTATTAATATTTAAATATATTGTATTTGTTTCATTATATTGTAACATAAAACAACAGTGAAAATAATATTTATAAAAATATTAAATACAATATTATACCGAGAAAAGTATTTGCAAGAAAGGCAATAAAAGGAACTAGAAATGTATCTTATTTGTACGCATGAGTCGAAACGACGTTCCAAATCAAATAGTTTGAAATCGAGATATAATTTAAAATTCGAAACACAGTTTCGAAAAAGTCACGGTTCAAATAAAATCAAAAACATACTCCAAATAACAAAGTCCAAATATAAAAAACTATATTTAAATCACGTTTCATGTAAGTAGACATGCAAATAAGTGTTAATTCCAATTGTAATTTTAGTTTGAAAATATAATTACTCTATTGAACCTCTTCCGAATTCAATTTATCTAAGTTTCTTGGAATTGATTGAAAGTTGTATACTACACTTGTCACGAGAGGAAGTTGGCTACGAGATATAGTAGAACTGAATTCTAGTAGAATGGCTTCGGTTGCTTTTTAGGGAATAACGATGAAGTTTAAACTATAATCAAAATTCAGGAAAATCACACAAGTTAATGTAGTTTAGCGAATGTGTTAGAAATTAACTAAAATTCTATGAACTCATTAAATTTTATTCTTGCAGTGTGTATTTTCATGACATTGCTTTTTTTTAACAAATACTCTCCGAAGTATTGATTACATAGATTTATTGAGTAAGATTCTTTGTGAAAAATTCGTAATATTTTTTCGCCAAAAATACAATGAATTAAATTGTATTTTTGAAGTGCAAAAAAATTAAAATCCTTTTTAATTTATACATTTTGATAGTTTCCTACATTGAGAACCATTTTTTGTTTAAAAAATTGAAAAAAATATAACTTTGTTTAATATTGCAATTTCAGGTTATAAATAAGTAATAAGGGAACTTTTAATTATATTTAATATTTTTAATATGAGTTATATTACTAATTTAAAAAAAATATGTTTGATATGAGTGAGAGAGAGAGATATGAGATGATGAGAAATGAGATGTAAAAAACATGATTAAACATTTTGTTACAAATTCATTTTCAGAAGACTTGAATCTAGATTTGAAACATTATTTTTTTTTATAAAACAACTTTTTTTTTACGTATTGTGTGCAATGTATTAAAATTTGTTAGTTTATGGGTTCCTTTTTAGGCGTTTTTTAAAGCGGACGGTCCATAAAGTAAGACTACGCTAAACACCGCGAATTAAAAACGCCTTAAGAAAAACGACAGAAATTAATAGAGAATAGATTTGGAAATTTTACAATATTGCAATATTTTGGTTGTTGTTTATTACAAAGTAGACATAAGTCACGCAGTATTAGATTAAGTTTCATCTCAGTAATTCGACTATAATATTATTTTGCTATTGAAAGTTGTTGTACGCATATCACTTTCTACATTTTCACGTTTAAATATCAGGAAATTGTAAATGGAATATTATTATTATCCGTTTTAGTATGAAACGTAATGAAATTACTTTTTATAATAACTCCTGTCACCTTTATTAAACGCTTCGATTAACTGTTTTTATTTTCTCGATGAATATAGTATAACAGACCATTTTGCGAGATATAAAGGACATTACACCAAAAGAAAACTATTCAATTAAATGATAAAATGATAAAATATTACTTTTCCCAGGGTTAAACTGAATTTTTTGGTTTGAAACATTGCGCGAGCATATCTCTCGGTGTAATTCCGGAAAAACAGCCTCATATTCACCGAGCTTTCAGTGCATAAGTCACTTAGCGCTTGGGAAAGTTTTTTGCTGAAATATCATATACAGTCCTTCCTAATGGTTCTCGCTGGCCGCATAGCAGTTTCGCACCCGGGCTCCTTTTGTGTTTCTATCTACCTTTACATTTTTTGGAGGTGGTCCAGCGCCTTTGCCTCTAAGCTTGCACCGTCTGCATCTTCGATCTTCCTCCAACGTTCAATATCTATTACCTCCTACCCCCCTCGACCCACAGCTTTCCTCTACCCAGCATACCCATATCCGATGCTATATAGATTCTGGTCCTTGCTCTATGTCTCGGTTAAATAGATCGGTTGGGTCGATGACCCGCGGTTCTTATAAGTTCGCTTGTTTTCATCCTCTCTTTTCCGTTAAATCGCAGATGCTCTCCTGTATTCCGCCAACCTCCGCGTTTGATTCTCCAGCTTACGTCCGCCACTTCGCGTTCCGTTGCGTCTTCACTCGATGACGCCCTTCCGTAAGGAAATGTTCCCCCTAGCCCCCGACCCCCGCGCCCCCTCGGGTTTCGTCGATTCACTCTTCCTCCATGAGACTTTTCCTTTTTCCTTTTTCTCGAACTTTCCTGACGACCCCGCCAGTTTCGTCCCTATTCTTCCCTGGTTTTAGTGCTCTTCCTTCCGCTTTTATGCTTAGATAACTCCGACGGCAACGAATTAATTAAGTTTCCGGCGACCGTTTCGGATTTGTTTAAATGTCGGTCGCTTCGCGGGTTTTCTGGGTTCTTCGAATCTGTTTATGTGGAATGAATTAACATTTCAATTCGGGAAGATTACGTTTTCCCAAGGCGACCAAGAGGCGTGGTGCTTGTTTGCCACTGGCCTGGGCTGTTCTATTTGCACTGTTAATTGTAGGATTTGTTCTGTCAATCTCACAAGTTTTCTATTGATTAATCGAATTTTTCTGGATTTATGGTATTTAAAAACTTTCTAATTATTATAATTTTTGTTACAAGATTGAGGGACTAAAAAGGCGAATATTTTTTTATAATAAATAATATATTCGAAACTGAACAATTTCCTCCAAATCCATTATGAATCCCCATCTCTCATGATGTTACACGGGAAAAAAGTTTGGGTTCCACACAATCCAAGCTTGTGTTCAACCTCAAGTCTCAGGTTTAGCAAACTTAGTTTCATGATGTGCTCAAACTGTTTTGTTGGTACACACTAAGTTTGGGCAGAGCACAAACCTGGTTTAGAATCATGTCAGTATAACGTCAGCCTGTCAGTTATCCTTGTAGAGTTTCAATATTCAATTAAAAAGTCAACAAATATATGTTAAATCAATATTAATTTTTTTCATGAATTTGGCATATACTATACCAGACGATAGGATGTAATATCTCTAATTACCGTATCGTTCCTAATAGTCAAAGGAAAACAACTCTTATGAATAATCGGAATGCAAAGTTGATAAAAATGAAAATTACAAACCTATAAGAAAGGATTTGAAGAACTCAATCTAAATGGAAATCCAGCAATATATATCTGAGCAATTAGCGAAATATAAAATATTCGATGCGTTATTAATCGATGACATTATTCGTCAATTATGGCGTAAAAATGTGACGCATTTCCCTGCTAGATAGATATATCCGGGAAATCGACCTGGGAAAAAGGCAAAATTGACATTGCACTCGCAAATAACCAAGTTACGTGGCGACGAATCAAATAAATTATGACTAATACGGCACCGACTCCCATGAATTTTGAATTTTACTCGGCGATCATGACTCCGCCATGATTTGCAGCCAAACATTTTCTCCATTGGCGGCAATAATTATTGTTATCGGACGGCAGCGACGGAAGGGGAATACTGAATAGGTCGTTATTACGTTTCAATTAGTGCAGTCCAGTGTCCGGCTTTTCAGATGATCCGCCGACATACGCGGGCAAAAAAGCGAAACGCCCCTGTTTTCCAATAGTTGCGTATTCGCGGAGGGAAGATACACGACGATAAATACTGAATCAGTGAGAGCAACAACGGCAGAGCCGAGCGAAAAAATCGCAGTAATTAACAAAATTACTCTTTTACAGGATCGAAAAACTGCCAATTAAAATCGTGTACGCTTGTTTTCGTGGATACCGGAAACGCATTGAATCATTAATGCGAATTATATGATACCTGACAAAACTGGCCGATTTGACATTTTTTACAAATTGAAAATGTCGAATTACGTAAATTAACAACACACGTCAATATGCGTCGGAAACCTTCTTAACTTCAGTACACCATTATTAAACTCAAGTAAATCAATTTTAGTATCCGATATCTTATCTGAATATTAAAAGCTAAATATGTTATGAAACATTGCAAAGTGTCGAAATGCAATCAACCAAACTATGGTTCTTCCATGGGGATGTCCGAAGCTTCCAATCAAATTCTACAGTTCCTGATGCCTTTTCACGATCATAAAAATGATCTGCTGACTAAGCGAAAATTAGCAAATTAGATACATAGAAAAAACATCTGATATATCAATTGCCCATTTGAGGCTAGTTTTTTTTTCCGGATATCTTCGATAGTTTTAGGGACTGTGCACCCACAATTAACAACTTGTAAATTGGTTGATATAAACGATTTTATTATCCGATATTATTTCAATATATAATAGGTTCAATTTATAGATATCTGTATCAACAGTTTTCTTAAAGAGGTAGTGAATAAAACATACTCTTTTTCCAAGGTCTGACGAGAAACTCAATTTTAGATAAATTATAAAGCTTACCAATCACATGTCTAGTGTTATGTTATCATATCAAGGTGTTATGAATAACTATAACCTATATGCAAAAGTTATAAATCAAGATAAATTCTTAAAATTCATAAAAAAGTGTAACAATTAATAATAGTTAGAATTCTTCAGAAGTAAGTTCAGGGTATCACCAAATGTATTTTAAACTCCAACGAAGAAAAAGAACATGTGCATTATCACGTCTTAGTTTTCAAATTTCTCTTATTTCTTCCCGAAAATATAAATTTTGATACAATTTTCTGCGCTGTAACTTTTCATCTAAACGTCTTTAAAAGAATTTAAATAATTCAAGATTGATAGTTTCGGATCTCCTCTTTTAAATTCTACTTTTGAGATTGGAAAGGACATTACTTAAGAATACAAAATGGAGTAATTATTAAGTTTTAAACTGATGATCACTAATTGAGGCGCCGGATCAAACAATCGGACTTTTGGGATTTTAGTTGGCCTCTGGATTTATTTGGCTGTAACTCGGCCATTTCTCAAAATTTTGAACTGAAATTTTGTAAGTACTTCTCATAGTATTCTGAGGATAATAATACAATTCAATTAATAGTAATTCAATTTAAGGAATACAAATTTTTGTTAATATTGATGTAATTTTTTAAATTTCGCAATACTTCTTCATGTTAAAAATATTATTCGGTGTATTTTAGAAAATTTAAATTTTTAGAATGTTGACAAAAGTTCTACTATACATGAAGGCTTTAATCACTATTAAAAAGAACGTAACTATAATTTGTAGTACGTTAGGTTTAGTGTTTTCCATCACTATAAAATATTCGTTAATGACTATTTTTCATTCGAAAGAAGTGTATTTCATGTTACTACTGATATCGCTAATTTTTGTCTAAAAAGATAAAAATATTGCTGTTGTTTGTTAAAGAATATTACCGACTCGTCATCTTTGCGAACCTGAAAATATAAGAACCATTGTCTAAAATATGCATTAGTAATGACATTATTGCTCCAGTAGTAATTGAAAATACTTATTTATAATCCACTGTTTAACGGAAGCAAAAAGTAATGTTACACATTTTTTAAATATTTTCTCGTTTTGAATTGTTATCCTCGGAATGCTATGTGAAATATTTAGTTAAATTTTCAGTTCAAAATTTTGAGAAATAGCCGAGTTACAGCCAAATAAATCCAGAGACCAACTAAAATCCCACAAGTCTGATTATTCGATACGGCCCCTCAATCGAAAAACTATGTAGGTTAACCGCACATCACAGGGGGTATGGTTCCCACACTTTCTATTTTTTCATAATTTTCAATTAATTAACATTCTCTGATGCCTTAAATAAAGAAAATAGCAAAATTGACTATTGCTTTAAATGGTCGCCTTGAAGTATGGAAAAAAGAACACCCGGTAAAGATTAGGATATGATCCTGGGACCTTTCGATGACCGGTAGAATGCCCTACTACACTTTCCGGTTTCTTGATAGATTTCATGTAATTAACATAAAAAATTACCATTTTCATATTTTCATTAAAAAATGTTTTTCTCTAAAGCCCGTTGTTCGGAAAGATTATGACATTGAACGAAATATACAATTACGATTATTGAGCATTCTCTTTGTTTTTTAACAAATTTTTGACGGCAGAAGACAGGAGTGATTGTAAAAATACGAAGAAGCATACAAAAAATCATAATATGTTGCGAAAAAATTACTTTGTTTTTCCGTTACGAAATCGCCGGGAGATTTTGATGAAGATCTTGAAAACGGCGGGTCCAAAACTATTATTATAAAGAAAATACAGAATTTTGTTATGATATTCAAAAAGAATACTATTGGATTAGTTTTAGTGTCGAAAAAAATGAGGACTTTAAAATGGGAAGATTCGATGCGCATTTTTGTAACAAAATTTGTAATGCTTGTAAGCAGACAAACGAATTTCTTTCATTAGAAGAAATTAGTTTGATAAATTAAGTATTGTAACATTAATATCTTTATTTTTTTGTTATATCTACATTTCTTATTTGTATTTATATGTACATAAATTCAGCTTTAAAATGTTTAATTCGATCCGTATAATCTACTAAAAATTACCCATTACAAGGTATGATGAAAATTTTCCCATAAAAGGTAATTACATGCAGTAAAGGTTTTTTTTTAAATAATTTAAAGATAATTCCCTAGTAGAAAATGGATCTAGTTTCTGGCCATTTTACTTATTTTACATGTTAAACGTATAGGGTATCTGGACAGTGTAGCTAAAAACTGGCCAAATTTCTTTAAGGGTTGAAATCAATTTTAGTGAATTAAATTAATACATTTTTTATATTAATTGTCATTTATGTTTAATATTATATATTGCCACGACCTCGTACCAATTCGTACGAGACTTTTCTATATTAATATTTCTGTTTTTGCCTATATCTAAATATTGACATAACGTAATATGAAGTTTAAATATATATGTTTATTGAGCTTGATACTCGTGTGTACAAGTATGAAAATTACTTCATACACATGTATATGAATTTTTCGATAAATACTTCTAAAGGTTGTAACGAGCCGTTTAACTCGACCGCGCGGAAGAGAAAGAGCGGCGGAGAGAAAGAGGGCCATTACAACTTATATCGACGCGAGTAATTAAGAAAATACAAAGGACGAGATGCGCGCTTTTCCCGGCCGGTCGGCCATTTTGGATCCCAAGCCCACGTGGGATCCGAGCGCGCATCAATGGACATGCGCGCGCAATCACATGGCGCTGGCGCTGGTGCGCCTCTACCTGCGCAGAAGAGGTGCAACGGCGCCCTGGCAGCGCAGCATAGAAAGTGGGCAACAAACGGGCCGAGTTCCGAGCTCGGAGCGCATGTGTCGCCGCAATGGGACGCAGGCGCTCCAAATTCAAATGAGGGGCGGGCTGTCAAACTCAAATTAAGCAAATTAGATTCAAATGTTTGACAGTTCCCGTCCCGATTCTTAGTAAAAAAGGAACTCGGCGACTTGACTGGACATAGGGATACTTACCGAGGTATTATAAGACCTGGTAAGTATCCCTCAATCTCTCTCTTCTTCCTGGACTCTTCTACAAGGAACTTCTTCTTGACTCCTGGTGACGACTCGCTGCCTCAACATCCGGAGGACCGGCTGGCTGCTCCGGAACAGAAAGTGGGCCCACCGAGATTCACAGCCAGCATCACATTTAATTATGATGGAGGCGGCGAGGATAAATTTATAACCAAAACGAGACCAGGAACTGACGACGGAACTCCGTCCGTCAACATAGACAAGGCTGCTGGTCCTCTCCCTCGTGGTCGCGAGGGAGTGTGACACCGAACTCGGTTCACCAGGTGACAGCAGCCGAAGATTCAAATCACGAGACGGATGGAGGACCCAAACAAGAGGAATGACGCCGAAGAAAGAAGACTAAAACGTAAGCCTCTTTCTCTACCGTTCGTATATCCAAAGTAAAAATGAATATGTATAGAAATTAATATTATGTAACTCCGTCAATATATATGTGTTAATTTATTTATGTGTATGTATGTGAGAGTGTGTAATTTGTATGTATGTCCGCGTCCTAATTTATTCCGTAATTTATTCCGTCGTTGACGACATGACCGTTTTATTATGTATGACCCCACATCACTTACCGACGACTCGACAACTAGTTTTTAATCTCGACTCTTATTTTTTATATGTGCAATGACGACCTCGAGTGTGTTGGTATGCGTGTGTTTAATAATTTATTGTTATGACGAGTTCAATTGTTTATAGAATTCAAAGAATTATAAAATATATTTTAATTGAATGACCAAAGATAATAATGACTTTTATTTCGGCACCAGCGATTCCAATCTACGATTTTAATTTATTTATTACAATATTGACTATAATTTGACTATATTTCTTTTTATGTTTGGACGATTCGCGAAAGTTTTTATCTAACTGACTCCGATTCGTTTCAAGGTCTACTTCAATTTATGTGAAATATTGACGTTTCTCCGCTTTATCGATTTTTTATAATAATGTCGCATATGCCAAAGATGTAACTCATTGACATTTATAAATATTTCTAATTTTGTTCTGTCTATATTTTCGTATATAGCGAGGGAATTGGGACGTATTATAAAACATTCAAGATAAACGTAAAATATTACATGGAGTCGTTGACGGCAAAACACGTCGTAAACCATGGCGACGCTCAGGATACCACGTCTTTTCGTTGTTATATATTTGAAGCAATTTGTACTAATGCAACCGCAAATTGCCCGCAAAGATAATATAGCAGAAGCGGCATTATCGCGGTTTTGAAGCTATTCCAAGTGCAAATTATGTTCTATAATAACAAAAGCGACTTAATTACGCACTGCTTCGGACGGCTCTTTTGGAACTTATCAAAGCTATGGTATTTGCTTCCAAATAATACCTAAGTACTAATAACGTTTTACGTTAAACCGATTATTAGTTTTTTTAAGTCTTTTATCATTTCTCATTCACTGTTTCATATGAACGTTTTTTTTTTAATTTTACAGACTGAAATGTTTAAACTTGTTAGAATACACGTTTGGCAACATTTTTAATCAATGAATTGATGAATGAATTTATTTTGTGAAACTATCCACAACTGAATACCTGACTGATTTGAATAAATATAGCATCATTTATGAAATATCCGTTCAAATAAATAAATTTACGCAGATAACAGCAGACAATTTCAAAATATCCTCACGATATTGTCTAATATCATTTATAATATATCCATGAAGATATTTTTATTACTTTTCTATACAATTTCTAAAGTGATCTTTATTGTTGATAAATATATTTATCTCTGCGTGTATATTTCACGATTTGGGATTTTTTTCAAACCTTTTATCAGTTAAAACTTAACACCGAAAACCACGAAACCAATGCGTCGATCTAATTTACATCTGAAATTTGTTAACAATGGCGGAAATATACTATTTCCATGCCAGACTATAAACACATTAATCTTTTATTCGATACGAGATATTGGGATATTTGTAGGATATTATGTATTATCTATGTTAATACTATTAATAAATATTTATTTGAATAGGTGGAAATTTCAATTCCCAAATATGTCGTTAAACCTATTAATATTTTTTTAAAGTTCATTAAAATGAATCTACGTTATTTTTTTAGTAAATGTCCGGCATTCCATTCTGATCAGGCTTCTCTGTAAATAAGGATAGGAATATTGTCTACTTACACAATAATCCAGAATATTCACGAATGTAGACAGAATAGATGCAGGTCGGTTTTCATTGTTAATTTTCAATATGACAAATGGTTTAAAGCAATCTTTGAAGTTTTAAATGGTCCTTAGACGAACTGTCACGATACACATGCTAACAAAAAGAAAAATGCAAAATACTTATTCAATGTAATGCCAGAGGAACACGATAATTTTTGTACTATTTAAGCGTAACTTTAGTTATTGTTTTTATTTACAGTAAAGAAAATAAATCATATTGATTTCACTTATTAATAATTACACGTTTTTAATCTGGCATTTAAGATTTATTTCGACAGATTTGAAGTATGTACTATGGAAAGATTGAATACCATTTCGTATACCGAGAATAATATAAGCGAAATTTGGTAAGCAAATAATGTTTCTGTTCTTATAACTGAAATTATCTAAACATATTCCCTTCCGTATTTGCTTCCAAACAGGGAAGGATTTTAATTACGAGACGAGATATGCGTATAATGTATGAGTACGTCTCCCCCTTTCGTCGTATATTGCATATTACATTGTGTCTAGAAAAATCAGCTTTCTGGTCCTTGGGGAGAGATGAGCAACACGAATATTCTGAATACCTTGTGTAAACATAATTAAAAAGTGTTTCCCAAAATGAATTCAGCTATGTAACTGGAAATTGAATTCGATTTAACATTTGTATTCATATTTGTTCTTTTCCTATTGATTTAAATTTAAATTTTATTCCGAAAAGTTTAATTATTTTTATTTTCATTTTTTACTACCTAACACTTTATTTATACACTCTCTAAACTTGAATTAATAAAAAACGGCATATTCACAGCGAAAAGTGGGTTACCATCAATTAGTAAGTTTTTTACTTACAAATAGTACGAAAATATTAATTCGTTAGTAAAATTCTACTAATTATAAGTAGATATTGACTTTTTAAATTTAGTAGTTTGTAGAATTAGTAATAAATTAGTAGGTTTTAGCTTTTTATTAGCAAATATGATTGCTAATTCATTTGGTGACTCACTTTTCATTTTTTAATTCGTAGATTTTAACTAATTTAGATTTAGAGCGCAGACGAATCTAAAATCTTATTGTGTTTCATATAAGGAAATATGTATATGGTTATTTATTTATTTATTTACTAATATAAGAACTGAGATGTCCTATACAATAAAGTTTACAATTCATAGATTTACAAAGTAAATAGAATATCCCCGTTTCGATTTAAAAGAAATGATAAACAAATTGAAAATTGTTATTATTGAAGCATTCCCGGAAACTAATAATAAGTAAAATCATTAAAATTTAAAAAATCGGTATATTTTCGATTCAGCAGAGGTAAAAAGTCCATTTTACGGATCCATTTGCGGGCGTAAAATGGCCTATATTTTCCATAGGGGTTTTGCTAAGTCATCATTCGTAAAAATAGCCATTTTTACACCTACGAAATCAACAAATATTATAAAACTACGAAAAGTACTATTAAATTGAAATTTGATGGTCATATTTCTATAAGCGATTTTCTGTAATTAGTTTTATGCTGTGTTATTTATTCTTTTGCACGTTTCGTAGAATGAGCATCGAGCATATAGCGTTATTTGATAGGAAAAAACTGTAGAAATATATTGCGACCGTTTTTGGTGATAACTCAATCGCAAATCCGATACCAAAAATAGCTAAACAAATAATTATTCAATTCTGTAAAAGCTTCCGAACTCTTACCGACCTGCTGCACCATCATCGGTAACAACTTCCCGTTTCCCGGGCAACCAAATTTTTCAGTTTCCGGCCATTTCAAAATGAAGAAATCAATACATTCCACATTCGGTTTATATAGATAATATTCAAAACGTCCGATTTATAAAGGGTTTTATGAGAATCGTTGAATTTTGAAGGGACTTTTATTATAAAAAACTTGGTAGGTAAAATCCGTTGGACGTTTTTATTATTTGGAAGTATCTACACATTATTGAGTAAAATAATGGAGGAAAATATAGAAAATCAACTTTGAGTACTCCAAAAGCTACTTTTTATCTACAATAGATTCAATATCGCTAGGAATTTTATTGTGATTGTATTGTTATGTATTTATATTAGCTGTTGAAATATGTACTGGTTGATGTTGCACTAAAAATATGTTTCATTTTATCCAAGTACTAAGAATGTTTAAGTACTAATTAATCTATAACCATTCTTGCAAAATATACTAATCATTGGAATATTATACATAATAATAACAATTATTATTGTACCAATTAGTAGTCAATGAAAAAGTATAAATTCAGGCGTTCTTTAATTAAAGGCTTATTTTAATCTAACACACTCTTATTATTCTTATTATACCGTTAAAGATCCTGATTACGAATTGAAACCTACAACTTTTTTGTACGCTCCGTGTTTTTACGTGTGTCAATAGTACACACCTGCTGCATTTAATCAATCTACAAAGAATGCAATTTGCATAGAAATCTCTCACTAGTACGCGAAACAGAATTAAGAGAACGAAAATTAAATTGAATAGTATTAAATCTAGTAAACAAATTAAGTACACGGATTATACCAGGAAATCATGATATGTTTTTGAGGCAAATGAAAATAAATCAGTAAACTCAAATAAATAATTAATTGAACATATGAAAGAGTATCCACTTTAAAATTAATGAAATATTTTATTAATTTCAGTAAAACCAACTATAAAACCTACTTCATTTCTGAAGTATGCCAACTTTTGTACATTTCATTCAATTTTTTTATTCGGTTTTTGTATTTGCAAAATAGTAATCAATGAATTTCAGTTAACGCGAATTTAAACTTCTAGCAACTTATTAGTTAATTATACATAAATAAAAATTATCAAGATTATTCACTTTGATAATTCGTAATACAAATGACCAGTGTCGAAATTTGTTTTGGTACCACGTTTATCGTAAACAGTCCAGAGTGGAGCTACTTTAACTCAGCTTATATTTCATTCCAAGCACGAATATGAAATTTCTACTTGCCCCGATATAATTAGTTTTTTGCTTCTAGAATGCCACGTCGCAGATACAAAAGCGTATGCTCTAGCATAGACTCGAAGCAGCATGAATGAATACAAATTTCCGAATAATGCAAGTGTTAAAAATTTGTTCAATTTTCTTTCGTTGAATATAATAAAGTTTTTATAAATTAAAACACAATTGAACTTTGAATTATACAATCTAAAAACAATTGCATTTGTTACAGATCATTCTTTTTTATTACGATATATGAAGAAGAATATCATAGTAGACATAGCTTTGGAATTTCTGACTTTTCGAGTATTACGAGACATTTTGGCATTCGACAGAGGAAAGAGATTTTATTGTTTTTTGCTTCGGATCTTTTAATTATGTATCACAAAAGATAAACAAGTGCCTCCGATTAACATATATTTAGAGTTAGTAGCATTGTACAAAAAAATGTAATATATTCAGTTGCGCATCATTTACAAATAAGTGAATTATTCAGATTAAACTAGGAACATTTCTACAGATTTTATTTTTACCTCCCTCTTATTTATTATACATTTTTCATGCAATTTGATATTGTTGTTTTCAACATAATTTGTTTCCTGTTTTTTATATACATTTGAAAACGAGTTGGCAATGTTTAAAACACGCACACTACAAGACTGTTCAATACACGTGTTACCACAAAACGTAATTCATATTGTACATATTATACGATTTTTAAACCAAACTTACGTCTAATAGAGGTCTATTAACGATGGTATCGTTATTGAGATTAATTAAATGGTTCACATTGCTGGTTCATATATTGGATATTTACAATATTTGTAGTTAAAAAGAGGTATAGATTTAAAGTTTATTTGACGTGTGATAAACGAGTATTATATTAGTAGTATTTTTAAATAAAATTAAACGTCTTTCATAGTCGTTAGAATAATACATCGATCTTACACGCACTTTAAACATATGCTATTTATGGTACGTCATAAATGATTTTTTGACATTTAAAATACGTTTCATATAATATACACGTATTATAAACGTATATGATACGCGCGTGCATCAGACGATAGCTTAATAAACGCGTTACCAATAAACATTTATGCCGTATACCTGAGTCATTTTTAAACCAAACTTACATGTAATAAATGTCTATTAATTGATAGTATTTTTGATGCGTAGTAAAATGTACAATTTTCAGATTTCAGTTCGGTAAGTAGTTCGATTAATATTTCAAGAAAACATTTTTAAATATCATATTTATGATAAGAAACGAATCATTTTTCTGCTCTTAATCTGCTTACATTTTAATTGTATGTTCTTTAATGGGGTACTAAATTACTCGATCGATAAGGTAGGAATTTTCATTAAAAACCGTAAATAAAAAGTGACTGAAACGATTTTTCAAAAAATTTTCGAAATTTGGACTCTGTAAGGGCAATTTTAATTACTACTGATGGTATCATCAAAAATGCCATATTGAGAACTGACTAAGAATTTTCGAGAATAAGTGATTTCTATTTATTTTCGATATTTCGATACAAAATGTCATAAAAATGAATTGTGAATCGACCGAAAACTTAGCAATCGTCGTTTTATTTACGTAATCTCCATTTAATTCTTAGTTAATTTGTTTGGAATATTTTTGACAACGTGAAATGTTGATTCAAACATTTTTAATTTACGGGTTTTATGGAAAATTTCTACCTTATTCCCAGAGTATTTTGAAACCTTCTTAATTGATGATCGAAGGGGGTTCTACAGTGGTCCGCCAGTAAGGTAGGAAATTTCACTAGAAAACGTAAATTCAAGAAGACTGAATAAAATTTTCAAAATTCTGGCTCTGTAAGAGTAATTCTAAGCACTATAAACAGTTTCCTAGAAAAACCCAAAGATGGTAATTGAGAACTGACCCAGACTTTTCGAAAATAAATAGAAATCACTTATTCTAAATTATTACTGTATTTTCATTAAAAAACGTGACTTTTTAGGAAAAAGCAAAATAAATTACAATTTTAAAAATATTTTATTAATTTTTTAGTTTGCTGACAAATTTCAGTGAAATCGGTTTAGAAGCGAATGAGAATTCAAAAGAATAAATTTCGTATGTAACGACGTGGATTGCATGAGTACTACTAGTATTTATTCTTGTGGATCCTCACTCGTTTCTGAACCGATTTTGGTTAAATTTGGTGTATATACCTTCAAAAAATAAGTAAAATATCTTTAAAATGGAACTGGACTTAAACGTATATATAAGTGCTATTAAATTTGCATATTTTAAGTTAGGGATGGTCGTTATCGACCAATCCGTTTGACATGTCTTTTAAGAGATACAATAAAACCCCTCTTACTTGAACAGGGTCGAGCCAGCATTTCCCCTCCGACCCTGTTTATTTGAACGCTTACAGTTGTCCCCAGTCCTCGCGCAATATACCCGTTCGGCGTGAGTAGCGCACGCGCATTGGAATTTGCATCCGCGTAAGAGCAAGTTGTGGGGGTAAGGAGAAGTAAAAATCGTTCAAATAAACGGGGTTATTTTGTTCAAATAGACGAGGTGTTCAAGAAAGCGAGTGTTCAAGTAAGAGGGGTTTTACTGTATATAATATGCTCTACGGATAAGGTAGGAATTTTCACAATAAACCGTAAATAAAAAAATACTGAATCGATTTTTCAAAATTCCGGCTCTGGAAAGGTGATTCTAATTACTATAGAAGGTATTTTAGAAAATATCGTTGAAATTAATGAGAACTGACCAAAAATTTTGATTTTTACTTAAGCAACCCCCTTAAGCAAGCCATATGTTTTTCGATTTTTTGAAAATGTTGTCGTGATTTTCCTGCATAACTTTGAAAATCGTCGAACTCGTCTAGTATTTTCCGGTATTTGATGTTTTCCCCTGCAGATTGAAATTAAGGTCAGGGGCGTATATAGAGGGACCGAAGGTGAGGGGTGCAAGGGGTTAAAAGAGCCGGCATCCTGATGGAACGCGGTGTATTCCGCATTCCGTGGTCGCGCGCTGGTTAATTTGTAAGCCTGCATCCGGGATTATTGTCCCGAGAGTTTTCCGGCTCGCTTTTCCGTGAGTACGAAACGAATCTCGTTAAACGGCCCTGTTTGTTTATTGCCCGTACTTTAGTAGACGCGTTAAAGGACGTCATTATTGTTTATGCATAGAGCTTTTTTTTTTTTAAAGACACGATGCAGTTTTGGTGGGATAAGATGGAAGCTTTAAGATTCCTCGCAATTATAGTAATACCCCGTTTTTTCAGGATTAACATTTCTTGAAAAAACCGGACGTGATATATCGGGTTTACATAGCGAAACGCCAGAGAGGTAGCGTGGCAGGGCATATGTGGGGAAAACGTTGAGGTAGGTAATACTGACTTCTCCAATAAACCAATTTAATTGAAATTAATTACTTTGCTTCTGAATAGATGGGAATTCGGTGAAAAGTTTGAAATCGAGTTGATACGGCAGAGTAGTTTCACGATGTGTGTTTAATGTATGTATTAAAAAAATGAATTGAAAACTGCGATTACTCTCGAAATGTAATTACAAATTAAGGGTAAATTTAACGAAAGAAATGGATGGAAATTTAAATTAAAGTTGCTCTTTATACATGCGAGATATTATGATCGTGAAATAAAGATCTAGTAAGATCAGAATTGATCGTGCTTATGGTAGTTGCATCTTTAATTTGCGATTTTAACACCATAAAAAAATTAGATATGGTTCAGGGGAGATATATCGTTAAATCGTGAAGGAATCTTTTTAGATAGCATTATATCAGATTAGACTATTAATATACAGGGTCCTAACTGAGATTTATCTTTACCTTTTCCTCTCAGCATATATCCTTTAGGAGGTTATTGAAACTTTTCCTCGAAAACGTTGCAGGGATCCGAAATTTTTGACCATATTATACAATTTTAAAATCCTTGATCTTATATGAATATGACATATTTATATATTCGGAATATTCAACCTATATTTAAGAATTTGGATCATCTTTTAATATTTTATGAAAAATTTACGGAGATCTTCTTTTGAATATATACGTTTGATTACAATTTGAGACATATCCTTTCTAAATATTTATTGACAACAAAGAAGTAAATTGTAATTCTACGAAAGAAAAAGCTTTGGCTTCTTTAATTTTTAAGATACAAGTTTTAAAACTCAAATTGACGACTTTTCGTTTTATTATGATATGCATTATCTTAAAGTACTGCTACTAAAAAGAAAACAATGAGATAGAGAAAGTTTCAGAAAGCAATTACATTACGATTGTAAAAACGATCGGTGGATGGAAAAGAATGGCTGCAGTTGGTTCGTTAAACGTAAATAAGCTAAAAAGTTTCAATACCTTTCAAGTAACATCCTAGGATATATATACGACATTTTGTTTTTCATCACTCTTAAAAGTTTCATGAATGTATTCGACAAGGCAAACAAATATCCGGGGATTTGGATCACAAAAGGATTCATGACACGAAATAATAATAAAGAAATATTGAGATTTTATGTTATTACATATAAAAAAGAATACGAATGCCATCTACAGAACAAATTATGTAAAACAATAAACAGAAAATATTTTTTTCTGTATTTTTTACAAATCAAATTTATTTATGAACGTACATATAGTACAAATATATGTATGCATCATATTCATTCGCAAAATAAACATTTAAATTATTATATTTGTGAAAAACATTCTTATGCAAGTCTGGGTATTTCACTGAGTTCTGCATTAGATTAATCTTTTCGTAGGCTTTTGTTCAATATTGAAAAGTACTACAATATTGAAAACTAGCAAATCCTGGTGTCACAAATTTCATCCACAAAAAAATATGAAAATATGATAGATATGATACCAGCTCCTCGTCAATAATTTATAGTAAAAAGTACTCAGTAATTCATATATATACACAATTTCCTATTCGAAATGTCAGAATTTGAAGTCATTCCAACTCTACATTTTGTATTCTCCATTGGATATTTAGGCGGCTATCTTGAACGTAAGGTCGCAAATCGAGAGCTATTTTCAAAATATTTCTAATAGAAAACTATGCTGATACTCGCTAGTATTTGTACAAATTACATCAGGATAGAAGACGAATGCTGTAACTAACTTTATACCAGAAAACTGGCCAGTGCCTTGTGTTTTCCCGCATTGAATTTTTACCTGGGTCAAATATTCACTCGGAGAATTAAACTTAAACTAAAATATTGCAATTCCATTGGGCAATATCATTTTTCCTTATAAGTAAATATATAAGAAAATATCTGAAAAAAATAAGTTTTATTTTAAGACCATTGTTGGGTTACATTTAAGATATAACAAAAACTAGCCCGTTTAGAAAAGGACAAACTTATGCATTATACATGGACTAGTTTTATAAGCCACTTTAATTTGTAATAATTTTAAGACTTATTTTTTTCTGTGTAGCTGTGAAAGATCGTAAAGTAGTTCCTTTAATAAAAATTTACATTTAAATTTTTAATTTTTGAATGTTAAATTATGAAATCAACGAAAACAAATGAAACTCAAATCTAAAGTGCAGCGTGTTTTTCTTTATTCTCGAGACTTCGGATAAAACAGTAGAAAAGTGTCAAAAATCAATGTAAATATTTATTTGAATAGTGCCGCATAAATTATTTTGTTGAATTGAAGACATTGTATATTTATAAAATATCAGTTCAGTTCAACTAAATATTTAACTTTATTCAATTATTATATATTCAGGACTTAAATATTTAAGAAACCAAAAACCAAGCAACGATATTGAAACGCTACTAAATTCAGTTTATTCGCTAAATTCGATCTTTTTGGTAAATCTTTCTTGCATTCCTATTATTTTAAAGGCTTTGACCTCGTTAATAACATACTTTCTGCTAATTATATTTTAAAATCTTGAGGACAAATAACTATGTTTTATCATCTAACGTTTTGTATTCTGGTTTAATTTGCCGAAAAGTTTGACGTGATGATTCCAGTCAAAGGAAAATATAGTCAGTGGTGTATTTCATTAATAAAAAATAACAGATAATACTGGTACGGTGAAATAATTTGGCGTTAATGCTTCTGCATGATAATTTTCAGAGTTTTTTATGAGGGTTATCTAACTGCAATTTTAAATATCATGTATACGTGGTTTCGTATATATAAATGATAATACGAAATGAAAATATGAATTTTCGAATATAATTACACAGGACCACAAAAAAAATTTGTTTCGAGATCACTTGAATAAGAAATAGTGTGGATCTTATAGATTGTTAGCCGCTGAAAACGAAACCGTTATTCGATTTGGCCCATCACGTCGGGATTTTAAGATATCTGATCCGAAAAATATTCAAAAATATACTTTTTGACAATATAGTATATGTAAAAAAACTTAAATAATGGACAAACTTGGACAAAGAATTCGTTTTCAGTGACCAAAAATCTATAAGATCCTCCACTTCTGATTCAAGTTGTTTAAAAAAAACAAAATTTGGGGCCTTGTATTATTTTTTTGGAGAAGTACCTTCCGTGATTAATTTCAAAGGACTGCAAAATTTGTTTAGGAGAGATAAGTTGAATTAGAGGTACTGGATCTTATAGATTTTTGGTTGCTGAAAATAAATTAGTTGTCCAAGTTAATTCATCGTTTCAGATTTTTACATATCCTAACCTTAAATTGACAAAAAATACATTTTTTAATATTGCTCGGATCAGATATCTTAAAATCCTGACGTGATAGGTCAAATCGAATAACGGATTCGTTTTCAGTAGCCAAAAATCTATAAGATCCACTATTTCTGATTCAAGTGATCACGAAACATGTCGTTTCAGTCATTTTTTTATATTTTTACACTTATATTGCTGCCTTATGAACTGAGGGCTTTAGATCTCGTTAAAAGCATTCCGTAATTGCACAAAAGTTACATTTCACACACGAGACTATTTTAAATTTATGTTTTGCTATGCAATATGTTATTATTATTGTTGAAATTACGAATATAAAATATACTATTTAATGAATGCATAAATGCAGATGTTGATTATATGAATATAGCAATAGATGATATCGGCGGACAAATTGTATTATTGCTGCATTCAAAGCAAAGTTTTTGCCGTTAATCAATGTTTCACTAAACGTCTGATGAAATATGGATACTCAAAACTTTCTATTTGTATTATATCGCATAATAATCTTGACACCTGCAAGAATATATAGTACGCCGGTTGCAGCCACAATGTGTTATCTACCATCACAAAGTTATGATTTATGACGATTCATGTTTCACTAGACAATTGTTTAGCCAAATCAAGGTAGTTTAGTCAAGAGAAGGCGCTTTAAGAAATATTATCTAAATTTCTGTAGGCCATGACATTGGAGACTTCTACATAGGATTAAATTGATTCGTAAAATTCTTGTCAATACAATCTATTACACGTAGGGCAATAAAATATTGATCTAAACTGTTTTAAATATAATGCAGACACTGAAAGAATGGTATAGTTGTGAGGATCAAAAGTATAGTTCAGATAACCAAACTATGAGCATGTGGGATATACTTTTCTGACTACCCGTCTCATCTTACAACTAGTACACTGTTTTATCAGTGTCGATGATTGTGTTAATGCCTTTCATATATTATAATTCAAATAATACTTATTAGAAATATAATCAACACATTAAATCCAAGATAAATATCGATCTGTGAAAATAATTTCGGAAAATATAAATATAAATATTAAGAATAAATAAAAATTGTAGAAATTATTTAAAAATGAGTCATTTACAAAACTAAAAAGGTCATTAATTAGATATAGTTTATATTACGTTTTGACGTATTTATATCGATAGATTCCAGTATACAAGTAATAAAGTATTACACATAATTGAATTTACTAATACACAGCAAAAAAAGTATAAATTCTAAATATGTATTTAAGCATGAAATTTAAAGAATTTCCTATGATTGCGCTGAAAAATTCATCAAAATGCTGAAAATAATTAAATGATAGTTCCATCGAACATATCGAAAATCCACTTAATCAATGGAATCCTAATTGAATTTTGAAATGCTTTTTTTGCAGTACCATCTAAATCGAAAACTGTGAAATTCTTTTGCATTTTAAATTTGTACTTTTACGTGCAATTGCGGGTAGAGTTTTTTATGTGCAAGTTGTGTTGATGATTATTACCCCATTTATGTGTGCATGTAATATATGCTAGTACATATATATTAAAACATAAACGCACGTAAACTCTAAGTTCATGATTGACATAATAAAATATTATTGTGTTGTCATAAAGTTACTGTTTCATGGCTCGAATAAAAAAAACATACAAGATATTTCCATGTGGTAAATGATAGCTTTTAGTGTTATGTATTTATGATAAAATTTGTATAACAAAAATAATACATTTTGTCCGAGGTCAATTATTAATATTTTATCTAGTAAAGCTATAGTAACTGAAAATTTAAGTAGTAACAGTCGCACCTCCAGCGAACAACGCGCAGTGCGGCCTATTACTACTGAAATTACTGAATTTTCCTACGAATAATCCGCTACTTTAAAGGCGGATTTTTTAAAACTTTTCCAGATGATAATACAATCGAATTTTTCATTAGGTGTTAGTTCTCATCATACTCTAACCGAATTTGTTGGCTTCGGAGGTTCCATCTCGAGGGCGGAAAACACCTATCGGGGAATGTATCCATGGACGGCCCGGCTCCATGAGTGGCCCACCCTTCTGATTTTTATCAAACTAAAAACGAAATATCAAATTTTTGGTTAAAACAAAGTCAATACATACATTTTCGCGTTTAGTACAGCTGCTCGTAGAAATGTACTGCTGAAAAACGTTTTCAAAGTTTTGCGTTCATTTAAATTGAGTATTAAAAAACATTATTAAGAATTATTACTTTTTTAAGGTAAGTTTTATTTTTTTCTTGTAAATTAAACATTGAAATTCATCATGTCTGAAGGGTTTACAAATATTTCACTGCTACGAAAAAATTTCATGCATTTTAATTTCGGCTTCCATTTCCATGAGTGGACCACTTTTTGTATCCATAAATGGTCCACTTGTTTTTATCAGTGATGGTGCGGAAGCATAATTTCTGAGTGTAATTTAAAATTTTGTTTTTTAATATAAATAAGTCATTAAAGTAGCGTTTAAGTGTTGAATTAAACCGGAGTACATATTAGAATGATTGATTCGATGGTTTTTTCACAAAGTTTCTTTTTTATGTTGACCTTACCTTTATTCACATTTTCTCCATGTATTGCACATAGTAAAAGTGTTCAAAATAAATAAATTATTATATGAAAATTAGAATTTTGTTGTATTTTTGCTGTTTCTAGCCATTCTAAGGGGATTTGAATGAGTGGTCCACTATGGATACAATTTTTTTAACCAAAAAACGTCCGTTCGTAAAAAAGGTTTAATCAATTTTATTTAACTACAGAAAGTAATCCAAATTCATTTAATTTATACCTAGGGACTATATCTACCTATCGGTGTATAGAATACTTAAAAATTTCTTTATTTAATTAACTTTTTACACTAAATTAAAAACGTGGTCCACTCATGGATACATTCCCCTACTCGTGGGCATCCTCCTTTGAGGTTATAAAAATACTCAACATATAACCGGAATAATTAATATTTTCTTCTTGTTTGATTTTTTCCTAAGTGAAATATCTCTTCAAATTTGAAATTCAAATTTATCATAAATTAACGCAAAATTTTAAGTCAAATTTACTAAATTTAGAAATTAGAGATACCATAGATCAAATTGTGTTTTTAAGTGCACATAAATTACATCTCTGGAGACATATTATTAAAAAATTACCAAACAACATTTATGAAGAATATTTTGCTCATGAAGAATCATTCTTCATTACAAGATATATCCGGAAACTCGAATTTTGACATATTCAACCTCATATTTCTTGAAAATATGACTGACAATTGATAGTGCAGGACAGTTATCATTATCGTTTGCGGTATTAAAATATATTTCGAAAATGACACTTACATCACGCCCTTAAAATGGGATGAAATCTAACTGTAACCAATTCCGAGAGTAATATCGTAGAACTGCGGTGTACGTGCTTTTGTAAAAACGTCAAAATTGATGCTCTATTACTTTCGGGGAAAATGTACGCGCTTAGAATGCGTCATGATAACGAACGATCCTGGAGTTTGCTCTCCATGGGTTAAATATTGTCCGATCGTCGATGGTGGGATCGGCGTCTGGGAATGAATAACCGTATTTGTTCGGAACTCAGGAGTCGCAATATCGAGTGCGTTTCGGGAGCGAGGGCCCTCAATTTTCCCCGGGACAGCGCACGGACAGTTGAGAAGAAAGGGGTTTTCCGAAAGCAATTACATTATCGCCATCGGTGGACGGGAAAGAATGGTCCAGTGGCCGGTTCGTTAAACGTAAATATTGGAGGACAGGACGCGACGGCCACGTCCCGCTGACCATTAGGGGGTGTATTAGAGCGTGCGTTCGCGCGTCCCCGGCGTGTCGTCCATAACTGCATTAGGCGATAAATGAAAGAAGGCCATAATCTCGGTGGCACTATAGCTGTCTTACGTATGTATGAGCGGGAACCGGCGAATTCTCGGTGGGACGTCTGGCTCGCCGGTTTGCCCGGCCTGTCCAGGAAGTTGATATAGCGTCCCAGGAGGCGCTCGCTCGACATTGAATTATGCGAGGATACCGCCGCAACGCGGCCACCGGTAAAAGGCGAAAGGCCGAACTTGTTATCCGAGGTTATGATGCGGTTCCCAAGCATTAACTTATTTTCAATAATCTACTACTTTCGGATCTAGCCGTCTTTGATTTTCACCTTAAAGGACTTCATTTCCCGCATCCGGATTGGATTTGACCCCAAAAAGTCAGCTAGTAGATTGTTAATATATTTTAAATATTTTTGTTTTTCTTCGGTCACATTTTAGTGGTTAGTACGTGTGTATTTGATTAAAGTGTGTTACACCCGAAGGAATTTTATAATTCTTAAAATGAACACTTTAGTAGATCAGCTCCTTGACAACGCAATGTATCATCGATGTAAAAAGAACTTGAAAAGAATCCCAACTATGTGAATTCCCAAAGGCCACCGATGACGCGTAATCTTCAAAAAGTAATTAGACACGCAATAACACTAAAAAGTTGCGATACTCTTAAAATCGACGGATGACAAAACAACAACAACAGATAAACAGTAAGTTGACCCAGGTATTAAGTAAAAACTCACAATATAATTAAACAAAACGCATATGACGTTTGAAATTCTTGGAAGTCCGCACTCTTTCCAGGTTATCTACCTCCGATGTGTTGATCGTTACTAGCTTGTTTTTCGGCACTCGCAGGTTTAATTCAACTGGCCCTGCAGCTTTTTTGTCGCTAATCGAAGCTCGCGAATATTTGACGTAAGTCGTTTTGAAACGCGGATCTTCTCTGTAAACTTTAGTTATTAATTTTTGAGAAATAGCGGGATGTACGGATCTTAATATACACGACGTTTCCTTCACGATTACTACCGATTTCAGTCTATCCGGATCGGTAAGTATATTAATTAGATCAGATCGTAGTTATTTGCAACTATTATGGTGTTCCATGTAACTATATTTTTGCTACTTCAATCTGAGCAAATTTTTTTCACAATGGAACTTAAAATAAACCATAAAAAAGAATCATCTCCATACGTTGTGGGTTAATTTCATGTTCCCGTGGTATCGTTATGATGCACATGCTTTTTGGACAATGAAAATTGTTAAGAAACATGCTTCAGTTGCAGTCCTAAAAAATTGGTTTGATTTTTGTATATAATAAACGAAAAATTTTAAATTGTCGAAAATAATGCAGTTCTCGGAATTAACACGGAAATAAATTTAAATAAGTATTTTTATTTAGCTGCTTACAGCTTTAAATTAGAATTACTTTATTTAATTACGTTTTCCTGATAGCCTATTGGAATTTGTTCAAGAATCCAAAATTTAAATGATTATCATTTCCAAATTTACGAATACTTCCTTTGTAGGTATGCTCTTCTGTGACTATACAGTCCGTGCCACAACATAAATAATAGAAATTAAAAATGGTTGAGTTTAATAAAAATTTAAAAATTTGAGGAAGAGGAAAAACAAGCAAAGGTCAATAATTTGGAGTTTTTTTTTTGTAATATAAATAATATCTGATACGAGTCCTCTTCAAGGCTATGTCAGAAAATAGTGGTGATTGCGTCGTGTTTATACTAAATTAGGGAATATGAAGTTTTGTATGTGTTGGTGGTGTGGAACTAAGAATAAAGGAACCGCGGACAAACTGGGTATGAATTAAGGAGATAAAATGGAATTCATTATGGATAAGGATGGTACACTTCTGGTAGCTGTGATGTTTCGAAACGGATGTTGTCGGTATTGTTCCCTTTTTTATAAAATCATGTTCAATAAGCCGTTATATAAAAAACAGATGAAAAATTATTCTATTATGTTCATTTTCATGATTATATCAGCTTTTTGGTGGTATCGATCCGACATGTTGAATTTCATATACGTAAAAATTGGATGTATACAATTAGACTATCAGATATAAAGGTTAATCGGAATGAATTATTGAGTGAGATGAAAAGATTTGAAAACATATTTTGCATTTTTTTCCGTATTTTTCAAACCGGGCTGGTCGTATTAAAACGATGGTGCTTTGAAAAGCAAAACTGTGGCCACACAGCATATTGCAAAATTGTAGAATACCGTTTGACAAAAACGTTGAAAATGAAGCATTTGAAAATCCAGTGAAAATAATGGTTATACTTGGCCGGAAATTTATTTGAGCAGGCCAAAAAAAATCTTAACAGTGTTTTAGGTTTAGATAATAGAATTTTTCAAAATTACCCCTTCTTACCGAAAAGATCTATTATAAAAGAATTATTGTAGTTTATTAGGCCCCAAGCCCAAAGAGTAAGTATGGTGTATGAATGTAAGTGTGTTTTGGCCTTTTTTTTAACTTGTGGTGGTAATAAAGGAGAAGTATTCTTACGTTGACGTTTTACGTTTACTTGCACTCTAAAATTATTGGACTCAATTGCGGAGTCCAAGAGAGAGTAATCGTCAATTTCCACTCCTACATGTTTCAATTTTACTCTCTTGGAGTTACTTTTGCTCCTTTGGGGTATTTCATTACTGCATCGAAAACTGGTTACTACGTCGCCGGCCGACAAACATGTTTTATTTCAACTCGCTATAACTTATTCAATTCTGAGGATTGTCAAATAAATAAAACAAGAAATTGTACGTTAGCATTTTTTGTATCTAATGAAGAAAAAACAAATTATATATCTCAATAAACAATGAAGTTATTCAGGGCCTCGAAGCACATGACGCGTTGGTCATTGGCTGTCACCAACTTTAAACATTCATTACTTTTTGACTATTAGACCAATAAAGGTAAAACTTTCCAGAAAATTTGTTCATAACTTTATAAACAACTTTCTTTTTGCAGTTGCGCAAATCAAAATTAATAACTTTATTGTTTATTTATTCATTTCAAAACCTTCAAAATTGACTAGGTTTTAGCGAGTTGAATTAAAAAAGCCGAACGCGTAGTAACTAATCCTGTCTATACGGCATTCAGTTGCCATTAAACTTCAGCTTGACTCCAAAGAACTCAAATGTAGTCGAACCCGGCCTACCCCATTTTCTACTCTTTTGGACTGAAATTTCAGTCCAATAATTTTAGAGTGTGCTTATTGTGCTTAGAGCCTTAGAGACGACGCTGAGTTTCAGTAGATTTCAGGGGGTTTTTTAACATTTTTAATATGCACAAGTAATTGTAATATCTGGTGTCTTAATTTTAAATGAATATACTCAAATATTAAAGATTTAATATAAATATATCGCACTCGAGTGTTCAGTGATTGGTTGATCGAACGTTTTATCAAACTTAAATCGTCAGAAAGTAAAATTCGGACTTTAATGAAAGAACGGTCGGTCAACCAAGCAACGAATAGTTGCGTAAAGGATACGCGACCAAATTTGAACAGAAACGCGATTGGCTGTTGTCCCTTCTTCATTGAACAATGCTATATGAAATTATGTCCAATGAGGTGCAACTTCCATATTCAGTTTTAAGTTCATGAAAATGTTTTAAGGAACAAACTTCCTAAATTACATGGCAAATTCTTAATATTTAGTAACATTCATGAAATATGCTTCATAAATTTCTCTTAAATTTCATGAAATTTTTTACAGTGTAGTCAAGACATTCCTGTGTGACATATAAGTCCCTAGATGAATAAATCAACGTCTTATTATCTGATAGAAATAGGCTAATTGCATCAAAAATTAAAAATCCAGAGAAATCATTTGTAATAATTTAGATCCTCCTGAATTTCAAACATTTTTTTTCAAATTTTTTTGATAGTTGGTTTCTGATTGGCCAGAATATTACATTTTGATTTAAATTTCGTTCTTGTTTTTCTTAGTGGCCAATCGGGAAGGAACAAATCGCAACTGAGGTTTTAACGGAATTTTTAATTTTTCTCAGTGACTAATCATAAACGAACAATCGTAACCTTCACATACACTTTATGAAATTTAATACACGCGTATGTCAATTTATAATAACCACGTACATTAAATTTATTATGTATATGCAAATGACTTCATACAATGACATGTTGATGTCAATATTTTTAACAGTGTACCACATTTGCATCAAGATCTGTTTCAATCAGACCGAAATTACTAAATTATAATATAAATTTGAAAAATGTTTATCAAGAACGTCATGTAAAGTGATAAATTTATTCGTGCACGATTTATAAGACTTTGAAGAGTTTCGGAAAAGCACAAAAGACGAAAACATGTGTACGGAATACGGGGAGGAACTTGTCAATACGAGGTGTAAGAAATAGACCCCCGAAGGAAGTTAAACACCGACCGCGAGACTCGTAGAAAGTTGATGCCTCGCGAAATTGAATTTTTCGCGCATACGCGACAGAATTTTACCGAAACGCATCGGAATGGTATTTGATTTTATTATTTGACGCACGGTCTGCCGAAAATTCATATAACATTCGGTGGATTGGGTGTCAAAGCTGAAAAATAGAAGAGAACATAACCTAACGTACGTCGAGCCAGGGTTGCGCGCCGGGAACTTCGAAAAAGTTTAGATTGAATTCTCGATCCGAATGTGCGCCCGCGTATACGCGGACAGTCCGTCGGGAAAAAATCGGAAATAAACTGGCGTTTCGGAAATTGATTTTTGCTTCTCTTTTTTTGCGGACGGTGCCGGTGGACACTTGACTTCCGCGCGCGAACTCTGTTCGAATTTATATGCGTTCCGTTTATTCCCACGCCCAAGTTTTCCACTCTGTCGTTCAAGGCGAACAAAGCTTCAAAATTAAAATATAAATTTAACTCGTCGAAATGAGCCAGCTTCTGCATCTGAGTCCCGACGTCGGTCCTTTTGCGATAATTTCGACATTGACTCGCACGTTAACTCGTTTATGTTGCCTTTGAATTTGTTCACATACAAATTTGATGTGTTTTCATAAAAGCTTTTAGTACTCCGTGGTTCAATCATTTCTAAAGGTTAAAAAGCTCATAGTTTCATTATTTCATTTCGCTTTGACGTGAATATGACACTTTGCCATTTATAACGAAAGCTATTTAGAAATTGTAATATGTTCTTGACTTATTAATTGTTATTTCGAGTAGTTTGCCGCAAATATATCGTAGAATTATTTTGTTTATTAATTTATTTTCGTCCTAGCGGGCGTAAAATCCGATTTTACGCCGAGATTTGCGGGCCTAAAATGACATTTTACTCCCTCGAAAATTACATGCTAAGATAGGAATTCCTAGCGATGACGCTATACCCTTAAGCCGGTTACGCCGTCCCTCGGGCAAGGCGACCGCCTGCGGGCGTAAAATGTCATTTTTCGTAATAAATTGTTGAGTTCTTTCTATTCATATCGTTTATTATTACTCGATATTTTAATGCTACGGCGAAATAGTACTTTCCGTAAAATGACATTTTACGCCCTTAATACGGAAAGTACTATTTCGCTGTAGCATTAAAATATCGAGTAATAATAAGCGATATGAATAGAAAGAACTCAACAATTTATTACGAAATATAATTCTTGCTGATTTTATGACGCTGAAGCTGGCAGCAGATTCGCAGCAGCGGATTCGAAAAGACTATGGGTTTCAGCCATTAAAATTGCCAAAAACAGATTATTTTATATTTGTTTATATATTTGTATAAAATTTGTCTAAAAATATTTAAATGCAAATAATTTTTAATAAGAAATTATCCATTTCCACAGTTTTCTTGAATCCGCTGCTGCGAATCTGCTGCTAGCTTCAGCGTCATGCTGGTTTTGATCAAAATTAGTCTCGACATAAAATCGAGACAAGATCAAGACTAGAAACTAAACGACAATTCGAGATGAGACGGTATTTTATGCGAGATTCTGGTATTTTATTTACAAGTTTAAAATGCATAAAAAACGTAATATATTCACAAGGATCTCGTTCAATTCAAGATTCTCTATTCGATACGGAGACGTTGGTCTCAAGAATATCCTGATTACACAGCGAACTTCTTATTTCCAGACCAAAGTAAGAGTAAACTTAATTTTGTTGTTAGGACAGCAAGGTTGCTTTGTTTATTTGTTTTTGTATTAAAAAGTAATAAAAATGTAATCATTTATATAAGCCGTAAATTTGTCGTGAAAGAGCTATTTTTCCTATTTAAAATGAAAAAAAAAAATTATTTTTCGTCAATTTTTGACCGAGATACGGAAGGATGAAAATAAAAAATAGGAGGCCTCTGTATTGCATGCAATCGTATTATACTTAGGGGACTTATTTTTTAATAACCAATTTTAGTGTATTTCTTTGCATATTCTACAGTTGCCACTTTATTCAATATGTTATCATGTTTGTAATGAAATTTTGCATTTTTGTGATTTTTTCAAAGGACTGATTACAAACAAAAAAATCATTAAATAAACTATAACTTGGTTAATTATTGGTATTTTTGGTTTATACATGGTCTAAATGACTACATTTTCATTATTTTTATATTACAAAGTTAAAAAATGGTGGCCCACTTCAAATGGAATGCCCATATCTTGTTTATTAAAGTGAATTTTTTATGTTATTTCTTGTTTTCTGTTTTGTATTATGTGAAAATTAGGATCAACGTGATCGCTATTATTTCATTATTTTCCTGAGAACTTGTTACGAAACTTCCTTCAGAATTCTGAACTATTATATACAACAAAATTACGCAATCATGTTTTTGATCGACTTTTGTTCGAGCTACCTTAATAGGTGCGAATGACTCCAGAACCTCACTGCATTAACGTTAAACTGACGTAAAATCGATGTAAGAGATGATTAAATAGACGCTATGGAGCAAGCCTCATGCTATAAATTGATATTAAATTCATAATATTTTAGAAATATTGAAACGTCAACTGATATTACGTAATTTATAGCTATTTTCAACAACGCATTTATGGATATTTTTTCTTGTTACTTTTCCTCAAAACGCATATCAAATTAAATTACATAGATTATTTTTCTTACCGCGATTTTGACCAATCGTCGTGCAGTTTTCGAGACTTGCAACTGTATTACATATCGAGTGTTTCTTTGATTATTATCGTTTGATAGAAATTTTAAAACATGATAGATAAAAACGGAGATGGATTAATAATGTGTATTTGGTTCAAGATCGGAAATATCGCATGTCGAATACGTAAAAATCGTGATGAGGAAAATAATCTTTCGAATACCCCTCGACCTACAACATTGAGTTTATATTTATCTCAAGTTTCATTGCTTATCAACGATCGGGATAAGATTTTTGACAATATCCCTGGTACTGCTGGTTCGAAATATTTTCAAAATGCTTAACCCTCTCGTTGCTACGCAAAGAAACAATCGTTAGTTTAGTTTTAGCATTGCATGTACTACATATTCTCTTCGTTTTTTATTTTATGTGTAATTTATTTTATAAAACTATATATATTACTAATTAAAATGGTTTTAAACCGGGCTTCTGACCTACCATAATTTTATATATTATATTACTGTTTACGACCGAGAAAGAAGCATTATTTACACTAAAGTTATTTCAACGATGCATTTTTTTAAACAATATTCTATATTTTAGTGAAGACTATTCTTATTTCATTGAAGTGTGAGTTAATTAATTGTCTATTTTACTCATTTTGAGTTTGAGTTTGAGTTTACTAACCTAATCCTAACCGTCATGGTACAATTTATATTAGTTTAATGCAGATATGTTTCTTTTCAACATTGAAGGCATTTTAAGGAAATTTTGAAAATTCCAGTCAAAAATTCGAACCTAGTTTCGATCATAACATACCTAACCTCAAAAGTGACAAGAACTGGGAGTATTTGCTGGAGATTTCGTGCGTTGAAAAAACACAATGCAACAGTTTCTGCTAGATTTAAATTATACTATATATAATCTTTTACTGGTATGTCACACATCTCATTTTTCGTATATTAAAACGTCATTTAGTGTGTATCGATCAAAAGGAAGCTGTTTTATGTTCTGTACTTCCTAAACAAGGAGTTTAAATCACAAGCCAATCCATTTATTTTTTGTAAAAAAATGTAGCCAAAATACCCTGCAAATATTGGTCCAGATAAAACTTCCTTCGGGAAGATTCGGCTGTCTAAACAAAATGTTCAACATACTTTTTATGCAAGCCCGTAAATTAATGATGTACACAATAGTAGTCCGCATGGCCCCTTTATGCCAATGTATGTCGAGGGGCATAAAATTGTCATGGGACACACCACTAGGTTTAGAGGTTAGGTTTTCTGCCATAACCGCAATGTCTGGAAATCTTCACCAGCAGGTAGATTAATGTCATGTTTATCTCTTTTATATGGATAGAATATATCGCTATGATATGGTCGAGTGACAATTTGTTTGTGAATTTCAGATTTAGTAACTCAAAATACGTCAATAATATGGCATATTTTTTTGAGGTTGTTGAGTCTTACGCAACACTCTTACGGTGCTTGCATAACAATGATCAAGATATTTTTAAAATAATGTATAATACCATTTTATGAGCACCGAAAGAATATTGTATCTAAACTAAAATGCGATGGACATAAGCTCCTGCTTTGCTTTAATTAATCAGTTTCATGGTAATCTGCCTATTCAATTCTTTATTTAATTATTTAGCCGAAACAGTTGTAGATATGCACCATTATGTAACTACTAAGAATTAGTATATTTAATATAACAAAATGTTGAAGCGTAGCCACAAGATCCATTGAAAAGAAAATAATAAAGAGCTTCAATAGAACAACTTTTTTTTATAAAAAAGTATGTTTGAGTGCATGATGATATTTATGATGCGCAATTTAAGAAGGATTTTGTAATTAATCAAGGGTTAAACCCTTTTGACCAAGAAGCTGAAAAAGTATTAGCGTTTTTGAGCGAATATTTGAGAAAGGTGTATCTTATGACACATTAAATACGGCCCGATCAGCGATTTCCATAATTTCATCAAGAAATATGACAAACGCTGACATGACTCGTTTTTCCAGAGGAGTTTAAAGGTTACGCGTCCAAAATACTAAAAAACATGGGACATTACACCTGTCCCTGATAAACTTGCTGATTGGTTCCCACTTCAACCCCTAAATTTACAAAAATTATCTGAGAAATTAATTATGTTGCTTGCTTTAGGCACATGCCATCGAATGCAAACTTTTTCCCTTATGGATATAAACCTCATTACATTCTCAGATATAGGGGTTGAGATATAAGTCGAACCCATTTTAAAAATGTCTAGAGTAGGTGCATACCAGTCTTGCCTCGTTCTACCGTTCTTTTTTTTAAGATAAACCTGAGCTCTATTTAGCAAGGACTTTACAACATTATCTAAATGTAACATCAAATTTAAGACAGAATACGACAAAATTATTTTTGACTGCTAGGAAACCTTTCACAGCTGTAGGGTTTCAAACCTTAAGTCGACGGACTAAATCGGTTTTGTTACGTAGATTAACATTTTCAATTCAATTCAAACAAATAATTTTTATGTTTATTAATCACAACCCATAATAATGATGTCATGCAATTCATCATACCGAACAGAATCATTCAAAAAGAGGAATATCAAATATTTTGATTAATTTATTTCCACTAAAATTGAAGTCTGAATAAATTCCTTCAAAACGGGATGAAACCAATTTCCATGGATGAAAAAACGGCAAGCTTGGCAGCGGTAATATCATTACCTAACGGTTAATTCGTAAAACTATTTTCCCAATTGAGTCTTTTAAAATCGAATATGTTTTTATTAATTTCAGTTATTTGGCCAACAATATTCCCCAGGATTTTTTTGTGTAGAAAGCAATTTAAAATCGAATAGAAGGTCGTTAATAGCCGCGCAATGTCCTTCCCTTTCGTGAATGATCGTGTACGAATTCCCCCATATGCCCGCAAGCTTTCACTGGGTCGTATAAATTGGATTTTTGAGCGGAGGGAAAAAAGCGCGGGTTGGAACAAATACTGAGGGAGCCACACCTGCGCTCATTCGGGTGGTTTTCGTAGGTGTGGGAGAAAATATTTGGATGCATTTTTAGGGCAGAGATCTAAATATTTCATCGAGCTAGGAGATGATCGTTCGACGTGTAGAGCCTACTGTGGCCTGTTGGCTAATTCAATTATAGCCGTGCACATGTGCCCGTACAGGCGTAACGCAACGCCGAGTGTAGTACATAACGCAAACGTGCCGCTGCGGTGGCATACTTGTGCAATCTGCATTTGACGCCCGCTGATTCATCCCGGCATGTTAACAGCGCCGGATTTCGCGCGGTTAATCCCAAGTCTAAAATCAACTTGCCGAGTACATGCGCTAATTTGTAATTTCGCGTTACATCATGTAACGCATGGGTTCATGAATATAAAAGTGACGTGGGATAATTTTCGACGGTGCTGAACACCCAAGTGGCTGGCGTGTCATGAAAAAGAAATGCCGGACAAAATGGCCAACGTCGGCCCTCACGGTCCCGACTATCCGAGTTGTCCTCGGCGAAGTTGTTTACGTGCCGGAAATGTCCCTGGTTTATTGTTACCGTTATTAGCTGGTACTAGTTAGTTGGTCGCTTGCGCTTTGCCATCTGGCGAATCCTTAATCAGTTTAATGAAAATTTGAGGGAAATGGTACTTTTAGCCGTGATTCGCGGATGGTTATGAATCTTCGATTATGTGTCGTGAATTATATTTTGGATAGAATTGAGATACTTACTGTTACTAACAAATGGTGTCATTCCGAGTAAACTCGTTCGTAGTACATAATGTTGAGAGTTCACTGGATCCCGAAATGAATATATACTCGGGACATTTGATTCATTTATTTTTGCTATACCAAATTTTGCTTAATCGAATATCTGCAGTATTAATGACAAAATACATCACATAAAGATTGGATAGTTGGATAGCACAGTTCAACAAAATTTATAACCAGAAACCGAATTGTACTTTTCCGAACGTTCTCGTTGCGCTTAATCTAAATATGGCCGCAGAATTCTTCAATCACATTAAGATTTTGAGATATCCTAACCTAAAAAAGCAAAAATACTGTTTTTTTACCATTTTTAGTAAGTTTTTGTGGCAGAACAAAATTTTTGTTCTCAATATAGCAAAACGCATATGTAAGTGATATTCATCATCTTTAAAGTGCTTTTTTAGTAATTCCGATAGGATTTTTTTTTCATCGAGTTATTGAAGTTTTGTCAAGGTATAATATGAAAATCGTACATCATTTAGTAAGTTCATTTTCAGTAAGTTTTTGTGGCGGAAGATAATTTTCGTTCGCGATTTGACAAAAACCAAATTAAAGTGCATTCATCAGAAACTTGAGTTTATTTTTTGAAAGGTGTTTCTCAAGTTCGATATGCTGAATCCAACTATGGTGCAAAATTGCTCTATTAATTCAAGATTTTGAGATATCCTAACCTAACGGTGCAAGAAACGAAATTCATAATCGTGCCTGGACAAAAATGTGGATGTGTATTATTTCGACATTCGTCAGAATACATGAGCCTAAAAGATATTATATAACCGCAGAATTTCAGAGGCAACGGTCCAGCTTTTAGATCGAAACGCATTTTAGCATCGTAATTATCTTTTTCAGAAGAGTAAATAACATTCAAAGTATTTAGTTAAAGCAACCAAATGATAGTTCTAGTATCTGTAAGCGTGATATAAGAAGATGTAATGCATGCAGACATATAAATATGACTGTCAACTGTCTTTTTTAGCATTCTTTCAGAGCATATATCGACGGCTGGTACCAAGAACCACACATTTACAAAATTTGCAGTGAAAAAAGAATCCATGTATAAAAATAGTGGCGCAATTTTCACAGTGAGCTTCATTGTTTCCAATTGAGATAGTAAGATTTTTTTAAATAATAGACCGAAGCATTAAATATATAATTTTATATGCATACATGAAAAGAAAGTTCTAGCTTATGGAGTATAGATCTGTGGCATATTGGAGTTGAGGTAATACAGCGGAACTTTATAATTTTCAGCATAATTTGTTGTTATTTGGACATTGATTATCGGGAAACTAAACGGTTATACAAAGTTATAATAGAAAATATAAATATTTCTTAAATCACCGCGATTCACGCCACAATTCAACAGATACAAAAAATAGAAGGAAATACTAGAAAAATATCATTGTTTTATACTTACATATATGCAAGTATGGGATTTTAGCTGTTTTTCCTCAGAAACAATAATAAGCAATGGACTGCATGCTAGTACACATTTATAATATGCACACAATAGCCTTTAAAAGAATGTAATAAAAATTGTGTATTATGGCGATAATCATGCGTCAAATGCTCCACTACAAATATTAAGTGAAAACAGACCTGTTTGGTCAGACAGGCGCTAACTATTCCTGAGTTTAGATGTTGTTGCCCCAGACATGCAATTTTCGAAACTAATTCACGTCGTTACTCTCTGATCAAACATATCACCTTATACAAAATTAAACTTTACACAATATGAAACATTTCCGATTTCTCGCAGCCTTTAATATTAAAGGGTAACATGACAAAATATCGTTATTAAATGTGCAAATATGAGTAAATGTAAACAGCAACTTCTAGAATCATTGGGATAATTCATGAATCAAACCTATCTGGCGACATTTAAAACATTTTAAAGCCAGTTAAAAGTCTATGTTGTCTTATGTTCAATATTTAAAAAATATGATATATCTTCTCCAGGTTTGTATTCGAACAAACTAAACACAGTTTATTATATATGCAAAACTGTTTACGCATTGTGAAACATGCTCCACCATGTAGTTTTTATCATCTTTGGCTCTATTGATTTGAATATCCTTACATAAAATATTTCCCCCTAAATATTAATAAATTTTTCAGTGCCCGGAAAATTAGAATATTATGCAAACTCGATAATAAGTGATTCCCACACGAGATATTAATGTAATGATGGTTCAAAGCTAGTACTAAATAAATTTCAATAAGAAAGAAGCTGAACTTTTATTGGAAAAATTATCTGAATAATTTTTAAAGTCAAGCATGCAGATTTCGATATTTATAGGAAAGTTGAGAAACGTTTTTGGAGAATTTAGTAAAAAAGCTAACAATAGTCATAGATTGTGGAATTCATCAAAATAAACGAATTTTTCTGCAGGCAAATTTTTCGTCGTTAAAACTTATAAGAATGGGACCTTTTTGGATTTGTACATTATAAGGAATGACAATTACACATTAATATGCAAAATATTACACTTTCGTATTTTTAACTCACGTTATGTAATGGAAAGTATCAGTTCGTTTAATCCCATTAATACTAATTAATAACAAATATATCTTTATTTCATTTTTGGTTCTAGATTAAAAAATTGTCAAATAACACTGATGAAATATTAAAACCAGGACAGTTTACGAGAAGTTATCGACGTTCGAAGTTGAACGACTTCGACATTTTAAAAATTTGTGCTTCTGAAAGGCAACACGTTGGGCAAGAGCCAAAATCTGCAGGGTCTGTCGATAGGATAATCGACCATGTAAATTTTTGTCGTTGAATATGCTTTATTCAAGGTGTTGACTTGACATGCAGTTAAGCCGTGACCAGGATTTTATATAAGTTTCCAATAGTTTCATAATTTCATATTTGTAAGATAGATCAGCAGACTCACTACGAAGAGGGGGTTTAAGAATGCTCAATGAGGCCTAAAATTGGACCAAAGTTTTAGGTGGAATTTCGTCGATAATTGAGTTTCACTTTCACTTTGAATTTCAGAGTAACTAACTTTTAGTTTCAATATCTTATTTACAGTCAGTACTGTTGCATTCAAACAATTTACTTGAATTACTTACATCGGTTAATGCAGTTTGTTTAAAATAGATATTCTTTATGTTTATTAACAACGTTAGAGACTATAAAATGTCATCCGTAAATATTACAATGAAATATAGTTCGTAGAAATCAGATCTCGGAAAGAAAAATATACAGTAACCATAAGTCTCCTTAAAGGATATTTTTATTTCAAATTACTCATTGTTTATCGATGATACTAAGATAAAGTACCTCGGAATAATTAGTAGAGTATCTGCAGACATTTTGATATCCAAAGTTATTTCAGTAACCTCTTAAATCTAAAGAATCTTATCACGAAATTCCAGGAAAGCCATCTGGATGCTGAGTCAATATTTAAATTTTAAGCTTAAGTTGAAGAACTAAAGATACGAATATTACAAACTTTTCTAAAGAAATTACGCGAGGCGTTCTGTAATTAATTCGAAATAATTTCCCCGTGATATGCGAGCATTATTTAATACCATTTGTTAATATAACAATAAAAGAGTGTTAATCGTTTACATTATGTTCAAATTCCACTTTATGCATACTCGTAAATATTTTAAATAAATACAAGTTTCACAACTTTCAACTAGTCATATTTACTTCTTATGCAAAATATGCCTGTAAACTAGGAGCGTAAAAATCTATTCAGCACATTGTGTAAAAAATTCAATACCTCGCATAATTATATTACGAAGTCAGGCGATTCTTTAAGCACGCGAAATCAAGCATACGCCACTAATCATTTATGAGTTCACTAGTTTTAAAGGGTGACATTACCATTAATGGTTCACGTAACGTTAAACGACCCTACTTCCTAAACCTAAACGCAATTCATAGTTTAATACAGAGGTTTGATAGTAGACGAGTTAAAATAAGCACAGCTTCACAACTATGATTTAGGTGTTTGATACCAACTTGAAATTCTGTAAAGACATCTATCCGACTAAACGGGAAAACGAGTGTCTGCTAACAACTCCTCATTTCCACTCTTCCTTCCACTTTCCTGAACTTGCACGCGAAACCCGATAGTTCCGCCAATTACGCGTGATACGCGTAAAAATAATTCCCTTTGCTAAACGTACTTTCATAATATTTTTGCTTCCAGCAAAAAATAATGGCGTGGAAAAGAAACGTGCAGTAAAACTGACATGGAATTAATTGTGGAAGGTAAATCTTTCTTGGCGACTTTACTCGAATTTCTGGTGAATAAGAAAGATACATTTTTAATATAACTTTAGTCGACAGAACGATATATTTATGCGATGTTAAGTAATAAAAGATCGGAATAAAATAAGTTCTATGTCCATGAGTATTGTAAAAAAAAATTAATGCTTAGTTCTAATACTTTGCGGCCAATTTACTAAATCCAAGGGATTCTTAAATAAACTTAATAAATACTTTGTTTATATATAACTTCTAAAGTACGTCAGTTACTCGTTTTTAACGGTTAAAATTATCAGACTATTAGAATGTTTTGTGGTTAATATATGTTTTGTTCTTGTAGTATCGGTTTACTATCATCTCGGTATGTTTTGTTTAAGCTCCTTAATTCAAGTCTGTAAGGATATTTTAATCTCACCCTCATATGATTTTTTAATTACAATTTTTGTATTGTATTCAGTAGATACTGTTGATTTGGTTTGAAATTAGTAACGTGTCTTTTTTCATTATATCTCGTTCAATGTGGTATTTAATTGCGGAATTAATTATTATTCATTACATATTCTAATATCCCTGGTAGACATTTGTCCATTTCTTTTCTTACACTTTTCATTCCTCTGTACCTTTAACATGGTAAATAAGAATGTTATACAAGAATTGTACAAAAAATGTTTTCATTTCTACCAGGGATAGTGTCATAAACAATCTTTGATTGATTTGAAGAGGTCTTTTATTGACTTGGAATTTTATTTATTGTCTTATTGGCCTATACCAAGGTTGAGAATAATATTAAGTATTTAACTAAACGGTTAATTATCTGATATAAGTATATGTCCTTAAAGTGACTAAAATGTAATTAATCTAACTAAAATTCTGGCATATGAGCTATATAAAGCTATAATTAAGATTACAAAGAAATTGGTCCCCACTTAGTAACTCATAATTTCCTTAAATTTACTAAATATTTTTCTCATTGTTTTGAGTATTTTCGTAGATATATTGTGGTAAAAATTCATTTTAATAATCATTTTTTAATCAAAGTAATTGAACTATATTCAATGAAATTTTACATATATAATTATTTTTTAAGAAGTCTGCGTACTAAATTATAAATACCTGCTCTTGATTGTGATTTGGGACGACACTAAGAAATGTTTAGTATTCGTCAGAATAAGTAAATTTTTTTAGCCAAAATAGTTTAGAGGTCCAACAAAAAGTCCTGAATCACTTTGAAAGGTAATTTAAAATATATACATATAGAAGAAATCGGCATTTTAAAAGATAATTAAACCAACGGATGTTTAAGTGTAAACAAATGTTTTCTAAAACTGTGGCGCCACATTCGTTTTTCGATATCGTCTTTTTTTAATGTAGTTTATACGAAAACGAATTTTTTCGAAAGCTGAGTACTGGACAAAACACTAAACAATGTCTGAACTTTTACGACAATGATCATAACAGTATTTCGGGATTGTAGAACACTTATGGAATAAGTGAAAAATATTCTATTATTGTCAAAAATGTAAGTAGTTACCGAAAAAAAACAACTTATGTGAATAGTAAGATGTGTCGGTGAAATTACTAACTGGCTGGTCTTACTATTTAATTATCGAAACATGTGCCGACTCTTACTACTTCAATAATGACTGATAAATTAATGACTAATATATTAATCAAAACTGATATTGGTTCAAAACTGATACATAAAATAGTCCTCATTTATTCTACTTTTTCACTGTAGGAACAATTATGCAGGGATTGGAAAAACATTTTCAGTTTAGGGATAATCGAGGTTTTATTATGTGACTCATGAACTTTATACTTGAGGTTTCTAAATTTTACAAATAAACCGTAAAGGCATTAAAATATATGACTGTTTATTTAAATTTAATGAATGTTCCATAATTACATATTTGTTTATAAATAATAAAGACTTCTCATCAAATAACAAATAAAACCTTAAGTAGTATTTATGTTCTTTCAATTAAATATCGACACTCATCATGGAAACACCAAATTCCGAACGATAAAGCATTGTTTTAAATAATTTTATGTAAATTAAACGTCAATTCAAATTCATTAACGAATGCAGTAATTTACTTATAATTTCGGTGTTTTCAGGGAAATTATTATTTTTAAATTTAATTATCATGTTTATTAAATTTATCATTTTTGTGCAATAGTTTCTCATTCATTACATATTAAGTAATGAAATTATTATATTGGTATAAGGCATTTGTAATGTTTAATTAGCATTTATAAAATCTTGCATTGAACTTTTATTCGAATTCCAATGCTTACTTTTACTATGTGGTTGATACATACGACCTGGTTTTTTGTCTAGAATGTGAAATAAATCATACTATACATACGGTAATTTATGCGCTATTGAAAAGTCATTCCATCCTAATGTTGAGTATTACACATTACAATCAGAAAAAATGCTGGATAACATTGCTACGTGCGTTTAGTTAAACATGTTTCTGGTTAAATCTACGAAGGTATATGGTTATAATTGTACTAATATTGTTAAACTATAACATAAAGTTATTGGATTTGTTCGGCTAAAAGATCTGATTATGTTTATCTGAAAAATAATCAATTTATCCAGGATTTATTATTATTTTATAACCTAAATTGTCAGTTCCAATAGCTTAAAGACACTTTTCTGGTAAAATATTCTTGTTATTTTAATAGTAAGTCCTTGTACGGATTGCCAGAAAAAATAGTTCAAATGGTCAGAAAAATCGGTTCCAATGGTCAGTAAAATCGGTTCAAATGACCATAAAAATCGGTTCAAATTACTAGAAAAATGTCTGGTTGAACTGTTTACCAGAAAAATGTCAACCAGAAAAATTATAAGGGCCTATTTCATAGTATTTTCTAGTTAAAAAAAACAGATTTCTAATTATTTCAACAATTTTTTTTCTTAGTGTAGCATTATGCAATAAATTTACAGCAGAAACGCAAACAGACATATTTCTAGTGAATCTATTAGAAACTGAATCGTTTTTGAACAATTCGGTACTAATTATTTTTAAACATAAAGAGTTTCCTGTCTTTCGGTAACATTTGAAGAATAATTTAACAAGTTTATGTGACAGTTCAGTAAAATCCTTTGACAACGTTCTGGTATTGTCAACTAGAATACATGTTGATTATTTTTTTCAAGATATTTTTGACTGTATATGTGCACCTTTATATTATCAGTGTCCAACTACATCCACCACTAGCATTCTTGCTTAAAAAAACATTTTTAAGAAGAAAGTATTGGGAATTAATAAAGAACTATCAGCACTTAATTCAAAGCGTGAAGACATTGAGATACTTTATCTTGGAATTACGAAAGAGCTGAAGATTCAACCGTTTTCTATGTTATATAAATTTTTATTCGCTTACTTTGTATTTTACTGTATTGAATAATCTTGAATTTAGGTCCCTTATATTTCCTGAAAATATTTAACAAATTTCTTTTATATGGGTTTAATTGCTCAATATTTGAAAATAAGTTAATTTTGCGTTAATACAATTATTAAACATACTTTTTTATGCTTTACGAAATATAAATAAATATTGCACGAAATTAGGTAGTAATAATTTATGAAATATACACGTACTTCGCAGAAATATTTAAAAATGGCTTCGTAATGATACACGATGTTTACATCGGTAAATTGTATTATGTAAATGTAGCTGTCAAATCCGGACAAATTTGTACAGTTGAGGTTCGTAAATTAGGTGAAACATGACAGATGGCTAAATTTATGTAAAATGGGGTGTTTGCGTTTATTGAATTAGTGACGTTTACTTTCTACAAATATTGTGCACAATATTGTATCGAATGATAATATTTATGTTATATTTGGGAATACTAATGAGCTGCCAACAACCGAGCGACTTTTTTCTTGTTAAAAAGTCAGTATGAAAAGAATGGGAATTATTTTTATATTTAGGATCATTATGTGGTCACAATAAATTATATGTAGCCGCTGAGTTTTTGTTGACCCTTAGTCATATGTGATGTATATAACGTCTATACGCATATTAAAAATTAGCAGCGTATCCGAAAACTGCATATCAATATTTCAAATTTAGATTCTGTGTGATATTTTCCGCAGAAAAGTTCCGAACCGAAATTGGGTGTCAGGCATTAAAGTTTGAGTGGCAAGCCATTGCATTTTCTAAAAAAGTTCAGTATTTTCCGATAACTCTTTTTAAGTTATTGCCGCGAATATCTCCGCATTTAAACCACACAAAGTCAAACAAAATGTCGTTTTTTGCGGTTTTTGGGATTAACAAAATTCGCTAAATAGTTGTATCGCTTGAAAAGACTTGAAATTGCGAAGAAACTGGTCCCTTATAATTTAAGTTTCGATAAAAATTGTGAGTATTTCAGAGAATCGTAAAAGAAAAAACGGATTTCAATGACGGTGAGTGTTTGTCGATAATTCTACTGCAGTAAGAGAGTGAGCTCTGATTTTACTAGATATTCTTACTAAAAATATAATATACATACCGTAATTTAGAAATTTGGCAGCTTAATTTTTTGACACCCTGTATAAAGGTTCCTTTAATATTAACGGCGGAATAGCGCGAAATGTATACGTAACATATTGCAAAATAATGTAATTATTGCGAAGTTGCAAAAATCTTATATTAATTAAATGTTTGTGAATTATGAATTCTGTTTAATATTTGTGCATTTTCATAATTCGACGAGAAACTGATATAATTAATATATAAAGATAAACGTCGACAATAATATGTGTATATTAATGAATTATGTATGCATCGCACGAACACGATTTTATTGTATCGAGTTATTTTTAACGCACGCAAAGTGCAGTTTCCGATTTACCATCAGTTAATATGCAGATTCGTTTATTGTAAATTGCGACATTACCCATTGTTAATATCCTTTATCGTGCATAACACCTTGAACCACTTTTAAAATATTCCGCACGTTTTTGAAATTAGTTTATATCATACACAATTTGATTATAAATAAGTATACTTAATAGTATTTCTCGGTATTAAGGGTCAATTAACTAATAATATAAAAATAAAATAATTATACAATTTGATTATATCGCTTATTATTACGTTTGTTATTAGATACTTTTGTCATCAGTGGTTCCAAATGAAGTAATTTAATATAAAATTTAATATTGTAAATTTCATTTAATTTTTTTATGTACTGATTCTTGAAATTAAAATTCAACATTTCATAAAGTGCTGGAATTCTGCAATTCATTTTAATAACCACACTATTTTTATACTTTTAATTTTGGATGTTTAAACGGTTGGCTTTGATGTTGTGGATTAAGTATGAAAGATTAATTGGAGTTTAATTTTTTGTAGAAGTGCTATTTTTATTTACGAAACCATACCTTCGTGTCTATATATAAAATAATATCAGCGAAGAGCTATAAAAGAGGTCAAGAAAATTGTATAATCTTTAGCTTAAAATTCGACAATTGTACTTGCATCAAGCAAAAGTAATGACAGGTTATAACCAAATATATTTCATCCTAAAATCTGCAGCATTTTTCTTAAATGAAGGATATAAAAAATACTAGAGTTTCTTCCCTGAAATTAATAACTGAACTCTCTCGAAAAATTATCAAATTGCTTCTTAAAATCTTGCATTTCATCTCTTATTGTACGTGTAATCTTGAGAGAACTGTTTACTGCTTTCCTATGACAGTTCTGTGGAAACATTAAACATTTCATGACATCCGGTAGTTTATACAAAAGTTTTGTTTTTAAAAATGAATGTAGTTTTTAGAGTTATTGTATCAAAAATTATTTTATCTTTATAGTATTAGCTTTATTTTTGTAGAAATTAACTTTTCCTTCAGATACAATGATTCAGGTGTGAATAATTCTGTCAAATTGTAAGTTAAAAAATGCGGTTGGTCATAAAAATTAATTTATGGTCTACTAGTCTACTAACCTCAATGTTTTTTAATAAAATAAATTAAAATTTACTGTATGTATCAAGAAAATCTAAAACAAACCCAAAGTAATCGTATATTAAAAGAACGTTTAAAAAAAAGAAACTACAGTGGTCCCCGTTCTAACGCATCACGTCCTAGCGCATATTCCCTTCTAAACGCATATTTCGTTCCCGTCTAAATGCATAGATTCCCCTTCGTTCCTCTCCCCACACCACGATTCTCAGTTGCTAGTTGCTAGTGAGACATCTACACGCATAGTGACACTCAGTGTGATAAATGCAAAGAGACTTTTGCCGTAGTGGGGGTTGAGGGAGGGTATGCGTTTAGACAGGGGTGGCCATTTTTGATGGAATGAAACATATGCGTTAGGACGGGGACAACTGTACGTATTTGTAATAAAATTAAATAATTTTGTATTTTTACTTATATGCTGCATTTTTACTTTTGTATACTATAATTTTATAACAATTCGAAAACTGTATTATAAATTACTAATTTTTAATAAAAACTACGTATGTTCATCTTCATCGCACTGCAAAAAAATACTCATACATTTTTAATATATTTCACGTTGGAAAAAAACTATGGACATTCAACTATATAAAATTACGTGATGTATATAAAATTATCACATATTATATTATCGATAAGAACCCCGCCTTTTCACATAGAAAATAAACATACCGACAGTTTTTAGATTCTTGGTTGATTTCTAAAATCATTTGTTCTAATTTATGGTTTTGATTTTAAAAGTTTTAGAAATTTGAAGATGAACAAATTTATTGCCAACTCTCCAGGTAGTAAAAACAAACTGAAATATTCAAGAGTTTATGTTTATCGTATAAAGTTACATAGCGTGTGATTAGGTTTCACAGTATGCATTCAACGACTGACAACCAAAATTTACATTACACAAAAAAATATAATTTTTAATTACTGCAGGAACTAGTTAATTTAAATACTGTTTGTCATTACATGTTTCACTATTAGAAAATTATGAAATAATATACTTTTCTGTGTATGTACAAGAAACAGACATTATAAAAGTTGTCACATACGCTAATCTCCAAAGATCCAAAAAGAAATCGTGTTGTTTGTCACGTCTTTATTTCATGAACAATAATCTCACAATATCTTAATCGTATTAATTTCATTTATAAGCAGACAAGTGAAATATTTGTTGATAGTCGTGATATCAGAGCAACGACCCCACGCCAAGCTTAATTTCGGAGGGGAAGCACCAATTGGTTGCTCACCCAGAAATGTATCTAAATACATCATTTGTTCTTTATATATAAGTATTTCGTGGAATTACTTTGGCTATTAGTTTTACTTAACGATTAAAGTGGATGTTCTCGGTCCATTGAATAAAGAAGCAATCAATCACTGTCTTCATGAGATTCGTTCACCTTATTTGAAATAATCTTGGAATGTAAGATATATAGTGGTTGCTTTAGCGCGTATAGGACTGTTTGGTTGGCGATAAAAAAGGAACATAGTATACGATTGCGATTGGAGAGAGCGAGAGAGAGAGACAGAGACAGGGAGAGAGAACAAATATTCCAGTGATGTCGATGTGGTTGGAGAACTACGTGAGGTATCTTGGGCATCGGGGGTGATACGAAAGCAATCGGCTAACTTCGAGGCGATGAAAGCGACGCCATCGAAATACATTGAAAAACGTGCGGACAATACAAGAACCGGATCTTACTTGGTTGCATTTGTGTATACCCGCGAGACAATTTCCTCTGCGGATTTCGAATATTACGACAATTCGAATAGCAGTTTGTCGTCAAAGTTCGAAATAATAATATGTATACCCACGTGTATACGGGAGGTAAAAGGATATCAGCAAAAAAGTATGGGATAAAAGATGAAAATATCCTTCTCGTAATGCCAAATCGAATGTACCACTTTTTACTGAGACGCTCTCCAGATTTGTTCAATTTAAAATTCAGATTGAAAGGAAATACAAAATTGAGGAATAAACAATCCGTAATTTAATTCACATAAAAACAGACCTTATATTAAGTTTACGTATAAATAATAGTATAAGTAACATTCAAAAAAACGTTAGGAAAAAATCAGAAAAAAACCAGGAAAATTATAATAAAGTAAAAAATGACTCCTAGGACTAAATCTACAAAAGAACATGAAGTATGGTAGTACTTAGTAAGTTAAAAAAAAAAGATTAAAACTTTAAATTTTTTTTATGGCTCTGATTCTGTTTTTTTCGAATTGTGCACCAGATGAAAGTAAGGAAACTAGGCATCATTACTTAAGAAAAATCGAACATTTGAATTTGTTTGTTACCAACTAGTCATTATTGTTAGCAGTAGTTTATTCATTATTCATCGTCATAATCAATGCAGTTATTACGCTTTTCATTAGCTTATTGTCAAATAAGTTTATGTAAAAATAATACAATGATGCTTCATGACGTCGGTATCGAGTTGTAAATAGTAAGGTAGTTCAATATGCAATATTAAACCCCCATTTATGGTTAATTTCTATCTGTCTACCTGGGTGCGGAATCAAGAAGGTGACAGGTCAAAAAACCGACAGTCAAAATACCGACAATCGAAAAGCCGCCACACAATAAAATATACACATCGACAAACGGATATAGTAATTTTTTGTGTATTTTTAGTGTCGGTTTTTTGACTGTCAGCTGTTTGACCTATCGGCTTTTTGACCTGTCGGCTTTTTAACCCACACCCCTCTACCTCCTATTCAGACCTAGTCCCTTGAGAGTCAGCGCTATTATAATTTTAATAATTAAGGAAATATAATGAAAGTCGAGTATAGAATTAATAGAGTATAGCAAACAGTACCGTCAACTTTCTACCAGGATACAGGTCCTAAAGAATTTCGGCCATATGCTAACCAGTGCTATCTAACCTAACTAGCGAAGGAAGTAAAGTATGCAGCAAGCCCTAAATCAAGAACTAATTGAGTAACTTTCTTTAAAAGAGTGTATATACCATCATTTTAAAATAAATAATCACCACGCAAGCTCAGATATTTTTCATTCAATAGTTGTTTTCGCTGGATCCAATTAAAATATTCCCACACTTCCAATTAAAACTTTATTTTTCCTTATTTATCGCGAAGTCCATCGAATGTCAGCGGTCGAGAGTGTGTCTCCGAGTCGATCGTTTTTTCAACAAAATTCTCAGCCCATCTGTCTCCCTTAACAACGGTGAATAATCGATTTTGTTCGACTGTCACTCCCACGTGACCCATTTTTAATCGCACATATCCCAAAGATTTCAAATTCGAAACTTAAGTTGTCCTTAAGCTCCTTCGTCCCATAGCAAGTGGTTCGTGATTTCCATTCGAACTCAAACCCCCGCCTTAATTCCAACCTTTGGCATTCCCTAGCCTTCCATGGTAAAGAATGTACAGCGCCCAGAGTTCGAGTCCTTCACGAGCATCTCCCCCGCACTCGTTTTTGGGACCGAAACCCCTCCTATCCGTGCCGACATAGCACTCCCTGCAGGCAAGTCGGTGGATCTTGGCGCCCAGGATTCGGCCCACATGCGGTCCACGGCTTTTCCAACTCGTTGCCAACATTCAATATCGCGTCTCACTTGCTCATTCACATTACAATGGCCTTCGTTGCGTCTGCAGACGACTTTTACATGTACCTATTAATAGTGCAATGGTGTAGGAAAACTGCAGAAAACCTACACCTAGGTACAGGAGATATACAAACATTTACAAATTAATACGTATGCCTAAATCATCGAATCGTTGAAGGTATCTCTCGTTCACATTCGTTTCGAACCGCAACATTCTCCCCCCTGTAAAGTTTACCCGACTTTACATAATTTGTAAATTTCGAAAACGAATGTTGTAATTAATATTATAACCTTGAAATTTATTTCAATCAACTACAAAAATTTCAACCAATTACACGTTTGGGTAACATGAATCCCACAAACCAACTCAAACGCTTGCAAACACAAATGTAACAGAACACGCATAAAAAATACAAAACAAGATACACCTTTTGTGTCCTCTGAGACACCACAATGAAGACTACGCAGTAGTATATAATTACTCGTACAATTATTTTTCACTAATGCCGATTTTATAGAACGTATCAATCGTTCCCAATAGTTATACCTATCAGAGGTATTCTCGGAATACCGGAAATAATAAAAAAAATGAATACTTGTATACGAACCTTTACTATGTTTTTTTTTAAATTTGGATTCACATTGTTCATGTTCATGAAACAAAGTGAAAAAGAAATTGTATAGATGATATCTCGATTTTGAAATTAAAAGTTTGCCTTTCCAGACAATTGTTGTATCGAAAAGATGTTAATTCCGCTTTATTAGCTCATTTTGGGTGTTTTTTTAAACACAGTTAATTAAAATTCGGGTTGGAATTTGATCACAGAAGTAATATGAACATACAATCCGAGTAAAATAAAAAATATTTAAAAAAGGGATTGTTGATATTTTAATTGTTAATAAATATTTCTGGAATGATACGAGGAAAATTAAACATTATTGCGGATAATATTTTTATAAAAAGTTCTGGCGAAATACTACCTTGGATTAAATTGAAAATTATCGAGAAAATATATGAAATAACAGGGAATTAAAATAAAATGTAATAATGAATAAATACAAATTTTAAATAAGTACAGTTGGAAAATTACAACTGCAATCGATAATAATCACAATAAATGTAACGTAAATCAGAAAACATTTGAATTTTAATGAATATTTAATTAAATTTTCGAATATAAAAATAAACAAACGAGAAATGTTATAAAGTTTATTTTTAATTAAAATATTTTCGATTTTCACATCGGGTTACAATTTATTTTTGTGTATGACTGATAAAATTAGCCAATATATTATGTTACGTAATGTTTTAAATAAATTTCAAAATAAGAACACTTTTCTTTTTTTGTCTGTTTAAATAAATATTTACTTGATTAATTTGAATATTTATTAGAATATTGATTTCTACCATTGTTAAGCGGTAGGCATTACTTTCATACGGTTTACGAGGTGAATTTGAAAATATTTGCTGACAAACAATAAATAGTTAATATTATTCATCGAATAGACTCTAAATCCTAATAAGTGAGGAATTCACATTTTTTTCGGCGATTTGTACACACTGAGTGTGGGAAATATTGCAGGGAATATTCCTTAATTTAGTGATGTAGCCGATCCCATTTCATGAACGTGCCTTGAAATGGCTCATATTAACCTCTCTACTAGACGTCAAAGTTTCAAGCTGACTTGATTACGTGCATCACGATGTACGACATAGTTACTTAAATACATGACGCTTGAAAAGAGTATCGATTTTGTTTTTGTTTAATGGTATTGATATTTGATATGATTTACTGAACTGCCAGATTATAAGTTTCAGTACTTTATATCAAACATTGGATCACTTCGTTGTTGTAATTGTGTATATTATTTACAAAGTATTCTTCTGTATTTTGCTATATTTTCATCTATTTTCAAATAAAAATGTATAAATTATGTGGCATAGTGCACACACTGTCAAATAAGATTTGGAAATTAATTGTATATTTATGGCTCTTTGAATATTTATCGACGTTAGAAATTTCCTTTAATTTAATGTACAGCGTTGATTCTAAAAATACAATCAAGATAATTTGGATGGAGTATATAAAACAATAATATTATGAGAAAAATAAAGAAAAATAAGAAGACTTATGCGTCGATTTAAGAGCTCTATAAGACCTCTAAAATATGAGGTCTTCGAAAAAAGGTCTTATTTGAGTGCTTTGACATATAAAATAAATAATATAAATGAAAAGCAAATTTCTGAAAATTATAGATCCAATTTTTCTACGTTAATTATTCATTTACATACTTTTTTTGACTTCCTTTTTACCGTTGGTATATTTATATATTGGATGGTGATTACATTCAATAGAACGGGATCATGCAATAATAACACAAAACCGCGATGACACTGGCTAAACATCGTAAAAGCACTTATTTTGTCACGACAGCGTATAATCTTTTGGTCTGCATAGGAAGTAAATATCGTGCGATCTAATTTTTGGATTCCATCGACACCACTAGTGTCTCTGGAAGAAACACAGACCTCAACAACGGGAATCCCTTTACTAAAAGAGAGATGGTCCAATATGGGAGTATGGGTATCTATCCAATTTTCATATAATTCAGTACAAATTCCGTATGTGTGAAATGTCTTTTAAGAATTTTCTCTGAAATCTCCAGTAAATTAAAGTAAAGAAATAAACACAAAAAGAATACACATAATGACCTAAAGGTTACGTAAAGTTTTGAGAGGTTATTGTGATGGGATATTATGTTTTTTTTATATTTATTATAATTGTTAAAGTCTTTATTATAGGATAAAATACTTATTAGGGGGTTATTGTTTACATTGAAATTAATAGACAATATTAATTAAAATAATAAATCAATTGAAATATGTGGCATTCAACTTACAAATACAAACCCAGTAATGGTATTGATTGTTTGCTTTGTTTGCTATAGTTACAACTGAGTTCCAAGAATCGCATTTACTCAATATTGTAAAGTTTTTTTTTTGTGCCTTTTGTCATTCTCTCTCTATATACAAGAACCATATTGTGGACAAAAAGTTGCAAGAAGTCGTATCGCAATGAATAGCAAAATGAAAAATTCTCGAGATGAAACAATGTTTGATTGAAACAAGAAATTGCTATCTTGTAAAAATTTGGACCATGATTGTCTCATAAATTAACTTTAAGGAGGTTAGTATGGTTAGGAATTGACAAACACCTAGTATCATGGTGTCTTATATAAAATGGCGTTTTTCAAGTCTTTCTGTGTCATATTTGCAATTAAAAACTGATCTACTGAAAATTAATGTCTATGAATGAAAAATATATAATAAACGTAAAGGACAACTTGGTCCGTATATTAATAAAAAATAAGTGTTTGAGAGAAGGAATTAAATCGAAATGATTACGCTAGGCAAGAGTAATTAATTGACACCGCTGTCAATTGTTTAATTGACTTAAGTTTATTCTGTTATAAACTAACTAAGCCGTTCTGAAATCATTTTAAAACAAAGCTTGAGAAATGAAGGTAGTTAATTACGTGACAAAATAAATTAAAACTGTCAATTATGTTTTTCAAAATATAGATATTGCATATCGTTTCATTTCACTTCAAATCCATTTCAGTTTCAAAGCACTAACTAATCGTTAGTGACGCCTTTGCACTGATCATTAATTTATATTATATATATTGGCGATCAGTATATTTAATAACTTTTTGTTATTCAGGATAAATGCAGATTCTTAAATAGAAAAAAATGACGTTTTATCAAGATATTTTTCTTTTGCAAAATATTTATATTCTTTGTATTATATTATATGTTTCCGTAATAAAGATTTTGAGCTACTTTTATTAAAATTGTAATGAATGGTATGTATGATATCTTTTATTATAAACATGGTATAATTTGTGAAATATTAAACTACATGTATTGTACCATTTTGTTTGGTTTAGTAAACACTGCGTTGTATTTAAGTAACCATAAACTCTTTAGAAATATGTTTATTTGAAATGATTTTATATAGTTAAACAAACATTCAATTACTTTGTCGATAATAATTAATATTCCATAAAAAATGTTAAATATCACATGCGAATCTCCACACGCATTAGTACTGTATTATGTTGTTCGCATACTGAACCCCTATTACGAAAGCTTTATCATCTATGATATTTTAAACTGACTGGAGAAACTTTCCACGTACTGCAAAACATCTGCAACGACAATATTCCACAATATGGACCGCTTGAAAACGGAGTGCGGTTTGACTACAAAGTCTACTATTGCCTGACTAAAAGTTGACTTTAATCGATTCTTGTCTACCTGAAGGAAAAAGTTTTATATGCCAGTAGAATTTTAGTATTGAATTATTTTTTTGAATTTTATATATTGTTTATGTTTTGATGTCATATTTATATACAAAGAAAAATTATTTGTAGATTTAACAGAGTAGAGCTTAGCAGCTGTTTCATGTAAAATCGGTGGAATAATTTATTAAATTTAGTAAGCAAAAACTTACTTACGAAGAGGGTGGTGTCTTACGTCACGAATTAAATAAAATATTACGGGATGTATTCTAAAACAGGCAATACATTGATTATTCAATGCCGTAGTCCGACCAATAATTGACATACATTAAATCGTTCTCTACGACATTCAACGTTTCGAATGTGCAAACTTCTCTGAACTAAAGGTACTTAACCTATTATAAACAGGTTCTAACAGAACAGTTGTAACTATCTAAACATATGTGTTTGTGTCTTACTGTAGACATTTCACCGATGTTACAAATTTAAATTAAATTATATCCTAAAACAATATTTATAAGAAAAATGTTAATACTAATTGCATAATTATTATTCTGAATGTTTGTAAAAGTAGTTCGAGAGCTTCGAAGATTACACTGGCTCAAGAGTAACACATTTTCCCGTAAAGCTAACGGAAATTACGTATCCATTATAATGGAAGCATAGCTATGTCACTCTACTTACCGAGAAAGTATGATAAAGTAAACAAAGTTAATGCGTTGTTTTACGACTTACGACTTACACGTTAAAGTAACTAGAACTACTCGTTGCGCGATCGGTTGAAATTTATTTTACGACAGTGTGTGTATATATTCTGGGCAGAGTAAAGGCTTGCTTATGCAACAGGGTTTAATGGTCTGAATTTAAACATAAGCGCTCGCGTAAATTTAAATGTTACTTGCTTTTACAAGTGTTATGCAGTATTCCGCATTAAATTAATGCCGGGTTTTCTTCGCGGACCTATTTATTGCTGTAAACGCAAAATCTCGGGGAAAAAATCAACGAAAAAAATGTCTTGCGTTGTTAAATGTTGCATTTAGAGCTCAAATTCAAAATGTGCAGAAAATAAGAACGACGTCGTTCTAAATTTTGGAATGCAGTCCATTTTTTTGTTTAATAATAATAATATTTTTTTTACAATGTTATCATTCATTGATAGTTTTTTACAGCTAACTAAACATTTGAATATTAAATTAGATTACAATATTATAATTTTTTAAACATCGTTAATAATAATAATGTAAGATTTATTCAAAGTTTGCTAATAAATGTTTGTTATCGACACATGAGATTAAACCAACAATTTTGAGAGCATATAGAATTCTAGCATGTATGAAATCAATTTCATGTTTAAGTTAATTGTTATAAAGAACTCGAAACTTGCAGAGGTTAGATTAGCTTAGAAACCATCTCCAGTATGCCCTCAAACTTTAAAGCAGCATTTAGTTCCCTAATGCGGCGTTTAAAATTTGGTAATATTATTCTAATTTAGTTAACGAAATTCTTGCAAGAATATCGCATTCCCTTCTGCATTTAAAGTCTTGCTACTTACTGGAGAAGTTTGTAAATTTTACTTGAAACAGGTGAAATATCACGACTTCAGAATAAAACACAAATAAGGAATACTTAGAGCAGTTAAAGTATACGAAATCTTTCGTTGAGCTTTTGAACTTACAAAGTTATCAAGAATAAAGATAAACACGTGTAACAAAGTAAATAAACTAAATTTGGTAGAAATATGGGATTTTTATTCTATTGACATGGCGAAAACGAATCTCGGCATTCACTTTTCTGCATTAAACGTTTGGAAACAATACAAATTTGCACAAAGCTGGTAACTTGTTTTTATTCACGCCTGTTAGTCAACGATATAAGTAAGTAATAGCGGATATTCTTTTATGAACATTTTGCACTTAACTGATAGTACATTTTACAACTAAAAGAAAAATAGATGCAGGAAAGTACAATGCAGAGTGCGAAATGAAGAGCACTGGAATGAAATGGAATATGTAAAAGCAAAAATTGTAAGAGTTACGAATGAAAAGATTCTTTTTAATGGAGGAGCGAGTATTTATTGCGAATGAGTAACGAAACCGAAAAACAGCTTTCGAATTTACGAGTTACTCTTTACTGCGGTACCATATAGCTTTATTTTACGAGCAAGTCAGAACTCTGCGAATAACTTGCCACTTAAAGATTAACTGTCTACTCTACCTTACCATTTATCATTTTACATCTATGATATGTTTTAATATTTCGTATTCAAATTTCTGATTAAAGGTAGTGTTTCTTTTCAAGGCGGTGTCCTCGGATATCCCTTTTGTTTTCTAAAAAACTTTTAGTAGTCCATCAAGTCATATTTAACACGTTCAAGTTATTGTCGAATGTACTAAAAATGAAAGTTACGAAGAAGCAGGTGAATATATATTCGATGTTGGTAAATATTCTCTTAAATTAAGGATTTTCTATAAAAAGAAAAGTTTATTGCAAGTTTTTTACATCCAACGATGTAAATGAATATTTGACAGTATTTTTTGAAGTGACTATTTTACCATTAAAAATTATAATTTAATCATTGATGATCGTAAAACAGATTTTGGAAATTCAAAATGGCTGATCCAACATGGCGGACACTTTTATGAAAAGTCGAACCAATCTCCTTGAAACTTGTTACTTGGGTTTTTTTGGAATTTTTGTTTCAACTATCTCCATTTTGGAATTTTCATCATCTGACCGCAGATTTATAATCAGCGGCCCCAAACAAATCCTAGTAACAAAATTGAAGTGATTCTTTTCGATATTTAAACATTTGTTAGCCATATTTGAACGGCCATTTTGAATTTCCATAATCTGACTCCATATTCGAAATCAGTGACCCAGAAAACTTACACCAAGTATTTTTTTTGCATTTTGGACACTTTCTTTGAAATTATAGCCGCAGGCAAGGGGTCAAGTAGTATGTATTATGGTAATGTATTATATATGTTGAAGTTATTTTTATATTAGAGGTTTTAATGATGTTACGTATTTCATAAAGGCATAGAATAGTGTATCATACTTCTAAAACTAAGTTTGTTCAAAATCAGAAGCATCACTAAAATTCTTGAATCTTATAAAGCATTGTTTATGATTAAGTATTTTAAAAAATGTAATCAAGGAATAGAATTTGTAATGAAATTTTCATAAGACATATAACACAATGAATATGTGCCGAATGTTATATTCAACACTCGTTATTATTAAAAAATTTACAAATTTAAAATGATTCCTATTCATTCTTAAGAAATACAATTATTATAAAGTGAAATACAGAATATTGAAATGCGAATTGCGTAAATTTATCGCCACTAGAATGTATAATATACGCATTGAGTGTTTAACTGTACCAGTTTCGTCCATTATCTTCAAAACCTTTTGAATGATTTTATTACTGATGGAATAACGAGTGGAAAATCTGATATTCATTTAATAGTCATTATTCAGTTGCATTTCGAAACGAGCGTTGGTAAATGCAGCGATACATTATCAGTAAATTCTTGATGCGTATTTGAGAATACATTATCTTTTGCAATTAAATTTGAATTAAACCACCGGAAAATAATACTGAAGTGCAATTAAATATAAGTGCATTTTATGAGGGTAGCAATAACTATTGATATCTCATTAAAACTTAACAATGAGAACGATCATAATAAATAATAATTATTTTCAAAAATAATTTCTGGACTTCAATATAATGATTTTCACGTTTGTATTAAACAGTTCTGATCATTCAAAGACTTTGAATAGGTATATTGAGTAGGTGTTAACAACCGAGTAAAAAAAATGTCTCGCAATAGTATGTCATCAAGCCTCGCGAATATGTCTCGCAAAAGTATCGTTAAACGGCAAGCGCGATACTTTAAGCGATACTTGATGCCTCATGGATCGAAAAGTATCGCTGGTATTGTAAAAGTATTGCATAAGTATTTCAGATATAAAATAATCTTAAAAAATTAAAAATAAAAAACATTTCATAATTTAAATTTGAAACAATTATTTTACAACGTTTATTTAATCGCAAATAAATTTAAAAAACATATCTGTCCCGTCTTAGATTCGAACCTGGAACCTTCAACTCTCAAATCCGGTACCTGACCACTCGGCTAACTTTGATATTGTATACTCGATAAAAAATGACAAATACTTGAAGCAGAATGCAATCGACTGTTTCAACTATCGCACTTGTCGTTTAGCGATACTTTCGGAAGACATATTCGCGAGACCTCATGCGAGACTACTGTTTCCAAAAATACGACATTGCGATTCATTGTTTTTTTATTTCTACAAATTTGATAATTCTCTTCTCAAGTCTTAATTTCACTGATAGAATGGCATAGTTGTAATAACCCGAAATATAGTTCAGATAACTACATTATAGGTCATACGCTTATATTTTTTAGGGTTGTGAGGAACACTAACCATACTTGTGATCCTAATAAGAATACTGTTCATAAATTACAACGTTACTTAATTGAACAATATATTTTATTACTATATATTTTTATAAATATATTTAGTATAAATTAGTATTGAACCTAATAAAGAGTTTCATGGAGGAGACGAAAGAATTCGTCAAACTTCACTGTTATAATTTCTGTAGCAATTTCCTGAAAGAGTAACCAAAGTTATTTATTGTTATAGATTCAGAATTTTACAAAACAGAGTTTAGTAATTTTTTGAATTATTTTGGTAATTTTCTGAAATTTTTTCATAATTTTGCGAAAATGTTTCTTAATTTAGTTTCGTAAAATTCTGAAAGGATACAGTAAAAAACTTCAGTTACAATTTCAGAAAATTTCTAGAGATATTTCTAACATATAGGCTCTATTCGAAGTCTTGATTTTTGTAGCAACTTAACCACTAATGAACCACAATAAGTATATTCCCCATGTGTTACCATTAGAGAACATCATTTGAAACGAAATATTTAAATATATTAAAAGAAATTATTTCTACGCACCAGGATACGGAAACATGTATAATTTTAAATAGCAAGGACGGTGACGTATCTCTAATCTGAAAGGGTATAGACAAGAAGAATATCTTCATGCCATTGATAACCTACATCAGGCGCTGCGAACGTACCGTATTGATTCCCTGGAGTCTTTGGAATCGAATAAACGGTATAGCCATATCTTTGAAATTATTGACACTTTCACAAAATAAGTCTTCTGGATCCAAAGAAATCGATGACTTTATGTGAAGTAAGTGAAAGATTAGAAAGCCCGAAATTTATTTCCAGAATTTTTCTGTTCACATAATTTTTTATCGGGATCTGTTGTCTATACAGTCGTAATGTATCATCGACCGATAATGGTAAAAGTTTCAATATTTAGAACTTAGGTATTATAATAATAATATTTAAAACTAATTTTACACCGGATATAGCACACGACGTTAATTATACTTATTCCTATATGAAAAAAATAGATTCGAAAAGCACAGAACTATTTCATACGAAGAACTGCAAATATGGACATACACAACGTACCAGAAATGTTTACTTTGCCGCACTGGAAAGTGTACGAAGAATCATTCGAAATTCTACAAGACTTTTTACTGAATCTACGTTTACTCGTAAGCTTAGTAAAATTTCCTGTTCAATTTTCTCGGGGCAGAAGCAATGTTATAAATAAAGTTAATATTGTATGTTATATTTTCATGTCTGAATTCCCCATTTTATCCTTTCATCATATCAGTCTTAATACGTAACCCAAAATATCTTCCCATGTTTCGTGTCACGAATTGCCCCTATACTGGAGCAAATCGTGACACTGATATAATATCATGTTATGAGTTTATTAAAAATAATTTAATGTGAAACAACTCTACTAACCAACCGATACATGAAAGACGATCAAGATGTAACTAAACGATTAAAACTGCAATAGTCATTACTTCAACTGCAAGAATCTTTTACAACATAATTCCAGTCAATGTGAAATTGTGCGTATAATTTCTAAATCAAACGCATGTTTAATAATTTAGTAAACAAGTAAACTTGAATAATGATATTTCTAACGATCGAATTCCTTTTATTTTACAACACAGTACAATTATTTTTTTTAATGCCGTCAAATTTACACACAGTATACTCGAGTAAAATTTTGCTCTAATTTAGAAGTACACTATCACCGTCTAATGTAATAATATCAGCATTTTAACGGCATATGTGATACTTTATTTCGATTTTTTAATTCTCTGACACTAAATCTCGGTTAGTATAACCCAATGCTTTTCTCAGAACTACCTGAACATTAAACTAACTGGTGCTTTTTCCGTAAATGTAATTTGGTAAATCTGCAATCATGAATTCCATGGTGCATTATCAATCTTTTAAAGTAAATTCTTCATTAACTCTTTGCTATTTATGTAAAACAACGAAAATGATCATGATGACAACAAAATTATAACAAAAAATCGACAAAAGATTAGATATAATAATATAATATACAAGTGACAACAGATTGTATTTGTCAGGCAATAAATATACATGGACAACTAATTTCTCCTTGATATAGTATCACGTGACGTAATCGAAAAACGTATGCGTGTGTATGAATGTATTCCAGAGTAGAACAGAACGATCTGAATTCATGTGATTGACGAGTACTAATTAATCGGTGTATATGTCTATCTATTTCGCTAATCAACAGAATGATTGATGTGATTTCTAACAGTGATGTCAAATATTGCAATGTTATATCAAATCTTTATCAAATGTAACACCTATTTCTTGTATTATTATTTTAAAACATACACTAAATCTTTGTAATAATAATCAGTAATGCAGTTTATAAAATAAATCCACATAACAGCCAAGAAATAGGTGTATTTTTATGAAATCCGATGTACCCGTGCTTAATCGATTTTCGAAATGGTGATAATCCGAGATAATAATCATTCAGATAATTGGAGTTAATTAATACAGATTCGCATGTAACGAAAAAATGCAGAAGGTTTTGAAATAGTAGTTTTCGATACAAGGGCGTATGCGTAAAGAACTTTACACACACACACGTGTGTCGAAATATTGTTTACGTACGGCTTTTTCGTGCGTAAAGTATAATCGAGTGCGTAAAGTTTACTTTACGCACAAGTTTACTTTACGCACCGAAAAGACGTACATAAAAGTATTTTGTTATACTTATCAATATTTGGTCAAAGATAACGAATATCATAATTGGATACGTGCAATTGAATATTTACGTAGATTTAGTTTATTGTATAATTTACAGAAAGGTAAATATTTTGTTGATAAAAGTATGTTTACAGTTTATGACACCAAGATTTTGTAATTATTACTAAATATTTGTTTCGTTGGCAGGTGCATTTAATTACAATAACTTCACATTCTAAAAGGGAAACTCGATTATGTATGTGCGGATACATTTCTCAATATATAATTCAACAATATCATTTGTTAACTATTGCAAAATATCGAATTTAAATAAATTTTAACGTGTATTAATTAACAAACGTGTCACTTGATAACTTACTCCATTCACTAGTTTCATCTTGACATGAATAGACCAACATACTATTCAATAAGTGATACCCCAACTTTCTAACGATAATCAAATATTTTTCAAAACCATCCATCATATACCTGTATTTGGGAGAACTAAGTACTTTTTTCAAAGGTGAATGGGTGTATTTAGTTAATTTTATTCATGGCGCAATATAGATTATAAGGACGCCACGTAATGTTGTAAAAATTGTTCAAATCATAAACGCCTGAAAAAGAGTCTAGCAGAAAGTTGTATTTAGAGTTTCGAGGGTGCCAAAGAAGCAGTATGCAAGTATTATAAATGCCATTTTTACTAATATTTCTGAACATTTGTTACATTCTCTAGAATAAGTAATCAAATCATCCATTATTCGGTTAGTAAAATAAAATGACAAATGGAATAAAAAATTAATTCCAGCCATTGTGGCTCTAGCGCTTGATTTGGCAATCCCAAAAAATGGCAGCATTTGTTAACACAATTGGTAAACCTGCAGAAAGACTACGTTACACGTAAAAAATGCTGTTAACATTTTTTCGATGTTTTTTCAATTTAGTGGCTAAGATGCGTCCGAGCGACAATTTTTGACTTCAGATTCATGTTCAGCACACCAAAATATGTTGGAAAACATATGAATCGATTTTTTTCCGGGTGACGTAGTCTTTCCGAAGGTCTACAATAAAATTATTACCAGATTTTAAAATCCTTTTTTACTTTATATTTCGAATTAATTCCAATTTCATATAACTTAAGTCAATGCAAAATGCTAATTGTTTTTACGAAAGCATCTTCCGAGTGAGTTTTATAGATTGCAGAAATCGTGAGGCAAGGGTTGTTACTAATAACACTATCCAATTTTGTTAATATCGTATAAATTCTCTTGAATATACATTGAAATCGCTTCTCTTTTGGTCACTTTAATGAGCGAATATGTAATGTTTTCTCTAAAAAATCTGCAGGAGTCATTTTACAGGCTACGGGAACAAGGTAGGCGTCACTATAGTCTAACGATGGATTGCGCCATTTCAACTCATTTGCAAACCTCATTATATGAGTAAAAAGAAGAAATTTCTTAATGAATACCATTTTTGTACCAATTTTGGGCACTTCTTTAAGAATCCACGGTGAAAATTGAGTTTGGTCAAATAGTAAATTCAATATGGCGATGTTTTTTCTAATTATTTTTTTGAGTCAATGGACTTTCGAGGGACAATTATAACTAAGATGAACGGAGATCGGAAATCTTAGGATCTTTATTGATTCGCTGAATTGGAAGCAATGTTAATAAAATTTGTCAGTGCGTCGCACAAGATATTTTGAAAATCTCACAGATATTCACGAAATTCTATACACCGGCGTTTTCGTGGTCGCCTATTACGAATGTAACATTAGATTTTCCGGATCCAAAATGCAAAAATATGACGATCAGTAATTAGTTTGTATTTCACGAAGGATACTGTTTTCCATTGTATTCTTTACCTCACCTAAAGATAACGATGTGATGGAGGTATAATTTTCCCTACGGTAAATCTTAAAGAGTTGTCTCTCATACCGGATCCTCTATTATATTAACGAAATATCTAATGCCCAATTTTGCTAAACGTTCGGAAAAGGCACCTCCTCGCAAAAAAAATTTAAATTACTCTATTCCGACGTATTTTTGCCTCCTGATTACGAATATGACAATGAAAATTGCAGGTCGGACGTATTAAAGCTGCTATTTTTCAAAAATAGCCAAAAATCGTTTTTTTAAGTTTTTTGCATTTATTTTCAAAAATACGCATCTGATCAAAAATTGTTTCAAATAAAAGTTATAGAGCGGAAAATTCTCGATAAAAAAGATTGTATATATTTTTTCCGTAATTGCAACAGTAAGCCCGTAAATGAGAGTTGAAAGTTCTAATGATGGGTTTCTACCGAGTACACAGGGTCTCCCATCGAGCGCCTCCCCAGGTGGCGGATAGGGGAATGCCCGCCAGTTATGGAGGGTATCGGGGAAATAAAAAACCCAGGGCAGACCAAAACCCATACAGTCGAATCCTCGAGAGATTGGGCCCTAGTTTCACGCATTATTTTTCGAAAGGGCATAATCAACTGCAAATTTGCAAAGGCAATGCGTGGACCTAGGGATACTTTAGTGCTACCTATCGAATAAAAGGAAGTAGTATGTGTTGTGAATTTTCAGTACAATGCGTGAACCTAGGAGGTGCTTGTGTAATGGGGTGCTCCGCCCCCCAGACCCCCCTGTTATACCAACCTAACCTCCAACCACAGAGATGTCGGTGATTATCAAATCCACGTGCTACACTAGTATGTTATTTACTACAAACCTAATCTCTGATCATTCACATAGCACATGGTATTGATTCTCACCCACACCAGTGTGGGTGGAGGTTAGGTTAGTATAAAAGGGGGGTCTGGGGGGCGGAGCCCCCTATCACGAAAGCACCCCCTAGATTCACAATCGGTTCGGGAATTATATCTAGCTAGTACCCGGTAGAAACGCATCATGGGAACTTTCAACCGTTATTTACGGGCTTACTGATGCAATTACGGAAAAAATGTATAAAATCTTTTTTGTCGAGAATTTTACGCTCTACAACTTTTACCCGAAATATTTTTGAAAATAAATGCAAAAAACTAAAAAAAAAACGCGTTTTTTGGCTATTTTTTTCAAAATAGCGGCTTTAATACGTCGGACTCGCAATTTTTGTTGTCATATTCGTAATCAGGAGGCAAAAATACGTCGGAATAGGTTACAAACAAATTTTTTTAGAAGGAGGTGTCTTTTCCGAAGGTTTACCCCAATTTGTAATAAGCGACCGCAAAATCCACGAGGTATTGGTCATATTGAGAAGTCAATATTCTGGAAAAGTTATATCCAATTGCGTGCGGGAATAAAAATGCTTTCGATCAGGGTTCATCATAATTAGGATTGTCTCTCGAACGTCTACCGACTCAACAAAATGATTGGAAAGAAAGTATTTTTTGGTACTTTCTTAGAAATCCAACTCCATATTGAATTGCTTATTCCAAAAATTCAAGTTTCTTGAAGAGTATATCCAAAATTGGCATAAAATATAATAGAATTAATTGAAATTGCAAGATGTTTTTTGCCGTTACTTCAAATCGTGAATAATTTAAATAAATAAAAAAATATTTAATTGACAGTTTTTCGGTTCCATTAATTCATTTTTTGGGCCTCCTTTGTCACCGGCTTTGGTGCCCATTGTGGTCCTTAACCTTAATTAATAGACAGATGTATGTATATTTAGAAAAATTGATTTATCGTTAGACGATTGAAAGAGATTTTATCTATTGATCATCTTTTTGTGGCGTTTTATCTTGGTCTGTATCCGCTGGAATCATCAAGGCTTCGCGGAACAGGTTTGGCTTGTACGTCTACATTTAGATTTCAATACTCGATGTCTTATGTGCGGAGTGCTATGAATTTCGTTAGTTTCGATAATATCACACCCGCACTTTAGACATCTAGCGGTAAAGAAAGGTTAAGAACAAACGAGGACCAAAAAAATTAATTAATTGAACCGAAAAAATGTCCAAATAAACATTTTTTTATTTATAAAATATAATGCTATATGAATCGTATTTAATTAGAAATTTCCGAATTATCACTAAATGGTGTCCCGTAAGTTTGCGCAATGATACATTTTTTATAAATAGAATTAGTTGCGTTCGGTTAGACGCCAGTATTCTGAGGGCATAAATTGTTTTATTTTTTACAGGAAATCTTCCGATTTGTATTCAATCTTTTTAATTTCTTTTTCCCTTTCGTTTTACATATTTGTGTGGTTATATCTTGAGGGATTTTTCTTCCTTATTCCAATATGGTTCATAGAGTTAACTTAACCAGTAGATCGTACACCAGGATCTGATCGGATTTAGTCGAATCTCACAAAACTTCTTATTTTTGCGTAATTCACACCAGGTTTTTTGAGTATTGAAAGGTTAAGATCAAATAACAGGCTTTTATCGGATTTGATCATAAATCTATTTTACAATCGTAAATAGGGAAAATTAAAAATTCATACCTTCGATACGACGAAAGTCTCACACTATGAGGTGGGGGATTACCAGACGGGTGGAAAGTTTATTGAAGTCAAGCCGTACTTTCCTTCCTTCCTGGCCGTTTTCCTGGGAAGGCGAAGCACGGGAAGTCGTGCTCGCATGAGAGTACCGGAAAGCGAAGCTGCATTTTAAACTCAACACTCCACGGCGTATCCAATCTTCGGAAAGATTCAAATACGTACACGTACGCAAACACCGAGCATGTGTACACGTTATGCACGCGAACGCGCCTTTGCGCATACATTGAGGATTCGGATGCTTTCAAGACGCATTCAATCCTGTTGCAGATGCACGGGCTCACCCTATTGGTGGCGGAAGGCGACAAGAGTGTCGAATACTTCAATAATCCGTGACTATTCGCGATGCCGTAAAATGTTTTCGGTCGCTTTGTAAATATCGAGAAAAAAAAATAATGGCGTAAGGGACAACGAATTACTCGGAAATTCAACTCGACAGATCTTTTAGTATTCTTCCTCTTTGGCCGAGATCGATCGAGTACTCGTATTTTCTACCCGTTTATTCAATTCGCGGGAACGCGTGCGTATAAAGTACGCACGAAACTACGAATACCATTTTCCGGAATGAATTACAGACTTCGTGATCAAGTTGGGAAAGTAGACAGTAACATACCCACGAAATTAGCATATTGAACATGTCGAATGTAACTTGGTATTGCAATTTTTGTAGATTCTATCAAATTGAAGAACTGGAAGATCTCCAGAGTATCGCATGTAAAAATAAACAAATAAATTATGCTTCGAAGTGGAAAATTAACTGGAAAATTTGAAAACAAAATTATTCTTCAAAGTATTAAAAAAATTCATTACTGAATGTAAGTGATAACGGTGCATATTGGTCAGACGCGCAAAGGGTACAGACGGTGTGCCCATCGGGCGTTGGCACTATACATCGTTCGAGAAGATTTTCTTGCACGAAAAACAATTCCTTCTTTTAATGAGGGGAACTTTGTACTTTGCCCGAGATTTAATTATTTTTAAGAAAAGTCCTCTCATAACCTGAAAATTGGACTGTTAAGGGGAGGCACCTCACACAAAATCAACTTAACTAAACACACCTTTAAAAATAGTACTTTTTCAGTAATTTTTTAGGAGGAATTAATTGGAGTAAGAATAAAAGGTGTAAGAAAATTTTTTGTCCCATAAATTTTAGTTCGATAAAAATTTGTCTTTTCGAAATAATCCTGCTATATTTTTCTATATTAATTATATAAATATATAAAAAATTAATTATATTAATTATATAAAAAATTTTTTTAAATTAGGGTGAATATAAAAATATATTTTCTAAATAATTACGCATAGATTATAAAATATTCCATTTTTTTCGAAAAACTTTTTTCCAACGGCCAAAACACTTCTTTAAGTTTTTTATTCTAGCACCACTGAATACCACGTTAAAAATTACTCCAGAAATAATTTTTGTGACCCCTACATTTTAGCGCGAAAAAGAATTAATTTTTTCGACAAAAATGCATTTTCGTTTTTCTAAATTAATGTAAAAATGCAACAAAATTAGGGTGAACATAAATACACATTTTCTAAATAAATACGTATTGATTTAAAAAAAAAATTGGTCTAAAAAACTGTTTACACTTTTTATTACAGCACCACTGAATTTCACGTCAAAAATTGCTAAAGATATCATTTTTTCTAATTTTTTAAAGGTGTATGTCATACAGCTGATTTTGAGTGAGGCGCCTCCCCTTAACTCGCTCTTTGTATCGGACGTATGGTTTGTAGAACAAAAATTGTTTGGCTATAAACAAGATGCTGTACTTAATGTGGGTTTCTGCAGTTTCCTACATTCTCGACAAATGTGAGTATGGCGCCATCTAAGACGACCTGCAGCTCTCGCAATGGTACTCACCTGTACCCAGACAAGCTCCCTGAGAGCTTTGGGACACCTCGATCGAGGTGGAAGGTTGAGGGTAAAAAAAAAATAAAAAAAAAAAAAAAAAAAAATTTAATTGAGTTACAGCATAAAAATTGTATTTACCTTAATTTATACAGGACCTTAGACAGCCCGAACATCATATTCAAAAGCTAGAGATGTGAGTGTATCATAAAATGTTCGAAATTACAGTTAGAGAATATAGTTTAGATGATACGATTAATTTGACCTTGATGATTCTTGATGATCATGCGAAGGTCATATTTCATTTTTCCAATGGACACCTAATTGTAGTTAGACATTTTTGTAGGGGCTATTGCGGGGGCTTTCCAAATACACTAGAAGATCTTTCACTGACTGTTGAATTAATAGCACCATCTTATATCTCCCACAAATCCACAAAAAATTCACAAATCTAAGTTAGTACAACTTTAATCTCGAAGATTTTTTCATATTTGTTGTATTATTAAATTTAGACTGAAGCAGTGTCGTGTTTTAATTTATAAACAATATATTTTTTGAAAAACACAATGAACTGAAACTGAAACAGTGTATCTTAGTATTTATGCTTTCATTATTAATTTATATGCCCACAATCAATATTAGACTCTATAATAGATATATTTTGTGATTTATTGAGGTAAAATAAATTATTATACTTTTTGCCCTTTAGCCTTACAGTTATTGAGTGAACAAAAGTAATGCTTACCTCATATATTTATATTTTCCGTCGTTCGATCAATTTCACACGACAGAACCTAAATCATACGGCTATTCTTCACAGCTGTTTGCAGAAAACATTTCATTGAAGTATTAAATTACAATAATGAGAAATATATTATATAATCTGAAAGTTATAAACTAAAAACCGTTATTTTACAGAACTAATTAAATTTCCATAACAAAAGTTTTCAAATGAACATATTTTATTCTATTATACAATTAAATAAGGTGAATTGTTTGCAATTGATTACTTGCTGTAAGTATTTTAAGGTTTGGTTTACTTCATACATAAGAGATCAATAGCTATACACGTGTAAATAAAAATATTTATTTTGAAAAAGATTTGAATGAAAACATATATTTTGCACCTTTATGAGCTTGAAATGAAATCATTTCAAGTTTTAATTTTTTTGGTTAAATTATTACTTGCACAATTTAAAACAAGAAAAGTGCATAATTTGAAGAAATAAAATATTTGACACACAACAAAGTATAATAGTCTAGAATAAAAATAATGCTAATCTATCATTTTACAGTTATTTACGAAATTTAGATTAATAATAGTTCCGTATTGCATCAGGAAGAGAAAATTAACAAATAGTAATTTTAATAAAGTTAGACGTACTTCTAAGTATTTGGCAGAGTTATGTCAAACTTGTTCGGTTGGAGTCACGTTGGCTGCAAGTAGAAGCTACGAACATAGATGCCTGTAGAAAACCGGGGTCCATATTAAACAGTATGCCAAATTTTAAGGTGTTTACCATTCAGGAGCAAGAAGGATATATACATCCATATGAGTTTGCGTGCATTGCAGAGAAACATCCTGCAGTTCCTATCTATTTTAACATTTTTATAATCATCTGACATTATCATTTGGGTATGAAAACGTTGAATGTCAGCCCATATAAAAAAAAATTGTGTTCCTTCATTACAAATTTTTAAAGAATTTTATCATTTATGCGAATTTTCAGTATTGCCTTTTTTTATATTTTCCCAATAATACAGATAAAAAAAATTATAAACATAGATTTTATTAATTTTTTTTGCGAGCTTTCTCGTGAAAATATTTATTTTTAATATTATACGTTGCCTATCTTCGTCAAAGATCGTTTTTAAAGTGTCAATTTTATTTTTACACCTTGGGTCACTTGCATGAAAATGGAAAAAATCCAAGAAAATCATCTTAATTTATTGAGAAAATGGCATTGTTGCAAACAATACCGGATGAAACGGTGTAAGATATTACAAATTGATTTAAAATGAACTGTCGAAAAAGAAGACACCCGCATAACCCATTGATACATGTACTTCAAGGGTTTTCTATTTGCAAAGTTTATCTGTCTGTAACTTCGTCAATATTTATCGAATCTTTAAAATTTTCAATATTAGTCGTCGTTAATGTATATATTACATAAAACTGTAGATAGAATGTATTGGGAGAATATGCTGGAAATCGATATTTTGAATGATTTCTGTAAGACATTGAAAAATAAATGATTCGTGAAAAGTGAAGTAATAATCGTTTATCAATGAATTGGAGATGATCGCTCTACGACGTTGTTAGCAGTAAAAGACACGTAGTGCAACATTTTAGATAAGTTAATGTATAGGCCACGAATCTCAATAATAATAGAATCGTAATAGATTTCGAAAATACCTTCTTAAATTTTCCTTCCTGAATGACTGAATGATTAATACGCAAATTTCTGTCCAAGAGAATTTAAAACAGACGTTGTATTTTCTTAAAAGGAAGAAAAAGGCAGTAAAATATTATTAATATTTACATGTATTTAACGGTATAGCCATTACATAATTAGCATTTCATTACTACATTTGTCGAAAGACTGGCAATAAAGCAAGATGAAATTCTATTATTCCTCACAAGTTGTTTATCATTTGACTGCTCTCTAGAACATTATAAATACAAGATCTAAGGAAACGAGTCTTCTCGTAGTCGTTTTGATGTCTTAAAGTGACGGCAAATTCAATTTCACTTCGTGAGACTTAATTTAAGAATTGCAGCATGCTTTGCTTACTTTTAGTTAACATTCACATACCTCTGGAATTATTAATAACGTTTCAAAGCATATTGAAAATATTAAACATCGCAAGGATATTTTCCCATTTAGTTCGATATTTTTAAAAATATCCTTGCTATCATACTTTATTACGATGGTATTTTCGGAATATTAGCAAGTTATCAAGGGTCAAATGGATCCGTCATTTTGAATTTTTAAAAACTAACTTCAAATTCGTAATCAGCGACCCCAAAAAAACCCCGAATAACAAGTTTCAAACAACTTTATTTAATTGTTTTATATAAAAAAGTTTTGTATTCAATAACCCCAAACCCTCATAATAAAAATAATCCACGAGTAACAAGTTTCAAACGATTTCAGTCAATATTAGAATTTCAGGCACTACATTACTCTTGTGGATCATTTTTTGAGGATTGGACATGTTGTGATCCGCCATTTTAAAATTTGGAATGAGTAGGAATATAAACTTGTAGCTTGGGGTTCATGGATGCGAGATTTTAGGCTTTTGAAGCAGTCCTCTGCTGTTTTCCATGGGGAGTCATGGTAAAAAGAATTGTTTTCCTCGAAAAATCGCGCTTCTTGGAAAAAAATTGTTTACAACTTTTTCAGCATTTAGTATTAACAAATTTTGACCGCAGATCCTGGAAGAGCGATACATTTTATGTCAGAAATGGCTTATGCCGATTTTTTAAAATGCCTTTTTCATGCAAAACAATAACGTCAAAGTCATTGACACTTTTTCGTTCGTCTGAGCGTTAATGGGTTAATCAAACTACCTAAGTTTTTTAAATTTTCTAACAACTCTTCAACCAAATACTGGTAAATTTATAATTAATTAATAATTTTATTAAGACTGTTTGATATTAACGAGAGAAGCTGGTCAGAATATTAAAAATAAAAAGAGAAGCCTACTACACAGAGAAAAATATATTTTATCTGATAACATATATCCGGTACCATCAGAATGGCATCCATTAACATCTATTTCTCTCCGTGTTGAATCAAATCCGAAGAATTTGTTCTGAAATAATTCACATCCATGAATTTGGAGCTTAACGCACAACAGAATCGAATTTGTGTAGTAAATATATATATGTATTAAGACAAAAAGTACTTGATCTAGAACATTTTAGTAACTTATATTTAGCTATTTCTTGTTATTGCGCAGTATGTATGTATGTGTGACTAATGAAGCTCAACAGATTTTTATTTTGGTATTAGCTCATTAAAATATAAAAACAGTCACCTGAGTAAGAAAAAATGTTTTCGAATTTCCTCGGATAATTAATGTGATTTTTCGTTATTTTCTGGGACTCTATTTACTCTAAATTTTGTTTTTTTTTTTGGTTAAACGTAATTCAGATTCAGATTCAGGGCATTAAAATACGAAAAATATACACTCGGTTGAGATCAACATATTTTTTCCGAATATTCTAGCCCACATTAATGTGATTTTTCACCATTTTTTGCTATTTTTCGTAATGTACTTAAAATGTTGGTAGTGTTCGGGCTAAACGGACTTCAGATTCAGATTCAACTTACAAAGAAATATATGTATGTTTTCCATATATCCTTAGAACATTTGATATGTTGTTGAAATATTTTGTACGAATTTGAAATATTTTAAGATATTGTTTACTATTTTGATCTCTACCGATGAAACCAGATCATTCGGATTTTCTGATTGTTCAAATTTGTTATCGTTTTAGGCATTATTTCAATTTATTCCATTCAACTCTGTAAACTGAAACCTTAGATATCATTCTAGAATAACGAATACATATAATTTTGGCCGCTCGAATTGGTTTTGAATGAAAATTCAAAATGAAAATTTAAGAATGAATGTTCCGAAAATGAATTCTACGACTTGAGAATCGCTGCGTTTGACGCCTGCTGGCGGTTTACCTCGAGAAACTCACAATTGTACTATATAATGTGAAGAAGGGTAGAATTTGAAATACAAATTGCTCGCATTAATTTGCACATCCGCACAATGCGCCTCCCTCTGTTGTTAATGGTAAAGTAAACTTGCCGCATTTTCAAGCCCGTAAAACAAAAATGTTCTTTAAATTTTACGGCTTTTTCAAGAAACATGAACTCGTATTCGACTTAAAGAAAAATTAAATTGATTGTCATTTCCTTTTCTTTTCAATTCGGGAATAATTATGCCACTAAAACTCTACACATCTGGTATGACATTTAACGTTTCTCTTTCATTTCATTTACGTTGATTTTAAATGCATTCCGGTAATTTTACGAGGGGTTCATGACAGTTTCCAGGATATCAAAGAAAAACATTGTTTTTTATGACAAAATTAGAAATTTCTAGTATAAATTGGGAAGTTTGTTCATTACCATCTTCAAAATTGATTACATTTATTATAGAGTATTTTACAAGGTCACAAAAATAATTTAATTATCACATTGTTACTTTAATTTAATTTGTTTCTTTTGTCAATCCTGGTATTAACGAATGTGCATTAATTTTCTTTAGGTTTGGTGAGTTCAGGACTTTATGTAAATGATTTAAAACAGTGTATTTATTTTCATTAAAATTACAAAAAAAAACACTAGGCAGAGAAGTTTGTTATTTTGTTGCAAATTAAATACATATAGATCAATACCCTACAGTTATGTTTGCTTTTTATAAATAAGTTTTAAAACAAACATTCGATGAAAACAATGTATTAAAAATATAAATAACAATTTTCAATTGTTTCAAATTTATTTAAAATAGTGATTCATATACTTGGTTTATATTTTGGATCATAGGAGTTTGGTATCTAATTGATTTTAAATTAAGTTTTTTTTATTTTTTGAACATTATAAAACGTTTATTTGGAATTCCAGAAAATAAATGTTCTACATATAAATGCAAAAATCGTAAAAATTCTTCTGTAAATAATATATGTCGGGTATTAGATGGCATAGTATATATTTATATATATAATTTACTATGATACATATATCTTGACCGGAGAAAATAAAAAGCGAGTTCGTAAACACTTTTACAGCCGCGACGTGCCAAATCGAATTTTGCGAGCGTACCAAACTTGAACTCGGCGAGTTTCACTTCAGAGATTAGAGATTCTAAACCGCATAAACCGCAACCAATAATTCGATATCCATGCGTTAAAAAAACATATATTCGACAGAATAAAAGTTAATCGAAAATCACGATTTGCTTAATTGCAGTTTTAACTTTTCAGCTAATATCCCTGTCAAAGTCGATAATACCATTTTAGGTATTTTGCATAGTTTCATATTTTAAACTGCCCATGTCAGTACTGTTATTGTTTTTTCAGAAAATATATTTCTATTTCACAATAAATTTTCTCTCTGCAATTTAGTCACTTTTTTGTTTGTTTTAGTTATTCTAGCCTGAATATGTCTGAAATGAAATATTTTCGGTTATTTGTATCAACATTTCGAATTTCATTTAGTAGAAACCGTGAATCAATATTTTCTTTTCATTCATTTTCGCCATGTTCGTTTTGCTTACCTTTACGGGTGTCCGTTTAATATTACGTTCGAGTTCTTTTTGTTGTACGTTTTTCCTCGACAACAGTATGCACGCCCTATTCGCATGTTTATTTTAACCATTTTCTGTGGCATTCAATGCTAATAAATTTCGTCGTTGAAATATTCTAATGTATTCAAATATATGAGAATTTGTATATGAACAACATAGCACTCGTACTTTATATAGTGTGATGTGTCTGGAAATTGCTTCCATATTAAGAAAATTGCTAAATATCACCATTATATAGTTTTCAAGACGAACCAAATCTTGTAGTTTTTCAGTTTTCTGAAAATTTCAGAAGTGTATACATTTTGAACAATTCTTGTGATATTATTAAACAGAACCTGAAGTTTACGTCAAAGGAATTATGTATTTTCATTATGTTTATAACCACAAGTGGTTTCTCAAGTGCCTGAAAAATTACTGTTATTTCGACAATTAAATGTTATTGAATTGAAATTCTAGTATAAAATATTGAACAAATTCAGGATGATTCCCTTCAAGTTAGTTACGTTTAAAATAATTTTAAAGAAATACTCCTTTTACAAAATTGGCATATTATATATTTGGACGAGTCTACAGTCAAAAAATCTTTTTCTTTACAGACACATACATAGAATATAACGTTTTCCTTTCTTACTAGTATATATTTTTTCAATATTTTGAATGTTTCTGAAACAAGAGCACAATTGTTGCTCAAAATAAACTTATTTTTAAGACACTAATTCCGGTTGGTTTCTACAAAATTATCATAGTTTTTGACATGTATTTTCATTCAAAATATTAGATTTGATAAATATTAATATTATGTAGGCTAACTTAATTTCAATATGGATGAATAGAGCTTTGTTTTTCTTTTATTGTTGAACTTAATGGTTTATAATATGAAAATGACTCGTAGTATTATTAGTCCTATAATGATTATTTTTTAATTCGAAATATTTAGAACACGTCATCTTGAAAACATTCACGTATTTCAATGACGACGACAAAACAGTGAGACATTTGGAAACAAAGGTTTGAAATTTTCAAGTTTAGTAACAGCAGTTAATTGAGAGAATGCTAGTTTTGTTCATCTCCACGTCTTTATTTCATACGACAACTAAACACACGTAAAAATAGAACACGAGAATTGATCACATGAGAAAATATGACATGGGCAGAATATCACACAGACAAATAACCACAAACAAACATATCACTGCAACAAAAAAAGAGCCCAAAAGAAATTACACACAGAAATTCATGTCAGTCTTTTGTCGCCGCTGTTTTGGCGTTAGGACATTTTGACCACGCTGTTTTGGTGCCGGATGTTTTGGCTCCACCAATTGGCATCAGATTATTTGATCCTGGTTATTATCGCGAGAATTTATTATTATTATTTTAGATAAAAATTCGTATAGTAGAATAGGGGAAGCGTAGAAATTGTAACGTCACGAAACTAACCAAATCTAACCATTCAGAATTCCGGTTACTCCTAATAATGCGTAAATGAATATGGCTGTAAATGGAAATGTTTAAATGTGTGATATTTTTTCGCGGATATATTTTATCAATGTGATATTTTGTCATTGTGATATTTGTATGCGAGATATTTTATCATTGCGATAATTCGATATGTGAGCAAATGTCCGTGATATTTTCTCGTGCGATCTTATGTCCGTGAAATAATGACTACCCTATGATTGTGATGGTATTGATTAATTACTGCAATGGATTAACTTGAATTGTAGGGCAAAAATAGGTTATTTTCATGATTTTTGTTAATTTTTGTTAAAAAAATATTTAATTTTACCGTATTAAAGCTCATACATTACACATCTTTTAGTAATTTTTGAAATTTTTGCTTTTTGTATTGAAAAATATTGCGTAGTCGAGAAAAAAATGTATTATTATTTTCACGTTTCGCGATGACCAACATTGTGGCGAACTGGATCATCTGAAAAAACGAATGTCGATTGATTGAGTCAGAATACTGAATGAACTAGGGGTTATGTGAAAATTTAAAAAAGTATGCATTTTTCTCAAAATGGTTTTATAGTTTAATGATTTTTCAATAAAAAAAAGGTCGTCTTCTGGTTATAAAACGGCCATTTTTTGTTGAAAAAAAATGGAACGATTAAAAACCAATTTTTATGTATTGAAACATTTCGAAAAAAACGCCTCTATAACTTCTCTTTCAAAGCTCATATCTGAGTCAGTTTTGTTCTGATGGACTTGAAATGTTAATGACGTGTTGTCAGATAATCAAACTTCAATAAAAAAATGAAACAACAAAAAATCGATTTTTTTCAAAGTTACAAGTGGAGTTAACCTTCTAAACTTCTGTTGTATATTAAAGATCTGTAAAACTTATACAAATTTGTAAAACTTATGACTCACTTGGTAATAATTGTACTTAGTGATAGGGTACAATTAGGGCATTTTGGGGTCTTTATGTTGACTGCATGAATATTTACATACGCACTGCAATGTTTTTCGACTTTATTTATGCAATTGCATGACGTATCTGGATACCTCATTCAAACCGGACCCGACGGTTTAAATATAGACATAAAGAGAGCAAGTAAAGGACTTTGGTATTTTTAATTTATACAATAATTACTGAGTACGAGTAAATCTATGCGATTCAAACAATACGAAATTAAAATTTGGGTGTTCATCTGTTGCTTAAGGAGGTTGGTATGGTTAAGAATTAACAAACATATTCCGACGAAAAAATTACTAAACATTAATATGAATATAAAATGAATTCCCTGAAAATGTTGACTCATTTGGATACCGCATTCATCAATGCCGATTTGCACAGAAGTAACAAATAGATTTACTTAAAATTAATGTCGATTAAACAAAAATATATAATAAATGTTCGAGATAAAGAATTAGATCGATTGGATACGTTAGGTACAAGAACTTCAATAAAATTCTTGTCAAAAGTTCATTATCGTACAGGTTAGAAGACATTATTCGACTTCCGAACGGTACTGAACTAGTTAAAATTAGGCGAAAATTGCACTTGACTCCCTACGTACCATACCAACCTCCTTAAATAGAAAGCAGAGATAAAAGTACTAAGCAACAGGAATTTGGTTTCCGGAGATTTTTGTTGTGAAACTCAAACTTTTTGCTTCAAACACGAATTCTTTGCTTCCGAGTCTGAAATTCGCTCTAAACTAAGGTGGTAGTTCGACTTCGAAAAGAAAACTGTAAAAAATTTGTATGAATTTGTATTATTATAAAATTGTCAACTCAAAAACATGAAAGATATTGAAAAATGAGGACAGATGGTACCTGGAAAACTCTGTAAAGGTCAACTGTAAATCGGAAAGCTTTATTTTAAAATGAAAAAACAAATTTGAAATTTGAAGTTTTTTTTTATGGTTGACAAATTCCAAAATGTGGTAATAATTACAAACATAGAAATGATCAGGGTAAATTTGTCTTCACCATGAAAATCAAATCATTCCGAAAGTTTCCAAAGTACCATAATAGAACAAAAAATACAAAAGTAAAAAATTCGCCATTTAGCTTTGACTTCTTCGTCTATGGAAATGCGATTTAAGAGGACAGCAAAATTTAGTAGGCGGTAATAAAAATTCGAAAATTGCATAGGCATCATTTGTTTCCGATCGTTAGGGAAAGCGAGGACGAAGCAGGAACTAAGTGCTCGATCATAACGTCAAAAAAATTGCAATGTTTGTCAGATTTGCGATGAAAGGTCGTTTGAACGTGTCACCCCGGAAGCAACGCGCGCCGCCTTCGAAGTCCGATATTCTTATACGCGCACGGTAACGAGACCGACGTGAACGATGTAAATTCCCGAGTGGAGAAAGCTCTGAAAAAAAAGTCGGTCTAGGCAAAGTGAATGGAAAAAAGTAAAAATAAACTTGACGACCTAAAGCACATCAAGCTCGCTCGCCGTCACGTCTCGAGTACGAGGAAATAAGTCCCGTCGCTTTATTATGCAAGCACTTTCAGATAGAGTGTAGAAAGACGCGCTTCATAAATTTAATATCGCGCGTTTAAAACACGCTCGCGCCACGTAAACGCCATGGAAAACGCTCGGCTCCTATCCGCGCTGCGGCATCCAGTCAAACTTATTAAATCGAGAGCTCGTTTATCATTCTCAGCCAAGACGTCCTTCGACGTGTCGGGAGAATCAATCCTTAAGGTCGCGGGCGTCCGTCATTCCCCAAAGGCGATCTAGAAAGTTTCCTCCTTAAAAATCACCCTTATATACCATCGCAATCTGTGGGAATTTTTCAGCGTGGTCCGTGATGCGTTCCTTCACAATTACGGTAAAAGCCTCGTTTTACGGGATTTCGAAAACCTTGCCGTGTCGGAGCGAAGCGATCCATGACTATTCCCGAATTCGACCCTGTTGCGCGAAATTCAATCGCAGGACTAGCTAATATCGATACGCGCCTATTTTTGGCCCCCAAATATCAATCGCCCTAATGGACGAGGAAATCAATCCAACGAATCGTTAAATCATCCAATTCTTCGACGACGATAGTTTCCGGGAATTCATTCTAAAAATATCCCAGGTTAATGTAGTCATGAAATCCTGACTTGATCGCTTTACGTGTATTAAAATTAGTACGAAATAAATTCATTATGCATGCAAATCTTATTACCTGAAAGTTAATTAGAAGGATTCGTGCTACCAATCCGATCAGGCTGATATTCTTATATGACGATGTTCGTGTAAATGGCATTTCATGTTGATTGATCACTTAGTATTAGATACTTTGGTTAGATGGCGTTTTTTGAGTCTTAGTTAAATTCAGCGATTATCGAGTAAGCGTCATCTTATCGTGGCAACTTCAAAGCAGATCGCAAACGCTACGGCTCCCGGATTTTTCCATCGGTTTATTTTGATATCATCGCTCTCACCATCTCTTACGGCTTTGCCTTCACATTCTAAAATTTAAGAGTAAATTTTTTTTATATAAATTGAAATAGTTTATTCGATAAAAGTTCTGCATAAACGTAATTCTATTTAAGTATACGTATACAATTAGAATTTTAAAATGTAGTTAAAAGATATTCAAGTCACCCCTTTCTATATATGAAATAATGAGGAGAATATATCATTCGAATAATATTTAACATTTGAAATGTTGTTTTTAACCCATTAAGGACCAAACGGACACTTTTTCATGCAAGTTTTCAACGTCTGCTGACATATATTTCCTGTATTGAAAAAATTCTTGACTACTCATTTCAGATACAAAATTGCTCGAATTTTATGAATAAGCGATTAAAATTTATGAGAAATGAAATCCAACTCGCTGGGTTCGATTGTTTAAAAAAAAGTTGGGTTTTTTGTACTACAAATTTTTTTCCACGATATTTTTTCATTGAATTCGCCTTAGGAGATCTCGGTAAAGTGAAGAAAAAGCATTCGTGGACCTTAAACTCCACAATGAGTATTATACAATTATTAATTTTACGATATTTATACCCAAGATGTCAGCTTGATGTAAAAATGTTAACACTACTTCGTTTTTTTAAAAGCAATGACGTTTCCAAAACTAGAGTTTCTTGCATGATATATCTTAAAGTATGAAACGTCCTTGATAGCAAATTTATTATTCCACTTTATAAATTCAAAGTAAAGAACCTACAATTCCTGATGGATGGTCCAAAGGCGTTATATACAAATCATCATCAAAATTGGATAGAAATTAAAATTTTTGTGCGCCATTTTGGGTTCTCCCCAATTTGGGAATTTTGAATGTATAACGTTGATTAATATATTTGTTATGAGTGATGTAATTTTACTTGAAGCTTCAGGTTATACAAGTAAATCTTGTTTTAGAATCATTCCTTTCGAAAATACAAAACAGTACCTACAATTTTACAGCAGGCCGCCATATTGGATACAGATATCATGAAATAAAAAATGTTGGTTGTACATTTTGAAGTTTGAGGTCCATGGGCGCTTTTTATTCATTTTACCGATCTCTTTGTTGGATTTAAATGCGAAAATCTTGCTGAAAATAACATTTTCATTAAAAAAAGTTTTTTTCAAATAATCGAACGCAGCGATTTGGACTTGAATGAAATCGGAAAGTTCGTTAAATTACTCGTAAATTACTCCTTAATGGGTCAAGGTGCAACTGTCATCCGAACAATGAATTTTATGAAGTTTAGAATTTTGTTTAGGAAGTGTAATTATCACATGATTGAAGTTTTATACTTGAATTGCTGTTTCAAAGGTGAAATTGTTAACAAAAAAAGTTGTAGATCTGAAATGGTAAAATTGTCAGCGGAAGAATGTTTCGGGTTTAACTTGTTAACCCCTTCGCTGCGGCGAGAATTTCACAAAAAATGCCCGAAATGGGGATAAAACATTTGGTTAGATTTTACTGTAACTTGGCGTGTCGCGTTTTTTTGGGACGCTAATTACGAATCTGAAGCCAGATTTCGAACATTTAAAATGGCAGACAAATTTTCTAAATTCCAATAATTTTGCTCGACACTTGTCACTCGGAGGTATTTGAGGTCAGATTTTGAAAATTCAAAATGGCTTATTCAATATGGCGGACAAATTTTCTAAATTCCAACTATTGTCCATGGTTTCTCGGGGGTTTTCGGATCCATCAATAAGAATTTGAAGTTAGATTTTGAAAATTTTAAATGTTCGATTCAATATGGCGGACGTCTTAATCAAAATACAAACTTATTGCCTGACAACAATGCTGCTCGTGATAGGTTGCTAGAGCAATAAGAAAACTGTCGTGATTATAGAATATTTATACCGACTTTTTGTTTGTACCAAAAAATTCTTCGATTCTTCAGCTACAAATCTCTCTTTTTAGTTTTTGTAAGTATTTCACAGAGTTTATTATTTTTGGATTTCTATCCAGATTATCCCGTGTAAATTTCAAGTTTTTTTGTGTATATTCCCGAGTTATCGTGTTACATGTGGGAATAACACTGATTTCTAGAGTTTAATATCTTACAGTTTTTATTTTAAAAACCAAAAATAGTAAACAAAAAAAAAACGTAAAACAAAAATAAAAATAAAAATACATACAAAATATTAAAAAATAAATAAATAAAAAAAAGGGCTTTTTGAAAACATTTCTCCAATCTTCTCGTATAAAGTGTGTAAGTAGATATGTATATCGAAGATAATGGGGGAGGACTAACATCATTTTTTGAAAATGGGTCCGCCATATTGAATTTTCAAAAAAAATCATCAGATTTGTAATGAACTACTTCGAAAATCCCCGGGTATCGAGTTTCAATCGATTTCGTTAATTTTTAATGCAGAAATTTACCTACTATGATATGTCATAGCCCATGACAAAGATTTTTACAAAATAGTAAAAACAACATATTTTAAGAACTTCTATCTTTTCCTTGATATGATATTTTTTAAAAAGGGCAACGGCATTTTGTTCGGTATGCCTTAGACTATCTAGAAATGGTTGAGTTTTGAAATTAGATACATTATTGACTTCATTAGATTAATTTATGCCATGGCAAAGATTTGCGCTTTTTGCCGGAGTCAGAGAAAAGTTCTAAATGACAAAAATCTTTGCCATCCGCTGTGAAGGAATTAAAACTATCCTCCGAACAGTGTGTTATATTCAAATCTCGTTTCGAAGGTGAAACTCTTATAGAAACGAGGTTTCTGAGTTTGTGTTCTCGTTTCAAAGGTAAACTCAAATCAAAATCAGGTTTCATGTATAACATTAAATTGGTCTAAATAAGATTTGGAATTAAATAAAAGTTGTTGGAGGCTAAAAGCCTATTACATTCCACTTTAACTAAGGGGAAATTTTGTGTAAAGTCAAATTTGACTTTAAGAACGGTGGCTCAATGCAAATTTGTTTAAAATGAAACCCACTACACTGAAGTCGTTGTCACCTTCAAAGAATTTAGAGTGTATACATACATAATTGCGGTAGAATATTTACACACAAGCATATTCGTTCAAAATAGTGATATCAACCATTTTAAACCAGTATTCCAATAACATCAATGTTACAAATATTTTTTTTTAACAATATTGCGAGAGCAGAATTTACCTATGCTCATTTTTCGTATATCGCTATGACTTTATTGCCCCTATTTTCTGCATATAATATTATTTGTACAACATTTGCCTTTCCTGGAAGACGCGGAAAATCTTGGATGTTGGAATTTTGAGATTTGTTGAAAATGCGATCGCAAGCACAAACGCAATTTCCAACACTCGAATGTGTATATATATCTAGATTATTGGGTGACATTTCTGAAAATATTTGCGTTGAAAGTTTACAGCACATGCAATCACTTTACTTATTATTGCAAAATATTTATTAGTTTGGAGATTTGTTATTCATTAAAAAGTTAAATGCTAGGCCCTTACCAATATAAAGTACAAACGAGAGCAATTGAAATTCAATTATACAAAATTTATAAAAAATAGCCAACCGTAGTCAGTGATATTTTCAAATTAATTTATCTATCACTCTTTAATGTGGTGATAATATTTTCACAAATTTAAACAGTAACTTGATGACAGATGTTTACTATGCGAAAAGTTACATTTCTTTCTTGTAAATTGCGCTATATATTTTGGACTATTTTCTACTATTTTCAGAACAGTTTCAGAAAAAATACAGTATTTTTTTAAATAAATAATAGTAGTCATCTACACATGGAAAGTTTGGCATTCAAATTATTATCTAAGAAATAAAAATTTCTAACTAAAACTATATTTTAAAAAACTATGACGCTTCAATTTTAGAAGATTTCTATTTACATTTTAACTATTTTCCAGTTTACGACATTAAGCCAGCTTATGTTTAAAATTACGTATTCGCTTAAATTTCTGCCAAGTATTGGTATCTGGATCGTGCATCATTCCGGTTATTGTTCGCCGTGCATTAGTTCTCATTCAAAAACAGTACACAATGAAATAATAAGACCCCATTATATTTCCCTATTACGCTGTATTCACCATACCGCCCACCCTATTCAACGGCGCTCAGATCGATGGAGATATTATCCTTGATAAATGATTAACGATTCTACAAATCATTACAGATGCTTCGATTGTATATTTACGCGATCCTGGCGCAATTGACATAATGCTTTACGACCTTTGAATAAATGTCATTTTTACAACCAGTTTGTGAAGTTTAATATTATTATCCGATATAGTCGCGATCCCTTCGAATTTATGAGAATATGAGCCAGATATAGATTGTGTGAGTGCGGTATCGTATTTTTTATTTTATTATAGTTTGTAATTATTGAAAAAAGAGTTTCCCAGGACTCGGCCGAATTTATCTACACATGAGACTATTTTTATATTTATGTTACGTCGAATTTAGCTTTATCGAGTTGATAATTTTTGTTCAACTTATTATCGAAATTTTTTCTCAATTTTTAGTTTATTCTTGTTTAATAAAAATATTATAATGGTCTCCACCTTTTTCGAGTTTGAATTAAATAATATAAAGATAAAAAAAATTCAAATTCTCGACATTATAGACTGTCAGCATACCGAAACCAATGAAACAAACATAATATAATATAACATAAATTAGAAAATACATAATTTCCGCACAGGAGTCATTCTCTCATTAATAACATTTTATGAGGAAATAATGATATGGGAATAACGAAATAAAATAAAATTGCCAGAAGCTTAATATAGACATAATCCTACTTTCTTACGAACTGTATACCGTACTTTATTACTACCTGAAACAAATGCTATGTTGTTTAAATAAAAATGTGCTTACCTTTTGATTCCATTACCTGCGGGAATGACTTTAAAAATGTAATATTCAAAAAAGTTGTCGTCAAATTAGTTTCAAGAAAACATCTGTCCTTCAACCGTTCGCTATAGTGTATGTTGTCAAGGCCAATGTTGCCAGCTAAAAAAAATGCAGTAAAGATTTGTAAATTTTGCTGTAATTACACTTTTTTAAACGGTGAGGGAATGATTGATTTTTTCGGACAAATTTTGAATTAATTTTTAAAATATTTACAATCGCATTTTTTAAACTATAAATTCGTGTAGGAACAGTCAATACTATCCTACATGAGTAAAAAGTAAGATAACAAACAATAAGTAAGGACTTTTACGATTACAGTTAAAGATTCTTTTAGAATTAGCAATCGGGACATAATGAGGGAATGATTTTCAGGAATGAATATATCTTTTTTGTTTATCATTTAAAGAATCAATTTTTTCATACATTTGTGCATCTAGTACAATAGTTTAATTAATAAAAAAGACTTTTCGTAATAAACGATCCTGATGGGTTGTAAAAATCATTAAGGACATCAATTTCGATTTTTGTTTTGAGAATCAGCCGTTTGTAGTTGATGTATCTCATTTCTTAGTCGGATTAATTATTTTCCTTTTACGGGATAGATACGACCAATGATTCAATTATCTCATAATATCAAACGATGATTGACTTCGGAATGGACCGTATATTCGACTATTACTTTTTTTCCTTGCGAAACTGTCCAGTACTTCTACAATTACTAAACTATATAAAAATGTCATGATATTTTACCAATATTTTTTTTAAACAAAATCGCCATTTTTACATGCAATCATGATATCTTCCTATCACCGCATTAACTCACGATTTTTAAAAATAAACCTATTTTTGTTCCTTCTAGTTGGGAAAAGCAGTTTAATAGTTTTATTATATGTTATTTATATTGTTATTAGTAAATCGATTCAGCTTTACCAGAATATCTACATCATCTGCGTAATACGATATTGCGTCATAATTATATATCATGAATGGCTTCTTACTATCCTGGTGCTTCGATCGCAAGGACGAGCACCGTTCATGACGATTTTATTCAGCCTGTTATGGGGTGCAATACTAGTGCATTGTGTAGCAGTAAAATGCACCCTTTCTTATCGAGACCTGCAAGCAACGGGCTTACTGCGCGCCACTTCGAACAGTCAGATTTTGTCGAGTCGCCAATTGCTGCCTCTTTTTGCAAATGAACTCCCGCTGGAATGTGGAAAATTGCTGAGCTTGCAGGAAATCCTTGCTGATTTGACTCGTAGTTGAATCAGTCTTGTTACGGGTATACTGAGGAAATTAGGTTTACTCAGTTTTGTAATAAATTTGTAAAATTAATTGCGTTTTATTTGTACACAGTTTCTTTTTGATGGTTTAAATATTCAAAATATTGTATTTTTTGTTTAATTAAAATAATAATATAATAATGTTGTTTTCATCGTAAATCAGTTCTAAAGTGTCGTGTTTGACATCCGGGTCCTCAATCTTAAATTTATGATGAAATTGACGAAAACAGAGGCATATTTTAAAATTTGTCTAGAGAAATTATTAGATATTATTCAGAAATATATTTTTTTAACTGTATCGGATATAAATCAACAGAATAAAGATTCTTAATGAATTTTATTAGGAAAAATATTGTTACCATATGCGAATCAAATATCCATTTCTATGTTGTCAATGCGTTAATTATTCCTCAATTATTGAAATAAAAAAATTTCCATTCCTATTTATCTTATAAATGCATTAGTGAAAATTTCGAACAGTGCAGAATGCTACCTGTCATTATGATTAAAAACTATATCGTATTCACCATTATACAATTAAATCATTTGAAATTATACGTGTATAGTTTCTTAGTATATTAAACTTATTGGTGGGGGGGGGGGGGTTTAAAGTCCTCAATTGATAAGATAGAAATTTAAATATGAAAATAAAAATTAAAACTGTTTTGAACGGTTTCTAAAAATTCGAGCTCTGTAACTACAATTCCAGACACTGTAAAGGAGGTCCTAAGGACATAGAAATTTATTGAGAATTGACTGAGAATTTCCGGAAATAGATGATTTTGATTATTCGCGAAACTGCTTAACCCTGTTCGTCCCGAAAGTCTGAAATTTGGACACAACGCTGTATCTTTTGTTCCAAACGGCGTTAGAACAAATTAAAATTAGTAAAAATCGATAAATTTGGACCACCTCTTTCAAATATCGTGCTCAGAATCAGCCGACAATTTCAAAGGACAAAGTTATGATCATTATAAACAAAAAATCCTGATTTTTTGGACGTTTCTCCGCAGGAATCTGACATTGAAAAGGGCAACTCTGACCATTTCAAAGGATACTAATCACGTCTTTTTGCTCAGCCCTTTCTTCTCTCGTACGATTTTTTGCAAATAACAAAATGGTAACTTCAATATGGTGTCTGCAAGTTATAATTTTGCATTTTCTCGCCAAATTATCGATTATTTGACCACGTAACGATTGAAATCATGGAGAAGTGGAATGAAAAAATAATTTTTATTATTTGCGAATACTTAATCTCATTATTATTCATTCATAACCTCAAATTAGTTATATACAATTGACTTTTACATTTTTTTCTAATTTTCACGCAATTGTCGACGTTTCCGTATTACTTACGTTTGAAATTAAAAATGACCAGATACGAATGTGACTTCTTAATAATCCGATTACAACCTAAAAAATTGAGTACAAGACGACAATAATTATATGCACATTCCTACCTGGTACCATGACGTTTGCAGGCTTAATAAAAGCGTATATCAGTGTAAATTTCGATGTAAGTGACACCACAGAATATATACAAAGAAAGTCTAAAAAATCTTTGAGGACCCACATTGTCAAAAATGAAGAGTCAAAACGATATTGTTCTGGTGACAAGTGTGAAAGACGAACATCTTATTGTTCAGAATGTAATAAAAAAGTTTGCAAGGTACGCTTCAAATCATTTCATAAAGTTACATAGAATTACTATATTACTATTGACTTGATTCACCGTTGTCATTTCTTGGAAAAATGCAATATAAGAAATGTTATAAAAATAAAAGAATAAACAAAAATTGGTAAAAAATGAAAAAGATACAAACAGAATTTAAAAAGTAATAAAAAATAATAAAAAAAATGACTCCGAATAGTGTTTACTTCCCGTGGTAAGAGTCGGACAACGGAAAATATTTAGTGACAGATAAACAACGTGATGTAGCAGCCATTTTAATTTTTGACAAAAATCTGACGGGACAAGAAAGGGCTGAGCAAAAAAACGCGATTAGTACGTTTTGCAATGGTCACGTTTGGCATTGTCCTTTTCAACGCTAAAAAAAGAGATTCTTGCGAAGAAACATTGACAAAATATTCAAAAATAGCTGTAGTCATTTTTAATTTAGATTTTTCAACATAGATTACTACCATATCGATTGACGACTGTACCACCTCTTTAAGTAATGCATCATACTTTTAGTAGAAAATGTCATGAATTTCTGTCTCTTTCAAGTTGCTCTAATAAAAAGCCCCTAGACTGTCAACATCTACTTTTGTTTTGGCTTATGTATTATTTATTCTTTTCCTTTGTATGCTACAGAACCATTTATTTAATTCCTACATTTTTTCTAGATACATATTACATTATAAACGTTCAATTTATATATTTGGCTTTATCTTCCTGTATTTTCATAATAAAAAATGTTTTTAATATTTCAACCACAAAAATTTGCACAAACAAATCAAGTAACAAAACTGATATGCTAATAAGGTGCGAAAATTATAGATATCTTAATTAATAAGATAAATAGATAATTAACTTATTGCTATATTTTCCAAAAGCCTCGGTTTTCTCTCGATAACAAGAAACATGAATTATGCGATGTGGTCATGGACTATTTCTACCCGCCTTGTGTGCGCTTCAAAGCTCAAGCATTCTAAAAGTTTCACGTTTATTCTCGAATATCACAATGAGATAAAAATCATCGAATTTTATGTTCAGTAAATCGGATCTATCCGTCTTTAAATTCAGTAACTATCGGTTTTATTTACAACGTGTAGTGAAATATTTGCATATATATACTAACTGTTCATATTAAACATTTACCAAATATATATCACTCAAAAGTTATAAACATTCCTTTCACCTTTGATACATGCAATATTTTTTGTGACATCTGCCTGGAAATTCTACCTTTGAATCTGTGTACGCACATGGTTTTTCGCGTTTTTCACGGTTCTGTGACTCGTTAATCGATGATCGTGTTTACCTCGCTATTCCGAGATTAAAAAGACAGAATTTTCATTCATATACGTGACATAATTTATAGAAATGTTTACCACATGAAACAGGAATAAAAGCATGGGCATTACTATGGTAGTGATTTTTCTTGGATTCCACAACATTTAAACAACTGATATATTGTTGATTTTTGTCGTCCAGTTACTTTTTTAATATTACTGAATGCAAATAATGGAGGTAGGATTTGAAATGTAGAAATGCATTTTGTAATATTTTTAATGCGATTTCTGTGATTTTGTAAATAACGAATTCTTTCCCGTTAAACTTTTTGTAAATGTAAATTGAGCCACTAAATTGAGAGAATGAATTCTCATTTTTAAGGACTGAAAACTCAATCTTTTTGTACTAAATACTCACTATACATATATTGAAAACTCACTTTAAAAGAGTGACTCGAGAAGTGCCTCAAAGAGTGCCTCAATTTCGTTTCCTTAAAGAGTGACTTTCAGTTCCCCGAAAAGTAGTGATTTTCAATAAAAATGTAACATAATTGGTTTAAATTATTTTTTGGAAATACAGAATTAGTTAATAACGTGCAAAAGCAGTAATTTTTATGGGTCTAGTAATGTATTAAGTAGTATACTAAATAATACTGTATTATATGACATATTTACGCATCCAAATTATTTTCGCAAAATTTTTCTGACAAAAAATTACAGAACCTTTTTTCAGGTATTACTGAAATGGTCCTTCAATTTGAATGTAATTTAAACACTTATTAAACAAATATTTTATAACGCTATTGTAAACATTGTTAATCTCTTGAAAATCTTTACTTTTATATAATAAATATATTATATATTTAATAAAACGTATAATTGTCTAATAATAACTGGTGGTAAATTGTCAAAAAACATTTTAGAAAATTGGTATAATGTATTTTCTTTATATATAAAGGATCTGATTAAAAACTAGAAATATGAATAACCTTAAACTTAGGGGTAAACATTTTATTTATTTTAATTTTAAATTCTTTTTCGATAGTTAGTGGAAATTGTGTATTATACCATGAATTATCTGATGAACTGAATTTTTAGAACATGAGATAGAAGATTTAAAATCAGATTTATTAGTGCTGAGGGAAGAGACGATAAGAGTATATGTTACAACCAAGCGGACAGACTGTCGGAAACAGGCGAGATGCCATGTTGGGTACGATCATTCAGAAAATTGTACATAATCTGCTGGTATCACTGTATTCCTTTCACCAACATCGCTTCGAATATCTTTTTACAAAAGTGTCCCCGTAATAATACATTTCTTACATTTTTAGTTCCTCTACATCAGTTTCAAATCAATATAAGAAAATATAGTTTTGATAATAAATGAAATCGGATAATAAATATGAATATCAAAATCTCTAATAGAATAGGTGTTAAAATATTTAAAATGAAGTCGAAAACTTTGCATATGTAAAGAATAATTACGACGAAAAAAATGTTAATTTTTTAAATTTATTATCGTAGTACTATATAACGTTATTTTTCCCTGCCAACAAAATCTGATTTTTTGACACTCTGTATGAATTTTACTCACTAAATTACGCTGATATGAAGTTAAAAGTTGCGCTAGAAAGAATTTACGGCGCGAAATCTTGCTTTGATCTCAGTTGCAACGTTAGTCGTAACAGGTTGGTCATTGCCACACGTACGTTGCACCTTAGATTACATAAACGCAGAGCTTTCTGAAAGGGCTCAAGCAATCTTTGATGAAATGTATGACGTTCGCGTCGTATTGGTATTTCCTCAAAGATAAACCTTAAATTACACTAACCTACTTTTACTTTTTGTTAATTTAGCAAAACAGAGCGTTAAATAATTTCTAATTACGATAATGCAAAAAAGTGGAAAAAAAATACATTTTCATGACGTTGCGTGCATGAATGTGTATAGTTAGCACATGAGCATGAATCAAACAGAAAAAGCTCAAATAAAAAGAGAAGTTATTTATGATGAAGAATATTTGATATAATCTAGCATTTACTAAAAGCAATTGTCACTCCTCGGACATTGAATTATATTTGCGAACTTAGCGATACGTTGATTATACTATGTTAGTAACAATAATATTAATAACATCTATGAGACATTCATAACGTAGGATGCAATATGGTGAATTAAACTTTTCAAGCGTTCGCAAATCCTTACAAAAATACTACTGGGGATGTTTTGGAGCTGCTGAGCACGAATCTGGCATTTGATGGTTGAAATTCAAAATGAAGGATCCCATTATGAGAATTTTAAAGACATCTGATGGATATTCGTATTTAGCAACCCCAAAATAACCCGAGTTGCGTGAAATTTTTTTTTTATTGTTCAACAGACGGAATCGCCCGTTTTAAAGAATTTTTTTTATATTATGTGACATTACGAAAACTACAGGTCGTCTTGCGAGATGGTCATGAGTCGATTTCCCCCAGAAAAAAACATTTTCGAAACGTAAACAAACTTGGATCGTCTTACTAATATCGAGGTGCTGCATGAAATCAAAATCGAAAATTTGTTTTCCCGGATGGGGATCGAAGTCACGACCTATGTAGTGTTTTTAATTATTTGCATATTGAGTGGATTGAAAATAAAATAATTATGCAATGAAATGTTCATGTTCTTTTATTAAATTAATCTATTCATTTGATAACATGCCTCACGCAGATCAGAAAATATTAATTGAACCTAGCAAAAATTGATTTTACACTTCAGTACGTTGTAAATTGGCAGCGAAAGACATGAAAAAATAAAGCTGTCATCTTTTCTTTCCTAAATTGCAATGTGACCCCACCAGTTGTTAAAAAATTTACTTTTAGAGGGCTTTCGGAGTACACCTGTGGCTCGGTTCTTTTGTAACGTATCAACAATGGCCCACGGAAATTTTGCAGGTAACAAACTTTCTTGGCCAGTGGAAGCATTGCAGAAAAACTATGAATCATAAATGCAATAAAAACATAAAAAGAAAAAATAGTAGATTTTACAACTCGGGAGCAAAATAAGTGTTTCCCGACGAGCGAAGCGAGGACGGCATTTTGCATGAGTCTACTAACAGCTATTCTCCCTTGTTGCACATACTATTTTCTCAGACGAGAGGGTACTATTTTGCTCCCGCGATGTAGGGAGCAAAATAGTACCTTGCGCTCAGAATGCGAGAAACTTATTCTGCTCCCAGATGTATTTATTTTGCTCCCTAGGGAGAGAATGTGCTATTTTCTCCTGCAATATCGGGAACAAAATAGCATTTTGCGCACCGAGGGTGAAAAAAGGCTTTTGATCTCCAGATTACTCTACAATTATATTATTAACAATCTAATTTTTCTTCGACTGATAATATAATAAGTTCAAATAATTCTATTAAAATAGTTTTCTTCACACCGGGAGGAAAGCAGCAACTTTCCTCCCGCAAGCGGAAAGATGCCGCTTATCCTCCCGGCCATAAAGAAAACTCGTATACTTCCCTCGGGAAGTAAAAAAGAATGCCTCAGACTGCCTGTTTCTCACCCTCGGCTTCACCTCGGGTAAAAATTACACGCAGTCTGTGACATTCTTTATTTTACCTCCCTCGTTGAGTACTATACTATTAATATTCTCATGCTACAGCTTATAGTGAACAACTATGTAATTTTCAAATATTCTATTTAAGCCAATGAAAATCATTAGTAAATTATACACTGTATTGACTTCACATTAAATTACGGAACTATTAATAGAATCAAATAGTGAGAAAACAGTCATCGATAATGAACGTTTAGAAAATTAATCACGTCATTAATGAACATGTCTCTATAATTTTATTATTATTATCTGTATTTGCTCATTACAGTTTCCATTTCTTGACGTAATTGGCTAGTAGGGGAGAGTGTGGCTGTTTCTTTCTCTATTTTTACAAACGAAATTAAATAACTTTTCTTACCCTCTGAGCGCAAAATGCAAACTCGCCCTCGTAGGCAAACACCTATTTTGCTCCCTAGTGGTACAGTACTATTTTATCAATATATATCAATCAGTTTGTACAGTCTTAATCAATGAAGCATATTCTTAAATTTACTTAGCGTTATGATTTATATGCGAAATACTATAATTCATATGTAAAAGAAACACTTTCTAAAAGTCATACCCTGCCCCGTGTGTGGGGCATTGACCCGAAAATTAATACAATTAATTTTGTATTTTACAATTAACTCGGAACGTGGTGTATTTATATTCAAATTTATTCAAATTTATTTAAATATCTCAGAAATTCCGATCACAAGTTTTGTAATAATTTTCTCACACTCTGTGCGCAAAATGCTATTTTGCTCCCTAAATTGCGGGAGCAAAATAGCACATTCTCTCCCTAGGGAGCAAAATAAATATACCCGGGAGCGAAATAGATTTTTCGCATTCTGTGGGCAAAATACTATTTTGCTCCCTATATCGCGGGAGCAAAATAGCACGCCCTCGTATGAGAAAATAGTATGTGCAACAAGGGAGAATAGGTATTTGTAGACTCGTGCGAAATGCCGTCCTCGCTTCGCTCGGGCGTCAAACTCACACTCATCGGCAAACACCTATTTTGCTCCCTAGTTGCACAATCTATTATTAATGATATCAAGTGAAGACAAATCCAATATTTTTCGTACATTTAGGTTGAAATTGGTACCATGTTGTTTTATTAGTTCACTTATTTATTTTGAGGTTATGGTATGCACAACCTATCTCACTGACATATAGGTACGTCACACGACATGTTTCGCATTATAAGATAAAATTGAAGTCATTAACTATATTATCACAACGCTAAACTAAAGAATTCCAAATAACAACTTACCTTACGAAATAAAAAAAATGTTGTAAAAGAAATAATGATGTAAAGTAATGACGGAAAAGAATTTACACTGTGGTCAAAACACTACTTCAATTTATAACTCATCTTCGAAGGTATGATTTATAAATTTGGCTTATCATTAGTCTTATTAGAAATTATGACTGTACCAAAATAAATTGTTTTTCATTGAAAATCATTATGGAATTTTTCTTAATTGTATTTTTTGTATGTTGACCGTATAAACCAAGAATTATTTTTGAATATTATGAAAATTGAAAGCAAACGGTCGAGAAATAATATTTATTATTTATGCAACTGTTTACGTTATAATATTAGATCCTATAGATTTCGAAAAATATCGACTGGAACAGTCTATCTCACGGCACAACTTGACCTACTCTCTCGTACTGTAAATATTTTAATTCTTAGAAAAATCCTCATATCGCAAAATCTTAACTGAATTAATCTTTTAATAATTTATAGTTAATAGGATCTTTGTTTAATATGACATTATTGTCGTATTTTATTCGTTCTAATTCAGTTATCAAAGTAACTTGATACTATAGAAATGATGTAGAGGGTCGGACTACCTAGATTACTATGCCGGTATTCGTGTACATCAGCATGGGAATCGTCGCCGTACCACTGGTGGTCGTTGAATGGTAATCTAAGCACTTTGTCTATTTGGGTTTATCGGTCTTCACTGAACAATAAAGGCTAAACCCTATGCATATTTATGATTACCGTTTCATTTGTTACCAGAATGATGCTTTAAAGGCCACTAATTCCACAGACGAGGGTAAAAAGGCAATGCTGAATAGAGCGAGAATCAGGAGCCATTATAGTCCCAGCCATGCAGCATATCAATTTATAAAATTAGTACTGTTTTTCACCACTACCGGCACGGAGTTTCGCGCTCTCGGTAAATCATGGAACTATGTGTCGATAATGCGAAAAATATCAGCTCGAAAGTAAACGCTGCTCACGCCCGTTTGACACGAGAAGAATGTAATCTCAATTGGATTTCGATTTACGTGCCGGCTGGGCAGTGTAACTAAATCAATCGAAATTTACGCGCGAAACACCGTGTCGCCGATTCTTTGTTCACTGGGGGATAATCGGAGCCCTGGAGCCCTCATCCACTACAAATGGCGCTTATATATATGTCTGGGAATCTGGTAAGGTGATAAAAGTTAAAAAAAAGGAAGGCTCGAAAAAGACAGGGCGTTAAAGCAAAATGAGCTCTTCCGTCATTTTCAAAGACGCCCTCCTGAGGGGTGCGCGGTGCATCCAGCTCGCGTTTCGAAAGGGAGCTTTTCTGTAGCTAACGGACGAACGAGCTGGCGGCCGCGGGCTTTAAAGCTCCCGGTCTCTCGTTCGCTTCCGGCTCCCGCAAATCGAATTCTGGCAGGAAACGAGGACTCCCCATTGGATAGCAGCTTCTGACGGTGGTACTGCTGCTACTGCTGCTGCCGCTACTGGCGCTACTGGTTGCAGGACGCGAATATCTTCCCATTACCTTTGCTTCGTCTATAGGCAAACTCTATTATCGCAAAACGTTACGCTTCGGCTCACTCGTTCCGCCCTCATAATCCTTTTGCCGTGTTTGTCGAAACGATCGCTTTCGAAAAAGATAATTCCGGGTCCGGGGCTCGTTCTCTCTTTGATAACGCGCACCGAATGACAGAAACGGACGGGAACCACAGCGGAAGATAAAAAGTAATCGCGGGAGGAAATGAACTTTGTAAAGCTGAAGTTATTACAACAAAACATGCTCGCGTGTGCCGCATAATCCGAGCTTTCTCGTGCGAGGACGCTCGTGTCCTCTAGCTCATTTTTATATCGGCTCGTTCAGTATTATATTCCTATTTCCATAATTCCAAATTCAAAAGCTTCGATAATTAATATTGAAGGTTTTCGTTTATCCTAGTATCCACGTAAAAAAATCCGGACATTTATTTTAAACTATTCATTTTTCACCATAATAAATTTACTGGATATGTAAATTAAAGATCTGTGAAACTAGTCATAATATTTTTTTATGACAATAACACTGGCCGACAAAATTCGGTCATAAAAAACTTCGGAGATAAAAGTAGCTAATCTTTGTAAATTTTGGGTCGCTGAATCCGAATCCGATACTAAAAATTTTCGATTGACCCTGTTTTCCAAGAATTATGGCGTTTTTTTTTTTGGTTTGAAAAAGTAGTTTTTATTTAGAATTTTTCGTTATAACTTTTACATTATTTTAAGGCATAATACTACTTATAAAGACCTTATACAATATTGGTTTGAATTAATGATAAGCCATCAGCGATGGATCTCGTCATTTATACATATGGTGATAACTACGGGATTTCGCAAACTGAGCATTTTGGTTAGTGCGTGAGCATAATAATATTTAATATTAATTAGGTAAAAAACATTCATGTGTAAAAACCCTAAAGTCAGTATATATGTATTTATATAGTAACAAAGATAAATTTAATCTAATCTTAATACTAAAATAACGGATAAAGAATATAATTTTAATATTATAAAAAAAAGAGAAAGCGTTCGCTAAATTGTCAATTTCCCATTTGAGGAGATTTGTCACCATAATTACTGGTTACTCAGCACTTTGAATCTTGATTCTCTTTTCGTTATTGGTGTTTTTTTGAAGTTTTTCTTCTGGATCTTCTTCTTATTTCTTCTAAATGTATCGCGTCCTCTTGTAACCACCAGTAAGCTTTATTTAATCTTTCGGTAGAATTGTGATCCACATCAGGTAATGTTGTCGAGTAAGTCAGATTTTCTTCTTTGTATTTGGTTATATCTGTGTAAATTGCCTTTCTAGCTTGATGGCGTTGGGCATGGTATATTACTGGTATGTTGCTTTCATTTTGTATGAGTCCGATTTTGTCAAGATGGCAGAAGATTTCAGGTGGGATATAGCCGGTTTTAAGCATTTTTGCGATGATATTATTGTTATCGTATTTTAATTTATTCAAGATGGGATTTCCTATTTTATAAACTTTGCGAAAATATTTTCTTGTAAGTGTAATGGTGAAATTGTCCAGTCTTGGTATTTTAGCTAGATTGTAGATAACTTTGTTATTTATTCGTCTTTGAAAATTTGAGTGTTCACTCCTGTATATTCTGAAGCATGCTCTGATACAGCATCTTTCTAGTCTTCTATAATGTTCCATTACGGATGGTCCAGTATTCCATAAAACTGGTGCAGCATAGGTCATTAGCGGTCTGATTAGGAGCAGGTAACAAATTACTTTAGCCCTATTGTCGAGTGATTTGTTATAAAATATTCTAGAATTTGCTCTGAAAGCCTTTTTAGTTTTTTCGAGTTGTATTTTGTGGTGATTATTCATTCTGAGCAGGTAATCAAAATGTATTCCTAAATATTTGACCACTTTTTTGTTTGGGATGAGTTGATTTTCAGTAGCATTATCGTTATTAGTAATTTGCATTTTTATTTCAAAAGTTTTCAGTTTTTTCACTGATGCATATGGAATTTCATTAACGGTTTTACGAAATAATATGGCCTCACATTTAGAAGGATTTATTTTAAGGTTCCATTCTAGATATTCTTTGTTTACTTGGTTTAGTAATTTGTTTAGTTCGTCATTTATATAATCAATTTTTCCAGCAACGTAGTAGATTAAATCATCTGCAAACGCTATAGAATGCTTCTTATTCTTATTGTCGTTTACGTCGAACTTATTAATCACATCCGAATTATATAAATTGAAGAGAATAGGAGATGTTACCGTACTTTGTTGCAGTCCTTCTTTAATGCTAAAAGTATGATCGGATGTGGTATTCAAGAATTATGGCGTCAAAGTTACAAAAAGCGTCGTTTTTGGTAATATTTGAGGAGGTATATCTTTTGACAGAGACGAGATGAAGGGTTCAACAGTGGCTTAAAATAACGCTTATACTATGCGCTTTACGATAAGAAATGGAAAATAACAAAAAAAATCGCTTGCAATGGTCATTTTTTTAACGCGTCGAAAACCTGGCTGACCCTGACAGGTCTGTAACTACTGCGCGCTATGTGCTCTAGAACGCAACATTGAGCGAGCCGGATAACAGATTTACATCAAAAGTATTATATAACACAAAGATGTATTTTTATTTAATATAACATCTCTATAATATGTTTTAGAGCTTGCAGATAACCATTCCTTCAGCAAAATGTAGATTCAGCTGTCGAAAGATGTCTTAACCCATTATCGCTTGAAACCTCCATTTTACTCCTACGCTTACTAAAATATTTTTCGTAAAGTACATGTGGTATTTTTATATGTATTTGGGGTCACTCCAGAAGGTTACATGTTCCGATGTCGTTTTTATATGTAAGAAAACTCAAAATGGCGAGGTTCTTATGGATAACACGAACAAAAATCAGTATTTTTTATTTCGAAATTCAATATTTCATCGAACCAAAATTGACAAAGATTAGCTACTTTCATCTCCGAAGTTTTTTATGACTGAATGTTGTCGACAAGTATAATAAGCCATAAGTTGATTTTGAACTCCGCTATTGTAACCCTCAATGAGGAATTATAGTTGCATTCTCTTGATATGAAAATTTATTAGAATAATTTATATAAAAAAAAACGAAGGTTATATAAAAAAAAACATAAGGTAAAGCAAGAAATAACTAAATAAGAAATAATTTTGTAATCTCATCACCGGTATTCCTAATTTTTTGTTTACATGTTTACGAACGATTTCAGAATGGTTGGTGATGGGCGATGCTCAAGATCGTCATTATTTAGGGTGGTGACATACGGTCTTGACGATTATAGTGAAGTGATAGAGGATGTAATGAAGATGATGGCGTGGACGCTAAGATAGTAATAATGATCATATTGTCAATGTATGTATCATATTTGTCAAACACCTTCATTTACATATCCGTTTAGTATGGTATCAAAAATTAATTAGAATAATTTAACAATTCTCCTTTGCATATCAAATAATTATAATTTTTCGTTTATTGAGATGCCCAATTTGTTTGTTCTTGGCCATTCGAAGCAAACTTTAATGATTAATTTTGTTTTTTAAGATTTTTAAAATTCTTAATGTTGATGATTCTATAATGAGTTGAAATAAAAAAAAAGATTCGAAGCGGTCGAAGTAACTAGTACTGTCTAGTTTACCTAAAATGTTATAAAGAGCAACAAATATTTTGTAAACAATGCTAAGAAAGCAAACACGTATGTAGATATGTGACCATGTTTTGACGTGTTCAAATTTAGATATCATGCATAACTTTTTTTATATACATATATTGCATGTCTCCTGAAAAATAATCTTTTCTTTTTGTAAAAGTATTAAAAAGCACATCATGGGTATAATAATATAAGAAGTAATTAAAATTGTTTGTGTATATGAGTATGAACCACTAATTGAAACGTAGCTTTAGTTAAGATTGACTGAATAAAGGTTCACAATCGAACGAAATGAAAGAAAAAATCGGGATTTCGTAGTCGGTAGAATATTTATTATAAAATACAATAAACAACCACAACGATAGTGGTTAGTTATGTATATTTACTGCTACTATTGTTATACTATTAAACGCATTTTGAATTCTCGGATTCTGAAAAAAACTTAGGAGTCGTTTTAAAGTAATTTTTATTTTTGGGTAGAAGCAATCTCCCACAATAGAAACATTACTTTCTTATGTGACTCGAATTATATTTTATAGATTATAAAGATTAAATTCAAAAAATAAAAATTCTAATGATTTATGCGCTATTCTTTACTTGCAAATATATTCTCCAAAATGATCAGAAAAAATGGATTCAGTCTCTAATAACAAATACCATTGAACCAATGCAATGCATTGTTACTTAATCGATAAATTTTCCATATAAACGTTTTAAAATATTATTATTTTGATCGTAAAATTGCAAGCATTCAATCAAAAAGTATTTTAAACATTTCATATTCACTATATTGGTTGAACACATTATTGTAGAGCAAGTCATTACTTTCACACCTGTATGCATACACTATTTAATTCAATAATGTTTCATTTTTCTAGAAGCGAGCAATCCAATTTTTTATGTTTCCCATTCGTTCAGATGATTTTGACTCGCCTTGACATGATTTAATTTTAATAACTGCAGAAGCATCCTGTTTGACGCTCGAAATCGCACAGTCATGTTTAATACGTCAATAAAACGTACAATGCAAAAAAAGCACAACAATGGTGAGCCTGAATAAGCAATAAAAATTAATATTGGTGTACTGCCATATACGAAATTATTGCAGTAAAATATCTCGTGCGATATAATTTATTTTTATGGACGCTTTACGGGCATGCTGTTCTCACTGAATTGTGTTTCGGTGATTTGCAAAGCGCTCGATTTTTATTACTCAATCTTCCTACATTTGAATTAGATTAAAACGCATCGCCAACTACAATCGCAAAAGCACTTTTAAAATTCATTTTGTTATTAAATGGAATTACTCAAGTTATTGTTGACGGCACAAATAAATTTGAAAACATGAAATTATTCATTTTTAGAAACTTTAATTGATTTATTGCACACAGAAAAAAATAAATAGTAGGTTTTACTATCAAAATAGTAGTATTTGGCACAATTACCAGTTTTAGTTAACTATACTATTTAAATAGACTTGGCTATATAAATTGTCGAGTTAGTAGTTACTATTTATTTTTTCCGTGCATTAATTATGGTCAGTTTTTTTAACTGATTGTGACATTTTACTATTCATTATAACGCAGATCTTGATGGGATCATATGTCGATACTTTAATCTCGAAAAAATAGGACTTGTGAGAGAAAAATGATATAAAGTAATAAAGCAATCACGACGGAAAATGAACTTTGCGAAACTGAAGTTATAACAATAAATAGTCGCTTGCAGCATAGTCTGTTTTTCCATTACGTCGGTCGTTGGGGGCTGTTTCATTTTCCTTTGTGCATCTTTTTTCGCTGTTTCTTTAGTCGACAAGTTCAAGGAAGGCTGGACGAAACGCATCGAAATCACCTTTAAAGCATAATCTCAGTAATGTAATTTGAAGAATTTAAATATCTTTAAGTGAAAACGAGACTCGGAAAAGCTCTCCACAGTCCACGAAAAGTTAGTAATTGCGAGTAATAAATTGAAAAGTACAATTTTCTGTAATGTACATTTCGTGTGTATGAAAATTGAGCCAGTGAGAGAAATAAGTATTTTCTCATTCTTCACTGATGTGTATTTTATATTATTAAAGAACTTTTATTACTTCTGCTAGTTGAAAAGAGCAACAAAATTTTGTTATAATTAAGCAATAATCAATAAATTTATCTTTTGTACATAAAATCAGTGAATAATACATAACAATGTACGTACTACATTTCTACTTAGTAATATGTACTATCTTTAGATAGAACAGTTTTTTAGTTTTTACACATTGCACACTATTTCTAAAAAATATGAATAAACTGACACTACAACACGTATCAAGTGTCTATTAGTAATTTTGTTTAGGTAACTTCAATCCAGCCAGGAGTTGCGCTTAATTCACTATCAATTTGTTAAGACATTGCAGGTTCATTTTCTTTCCACTTTGGATGAGGCCAAGTTTGGCCACTTAGTTTATAAAGTATAAGATCTAGATATGAGCTGTATAGATGAACATTATAGTAGAAATCTAAAATCTCAACCAAGACCCACGTATTAGATTTCTGAAGGACCTTTAGAATGCCCCTAATTTGGAAGTGTTTTGGAAGAACTGTCGTATTTTTTGAAAAAGCTAGGCGCATTGGACGATTAAAAAATATCATATTTATACGTAATACATTACATTTGAATGCGTGGATGTTAAGTTTACAACTACTCTGTACGTATGATGCACGTTCATACGTAGAACATGAGATTTTTCATTAAATAGTTAATACTTAAGTTTATATAAAATAAAAAGAAACTGAACATCATATGCACGTAGTAATAGCAAAACTACTTGCAACATTGAATGACTAGTCAACTTCAGTGCCGGACTGCCTTTGGTCACAAATTTTACTACCATTTTATGGGTATCTAAAGGTCCATTTACTTCACGAAAACGATTACGTTAGGTTTGATAAATAAATAAACAACGCAGGTTCGCCCCGGGATGTGCGGGGAATTTGTACATCTTTAGGATCTCCTCGGGACATCCCGCGTCGGATTCTGCTATGTGGGAATATTTTCTGAGCCTCGAGGTATGTACATAAATGGATGTCTACACAGTTCTTGATGTTCGAAAAATAGATTTACTTACTATCAATTAATGTTCATACGTATGCAAGTCAAATCTATACACATACTAACTATTGGTCCAATTTTATACCAACTATTGGTCCGTGAAAATACAGCTTCATGATGTATATTTTGGATTAAAAGCGTCACATTATCGAAGTAGTTATACTAATTCAGACTATAAGGAAAGGAAAAGATTCCCATCGTAATTACTAAAAACAATGGATACTAAGAATAGGTAATTCCTGCTCTATAGATGGAACCTCTTTAACTTATATATTCGATTAGAGTATAACGAAAGTTAGTACTAAAGCAAATTCGATAGTTCTTAGACTTGGAGATATTAAAAATTGATTAAATATATCTCTTATTACATGTAGTAAGCTACTGTAATCTAAGTAGTAACAGTTCGCACGTACTGCGAACTAACCACGTTACGGACTATTACTACTTAGAATACTGCTTCAAACGATTTTTGAAGTATTCCAACATGATCAATTCAACTTGCTACTAGGTGTTAGATCAAATTATATTCTAACCGATTTTATCAGTTTTGGGGGCCCATATTAGAGGTAGCAATCACCTATATTTTGGGTGCATCATTATTTAATTTTATATTGTACATTCATATTAAATTTCGAAGAAGTTATTTCTCTACTCTTCATATACGTGCAGGAATTTTACAAGCAATAATAACCATATTAATCTATATAACCACATCAAATAAATCGTGTCATATGTCAATGATCCACACGAATAATAAATTGAAACGATATACGTTTATGATTGATACATTTACGGAGCAATTCGCAGAAAAAGGGTATAATTGTTTCTGGAAAATTCATAAGAAATACAGGTACATTTCTTGTGTTTGTACATTTCGTTCTCGACAATCTGAATACATTGTATTATCCGGCAATAAATCATGCCTCACTATGAAAATGAGGCAATTGCGGCGGGAAACAAATTTTAAAAGTAGATACGACAGGAAAACTGTTTTCGAAACAAAAATTGTAATTGTACGTCGCAGTGCTTATTAAGCTCGCGCCCTTACCGGAATCACGTTAAACAAGTTCTCGAAGTTTGGCACGGAAAGCCTCGTGTTTCTCGCGTTATATTCGAACAGACGGCCAGACAGGTAGTCGGACAGTTAGGCAGGCAGACAACTGGTATGAAGATTGTTCGTATTGAGCTAATTACATGGAACACTTTGCCGATGAAGATAGCTTGATTTGAAGTTTAGTGATGGTTTTTGGTTGTACGATAAAACAAACTTATTAATACCCAAAATACATTTGGATTTTCTCCAGTTCGAATTTTTGAGTGGTTGGTTTATTTTGATAAATCACAAATGATTCCTGAATGGGACCATACATATTTCATTCCAACTAATTAGTAAATGTACATTTTTTAAAAAAGGGACTTTTATCTTTTGCATAAAATTAACCGGGCTTATCACAGCTTTCGAAATGTACGTTTCCGCATTAAACTTGAATAATTTAGAAGGATAAGTAAACTAACTAACCTACGTTTGATCTAATATCCAGCTTGGATTTCTGCCTAAGATTTCTCGACTTCACATCAACAGTTTAGAAACTTCATTCAAGTACATATGCCAGTAATATGAAATCCTCGATTGATGTAGCACGCGTTCCGCACTCGAGAAAGTTATTGATCTTTACGTAACAGTGACGTATATGAAATATAATAATTACGAAATGTATTCCCACATTCATGTAAATTCGGATCCGCAGTACAAATTCCATTACTCATTAATTGTATCAATTGCAATAACAATAATGACCGCGAAGAATTGCTATTTGGGGCATGCATTAATTATACATGATTACATCTTTTTATTTCCTAATTGGAGAACTGATTGTGTAAACGAATAATAAAAATTGAAAAATTGATGGTCGTTTGTCACGTTACCTACTGTGCCACGAATCAAAATTGAGTTATCGAACTAACAAAGTAATTCTTTTCAGGCGATTTACAGGAGGATCTCTTGTTTGATATGCGGGGAGGTTTAATGTATTTATATCGTACTAAATATTCCATTACTACCTTCAAATTGGTAGCGAATAAATGTATTTAATTTTGAATGTGAATAACTTGCGTAAAGTCCATTCAAAACTTGGTTAATATTTAGAATATCAACTGCTTAGTTAGGGTTTAAAAATCTCCCATATTACAGGGACTACAGACCACCCATGGTTAATATACGCAATTCTGCATAAAAAGACCTAGATTTTTACTAAACACGTTATTATGACAGTAATCCATTTAAATATTGAAGATGCAGAATGAACTTACTTTATGTATCTTTGTACTTATATTATGAATTTGATCATACCCGGGAAAAAATGGATTATATATAGTTATATATAAATTGAGATGAAATTATATATAATAATATATAATTATATTTGTTGATATACGATATAATTATATACAATTTTTTGTACAATTAGATCCAATTATATATAATTATATATAATTATATACAAAGCCGTCAATTATATACAATTATATATGCTAATATATAATTCTATATATGTTAATATACGATTATATATAATTATATATAATTATATATAATTGGATCTAATTGTATCAAAAATTGTATATAATCCATTTTTTCCCGGGTAGTTATTTTTATGACTTATTATATTAATATTAAATCTCACCAATTAAATCTCGCCGCGAATTGATAACACTTTTATAATATATTTTTCTATATTCTAGGTATATTGGCATAAAAATAATATTCCATAAAAAGTAATTTATCGAAGCTACATGGAAATGACAATAAAAATGTAAACGACTAAAAAGCTGCCAAACAATAAAAAAACAAATTCTGCATTGTAAAGTAAAAAAATCTCTTCTTTAAAAGTATTAAAATGGGCACAGTAATTGCACGAGCTTTTGTGATTCAGTATTTCCAACCAGAAGCTGCTGAAATAGAATAGTTGAATGTTTTATTTGCAGATCTCATATGATTATCAGTGTTTAACCACTGGAATATCTTATTAAAAGCCAATTTCTAAAGTGCTTACTTGTAAAAAATTTACGTTCAAGTCGAGAATGTTCTCTTACTTTATTTACTGTTCAATCAGTGTCCTGAAATTGGCTAATTTTTGGAAACAAGGTGACAGTAGGTAATTTTCCTACGACAAAGAAGTTTTTGTCCATGGAAATTACAAGTTGTTATTGTTTAATAATATAAACTAATCCCAGAGATTTAAACATACATTTAATTTATATAATGACGTCGTTAACTATTTATTATTACAAGTAAAGTTAGTGCCTTTACATATTAGCGTATACATATATAAACATTTGTATCCAGATTGTTAACTCAATCCTCTGAGAGCCTCAAAGTGGCTCAATTATGTGAAAACCAGTAGCGTGCGCCGGGTATAATAACTTCTGAGATTTTGATGGCTTATTTCGATAGTGTGAGCTCATTACAAAAATTGCCAGTAGTAAATTACCACCGAGAGGTTCGGAGAAATTATCGATCTTCACTTCTTTATTTCTAATTATGTACTTGGCAAACTTTGTCGATTGACAAATGTATCGTCTAATTGTATGCGTCGAACGACAAGCGTGATGGACGAACATGACATTTGGAATGATTGGTTCGATACAACGTGAATGACCTGACACGCTTGTCGTAATTAGCGCCGAGTACTGACTTAATTATACGCTATTACAATGCAAACGTCAATATTTTATTCATACTATATACCTCTCGAGAACTCAGCTGTACATCAGTGACGAGATCAACATCATAACTGTCATGCTGGTACCACAATTTTGAATTCTGTTTTTACATCATCGACTAAATCTAATGCCATATACATCTGAAAGAGCTTACATAAATATAATGGACCAAAAAGCAGCAAAAATTAACAAAAAGGAAAAATGATGTAATAAAAGTGACAGCGAATAACAGCATACCGTGTATTTTATATTATCCCATTGATGCTCAAAGAACACTTTTTCTTGCTTCTATTTCAAACGAGTATTTTGTATCAAAATCGTAGTTATGAAAAATTGAGAGCTACATATCCTACTGTTTTCCAGGTCGCTTTTCAAGATTCCGAGGTCAAAATTGAGTTTCAGCCATTAGGAATTCCAATATGAAAAAAATGTCCAAAAAATTGCGAAATATTTTTCTTACCAAACCTTTTCGAACCATTAAAATATTGGGATTCTATTGAAACTCTGAACAAAGGTGAATAAAATACTTCAATTTTAAGAAAAAATTGTACTTTTATATCCTACATCATTCTAACGACCTCAAAATGGCGGCAACAATGTCAATTTCTTTTAAATTTTCTGGACGCTCTAACTAAAAAACTACGATCTTTAAAAAAAAACGGGACGAATGAAAACTTCTCAGCATTCATCGGGAAATATCACAAAATTTTTGTTTAGATTTTTTTGATGAATTTTTTTTTCAACATTTTCTTAAAATTGAATTTGTTTTCAAAAAATTTAGAAAAAAATTTAGTGTATTCTTTCATGTATTCTAAGAGTTTGTTCTCGTTGATAGTTTTTGAGAAAATGAATTTCAAATATTATAGCTTAGGATTTTTTTCGTAACTAACTTACAATTTGGAAAACAATTTTTAAAAAAATATCCAAATGTCATCAAAGAAATCTAAAAAAACTTCCAGGATATTTCTCGTTAAATTGTAAAAACTTTTCATTCCTAGCATTTTTGTTAATAAAGCTTGTAGTTTTTGTGTTAAAGCGTTCATAAAATTTCAAACAAATGTTCATTGTTGCGGTCATATTGAGGTCGTTAAAATGATGTAGGGTATAAAAGTAAAATTTTGTCTTAAAATTGAAGTACTTTATTCACCTTTGTTCAGAGTTTCAATAGAATCCCAATATTCCAAGGGCTCGAAAAAAAAATTGGTAAGAATAAATAATTCCTAATTTTTTGGACATTTTTTTCAAATTAGGCGCCATATTCGATTTCCTGATGGCTGCAACTCAACTTTAGCCTCGAAATCTTGTAGAGTGACCTCGAAAACAGTAGGATATGTACCTGACCGTTTTTGTTAACTTCGATTTTGATACGAAGTACTCGATTGAAATTGAAGCAAGAAGAAGTGTCCTTTGGGTGTTTCTGGATTAAAAAATAGAAAACCCTGATTGAAAAATACTATCAGCATAAAATTGAAAAATATAGTGTGTTAACGGCGTATTAAACCGACTTATGGCACAAAATTTGTAAATAATGTCCATTTTTAACATCACTGTCGCAAATGAACTCTGTTGTCCAAAATTAGCAAACAATTCTAAATTATTCGGGTTAATTAATAGTATTATTTGCAAATTTGTATCCATTTAATTCAGGGCATTAATGTATATGATATTGTTAATTGTATAGCAAGAATGTAAATTTTAATGTATGTATTGCTATTTTTTCTAAAGATGACCTGGGGCCCTGCAGTAAAAATAATCTAAACTGTAGCTGACTACAGAAAAGTTTAGTTTTTGCTGTCGTGAAATGTTTGAAAATCTATGATTACATAGGGCCATTTTAAGATATTTGAGGTTATGTATACAAGACACAATATTTCTTTTTGTCACACCTAAGCAAATTCGTGATCTTTATATGACAGTAAAGTAGTCGGAAAGGCTGCAATCGACGATTGCGAGTTACTCTTTTCTGCGTCATTTTGAAAAAACCCCGTTTAAAGATTCAGAAGTCAAAGAAAATTTAAAGCAAAAGATATCTTTTCAGCAAAGCAGCATTATTCGGTTTTTAATGCTGTCCTCCTGGAGGACTAGAGCTAATAAAATCTCGAAAAATACCAAAAAATGGATTTTCCGATTCGTAACATTAGAAGGCCTCCTTAAGTACTTTCAGATAGACAAAATAATTATTGTACAAAGATAATGGATAAAGATAACTATAGTATTTACAATTGGGCAATCCCGATAACACTTTTCATAATTCTTACTATAAGGCATGTAAAAGTTTTTAACGAGAAACGGTGTTGTGGGACACACTAAACAGTTCCTTTTTATGCTTAACTTTTTGTTAAACCATGATCATTAATGTTACGAAGATTACGAATACACATTTTCTGTAGAGGCTTTGATCTCTTTTGTTGGAAACATTTTTCTATCAGACTCGTATTTTTTATAAGTTCAGAAAATCAGAAAAATGTTTGTTTGCTATTTTTTAAGGCAGTAATGACAACTTTGTAAGTCTGCCAATTGTTATTGTTATATTCAGGCATAATTATCGTAGGATAAATGTCGACAAATGTACGGGTAAAAGCGATTATTTCTTGATTTTACAGTCCTCAAACATAGCAAAAATCCGTGTTTTTATAGTTAGAATATTTCGAAAGCCAGATGGTACACTCTTTTTTGCTTTTTTGATTGATCTCAAGGTGAGGTATCGAAAGAAGTTTTATTTAATTCGAGGCCTATGTTTAGAAGAAATTTATTAATAGTGCCGCGTACTTGTGGTCAGTTCAATGGTCTGACTGCCTCTGATTGAATTTTAAATCATTACAATAATATAGAACGTTATAGAATAAAAGTTTTCGCGAAATAATACAAATTAATCCTAATTTCCAAGAACCACAAATAAATATTGTCAATTTGTCACAGACACTTAAAAATAAGCCTAATTACAAATACGGAACATAAATCTTTTGTTTAAAAAGAATGAACACCAGATGAGTTGGACTTCATAAGTTCCATAAAAGGAAAAATATTATTTATGTCCATCTGGGATGATTACTGTATTTGTCCAATATAAGACTTGTAATATAAAATTGTCTGCCTAAAAACTTAAGAATTATTGAACCACCCTGGAAGAGATGGACACGAGAATCTGCCCAGAAATATCCTAGATTTTGATGATCTGGTTAGAAACTAGCTCTATAATATGGCTAGAAATCCTACTAAAAATGACATGAATTCTGGCGTACATCTACCGAGATGCGAGACATTGAGACAGATGGTATAGTTGAACATGAGTAGGACAAGCTCCTACAACTTATCGACCTCGGCTCAATTCAAGAATCTCGAATATCTCTGGATCGAACGCCCAATATGGCGGCTTGCTCTCAGCTGATACGCCTGAACATGCTGTCGCGATTGTTTACAAAGCTGCTGTAATGATCAAAGCTTCATTTTGAAAGAAAAATTGTTTCCATTTACACCTGTTCATTTTGTCGAATCGATTGAACCTTACCTATTATACAAATTTAATATGATGTTTTCAGTGTGCAATTATTGCTTTATGTCACTTTAAATGTATGCTAGTGGTCTAGCGTGTTTTCCTCTAGAATTCGTGCATATTTCTACCGAGATACCACAAAAGAGATATTCCCAGCTGTTAGGATAATGGCTAGTTCAACCAGCCAAATCTCTACCAGGGCATTATTTGATACCGTTTGAAATTTATTATATTAATTGCATTTAGAAGAAATGCACGCTTTGAAAACACTAATAATACGGACTGATTTTTCTTTATAAATTCACTAAACTTGAAGACTCTCCTGCAATGGTTAGAACAAAAACTTTTATAGCAACAAAAATTGTATGAAACAACTGAAGCAAGGAATAATACTGAAGGAAAAGCCGTTACATTATATTATTTCATTAGGAAATCGAATAAGACCATAATCGATATTCGATACCACCTCCAGGTTTCCTGGGGTCGCCAGCGATTCTTTGATCACCTTCCCATTTACTTCGCATTCACTTTACCTTTGGTCACTCCTTTGCTTCCTATTCTTCTCTCGAACAACTCGCCAACGTGGCCTTTCCTTTCTATGTACATAGAAACGTCTCTGTTTTTCCGAGCTTCCAACTTGAATTCCCCCACCCTTGGTTTCACTCTGCGTCGACCCTTGGTCGAAAAGTCGTAAAATCATAATAATAAATTACCAGACAATGGGGCAAAGTGCGGATAGTCGACTGGGAAGCTTTCGTCGCTATACGTAGGTCGCATTGTATCGCATCAAGCTTGACAACAATGGACCATCGAGACAATAATATGACAGGACGTAATTATCGTCGCCGGACTGCGGACAGTGTGCATTGTCCGCTCACTAACCGCGATGCAGTCCGCAGTAGTTGCGGCGGCCTCCGTGCAACGTACTCCAGCAACTGCCTTTGAGAATTGCCGAACGAAGAACAATCCTCCGAAATTGATTTCACCCGAACGACCGAAAGACCCGCCGCCGATTCCGCCGGCCAGCGTCGCAATATCCGCAATCCTAGACGCACAACTATATAACCGCCAAATGTCCCCGATTGCGCGTCCTACGGACTTGACGCTTTTTCTACGACAGCCTTGTTCGTTTTACGCCCTTTTATTGAGGCTTCGATATTCCCGTGCGACTTTCTTTTTTTTTTTTTTTTTCAAGACCGAACTACGACTTTTTTACCTTATCTCACCTTCTTGCTCCCTTCTTTATACTTGGTTCGATCGACATTGCTTCCACGCGACGTTCGCTGCACCCGATTTAATTGAATTGACGCGGGGTAAACCGATTTTCGTCACGTTAGAACTCCTTAGGTGTGTATTACTTGGAGAATGGCAAGGTGGTAGTTATCTATGGGGACAGGAAAAACGATTTTTATTAGCCATTTCAGCTATTTACCATATTCAAAATAACTCGGGTTTTATTAGGGATAATAAAATTTTTAGAACGGTAAGATGCGAGGGTTTGAAGGTCGATAAAATGTCACACTAAATGTTGAAGGTTGGATTTAAGAAGGTTCTTAAGGTAGCTTATAAAATGAGGGCGTGTATTTGCTTTTTGTTGTCGAATTTTCAGAAATAAGTAATGAAGAGTACTACTTAAATAGTAAGGAGAGGCTCAGACCTACAGCTTAAGTAGTAACAGGAAACGCAACGGTGAGTCTTACTCTAACTACTTAATTTTTTTCTTTACGTCCGCTACTAATGATTTTGAAGACGCGGAATGTCGGATTTTCCATATGTAAGAATGTTACCTACCTGAATGATATTTCATGCCATTTAGTGATTCAATATATAGTACTTGCAACAAAATATTGAAAAGCTTGTATGGAATATTAAATATTTACATTTCTAATTCCCATTATAATTTGTGAGTTTAATTTTCATGAAATAAGACCTATTTTAAATGGTATGAGTTTTGGTGGTAGGTCGTCGGACAAAAAGGATCGAATTGGAAACCTTTTTAATATATACAACTTCGTCGATGTATTCCAACATCACCAGGATATTCAAAATTGATTTCAATGCATCCCTGGTAGAAAATGAGTCCAGGTTTTGGCCAGTTTCTGTGTTTCCGTGTGAAACGCGTTTCTAACAGGGATCTGTAAGTTTTTATATATATTAGTTAAATTTAATTTTTATAAACCTTCGATTGTAATTTTTAATTGTAGATAATAAATTTCCGAAGAGTGCCAACATTGTAGCCGAAATGCAAAATAAAATCTTCCTTTTTGTCCAACGTTACCGCACCATAAAAACTCATACTGATATTTAAATATATCAAGCGGCCAAGAAATTTTCAATAATGCATCAGCATAATCATTTTAATTTAAATAAGTACTATACTTTATATTAATTGTTTACTAGTTCCATCCAATAATTTATTTTAAATGTTTCAAGTGAAGTAGTAGAGTAGGTTATACTAAAACTCGAATTTGAGTGTACTTTTGATGAAAGGCAAATAAGGTTTCCATGACAAAAGTATTTTGGGTCTGATTAAACTGATATTGAGACAGCAGAAGTACTCAGAAAAAAATTCTTAGTTGATTTGAATACTTTTTAACTACTGAAAGTATTTCAATTGGTTTTCAATGGATTTTATAGGTTATAGTTACAACCATAAAGGAATTAAATCCTCAAAAATATAGTTATGGAAACGACATTTTGGCAGTTAATTCTACTACATTTGAAAACATTTCTTACAGTCTAACTACCTAGTACAACCTTTTTAGTTGATTTTACTTCTTTACGGTAGTAACTATAACTTATAAAATTTTCTTGAAGCGTATCGAAATTCTTTGCGTAGTTAAAATCAACTAAGAATTTTTCTGGAAATTTTTTTTCGTGGAATTATTTTTAGTGCAGCTATTGGCGGTTGCTATTTTTATTATACTAGCATATACCTTTTTGAGTTTTATGCATAGTATCGCATTTCTCGATCTCCAATCATTCGGAATACTTTTTAGTTTACTGGGTAAATATAACATTAATTTAAGTAAAAATAGTAAAATTAACAACATCAACAAAGTTAAACTAACAAAAAAAGTATTTCTTTTAACTATTCTTGACGCAACTTCTCAATGGTAGTTTAATTTTTCAAGTAAATTTTTTTCAGTGTAATCAGCATTTTATTGAGCAAACAAGACGCAGCACAAAAGTTGCAGAGATTTGTTTAAACTTAACAAAATACCTACATATGAAACTAAATTATGAAATAACATTTCTTAATTTCTAACTGACAAGAAAGGTCGAAAAAATACTTATTAAGTAGATAATCGCTGAACAATATAAATTTTATAATCCGTAATGTAGGCGCTTTATTCACTGAAATACTGGCAGTTAAATCTGAAAAATACTTTTGCATTCATATATCGCAATAGTCTTTCTTTAAATGCAGTTATCGTTCATCGAAATATTCTTTGTTTTAGTAATCTAATGTTCTCATATAAGTACGCCTTGATTAAGCTAGAATTACATTCAAAAGTACCGATGCAGAATACATCAACATCTAAATTTATTGATTATCGGAGTATGAATAAAGCTAGTATATCTACATCACATTTGCTGAAACGACAGATCTTCGAAGTTAACTTAGTATGTCTCATAATGAATACAGTTTGCAATTAGACTAATTAAATTTCAAGTTAAATTACAGGAGGATTCAATGCTAGATTTTCGAATTTAACACATTGATTGAATCGTAATATAATAGTATACATTGGTACACTATGTAAAAATTAGTACATTGCTGTTCAATAAACAATTTAATCGCTAATATTATACAAATTAGTTAATTTGAAGTGTATTTATTTTATTTTCGATTGTTGTTGTATGAATATATTTACATTGATATAAAATAGAAAACATTTAGTTGTATTTGGAATCTGTGTAAATAAGTCAAAACTTTGTCTCCATGACGCGAAGACAACCATTCTTGGGTATATCCTAATTTTCATATATATATATATTAAGGAATTTATCATCAAATTCGAAAATTATTTAAATTATTTTTGTCATGATGGTCCGAAAAAAACAAAGCTAAATAATATGTTTAAAATATTTCGACAAATAGATGAGCGACTTTTTCAGGCAAATCGAAAATGTTATTCTATCGGTTCTCAATTATTTCGAAATTCTATCTCTGAACAAGAAAAAAAATCGTCTTTAAATTGTCTTTAACAATGATGAACTAAACAGAAGAAGAGATGTATTTCTTTGGTGACACTTTGTAAATACAGTTGTTTGTTTCTTCTTCTTTTTGGGATCCACAAAATGCAGAAATCATCAAAAATGCTCTTCAAGTTTATTAATATATTATCTAATACGTAGTCAAGGAAATTATATAGTTTCTAAACCACTTTTATACTTATTAAACAATTATTTGACTTAAGCAGTAATATAATTTTTTTTAACACGTTTAATTCAATTTTTCATAGAAATTTAAAGATTTGTATACCTATTCGTAAATTTATTTTAGTAACTTGTACTTCGCGATGAAAATCTTTTTCATTCTAACAAACGTCAAACGATCACAGCTTTGTAATAACTTTTTTATGTGATATACGAGTTATATTATAAATATATTCTCAACTTTCTAAATATATTTTATTTTAAGTATGTTGCTTAATAATTGAAATTTAATGGTGTGATAAAAATAAATAAATAAAAATAGTTTAACAAAAAATATTTAGTTACATTAGTAAAATATTCAGTTTTTAAATAATTGAGTAGATTTGTAATCTTATTTTTATGTAGTGAATGACAGGATGAAATAAAACAATAGTCATAAACATAAAATTAATAAATAAATAATGGATTGATATTCCAAAAATATAATTGACACTTCGACCCTACCCTCAGGTCATCTTCAGGATTAATATCAATTACAAAACTAAACAAATAAAAGAATTATAAAACGTTGGAAAAATTATTTCAAAATAATAAGTCATAGGATTAAAAACAATTTCTACTACTTATCCATAGCACCAAGTGTCTCTCTTTAAATGTATATTTCATGAAGAATTTTATTTCAAAAATTAGTTTCGAGAATTAAGTTTGTAAAACAAATTGTCTAACCGCAATTTCCTTCACTGTGCGAAAGGAAAACATTTTTTTAGCTGATCCAAAATTAATTTTATGTTCAAATTAAATAATTTGATGATATTCAGAAAAATCGAGATCAATTTCATAAGACTTTACTACCAATATCATGTAACCGGATTTCTCTGCCACTAATCTGCAAAATACCAAAGCTTCGAATCTTAACCGCGAAGAGCTGACGCTGTAACGACAGTTAATACCTTGCTCTTAAGTCGTTACTTTAGGAAAGCACGTGCGCAACACAGAAACTAATTGCACCAAATGTTCTTTCCATGTTCTATTCTTTACATTTATCTTTACCGTTTCTTCTCAGTAATTTATTGTTTTACTTTATAATGAAACCCGATTTCTTTTATTGTTAAAGAACATTGCGGCCAATAACTGCAAATTAACAATTAGCTTTTATATTGTTAAGCCGAACGCGATTTGAAATAATGATTCCCTTTTTTCGAATTGTAATTTCAGAATTAAATCACTCGAACAATAAATTAAGGATTATCCTTCTTTAATTATCTTCGAAAGCAGTGACGTATTGTGAAGTGTAAACAAATGATCACTGTATTGTATAGCATGTCCTCTTCAGCAGAATCAGGAAGCTCCACAAACAATCAACTATCCCCATAATCAGCCATTGTGGTGCATGGAAACATAAGCTTGTCGACATAGGTGGTCATATTTGGTTGCGACGTATTGATGTATGTCATACCTCCGAGGATCTTGGTTTCTTAGTCGTTCATCATCAACAGATAAAATAAACAAGAATTTACAAAATATCGTTATTACTGGCTACACACCGACTATTCTAATAAACTTCAAAATATATTCAAAATATATCTGCGAGTATCCAAAGCTAAAAATGTGTCAAAAAGGTTGCAAATTAAGTATCACTAATATTAACGTAAATTGTACGGTTTAGTTTCTCCAGCATTTTGTTGCCTGCAAGTTAGATACTTAATAGCCAGAAAAATAAGAAGCGAAGAAAAAACATTGAGTTTGAATGTAACAATTTTTGACATATTTCCTTCGTTTGTATTCGCCATTTTAAATTTCTGATTTTTGGTAACACATTCTCAAAAAAGTGTCAATCAGTAATCTTAAAAACTATAAGATGAATAAACATAATTTGTTCAGTAGAATAATGTCCCATAATCAATTATCAAAACTGTTTGGGTGCACCTCAAAAACCCGACAAATCACAAAACAGACACTGAAAAAACTTGACATTCAAAAAACAGACATTTAAAAAACAGGCATTAAAAAAACGATATTTCAAAATACAGTCACCTCCGATTGGTGCATTCACTGCATAAAACAATGATCTCAAATCGTCGTCCTTGAGGTCTCGCTGGAAGGTTATTTCAAGATCAAAAATGTTTGACCATGGTATTAAGTTTGTAGGTCACTTGAAAGTCAACCTCTGATTATTTATAAAACACATTTAGAAGCCAATCATTAATTATATTTTCAGAATATGCACATTTTGAAATGTTTGGTTTTTTAATTTTTGTTTTTTTAAATGTCTGATTCTTTAATGTGGGGTTTTTTATGTGTCTGTTTTGTGATTTATCGGGATTTTGAGGTGCACCCAACTATTTGAGAATGTTTGAAATGTCTTTATTAAAGGTTAAAAGAAATGTTAAAAGAAAAATTCTAGTAAATGAATCTGATATATGTCCTCAATAGGTTCATCTATTCTAAAGGTTAAATAAAGATGAGGCGATATTGTGCTGAAGAGGACGACGGCCATCCTAATTTTATCTTACAAATCCTAACCCAAATATATTAACAAACAGTAACATTTTTTAACCGTCCAAACATATGTTATTTCAAATATTTGGTATGCATTCATATAAGAGGTTATGTCAAGGTTGTGTCAAGATGTACTTTTGAAAGTAAACATAATTTTCTGTAACCTACCGTTTTTTAACAGGTAAAATTACCCTGTATGTAAATAATTGCCTTCTAATGGGTATAGGAATTCTAATATCTGGTAGAAGACACATCCTTTAAAAATTCATCACATAGTATCTGGTACAAATTAACCTATGTAATTTTATTAAGAATAAGATAAATGAGTGATAGATGTTAAAGATAAAAATGGTCTTAAAGCAGAGTAGTAAACACGATGAATAATGGAGGTACTCGAATATGGATTACTGATATTCCCTAATCATTCTTCATCATCTGAAGAGCGTATTTATCATTTTCGCGAGTTGTACTTTCAGCGTATTACATTTGATATCATGATGTACGTAAATCAAGGAGGAAGACCAGGGCTATTTGGCACACGAGTAATTAGGTTTTGCGAGATACAAGTACGGACTGATTTCGTGGCTGATGGCAGTTATCATCGGTCTGGCTTCCTCAAAGGAAGCAAACGAAGGAAATAAGTTGGCCTAGCGGGATGCCAATAATGACCGAAGTAAATTGAAGAATTTTCACCCTTCTCAATAGAAATACTGTGCATTTTTATTAAAAGTCAGATAATATGTAATTTAAAATTTATATTTAATTGAAATTTTAAATCAATAAAAAATGAGCACGCACATTTAAATTATTTTTTTATGTAGCATTTTTAAAGAGCATTTTTAAGTAGACAAACCGGTTATTCGTAATCTTTGTAAAAAGTAATTTATTATTATGGAGTCGTTTCTATACAATACAGTGTCAATACTCTTTTTTGATAATTCCCTTCACGAAAGCAATATGTCATGTATGCGCGACCTGCATAAAGAGCCTTTATCACTGAAGCAGAAATATTTCCAGACGTTATTTCTTTTGAACATCTGGTAGAAGTAATTTATACTATTGATCAAATCTCGGTGTATTCTTAGGAGACGAATTTTTTTCCGTATTTCATCAAAGACTTCCATATTCACTTATTTGCAATTTATCAGACGTTTGATGAAAAATAGTACCCGTCATATGTTTCAATGTAATAAATTAACTTAAACTAAATTAATTAAATGTAATATTCTATACAACTGATTTGAGAAATGTTTATTTCTTGTATTAATAGCAAATATTGTACGTTATTACATGATGATGTACGGGTTTAGAGATTTGTTTAATATATAGTAAGGGTAATTTGATAAATCAGACTCTTTACCCTTATAAAACGCAGTATTATAACAAGGTTATAGAGAGGTTACAACCATAACATTTAAATGAAAAATTGTTATAATATCAAACTAATATATTCCCATATTGTTTAGTAGATTTCTGAGATAGGTATGAATTAAACGTAATATTTTGTAAAACAAGGAATGTGAGAAACTTTCATTTATTTGGACAATAACGATTTTTTGTTTATGATTTCATAATAATTATGTTATTTATTACATATATGATAAGAATAATTTCTTAATTCAAGAATCATTGGTTAGTATTGTAAGTTATACTTTTGTGGTAATATTTATTAGAACTAATAAGGAATATATGTATATAAGAAAAACACTTAGTAAAGCTGTAAATATAGATGTGTAGATTAACCATTTCCAGAAAATCTCGTTGATTAAAATGTAATCGAATAGCTTCAGTAATTAGGCAGGTTCGTTAACGCTAGGGGCTTACTCCGAAAAGATTACCAATATGAAGTAATTTCGTAATAAGTTTCTGACTGAGTTCACGATTTAACTCTCCTAATAACTTAATTCCCCAGAATTTAAATTATACTACAGTAATAAACGCCAATTTTGCACCTGTCGGCGACATTTAAAAATGATCTTACTTTTGACATCTATCTGAATATTACAATAAATATAAAAAAATAGAAGAGTAGAAATTAAACAAGTGCATTGAAAAGCAAGCATTACAATTTTTATTTAATTTCCTGCCTTATTTGACAAATCATTATTTTATAAATGTAATATTCAGAGAAAACTATAAAGGGAATAGAAGGAAATGTTATTTTCATAATAAATGCTTCAAAGTTAACTGGTTTGTATTTTTTTTATTTAATACTATTGTTTGAACGTTAATTAAGGTGGTTACAATTAATTATAGGGTAATATAGAATATTGTATTTAAAAATATAAGACATTTTATAATTTGTAGTATTCCATTTTAAAGTGTAAATCAATATTCCAAAAATTAGCAGCTTCTTTTGAATGGTTACATGTTATTATAGTAATTAAAAAAATATATGTTTGTTATCCATTCACTGTGACGTTGTAAACACCTAAAATTATTTTTAATTTCACTTCATGCAAAACGTGTTAAGACATCTTATAAAATGATTGTTCGTTTCAAACGTATTATTTAAGCATTTCTTGTCCCGTACACAAATTTTGTAAATTATATAAAGTATTGCCATAATAATTTATCAAAATTAAAGAGATTTTTATACAATGATCAGTTATTAATGTAAAACTAAATAAACGTTATTTATGTTCAATAAGAAATACTAAACAAAACAAAAGTTTTCAAACGCGTTTTTTTAGTTTGTAGAAATCGTCATCCGTAACTAAATAGTGTTTAAATCTTTCTTCATAATAAAGAACTGATGCGTAAAGATTCCAAGTTTGGAAAGTGAATTCTAAATATTTTTGTAGCAAGACTATTTTATGAAAGTCACCCTTTTTCAGTCTGCGAAAGTACAGTCAGTTGCAGAGTAATTTCATTTGCTACAAAGCGAATTTTACTGTAACTTATCACAAACAATAAAGCCATTTTCACTTTATCAAATGAAAATGAAAAGCGTTCACTTCTTGTCACGGAAGAAATGATGGTGTTTCTATTTAAAATTAAAATATATAGTTGCATTTCGTTCTTCGAGCAGAATTATAAAGAATAAAATATTTTTGTCTTGCATTCAATCAAGCTACTCATATTTTAGAGATAAAAACAATCGAAACCAATGTTAAATAAAATATTATAATAAAATAATACATATTCAATATCACACGTGGGCGGTTTAAAAGATTCCATTTAATCACTTAATTTTTAGAAGCAAATTAGTTACTATACACAGATCAACCCTACAAATTATGGTCTTATAATGTTAATAATGAGTTTTTAAGCATTATGTTTTTCGAAAACGTTTGCTTCTCCTCAATAGTTCGCCAGAATTGAACAGCTTAGAAGCTCATGCTTCATAGTGACTCAAAATACTTTTATCGCACTTTTTTTTTGATTCATCAATAAAGGTATATTTTTTTTACACCATAACTCGAGTGAAAATCATGTGCGCTGTTGGTATTAAAGGTAATTAAGTTCTAGAGAGTAGTGTCCATTTTATTTTGCAATTGGTTTCCTAGTTTATGAGTTACTGCCAAAAAATGTAAGAAGTACAGTTTTTGTCGCGGTATCGAAATAAACATTTCATGTCTGTCTTTATATTGCATCCCTTAACTATATAAAACATATTTGCTTTGTTGTTTTATGACTACTTTTTAATTAAAATATTGCACAGTTGATCTCAAATAATTTCAAACCTATGTTTGCATTATTTGATGAAAATAAAAATTGAATATCCAATGTATCATGCTAATAGCTAAGTTTGTTGTTTTTGCGCATAGAATACACGTTTATAATAGTACATTGTGCAACTAGGGAGCAAAATAGGTGATTGCCGATATCACCAAGATATTTATTTCAATATTTGCTATGTTTGCATTCTTTGATATAAGATTTTACACTTCCGAATACTTGGTAGGGATGCTTATTTATTTTTATATCTTGGTGAAACGTTACACCATTGTCTATAAACAACTAATAGTAATGCAAATTCTCTTTTACAAAATAGTAACAATAAATAAAATAGCAATAATAATAAGAAATTAAGGATTTGCCGAACTGTTACAGCCCATAGTGAAACATTGCCAACGATAAAACGGTTATTAAATCTATAAAAATATCCTCGAATTATATTGGGAGTACATTGAAATAAATAACACAATAACTATGAAAAGGGAAATATAAAAAATAAATGAAAATATGAACGTTGATGTTATATTCAATTATACATACATATGTCTAATTCCTTTCGTAAATTGTTTCAACAAAGCATAATATTCTTTCCCACACTCGGAGCGCAAAATGCTATTTTCATCACACTGGGGCGAAAGCAGCAACTTTCCTCCCGCTTGCGATCAAAAGTTACTTCTTTTCCTCCCTGTCATGAAGAAAAATCGAATACTTCCCTCGGGAAGTAAAAATTACGCGCAGTCTGAGGCATTCTTTATTTTACCTCCCTCGTTGAGTAATATACTATTTGCTCTCTATATTACAGGATCAAAATAGCACATTCTATCCCTAGGGAGCAAAATAAGTTCCTCGCACTCTGAGAGCAAAACAGCATGCTCTCGAATGAGAAAATAGTATGTGCAACAAGGGAGAACAGGTGTTTGCACTCATACGAATTTCCGACCTCGCTGCGCTTGGGCGTCAAACTCGCTCTCATCGGCAATCACTTATTTTGCTCCCTAGTTGCACAATGTACTATTATAAATGTGTTCTATGCGCAAAAACAACAAACTTAGCTATTGGAATTTGCGGTTTTCTGTTTATGCATGATATATTGGATATTCAATTTCTATTTTCAACAAAATATTCATTTAAAAAGTCGATATATTTCATTTTGACATGCAACATAAAAACCATTATATCAATCGGAGGTATGGAAGTAATTATTATTCAGGAATTAACTACTTATCATTTGATATTTTTAGCGATCAATTCAATGTTTCTGACTCAAGATGCTATCAAAACAGTGAACAGGCTTCAGAAAAAAAATTATAAAACTCATATTTCAGAAACTTCATATACGGTTATATGCGGTTATTGTCATTTTGAAATCTATTGTGTCAAAATATATTAGAAGCTATAATTGTAGAATTAAATGTCATTGAATTGTTTTTATTTTCGAAACTGGTATTATCGAAGATATGTTCAGTGTACATCAATTTAACAGATACCTACATTCAATTATCATCGATCTGTCGGACCCGCCGCCTTATTTCTGTCACTATTTTGGAAAACAAAGAGAAAACCGTTCGAAAATCGAAAGGACACGTCGTGTATAGGAACAGTTGCTTTGTCAGCGTCTCCGCCTCTCCAGCCTTTCATTAACTCAAAGTGTCCCACGTCTAAACGTAATAGCCTCCGACCGGATTGCATTCTGAGAGCTTTCTCCCCTGTCATCTCCCTTACTCTCCTCCATTTTTCGTCCTGCCTTCGAATTAACGATTAGATTGCGAATCACGAGTCTCCTCTTTGCATCTACCCGTTCTCCACTTCGGTTGCATTTTAACGTTTTCTATATACTCTACTGTAACAGTGTCCCAACCAAAGTAAAACTAAAAGCAAACGACCCCGAGCGAGTTCAAATTGTAGAAATCAGTCTGTTGTGGATGTATTCGATCGGACTTCATTTTATCTTTAAGCACTTGCATTTGTGGTTGTTAGAGATTTAATAGCAATATATTTAATAACATATGGTGCCTTATTAAATATAAATAATCTAGAAATCCAAGATCATTATAATTGATCAGATACACTGCGTTGGCACTGATCGATATTCCGTGGTAGCTTTCCTGAGGCGAGCGAACTAAACCGCATAGCGGCGCGATGTGGACATTGTGCCTCCCACTACCAGACCGTTTATCGCGAAAGTTGGGAAGGGGGCCATTGCTTTAGGGGTGTGAGGGGAATATAGCAGGGCGGGGTACCAAATGGTTAAGGCGATATCGTATAGATTAGTTAATTTCTTCGCAACTTGTCTAAAAACTTGAAGAAATGAAAGTTTCATGCGTCATTTGGAATATTTTTGCAAACGTTCATCGAATTAGAAAATAGGCACAAATCTCAGAAATTCTCTTATTTGAATTATGCAATGAAATAAAAAAACGTAATATGGGTTTATTTATAATAACTTCTTTAAATTCGTTCTCTTTAAAAATAACCACCGCTTTTTCGAAGCAAAGGTTATGAAAAGCGTGACGTAACATGCCAGCGACTAGGAATCGACCCCAATGTTGGGAGTTTTTGTTTACATATATTGTTCATTTCCGACAGGGACAAAATATAAAAATACAATAAAATGAATATAAGTTTAAGATGTAATAATATCAAAATAAAAACAAATAAACAATTCATGATTAATTTGTCAATTAATTTTCATTTAGAAATTGAATAATTTATCCCAAAAGTTCAGAACGTGATATATTCGGAAAAGACAGATTAATTATTTATATAGATGAAGATAATTTTACATGAAACACTTCTCATTGATGATCACTTATTAAGCTTCATAAAGTATTTTATATAGATACAAAATAAATGCAATCACCTGACAACCACTGTATTAATATCTTGATTGCTTCTAGAACATAGTATTACTTCTATATATCTCGTGCTAAGAATACTTGCATCATTTGGTTATTCAAGCGTAATTGGGAATTATTTTTATATCCAGGTAATGCAAAGTACAAAGTACAGCTTTGTCGAACTAAAAAGTAATTTAATACATATCAATAACATTACATTTCAAACAATATTAATTTATTGTTAGGAATTTATTTTTAGAATTAATCTGAGATTAATTATTGCAAATTAAATTTGCCTCTCAAGGCACGCTTTATACGTTGATTGATTGAGATACTTCCTGAAAGATTTAATTCCATCACTCTGAAATTAGTTTTGATTTTCCAGCACGAATCACGCAATGGTGCACTGAAGACGCGTAATTTCTACCGAAATCTACGCATTTGAATTAGAAGGAGACTAAAAGCAAACTCATTACTTGGTTAATGAAAACGGTGTTTTTTATTTTGATGTCGGACGAAGATCGACTTATTAAGCAAATTAAAAATGTCTCTTCGGAAATCGATATTACTCTTTAATGCCGATATTAGGAAGCGAAGACTTCGGTCGACCCGGTAAATGCAATTTTTATTTCTGTATACCCTAGGCGAAAAAGCGCGGCTTTCCGAGTCTATTAACAATAATTGGTTTATTTACTAAAATTGTATATTCGCTCGAGAGAGCTGAATAGCGAAAAATTGTCGACAATAAATTCAAGTTTTATCCACGTGTAAATTTTCAACCATTTTCATTTATCTTCTCGGTCGCCAACAGCAACGTTAACTGCGAATTCGTTAGGCATATTGGTTCTAAATTTATTAGCATCTTTCATAACCAAGTCTATACATAAATATTAATCAACTCTGGTTCAATTTGTGGTAATATACATGTTTTTCGGATTCTTCAAATGGATTTATTCCGGCGTTTTCTTTGATATATCATAAGGTTTTATAGTTTCGTCATACTTGTAAAGTAAATGGGTAAATCATTCGTTAAACTTTTGAATATAACTCATTATTCGCAACAATTATTAAATTCTACCTCAACAGTTAGGTTAATTGATTTTTTAAATTAAAATTTAATAACGGACGACGAGTTTGGTCCAAGTTAGTTTAATCCAACATGCGATGATATACTAACAACGATCGAAATGTGAGATTATAGTTATTTCTTCAGTATAAATAAAGTCAAGTAATGTCTGTTTTGATGTAGTAGGCGTAAAATGGTACTTTCACGACCTCATTTGAGGGCGTAAAACGCCTATTTCACGCTGCCTGAGGCATGAAATATATTTTACGCCCACGGAGGCCTGAAATTGTCATTTTAGGCCCGGGAATTGAGGCGTAAAATATTTTACGTCTACTGCATCAAAAAACAATGTTTGAATTTCAGGCGTAGAATTTTGACTCTCATGAACCTCTAACTGGCTTTGCCATCTCTCGGGTTCTTTTATCGAGGCGTAAAACTCTATTTTACGCCCTTCATACAAATATAACTATTGTAACATTGACATTTTTATCATTAATTGGAGAGAATATTTTGTTACTCAGTGTTTCGAAGAGGTTCGGTTGAGGAGTATTATTTACAAACAATTGTTTAGTTATACCAACCGCAGGTCCAATTCTATTGATATGCTTAGAATTTAAATGTTTGTCCTTGTATAAAATTAACTTTTCTTTAAAAAAAAGCTTATCATAGAATTCATATTAAATACTTATTTGTTAACGTAGAAATAATTCATTTTAAAAGTGTAAATTTCAATACTCCTTTTTTATAACACACATTAAGCCTGCACATGGAGTAAAAATAATGTCCGGCTCATGTATTTTTTGAATAGTGTCTTTTATTTCAATAACTTTAGAACTTTACATTCAAAGCCAAATAGTTATTATAAAATAAAGTCATGCAAGATATATAGTAGCGTTAAGTTCACTATGCTGATTTAATTCTATTCCTAAAAATAGATACGACAATAATGCAGGCTGAAATTACATCAAAATAATTTCATTCATTTTAAAGAGTTCCACTTAAGAGATCCATTTAAAAATTAGAGTCTCAACACACTTTGTGAATAAATTTCAATATTAACAGAATATTTTTTAGTTTCAAGAAAATAATTTTTAAAATCTTCCTCATTATTCTGTAAACAGATAGTTTGTAAAGCGATTGCAAATGTATGTACCAGAGAGATATTTGAAAGTTAATGTTAAAACTCCGAATGTAATTTATAAAGTTTTAATCAAGCAACAAATTGTAACTTTTTATATTAAACCACGCATTCCGAAACTATAACTTAGCTCTGGAATCATAAAGCATCATTTTACGAAGAAAAAGAGCTATTGCCCGTCGAAAGCAGTTTAATGGCCGGGCGCGAGCAGTTCGGCTTGAAGTAATTGGTCGCCGAAAGCAAGCTTTAAAGTTACATTAAAAATTAATTCGAAAACTTTGGAATGTATTTTTAATTAAAAATAATAAAGTTTACCTGTTATAATACTTACGATGTGCAAACTTTAAAGTACATTTGTGAGGCATAATGGACTTTTAAAAATGTGAAAGAACAGCGCCTCTCCAGCGGAAGTTTTTTTCGGCCATTTTGGTGTTATTATCACAGAACGATGTATTTTTAGGTGTGGGTATTTAAAAAAAAAACTTGTGATTATAATACATTCTTGTTTAATTTACGTAGTACAGCTATGTGTTAACATTCAAATTTTATATTTAGATACACCATAGATCTTCTGTGGGTATTTTATATAAATTAAATCGTATCTATTAGATATCAGTTATTACACGAATTAATATATATATAGAAAGTATTAACATCAGATACGCATTTGACATTTTCTATTTCAGAATTCAATTAATTTATAAATCCCCATTTGCTGCTTCAAAGCAAACGGTTTGTCAAGGTTTGACACGTGTTGGTCGTTTGTTCCTGCTGATAAGTCCACTTGTACTAATTCTTGTGAAACTTTAATTTCAGGTTGAGTGGAAGTCTGGTGGTCGCAAGTAGAACAAAACCTAAAGCGTTGCAATTAACCTGTATTACTCGCATTGTGCCTTGGGCCACTCTGTCTGCTTTTGCGTCGGATGTTTTGCTTAGATGTTGATATTTTGCTCATTAATAATGGCCGAAAATTAAGGGAGATGACAGAGTAGGAACTTGCATGATAAAGAAGAATGCCTAAGGCAAAAAAAGGAAACCTTTAAGACGTAACCCTTGAAAAGTGCATAGGACAAAAGCCCGGAAACGGTGATAGTAAGCGAAATTGAGGTGTGTGTTTTGTTTGGCTTTTAATTCATTTATGAAATTCTTGAAGACAGATATTGATTTGTTACTATAATCAACTTTTTTCTTCGTTTTTTTTTTGGATTGAAATGATATGAAAAATACACGGAAACACTTTTTTAAAGAAAATTTCTTGTCTTTGGGACAGACTTTTGTCATTTGGAAATTTACATTTATTTTTATTATAAATTAAGTTTTTAAATATCTACAAATATTTTTGAAGTACTTACAGTATCTTTTTGCAATTAATCAAAATTATTTTTGGATTAATGAATATCTGGCAACAAATTACAATTTACAATAGTAAATTACGACACAAAATATTTGGCTCTAAAAATGTTGCAAGTCTTACGAGAGACTTTAATAAAGTGAACTGAGAATTAGAAAACCGGATACCGAAAACGCATATCTTCCAATGACACCTCCATTTCGAGTATTCCTAATTTACATAATTAATTTTGGGAACGGAAAAGTCATATGGAATCATCTTTTAAAGTTAGTGATTCAATAAAATGTAACATTAATGCCTGTCATTAATCATGTTCAATATTGATTCGCTCGTTTATAATACGTATTATTATGTAATAATACTTTACCAAACAATAATCACTTAATGAATTTTCATGTCATTTCGAAATAATTAACGAAGCCGAAATTTAATGACGGTAAATATCGACTTGCGTGTTTCGTGGATTATTAAATTTCCATTTAATTGTTGTATTAATACAGATTCTTGTAATAAACATAGCGAAATCAATTATTGTTGAAATATGAAAATTACACATTTGAATTATCACACGTGTATTAATAATATTATACGTGAAAAAAGTTTTGGTTTCTATCTTCACTAAGGAAACTGATGATTATAATAACTAAATTGAAATGACTTAGTACATTCAGCTTTAAATATATATTAACGTGTAAAATATTTTTTATTGCTTCTTTGATGATCTTGGCTTTCCTCGAAAAATTATCAGGTTGATCGTGGAATCAAGTATTTTACGAAATTACACGCTGAAAAAAGTGTATTCGTTGCATAGGTTCATGCTGGCTATGCTATTCACACCAATATAACTTATTAGACAAAACCAAAAATTTAGCTGCATCTTCAACATCGATATGAAGAACTGAGTGTTAGTCTGTAAAAGAACTTCTTTAAGTTGTGGCTCGACGTTTGACATTGTTACATGGTTACTTGCTCGGTATTTTTATTTTGTTGACCTACAAAAACAATTTATTATTATTATTAATACTGTGGGTTAAAGTTTTGGTTAATTTCTGGTCTTAAAAAGAGATATAACCTATAACAATTTTGTTATGATAAGTTGGAGGAATAAAAAATAATTTCTTGAATATAAATTAAAATTAACATAGGAAAAGAGACGGAGTAAATAATACAAATAAAATCTGTAGTATTTACACTCAACCTGGTCGATACCAATAATTAAAAATGTATTATTATTATACTTATATGTTACCAATTTGATTTATACAGTTTAATAAAGACAGCTATCGCTAATATGAGATTATCAAATGTGAGGTTCTGTTGTATGTATAACAATTTTGATTGGAATTATTTTCAAGAATATATAATAAAGGCATGTCTAATAACGAAATGTATCATCCTTCATTTTCCCGAAAAATCAATCCTTGATTTTTTTTCTGATACATTGCATGTATCAGATCGACAGTAAAAGTCGTGTGAGTTCTTTATATTTAAAAAGGGCGCGACTTGGTTTTCTGAGGAAGTGGATGAAGTATTTAAATATTAATATTTTAAGAATTCGGAAGTTTGATGAAATTTTTAAGAGCTCCTTATGTCGAGTTCGTGAGAAATCAGTTGTGCCATTAGTACTTGATTATGTTAATAAGATCAGATGGATAGTCGTAGATAGTGGAGTCAGATTCATATCACTGTCGGAACCTTATGAACGTTCCAAATAATAACGAGTAGTGATGGGTGGTGATATTATAATAATATACACTCATACAGCATTAAGATTTTCTTGTCTTTTCTTAGAAATTGAGCTCTTCCGGGTACAAGAACGTCAGGAGTACTTTGTTATTTGTAGTAGCCCATGATATTGATTTTTATCTAGAATATAAAAAATAATGGTGACCATCCTTACCTTAAAAATAATTTTCTTCGAAAACGCCTAAAAGTGTAACTTCAGATTTATATTTTTGTTGTACTTTCTCATAATTTGTCCCCCTTCACCTACTTACTTCGTGAAAGTGGATACAACGATGGTGAACTCGCATTCCCTAAGTGGGTTAATAAAATACTATGTTTCACATGTTGCGGAACTGAATCGATTAGCTGTTCTTAGTTTTTTCGACTGTACTATGAACCATCATAAATCTTGCGGGCCCCCACTAGTCTTTTTGGTAGCAAATACATTCATCGAAAAATTTATTGAGGCTCGAATTCTGACCCATGTCGAATGTGTGGGTCAAGGGCCCTAATCTCCCTAGTAATAGGAGGATGCTCGAAACCGGGATGTTGGAGTGCACCGAAAGTTGCACATTGTCATTCTATTATTCGCCTTTAAACCATCCATTATTCAGGAAGGAGGAATGTTTGAAGAATGTTTAAAAGTGCCATTATTGTACTGGACTACCGGACTGGTATTGCCAGTACGTCTCTATAGAAACTTGTATCACTTGTTTTGAGGTAACTGTAGAAGCGAAGAACTAGTCTGCACTATGTAATCCCAAATACTTTGTGCTCCCCTACTTATATATTCCCCTCACTTTCCTGAACCGCAATTACCATTATATCCTCTTACAAATTTATTTGTCACACACCATTCACATTGCCCAGTGTAAGAGAAGGGAAGAATCGATGGCAATTACGCGAGAATCAACACTGAGGTGGAAAGCATAAGTTACTTGAGGCGCTGCTATGGGATTTCGTATATCAGTCACACGAAAGGGACCACGAAAAATTAGTTAGTACTCACATATGCTGGACCTTCAAGTATCACTACTAATTGTTCGATCAAATGATCAGTTGGTCGAATGTACTAAGATTGAGTGTTAAATATATAAAAATTCGTTAGTTCTCCATCTTGCCTTGAATTAGAAACGTGGAATTATTCATGCATGCTTTCTGACATCAAACTGTAGGTCTATGACCGTTCGAAATCTCTGACGACAAAATCCTCGCGACAAAATCACCACGAAAAAATCCCCAAGTTCAATAATCCCCGAAGTCAAAATCCCCTACTCCTATAATCCCCGACTTCAAAATCCTTTCTCACAAAAAAAAAACTGAATTTATAATTGAGGCTGTATTAAAAATTAATATTGTTTATTTTGTAGAGTAAAGTCCCGGTATATTTTCCTGCTTGGTTCCTCGCCTTCCCCTCCGGTCTCCTTATATTTGCCAAAAGAAAGAGAGCGTCGCTTCTCCCACTCCCCTCAGTCGCGTTATGTTCGGGACGTCACAGGAGACCCTTCATGAGGCCATAACCCTCAAACTGGGGGAAAAAGAGAGCAATAACAGACAAATATAACGGGACGGAACGAGGAAAATATACTGGGACGCAAATATAGCGAGTTGCAATTATACCGGGACTCTACTGTATTTAGAATTAAGATACATGATAAATATTTAGAGGTATAAACTATGTGCAATGCTTCTTCAGTATTGAAGAATCTTTGTTTTGTTGTAGGTTAGATTAGGGTAGGTTAGGTTAGATTGAAGATTTCACTATCCCCAAGCATAGAAAAGCTTTCCTTACTATCGCCAAAAATCCCGCCAAATTGATTTCACCATTTCAATAGTTATAATGAAACGTTTCGATGTAGGGGAAGCTTTTCTAAGCTACACCTTTATACTTCAACCCTGTACTGAGGTAGCCTGTTGTGATAAAAGTAAATGATTTGAAGGGTGATTTTGATGAAGAAGGAGATTTTGAATTCGGGGCTTTTAGTGGTAGGGGATTTTGAACTCGAGGATTTTGGTGGTAGGGAATTTTGAATTCGCAGATTTTGGCGCGGTCATTTTGTCGTCGGGGATTTTTTACGGTAACTGATCTATAAATTTGCAAAGATTAGATTTATGTCAATGAGATGCTCAGAGCAAAGTATATGCTTGGAGAAGATAAATCGCTTTATAAGATTTTGGGTCTTATCCTGTTCATATATTTTGAAGAGTTTCCATCCAAGGAATTTTTAAAGAATTCTGCAAACTGTTGAATTCATTATTGGTATATTGACGCTAAAAATGGACGCTCACAGTTTGCAAGTTATTGTCAATAGTTCAATCAAGGTCTGTCGCGCTTACGATTTCAACTTCCAAACATATTTTATACCCAATAACATTCTCCAGTTAAGTCAAAGTCTAAATAGAGTATATGGGTACATAAATTTCAAGAGACGTTTCATAAAAATTTGCCAACGAAATTTCATTACTTGGGTATCTTAGATCGAACGTTTTGCATAAGTACACTCTCAATTTCAAACGAAGTCGCTTTAACTGTACACTTTCAGCGTCTGGAGCGTCTTTCACGACTAATTACGTCGTCCATTTAATTTGTTCAATGCAGATAACAAGTTGTTTCCAAGTAGACTTCTTCAATCATCGACTGCCGCGTAAAAGAGTTAGCAGTCGTGCGAAACTTTTACAACTTTAATTGAATTTTTGTTGCCGCTTTTTTTTCCCTCGTTATCTGCATCTCTCGTTGACTCGGGACGGGATACTCTCCTGTGCCCCTTCTTACCCACCACCAGGCAATACGAAATCGCAGACGGTCTAAGCGGGGGCGACTTTTCTTTCGAGCGGCAACGACGCGGCGGCGGCGGCGGCGACGAAAGTTCAAGCGACGACTCACTTTATTCGCTTGCCTTCGTCTCTAATTCGGGTCACTCGCGAACTTGCAAGCTCTGAGACGTCGTTAATTGAGCGCCGGATCTGTACGCGGCCAAGCCGTTTCCCGCGAGATGGGGCTGCTGGGGCTGGGGGGGGGAATCTTTCCCGCTTCTTGCTTATATCATCGCTTGCTCACTTGCACCCACTCGGAAAACTTTCGACATTATTTACTCGCGTCTTATCGCTCGCGAGAGCTCCTAGTACTTCCGGCATGTCTCTCCATTTGTCTCGCTCATCCCCCGCTCCTATGCGCCGCGCTTGAGCGCCCTTGCCTCGTGCCCGTAACGACGCAGGCCTCTTATAAGCCGTCAATCGCTGGAAGAAACAAACTCCTCCTCGTTTTTTGAATTGACGTAAAAAACGACTCTTAATGACTATTGTTCGCTCTCCGCTCGCTCAGTAGCTGCTTGTTATTCTCGAGCAAAGACCGTGATTCTACTTCATGCTCTTTTATTAGATTGTACGGGTCGCGGCGAAATGTTTTACTTCTTATCGCTTTATTATTCTCGAGCAAAGAAGTCGACAAGTGCTGGGGCGCGCTACCAAAAGGCGTCGATGCAACTGCTTTTCGTTTGTTTTGGAAAATGTCAATGGAACTGAACTTTGTGAACTTGGGAGGTAATGATAGGTCCTATTGTACCATATAACAATAAATAGTTTACTGCAGTGAAAATTGGACAAATCTGTCTCGACTGTTATTTCTTAAAGAAGACTCGGTCGATGTATTTGATTAATTTAGGGGTATATTCCAGAAAACCTGAAATCTCTGATTTCTATTGGGCTTTGTGTACTATTGTTTTCTGATGCTCTAAGCATGAATATCGACAAGAAAATTGCTAACAATGTCATCTTTGGTGTTAAAAAAAAGTGCATATTTTGATGTTTTTGTTTAATACAGATCATATGGAAGAATATTTTCAATCAAGGAAGATTAATTGGTTTTAATAAATGTGTAATCGGTTACAATGCCAGTAATATTATAATCCATGCTAGTAGGTTGGAGATTTTCTTGTAAAATGATATTAGGTAAAGTAATAAAGTGACTTTAGGATCTGGTTGTTAAAAGTTGTATACAATTTCGATATATAGTTCAATCAATTTTATCGCAACAATAATGCTGTTCGACACTGATTTTGCCTTTGACAAGCGAGGTATCATTTTCAAAGTATTTTTCATGGTTAAATTTTCAAAATCATTGTTTTTGGCCATATTCCGGTTTATTTTGTAGGAAAAGGGAATTTTTTGTTGAGAAGCGAAGTATCTTTTCTGAAGTATTTTCCCGTTCTGAAAACGTTGGCGCTAGCAGAATTTTGCTATATCATCACATCTTGGAGAAAAACGTGGTTAAATTAACCACATTTTTAACCACATTTAACATGATTTTTCTCCAAAGTGAGACATGATAGCAAAATTCTACTAGCGCCATCGTTTTCAGCACGAAAAAATAGGTCAGAAATGATACTTTCCTTGTCAAAGGCAGATAAAAAGTAAAATTTTGTCAGTTAGTGTAATCAACGCATAGTCTTTTGGTCATTTTAATTCGTCCTCTAATTGACAAATTTGATGTGTCTAGGCATATAGGTAATTGTACGATTTTATATTAATAATATTATCAAGCCAACATTTCAATTTCAAATTTCCAATGTATATCGCTTGAATTTTACAAGATCTTCATTATCCAGTACGTCCTTATTAATGTAAAATTTCAATCCAAAAGTTTTCTAGCCAACGGAGAAAAACACAGCATTTTTTTAATTGTTAATACATCCGTGTTTGATATTTGTAACAATGAATTTAGTGTTCAAACAATACCGACAACATTCGTTAGCGATACTGCGCTTTTGCGTGATCCGAGCAATAGAGATCGAAAATGAGCATTTCTAATTAGCACTCCTCATCATAGTGGTATTAATTTGCTAATGATTCAGAAATAACTTCAAAAAAACTACGTGCAGTAAAGTAGAGATGGACCATGCTTATTATTTTATATAGTTATGATTGTTCCCAAATTTATGAGTTTTAAAAAGTCTTATGCTAAAAGTAGTGAAAACCACATCATAGTAATGGTAAAGTATAAATACAATAAGAATTATGGATAATACCTTTCTACAAAGTAAATTTCGTCGTCATATTCTGGCCTCTATATATTAACCTGTAGACTGTCGGGTATTGATAGAATTTATTCACCTTTAAAAATGCCAGTATTAAAAACACGCAGAGTCTATATATAGACTTCCCGACGGCTAACGGTTGGAAATGTTTCAACATCAATTTTCTCCTTTAAAATTAAACGAATTTATTCGAAATTTGTTTCAGGGGGGTTTTCGGGGTCACGAATCTGATGTTAGTTTTTTAAAAAATTGCAGTTTCAAGACCTTTCTCTAACTTCCATGTCGTAAAGTGTGTAAGTAGATATTGCGTACATCGAAACTAATGGGGAAGGCTAACATCAATTTTAATAAAATTTGCCCGCCATATTGGATCCTCCATTTTGAATTTTTGAAAACTAACACCAGATTCGTCATCAGCGACCCCAAAAAGCCCTAGATACCCAATCTCAAGAAAATAAAAAAAAAATAGAAAAATTCGCCCGCCATATTGGATCCGCCATTTTGAATTTTTGAAAACTAACACCTGATTCGTAATCAGCGACCTAAAAAACTCGAAGGTATTTTTAGCGAATTCAGTGAATTATTTATTGAATTCAATATATAGATTTTCCGGCAGTCTACAGGTTAATCGAAATATTTGTTCTTCGGGTTTGACCTAAAGATGACGTTGTCTATAATTTTTAGGTTTATAAAATTGATAATAGTGCATTAAAAAATAGTAGTATACCAAGCCCCATATAAATCTGAAGTATTAGGTTTTGGCAAGCCTATTGATGTCGCAGAAGAAAAGAAAGAGGAAGATGTAACAATTTTCAGAAATATTTTTCTTATTAATAATAAAAGGCTTTAAAATCACCAAGTATATGCAGATAGTTTTACTGATTTAACTAATGAAACCTGTCGACTTTATTATTGAATTAACTTGTGGCTATGTTATCATGTGCCTTGTGTCTTATATCTCTCAGAACGTCCAAATGTCCGGTTCTATTGTCCCACCTTCATTTTCAGGACATAGAACGCCTCGAGGTATTTATCAGGCAGTTGCAAGCGCAGATATTTCGACATCTTAAGGAGCTCTTGGGGATGTACTCACGAATGTGCTGTATGGGTAGCAATATTGCTCGATTAATCAATGAAAGTAAACTTACGAGAGGTCCAAACGTAGAAATTAAAACTATTAAAAATTAAATATATTTTTGGAACATCCCGCATTATAGAAAAACTTGAAAAAGTTGTATAATTCAATTTGATACTATAGTTAGGAAGAACTACCCATACAACACATCCTCCTGAGGACGTCAAGATGTTCACTTTTATCATCCTCTTATTATACCTTATATACTTTGACTCCTTCACTTGTTTGTAACGAAGTTTATCATTTGTTCATTTGGAATTATCCGGAAATTTGAACCTCTATTGATATTATATGTGAAAATTGGTGGAATTTATTTGCTCGATACATGGTTATGTTTTCAACAAATAAAATCTGTACAAGATTTAATAAATAAAATAATTCGAATTCATTACTCAATATTTAAGATGATTTTTACAGTTTTAACAGCCATCATTTTGGTATGATGACAAAAAATCAAGCATATTCTTAGCACAAGTCACTTCCCAGTGTTTTGCATTAGGACATCAATAAGATACCTAATTTTGTCATGAACATTCAATAAAAAGTTTGTTCTTGTTTCTTTCCTCTGTTATACAATCTTGCACATTATTAACATATGTTTTCCTTCAAATTACATTAATTAGGCAAAGTAATTTTTGTACGGTTAGACATCCAGAATTACAGGATTAATGTACATTCATGTGCAAGTGTAAAAAGTAATACAGTGAATAGGGAGTTTTGGAAAATGGTGTACAAACTTGGCTTTTACCCAAGTTATCCACTCCCACACGACAGTCGCATGGGGACGACAGCTGCGGTCCGGCTTTTCTATCCTGACCAGTTACCGATAAAGGGTTTCCGAGATCCTGTGTCATAAAAAAGTTGTTACCCTCTGTTATGGCGCGCCCTCTCTTACCCGGTGATTTCGCCAAAATAATTCCATTGCCACCGTGATATCCCTTTGCGTAGGAATGGAATGAGTCAAAGATTTTCTTCGAATGCTATTGTTTTGGATGTCAATTACATGATAATAATGTTTCTTAAATATAGGAAAACTTCATAATATGAGACACATAAATTATTTATTTGAGATTTTATAAATTCGTTAATGATGGAGTAGATTATGGAAGTAAGCGAAAAATTTCAAAATATGACGTGATCAGTATTGGTAGAAGTATTATGGCTAAGGACGAAAGATTATCAGAAATAAAACGAATTCCGGTCATGATTGATCTTGAGTATTATTGTATCACTGAGAAATAACTCTACATTTTATTTCCATTTAAAAACATGTGATTATTTTAACATATTTATATGAAACATGATAACGAGCAAGAATAGGTACGAGCTTTTACGTAATAACGCAAAAAGCGTATGTACTACTTGCGGCATCGGTATAATCTGAAATTCTTCAAAAGAATTACGCAAACTCTGTGCTTACATCGCAATGCGATTTTCAGCTTCGCCTTTGCACGTTCACTCGAGATTTATAGTGCAAATGACTCCTCGAAACAGCCATGAAAGAATATCACAGCGTTAAGACAAATGGCCGTAGCGTGCTTTAAGAAACCTACAGCTCGCCATTTTCTGTCCAATGTCGTTACTTACGTGTCGGCCCTAAGTACTTTCGGAAAATCGAATTTATCACCGATTACTTATCGATGCCGATTTTTGTCGCCACTAACAAAAAGAACCCAGAACTCGGACCTGTGCATTGACAATCCTCATAATTTAAACAGATTGCGATCACTTGCATGCAAAAGCGGAACATTATTCAGGAAATTAACTCCAGTATATTTTATCGTGAAAGGTTCAAATCGATTAAATTATGCTGCAGATGGATCATATTACAAATGAAATATAGATGTAATTATGTGTCATGCAAATAGTACGGAATGGGATGTCTTCATTTCGTCTTTGCGTGAACAACGGGAATATATTTTTCAACCTGTCGCGATTTCAGAAAATTGACGTAATTATTGACGTATCTTGACATTTCTCAGTTGCAGGATGATTTATGTATACTTAGTGAGTTCCATTGCACTTAATATTCATTCTCGAACAGACTTTAACTTTTAAATTAAAGTTTACGGACACTAAGAGATTGCTTTATTACCTAGTAACAGATTGCTTATAAGCTTCGCAAAAAAGTTTAGCAAGACTAGCAATACGTTTCGTACGAGTTAAAATACTGATGTTCTTGAAGTAGTTTTCTAACTCGTATAAGATGCGTCCATTAATGGCTGGAAAACAAATGATCTCTTGTATTTAATAGATGGGGGTTTGCGAATATAAAATATGAAATATTTGAATTTAATAAAAACGGTTTTCAAGAAGAGATATTTATATTATTAAATAGAAATATTCTTAGTGACGAATGTCAATGATCCGTTTATACCTTGTCAACATGCCTTGAAGGAGAGAAATATTTTTCTACTCTACATGATTATTAAATGGAGAAAGACCAATCTTAGTTTATTTTCAATGACGAATGACGAAATTTCATAATTTGTTATTTAGCATATGACTGACTATAAACATATTAGTAGTAAAGTGACAGAGTTGACTACTTTAGGTTTTAGTCGTTAGTTTGTAGAGATAATTTGGTAACTATGAAAAACTTTCTGATGTATGTATACTGCATTGTGTTAAGTATATGAAAAGCATATATATTTCGAACTGAAAAGTTTCTTGAAGATGGGGAAATATATGGAAATAAATACCATCCAAAGTAGATAGTTATACATAGTGTTTACAATTATTTTCGCAAAGTAAATCGGAATTATAACCAAAATTTTTTAATTTTGTAAAATTAAGATGCCACCGATTATTGAGCCACTACTTTTTTTCTGTTTCAGGTAAGAAACTTTCTGATCTACAGACGGACATTACCGATGGTATAAAATCTATTATTATATATTTACTTCTTGTATTTTAAGTATTTTATCATAAACACGAAACGAGTTTTTTAATTAAAATAATGTTGTTAGACAATTAATAGATAAAAGATGCCGGAACTTTTATATTTTTGAAATTATAAAAGGGAAGAATACTAAACATAAAAATAGATATATTTTGAGAATTTGATGTGATAAATGATCAGACGGTATCCCTAAATTATGAATGATTTTAATTTTAATATTGATTCGCAGATTGTAATCTTGTCTAGTATGGATTCATCATAAAATCACGGCACATTTTTAAAGTGGTCCACAATAATGCTCATCTCTACGCAAAAACAGTGAGATATGTTGGTCGAAATTTTTCAGAATATTTGTAAAATTTGTTGTTTAATTCATACATCCAAAAAAATGAACTCCACAATTAAAATAATTATTATAAACCGCAATATAAACAATAACTTACTTACATCTTCAAAGCAAAGTTTTTTTTAGAAAGACATTAAAAATCCAGTTGGTAAATTAAAAAAGGTAAAATGAATATTAAACTATTTAAATTCTGTAGGTGCACATATGCGAGGCACTGCTCTAGAATGAAAAAACGTTTCACATATTTGCTGCTATTGACATAGATATATAATTTTTTAAATTCCAAATCATAATTTAAGCAGAACAAAAATTAATTGGCCTTTAAAATTTTAATTTTCCGTTTCTTCGAACGATCACAACAGTTCAAAAAATAATAACTAATCACTAATAGACAGGGTGTCCTACAACTCGCGGACCGTATTACAGGTACGTATTCTACATGAAATTTCAAGCAAACAAGTATTTTACAAAAATTGGATCCGATGATTAAAATTTGATTGGCGCGGCATTAAAGTTTGGAAAAAAAAATCTTTTTGCAATAATTCTTTTTTGTAGTTGTCCAAACAAAATTAGGCTCGTTTTAAAGTTACTTTTAAGCTCTACAATTCATCTCGGAGGCTGTTTGACCTAAAATGAATATTTCTCTTGGTATATTCATAGAAAATTAAATTTTTTAATATTATCAACGTTGGTAATGTTTTTCCGTCTTCGAGAAGATTTGAAATTGTATCGACAAAGCCTAGCATTTTTGGGAATCCGAGTGATTACGACACAGGGTGTTTGAAATGATTTAAAGAATTTCAGACTGAAATGCATGTCCTACCAACGCATTTTCATAGACATTTGTCCTAAAGCCTTATTTTGTTAGTTGGATACTATGAGCTTGAGAAAAATTTTAATTTTTATGTTAATTTTATTTTGGTTAAAAGTTATTTGTCGATAAGCGTTGCGAATTTTTTTATTAGACGTTTCGCCATTATGCGTTGGGTAGTCGAGCTAAGTTTTGGTATTTGAAAAATTAAATATGCCATTTTGTCGTTGAAGAATCAAAGAAGTTTTTGGCGAAAATATCTTCGATATTATTATTATATGAATAGCGATTAAGGCGTTTTGGCATCCGGGCATTCAATTTTCATCGATTCTCATTGGATGTGGGGTTAAATTGTTCGTTTTCTCCCGACCGCGTCGGAATGTCCGTATTCCATACCTGAAACGCGGGACGAAAGTCGCCGATTCCGCCCGGGTGTCAGTGCGCATGCGTACTTTGTTCTCATTACTCCCTATGGTCGGAAAGTGTCGCCAGCGGGAGTAATGGATGGGGTCGAGAGAAAAATAGCGTATGTCACACGGGAGACAAGCGGGTGCACCTCGCAGGAGGGCTGCCCTCGCGTCGCTCGGGCAACAAACCTCCCGCTCAGGAATCGCGCGCTGTTCTCCCTTGAAGCATAATATACTATTTTTCAAGAGCTCTAATTTGTTTATAGTGGTATTACATTAGCTCTTAATGGAAATGCGATAAACGCGAAAAAACACAAAGACGGACATTTTTTACCTTTTCTATGACGATAGCAAGAGAAATATTCATGTTAGGTCAAAGAGATTTTTTGTTATAAACTTCAATGGCGCGCTAATAAAATTGTAGGCGTCGGATCCAATTTTGATAAAGGATTTTTTTTAATTGTGTGCGTAAAGTGATGCCTGTTTTTCGTGCGTAAAGTTCACTTTTACGCACTCCTGCCAACAAAATTCGTAAAGTGAACGGTCATGCGTAAAGTTGTACTTAACGCACTCAACCAGGCATCAAAACTTTACGCACTCTCTTTACGCAGCCAATTATAAAAACTAGGATACCTAACATGGGTGTAAAGTATAACTGTTACGCATCGGTCGGGAATTTTACACATCACTCGGCGCCTTTGGCGCCTCGTATGTATAGTTCCCGCCCGATACGTAAAAGTACACTTTACACCCTTGTTAGGTAATATACTATTTTTAAATTTAAATTTTACGTAGAATAACTGCCTGCAATACTGTCCGCGAATTGTGGGAAGCCCTGTATAATATCCTTAATTCATGACATTTACATATATATATATATTTGTTTATATGAATATATTTGTAAATCAATTATATAGAATTTCTTGACGTTTTGAAATGTATGCTTATGAACTTGACATGGAAGTCCTCCAACTTTTAATCAGAATATGCGATGCTCTAAGAAAGTGTCTTCCAGTACGCTAAATATACTTACCTGTAATATATAAATATTTAAATCAGAATGTCGAATTTAAATCAAGTAAAAACCCCATTAAATTGGGTTTAATGCTTCTGTATATTTTGTAATTGCAGCTCTCGTGTAAAACATATTCTAAGTACATTCCATTTACTGCTAGGCGACATCACAAATATTTACAAAGCGTGTCTCGTGGAGTTATATATTTTTACAAAGTTCACCGCAGTACATAATTTGCGAGTATTGTGTTTGTCAGTCCGCGCATGTAAGAAATTTACTGGATTGCAGTAATGACACAGGATATAAAGACAAAAAGCATGTCACGTAGAAATAGTCTGTATGGGGGTAAACTAAGGCGTGTTGGCTCGTTTTCAAATGCTACCAGTACTGGAATTCCAAGCGCGAATACTGAGGAGCTGCCGCATTCGTTTCTTACGTTATTATGGGCCACACACAAGCGAAGTCTATTGAAACATTGAGGGGGACGTACTAACGCAGCAAACTTTAAATTTATAGATACAAAATGAAATCTAACGATCTTTATTTGATGAAAGTTTTGCTATGACAATGGATCAATCAATTCTTTTTCTAATTTATGAGTACTTGACTCTTTCGCTGCGGACTACGTGTATAAACGTAGTTCCAAAAGACTGAATAAACAGAGAATAAACAAACAGATATATACCAGCGTTATGTTTTATTAGGTATTTTGAATCGTTGGATCCAAATTTGAGGTCAAATTTTGAAAATTCTAAAAGTAAAAACCAATATGGCCTCACAAAATCGGGCAATTTTTAAGCATTTTTCATTATATACGTAATTATAAAAAAATAAAGAAATAGATATACACTAGAGTTAGGTTTTATTGGGTATGTTGAATCGCTGAATCTGAAATTGAGGACAAATTTCTAAAGCGTTAAACAGAAAATTCAATATGGCGGCTTGAATTTAAAAAAAATGTCGGCCATATAGGATACGTCATTTTGAATGTTTGAAAACTGACTCCAAATTCGTAATCATAAACATGCATATCTACAGAAATTTCAAATTTCGTTTTTTCAGTCTTCGCAACGAAAGGGTTAAGAGCTGTTTCATAAAATGAATTGAAATAAAAAGTGAATTCCTTAGAATGTGCAGAGCTTAATAATTTTGTTTTTAGATGCAACAATAAGGAAAGTTAAATATTTAAATGTAACAGATACATTATCTATTTATTAAACTTTACATCACGGCTATATTAGAGAGTATAAAATGAAATACGAAACCAATACTAAGGAGATATTGTGCACAATATATATATGTATCGTCGACAATTGAAATGCACGTAGCGTTATCGCCTTTAGCTTGCACGCTGAATGGTGTATTATATCAAAATGATATAGGGTTTAACGTATTTCGTCATAAAGATATTACCACAAATATTATATATCGAAGGAGTTTGACAGAACGGAACACAGGAACAAAACATGTTAGTAAACTGATACGACCTGAAGTTTTCCCAAATTGTTTTTAATGTCACTTTTAATTTCTCATTTGATAATAACATTAGTTTAATTGATTGTATGTAATCATGACTGAATAAATATTTATAGGTATTTTATCATTATTGATTTCATTACCAACCAATCAAAAGAGTATGTAATATTATACACTGCACAAATAAATACTATTTCTTAATTAATGACCTGTAATGCACGCTAAATTAATCAATATTTACAAAGGATTAATCGCAATAATTGTTATCTCGTAATATTCTATTATAAATGAAATAGTCTGCCATTATATATTCTACGAGAATGTTTTGATTTAAAACATTTTTAGTTCAATGGAAATTAACATTGAACGAAGAGTAGTTTTTTTTCTGAATATTTGTAATACTTGTATTTTGGTTAACTTTGTTGTAGGGAATTTAAATCCTTTACGCGTCTTGAAAATAAATAAAGCACAACAAAGTGAACCCGGCGAGCTCGTTTATTTCACCTTAATTCATTATTAGCATTCTTTCACATTCTCCTTTACAACATCTTATTTTGTTCTCTAAATGTTTTAAGTTACTTTATGGTGGTCCTTTAATCCTAAACGATTCTCCTTTCCTATATAAAGTATACACAAAAATGTAGATGCCCAAAAATGTTTGTTTTTAAATGATTATACACTTAGACTTTCACGTAGTATTTCCTTAACTTCATTTACAATAGTATAAGTTATGATGAACTCATTCGAAAGTTGTCCGAATATGTTTGCGGTATATTTTTTACTCCATTTTCATTTGTAATAAATATATCAACATATCATAAAGTTTTAGAAAATATAAATTTAAGTACTGTAATTATGTATTCTATTATAATAAGAAGGTAATTTTCGAAAGTTGAAATGTACCAGTTACTATACTTTTAAAGAATCGCAATGTTGAAAAACAAAAAAATAATATTTTATTTTGGAATTATAATGTACCAAAAGATTTTGGTGATTGCAGAATCCGAATCGGAAGTAAAATGGCGTATTTCCGAATAGCGACTCAAATGAGACAAAACTGTCTTTCAATTAGACCAGACTGAGAAATGGATCTTCCAAAAAGTCGATGATAACTAAAATGGGTTGCCATATATTTTTGGGGTCGCCGAATATGAAGTTGAAGTCAGAATTTAAAAATTCGAAATAGCAGAATCAATATGGCGATCGAAAATTCTCTGAACGTTTCCGAAAATTTGTCGATATTGATAAACAGACGTTTTCGACATTCTTTATTACGAATTTGAAGCGGATCTGAAAAGTTCTAAATGTCGAATTAAAAATGACAAATCTTTAGCAATTTTCTTTTAAAATCCCACTGTGACTGGAACAAAAAGTTGCTAATTCTATGTTTTCGACGTCGTTCATGACGAATCACATATATATAACCTGCGACATTAAAAATGACGGAGTCAAAATGGCCGATTTTCATGCACTTATTTTCACAATCGTAGTTAGTGCTTTTATGCTGCCATGAATGCTGCATTAACGAAAAAAGTTAAGATAACCAAGTTGAAAATCACCTTTTTAATACTATGATGACTATTGCTGGTGAAAAGTTGACTAAAACACTATTTAAAGAGTAGTGATAACTAGTAACAAGCTTGTTTATATTTAGTTTGAATAAAAGGAGTAATGTAATTATTAACGATATTCCTGAAGACAGAAAGGAAATTTCAATTAATAATGGAAAATTACGTTGACATTCTACGATCTATATTCTGAAGGAGACTCTTAGTGGGAAAATTGTCGTCGTAAAAATATCTTGGGCAATTGAACGAACTCAATTAAAAAACTTGATGCAACTTTTCTTAATATGATGTCTAGTACTGTAGGGTATAACTCTTCGTAATTCGATTTTCTATACCATAAATAATGGTAGTATGAAGACTATGGCATCTCTTAATTCTATTATCCGTTGACATAAGCATATACACCGTTGATCCAATTTATAAGAATTATGACCAAACGTGAGGGTATAATAACGATGGTAATAAGTTGACAGACAATTTTAGCGATTCATCATTTCACAGTACACGTATTATATAGGTGGGTCCTAATTTCCCTTCTTGCATTTTCCGCGGTGAGCTACAACCTAGTTACCGAGACCGCGCTCTTCTTTCCGTGTACCGGAATTTATGGGTCCGCTAATAGCTTATATCTTCTGTTTTGCAAGTCAGAACAGAACACCTATCGATCTAACGCATTTAGACCCTATTTAAAACGGTGGTGCAACACGTTCCGCGTGTCTGACATTTCTGAAACCATTAGTCTGGCAGTGTATAGGATGCGGAATAACGAAATTCACGAAGGAACACGACGCAGTTACAAAACTGAACTTGGATATTAAAGATTCGAAGGTAACTCAAGAAACTTATGTAACAAGTTTGCCTGTAGACAAACTTTAGCAATAAGGTGATACACGCATAACAGAATTTCAGACTTCCGCGATTTTGTGAAGGCAGCATTTCAAATTTTCCGATTTCTATATGCATCTGGAACACATATTCTCTTCTTGAGGCTGATATCTTACAGCATTTTTAGGTGTTTTATTTACATCTTATTACACGTCGCATAATTTCGAAATTCAAATTACCAGCCCGTAGTAATCTCAACTTTGATTTTACCATAGTTTCCTGAAACTTTCATTGTTTGAAATTCGAAAAGTGAAGGTTTGTTTTATACTTATGGTAAAGAGGAACACAAATTGTCATTTTCTGTGAATTCGTCTAATTCTTTAAAAAAAGAAGATTTATTAAACCTGCGCGTTCTTAGTAATTACATTCATCTTTCAAGATCTAAGGAAACGAAAACCTTCTGTATTATTAGATCAATTTTTTATTATACATTTACAATTTTACATTTTTTCATATTTTCGAAACCTCGTGCGAATAAAATAAGAATTATTTTTCATACTTCGTGAATAAATATGTAGTCATGTTTCTGTTTCTGTACAATGACAAACTATAATAAACGTTTTGAACCGCTCGTTGGAGTTTCAATTGAACACACACTTACGTGACCAGAGATCAGGATGACCAAGGATGACCGTCAACAATTTCCTTTGTTGTTCTGCTTAAGCTACGACACTGCATGCCCAAGTACAGCACAAGGTTGATTCGATAGTATTGAACTTTCACGAATGACTGATTCAAATTCCTGATACAAATTGATCTTCCTAGTCCGCTCGCGTAAATACAGTCCTATAAATTGGCGACAGCGGTAGATCGTAGGAAAATCGTATTAGTCGTAGGTCACTATAGAAATGTATGTTTTAATATGTTGGGTTATTACACATGACACTTATTGATCATTTAACAAAAATCAACCGGAAAATGTTAGCTAGTCTGGAAAAATTATAATATCCTGTGATGGAAAGTTTTTAAGACAATTGTAGGAATTTTGTCGTATATCTATAATAATATTCCAACATGGCATAAATGGGACATTTTACGAATTATCCACATCCATATTAATATTTATGTATATTGAGAACATTACAGAAATAAATCTGAATTATTTGTTTACGGCGCTAGGTGGCACCCAAATCTGTAAACGAAGTTTTATGAGGATTCATTCAGGTATCAATTTGATGCGCCTCCAAAATACTCCACTATTTTGTATATTTACTAGAATTATCTTATATGAATTTGACTTCCTCAATAATTCGTCCAGTTTGGAAAATAAATTTAAAAAGTTCTGCATAGCAACGGTAATTTTTTTAATATGGCGAAATTCCAATATATTTGCAATGGAATTTTCCAATTTTTTAAATTACATGTAAAATTCTGCTTAAATTTAGTCAAATAACAAATTCTTTTGTCTGGTTCATAAAGTATTATGGACCACAGTTGCCATCCAAAGATCGATTACGAAGGATCCGCATGTCTCTTCATCTGCCAGAGACCAACTCGTCCAATTTTTAAAACTCTTGAATACCATTCAGGGAAAGATTTATGAGGATAAAGCGATTTCTCGCCATGCTAAAAACCGACCGAAGAATTTCTAAGTATTACGGTCGTTTCATCGACAGTCATAGTTGGAAACCTTAAAAAACTCTTAGAGGAACTTCACCGAAGAATTCCGCACGAAGACTCATGCTAGCGAAACGAACACCCAAGAACGCTCCGCCGCCCCGTATGAGGATCACATTTTGTCGAGAAAAAGAGTTCCTGGTTTACCACTCCTGCACAATATATTCCCCCGCGTTTAAATTCTTCAAAGTCTCTTTTTTCGCACTTTTCGTTTTGTACTTACTTTGTTTCGGTGTTTTTTTGTTTCCATCCGAGAGCCTTGTTGGAAAAGTTTCAAATTTTCATCGCTCATTGCACTAATTACTCGTTTTCGCTTATTCACTACGCTATTTCTACTCTCCATCTCCATTTCAAAGAACGAATGTTCACATTTACAAAAGTGAACATATTTGTTACTTTCTGCACAGAATCATGTTCGCTCTCTTTCGCTGTGTAATTTAAATCTTTGGAAGTCACTATTGCGATGATAATTAAATAAACTGGATATATCTTCCATTCTCAAGTATATTTAGTGCAATTTATTATTAGAGTTGTTTTATGAAAGCAGGTTGGGCAGTATAATCTTGGAAGTATTTCTGGAACATATATATGAGTAATTCCACAGATTCTTTAATATCCAAGCTCAGTAAAAGTTAACAAACAATTTATGGCACATAGTATGATACGTCATTTTTTCACAAAATAGGATATATAAGAACTAAAAAACTTGACGTGCAAACTTTATCTCGGAAAACAAAATTTTTTAATCTTTTATTTTTAACTGTACAAGAAAATAATATACAAATATAACAAGTCAATTAAACTGTATTATTAACTTAGTATTTGTGTGTAAAAATTTAATAAAATTTATTTTCGAATCTATAATATTTCATCAATAACTTGGCTTACATAAATTAATTTTTTTCTTCAACAGCGTTTCTTTCGTTTTTTCAACTTTCTTTCTTCTACGATTTTTCCTTGTCTAGTAACAAGTTTTGTTCTACTAACTCCATAAAATAATAATGAATTAAATTTTGAAATCCTTAAATATGTAAATGAATCATTTTTGTGTAGCAAAGGGTGATCTATTTTTTACTGTACGCGATATTTTGGGAGGCACATTAATCGGTCAATTGTACTTTTCATCAGCATTGCGAAAAGAAGAGTTTATACCTTCCTAAACATGATTTTCTATTTAGTAAATTAGTTAAATAAAAAAAATAACATATTTTTCGGAATAAGTTAGTACCTATAACTTTGTGGGTAATATCATTTCTTCAACACAAGACATAGTCATCATTTCAAAATTGTTTGAAAATATAGTTGTTGAACATTTCTCTATTATATGACTTTGAGAAAGATAGCACCTGATTTATTTTTAAATATCCTTGCAGAGTAAAAATGTCTATCTAGCTGTCCCCACGGCCATAATAAAATTTTTGCATATTTTAGGTAAATTGCGAATGTTTATGACTAGCAACATTACAAAAAAACTATAAAATAGTGTTAGTTACTGTATTTTCAATAAAATATTTCATTATCTGGTGCTAATAATACATAGCCTGCCCCTGAAATCGCTAGTAACTGTTATATGAAAAAATCTCTGAAATTACTCATATTTTAATAACCTTGCACACTAATCATTCCTTGTTGAAAATTGTACTATTCGGCATGGAAAAAATGAATATTTACTTTCCATACATTAATTTTTAGTGTTAATGAAAATAATTTTATACGTAATAAAATGATGCCATAAAAGTACTATCTAAAATAATCTATTTAATATTTTCATAATAAGTCTATATTTCCATACTTATGTTACGATCCAGTGAATATCTCGAACGAGATATTAACTAAATTGCAACAAGGGCGTGTAACTCAGTAGAATTACTGGGTTCTATAGGTGAGTGGGGGCTACTGATGACACAGGAAAGTCGGGAATAAGGGTACAATAAAGAAACACTTTATTTGGTTGAAATTAATTAATTTATTGCTGGTTTGATAAAATTTGTTTAGGTGTACAAAGTGGTGTTGTTGGATGAGGGGAAAGAGGGATAAGGGAGGTTCTATTAAGGGGAAAAATTCCTCAGCAGTCTGTCGCTCATTTTCCTCCAGGATAAGGTGAACGACCTTTGGCAAGTTTGGGCGCTGAAACTTTTGTCCTGCTCGACGGCGTTTGACTGAAAAATATTTGTTTCTTTTTAGATATTCATTTTTTTATTTTAGAACTCGCGAAAGTGAGAAAACAAAATATTATAAAACTAATCAATTGTATTGTTCATGTAGTTAACGCTCTGCTAGAAATCTTTGGAACATCGAATGTGAGGAAGGTATTTCCCTAAGAATGAAAATCAGTTATTTAGGAAAAAATAATGATAATAACAGGAATATTAGTAGCGTGAGAGGGGCGACTTCGTCTCGGTGGGCTGTGCGCAATAGGTAGGAGAGAAGGAGCTATGGTTTCGCAGGCCTATCCGCTATGCCACAAAAGAAAAGGGGGGGGGGGTGCGATTTCGCAGGCCGACCACCTATGTCACGAAAGGAAAGGAGAAGAGAGGGATCATTTGTTTATTTATAAAATAAAGAGATACTTACCATTTCTTTTCGCTGGTCCCTTTTTGAACGGCGATCAGTTGTTCTAAATGATTGGGCGTGCTGTATTCTTCCCTGGAGTTTTTCGGAGCCTCCTATCTGCTGAACGACGGACTCGTTCTATGGAATTCGGTTGCTTGGCCAAATGAACTTCTGTGACTGAAGAACTTGAATTCTTCTCGTGGTAGAGCAGACGAAGTAGTCTGCAACGCCCGGAAAATCTCCCCACGATCCTTTACTACGATTCCTACTATTCTCTAGTTTTCTCTGGTCTCTCTAGTCCACTCTCTGGTCCACTCGTCGATTTTCTGTACGCGACCGCGTATTTATGGTGAGCCATAGTTTTATCCCCGCTTTGAGCTTTTCCCCTTCTATTTTGAAAATGGTGGATTTGTATGTTGGACAGGTTTTGGAAATAGGCCAAGGAAGAAGCACGCATTAACTAATGCTTTTACATTATTGTTATAACATACGGTGTCGTAGATAGCTATTTAGAACGTACCCGTTTTCTCTTTTATTCTTAGAAAAGTCAAAAACCGTTAACTTGATAGTTATAAGAAAAGTTTTTCGGCTTAGGCAACGCGAGCCACCTTCGGATTTATGGCTAATAAAAGTTAAAAGAAAGTCTAATTTGAAGCGGTTTCGTTCCAACATGCTGCGTCTACGTGATCTCAACGCTATATTAAAAAAAAGGGACTCCGACCGACATGTCCGATACCGACATACAATTACGACAATTTTCGGATTTGCGAATACATACAAAAAAAAGGGTAATCGCGCTAGTTACGGAGACGTAACACTTATATATAAAGTTACAATTACATAAATTAATTAAGAATACTTCAAAATCACGTACTATTAGAAATTGATTAAAATAACTTGTATATCTGCTCATTAAAATGTATCTTCATACTTCCTTTTTGTAATTTAAGGAGAGTACATGTGGAAGAAAATAACGTAAAAATCTTATTTATGTGAGGAACCTCAATTAAATATAATAACGGTGAAATAAATTTCTAGTTGTACTTTTATAATAACTTATTGACAATTTAAAAAACTAAAAACTTAACAAAGAAATCATGACTTAAATTTGGTAAATTTATGCTCATACTATATATAGATAGTTATTCACGATCATAGATAGCTAAACACTGTCTATTCACACTTGAAAAGCAATGAACGTAGGTCCATATGCGTATAGAAAAACTATAAAAATATATTACCTAAGAGCAAATGTCATTAATATTAACAAACGAACGATTGTTTTAAGTTATTTTCTCAAAAATGTATTATAGAAAATCTAAATTCTACAAATATGGAAACCTGAAAGCACATCATGCAGTAAGCCTTACAACTTTAAGTAGTAACATTCGCCGACGGTCAGACAATCAAACTTTCTGTAGTTTTTTAAAATTGAAATGTTTTTGTCGAAGGACAAGGGTTTAGTGGCTATATTTCAGCCGTGATGAAATTAAAACTACAAACTTTTCGGATCACTCCGTTGATATTTTGACGGGAAAAAACCGTCATATTGAGTGCGCGTGAAGTACAGAAATGAATCCCGCGTGTCGAGCGACCGCGTTCGTTCGTATCCTAAACGGTTCTGCTTGATGCAAATTTCGGAAATCGCCATTACGCCATGAGCGCCGCACCGCGGATTACATGTCACTTGTAAATAGTCGTACTATTATTGTTCATCAAATACGCCGAAACCAAAATAATTTAAATTGTACAAAGAAAAGATTGGACAAAAATTATTATAAATTTGCGGAAAATACAGAAAAAGCTTGCTAACTAAGAATTCACGTGAATTTATGAAAAAGCAAATATCGTCGATTAATATACTAAAACGCTTTGAACTGGACAAACAAATGATAACCATCATGGAAATATAATACATATATGGAAATATATTTTTGATTTGTGATGTGGTAGTTTGCCCTCTAAGATGCCGAAGTAAATTAACAGTTTTAGAAGCATTTTTTTTAAATTCGGAATGAATAAGAGTAATTCGAATTATTATATACCATCTTTTAAAAGTATCCAAACAAATTAACTGAGAATTAACGATCAGTATTGGAAATAGTCGATATTTACTTATTTCGGATAGGTCTCGGTCAATTCTGAATTGATTTTTTCGGTAGGTTTAGTAGATGTTTACTCTCTAAATTCCTTGGAGTGAAAATTGACCCTCTCTTTCAAGAAAAATGAAATTTTCACTCTATTGAGAGTGATATTTCACTCTTCTAGGAGTGAGTCTTTTGTCTTTTACTATTGCTAGAGTGAAATATCACTCTTAATAGAGTGAAATTTTCACTCTTAATAAAAGAGTGGCTCAATTTTCACTCCAAGAAATTTAGAGAGTATATAATAATTAGAATTACCCTCATGGAGTCCAAGTACCGAAAGATTCAGCCATTCTTAACACATTTTAACGCAAATTTCTACCTTACCGACAGACCACTTTAGAACACCCTCTTTATATCGAGAAAAATGTCTTTTACCAATTACAATCCCATGTCTTTTAAAACGGCGTCTCACGGTTCTTTAGATAAATGTTATAATTCCGAAACTCCTGGTATTTTAACTGATGCGGGTCGAAAAACCGACAAATCGCAAAGCAGACAGGACGAAAACCCGAGAATCGGAAAGCCGACAATCAAAAACCGACTGTTCAAATAATGATTGCCCTCCTGACGATGTGTCAATTTTTGTGTGTCGGCTTTTTGACTGTCGGTTTTTGACTGTAGGCTTTTTGATTTGTCGGTTTGTCGACCAGCACCATTTTAGCATTAATTTAAACAATTAAACGAAACTTTATTAAACTCTTCTATTCGAAAAGAATTTTTCATTATGATTAAAAGAGCATTTTTTATATTTTTAATTTTTAAACGATTTTGAATAAAGTAAATTCCTTTTAGTCAAACGAGAAAAGCCTATATAAACTGAAATATGAGTTAGGATAACTTTTAACGGGTTAATAAATTTCGGATTTGTAGGTTTTCGACCTACATCCGACAGTACAACGCCTAAAAGAAGCAAGTGTTTGCAGTTCTGAATTTTGTTTGCTTCCTTTTCATATGTTGAAAGTTTGTAAACCATATAACATTTATTTTCTTCATTTTGTAAACTTCTAATAATAATAGTTTTGAAAAACTAAACATTATGTATCCTAATCTGATGTTTAAATTCCTGTCAATAAATCCAGAATCTTTTCATTTAATATAAAGTAAAATATTATAATGCTTGCAATAGTTTGTTCTTCGAAATTGCGTTTTAGCTTAACAAAACGTTACACAAAGTCATTCTGCGATTAGATTCGAATACAAACCTCCAATTATTTTATTTCTATGTACATTTCTATTCTTCCTGGAGGGTAGAATCTCACAGGCCATAGGAAAACGTCAAACTTGAACAATAAAACATCACGAGTTGAAAGGCGAGTCAGGTCACTAAAATAATAATACGTAATTAATTTATTTTTAAATTCGTAATATAATAAAACTTTATATCCATTTTCTTCCAATATAAGTAAGTTATTTTATGTCAAATTAATATCAGTTATCCTTTTTAAAGCTTAATTAAATTATTTTATTATTTAGCTGAAAATAAAAAGTCGTTTAGTCGAAGTCACTAAAGAATTGATAAGCATTATTCTTTCAGTTATATGTATATGTGCATGCTTCTGGAGAGCTCTACTTTTTATGCATTTAAATTCTGATTGTTGGTGAAATTACTCTTCGATGCCACATTTCACATACAAGATTCATTAGAACCTGTGATAATTCGAAGCACAGTGAGATGTGATAAGTGCACTTCTCTTGACTCCTCTCCTTTAAAGGCAGAGAAATTGCCTTTTAGCTTTCGACGAAGTTTTTAAGGAATGCATGAAAAGTGCTTGACGTTAATCACGACGAACGGCTCTGAAATGTGAATGTGGTAAACACTCTCGTGTAGACTCGCATGTATGCACGTCCTGCGTAATACTCTGCAATGTACTGGATCATACTGGAACATCATTTAAATTTTATACATGGCACTGAAAAATACTTTATTTGTACCTAGTATCAAGAGTTGTATTACCCGCTTCTACTAATTTTAAATCATTTATAGTAGTAATCTTTATTTTTAATTGGATTATAAATTATACTGCGAATCTTGGTACCTATAATCCATGACTATGTGCATACTAAAGATCCAGCCTGACGGGTATGTTACATACTGTATAATTACTACGAGGCCATCTAAACGTAATTGGACTAAATCCATCAGACATTGACGTTTCGATTGAATGTTTCACGTGCACTGTACGCTTCCAACACACACTGATAAAAAATACTTCGTTATTTTAATTGGATTTTAAGCATTTTTTTAATAATCGCATAAAGATTTGATAAAAGATCACGTATTTGTTAGTAAAGTCAGAAACTATATTAATATTTCACGCCTAATTCAGTTATTATTGCAAAATGTATAAAAGAACTGGAAATCATTTACTCAAGTAAGAGCTTATATAAATTGCTTGAAGATAGTAAAAAATATGAAAGCTCTTGTTTTATACTTCGAAAATAAAAATATTGGTTTTGGTACAATCAGATATTATCATGTGTAGTTAAACATTTTCATTCATACATTCATTATAGTGCTTTATGTTTACTTATACACACATGTGTATGCTCAATTTTCAATGGCCTTAGATTGCTAATAAAACCTTTTCAATATCTCAGAAACTATTTATTTTTGTGATGCTGGGTGGTTAAAAATGATTCCCATAATAAATGTTATACTGTAGCTCTATAGAACGTTAGTAAATATGCTTAAAAAGTTAGATATGGTAATTTAAAGTCAGTTTTATATCACAGAAATGTGCAAGAAATGCCAAAGCATCTCAAATTTTCCAATACCATTAGTGAGGCTATCAATTTTGACATTCTACTGTCATCATTTGTTTGACACATTAAATGTTAATAAGAAAGAGTTAGAAAATTAAAAAATGTTGAGAACGTTTTTGCGAAAACTAAAATGGTGATGGTCTGTGTCATTGTATATGAAAAATGCTATAAAATAGAGTTCACCAACGGAGTGTGCCCTTCAGGATAAGTTTTTATAACATTTTGAATTATACATTAAGTAAGGGCCACTCGTTTGAAAGAAAAAATAACCTTTTGACTTGGCACAGTTTGCTATCAACTTCAAATGATTTTCCAACTAGTGCTCCTGATAATTTACACGTCAATAAATGTATACACATAAATTGTTCCATGTATATGTTCATAGTCAAAGTTTTAAACAGTGATATTAAATTTAAAAAAATATTTTATGTGACTATTAAGTGTTATATTTTAGATTTTTATCTAAAAAACATATTAGGGGTTAAATTTTTCATTTTTTCAAGTTCTACAACTTCTTTCTAATTGATATTTCGTTATCTATGTTGTAAAATAAGATAGACCCGAAAAAACAAAAAATGTTTACATATTTTCTGGCTATAACTGACGAAATAGCCATCGAAGGTCAGATTATCTTGCACAAAGGATTGAATACAGGTTAATAAAAACATTAATTGGCGTATGAATATAGCTAATACAACGTGCTTGTTGTACTTGTTATAAATTCCGATTTCGAGGAAAAACGAATTTTCCAAGTAAACATTTTTATTGCAATCACGGTTCACCGTTTGCTGGATTTACACTATTATACACTAATCACCTGTCACTTGTTCGCACAATATGAACGAGGTGGGATTAAGTTATTTTCTTGAAAATTTAGTTTATATATTATCAATAGATATGGATTAATATCGTGAAAAAGAACTCCACGTTAAACGTTTGAATGTGCAATTGCGTAGAAAAAAACAAAAAGAAAACATAACGCAAGAAGCTATAAGATTGAAATGTTTTAATGACATAAGACAGGTAAAAATATCAATGATTTCAAAAATTTCTTAAAATAAAATAAAATTATTTCTTTAAAGTCAACGTCTATGTTATTTATTACATAAAAATTAGTGGGATGTCCTTCTGTTGTTCTTTTTCATAGTATAGGTCGAGGAGAACAGTAAATGAAAGTCGTGCAGACTACAAGTTGGAAATATATTTCATTTAATAGTAACAACATTTTTACAGATAATGACAATAACGAGTGGCACCGCATTTTCCTTACTTTTTATAGAACGGACCAAAATAAGTTTAGTTAGTGTGAACTACACATATATTTATTTAACAAATAATAATTCAAATTTCGAGTCTTATATCCCGCAAAACAATTGGTGGTAGCTGCATCAATCTAGTTATTTATTTTCTAAAGTCAAATATTAAAAGTTTTACAGATATACCCAAATGCTGTGATTTGAAATAAATATAATAAAAATCAATAATCTTGATGTTATTTTTCAGAAGAAAAATAAAGCTTCTGGAACGCGAGTTCAAGTGGTAAACATGCTTGGATTAAACCATCTTATGTATATTTATATATCTCAGTGAATACAAACTAAGTGTAAAACTTTGTAACTATAAACAACAGTGCAACCACAGCACACTGCATATATTGAGAGCTTGTATGGATTATATAAGTTTATTATGTTGACACGGCAACAGAATGCTTTATAGAGTCCACCAACGTATCTTCCTCTGATTACGTGAAAGTGTACACATTTAATATGAATTGTAAATGATTATAGTATATAATATAAGAAAGAATTTCTCTTGGACTCGATATTGATTGTCGAGTATTGATTATTGTAAAGTGATGGGTAAGTCACGTGTAACTTTAATATTTATCAATAATACTTGAAACAAAACGGAGTTTTATGTATTACTTATAGTTGACATAAACTACTTAACATTTAATGCCTTTGAAATATTGTGGTGCTACATGGGCCGCTAACTCTATTTATAATTTTTCTTACATCTAAGATATTTTTATAAAATATTACTCTACTATTTATGCTTATTATCTTGTGATATTGTTATAAATAATTACAGGTAAAAAGTGCATTTTTTTTAAACGAAATCTAGGTTATTTAAGGTTAGAGTTTCATGGCAAATTTTAGTAAGGGGGTTTCATGATCGCTGTTGATGAATCTGAATATATATAATTACCTACGCATGTTGGCTATTTGTAATTATATATAATCAAATATTCTAATAAATTAATTATTATAAAAAATGTATATAATTGTATTTAAAATTATGTATAATGATAAATAATCAAGTATTATTGGGTACTTTTAAGACTTGATATAAATTCGGTACTAATCGATTATTTTTACGCCCACGTAAAGAAAAATGTGTGCTTCAAATTGTTTAAGCGCCCATTAATAGTGAAAGTTGTTGATATAAGTACCTGAGTGTCAAGTATCATTTGATAAGGCAAATACGTATTATGTTATTTGATCTTGTGGGAGGTTAAGGATTATGGTAGTGTTACCCTTTGAAGTTTGCTCCTCATTACCAATGGTTATCTGCATGTGAAAGGGAAAACTAACTGTTATCATACGTAGTCTATGCTCAAGATCACTTCAGTGTGCGAGAACTAGCCATGGCAAATTTTAACTGTAATATTTTATTGTTTTTTTCGGGATCGATTAGAATATACATATAGAGAGATTATGTGTGAAATCGATTTTTATGCATATAAACAATAACTGCTAGATAATAATGGCGATATTACTTACTTTAATCTAATTAAAATACAAAGCAACATCCCTGGTAGAAATCTGTCCAGTTTTTTTACACTGCCCAGTTATCCTATTACATATACCTTTAACACAGGAAAAATGTAAACTGAACAGAAACTGGCTAAAAAGGTATTCAGTTTCTACCACGGATACTAAATAATCTTTTAATGCAAAAAGATTCAATAGTTTCTGTACATAAATCATACTTTTGAAGATATTTTTAATACAAAGAAGTAATGCATTTAATACATTAATGTAGATTTAAATTTCATTTAAAATACTCTTCTTAGTTATTGAATTACAGTGCAACCCCTCGAGTCGGTCCCTGTCCTGGCCCCTCTAGTGGCCTCTCTCTAATAGGCCGAGTGGGCCGTGATTTTTTCACTTCCGAGTGTTTCAATTCGCAAGACAATAAAATGGTTGAGGCATGACGCTGTCCAGTACGGGAGGGAGAAGTCCCAGTAGTATAGGCCAATTCGAGGAGTTGCAGTGTATATCAATGATATTAAATAGGTTAATAATTGAACTGCACATATAAGAACATATCCTTCGTAATCTTTTAGTTAGAAAAATAACTATATTAAAAAAATCAAGAACTACAAAACAGTAATAGGAGCTGAATCATGAAAAAATCGTTGTAAATTTGACTAGTTTTATAATTACGCAGCATATTTAAGTATGTCCTCCATTGCATTTCACCAGTTGCAATAACTACCTCAAAGTAGTTAGAATAAATATGAATTGATGTAGTTGACTAATCACACACGTATTACAATTTAATTAGATTAATTTAACTACTAATCATTAACTTGAATAATTATGGCAAAAGTAAACGACAATAGGAATTATTAATAAAGACTAAAGAAATTAATCTTTCGAAATGTTCAGTTCGGTTACTGCTTTCACGTCTGACCACAATATTTGAATTTATCTGCACTATTTTTCCAGTCTATTTCTTTTTTTTGATATATTGTATTTATTTTATGTAAGTAGAATTCAACACATAATGAATTTTTCGGTGTGTAATAAACTACGATTAAATTTAAAAAATGGACGGAAATCGATATTCGTATTATGAAAATATTTTCAATCAGGACATAATTAAAATAAAAAATTCATTGCAATTATGTTCTTTACAGTTTGCATGCGAAAAAGTTTAAAAAACAAATTGGTAACAAAATACAATTAAAAATGTCATATCTACAAGGGTACAAAAATGTAATAGCATTAAGTTATGAAAATAATGTTCATAATATTACCACATTTCACGTATATTCTTAATTTTTAATTACAGCAAAGATCGCTGTTAAATCGATATAATAAGTATGTTATTTAATGCTAAATATTTCATTAATTTATTTATATTTTCATGCATAGATGTTTTTCATTTTATCAATAAAATCCGATACTTTATAAAACAAGTATAAAATTAATTAATGTGCTAATTGTAAATTGTATGTATTCATGTTTGGTAGGAATTAATACCTGAAAATTAAGAGATATAATGTGCAAGTGTTATTAACAACTTGTCAATTCTTTTTCAGCCTGTCTTATTTCAGGTACGTATTTCGTAGGAAATGTCAAATATTATTTCTCGATAACAAAGAATAACTGAATGAAACAAAATATTTTAAGTTTAACCCATAAAGGACCAAGAGTACGCAAAATGTACCATACCCCTCCTTCAGATTCCGAAGCCTAAATTTGGTTATTATTCACTCAAAAAAAGTTACGACACATTTTATGAAGGAAAACGCGATTTTTTTAGAAAGCATACATTTTTAATCACCATTATCACATGAAAACCTAGTGCAATTCGCCATGACACTCCAAAATATCTCGCGTCCCCGAATCATCAGCTATCAAAATCCATGGTTACATATTTCGAAATTCAAAATGGCGCCCAAGCAAAAAAATACTGTATAAGGCCCTTTGACGTTAAAAAACGTTAAACGATAGATTTCTTAAAATTGTTATTTATTTATTTACATTGAAACTTAAAAAATACAATAGCCGATCGAACTATATGTTTTTTTTTCGTTTAAAGCAGAAAATAAGTGACTTTTTAATATTACTCGCTAGTTGTTATAAATTTACAGAAGTCATATGCAATTTAATGATTGTTTTTATGTCAAACAATTACTGTTTACTACAGAAGATAGTAATATGATAGTTCCAAATAAAGTATTCAACTTATCCAAACGAAACGGACGGTATTTTTGTTGAACGAAACGAAAGTTTGATTTGCTCAAATGCTCGAACGCATGATATAGAGATCATATATCCAACGAAGTGGACTACATGCAGTTCTTGTTTTTCTGCATAAAAACAAACACGCGGTGGACGAGTCAACGATCTCGCCTGTCTGCTTACATTATGGAACATTTTCAAAAAAGAGAAGAAAAATGTTCGACATTAACTGCAAAAAATAACAGCTATGACGCATGAATGTAGTAAACATATAAATCTAGCCCAACCCATCCTCTTTAAACATGTCCAGACCTATAGTACATCCGGTGGTGCCGAGATGTCTAACCCACTGGCCTGACTCTCTTTCCTTCACTGTTTCTCCCTGTTTCATTCTCTCCCACTCTCTTAAACCCAATCCCGTCTTTTTTTCTCTCTCCCTCTCGTAAAGTCCAGCATGTGCAATTCGTCGTTCTTACCATCGTTCCTTTTAGTCGTCCAGCGACAAAGAGTAAAAGCACAACCGGCAAATCAGACTTTTACAACGCTGTTTCGAAGTAATCTAACTGCGTAATTTAAACACGATGTATGGTACGAAATTACACCAAAACAGCTGCGAACGCTTGACGTAAATGTGACAACAGACATGTCTTACACCAAGAAAAAAACCATATTACATAATTTCACGATTACGCTCTGTAAATCACGAAACAATTTTTCGGACTAATTTTTTAAAAGTTGACAGTTCCATAAGAGTTTACATGTTGAACCAGAAATCGGTTTATTAGAAATGAAATATTTGGTTGATGTTGACTGAACCAAACTGTTTGGTTGTGATGCCTAAGTCAGTTTTATGTTTTTATTTCATATTTGTGAGACTACGCGTGCATGTGCATTGTGCTACCCAAACCGAATAGTTCCGATGCCCAAACTCGTTTTGTACTTAGAACCAAACTGGTTTGATATTTCGTTTCCTTTTTAAAACCAAACTATAAATACCATATTATAGAATTTAACGACTGCACACTGTAAATCACAATTTATTTCTGATATTGTTTTTAAAAGTCCGCATGTGAAATAAAAAGTTTTGGTTGATATGAAACTAGGGCTCCACGTTTTTATTTCACATGAAAACTAATCTCACGACAAAATAGAACACGACAAAATATCACATGGACAAATAACCATAAACAAAAATATCATTGCGACAAAAAACCAACCCAAAAAAATTGAACATTACACACGGAAAGTGAGTCTTTTGTCGCCGCCATTTTGGCGCCCCCCCCCCCCCCTGGGTTGACGCCGGATGATTTGGCTCCACCGTTTAGGCATCGGACTATTTGACCTTGGTTATTGTCGCGAGAATTACTTTTGATAAAAATTCGTATGCTAAAATGGGGGCGATGGAGAAACGACAACGACACGAAACTAACCTAACCCCTAATAATGCATAAATAAGCATGGCTGCATAGGCAAATTTTGAAATGCGTGATATTTTGTCCATGTGATATTTTATCAATGCGAGACATTTTGTCGTTGACATGTGATATGTGATGATAATTTGATATGTGATCAAATGTCAGTGAAATAAAGTCGTGCTACCGAAACCAGAATTCTGAATGATATACCTAAACTTCTTCGGTTGGGAGTAATTAACCCAATTAGATATGATGTCTAAAGTCTTTCATATTCCTGTTTAATTTGTCTTCAATAACTCGATAAGCTTGTCGTCGAATGAATCGTGTTTTTATCCCAAACCGAAGGGATTTAGTCTCCACTTATCCGTTAAGTTCCACTAAACCAACTGGTTTTTAACACTGAAACGGATTGTTGCATACAATCGTCAGTTAGTTGCGGAAACAAAATTAGTTCCAACCAAACCGGTTTATTTATAAAGCCCAATTTATTTAACTTTGTGTTTTTATAAAATAATCTATTTGTATTTCTTCGCTATTAAAAATATATTGCATTGACTTGCAGAATTACAAGCTGAAATAAAATTATACTAGCAATATATTTATTGAACAATTATGAACGTAGTCTCTAATAAAACAAAATTTCCATTATAGTGTACTAAAACAAGTTACATATAGTTAGTAAAAAGTAGAAACGGACAATTTGAACATTTTCTTTTGAAAAATAAATGGTGGTTTTCATCAAATGTACGGTCTCTTTGAAAGTCGCGTACGATATCGTAAAATACATACGATAAACGCTCACAAACGCACCCGTTATTATTATTATGCGTATATATCGGCAGATTCAATCTTGGCATAGAATGAACCCTTTCCATGAAGAAACGATGTGCAAAACCCTTCCATGCAAACTCCCCGTGGTGCACATGAGATAATGCTGATGGTAATATATGGTACGGGTGGAATTGACATCACCTGATTTTGATGTTTACTCGTCAAGCAATTCGCTTTACACCAAGTTATTCATGATTGACGGAAGATACCTCTGTCGATTTTCAAATGTCTACGCAGTTCTTAACATATTTAATTAATCACATGTTGGTAACCGTAAAATTACTCGCAAATATATGAATGTCGGTTGCCTTGTGATGTAGTGTAACATTTAAATTCCTGGCTTGAAGAAAATATAATTTATTATCATAGCTATCGATTTCAGTCGACAAAATAATCCTGTAACTCAACGACGTAACTATGGATAACTTTGACATTATGAATGCTGTTTATCATGACATTTGCATTTCAATATGACGTATTGTCGTTTTCGTTATTGCATACATTAAAAACTTTCTGTTGAATTCAAATTACAGTAAATAATTTAATGCGATGTGATGTATACGTATATCCATTTTGATTTAACTACGTTCCTTTGCTTTATATTTCAATGCAAACTTGTTTATCCTATAAATATGCAAATTCACGTTGATATTCCGTAGGAATTATATATTGAAAAACAAACACTGAACCATATTATATGGTGTACTTAAATTGTTCTTAATTTATTAAAAAGAATATAATTACAATCTTAAATAAATGTTAATAATATAAACGATTGGAATTAAGAAAATATTATTTATTCTTAAACAAAATATGAATTCTACATGGAGGTAATCTCTTGGGATTTAACAGAACGAAATATGCTGATATTTTGTATGAAAAAACAGCAGAAATATTCCGTATATTTTTATTGTGTACAGTAGAATCTTGGTATATTTACCGAGTCGGTTCCTCGCCTTCCCCTCTAGTCTCGCTATATTTACCAAAAGAATGGGAGCTCTGCTTCTCCCACTCCACGTAGACGCATTGTGTTCGTGACGTCACAGCTGGCCCTTCCAGAGGCCCCAACCCGCAAGGTGGGGGAAAAAGAGAGGGACGACAGGTAAATATAACGAAATGGAATCGGGCAAACATGCTGAGTCATAAATATAACGAGATACAATTATACCGGGACTTTACTATAATTCTATTAAATGGTACAGATAAATCTTTTTAATTTACAGATGAATTCTGTAAGAATAAAAGATATTGTTTATGTTGCCAATAAATAGGTTTTTCAGAGAACACATTTTTTTAAGCGTTTAATATGGAGTCTATCCCATAATAAAGATCTAATTCAGGACTCAGTATGTGGTATAAGCATGATATAAAGTGTATGATTTTATTTCGAATATTTTAGCTCTATAAATGTAAAAAAATGATTTGGTATACCATTTTATGTAATATGAGAGTAGGGTCATCTGTGAAATAATCTCGATACGAGTTTAATTAGTTTGACGAAATACGGCACTAACAAAACAAAACATGAAATAAGCACTAGTATTTAGTGTATTTTATTAATCAGGGAAATGTTTAGATGTTTTGTTGAAATGAAAAAGGGTTCCATCTTCCGAAAACATCGCGAAATGCAAAACTATTACAAACTAAATTTTTATAATTTTTTAACATCGTTAAAGGTAGCGTTTTAAGTTAACAATATTATTGTTAACTTAGATTACAAAAGCAGAACTTTATGTTTTATGAAACCCTTATGTAAAATATTTTACTTTTAAAAAACTAAGCTTCAATTGCTTCTTCGTCAACCAAATTACTGTGTTCATTCATATACAAATGTTTGAAGATAATTTAATTGAAGAAAAATCTACACGGAAAAAGAGAAGTAGTTACTGTTACTACTGAAGTAGTAAGATCGGTACGAGTAAATTTTTATAGTTGGTCTTGCTATTTAAGTAGTAAGGCCAGCCTGTTAAGTAGTACTGCCATGGGTAAAAAAAAAATTGTGTTACTGTTTACTACTTAATAAGTTAACCTAATTACTTTATTTCCGTATATCTGGCCAAAATATCCAAAATGGAGGATGATGGGACAATTGAGATTTAGAGCACAAAGTACGATCTGGCGATAAAGTTAAATATTGATAACCAATGCAATTTCATGTAGAATCAATTAGCTTACGACATAATTTGATTCAAAATGCACCTGAAATTCTTTTTAAGATTTACGTAATGTAAAAATCATGATTAAGATAGGTCAAATGTTCCTGTTACTTGATGTTTTATTTGGCCTGTTGCAAAAATGTATTTGAGGTGCCAAATTATGGCAAATAGGCCCATATTTCCGATCCCCGTTTCTTGACCTACTGGAGCCTAAACAATTTTTCGGTATTTTTTTATTTCTAAAAAATCGGTCGATGACAAATTCTGGAAGTGTTCTTGAAGAGAGTAATTAAGAGACATGTTAAATACATTTTGTAGGTGTTCTAGAAATCAAATTACATAACAAATAAAAAATCGCTTTTTTTATTTTTGTGGATGAAAGAACTATATGTTTTTCAGTAATACTGAAAATATATTGAAACCTGTCTTCTTGGATTTTTAAAAAATTTGTTTGTTATGCGAGTCACCCTAAAATATTCGATTTTTTGCATTATTTATCTGTTTTGGATATTTTTGTCCTTATTTTTGCCCAAGATCCAATTCACACTTAAAAAAAATGTTGATAATTCCAGAGTAATTATTTGTCTAGAATTTTTGAAAAATGAAGAAAAATACATTTTAAGTGTCAAAAAGTAAGAAACATTATTTTTTCATGTTACTGATTGCTGCTTATTTTTGTTTTTATATGCACTCTTCCATTCGTGATATACCTGTTCATGGTCTGATCACAATCAGCAAGGAAGGCGTAACACTACTAGCATCATGCATTTTTTCACAATTCGTCATCGATTAGTTCAGTGGAGAAGGAAAATTATCCAAAAACCTCATTTCTATCCAGAAGGTCGTGAAAAAAGATATATGTATATGTTCCGTAATGTAAATTCCATAGGAACTCCAACATCTTTTTAACGAATCAAATAAAAAATCATAAAAGAGGGCCATTTTACAAATGTCAACCGTGGATACTCTTATGAAATACTATTTTATATATATAGTGTATGTCAGTGTATGTTAGTGTTTGCCAGGAATTAATTTGGGGCCACTCAAGTAAAAATACTCAATTAAAGTTGAAATATGGGGTAATAAAGTTCGCAGCTTTCAAAACATTTCTTGCAAGCAGGCCGGCAATTATCGAGGAGCTAATATTGAAAGCATGGTCGGATAAATGGCGGTTAGCACTATCGATGCAAACAGACATCAACAAAAGAAATGAGAACCTCCCACACACGCTCGATCGGAGTCAAAGCGATTGTACGCCATGAATAGGATATCGTTTATTATTTATTTGTGGCGATATTTACTGCCTCGAGAGAAAATATACGAGGATGAAGTACTTTTATTGGCTCTTATTCCATAAAAAACCTTAAGATGACACGTGCAAAATCCGGTTACTTTTTATCGTTTTCAATCTTTAAAGGGATAGATTTTGCAAAACGTTTTTGACTCTGGATCATGTTTATATTATTGCCGTTTTTATTTAATAACGAAATTTGTTTTACCGGACAATTAGCTGTTTTAATGTGATTAGCAATATCCTATTGTTTATCTCCTAAATAAAAAATTATAGAATATTATTGATTATTGAGAAATGTTATCGATTCGTTTGAATGGCACCCACTACTACGAAGATGTAATTAAATCATGTAACGAAATTTAATATCTCCGTTTTAATTAAAAAACTTGAATTTTCGGCATATTGAAATCATATAACTCGCTTTATCAAAACTTTTCCCGCGAAATAAGTTTTTACCTTGCGTTTCAGTGGTACATTTAATTCAGCACATAAAAATATTTTTCTTTCTTCAAAAGAAAATAACGTATAGAAATGAATAAATTTTACAACTCGTAAGAATTTTATGCATTATGGTAGAAATGTACTTTTTTATTTCAGTAATGAAATTTTAGTAATCAACTTTTTTGATATTAGCTATTTCGGAGAAGAAATATTGAAGGTAGAAAATATAAGGGAAATTTATGCTACGGTTAAGTTAAGCTTGTGTGCATTACTTTTGTTCGGTGAAAAATGAACGATCATAGAGAATAAAGTAACGTTACCATAAACTAAAAAAGATCAAAATAATTTTTTACATGGAATGTATATTATTAAAATTGTGTAGATTGAAACCCTATTTGACTTGATGAGGTATTGTAATATTATATAAAATTGAAATTTGTAGGGATTATTTTGGGAATTTTTATTCTTTTACAAGAGCGGGAGCATTTCAGTTTTTTCTTATAATATGGTTAGAAAAGAAGCATATTAAAATCACGATAGTCGACTTCGCTCTCTAGTGATATTTGATCTTGTTACCTAAAAGCAAGTATCTTATCCATTTTACCAGTTAAGATTTATTATTAAATTAGTACGCTGAGAAAAGAATTGTGTTCTATATTTATCAATATCTGGTAGTCCTTATCTTGAAAGTTTCGAAGTATAAGTAACTGCATTGACTACATTATTATTTTATAGCATAAGCGAGTTATGCGATTGATGTACTTTTCAACCATGTTATATTTTTATTCTGTTACTTAATCCATTAGGATTAGTTAATCTGACAATAATTTTGGCTAAATCATATCTCTAATGTCGTGACAATGCAATCTCAATTAAACCGAATCAATATCATTGGATTTGCGCACATCTGCAGGACAAATTATCGCAGTGAATTATCACAACTGATGATTATAATCGTACCGTGGCATTCCATTTGCAATAAACTTTGTAATATTCAGATCTACGCATTCTCTAACTGATCAAATATCTCTCAATACGTATGGACATTCAGGGAACAAATTGCACGTACATAGTGTCGTATTATTTGGGATATCGTAATAAAAGTGGAGATTTATGTAGTGTAAAATATGCAGTTAAATGTATTTTATATAGTTATACTATTTATCGTCATATAACATTTTGATTGGTATTATAATTCATTATAATAACAGTTAGTAGATTAGTACACACATTGTTAATCTGTACAAATCTAATATATTTGTAGATGTGCTAGCTTCATACATTATTATTTCTAAAACGTTTTTATAGATTTGAAAAATGAAATGTACTTTGATGGAATGAAATCATAAGAGTAAAGAGACTACTAATATTTTTTATTCTCGTTTATAGAGATGAATACCATAAATAGAAGATCTACTTCCCACACTTGTATGGTAATGTACGTAATTACTATATACCTGACAATTCTTTTCTTGGTATATCAGGAATTCGATAATGTGGACTATTATAAAGATATCTAATAATTCTTTTTAAGAAGGGACATTGAGACAATTTAACTTTCGCGACAGAGTAAGTTTATCTGAATACACTAAAAAAATTATGAGCAATTTTTGGTGTCACAAAATTGTTTTAAAACTCAACGTAGCGCATGATTTTTTTTTGTAGACAAAGTTCGTTACGTGAAATTAAAACCAATGATCCATTCCCTTTTGGGTTACAGAGAATTTCTAAAAACTTTACCCAATAACATTTTCCAGTAAGATATTATTAAAAAGTAGAAATTTTACCTAATTACGGTAATGAAGAATTGCAAGTGACCATAAAAATATTTACGACAGCAATCGCGACTGAAACCAATGCGTAGTTAAGGTTGTTGGAGAATAATTAATTCCATTTACGTCAGTCGCTATTATGTATAATACAGAACACCTGATTGGTTCGACAATGGCGTATTAGTAACCGAGCTTATGAGATTTTAATTCCTTATTCCGATATAATGAGAAACCTGAAATGGTGTTTACGTCGAGACCCAGCAAATATTGGATTTTACAATGATGAGAAGTAGTGCATTTGTTGTCGAAATGTATACATCGCCCAAATGTGTACATTACGCACGCACTTAAACACACAGGAAAATGAAATCAAACAATTTTCTAATAAATGTAATAAAGCGCAGCAAATTAATTGCCCCAAATTTTGTAAGCTTTTGATTTTTCTTTCAATGGACGTAAAATTTTCAATTTAAAGTAGGTCAACCGCGTAGTGCGACATTTCTGCAAATGTTTCTTTTCAGTGTATACAAAAATGTAAATAAGCTTTTATAAATTTAAAATTAATGTTTTTATTCGTAGTTCGAAAAGTTGCTTCAAACTCAAAATTAGCATAAAATTGCACTTTTTCATATTTAACTGAAAAAGGGAAAAGCAGAAAATATTTAAATTCTTAGACGACATGCCTGAATGGGTATTTGAGCTGTCAATCAAAGCCGCAATGAGAAAATTTAAAAAATCGTCGAGGGTGAAATTCGTTTATAAACGTTTGTTATGCCAGTTTGCAAATTCGGATGTTACCGGTTCCCGAGCTTGATATGTTTAACAACTCCATTGTCCGGCCTCACTTTTTGCGCGCGCGGCTCAAGGAGAGTTAAAGCTAAAGGTACGGACCACAAAAAAGAGCGGTAAGAACAAATTGCGGTAGAAAAGAGCCATTTTGGTTTTACTAACAAGCGAATGCACCGAGTTCGCTCGTTTAAAAGCTTCGCTCAACGGCCCGGAACTCGTGAGGGAATAAAGAGGAGAGCGTTCCAAAGACCTCTGCCCAACCTGAACTCACTTAGCTTCGTCCCTATCCAGCCTTCAACTTCACCCCCTTAGCCTCCTCATCCCGTACTTTTTTCCCGCTAATTCCCTGATCAAAAAACGGTTGCGATCTCTTTTACGGGTGCTGCGGATGAATACTTTACTTGGCCCACTGAGGAAGCGAATAAGAAAGCTACCTTAAGAGGTCTATTCTTGATCTTCTCATGAATTGTTCAAGACAATTCTAAGTTAGTAACTACAACATTGTGTACATTCTTATTAGTAAAATGTTTAATAATATTGTACAAAATGTGTGTTTTTAACACTCCGGGATTAGAACTCGATTTTGCGCCCTGCAGTGAAATCTATGGGCACAAATTATCGAGCCCCATGCCCGTCGTATTAAACAATATCGTATGCAACAGGGGCGAAATATCGATCTCCGACGAGTGTGATTGTCACTCTCGCTTCGCTCGTGCGACGAACTTCGCACTCGTCGAATTGCGCCCTTGTTTCATAATATATTATAATTTCTTTTTCATCAGTCAAAATTTATTACATTTAGATTTTGTTTACCGACGGTGATATGTTATAACATTATATATAATGTAAGTCAAATCGTAACTTACTCTTTCGCATTTGATATTTTTAGGAAATACTATTTTATTCAACAATACATAAAATTTGTACTGTGGAGTAATGTCTGTATCAAAGGCCAATTTTTTGTTTTCCATAACATTATGTCAATTTTATCTCTGCAGCACAGCAATTCGACAATCGCACTGCGTGGAGAGAAATACATCATATTTCGAAAGACGAAATCGTTTAAAAGTATACGATCTGTAGCTTTAGCCCTTGGAAGAAAAGTTGAAAAAAAATTCTAGGACGTAGATGAAAATTTAACTATACACTAATTTTTACGGACTGCAATGAACTCATGTATAAAGAAACTTTCGATAACCATTGACAGCTATTTAGTTTCTGTTTTACTTTTATCTTGGATAACAGACGTAGTATTTTATGCAACACAATATCGCTGAATTATTCTCGAAAATTACCGAAATTAATTCCTTTTTTTTCTGTTGATTTGATACTAAGTACTAGATATTTTCAACTTATAATGAATAAAAGTTACAACGATGGGCAATTGATACTAATTTTGATGCATACTAAATTCAAAATATGCAGTGTTTATTAGTAGATTGCGACACAAGTGCACAAAGTAGGTGGTTTTGCTCACGAGGGTAATTATATCGAGTACGTATATTGTACGCTATTGTTTTTTACGTGATAAGAGACATTTTTCGCCCACTGATTTTAAAGAATTTGTAAAGTGACAAACTGGGAAATTCTTACCCAATTCCGAACCAATCTTGTTGAGTTTTAATATGTATTCATAACAAAATACGTCAAAGGGTTCTAAAATAGATTTATACTTGAACATATATCTTGCTTCTATTTCATTTTTATTTTTTAGGATAGGAAGTGACGTTACCGAAGGGATCGGTTTAGCGGGTCCTTGGCGGCATTTCATAAAATATAGTACTCTCTAAATCTGAATTAATTAAAAACTACCAATAAGAAAATAAAAAGTGAGTCACGAAATGAATTAATAATCATTTTTACTAGTAAAAAGTTAAAACCTACTAATTTATTACTAATTCTAAAAACTACTAAACTAAAAAGTCAATATCTACTTGTATATTAGTAGAATTTTACTAGTGAATTAGTATTTCCATACTATTTTGTCTGTAAGAAACTTACTAATAGATGTCTGTAAGAAATTTGTCTGTAAGAAACTTACTAATAGATGGTAACCAACTTTTTGCTACCGATAAGTCGTTTTTTATTAATTCAAGTTTAGAGAGTAACGTTTCAGAAATAATTAAAAGAAACATTTTTATATATGGAATTCAAATTTGAAGTTAGTTGTATTAACTTTTATGCACAATTTTAAGAAATTTATCTACATGTTTAGTTAAATATGATCACTAATTCAAAGTCTTAAAATGGTTACATATCTTAAATTGATTATTTTAACGTAGGTCAATTTGTAAATTTTATTTTAAGACATAAATACTTACGTTAATCGATACGTTGTCTAAAAGTATCATTTCCTGAGTTTCTTTCGAGTATGCAGGGAGGATTAACCTGAACATCAATATTACCTATAAGTTAATCTCTGCAAATTTAAAATAAAATGCTAAGATTAAATTCGAAAATAACTTTCTTTGTTATTTTCCAACTAGATTTTGTTAACATCATTAATAGCGTCCTGTCTGTAGTCGCAAATTAAGACTTATATTTTCAGTATTTTGATCAACATTTCCAACTTATTTTCCTACTAAGTAATAAAAATACAGGAAAGTTTGCTTCTTGAAACTATTAAGAATCAATTTAAACTATTAATTAAATAACTAAATTATAATTTATTGCTTGAAAGCGATTTCTTTATAGATAACACTTCTTAATTTTTAACATAAAATAAACAGAAATTCACTCTGAAATATAACATACAATATACAGCACGTTTTTACTGATATTATTTGATCTTAAATAGTTTCTATGAAGAGGGTAGCAAAATTAAATCCGACTACTTTATATTAAAAAGCTCTTATGTTGTAGCGATGAACCGTTACTCATCACAGGAATTATACTTTACTTTAAACAGAACTGCATTTTTTTAATTACTGATTTGTGTATTATTAAACAATTTAGATAAACGTTTATTTGAAAAGTTAAATATAAAATATATCTATATTTTTCTTATTATAACATGCATAGTCCGTTTCACAAAGAAAGCAAAAATGTTCACTAAACTCAAAATAGTGTTTTATAATTTAAAATATTAAATGCTTTATAATTATCAGTTTTAAAAAACGTTGGTTTGTTGCAGACACTTAATTTTATGGCTATACTTTTAATTAATACAAATAACATTTAGGGCACTGGTACCGCCTTATAATGAAATGGTAAAAGCAAGACATTGTAAGGCAAGTGTACTGTGAAACGAGAAACTGAAAACCTCCTTTGAAGATGTGATGACTCGCTTCAAAATGGCAACTCGTCTAAAAATTAAATTCAAAAATATTCTTCTGTTCTAACATCTATTCGATGCAATGAGTGATGGTGGTATTTTTATTTCGAATATGTTACGAATTATATAGAAATCAAGAAGCATAATTCAGCTTGGAATTAAAGAACTAAAAATTCAATATTCTATTATAAATAATAATTCTTTGTTGATTAAAACCCATTGCTGCGCAATTGTTGAGTTTACGACTGTACATAAACTCTTACAATAGATATATTAATACATTTTATAAACTCTAAACTGCAAATTTTTCTGTCAAAGTATAGTAACACAGTTTAACAAAAAACCATTAAAATAGCAAAATTTAATTTTACGAGATTCATTCAAATTTGTTTCCTTCAGGATTTGTTCTTTCTTTTCTGAGCTTCCACTTACATGTCGTACTTTAAAAAGAATATCTCATTTCATTGTAAAATGCAGAATAAAATAAGGAGAATGGTCTGCAGTTCAAATGGAACCTTCTTGATTCTTGTCTTCTGTATACAATGTAAACACTCATTGTAAGGAAAATGTTGAGTAATGGGTCTTATTTAAATTCTAAATAGGTTTCGTTTACTATTTCGTAAAATATAATTATTATAGTTTAAATCTTAGTCTAATTTTTGTAACAGGCCAACATTGTTTTAATTGATATAAAGAAAACAATATAAAACAGTATTTTTAATATAAAGAAAGGAATTCGTCTCTTACAACTACCTTCGACAGTGCAATCATGAAATTCTGATACGTTCAGCAAAATTATATGATTTATATAAGATTTTAGATAAAGTAATTGAATTAATAAATTTGCTGTTTAATGTATGTGCGGAATCGATTTATTTCAGTTTCCATTTTATATCTTAAAAAATTGACGCATTCGTGTTTTATACATGCTTTTAAAACACAGAAATATTTTATCTCTGTGTCGGATATTTGATGACATTTTACAATATTGCAAATCAAACCAGTTTTTAACCACAAGTATGTAGTTTTTAATAGTTTATATTCAACATTTTAATTATTAAATTATTGGTTTAATATGTTAAATTGTTTTTAGGGTAATAAATTTTCAAATCTTTAATCGAAGCATTTATAAAGCATGTCTTTCAAATGATTATATTACCTATAAAATAAAATTTTATACATAATTATTGATATAATATTATTTTAATATTATTAGATAATCCAAATCCAGTACATTGCTTTGTGTAAAAGACAAGCATCCTTGACAAATATTATAAATGAAATATCATTACACATACATAAAACTTTTGTGAAATAAATAGAAACCGGGATAGGGCAGAGATATTAAAAATAAAAGGAAAACACTTTGATTTAGAGAATTAACTTTGAATTTTCAGGACCTAATGAATTAAGAAGGCAACTTCATGCTTACTTGACACGAACTTTACTTTTGTGGACTTTCTCATTCTGTATTTATGTTACAAAGATGGGAACTTCTTTCATCGTAGACGTTCTCCATTACTATAACGTACTAATTCTACAGACTTATTTTTGTAATTTTATTTAGATAGACGTTTATTTCTATCCAACTCTCTCGTAAAAGAGGTAAAACTTGACCCGAAACTTTGTTCAATCTGAAATAGAATCATTTCAAATAAGGATGTTTGCGCCACGAGAAAATGCAATTCTTTTTTGCAGATTTTAGTTGTTTAAAAATAGAATCGTGTCAGTATCATTTATGCAAACAACAAAAAAAGCAACAAAAGAAGAATACTTTAACTGTTAAATGTAAATGAATTGACGGTATATATATATATATATATTTATGTCTCAATACATTTAATTTCTCAAACTCTAAATTTATTCTAATCTTATATTATTAAAAAGAAAGAAAAATATTTTTGAAGTTAAATCAAGGTTTTTTCAAGATAACTAAGATTTTGCCGAGCGCCTATTTTTATCGCTATATTCATTTTCAGGACGCAAAAATACGTTGAATGTATCTTGTGGATTTTTAGAATTCGAACAGATGGATCATTCGAAGATTTCCCGAAATAGAAGTTTATTTCATTCAAATATATAAATGTATAATATATTTCAAATAAAATAAAGCACTTTAAAACTATAAATAAAAGCGGTGATAAGTAAGTATACCAAGCTATTATATAGAGGTTAGACATAGTGGGATTATAAGCTCAGAGTGACATTTAAAAATTAACGGTTATAATATTTTGTGAGTAAAAACTATGTTTTTCTAGTAAGATGTTTTTTTTTCGTTACTTCGAACAGTGATTATTTAAATAAACCGAGAAATGTTTATTTGGACCGTTCCATTAATTAATTTTTTGCGGTCCTCGTTTGTCACCGTTATTTATCTTAAACTTAATTAATAGAGACAGATGTCTATGTATTAGAAAAATGAATTTATCATCAAACGATTGAAAGTGAATTTATCTATTGAAAATAGATAGAATCTCTTCTTGTGACGTTTCATTCTGGTCTGTACCCGCTGGAATCATCAGCAACACTATGTATATACATTTATCATAAAGAAAGCATCTAAAAATATGCCGAAATAAACCATTATCAATTGGCTATAAACAACGTTGGTTGATATTGAAAATATCGAATGTAATATATCATATAGCTTCTTCCATATATGTGATGTTGTAACAACATCCAATATCATCGGTTTTATTTTCTAGTGAAACCTGTTTATGTAGAATCTCATTCATGCTCGATTGTTGATTACTGATTGCTGAGGAGATCCAAACATAATCGGTAGTATATGAGGAATTCTCTGAAACTTTTATTATTGGACGACAAAAATTAATTAATGCTTCCTTTGGATGTAACATCATCCAGCTCTGTTCCCGTTTTTTGGGGGGTTTTAAGGAGTAAAAAAAGAGTCGTGCCAATAATTTTTGTTACACACAAAAAATGTAAAAAATAAACTATTCTAATGCATTTTTGCCTCCTCGATAAGAATATGATAATAAAATTTGTCCATGTTCATATCAATGCCGGCATCCTGAAAGAAGCTAAAAATTAGATTTTCGGGGGGGCGGGGGGGATTTTCAGGAATATTATTGAAAATATTTGCCGGACCAAGATACTTTAAATAAAGATGAAATGAATATAAAATTTTCTGCAACAATTTTTTTCTTAATTAACATACTACAATATAAAACTAGAAAATTGTACTTTTAAGGAATATAATATTTATTTTTATCCTTTTAAAAAAATAAATACAGTATTATACGTTACAATTGTCTTGAAGTTATCTTATTTTCTTAGGCACCACAACAGCTATCTAATTAGTTATCTTAATGATAACTAAACTACTTAGTTTCACAAAGTACAATTCTGGTGTTACCAAATGTTATTTAATGATCATAAATAGTTTACTTCTTTATAAGAATATATATTAATCAATGAACCGGTATTAATAATCATAAATATAGATTTCAAAATGGCCAACACGGTTCAATATTATGAAAAAATCCAAGGATTCTTTATTTCCAGCCCACCGTTTCGACTCTTTTGTGAGTCCTCTTCAGGGGCGTCTATTAAAAATACAAAAATAACAAAAATAAAAAATATACAATAAATATAATAAAACATAAAAGTAATATTGTTCAATAAAACTAGAATAACGCACCATATACAAGTAACCGCACGCAGTATACTGAGTATGTTGACAATTTACAATTCACAGAACAGATAATCACGTCACGCACGCCTACTAATACACACAATGTGTTACATATATCAAGTAATTATACCTCGTTTCATATGGATCGGATGATATGAATTAAAATTTAAATATTTTCCAGAACAGGTAGGTTTTCTGTACCAATTTGTTAACAATCTATTCCCTTCTTTAATAAACAAAATATCCAGAAACGGTAAACTGTTGTTCATTTCACGTTCGTACGTAAAGTTTAATTCAGGATGGTAGTCGTTAAATCTTTGAACTAAATATTCAATATCTTTTTCTGGATAAACAGTAAAAATGTCATCTACATATCGTTTGTATAACGTGGGCTTTTTTGTAAGGTTCATTAGAATCTCATTTTCTAGATCTATCATTACTAAGTCAGCCAATGTAGGGGATAGAGGAGAACCCATAGGTGTACCCCTATTTTGTTTGTATAGTTATCCATTGAAAATGAACACAGTGGATTCTAAAATTAAGGAAACCATTTTAATAATTTCCTTAGTGGGAATCGTGGTGAATTTTTTAATCTCTTCTTTTCGTTTGTTTAGACTATTTAAGATTAAATCATGTGGTACATTGGTGAAAAGACTGACTACATCTAGCGATAAAAGACTATGGTTTTCCGGGATGGTTGTATCTTTTATGTCGTTGATTAATGTCCAAGAATTTTTTGTTCGATTTTTGTTATTTTGTATAGTTTGATATAAGATGTTGTGTAAAAATTTTTCAACTTTAGGAAGTCCAGTTTACAATATCGAAAAATTTTTACACAACATCTTATATCAAACTATACAAAATAACAAAAATCGAACAAAAAATTCTTGGACATTAATCAACGACATAAAAGATACAACCATCCCGGAAAACCATAGTCTTTTATCGCTAGATGTAGTCAGTCTTTTCACCAATGTACCACATGATTTAATCTTAAATAGTCTAAACAAACGAAAAGAAGAGATTAAAAAATTCACCACGATTCCCACTAAGGAAATTATTAAAATGGTTTCCTTAATTTTAGAATCCACTGTGTTCATTTTCAATGAACATTTATTAGGGATCGGATAATTTAATTAGGGAATCGTAGACAGTAACTTTAAATGTAATGTAACTAATATTATATGTATATAGGTCGATACTTATACCTGTATATGATATATGTAACACATTGTGTGTATTAGTAGGCGTGCGTGACGTGATTATCTGTTCTGTGAATTGTAAATTGTCAACATACTCAGTATACTGCGTGCGGTTACTTGTATATGGTGCGTTATTCTAGTTTTATTGAACAATATTACTTTTATGTTTTATTATATTTATTGTATATTTTTTATTTTTGTTATTTTTGTATTTTTAATAGACGCCCCTGAAGAGGACTCACAAAAGAGTCGAAACGTTGGGCTGGAAATAAAGAATCCTTGGATTTTTTCATAATATTGTACCGTGTTGGCCATTTTAAATCTATATTTATGTTTACTTCTTTATGATAAAAATAAATCCTTTATCGGGTATACACGTAAACTTTATAATTCAAATTAAACTTATTTCATTACGCATTGATATTGGATAACAAATCACAAATGCTTTTACCCCTTTTCTTACCGTTTTTCTTCTTTTGTTTTTAAATAACCTATGTGTTTTTGATGTTTCATCTTCATTCCAGAGCATACATGTACTCAGAACAAATTCTGATCATGTTAATCTGTTAACCTGATTAATGTAACCGTAAAATATTTATCAGAAAGTTGTGACTCTTTTTCCGGTTAAATGCAGTCCGGTTAAATTTTTGTGGTTAAATCTACAAAGCATATGGTTCTAAATGTGAACACTAGATGGCCGGCATTATCCGTACGTGCAATTTTAGCTACTTATATAATGAAGAGTGTTTCGTACATATTGAGACCCGTCCCTGGAGTGGTTTAAGGACTTTTTTGTGCGATTGTCCCGACTTCTCAAATTTTACGCGGGGCAGATTATACTTTATCAGAAAAATAATAAATTTAAACAGAATTTATTATTATTTTAACGTAAAATGTAATTTACATTAGCGTAAAGAAATTATTCTCGTAATAATTTCTGGTTATTTTAACAATAAATTCTTGTACGGATTACCAGAAAAAACGGTTCAAATTACCAGAAAAATGTTAACAAGACATTTCTATTCATTTCAACCAGACAAATAATAAAGACATATTCAATAGCCTTTTCTGGTAGGCATAACCAAATTTTCGTTTATTTTAACCATACTTCAATTTGTAGTAAAATCGAACATTTCCTAAGTATTCGAGTTCATGTTCACAAAATAAAACTGTGGAAAACGTCTATGTTATCCATTTTATAGTTGAAGGAGTAAAATGCATTTTTACTTCCACAAATGACTGACTAAGCTTGTACACATAAAAGGCGGTCAGCTGATTCTCTCGTGGCATCTTCTCGCGGGCATGATGCACCCCTAGGGGCGAAAAAGATTATTTTACGCCCTTGTAACAAAAAATACTTTTCCTTATGCATTTACTCACGATCGAGTTTTACTTAAAATAATAACGATGATCCTAAAGAAATTTTAAAATAATATGAGTCTTTGGATTATTGTTACATTAAAGTTATCTTTGAAATTGATTTTTGACATAAGATCTCCTTTTTCCAAGTGCACATTTTCAAGTACTACATTTCTTCTTATTTTACCACATTAAAAGATTTCATTCAAATATACACTCGACACCGCAGTTCAGCAGAAAATTTAATCATGATATTTATTCCTTTGGATAAAAAAGACTGGCGTGACATTTAAATCCTGCGAAATGAGAAAAGCGGAAAAGTCGAAACTGAAAAACTCGTCGATAAATTCGACAACAGAAGAAATGCATTTTCTTTATATTCGTCGTGGAAGAGAATATTTTACCGGGAATGGCTGCCATGTGATTGTAAAATCCGGGGAGCATAAATCCCACCCTTTCTGTTTGTCAAGTCGTAAGAGTGTATTGGAGTGTCTCGAGTCATGCATCGTTTCCTTTAAGGATGACTTTCGTTAGTCAAATAAAGAGGGGCTGGTGAGAAGCTTTTTCTTCGTCTAGCAACCGATTCGATTCCCGACTCCCTTTCTGGCTTGTCGTTTTCCTCTTTCCCAAAACCGCAGTTTTTCCTTGCCGCTTTACTCATCGCGAGCACTTGAAGCAATAAGAGAATACCGACCCTCGTCAATCTTGAAACTCCTGTCGAGGTTACGCATGTGTTCCTCTTGACCGCATTTTATCCTCTTTATGATCTAGCATCTCGATGGCTTCCTATCGCATTATTCCACTTTACGTACACGTAGGCGGCTATTACGTAATTACGAATTCGGGCGTATACAGAGAAAAACGATAATGCATGCGACTCGACACGCCGAAGAAGCATCCAGGAAGGATTTGGGAATTACTTGCCTGGAAAAGTGGGTAAAAAGTAAAGTAGGCTTCTCATACATAAAACATCACGCATCAGGACTCAATTGCCTCGTAAGTTAGAACGCATTTTGTCGTATTAATATATTACTACTACATAGTAAGCCGACAAAATGGAAGTATCAGTCACGTGAAGTAATAACGTGATTCTTACGTTATCTCACTGAATGCAGACTAAAAGATAACCTACTGCACAAAGCGTTTTGTCATATTTTAAATGTCCAGTCTAACAGTTTAAGAAATAAATAATCTTCTCCAACGGTACAATACAATTATAATATTCGCTTCTTTTGCATAAGAAATACGCGTTGTTTAAACGTCTTTAGACGTTCTTTATGTCATCTAAGAATTAATTATTAGAAAGTTTTGCTGGCTATATCGGTATACTCAGAATGAAGAAAGGAGTAAATGGAATCATAAAAGAGATGTAGAAATGATAATGAGTATTTATATAGTTCCAATCTGTTATTTATTGAAAAACGGATGGTTGATGTGCATTGCAAATGATGAATGATTATACGCAGAAAAAAACAGGGATTACAAAAGAATTTTTGTAAAGTTTCTTAGACAATTCTTGCAATAGCACCCCAGAAATGCATAGTAATTTTTACTAGAAATATTGCACATCTTTTGTCAAATTATCATCCTGCATCCTATAATTGTTAGGATCAATGTTTGTTTCTGTATAATTAATCTAACGAATTTATTGGGAAAGTCGACTCAATTTTTAAAAGTTCGTTTAAATTAAACTGAATATGTATTTATCTTGAATATGTAACCTGAAAATTCAACTTCGTTTACTGACAAGTAAACCTACTCAAGTGTCACACGCCGATTTTAATCAAACTCTGCATACTTTAAGAGGGGTGAAAAATAGTCGATACGTATTTTTTCTCATCTGCGGAAATTCAGTTTTAAGGGTAGAAACCACCCTTTCAATCTTAGGAGTTGTATAATGATTAAAGTAAATAGATGCATTGTTCAAATTGCCTTCTGAACGTTTCGAGGAGGTTTTAGAGATTTCTGAATACAAACGTCCGCCATATTTGCTCCGCCATTTTGAATTTTTAAAAAATAACATCAGATTTGTATTCAGCGTACAGTGGACATTTATTTATTTCCGTTATTTTCTGTGGACGAATCGACGTAAAATGGTCGAAATATGTTCATTGGACGTCTAGTGCTGATTGGGAATAGACGTTATGTTTCATGCAGCGGAATCCATTTCATATCATGCATTTTTTTAAATTTTAAACAATATTTAAAAAAAAAATAAGACCTCCGAAAATACCCCAAAAAAAATTAAAAAATACGTGTCCATTTATTTTTCATGGAGAATAACATATTTTAGGGAGAGCTAATTCTACAACTTGAAGTTAGTTGGCCTGCATGATTTGAAATGGATTCTGCCATGTATCAATTAAAGTTTAGGACTTCATGGTTTCACATCACTGGATTGTTTAAGGCACAAATATTTTGACATATTTTTATAAATGTAATTGGAATTTTCTGATTGATAGTATTCAAGTGTTATTCAAACATAAGATAAAGAAAAGTATCAATTAGCCTTTTCGGAAACTTATATTCCGAACTTGAAATGAAATGGAGGAATGGAGGTAATGGGTCGAGTGTCAGAAAGTGATAAAAGGAAAACAAATTTGATTTAGTGAGTGAATAATTGTTAAAACCCCTTTCACATTATAGAGTAACATTTAATAAAGAATGGAAGATCACCAAGAATAGCGAGGTAATGAAAATCGTCATAAAGTGTTGAATGAGTTTGAAAGGTAAACCATTTGGTAGAAGTGCGATTAGACACACATTGTAAGAATTATACTATGGACTGTAGAAATTAACGAACTACTAAAATTAAAAAAAAAAGAAATATCGTCATTGCTTGAATGTAAAGCTTAAAGTAATATTATTTGCCTGTTAAAATGAATGATTGCTTTGTATAATATTAATAAAACGAACGAGTGCTACAAATAATTAAATTATTTAAATGTTGTCTTTTTAATTTCGTAATTAACAAGCATTCACTATTTTCGCGAAATTATATATATTTCAAAAGTAAGTTGTGTCAATATTTTATATCTTATTTGTCGGTATTTTATGATATTTGAGAACACAAGCATAATATAATAAAATATAAATTTATTAGACTGAATTTTCCAACTATACGTACTGTAGATTACAATACAATATTGTAAAAATAAAAAAGTAAATTACTTGATGAAAAGTTTAACTGCATAAATACTATTTACCTAATTTTTTAATTCAAGGAATAATATTTTTTTGTTTTCCTTATTATTCTGTAATAAATGCTGAACAGAAAAAAGTAAATTTAATTACCAACTTCTTGTTGAATTACAGTTAGTCCATTGTGAATAAAAAAGAAAGTATGTAAATAAAAACAACTGTTCCTAAAATATCAACAAATAATTAAATAATTAGAACACGAAATGTTTTCTACCGAATTTTTGTTTCTAAAATTAATTAAATTCAGAAAGGAAATTGAACATATTTTATTCACAATTATCCAAGTTTCATTTCGTAGCTAATAATAAATACTTACAGGAATAAAGTTGCAATTTCTTACTTAATTAATTATCGCTCCATTAATTTCAATTTTAACAAATATTTTTATATTCTCCTTATAGCATTGTTTATAAATCCTTTGAAATAAATCCAATTGTGATATTTATATAAATATTCAAAACTAATTCTATTAACGCGCGGAGTCCTATATTTATTCAATTACATTTCACATTTAACCAACTTAGAATTAAATACTGATATGCAAATGTTCCATTGAATTATTATTTTATTATTTATTTACGGTTAAAGCTTATATTCTAATACATTTGATTGAATTCGTAATGAGGTTCACGATTTAAATAAGGACAAAAAAAGGACAAAGGACAGGTTATTTCCCCCGCGTTAATGACGATTTGTCTATTTGCGGGTCGGCTCTCGGGTGGAGAGGTACAGGACAGAGACAGACAGTACAAGACAGAACTATAGGCACACACAGCACCCACCCAGAGCCAGTCCCCCCTCCCCAATATCGGTACCACCAGCAGATTCGGCGGTCTGTGCCTTAGCGAGTACGACGCGGGGCTTATCCCCTCTTTATCCGAGATAAGACCCACGACGTACCGACCGCGGATAAGACGCTGACGGTACCGATAACTGCCGACGGGGGTCGGCAGCGGTCCCAAATTCGTACCTTCGCCCAGCAAAGTTCCCCGGTTATTCCACACTGGACATAAGCAGAGAAAATTGCAGGACGGGGATTCGAACTCGGGCCCTTCGCGACGCTCAGTTCGGGCGGACTAAGACTGACGCCTTAGCCCGCACGACCATCACGCCGACTCACGATTTAAATATATTAAATTAATATCGTCATTCGACTGAAATTAATACTTATACTTGCAGAAAATAATAAATTACTAGCAGATGCATTTAAGGATTATGTATCCAGATTGTACAGTTTATGAGAAATGAAGGTAGAAAGAAACAATACAATACTGCTAAGCAATCTTTATATAATACGCCCTAATTTTTTTGGTAAGAATGAAAAAGATAAATTTCCATTTAGCTGATGTTGCTATCGGATTCTGCCACCATTTCGATCATAATTAATATTAGTATTATGCATGCGTTTATCGGTGACCTGGTCTTACAGAATGCGATATTAGTAAATGTAAGTATTAACTGATAACAAACAAATTCCGTTAGAATTTCTATCATTTATATTGTAATGATGCTGTCGGATAATCCGGTTAATAACACGAAACTGGTAGAACCTGGATCTGTTCTATCCGATACATGCAAATTCGGCGAATTCCCTATTAGACTGATCCCTCATTGCGATATTACAATAAAACCGTATTTCATAATTCGTTTTATAATTATTCAGAACTAAGTTGCCGTGCATGAAAAAAAAGAGCTTAAGTCAGTTTGGATCAGAGGAAAAAAGTCAGTAATCTGAATGGTGCATTTTGCAAAATAATATTTTCAATGATTTTTAAAGATGATTTTTAAAAACTTTGCTCACTTCTCCAAAGACAGTCATCATTTTTCCTAATAGTATGCGGGAAATATGTATTTCTTTCATACTATTAGGAAAAACATCGTTCGTTACTAGTGTGGGAAATGCGATAGTAACGAAATGTACTATTTACTTTCTGTATGGTTTAGTCATTTTTTTGCACTGTTATATACTACAACTTACTTTTAAAGTTACTATTACTAGAACACTTATAGTGCTAAATTTTTATTTCGATCGTCTGAAATCGACATACCATACAAATTATGACATTACTGTTATTGATTTAAGATTTCTTCAGTTCCTCTTAGTTAATATTATATTACTACGCTCGTTATATCTTACACTGCCATTTTCTGATTTAAATTTTCATCTTCCATAAAATGTTCACTATGCATTTCAGTATCAGTTTTAGCTTCTCATCAAGAGATCATTTTTATCATTATCGGCTGTACTTAAGAACCTTATAATTTCCGAGATAAGCATCTCCCTTAGTGCTTTATTCGGAAAACTTAATTTCATCAAAAGCGTCACTCTTAATGTTCATTAATTTATTCCTCGCTCGATATCGCCTATATCTCAAAGAGAAGTGTTAATATACCTTGACACAATTTCTAGTACATTGTAAAGGCCGTCCTAACTTCAAAATGTGAAATTAGAACTTTAAGAGATCAACTTCAAAGGTTTCAAACTCATACCTTGTACCTTCATTTGTAAATAAAATTGTTAATTCTTCCCTGGCTGATCTATCCTAGTTATTAGAGAATTTCAGACTAAGATCATTTATGCAATTCCTGAAGAAGAGAGGTAGAATGTTTTCAAATATACTATCCAGAACTGACGTTCTATTAACTACCGGGAAATCGAGATAATAGGTATGAAATTTCGCGTAGAAATCTTGAGTCATAGTAATTTTAAGCCAAATTTTCCATTTTCGGACCTATATATTAGTAGAGACGAATTAAGGTAATTGTACATCATGCATGTTTTCACTGAAACTTGAACAGACTTGGAATTATATTCTGTAATGTATTTTCAAGGCTACTAACTGTGACAGGATAACAATTAGCTTCAGGGAGGACTAACCACTGGTGGACTAACCTTTCACAATCTATTTGTTCGATTTCCATTTTTTTTTTATAATAAAACATAAAAATAGTAATCTAGTAAAATTTTTTATATACATATTTTATAAATACCTGGTACTATTTTTACACAACTAAACAGTGTCATATATGCCCTGTACAAAGCGTCGACACGCAGTCATGTTGCTTTCTGAGCGTTTGCACGGACTATCTTTAAGCTGCTTTTTGTGTCACGAAATAAACATCCTTTTCTTCGGTCCCTTACGGCATGATGGGTTACACAGAGTCAGCGTACTGTTTTTCGTTTTGCCATGCCAGTTTCCTGTCTCCCAGTAACGTTGGTGTGCTTTAATATCGTAGTTGCAAAGTTAGTAAAAAATCATAACGTAATAACTAACGTTAATTAACACACGGAGGAGGGTAATTATTAAAAGCAGGAGTCCAGTGTAACTATTTATTATAGAAAAAGAACTTTTGAATTGTTTCACCGTAACGAATGCGTTCAATTTTGTTCATGCAAATTTTTATACGACGAAATCTGTTCGCAATTACAGTGTAAAGTAACGAACTTCACTTTTCTTAAATATTGCAAACGTTGTACATCTGACTAAATCCGATCGCAAGTAGTTTCAATTTAGTCTTATCTGAATATACTGTTTATGGCCAGTTTAAAAAGCTTCAAATAGGAAATCAACGTAACCACCTTAACCCGTACATTAGTATATTACGTATCTACAATCGTCGCCCGATGCTTGCAATGCGTGTTTTCGCCCGCGATGCGTACACTATTTCTTGTCACACCCGTACAAGAAAAGTCCAACTCATCTTTAGGGCGAGTAAAGTGGTCAACGGCTGTCAAGCACATTCGATGATCTTCACAGTGTGAAAGATTATTTTTCGATGAAAGACTGTGAACAGATTGTAAGCGAGAGGAAAAAACATTTTCCCGCCCGGTGACGCTCATCTTTATCAGACCGAGCGGCAATCTGACACTTTCCGCTCCATTTTCGTGCTGGTGTCACAAAAAGTATTTTTCTTTATGAAAATCCGACATTTACTAACATCGTAAAATGCATATATAAGATTTTGAAACGGCTCAAAGTAACTTTCTGAATTTTATTTCATGCATAAATGTTTAACTATAGATAATACACACTTCTTACTACATACCACTCAACATTGTACTATATACCTAAACCAAAAGTTTGGTCACACTTTACTACTTCCTTTGTGACTGTAAATGTCACATAAAATTGAGTTATATAAAATGACATTCATGCATGTTTTTATAATTAATCGCACATGATATTATTAATATCTCCATACTTATACGACTGAGGAAACAAATGTGCGTGTGTGCGTATTACGTAATAATTGCAAAATGCATGGCATAGGAGCTACACGCCTGATAACATTGGTGTATATCGAAGTGCAATCTGTACGTACATTTATCATTGCTTGAAAATCTCGCGTGTAAAAGCAACAGTTTCCGTCGAGTCACGATCTTTAAGGCCTTCAAAATGGATAACACCATAGTGACAAAATATCTCGTTTAGAGATAGGTCGTCTAATTTATGTGAGCAAAAATTCCTTTACATACTTTTATATAACCTGTGTAATATTATATGCACTCGTAATCAAAAAGCCGATATCCTTCAAAGTTTTCAACGAATCTCCAGCTTTACTGAAGAATTTTCGGTGGTTATTATTAATAATTCAGGGATGTTACTAAAAAATTTAAAAAATGAATACACAGCTTACGAAATTCTTTAGCAGCATTCTGTACGAACTAAATAATTGTTACAAATATTTTCAAATAGACTATGAAGAGATTCATTGCGCTTTCAGTCTTATCGAAAAAATTTATTTTGTATTATTATAGTGTGCAATACAAAATCCTAAGACCAATTAATATTTCGATTTGTTCTTTTTCGTTTTTAAAATAATAATTAAAATAAATTAATAATAATTATATTAATAAACATTTTATGATGATAATTTAAACAATTAGCCGAGATGTAACAGAAATTTATGACAGAAACAAACATTCAATTTTTAACCTCCGTTCCTAGCAGCTTTATATTTAAGGTATACTCCCCCAAAAAAAATGAAGTATTCAACGTGTCTCATTTTTAAAAAATGTATAGTTTCAAACTTATCTATAATATCGTGTGTTGTGTTGAATCGAAACGTTTTATAATCACATTTGATAAAAACTCTTTAAAATTTACTTAATGCTTAATAAAAAAAATAGTACTTTTTGCACCAAGGGCGTGAAATGGTCGTTTTACGCCCGAGGTGCAAGCAATATTTTTCGATTTGGGAGGAGTGAAATGACCATTCCATTCTATCATTATTTGTATTTACAATTGTCGTTGTCTATTGTAACCCTCCATTATCATAACGTATTGTAATGTAGAAAATTATAAGAAATCGATTTATCGGCTTTTTTTCGAAAAATCATCCATTTTCAGACTGTTTTTATTTTACGCCCGAGGACGTAAAATCGGTATTTCACGCCACAAAAAGGAGGCGTATAATGGTCATTTTACGCCCCCTGAATCGAACAAAATATTTTAACAATGTTTATTATATGGTATTATGGAGTTAAGAGGAAAAACGAACCAAATTATTTTAATAAAAATGAATACAATATAAGAAAGATTTTCCCTGTTATACCGTACAATTTGAAATTCCAAATAATTACAATTGTCTATAAGATACATATTCAAATGTAAACAGTGTTCTCAGCGATACTGTCCATAATGATAAATGTATGCAATTACCCCAATCGTATTCGTAATCGTAAATTATACCTTGCACATGTTATTATTAAATCGCTTATTGCTATTAATTTCTGTCGTGATATCAAAATTTATGGCAAACCATTTACTGCAGTGAACGTTTCAAATCACTTAGTATATTATTGACGTTTTGGTTAACATAATCTAGGTGTCATAGTTCTAATATCACACTTCTAGTATATATTGAATTATATTCAGATAATATATCCCTATTTTTTGAAAATATATTTTTCATAAATAATTTGTAAAGTAAAATGTTGCATAAAATAGATAGACAGATTTATTTATTTGCTCCATATCTAACCCAAAAGTTCAGGTTCAAGTTTCAGTTTCTCAATGATTTAATAATAAGATTCATTTTTTACACGAAGAAAACTGAAATATTTCTTAGATGCTTGAGAAAATCTTAGAAAGAGATAATTTTATTTAATTTTTCAAAACATTTTAAGGTTAACAGAAAATTGATTTTATTCTCCAATTAACTAACCAAACTCTTATCAACAAGTAACCTACAAAAAATAATAAAGTAATCATTTAGAAAGTTATGCAATCTTACTGATAACGGAAATTTAAAATACCATCCATTGATTTCCTTTTTTAATTTTAGATTAAATTATTATTCGTTTAATCAAAATATCCTAATATGTTTTAATTTTGCTTTCTCTATTCAAGCTGAGAAAATCATCACTATTTCCTTTTGATAACTGACTTGCAATATAAATTAAACAAATATTACTTTTGTCTGGTGGGCGTAAAGTGCAACTTTTCGCCCGGTGGCGTTCGCGGAGCCGGAGGGGCGTCGAAGCCGGCGTGGAAGTCAACTTTACGCCCGCAAGAACGAGCGTAAAGACGTACTTTACGCGTACTATGTCGAAAAATATAATAGTTAATTTTCTTACACAAGTTTGTTCCAGAAGATCATTGCTTTGCATCGATTATTTAAAAAATTCTTTAACTTGTAACGTCCAACAGCGAAGAAATTCAAATTGACGGACCCAATATGGTGGAGGAATTAATTGAAATTCATTTCAAATTCGTTATTCTGGGGTTATTACGGTTGTTTATTCCAAATTTGAAGTCCAAATAATAATGTATAATCGACGATGAATTTTTTTGCAAAAATCTTATCAGAAGTGTAGTTAAACGATTATGATAAGGAGTTTCTAACGATTAAGAATATCCACAAGAGAGTAAACGAGAGAAAATTTTAATTTTACTGGTAACAATATCGAAAGAAAATCTTTAAACAAAAATACACTTGATTAAAATGTAAGAATTTTCGTATAATGTTTACCAAAGATTTTAAGTTATTCAGGTTAATAACTGATAAAATAACATTTTGGTTTCAAAATTTAGGTTCACATGAAAAACGTGTCGATTTCTTTAGTAAGATTAATTGTCTTGTATGTCTTGGAATTAGTTCCGTAATCTCGTTTCTTCGATTCTAGTGAACAGCTTTTTAATGAAATTGCTGCCACACCAATGTCACAAATGATTTTCTATAACATCGCATCCTTCAGAATGATAGTATTACAATTTATAATCGAAAATCTCGAACGCGTCGACAGAAGGACGATTCTCTACGGCCCATAGGACATCTCGTGCTTTCGTTTTTCATTTTATTTACTCGGACGCGGTTTTCGCCTGGAGCGACGAAGGATTTGCAATTGTCAGTCCTGACGACGGTCCGATTTCAATTTCCCTCTCCATGGTGCTTTTCTCGTTGCGAAGGGAAATGCTGTTTGAATTGGAATTTCTCCGCTCTCCAGCTTGCGTAAGAAAAAAATAGATTACCCTTTTTCCCGTGCAGTGACAAAAGACGGATTATTCGGAAAGTACTTCAAAATGTCCGTTTCTCTCCTTTTTTTTAGTTTCGCTTTTTATCGAATCTCGCTGCAATGAGAGACGGGGCAAGCCGTCACATTTAAAATTTTTATTTCTCCTTTAAGCCGTGTAAAAGAAACTGATGGCATTAAGCCGCAAAGACGAGCGAAATATGGTTTTATCAGAAAAATGAATCAGGAAAATATTATTGTTTAAGTTTTTTTTTCAAAATGAGATTCATGCATTAAGATTAGAGTATTATGATTAAGTTTCAATGCAATATTATATGACAAAATTATTGAATAAGGTAATTTTTATTCGTCTTAAAATAACTGTTCATTTTTTATCAATACTTTTATTTTATTCTATGTATTTTTATCTAAAATGTATATCTTGATCCAGTTAACTGAATGTTTTAACATATATGGCATACAATATATACAAATTGGCCATCATACTTTGTTTTTATTTGTGATATAACCGCACAGGCTCAACATTTTTATACCAAATAACGCAGTGTAACGCAAGAACGATTTTATTTCTTATGTATAACATAGAACTTAAAATACTAAATTAAACATTTCTGAAACAATTTTTCAAAACTTAGGCGCTGTAAAGGCAATCCTAATTACTATACGTGGTCTCCTAAAAAATGCCAAAGAAAGTAATTGAGAATTAATCAGTAGTTTTTGAATATAGGTGATTTATTTCCAAAAAATGATATGTTTTCAATCAATTCTTAATAATTTTGTATGGAATTATTTCAGAGGCTTCAGGATAGTCGTCAGAATTATCTTTACCGAATTAGAATTTTTTTTAGACACTGTTATTCAACTTCTTTGATCGTTTTAAGGAGACCATTTGTTGGTAATGCTCAGCATTTTTCCTACGGAGCTTGTATTTTCTAAAATCAATTCAATCAATTTCATTACAATTTTTTAGCAAAAATGTCTACCTCATAGACTGAAGTGAATGCAATATAATAGGAGAGAAAACTAACATTGAAATTACATTTTTGTAATTCGGATTTTTGTTCTTATGAATTCTTGTCCATCTCTGAGCCGATTTCGTTACAATTTGGCGTAAATTTACAAGCTTTATAAAGCTAAATTTTTAAGTGATTTTATAGGTTAAATAGACTAGGTACTTTTAGAACTTTTTAAACTAATTTGTTCATTTATAAGAAAATAATTTTACGATTTTTTCTTATTTTTTCTGTTGATAACTCCTCTTAAGGTTATTACTTAATATACAACGGTACACATCTAAATAAAAATTTTATTCAAAATCTTTAATAACAGAAATGTCAGCAAACAACAAAAATTAGTCGTTCATATAAATAAAATTTTGAACATAATTTTTTTTATTGAATTGAGCATACAGCGCCGAAGATGGCTCCGTTCATTTTTAGAATTTTTTACCTTTAATTTTTCCATTGATGGAATTTTACATTTTTAGATTGATGGAACATATTCTTTGAGTTGTAAATATTCAGAACCACTGACTACAACAAATCAATTTTGATGTGGATAAGAGAGTGTGTGAGGCTAACGCACAATTTCTTTTTAAACGAGCAGGGCTTGCAATTTTATCATTTAAATCAACATCAAAACCTGTCCTGATGGAGCACACTCTTTTGTAAGCATCATTTCCCAGGGATTTTAGTATAATACTATCCACCTTTGACATTTTAGCTAAAAGAAAACTTCAAATAGTTATTGTATAAATTTACGAAATGTATTTGAAAACAAAAATTCTTTCTATTTTTCGGAATTATTGAACTCTTTCTTAGCCATAGGCACATGGTAAAATTTAGAATAGGAAGTTTTAGAATTAAAATGTTATTTTTAAAAATTAGAATGTGATTGTGGGAAAGATCTACCACTCGAAATAACCCAAAACTTTCGTGGATTTTAGTAAATATTTAGATATTGTATATTCACACATAAAACCATCAAAATTGATAAGACCTGAACCAAAATTGATGTGGGATATCTAAGTAAATTGGTTGGATGTTTATCGTAATCGTAACATGACACCTAGCCTAGATGTTTAGCGGTCTTGAACATTTGGTGCACGTGTTTGAGTTTTAATACTATGAAAAACTTTGATACTTGCTTAATTTCACGTGTGGATCAGTGGTGCAAGTGCAGGTGGTAGTTAGTATATTTGTTATAATCGATTTTATAAATAGTATTTGACGTCAGACTACTCTAGAATTTATGTACGTTTATTTCAAATTATATTTCTGGAGTATGAAATAACTTAGTCAATACTATAATGCCACTTTTTATATACATTTTCTTTTTCAACAATTGAATTCCCCAATGCAATTAATTAACTATTATGATTTTGCAATAACCTATTTTGCTTATTTAAATAAAAACGTTTTATAAAGATTATAACTATAATTAACAATATACTAGCAGTCCAAAAGTAAATAATTGCATTATCATTAAGTTCTGTTCTTATTTGTAGTTATTTTATTTCATCAGGAATATTTTATATAAAAGAATTTACGGGTTCTTTGATCAAATTAATATTTATTCATATTTATGTTTGTATGAGCGTTTGTATTTAGTCTGGTAGTCATCCGATTTGGTTCTATTTTTATACCGTAATTGCGTGTTACTTAATATTTTGGAACTGTAATTAGTTTATTTTATCATTTGCCTGTATTACTGCATTCGTTTGCATTCGATTTTTGGTGTTTTATAAGACCTACATCGTACTTATTCTTTATTCACAGTTGCTTATTATTCGCTTAGGTTAAGGGGACAAGATCCCAAATTTTCAGCTATGTTAAGTAATAACTAACAAAATTTTAAATATTTTTTTTCTGGCAGTATTGTGGCTGAGAAATAATGTGAAATGAAAAAAAAATCATGGTTTTCTCAAAATTGAAATCCAAAGTTGAAGTAAAATCCATACCCTTATTTATTATAGAGGGTTTAAGAAACAAAATAAAAACAGAGCCATCTACAAATATTGACATTTATGCGAAAAAATCATTTTGTGCACTAGTGAAAAAATCTTCAATAATAATTGTAGAACCCCCATAGCGTCAGTTATGAATTATGAAAAAATGAAGTTATGAAAAAAATGTATTCAATCTTTTTTGTAGAGAATTTCTTGATCTACATCTTTTGTCCGAAACGCATTTTCGTCAGATTTGTATTTTAAAAAATAAGTAAAAAAATTCTCAGAAATAGCACGTTTTTATTAGTTTTGACCTGGAAAGGTCAAATATTATTCAACATTTTTCAAAAGTGGAAGAAATGATTTTTTTCGCACAAATTTCAATATTTTTAGATGGCTCTGTTTTTATTTTGTTCCTTAAACCCTCTGTAAGAAATAAGGATATGGATTTTGCATACTTTCAACTTTGAGGAAAATTAGCATGTCAAAAATGCAGGAAAGAACCACCAAATTTTTTTCATTTTACATTATTTTTTACCAAAAATACTACCAGAGAAAAAATATTTAAAATTTTTTTAGTTAATACTTAACATAGCTAAAAATTCGTGATCTGGTCCCCGTAACTACAAACATGCTCATTACAGTTTTTTCATAGACGGTGGTTAATTTTACTTGAAATTCAAACTTCTTTCTGAACAAAATTTAATAACATAAATTATAAAATGACAAAATTAAAAGACATCGTTTATATTTCCACTAATTATATTAATTTTGTAAAATATATAGTTAGTTCTTATATATTTTTTATCATATTTATTTTAAATAAGATATAAGAGTTTTATTTAGCCTAAATTAACTGACATTTTGTTATGGACGCATAAAATCATTTTATGTTGCATACCATCCGCACTGATGATCGTGCATCAGGTGTATGTAAAGCGACTTGGCTATAAACACACTTTGCTAGGACCTTATTGGACAAAATTCAAAACGGGGACGACGGCGCTTTCTCGTTCACTTGGTATAATCTTTAGCCCGCCGGAACGGACAGGTTTCCACGCTCGATTCTCACCCTTGCAGTAATTGATGTTTGATCGAATTTCGAGACTATAATTTGTCGCTTCCTGCCCAAATTATTAGATAGTATAATTCAAATATATGTAAACGTTCAATTGATAGATGAATCTGCGCCAGCATACTTGCACTAGATTATTCTTTAATTAATATAATGATATTATTCTGACATTCTAAGAATATTTCATATTTACGTAAAATTTTTAAAAATTCCTTGCGGTTTCCAATGCAGATACTGTATGTTGCATAGAACGTTCCACTTATTCCGCACATTTTTTCATTTTTATTAAATCTTGTGTACTATTTTTACTAAAACTTTATATACTCGTTTTTAACGTTATCTACATCTGACTTAGCTTGAAAGTAATTAAAAAATAAATATTTATTCTTTATATTTAATTTTTCTTTTACTTAATGTAATTTACAACAAAAACAATAATTATGTAATCGAGATCAAAAAACACATCAATCTATGTAGTATTGAAGAGGAGAGACTATTAAGTTCAATATGAGGTGTATTCGCTTGAACTTTCTGCCGTTATTCACTTTTTGCGAGATTTTCAGAAAATTTATCGTTACTTTTACGGTGTATATACGTTGAGAAAAATCGCAGCGACTAAAAGGATAATACGCATAGCGCGAAGGAGCAGAATCCAGAAAGCGGTATTCCTTCTGGTAATAACAAGATAAAAAATTGAATGTTCTCTGAAAGAGGTACGTTATTAAAAAACATCAGTGAATGTTTTATAGTTGGATGCGCACAGCTTGATTTTTCCTATTTATATTGAAATTAACATTAATGATAGAGATCATTTTTAAGAAGATTAAACAAATGAGTCATTAGAAGACATATTTCAGTATATTCTTGAACTATTCGTTTTTAATATCAAACATAATCAAAATTAACTAAAAATACTTCATGAAATTTACTGAAAATAATTAATACATAAGTCAAACGTCGAAAAAATTGTATTATGAAAACTCGATGTGATTTAAATAATTTTTTTTTTCAAAATGAGGAAATGTAGGTAAAATATATTGTGGACTCGATACAAAATCTAACACGGCTTTTAGTTTCTAATATAATGTAATGTGGATATTTTGCCAAGGAACACGTCACGCGACAACCAAATCTAAATTATTAAAACTTTTTCAACGCTTCGCATAATAAGTTGTATGATTTCAATGCTAGTGGGCTGTATAAAATAATGTAAATATTTCTTAATTTCTTGACCCGGTCAATTGATCAATTTGCAATTAAATTTATATTTCTCTAGCATGTTACAAAAGGTAAATAAATAAATAAACAAGGGTAACTGGGATATCATTTCACGTCTATCGTTATACATCAAATAGCTACAACCATTTCGAGTACAAATATTTTCATAATCAAGAATATCTTTTCTTCCTTTCGTTATTGCTTTCAATTTACATTTCAGCTTTCAATTGTAATAAAATATTAAAAAGATTGTTTTCAAAACGAAAATTAATTTAATAAACAGAAGAATCTATAGCCGACAAATATACGTTTAATTAAAGATTAATTCGTTACTTTTTCATTCGCTATTAGAAAAGCTAATCTCACAGTGAAACGAATGTCAAAATCGAATTCATCATCATCATTCATCGAATGCTAAAATCATTTGATTTTAACAATGCGTCCATGATAAAAACTTCACCTATACTCTAGCACCGGTACTAAATCCGGTTTGGAAGTAAGTTTTCATATTTAGGTTTTAGAACTAATTGATTGTCGACCTTATAGTCAATATAAGACAACGATTTCACAGAATTTGAATAACTGAATAAGATACTTTCACTAACACTATAAACATGAATAACTATTAATTAAATTTTTACTATACCTATCAAATTTAATGTTGCTATAAATTATTAAAACATTTTTCTACGTCCCTTTTTATCGTTTTATTCAGTTTTTAATCGTTAGTGTTTAATAATAATAAATATTGGTATTTAGAAATTCCGTTCGGGTCAGGTCAGGTAAGTTTGTCTGAAATTATGTTTATGGAGAAATTCGTTCCTGAATATTTACAATTTTTTAATGCAGTAGCATAATATTTTTCAATAGTTCTGCAGATATAAATATTGTATTTACCGCAGGATTTTATAAACAAACGTGCATATTGCGGCCGTGCAAAGGTGCACAATTATCCTATATCATTTCCTAAAATATTACATATGAAATACTGGGTCATATCAAACGCCTCTAAAAAGATCATCAGGTCTTGTTCATAAAGAAACATATGAATGAAAATGTTACAATTCAAGCCGAATTTGGTAAAAAGAAGAAACATTTGTTTTATTCATTAACGAAATACAACGACGGGATTTATATAATATAAAATTGCAAATTATTTGTATTAACCAATAATAAATAATATTAAAATCCCGTATCAGTTCGTTTGATTCAACTGTTACCTTAATATTTAATTTTGCGCAGTTTTTCATCGTAATTTAATCTTGAAAGGTTAATTTTCTTTCGATTGCCCTTGGGTATACTGTCCATTGCATAGTCGGATAAACCGGTTGCATATTTGCAATTATATTTATTTTGGATTGCATAAAACATAAGAAAAGTATCAAATCAGGCGGTTTTATGATGCAATTTTAAAATAACGTTTTAGTAGTAATAACAGTAATATCGATTAATGGAAATGGAGTTCTTTAAATAAAAGTTATTAATATGAAAAATGAAATATAAAATCGAAACGAACTAAACAAACTAAATTGGAAATGTACTTAAACAGAAAACATTAGTAACAAAAATTAACCTTGTTTTCAGAGTTAATTTTTCTAATTAAGGATTTAATTAGTCCTCAAAACTTTTCGAAAAATTAACTCCAGTCAATAATTTTTATGATCAAAGTCGCTCACGCTGTCAGAAATCACCAAATCCTGATGGAATCATTGTTAGAGATGTGGAAACTCCTTTGGAGCTCAAGGAATCCATTTGGTTCAATTTTTACAGAATAGGTCCATTAATATTGAATTTCATTTCACTAGATAAGAAAATTGTAATACTTTAATAAACACGAAAAAAGTTAAATTCGAAAAAACCACTCAACTTCACTCAAAACAAAATATGCATGAGGTGGATGCGACTTAAAATAAATAAATAAATAAATAAAAAAAATTATGAATGGTTTTGCATCCTTATTTTACTGCAACGTAGACTTTGAATTTTTTAAACAAGAATGTACAACATTGACAATGCTTATTAGGAGATTTTAAATTTAAAGGAACCCATTTTGTACTATAATGAGAAAATTTGTTCGCAGCTTTCATCCTGCATTATTTTATGAATATTTTTTTAGATATTTTGTTGACGAATGTGCTTGACAAAATTATAAATATCATTGAAGATCATCAAACGTAATTTCAAGAGTTGTGAGTACACGATCGAAAATTTTGACCACAGATATCATGCATTATTCCATATGACTGAACCAGAAGCCTGTATTTATATAATATTCTTGTTTGGGATTTAGGAAAATTGTGCGGATCAGCCGACACGAATACTACTGTATATGTCCGTTCGTGCCTGAATAAGTACCCCTGGCATAGTTCCAAATTCCCAGTCCACGACTAGTAATTCAAATTCAGCACTATCAATAGATTTTTATGGCTTTTCATTCACATTTGAATAACACTGAAAATATTCTCTTTATAAATGACTATGAATTCGAATGAATTTTTGTACTTTCCCTATAAACTTGATGCGAATTTATTGAATGTCCCTTTGTCTCGTACCGAACCTAACGATGCAAAATTGCCGTTACTTTAAAATTTTGTTTAATTAACGACACGAAACTAGTGAATACATGAAAACCTAATATTAAGAATGACCAAAGAAAAATTGGCCTAATATCACTAAATATGGACGAATTAATAAATCGTTAAAAAAGTAAAATTATCTGATGTATTCATGATATTAAATATGAATTAGTAGTATTTTAATACTGTGTGTTAGAAATAAAGTAACGTACATAAGCTCTCATGAAAGAAATACGTATGCATTTTTAAATTACGCGTTTTCTCTAGAATTTTCTAAAATAAAATGTTTTGCCCTGAAATTATTTCCGAAAGACAATTTATTATTGCATTTGCGGCTTCAACCACATAAAATAATGCACTAAATCGAAACCAATTTCGCGAATGGCAATAGGTAGATTCTAGTGGCGACAAAACGTAGTGCAATAATATAACGACCTCGTGCAAATACGAATACTACGAAGTCATATTGGAACCAAAGTTCAACAATTGATGATTAAATGCAATCGTGAATTTATATATACTACCTGCTGCAATAAAGTGGCAATAACTATTATTTGATTGATTTTTGTTACCTTATCTGCTAATGTAAATAACAAATATATCTGTGTATTTTGCCATAACTGCACACATAATAAAAGTTCCATGAACATTGCAATATCAAACGCGTGGCAAGTGATGCACAAATATATCTATAGTTAGGTTTATAAAATAAAATAGATTATAGACATAAATCAAATTTCATATGTGTAACTTTAAATTTGATATTATGGAACTCTATCTGTAACGATATCAATGGTCCAGGATATTATGCGGAATATTTGATACTCGAATTTCCTATCAAACGCAGTGTATAATTACATTATTTGATAGAATTCGTTTGTTATCGAAAACATCACGTTTAAGAGTAAAAAATATTTTAGAGTTACTCGTAGTACATTTTTATGGCGGGGAATAAGAAAATTTTCCATCCGTGAACGGATTTATGTAATCTCCTGCAGTCTTGAAGAAATAACCTTAAGTCCTTGTTTTCCTCTCGAAAAATTCTTCAATCTTATAGAGAAAGTTTAATCATGTATAAGAAAAATCACGATATGTAATCTGTATATGTGTAAAATGATTTAAATTCCTCAAACGGTTTATGACATTAAATTGTTTTTAAACTGAATATTTAATGAGCTTTGCTCTGTCATAAATTGTACGACTATTGTACTAAATATTACTAAAAATTATTTAAAGAAAAGTTCAACGTATAATGAACATGTACTGAAAAGTTTCTTTATAATTATATCCAAATTAAATAATCAAATTGTAAGTGAACGTCCAAATTATAAATCACGTAATTGTTCACATTTGACTTTCTTTTTTGAATAATTATAATATATTGTTAGTAAGTGGCAGCAACAGGTAAAGACACTGAATCGAAAAAATCAGATTATACTTAATTGAAATTAAATTGAAAATTATGAGTAGTGAATGGATTAATCGTATTTTGTGTGTTCGTGTTTTCTGGAATAATGACTTCAAAATCTGTGGTCTTCTTAAGTATATAATAAAAATTAATATTTTTTTACGATAATTTCATTAATTAATGCATACCAATCACTTATTGAATACATAACGTCAATATTTATCACTATTAAGTGACTCGAGTTTCACTCTCATGTATTTTATTCTGTGCATTTTACTCCAAAAAATTATGATTTGTTCATCGGTGAGATTATTCACATGGTGTTTATACAATTCTGAAGTTTTACAAATTTGTTTACATTCAAAAAGCTCTTTAACCTCTGTAAGGTTAACATAATTATACAAATATTTCTACAAATCTATGCGACATCCTAATTCAAATTAAAAAACGTAATTTTTAACGAAATTGAACACATTGCTAGTGTTTATCGACGCACGGAAAGGTACTTTTACTTGGTAAGCTAATCAATCAAATAAAAATTTGAATGGATTAATTCTTTGGTAACTCCCTTAATATAGTGATCAATGCTAGTTGCGTTTCGCAATTATTCAAAAAATACTTAATATCATAATAGACGACTGTTGCCGACCAACTAAATTTCAGAGAGTATGTTCTTCAATGTGGGAATATATCTTACCATCTTAGTCGGTAATTACTCTCGTATCTAGTAGATGGCTCAGCAAAGATTATGTATAACTACTTTAGATTGCCACGTTCTTCTTTTTTACTTAGATTTGGCGATAATAAAGGTGTTGTTTTGGGATCTAAATTACAAGAAAAATTATTATTACTAGAGTAGCGATGTTATTCATTTGCGTTTGTTAGTGCCGCCGGTTGTCAACTTGTAGTTTTAAATAGTGAATATTTTGTCAAAAATCTTTCTGCATTACAATATAGGAAAAGATTCGTCATAAAGATTACCGAAAAGTATTTCTCAATGTTTTCTTTCCGCTTCCGTAAAAAATTTTAGACTGTTAATTTAGCAATTGGTATTTTCTCTACGTAACACTTGGTCTGATGCTCAAAATATTACTCTTATAAAGACTTATGTCCAGTAGAACCTCGGGTCTTCTAAATTCGGGACTTCTAAGGACCTCGGGACTTCGAAATCACGTGGAACAAAATTTAGGGCACCTGGTACACATATCGATAGTAGGGGAAATGCCTCGTCAACCTACGGCCCTGAAAATTGCGCAGAACACATGTGCGCTAAAATTAGAAGTCCCAAGACACTTAGTCCCGTGAATTTAGAAGTCCCAAGGTTCTACTGCAGTCAAGAAAGCCCACAATGAATACTTTCCCGATCTGATTTAAAATATATCCCTAGTAGCAATTTATGAAAACCCTACCGTGATGTAGTTTTGAGTATCAGTGCGTGTTCAGGTTCTTAATACATTTGAAGTCGACATACTATGTCGAATAAATAGTTTTAATATATTATAAATAAAAAAATATTTTAAAAATTAGCTAGAAAAAATTGAAAACAAATATTAAAAATTAACCACTTAGAGTCTGGTGTAATTGATCACACTAATGAAAGTGTTTAGTGAATAAAGTAGTGTCAAGTAGCATCGCTCATTCCAGTAGTATACCAACATAACTGTAGTGCATCATATCAATCGTAGCTGAAATTGAAACTAGTTACTTTTTTATTACCAATATTATAATAAGGTTATACTTATGACATGCACTGTAGTATAAATAAGATTAAATCGGTGTGAAGTAGTTATCATATGTGTATTTTGCGCGATAATTTTTTAAAATGCCAGCCTTATTTCTAGATCATTTGAATCAATGAATAAACAAATTCCGGCAAAACAGACGAAACTGAAACGTGTAATGAAATATTAAATTAGTGGCAGTAGCTCGATGGATTGGTGTAGTGCGCGTCGCTCATTCAAGTTGAGCAACCTAAATAGGAGCTACAACCTGGACAGTGACCGCAGAGAACACCTCGCTTGCCACGGCGCATAAATAGCCGATAGACTGTTAAAAAGGAGGCAGTTGCTTTATTGTTAGAAGAATTGAAACAATAAAATTTGTGGTTGAATGTATCGTTCAGGGTTTTTCGCAGTTTTCTTTGACCCTTAGGTGCAAACCAGGTATAGAAAGGGTCAAGTCATTCTGCGGAGTGCATTCAGAGGGGTTCTGAGTGGGCAATGCTTTGTACTCCCCAGTATTGTCTTGTAAATGGCTGTGTTTGTACCTAAAACTGATGAAAAAAATGTTGGATGTAACTGGTGTAAACTGTTATCAAAAGTATGGGATTAAGAAGCTAATATTAATATCAACATCGCCCACCAGTTACACGAGGAGTATTATATCAATTTTATACTTTTTTTTTCTTCAGTAGAAATAAAAGGAAGGAACATTGTAACAGTTAGGTATGGCCATTACGAACAAGAGCTATCCTTATCTTATTTCTTACAAAAAATATGTGTGACCAAATTCCGAAAGATTGAATTGCAAATCCAAGAGTTAGCAGTTTGTTATTAGTAAAATATTGAAATTATTCACATATTAATTCAAGAGCATCTCCTCGGATGGTGTTCACGAGTATCGAAACTCGATCATTTGTACAGGTTTCTGAGTTACTTCGCGCATTCTCGTGATTGATAGTTCTTTATAAAACACTTCTTCCAATTTCTCGCGAGCTTCTTTGAACAAGTTTAAATCGAGACGTTTAAAAGGCTTTGGAAAAATGTCCGAAAGTATAGAGGTTCCTGGAAGATTTTCAAAGCTTTCATTCTCCACCCTTTCTTTCTTCTACGTCGCGGTTCAGGATCGTATCTTGCCGCGGACTGTAAAGCTCTTGTGAATTATGGTCGTGAATATAAGATATTGTAATTTCGTCCACTAGACTTCTTACAATAAAACTTTTATAATCTTTGCCGTCGCGAAGATTTATAAGTATTTTGTTCACAAGCTCTAAAGTATGCAGTGTCCCAACGTTTAATAAAATTTATAAGTCTAAACAAATGTGAAACTAGTCGAAAAGATCCCGAGTGAATTTCCAAGAAAACCCGCGGTATCTCTGGGAAATTACGATAAATGGGGGTTTTAACATTTCCACGGACGTAAATAGAAATAAAATATTAAAAATCTTAAAAATAAAAACGATGACACGATGATCCTTTTCTCGCTAAACTCACTAGAGAACTTCACCCTCGGTCCCGAACACACGAGCTCTCGGCTCGCTTCGTTGCGCCCCCATAAGCTCTGCTGTCCTGTAATTCAATTTACGAAGGACTCGCTGACATTTAGCATCACGTATCTCATTTCATTACTTCTCCAGTCCTTCAGGAAGCCGAATTTTATTTTAAATTAACAACTCAGTCACTTAATTAGCAAGTATGAAATTATATGACTTTTGAGTCTTACATTTGCACTTCTCAGCAGTTATAAAAATTTATTTTATGCTACAGTGAATACAGTGCACATAAAATATATTTATGTTTTTTAATTTAGCTGCACAGAAAGAAGGATTAACTGCTTTTATGAAAAGTGTGTAAAAGTGATTTTTGGAGGCAGCGTGTTCAACATCATGAGACCAGGCGAATCGAGTCGCAGCTAAAGTGTAAAATCTAATGCTTGGGTTGCAATAGAAAGATTCTTAGTAAATTGTATAATGGATTAATAAGAAGTCATTAATTTAAATGTGCCAACAAACCACAACACGGTACAATGAAGCTCAAGCGAAATTAATTGAAACCCACTAAGGAGGTTTGGTCGGGAAGAATACAGCAGATAGGAAAATATAACTCTTCCCCTCTAATATTAGTATAATATATTTCTTTAACAATTTTGTGACTTAGGCAATGACAATAACTAAATATGGTTTTGTCGTTGCATTTTAGATAAAAACGTATTAAACGTATTTTGTATCCAATAATACATTACAAATTCCAAGATACATACTAGACTCTGAAAGGAAAATCTAGTACCAGCACTTTTCTGAACTAAATGAGATGTTAGTTATTAACGAATAAAAAATGATTATTAATTAAAATATATTACGGATATAAATAAGGAGTTAAGAAGTTTAATGCAACTGTTTATTGTATTTAACTGCAATCGTCTCTTAGCTTAGAATAAGAAGAGTATGATGTTCACCTCAAGTAGCCTTTGTTTTCCTTGAACGATTTTGTCTGGCAGTTACTTTGACGGACTTAGAGAATTTGTATGCCTTGCGGTGAAATTCGGGTCAAGAAGCATGCGCCCGTATAGCCCAAAAACTTCGGAATGGTAGGAAGAGCTTTTCCCGGGGACTGTCCGGGCTTTTCATGTTTGCCCACTTGTTTGCGCGAACCACCGATGGTTCTTCATCATGTTCTAGTTTTGGATAGGATTATGCAAAAGAAATGTCACTGCTCTAATAAAATATATGTACATGTGGGCATTCAACAATTGTATACAGCTGTCAAAATTAGGATTGGTAATTAAATGCTTCAAAGGTCAGTTCTTCATTTTGTTAATTACATATAGAAGATTATTTAATAACTATTTATATAACGGGATATTTATATAGAGTTTCCTTGAGCGTGTTTTGGAGAATTATCATCCACGGGCGACAATGTAACATTATGTATCTGTTCGCCTGCGAATTCGTTTTTTTCTGTCGATTTGCGCTGACGCTTGGTGCGGTACAAACGAACCTTTCACCCAACCCTCCTGTCTAACTAACTTAACCCCCGAAAACCGCACTCCCGTTAAATAAAATATCGTGTGCAACACGGAACTCAAACCATTCTGGTCCTCGCATGTGTTCACGACGATCGAACTCGAATTGGAATGAGAGTTTTAGTACGTAATATAATATTATTCAATTGCCGATAGATGATTACAAATATAAATTCATATATTAAACTGGAATTGTACAAGGTAAATATATGTTAAAATTAAGGTTAGTGATGCATTTTTATGCAGGACATTTTCTGATATAGATCATAGTAAAGATATAAAATTCATGACTTCTTAAGATTGACCTTGGCAAGATTCCTATGTACTCCCACCCATCTAATATGGACATGTATTTCTAATGTCACATTCTAATGTGAACCACATTAACACATAGTATCAACATTAAAATATTTAAAGTTGACATTAAATTGACCTTCAACCTGATTTACTGCCTTTATCTAAAAAAAAAACGCGAATTTGCAACTTTTACTCTCGATTGATCCATTTACTCACATCGTAATTTCATATAACCACATATTTCTAGTTTCAAACCGGGGTTTGATTACACTAATTAATATCGTAATTACACTATTTTGAAACTATTTGATAAGTTATCATTAATATATTTAAAGTTGACATTAAATTGACCTTCAACCGGATCTACTGCTTTTATATAAAAAAACGCGAATTTCGAAAATTTTCGACATTTTTGCTGTCATTTTAGATCCGCCATATAACTATACAAATTTCTTTCTCCATGGCTCCTTTTAGTGTAATTATGGGGTCCATAGATGACAGGCAATAGACGTCGGTGAATAAAAAGATATTAGTGTATTTCTTTAAAATTTGCATTCGTTAAAGAAAAAATATTATTCGTTCAAAAAAAGATATTACTTGTAAAAAACGTACAAAGGCTATAGCGGGATAAGAAGGTAAAAACTGCCCCGCCTGGATTTTTATTTTGAATTGGCCAATCGAAAGGACATATTTAAAAACCCCTTCAGCCAAATTTTCAGCCCCCTAGGTGGTAGAAGGTTGCTCCTATCGTAAAAAACGTGTTTTTTAGAAAAAAAATTCTCTTGCTCCACTGTTTGGTCTAAATAATTTTAAAAAATTCATGAACGTGTGTTTTTGAGTGAGAAAACACCCTGATTTTTTTCAGATTTTTCGGGTCTAAACCGGAGCTGCAAAAAATTCTTGAATTTTTCAATGATATTTTAGGTTATGAAGGTCATATTTGGCCAACTTCTAAATAACAATTTTTTGTGTACTTTTTCTCGCACTTTCGAATGCCGATGTTAGAAGTACCATTTTCAAACCGGAACATGTTCAAAATGTGAAAAAACCGATTTTTTTCGCATTTTTCCCACTTTATTGGTACATAACCTTAAAATTATATAGTTCAATAGATATTAGAACACCCAAAATTACTCTAGGACTTTCTTTCACGTCTAAACAGTTTTTAGAATCAAGTATTACTTTGCTGTCGCTGCAAAAGTCCTTATTCAACCAGTTTTGAGGTGTAGGAAAACTTCATATTATTGGAAAGATATTAATCATTATAATTAATGCTATAAATAAGTAAGTATTTCTGATAGAAATTAAGATAACGTTTATCAAAATGTTATAAATATGCTCCTTTTTTCATGAAAATAGTAAAATATTGATTTATTACGTGACAAAATTATATCAGTTAGCAATTACAAGATTTTTTTAACAATTTAACATTTAACTAGAAAATTATTAATCTTCGTCGCTATCGTTGTCTATTACTGGATCAATGTCTTTGCTAGAAAATAAATCCGTAAGAATTTTCGCTGGTCTAATAATTTTTGATTTGTATCTAGCATTACTAAGATAATATATGACTGCTGCAATGTGAGAACAGGAACCTACAGTTCGTAATCCATTGGCACAATCGCATGCATGTCGTAGAATACCGCTGCATCCTATTGAATTAGGTTTGTACTCGACATAGCATTTATAGGTCTTACTATTCATATGCCTGGACCTTATTAATACTTTAATAATGTTTGGTTTCATCTGAATATACTCCAAATTGATGTTATCACTCTCGTCCATTAACTCTGCTAGATAACAGACGGCTTGGCCTAATTGATAGGTACCTGAAAAAAATATTTTGAGATCCCTTTCAGTCATCTCCGGAAAGTCCGTGATTTCTTCAGATGTTAGCTTGGTGGTAGTAGTGGGTCGTCTAGACCATCTGGCTGCCTCAGCTTCTGAAGCCAAAGTATTTTCAGTTTGATTTGAATTTAACATCCTTTCGATGATTATATCTTGCAACCCATCGTCATCTTTATCGCTATTTAAACGCTTTCCAAAACGGTTGTTAAGGAAACAAGCGATTCTACAATATGAACCAGCTTTTGGTAAAAGTTTGTTATCCAACTGCTGATGAAGAAGCTTATATTTTTTTCCTAGTATTCCGTGAACGGCCTCTACTACCCATCTCAATTTCGTAACATATCGAGATTCATTAGATTCTATCGTTGTCAAGTTGGGCCTTTTTCCTTTCAAGGCGGGCATGATAATCTTAAAACCAAGACTTTCTAAATAAGGTATCACGTCCCTAAAGCCTCTATCCACAATACAAACATCACCTTTTCTCATAATAGTTCTTATATCATCTGGATCTTCCATCACTTTCTTCATAATGCTTGCATCATTTTCGGTGGCTAAGAATGGACCAGGAACATCTACTACGAACCCGTCTGTGGTGCAAATAGTGAATGGCTTAACCAAAGGATATTTCTTCTGGCCTGAATATGACTTCCGTTGGTAGTCATTATTTTTACTCTTCTGGTGTCGTAAATACGTCCCATCGAAAATCAAAACAAGCACGTTTTTTAATTTAAACAGTTTTTCGACATAAATGGAAGTATGGTCACGAATTAGATCCTCTCTTGTAACACTTTTTACTAAAAAGCATTTCGGCAAGACATCTTTTTCAAACGAATTAATTACCGATTCACAAAAATCTGAAACTTTTATTTCGTTTTCTATTCCGAAAACAGATGAAATTAAACTATTTGATGATCCGGTTCGTAACGTAAATAAGCATATAACCAGAGCTTGAGTAATGTCCCTAGAATGCGATGATCTCATGGAAACTAATAATTTTTTTAGCTCTTGCAATTGATCGTCAGAAAGACTTGTAAATGTGAATAATTGTTTTTCGCTAAGCAAAAAGTTCAAAACCAGTGCAAAAGAAGAAAGCGCTAAGAATCTCGCTCCGACGATTCTTACCTTTACCTTCCGGTCGACATGTTGTCTTTGTTTTCACCTATACAGTGCGACCTGTCCTAACGCATCCCGTCCTAACGCATCATCCTGTCCTAACCCATATTTCTTTCCTGTCCAAGCGCATATTTTCCCCTTCGTTCCTCTCCCTACCATATGATCCTTCTATGGCCACAGTGGGACATGTGCGCATGCGCAATACTCGTGCTCAATGCCGAGTGTACTACATAGAGTCGAACTGATGTGAAAGTGGGGGTTGAGGGAGGGCATGCGTTAGGACAGGGGCGACCATTTTGGTCGGAACGAAAGTTATGCGTTAGGACAGGTCGCACTGTATGTATATGTCTTTACGTAAAAAACAAAGACAGCAGATGACCGGGAGGAACGAATCGTTGCAGTTTGGTGTACACTCAAGTTGTTCGATTCTTTCCCGTTCGAGTTTCGATCGATTACAAAGTAGATTGGTAAGCGTGTCCCGAGGACTCCCTAGGACCTTGCTCAGTTTAACTGAATACATATTGAACTGAACTTACAGACAACGATAGTGACGAAGATTAATCATTTTCTAGTTAAATGTTAAATTGTTAAAAAAAATCGTGTAATTGTTAATTGATGTTTTGTCACGTAATAAATCATTATTTTACTATTTTCATGAAAAAAGGAACAAATTTATACCTTTTTGATAAACGTTATCTTAATTTCTATCAGAAATACTTACTTATTTATAGCATTAATTATAATGATTAATATCTTTCCAATAATATGAAGTTTTCCTACACCTCAAAACTGGTTGAATAAGGACTTTTGCAGCGACAGCAAAGTAATACTTGATTCTAAAAACTATTTAGACGTGAAAGAAAGTCCTAGAGTAATTTTGGATGTTCTAATATCTATTGAACTATATAATTTTAAGGTTATGTACCAATAAAGTGGGAAAAATGCGAAAAAAATCGGTTTTTTAACATTTTGAACATGTTCCGGTTTGAAAATGGTACTTCTAACATCGGAATTCGAAAGTACGGGAAAAAGTACACAAAAAATTGTTATTTAGAAGTCGGCCAAATATGACCTTCATAACCTAAAATATCATTGAAAAATTCAAGAATTTTTTGCGGCTCCGGTTTACACCCGAAAAATCTGAAAAAAATCAGGGTGTTTTCTCACTCAAAAAGACACGTTCATGAATTTTTTAAAATGATTTAGACCAAACAGTGGAGCAAGAGAATTTTTTTTCTAAAAAACACGTTTTTTACGATAGGGGCAACCTACTACCACCTAGGGGGCTGAAAATTTGGCTGAAGGGGTTCTTAAATATGTCCTTTCGAATGGCCAATTCAAAATAAAAATCCAGGCGGGGGCAGTTTTTACCTTCTTATCCCGCTATAGCCTTTATTGAAATACCTTATTTTGAGATTCTCTGAACAGAGTGACCCGGAAAACGCCTAGAAAACTTGGTTTGGACAAATAGTATCAACATTTCAATAATTTGTGCATTTTAATACAATTTAAATAGAATTTCTGGTTTTCTTAGAATTAACTCAATAACGCCGGGAGAGAGACAATGAATTAGTCCAAGAAAAAGTCAATAAAATTGTTCTACGCTTTATATCCTGCAGTTCTTCGAGAATGCTGTTTCTCTGTCCTTCATTTTTATATAAATATAGCCATATTTTTAATAGAGCGTATTAAAAGGGAAAAATGCAAAAAAAGACTAAAATCTTTTTGTTAACAGTTATATTTTTATGAAATCGTTATTTAATTAAGACGCACTTCTGGGCCAGAGGCATAATGCCGTGTACTATATCATGAAGTTATGACCGATCAAGTATCATTCCGAAGCTATATACTCGATAATTATACCTTTCTGTGCGTAACGTCTTTGTAAATTAACTACTTTGAATGAAAATGGGTGTAAGGTGTTTTTTCGATATCGGATTGAGGACGTGTTTAGAGATTTTCAAATTTCAAAATGCCGGATTATAATTTGAAAATGTCAAGTTTTACATTCAGAATGTGTTTCCCTGTGTGGAAAACTCAAAAATGGAGAGCTAACATTTGAAAAACTCTACTGATTTGACCTTAGAATTATAATCAGCTACAAAAACCCCCCATTTACCAAATTGCAGATAATGTAATAGATATTTAAAATATTAGTAAGTCATATTGATCCTTCCATTTTGAATTGTCATACTTTGGCATCCGAATCGTAATCACCACCAAAGATAGCCTAGATACCAAATTAAAGATGAATCAGTTTGTATTTAAAAATTTTCTCCGCCATACTGGATACCCCATTTTGAATTTTGAAAATGACCATACAATCGACATTATCGACCATGAAAACCTAAAGATCAGCGATGATATAAAAAATTCGCACATCAGAAAAATGTGTTCCTCAAAGGGTTAATAACTCTGGGAACTCCTCAACAGTACCAATATTATTGAAACGACCAGAAGATTCATGTTGTGGTTTAGATGTTATTAACTAAAATTAAACGTTCTTAATAAGTTTTCACAAGTGTCCCCTCTCACATTGTCCACTGGAATTCAGCAATTGGTATACAAGGGGAGCGGTTATATGAAAACCCGCCGATTTTCACAGGAGTTAATACGAATTACGGAACAACCCGTAGAGAATAGTTACGCAGAAACGAAATAGCGACACATGTGCGGCGAATCTGGCAGTAGTCGAGTTTGCTAAACGGATAATGCAATTGTAGGATGAGTAGAGTCGAGCCGAGTGCGAGTGTAGGGCACTGGACGAACTGCGCAATTCGACTGAGCACAATTACACATGTATCAAATAGATCTGCATTAATGTCTAATAGAGATAACATTATCGGCCGTAACCGAGCCACATACGGTCACCCCGTTGAGATTTGATTTCGTATTTCCGGTTTCCCCCAGTAGCGTCTGGCTCACCGTGTCCTCGGTCCAACGGTCCGGACTTTTCCTAGCAATTTTCCTCTTATTGCACGCCTGTCAAAACGCGTTTGTCGTAACTTTTGTTGCGTTTCGCGCCAAGTCGATTGTTAATAACAGCATTATCCCATTGCAATTTTGTAATCGCTTAACTGTTAATATTGTGCATTTATCGCGTTAATCATCCGTGAGATGGGTATGAGTTACATTATTATGTTTATGAGGTAGTCTGTTTATAGAGTGGGATGATGTAATCATTTAATGATTAATTTAGAGATTGTGGGCTGGAAATTATTCATGATATTGCATGAGCTAATTGATTCTATCGGTTCATTGTTCGAAACTATATGAAATAATAGTTGTTCCATGGATATCGATTGCATCATTAACCGATGACAATTGCAATTAGTCTTGAATTAAAGAATCTAAACGCGTGGCTAAAATCGAAAATTTAAATTTCTTACTAATGAATAAACATCATTGCTAATTCATAAATATGCAGCGGTGAAATGAAATTAATTAAACTTCCCATTCCGGATGCAGATGTTAACTTAATATCTCATAAATATTAATATGTAAGAAAACCGAAAATAATTCTGTTTTGATAAAATTGAAGTTTTAAGAACTTTTGACGTGATATTAAGTTTGATATTTAGGTGCTAATAAAAACATCGAATTGCTTGCAAATTTCTAATTGGCTGTAAACTTTTGTGATTATATTGTAATTGATTCTAGGATTTTGAGTTCTTTCATTTTTTTCAAAATGTGTCATCCTTTCCATTGATTATTTCTATAAATATGATATTGAAAATGCTTTTAGCAAACAAATTAGATGAGCTAATTTAACAACATATGTTTTTAAATTTTACAGCGGCTTCCCTTCCGCATAAAAGTTACATATGAAGCCCAAAAATCTGGCTGAGTTTGGAAAATTAATTTCCCTGACCAATGTAAAGATGGATATTTACTTTTGTTTCAAGAAACTGAGAAACAAGAGACATTTAGTTTAATTGACAATTTTATTAGAAAACAATTATAGTCAAGAAAAGTACTCATCTGGTAATTTTAGTAAAATCTAATGTAGTAAAAATGATTTTTTATCTTTTACTCTCGATTAATCCATTTAATCACATCGTATTTTCATATAACCAAATATTTCTAATTTCAAATCGACGTTTGATTACACTAATTAATATCGTAATCACACTATTTTGAAACTATTTGACAACTGTCTCCATTCAAACTCGGTATAGTGCATGTTCCACAAATATTTCAAATGTCAGTGTCTATGGAGAGTTATTACTTATTTTTCAATTATAATCAATCTCTTGTTTAATTAATTATAAGTAATATTAACCAATGAGGCATTTTTCAAGAAGAAAATTTTGAACAACGTTAAGGTATATATTATTTTTAGGTAGGTGAATACGAATCAACTGTCAGTTTTTAAAAATTATAAATGATGTATCCAACATTAAAGACTAAAAGTTTTAAATTCTTGTAGTGTTGACGAAAATCACTATATTGAATCTGTCATTTTTTAATTGCAAAAACTGATACCATTTCCAAATTCAGCGATCCCCAATAACCTCTACACAATAAGATTCAGATTTTTGTTTATACTACGATTATTTACAATCGAATTATTTTAAAATTCATTTATTATTGACAATATACAGCAAACTTCCACTGCAATCTGTAAGAAATAAACAAATTAAATACTTAATAACTTTGACAACCTACGACAATAATTAATTATTGAAATTTTGTTGACAAATTATTAAGCATGACATTACACAATGGAGCTGTGTCATTATAATATATAAACATGAGGGTTAAAAATAAAGGTGACAAGTAACTCCCTTGAGATATTCCACCTTTGGAAAAAACATAGACTAGGTGCAAAAATCCGAAAACACGAGGAAACTACTTCATGATGGATTAGAATAGGTAACACTTGCATGTAATCCGACAAAATCCTAATTAGGTAATCTAGTAAGGAAGATTAGGTGCCCCTTGTATGACTGCGCATTTCTTGATCACGCGTCGCGTTAGATGGGTTTCAGTAGATCAAGCCAAGTAGGTGAGCCGTAATATACTCTTACTGAACACAAGTAAAACATACTAGTTTAGTTGAAATTGAATATGGGTAAGGTCAGATCTCAAGTAGAGACTTTCTAAGAAAGCTGAACTGAATTTTCAATATAAGGAGAAAAGTCTTCACTATTCTAAATAATAACAGCAGACATTACTTTAATGAAAGCAGATTTAAGGAGACATTATAAACATTTTTTACTAAAGCTCATACATAATGTGCAGTGCTCGATTTATATTTGCAAGTACATTATCTTAAAAGTATTTCAACAAATTCGTCAAGACAAACATTGCGAAATCAAACAAATGATTTTGTTTATTTCTATGCTAAAAAAATATTCAAAATTTAATTTCACGTGTACAAATTTTCGAGAAAATACTCTGAATGTTTCTGATATAAAAAAGAGAAATTCTGATTTAAATATTAAGAAAAGTTACACTCTTTTGGAGGGACACGTTTGGTTTTAGGTTGTGGTAAGATAATGTCACTCACTTTATAAGAGCGAACGTTGAACCGCAGTTTCTCGGTTTCTACTACTGCATAGGGTGAACCCCTTTGAAATGTCGTGCATTTTTACCCCAAGGAATTTAGAAAGTAGCATTACAAATAATCCGTGACGGGAGTTTCAAACCCTAATCTCCCTCAATGTCTGAAAAAACAAAAATGGTTATCTAGTAACATTTTTATTTTTTTTATTAAGTAAACTATTCAGAAATTAAATAAGACAACCGATCAAGATCTGATAAGAAAACGTACTAGGAGAATTGTCTTATTTTCAGATTGTCACGGTAGTCACTTGCTTTAAACAAACAAAAATTTTTGTTGTCAATGGTAGTTTGAAGATGTAAAGTTGTTGACCGGTAACATACTTATTTAAAAAAAAATAATTAAAAGATACTGAATCAAAGAAACTATATATATCACCGCACGATTAAGATGATTGCGGTGAAGTATGTGACATGAAAATGGAAACAAAGAAAAAAATGACCCACGTCTGGCACTACTCGACTGTTTTCACTTATAACATAAATGACATTATCTAAATGATAAAGTATGAATTAAAAGCGTTTCATTTCTTTTCTTAAATTTAATATAACCTTATGGTGTATTTAAAAAAATGTTTAAATTTTTAGTTCGAACTAATAATATGGTAATAAAATAGAGCATGAAAGAAAACAAACTTTGTAGTATGAAGGGAATCTGCAAAAAGTGTGTGCGATTTCCTAAAAGGTTTTTATTTTAAAGAGCTGAAACGGGCTGCGGTTTAGTACACACCAACTTTAGTATTATAATTCACTGCTTTAACTTCGTAACACATAGTAAAGAAACTTTGACTTACATATGCATCGCATATTCCAGTTGTTATATTCAAAAATATTTAAATCAATTATTTTCTATTTAGCGTACAAACTATATTTAATACAGGTAGTTAACTTAATAATAGTTAACTTAGTAATAAACTTCGCTGGAAACTCAAACACGAATGAATCACGTCAACTGTATGCTTATTTTTACACTCAGTAATGAAATGGGACATAAAAATCATCCAGTTAAATGTATTCATGCATAACGCTTATATTTATACATAAAACGGTTCACGATCTTCTACGACGTTTTTATGGGTACTTGGAAATCAGAGGAATTTACACAAGTCACGTTTCATGAAATGCGCTTTGAACTAATATAATATTATAGAGTAATATTGAATAAAACAATAATTTACGATAATTGCCTACAGCTTCACCTGACGTTCTTATTTGATCGATTCAAAAGCTAAAAGCGTAAATTGAAATAACGTAACGCCTTTTCAAATTTATATTGTAATAAAAATGCCGTGAAAACGCCAAAGTGCGAATAATGTCTGATATTGCATTTTTTATTGTTGCAGGCAATTTCTTGCGGGATCATCGATTTCAGGGCGCCGGGATGACATCTGTCCTAGGGGGACGAAATACGAGCGGCTGGCCGCATTTCGAGACAAACGTCGCTCGAAACGTCACGACTGCCGTCGGGCAAACGGCATTTTTGCATTGCAGAGTCTATCAACTTGGCGACAAAGAGGTAAGATAGAAGCTGTATTTTCACCCAAGTTTCGGCACTTTCAAAGAACACATACTCGGCGTGGTGCTAAGAAAATCCGTTCGAGTAAACAAGTTTACCGAGGGAATGGGTTGGGTAGGAACACAAATACCGAAATATTTATATTTGGCAATAAATTTAAATTCATCTAAACATTAACTAATTTCAATAGATCTTACTTTCACGTTTTACTTTAGCCCTTTTAGTTCAAAATATGCACTATTTGCATAAATACATTTTTTTTTAAATTCAGACATCAAAACCATGCAGAATTTTTTCAAATACTTGAAAAAAAAACGCGATATTTTTTTTCTTAAATACATTTCTAACTATGATACCAGTTTCTTATCTACTTTAAACCTATCAGAAACGTGTTCCCAATTATTTTACCCAACAAATAGGGCAGAGTCCTGTTGCTCCGTCCACCTAAGGTATTCGGCAGTTAATAGTTATTTTGCGATTTCAAAAAGCATTAATAAACATTAGAAATTATATTTAGAATATGGAGGCAAACTAGTAAATATGTTATCGAAATGAATCATTTTCGTTAATCATGAAATTGCGTTATGCCGCCTGTCATGTCCTGCAGCCCCGTCCACACAATAAATTAATGCTAAAAATATATCATTAAATACTTGCAATGCAATTTTTGTTATAAATGAATAAATATTTACATATTACATTATATTATAACATCAAATTAATTAATAAGAGGTATAACATGCAAGGTTAACAATTTTTTAACGAATTTTTAAAATTGATTATCACAAACTTTTTCACTCATAATCGTAATTTTTTCTTTTTAGGCTAATTTTGGTTTCGTTTCTCTGGTGTTTTGGCTTCAATTTCTTTCTTCTTATTTTCTTTTTCTTTTCTTTTTTCTTCTCTTATCATTATTCTATGTTTTTGTAAATTAATTTTTTCGCAGTTTCATAAATAATATTGTCCGTTAAAATTTCTTCGTCTCTTCCTCGTATTTAGCCTGCGTTGAGCCGAGTCATGGAAGTGGGACCAGTTTGCCGAGTTGTGATTCAGAAATATCTTCCTGTCTAGCATTTGAATCTACAAGATTTTATGGGGTCTTTTCTGTTCCTTGGAATTGTAAGATAAACGAGATATTTTTACCGGACGGGGCTACCGGACTTAAAGTGGACGGGGATACAGGAAAATATGTATGAGCTTTAAAATTGTTATTATAAACAAATGGCACTTACAAATGAAGTTTAAAAAATGGGAATCGAAAGCTGAGTGGTAAAAATTTATGTACACGCAACGATATTAATCGACTTATTATCTTATAATAAATATTAAATGACAAACTTATCATATTTTGTTTTCAAATCTTCATTTAATAGGTTTGAATAATAAAAAGTTATGCTGCGGATTCAAAACAAAGATATCAGGCTTCCTGTTTTCAAACTTAAAGTTGTAGGTAATATACTACAAAAATATTATAAAAGTATCCAAAATCTATATGCACATATTTAGAACTAACGGGTGGTCGAGGGTGCAGGATGGACGGGGCTACAGGACTTTCCCCTATAATTTTACATATATTAATTTATTTTGTTTTCCATTTTAAAATAGCGTCTAAAAGTTAAAAACTTTTGAAATTTGTTAAACATCATTTTTCAAAAATGTTAGTAGCGCCATTCCAAAGAGCGACTTCAAAACTAGTTGGATATGGATGTCTATATTATAACAAAATTTTTATTGTATAAATAAAACAATGCTAAAAGCCATGCGCAAATTATGCAAATTTGGGATTTGAAAAATTAAATCGAATATCAAATTCAGTAATATTTGAAAACTACTTTATTTTGATTTAAGTACTGGAATTTAATTTTAATCAAAATTTAATTTTTATAGTTTTTTAACGAAACAAAAGAAACCGGTTTGTAGCAATCGAAGAATAGATATTTCAAATTTTTTACCAGAGCTTATTTCCTCAGTATGTAAAGAAGGGAAAAATGGTGTCCGAATTCACGGGCAATTTAGTCGCGCGTTAGTTCGTTCGTTCGCTTGCGGGTTAACGCGACCGCAAGGTTGCGCCTCGGTTTCTGGTCAGTCCCGCTTGCTGATAGAATATGCATGCCGCCTGTTTCAAGGGTTAAAGTGGCTCAAAGGGAGGCGAAAAATTTCCCCCATTGACTCCTGGAATTAAAAAGCGAGCAAATTGAAAATGACGAGATAAACGAACGGACGTTTGATGTGTTCACATAATATTTAGGAAAATTATACGGGGCATTAACATTTTTAACGCCGGCTTTCGGCTAGAATTATTGGCGAATGAAATTAGCATAATGGTAGAGGAAAGTTTAGAGATCAAATCTGCACCGAACGAAAATTGCCGTAATTTGGTTGGCGGACATAAAGAAACGTGTATAACATGCCATTTGTATAATTGAAAAGCACTCAGGTTTCTTGATTATCATAGATTACGGCAAATTATTCAGTTATTTTTTCAATGTTTTCTATATGTATTATCTTTGTAATTTATTTGTTGTTGTCTTTTGTTATTTTAGGATAACGCTTAGGTACTTACAGGAATATTTTGAATGTGTCTGACCATCATTGACTGTTATCACTTGCGCGATGTAATATAATCTAAATAGAATTTTTCTGGGTTTCTAAGTTTATTTAATGACATTTTGGGATCGAAATTCAAATTAAAGGAATAGAATTGTTAAAATTGTTGAGGATTTGTCTTGGTTTGAAAGTTTATTTAACGACATAAAGGTGAAATTGACTTAAAACGAATAGAAGTGGAAAACTTCGAAACAATGCCAGACGACGACGTAAATATTTCTCTTTAACTGTTTGACGACGGCATAGTTCCTTTTTAAATCCTCAAAACGTGGTAAAAAATTTAAGTGCCCTGAAAAATTCAAAAGAATCTAGATGCACCAGATCTGAAAAAGTCCTCCATCGTGTATGACAAATATGATATGAAAATAATGATTGATTTTAAATTGAAAGGAGCAAAAAAGATTTTAGGATAGGATTATAATTATTCGATAACGTTTTATTAACCTTTAAACTGCCTGGGTTTTACCGTTTCAAAACACCTCTTAAAAGTGTCCAAACTTGTATCTTGTATCATGCATTGATGATGTACAAAGGTCATATCATGGGTCGCGTCTATATAAAGACTTTCCGGCAGTCAATGTTTAAAAAAAATAAAAAACTGTTTTTTGTGTAAAAATGCTACGAAAAATTTCTAAAAATTAATTGAATCTGCTTGAGAATTGTTACTCGGGAATTTTTGTAGCCACTGATGATGAATCTGTCATTAGTTTCATATTAGTAAAATTTAGTATTTACGGTAAGTAGATAGAATGATGTAATGGTAGTCATCTAGATGGCAGAAGTACAACATTGATTCGCTAGATAATCTCAGATCTGGGCATAATACCAACATATCATTTCATCCTTTCACAGTAAATACTAGAGGTTCGTAATATCATTTTTTTCAGTTTTCAAATACTGATGACAGATTCGTTATCAGCGACCCAAAAAATCACCGAGTAATGAGTTTCATGCGAATTTATTGAATAACTTATTAAAGTCTATATTTAGATTTTCCGGAAGTCTAAATGTTAAACATGACCAGCTGTCACAAAAGTCTTTTACTAAGTCGAGAATGTTCTTGTTCAGTATTTGATAATAGAGCACCCATTTAAAAGTTTTCATTAGAAATTCAGCATGCTAATTTGTAATTTCTTTCCGCGTGAGAATACGCTACAGCAAAAATCCATCAAGTTGTTAGACCTGTAATGAAAATGGTCGAAAGTTTCGAGGCACCTATCGGTAAATGGTAGGATGATTCAACGCTTTTCCAGTTGCCAAGCAAGAAGCCACCGCGTAAAGGGAACGTATTATTTATCAATTGGAGCTTTGCGACCGGAAACATCGATAAACATCCAGTAAGCCGTGAAATGCAAACAGGCGATGCCGGAATAAATTCAATGATTCCCTTTGTCGCGCTTTTTCTGGGATTTGCTGCACCACTTGGGTCGCTTTATTTTTCCTCCCTCGGCTCCTTCGCGTGCATTTTCCGCTATCGGGCAGCGGCTTTCGCGAAAAACAGCATAAAAACGAAGTTCTGAAAAAAGTTGCAGAGTCTCGTTCTCTCTCGAGCAAAGCACCGAATCGTAATAAATTATACGAGTCGAGACCACAGAGTCCGCTTCTTGCAGTCTGCTTCTTATCTGAGAGTCTCCTCTCATATAAACGCTCGTCGTGCAACGCGCTCGCGCTTTGCTCGCTCGGTTTAACGGTTCTACTTCAAAAACTCCTCTTTTACGCTGGAAAAAGGAGTCGAATTTATATCCCCAAAAGTACAGAAACCGCAGAACTCGAACCCGCGAAAGCTCGTCTTGTAAATCGAAACTGGGAAATTCGCAAAAAAAACTCGGGCTAATAGCCCCCGCGCCCCTTTTTCATTCACCAAACGAAATTATCCGTAACCATAACCGCTCGACTTTACCGCATGTGCATTTAACGCCTTGTAATTGGGTGAGAACTTGCGGATGCCCGGATGTCCGGGATTAATTTTTACTTTGCTCTTTATTTTATTTTCGCTGTTCATCTTTGATCTTTGATGCTCACTTTTTGATTCAGCATTTTTATAAATACCTAAAAAACATCATTATTTTATACTTATTATTTATTGAATTTATTAATGCTAATTTATAAATGCACCTTTCAAGTAAAATAAAAAATAGTCTCGCCAAATCAATTGCTTTATTATTGATTTCCGAAATAATATAATTAACAAAGAGCACTTTATATAAATCTGAAAAAAATATATGTAGTCTGATAAAAATTGTGAAAATTTTTGTTAGATTGAAAATAATTATTAATCTCGTACGTGGGCCTCAATATTTATACATTGAAGCTAACAAACAATTTTCATAATTATATAATAATAATGATAACTCGTCTTAAATAACAAATTCTTATCTATTTATATAATTCTTTCACAGGAAAAATGTGTCAGAATTGTGTTTCTATCAATTTTTAACTATTCAATGCGCCACATTTTTTATTTAATGGTTCAAGAAATACTAAATAAATGATGAAAGATACAAACTTTAATCTGCAATGATCACATTAATACCCAGAAATGCACTCATATCAACTGTTCTTCGACTTTATAAGTATACAAACTACGCAGACGTTGTCATTTTTTCAAATTAAGTTTTTTTATCGGAGTCCCTCTGTTAAAATAAGGTATATTGCAATCGATATTTCATATTTTTCGCAAATATAAGGTTGTTTACTTTTTTTTCAAATTAATGTAATTTGCTTAAAAATGATGTGCATCCGTCTACTTCTAATAAATGTAATAGATGGATCCGATAATTGTGCTAAATTATCGTTGAGGAAGAAAGTTGTTGATAACATGGCGAACCCAATATTCCAACCACATGTTGCGCATTTTTTAAAACTCTATTTTTTCCGTAAGTTTTTGTGGTAGTCTATCCAGTTGTATGCCACAACACAATAGTTATTTCTGTATCAAGGGCGCAAAATGGAGTTTTACGCCTCGGCAATAGAACTCGAGAGGCGGCAAAGCCGGCGAGGTTTATGAGGGTGAAAATTCTACGCCTGAGATTCAAACATTGTTTTTTGATGCAGTAGATTTCAAATATTTTACACCCGATAATAAGGGCGTAAAATAACCATTTTACGCCTATTGTTTAAAAAAACACATAGTAATCATGGTTATTCCTGACTTTCGTATTATTCTTGTATTGTAAAAATTCAATGTGGGGACAAAATGTAGCAAGGTCTATTCATACTCTTGATTTTTTATATTGGTAGGTGCAAAATCCTTCATATTTGATACTGATTTATTGTCTTTCATTATTTATAAATTCGTGTCAAGCAAACAAAAATGGTGAATTTACTACCGAGAGTAAAGTTTTTTTAATATATAAATATTTTCTTTCTTGATCGTATTTAGGACTTGAAATATTCCAGGTTTCTAAATACTCAATACAAAGAAGCAGATGAATATTGTAAACTATTGTTTATTATATATTTGTTAACTTTTTTTATTTTGAATGTTTTTATTTGTATTTTCCGTTATGTTTTTACATTTTTAAATTACGTAAGAAACTTGTTCCAATACTCGTGTAGAAGTTATTCCTGACTTATCAGGGAGAGCAATCACCAAATTATGGCGTATATACTTACTTTTCTGTCAGTTTGAATTCGCTGCTTTTTTATAGAATCATTGCGTAGTTTACACGTACTTCGAAACTGTGACAGATTATGTAGAATTGATTTGGAGTGAGCTAGCACCTAATAATATAAGAAACCACAAGTTTTAGTAGACCTATTGATATTTTATGAAACATTTTGGATTTGCACACTCAAAAATAATATAAATGTTATAAATAACTTTGATTGTGATTTGCATTGTATTGCGCAGTCTAAGTGAACCGACATTCTGCATAAAATGTTTGGTTGCCATTGCAGGTTTGTCTTGTGACCAAAAAATGTCTTCCTCTCTATTGTTGAGTATAAATATCGAGTTCTCCGATTACATGCACCATATCTCGGTGGATGCACATAACTTAAAAATGTATATTCATTGAGAAAAAAAACGGGGTTAAACGATATTTTTAATAAAGAAAAGAATACTATTGAAATGCCTTGTTTCGAAACTTTCTGAATTGAAGAGCCCAACCCCGAAAACGTTTAGAATACTGATTTGGAAAAAGGTATTAACATTTGCATAAGTTGTTTACTTATAAAGTTGAAGTTGAATTTCTGGACTTCTCGGCAATAATAGGTTAAGCTGTACATGTTTCTGATTAAAAAATTCCATTGGAAACTCGTGTACTTTGTTATTTATGAGGTTGAAAAGTACGGACATTATGTAAAAACTTTTGTGTTGTTCTTTTCAAAATGTCAATACAAAATGGATAATAAAACTAGGGAACAAAAGTATATTTCTACAGGCTTGCCATATGTTGTTTGTATTTTCTTTCAGAAGAGCGACTTATTAATTGCATTAGTTGTTACCAATAATCTATAAGTCTTAAAGATATCACTTAAATACTCGTGACCTTGTTAGGATAAATAACATAAAGTGATTATTATAACGACATACCACCTGCATAAAAAAGTCATTATACGTGATTTAGAAAGCTATGAGTAGTATTGAGTGACGAAACCAGTAAAAAGTGAGAAATACATTTTGCATCTATGTATGACCTCAAAAATCTCAAAATTCTAGCAAATACACGGGGTTCGATCTCAGATTCAAATTTTGCGCTAAAATTTACATTTGAAAGATCTCATGGTTTCCCAGCAACATTGGAGAATTCTATTCTTGTATTCCTCCTTGTAAAGAATTTCTTCTATTACAATTTCATATAAACTATAAATAAACCAAACAAGATAATAATGTTAAAATTTGTATGTAGCAAGTAAATATATATTTAGGGTTGTACGTGTGTATGTGTGATTAAATAACTTCTAATTTTTATTTATTTGTACATATATCATAATGTAACTAAGTAAATTTTTTATATTAATTAAGAAATCACAGATTCAGAAAAAAAAATAAATAAAAGTAAGCAATTCGACGGCATACGATTTCCCTTGTGTAAAAATGAGATATTCGTCATGTACCAAACAAGTAGATCACACGTGATTGCACATATACATATTCAACGCTGTTCCATACCAATCACATATTTGCTACTTATTCAAGATGTTCTTACAAATTAAACTTTAAATTTAAAGATTCTTTCATAAAAATACTACGAAAAAAAAATCGAAAAAAACTACGAAACAAAATCAACTATGAGAAGTCGCTTTGGTTTAATTTACATTTCTATAGTTAGCTCGTTTTATAAAACAGATCTCAACAATACAACCATCTAACATCCACCTATTGACTATTAGCATTATCATAATTGTTCGCAAAAATTGGACAAAATTACTCTCAATGTAAAGTTGATTTAACGTCAATAACAGTCCCAAGATAATGTGATTAATCAAACAAGACAAAAATTAGATGAGTCGAAATAAAGTTCATACTTTAAAAAATAAAATATCAACATCTTCCTCGCGTTACTAAGTGTTGCAATTGAAATAACGGAATCTAACATATTTGTATTTTCATGCACTTGTAGAAATCATGGCATTAAAACGCAACCGCTAAATATCCCAAAAATCTATGGATTTGTTAACAAACAAAACACCATGAATGTAACGACTGTTTATTTTTAATTAAGACAATAAAACAATGAGAGTGGATTGTTCTTATCTGGTATTATGCCGAGATTATGTTGAAAACGTAATTCCAAATTCAGTACCATCTTCATCGTATTATCTTCAGCAAGGTCAAAAACTCCATCCAAATGGCGTGGTAGATAATTGTTGTCGATACATGTGGATTCAATAAAAAATACAGGATATAAACTCCGCAACCAAATGGTCAATCAATCGTGACGAACAAACCGTTTTGCTCCCTTATAATGGGGTTCACCGGTAAAATTTTTTTATTATATTTTATCGTTTTAAGTAAAAATTTGGGTAATAAATAACACAAATAAAATCGAAAAAAAAAAATTAATTTATTAATTTGGGTATCTTATTTGCCAATTAAAAACTCTTCCGTTTGAACGTGCGCCAGTTTCGTATGACGTCACTATGCGGGTTCGGCTGTCAACCGATCCCGTTCGAATATTCAACTGTGCATTTATGTCATGTTTAACCCCAAAAGTTTGCTCCGAAATTTTTAAAATGGAAAAAACAAACTTATACTATGGAAAAAAGGGTTGTAAGTCCTGCTATTTTACAAATAGGTTCAATATACACGCGGCGACAAAAAGTAACGTCACGATGATTCGTCCAAAGGTGCATCCTTGCAGCTGCTGATAAATGTTACCTATATATGTATACATAGATTTTAAAACTATTTTTGCAATTAAGAAAACGCAAATAACGGCATAATACAGTGTATGAGTTTTATCAACAGGTCTTATATCCGTTTTTCCATAATGAAAACTTCGAAGCAAACTATTGAGGTTAAACATGACATAAAGGCACAGCAGAATATGCGAACGGGATTGGTTGACAGCCGAACCCGCATAGTGACGTCACACGAAACTGGCGCGCGTTCAAACGGAAGAGTTTTTAATTGGCAAATAAAATACCCAAATTAATGAATTAATTGTTTTTTAGATTTTATTTGTGTTATTTATGACCTAAATTATTATTTAAAACAATAAAAAAATTTTACCGGTGAACCCCATTGCGTACGTTCACCTCGAAAATCGGTAAGTGAGAGAGAAAGTGACTGCGGAACCGACAACTTAAACAATGTAATGAGTGGTTTTCATCCTAGGTAGAAATTGAATCACGTAGAAAGCTAGTTTCTGGCTAATAACTGTCTAGTTTGTCTAGTATGTATCTAGTTTCTGTCTAGTTTACGCCAATCTAGTAAAACTAGACAAATTTCCACCTGGAATGTACCATGTAACTAAATTATCGAATCATTGATGTTGGATCATTACTATCGCTACCATATCTTATAGCTACTAAGCTACTAAGTGTAACTCGGTAAGTTCGTGATTGGTTTATTGATTGTTGTTGAAATACCGTGTAAAATCGCTTGTAACAATTTTTATGCGTAGATTTATTTTACGCGATACCGTAATACATGTCTTATCCGTCGTTATTCACGGACTTTACCCATTCCATAACCAATCATCTTCGTCTACTTTTATTGCACAGTTATGATTGTCCTCTCTAATTATTATTGTTGGACATCAAAAATTATAACGAAAACTATCACATTCATTCGAGACGTACTTATCACGGTTCATATATTCCTGTTGAGTATTTTTCGTTACAAATTTCTTGTTCCCTTCAGACACTTCACGAACTGGCAGGCTATAAACATTGTAAATTTTTCGAACTCACATCAATATATGAAGGGTTCCTTCATTTTAGCTTTATATTTGAAAACCCCATGAATCCCTGCGACGTTTTTCGAGCCAGTATTTTCGGTAAAATGGGCGAACTTTTCTCGTAAAATATGTTTATCATTGAACAGTACCGAAGCTTGCGGAAGAGAGGAACGGAAGAAGAAATGGCGCGATCGTTTCGAAAATCGCGACGATTTATAATTCCACTATCTAATCCCTGAAATTCATAGCCCGCGTGAGATTCGGCTATCATATTGTTCGGGTGGAGGAAGATGGACACCCGGCATTTGTTGCTAAACAATAAATCTACGCCGTTATCGTCGCTCACCGCCATCCCCGACGTCGCCGTTCTTTCGCCAATCCGCCGATAAGGCTTTTATTCCAATTTTTACAAATCCGAGCGGTTAAAAAGATCAAAATCCCGTTACTCCCCGCATGGTGAATAATTCAATCGTGATGCGACGATCTGCAAATTGATCGAATGAAATCCCATTCATTTACGTGTGTTCCTTTTCAGTATATAGATCAAAGCTACTATGCACTAACGGTATTAAATTTGGCAATTTTTACTTTTGATTAAAATGTAACCCAATCCTCTTTTGATGGTAAAATTGTATAGTGGAGATTCAAACCTATCATTATATCGCAAACAGCACTATATTTAAGCGTAGTGATTTTATTTTACTGATCTTCGCAAATTAGTATAATAGTGTTAATTGTCAATATTATACTTTGTTTAAGATTTTACTTACACTTGCTAAATTTTCGTGACACAGACTGTGAAGACGTTTACAATGAATTTCTCGCATTTCTTTAATTTTATTTACAACATGAAATGCATGTTTCCACAGAAAATCCCGTGAGAGCGCTACGCACCACTTTGTGGGATGGTCGTTCTCCAAAAATAAAAATGCTTTTTAAATTAACCATTTAATATCGAAGAGGTAATCAACAACAATTTCTTTACTTGCTCTTGCTGCCATATATCCCTAAGAAATCATGTAGGCAATTTTGAGGCAATGAAATCATTTAAAGGAATAATATACTATGGCCTAGTTGGGCATAACCAGATTTCCACAGCCGAAATCTGGCTTATAACGGTCATCTCATTAAACGCCCCAAATCGGGAAGAACATAATATTGAGGCTACTAAAGGGTATTTTACGACATTAATTGTAGGCGTACTGTGTAGACAAAGTTCAAATCGTTTATAGATTTAATTTAATAAAATATGTTATAGTAATTGTTTAGGCGCAACAAATTTTTTAGCACAGATAGATTGCGGACAACACACCCAGAATCCACGTCAAAATCTTCCGATTTTCAGTATTAAAAATTAAAGAATACATAGAATGCATACATCAAACTGTGTATTTACGGTGCATTAAATATTTGTTAATTTATTTATGTATTTTAATGTCTTTACATGGACCGCCCACATAGGGATAGGCTAGTAGAAGGGCTAAATTTGCAGAAATTCCATACAGGAAGTTGTTCAGAGCGTGGGAAAATAGCACATTTTTCGTATCGCCGATTCCTTATCAAAAACAATGGAAGGCAGAAAATCTGTAATGAATATTTATTGGAGAGCTGAAAATTTCTTATAAAAAAGTCTGGAATTAATATTTTATTGTTGTCTCAAGAACGCGTCAATATTTTGCATTGCGAAAATAATATAGTATGACGATTACAAGTATCTATGAATTTCAGTAAAAATGGCCTTGATTATTTTGGTCCAAGTTGTCTGTCTCTTATTAAAAAGTAGTTAGTTAAAATCCAGAGATCACTTTTTCAATTCATCCAATTCACCCCATTTTTTTCTAAATTTAAAATCTTATATAAATATGTTTGCTTAATCAATTTCTATGTTCATGGTATCCCACCCTGGTGCATAAATTTTTTTTTTTACTGTCGTATTAATATTGTTATAGATACTGTTATTACCTATTCTAGTATTTATGTGATATGATTGTAACATAAGGTATCATTTTCCGTAGATACTTTTAATGATTCATAATCAATTTTCTATAGGAAATAAATAATTTAGTTTTATTTTCTGTAAGATTTAGGACGTGTAAAAAAACGCAGATATTATTTTTAATCAAATACTGTACAAACCTGAGATAAATTCTAGGGCAAAGCTGAGATATATCCGCATATTGCAATCTCATATTTCCAATGTGGAGCTTGTATACATTCACAGAAGAGCCAGGGAAATGTCTACCTGCGTAGGTTGAAGACCCTCCATGTACATCTAAATAATATATTTTCATATAAATCGGAGATATTGATAGCAAATAACGAAAGTTAATTTCAATTAAAATATGTTTACAACACTTAAGTAAATATTTAACTCACTTAATTGATTAAACGATAGTTGTAACTTTCATTTACCTTTTTCAATTAAAATAATAGATTGATTCAGAAGAGGCGTGATAGAAACAACACATATATTCCATAAAATAAATATATATGATTTACATAAATAATCGCGAGAGAGAAAGAGGCGATTAGCTAATTATAAAAAACTTGAATTTTGAAAATCTTGTTAGTTGGTACTCCAGTTGATTTCCAATATGATGTGTTGGATACTCCGTCATCAGATATTTTTCTTTTGATAAAAACAGGTCTTGAAATTTGATATAATTGTTTGAAGGCGTCGATAGAAATTTCTGAGACATTTAGAAGTCCGTCTTGAAAATGGATCGCCAAATCCATGATTATTGCCGCGGGTGACTTCATTAATCTTCGATATATGAATTCTAATTTGCACAAGATCTTGTACGTCTTGATTGGATGTTCCGCATCGATTGAATGTCCTGTTATACTAAACTGTGTGTTTTCAAAATCAGAAAATTGATAAAGTCGTATCGACGATACTGTTATTGTTTATTGACCCTTCCAAGCTCTCTTTCTCTCTCATTCTATCCCTATTTTCTCTTTCTCGTTTTACATTAATATGTGGAATACAATAGATCGTTTTGTTACATACTTTTCAGTAGTATATTTGATTTTGAATAAAAAGGACTTTTGGATGATCTGAGCAGGTCTTCAGACGTAAAATATCTATGAACTCTTTATGTCATGCGACATTTTGCAGAAAATATTTGAACAAATAATGGTTTCTTGGCAGTATCTTATCAGAGTTTCTGCACCGCGCTATATACTTGGTTGTTAGATAATAAATTTTCATCCTTTATATTTATGACATAAATGCGAGAATAAATATCAACACAAATACTATCGAGTTCCTCGCAATCTCTTAGACGTCTGCGGGACAAAATCTCGACAAAGATAAACGGGAATTTATCGCATCGAAGTTCATTCCCCTGATTCGAGAATGGAAAGCGCGATCGGCGTCGTCTTCCAGGGACGATTTACTCCAAGTTCAGCGTTACGATACGGGAATCCAAGAGACAATGAAATTGAACGTTGTCTCTCGTCGCGGAATTAAAAGATAACAAATTACGTCCCCGGTAAAGCGGTCGCCTCGGAAATCGCAGAGACAAATAAATTTCAAAACTGAAAACACCGCGCGTCGGATGAGGTATCATCAGAGACCCGGCGGACTTAGCGAAATCGTATATCCAAAAAAATAAAATGAGTAAAGAATAACGGTCGGGGCGAAAGGATGAGAGTCTAGAAAGACGGTGGTGGGTAGAGAGCGACATCTTTGGATCTCGTTCATCCCAGCAGCGGTTTGTCTCTCTATCCATTTCTTTTGGTCCCTTCTACGACCGATTCAACGTCGTCCCATTTCTCCATGCGAGCGGAAACTAATATCCTTGTCAAGGAAGATATTATCTATTTCCGCAACGGGCACGACGAAAGCACGGAACTCCTTCTTAGTCTAGCACGCTCGCAGTTGTTAAATGCTAGAATATAAAGAACGTACGTCATTCCATGATGATCCGAAAATTCCACCACGCGTGAAGAAACACAATGGCGATTCCAAAAAAAAAAAATTGTGCGCGCGCGCATTGCTCTTCCCGGATACGCCAGGAACTACCACTGTTATCGTAAAAGCCCATTTACCAGAAAGCTCGCGCGTATAATGGGAATGGGACATTTGTACATTGATGTATTCGCGAGTAACGAAAATTTCATGCGAATAGCAATTACTAGCGCGCGGAAAACTTGCTGTTTTCCTGGCATTTTATCCATAAAGGGTATTTATAGTAAGTGGCTGCGATGGCAACTCCATTGCAGTCGAATATCGAATTTTAAAACAAATCGACTAATTTGATACAGCGTAACGAGCCGTTTGAAAAACGATTCGATCCTCGAAGGTCGCAAATACCGATACTTTTATCATCGTATCCAAAAAGACCGTTCATCCATATTTTATTCACTCGGATCATTATAACGGTAATTGTTTTATTAATTAATCATTACTGACACATTTGCCGTTCGTCGGTTGATGATATATGGCAAAAATTTAATGAATACAATTTGGCGCGTGTACAATCCTCCAATTCGCATTTTAATCCGTACATGATTATTCAAAATAAGCACCTGCATGTAATAACGGACGAGTGTAGCGATTTGCTGCGAAGCCTGTACATAATGTACAATCCACATTCATCCCTGCGTGCAACGTTTCGGGTGATTTGGGCACGAGTGGTACACGAAAGATAATGGATTGGCATTTTTCGAGCCCTGTGTCGACGGGCGAATAATGTAGCAACTCACAGTATAATTTCGGATGCGGCGTTGGATTAAAAAAAAAAGCTGCTACCGTTTCACTGGTGATTGCCTAGTTCCCATGTACGTAAATGGGTACTTTACTTTCTCATTTACGTCGCCGAATTCCACAATTTTCGTATAGTGAAAACGTTTCAGTAGGATGATGTGTTAAATTTGTACAAAACGTCGCAATAATGGGAAATCTGAATGCATGGCAATTTTTTATAACCGCTGTGTAAATTTACTTACAAAGCGAATAGTTTATGCGCCTCCGCATCCAAGTAATTTAAAATTTCGTTATTATGCCTATTCTGTGGATTTTTCGATGTTAGCATGTCTATTGGGTAGGCGGTATAAAAACTTATTTTTCATTATAATATTTGTTTTTACTGTCAATAATATTGCGGATCTTACGATGAAAAATTTAATCGATAAAGAACTTGTAAATTGGCACTTGAAACTATACTGAGAAAAATAAATAGCATTAATTACTTTGACCTACGCAGTAGAACGTATTGAATTTGGTCCCGTCGGCAAAAAAATTACCCTTTAGTTTTTCATTAAATGTCGACGTTTCGGACCAAAAAAACGACGGAAAGGAGGAGCGGGTATATATTTACGTCGCCACTGAAACAACTGACACGATATTTTTTAATAAGACGGGCGTGAGGCTCGATAATTCAAGACCGAAGATTGCGTCCTGGGGCGCGAAATCGAGCTTCGCGTCCGGAGTGTTAAAAATGTTCTTTAACCTAAGCTACATAGGGAATTTTCTCATAAGCGCCACTCTTTTTTCCAGTTTTTGATTAAAGTACATTGGGAATGTTCTTGTAAATGCTAATTTTCACTGAAAAAACTACAATATGAACTCGTATTGTAGGTACCCAGTTGGTAGGCACCCGAGTCGAAGACTATAGATTTCTACATGTAAATAGTTAAAATACAAGAAGTCTCCCAGAATAAAAAAGTAGAATTGGGAATATTTTGTGGTAGGGAAAATCAATGGTTAAAGTGACCTAACTTATATAAAAAATGAACTAAATATGTTGCATTTACTTGAATTTTACTAATTAAACATTTGTTATTTGAATTTAATCGCGTTAAATGCAACTGCTCATGTTAATGAACTACTTTAGAAAGAATCGAAATTGGTAATTATTTTTGTCCAAGTATGGATCATACTTTACGATGGAATACCATAACAAGTTTTATATCATATACCTTACATAAATGCATAGCACTTAAAGTATGGTCTAAGCTTCAACTGAAAAAAAAAATTTCTGAAAAATCTAGTGTAGCAAACAGTTCACTAGTGAAGGATGAAATCGGCAATGAACTGATTTGTTTTGCCACTTGCTTGGCAAGTGAACGTGTTTAAAGAAGCTCTCATCGATCTTGTTTCAATTTCAGATTCGGATAAAAACTGTAACGGGAAAATGGCGACATTCCGATGGTAGGAAAAAAGCGCGATATAGTCGTCTACTTGATAAGTAAGACACGTGTTTCTCTAAAGTCGCGTCAATGAATCTTTCACACCATTGAATAGATATTTTTGTAGGAAAATATCATTTTTAGAAAGCAGAACATACGATTATTATATTGTTGTTGTTGAATAGTCGGTGTTAAAAATCTATTGTTAATATGCATCTAGCACAAAACAAATTTACATAATTATTCTTAAAGCTTTCAGACATTTATACCACTATATATTGTTATGTAAATGTAAAATAATATTAGGTCAGTACCATCAGTATATTTAAAAAAATTACAATGCGGTTATATATTTTAATTTAAAAACAACAATTTTATATTTCTACAATGTAAAAACACAGAAACTTGTTATTAATTATTTATTATCAAATTTAAATGTTATTTTATATTATAAATTGTATATAGATAATACAAAAGGAAAATCAATGATCATATATGGCATAATGGCTAGTTTCTTAGCTACCCTTAATATTAAAATTCGGAACTCGTCTTTCCTATTTCAACTCAGTTAAGCAACATTTTAATGAACCCATCTGTCATTTTGCAAAATAAGAAATTAGATTCGTACTAAATTACCTCAAAACACTCTAAAGTAGCAGAATCCAGCTTCTTTCTATTAAAAAAATCGTTTGCTTCAATGAATATTGAAAATATTTAATGTAGCCGTTATCTAATTAAAATTTGAAAATAAGATCAATATTCATGTATTCAAAATCGTTGATTTGGATGTTTTACAACAGACCGTATAGTACAAAAGGTTTCCTTGAAGTTTCCGAGAAGGCCACACCCAAAAATCCTTACGAAGTTTAATTTCCAAATACTAAGATACAACCGCACAATTTGCGGGAAGTTACCACGTTTGATTTTATGGGCTTTCAAAATATTCATAAGAAGCTTCTGAAAAGAACACAATGAAACTTACACAAGATTCGCACTAAGTTTTAATGAAAATTTTCGAGAAACTTTTGTGCAGGATTTCAGAAAACTTGCAAGCGTACTACTATGGCTGAAGCCGCAGTATTAAACATATCCATTTGCAAACAAATGTTTTTAAGTTTTGATTTGTTTATGCATTGAATATTTCATTTTTCGTATTCCATAAACATTTTCAATATGTAAGATTACAAATAGGTTATTGCCACTACCAGGTGAATGTTTAATGCATCATATCACTCAACTAATGTATACTGCATCATATCACACCAGGCCGTCAATCTGTACTAAATGAAATTCCCATTTTATAACGAGAAACAAATAGGCGCGCAGAGACAAGATTTTTGTAACAAAATGCGGGTTTTTAAGATGAACATGAGAACTTTCATGGAGCTTCTTTCAAGAGGAATATCGAAGAGAACAAAAATGAAATTCGATAGGACATTTTCACTTGAGCTTCATAAGGACTTTATAATAAGTTCACAAAGATTTAAAACTGTGCAAATTCGTGGAAGCTTGCTGCTTTGTATCCAGAGGTCTCATTTGGGGCAGATGTGTCATTTTCCAAGCATCTCATCAACTTGAACATCCGATGAATTTCATAGGAACTAAATTTTCTACAGGAAGTTTGAACATTTTAATTCGTGCCTTGTCTGTTTATATGTTAAGAGTCATTTACGTAGTAATGACTCGTATAAAAGACGTTTGTTCCATATTTGACTGCCAAGCTAGTAGGTCCAAATATCTACGATTTCCTTGCAGATCTCATCTTTTTTTTACAGTATAAAATATTTATAACTTTCGTCTTCTTGCTTGATTTTTAAGTGTAAAAATCACATAAGAAAATAACCATCTACGGGAAGATAGATTTCATATAGTTTCAGGATTATATTCTATGATAGGACCGACGAAAACAATTCACTTAGTAGCAGTCGTAAATATTGCAGCAGTAATTGAATAACTAACGTAAAAACTTACACGAGTTTAAAAATATATTAAAAATTATGTACAATATTTTCCTAATTTAATAAATATAGAGAAACATTTGTAAACAACTCAATCTATAAAGACCTAAAACAAATTTTGTTGCGAAAATAATCGATATTTGAAATCTGAGATAATTGTGTTAGGTGTACTACAGTTTTTTCTAAGCCATTGCACATCCCAATAGAAGTACTTCTTCAATAACGTTGGTTGTTGCCATATGAGGTGCGGACCTGCAGAGTAAATGTTCATAAAGGCCGTCACGATATCTAAAAGTAGCATTTAGGATTTTGTACTAAATATGATCCGAAGAATACCTTTACAGTATGCAAAACATCGCCTGAGACGTTGATAGATGTCTGTAAGGACACTTATCTGTAGCTTAGGTTAGGTTAGGTTAGGTTAGGTACGAATGTCCCGTTCTGGCAAAGTTTGGAAGAAGACCGTGTTGGGTGATGTCTGGAAAAACATTATCCTTTTATTACATTGGTAAAAACATTATATTTTTTTTTGTTTATTTATTAGAAATGACTGGAAAAGCACCGACTTTAATAAAGGAGGATGCCCACGTGTACAGGAGGTTTTGTTCACCGAGGGGCAACCTTAAAAAATACCTAATTCGGGCAGAGTATGAAGAGATGTAACACCTCATACCAAATTCGATTATTTTATCAGATGGGAAAATTTAAAAAATCATTGGTGAAGTCGCGCATTTTACAGAGGAGAATGCAGAAATCTAAGTAGTAACAGTCCGCTTAATTGTTTGATGGTACCTGATTCGCTGTTACTACTTATTTTACTGTAATTTTCCTACGTAAAATCCATTAGTTCAACAACGATTTTTTAAACTTTCCCACATAATAAAACAATCGAATTTGGTATGAGGTGTTACATCTAATCATACTCTGATCGAATTAGATAGTCTTAGAGGTTACACCTCTCCGGGAACAAAGCCACCTATACTCTTGGGCCTATATATCCTCCTTTATTTAGATGCCCACAGGTGCATCGGGTTGGAATAGATCTCTGGAAGAAGAACTATTTTAATTGATTTATTGATGAACAGATTCGAATAGTTTGATGTACAATATCAACTAATAACAGATTTCCTAGTATTGTACATATGTTTTATAAAGATCTCTAATCGTAAACAGGAAACCATATTAATTTGAATCTAATTGTTTTTTGAAATGTAAAAAGAGATGTGAATTTTGAGGTAATAATCGCAATTATCGAAAAGAGGCTACTTTCGTTCCCTGAAACGTATCGGATAAACGGAGGAACAAGGCAGCGTGGACTTGAATTTTATGGATATCCCATCACCGATACATTGCAGAGCCTAAGCCGTAGATGAAAGTCCTGCACGTTCGAGATCGAGGTCCCAATGGGAATCGCGCGGCTCTTTGCCGGCTTCCTCAAAGTTTCCTTAAGACGTAGATGTCCAATCGCGTAAACCCCGACGGGAAACGACTTTCTGCAACTACGATCGACCATTCCAATAACTTTACGACCACCCACGCTCCCGCGTCTTCGAATTTCAGGTATTTTCACCGCCGCGAACAGCAGCATCTCTCCTGATTGATTTGCTTCAATTGGCCCGGAACTTTCCGAAAATTCAATAATCGAGCACCGCGCTTCCTTCAGATCCGCGCATTAAAATTAGAACTCGCGAAGCTCTCCAACTTCCTCAGCATGGAAAATTCGATTGCGCCAATATTTTGAACTCTGATTGCTAAATTTGTTTCAACTAGGACGGGCTCCGTATACCACTCCGACGGCGGCGTCCTTCATTTTTTACCCTTTGACCGGATTTACGTTGAGCATATCTCGTAGGTACACACTAAAGAAGCCAACGTTCGCCGTAAATCTATACTTTACTACGTTGCTCCAGCGTACGTATACGAGTTTACTAAAGGATTTCTAGATCCAAAACCAAAATAACTACTCGGATATGTACGTCTTCAACGTAAATATGTTTGAAGTAGGGATATATAAAAAACATTGAAAACAAATTTTTCTGTAAGGAAGTATCGGCGAAAGAGATTTATATGTTTTGAAGCTCCACTATATCAGTAAAGCTGTCAATTCGGAAATATGTTCGTTGAAGCTGAAACTTAACTGCTGAAATGGCCTGTAGCGAAAGAGGATTCCGCTTCAGACTAAATCCTCTTACGTCAAATAGAGGGTATCTGTCTCAACTGCAATCCGCTTGTGTCAAAAGGACAATCATCGGTGGTATTTTAGACATTTCTAGATAATGTAACGGAAGCAGTAAAGTACTCTTCGAATGCAGGCAAACCTCACAAGTTAACCGGACGGCAATTTGCTCGAAAGTAAAAGTTAAACTGTTTCTCTTTGTGGCTCTCGATCGAGATATTTCTTTACCATCCAGTCCAAATAGTCTTGAGATAAAATCATATGATTCGATATATATTGTAAGTAACAATGTCTATAATAATAAATGATATTGAAATTTTATATCGTTATTATTAACAATTTTTTAAAATTATACCACTGCATTCTATGATAATGTTACTGAAATTTGATTAGAAAAAGATGAAATACTCTGTGAAAGGGTTCGGTCCTATAGAAACTGAATAGTAGTTGCAGTAGCTAAATAGTGCATCTATTGGTATCTAACTGAACTACCGATTGGCGCCTATAAAAGTTTGATTGGAAAAGTCACGACAAAATAACTGACGAACTATGTCCCGCACAACATGACAAGCGACGATCGAAAGAATAGACTACTTTTGTTATTTTTATTAATTTTATTATTCAACGGGCGGAATCGCTCTTTCTACAGAATTTTTTACATTGGAAATAATTACAAATTTTTTGCGTGAGCTGCAAGTCATCTTGTGAGATGGACATTTGTCGAGAATGTAGGAAACTGCAAAAACCTGCATGGTCCATGAGTTGATTCCAGCCAGAGAAACAACACTTTGGAAATGTAAGCAAACAACTTAGCTCGTCCTACTGGAGTCATTCCATGTCAACAATATCAAAGTTATGGTCGATGTCGCGGAATTCAACGAAAATGAAATATTTGATAGATATAGGCGTGGAAAATAACGTGGTAAAATATTTTTCCAAAATTTTCATAATGGTGGCCGTGAGGTCATATTCACTGAAATTCACTGAATTTGAAAAAAAAATATGCGTTTTGTGCAAAAATTTACGTTGAAAATTTTTTTGGACGTTTTTTTGCTCAAATTAAGAAGAAAAAAAATTGTCTTATCTTTAGATAAAAGTACTCATTTTTGTGAACAAAATGCGCGTAGTCCTATTTAAATGCGATAATTAGAAAAATTGATATCGTAATTTAAAGAAATTCAGTGAATATGACCTCACGGCCGCCATTTTGAAAATGTTGGAAAAATATTTTACCACGTTATTTTCCACGCCTATACCTATCAAATATTTCATTTTTGTTGAATTCCGCGATATCGACCACAACTTTGATATTGTTGACATGGAATAACTCACTAACAACGAGCTGCTGCCTGAAAACGGAATCGGAAATTTGTTTTGCTGGACGGGGATCGAACTCACGACGAGCGACTTCATAGTCCAGGACGTTACCGCAGGAGTCACGAAGCCGTTTATAGACTATAATTGTTTTTGGTATAGTATACTATATAATATATTCGTTGTATTGCGTAAACTAATTTATTTATATTGATGTATACTACACAAAGAAAAAATGTTCACTGTACCAAGTAAAACACATAAAATTATACAAATTTAATAGGATTATGTACTGTGCATACAATCAATTGGTTCTATGAAGATGTACTTTTAAAAAGCGCTAATCATACAGCCATAGAGTAAAGTGGGGTGAAAAAGCCACTTTTGAGCTTTTTGGGCTATAAAATTTATAATTTAACACTTTTTTTCAAATTTTAAAGCGGCTGTGAAAGGACGACCCCTAAGCTACGAAATTACCGTTGAAGATTGTTCGTAGGTTACAGGAGGACAGTGCCATAGGTGTTATACGAAAGTTGTGCAAGTGGCTTTTACACCCCACCTGGTGGGATAAAAAACCCATAAGTCAATTTAGGTTAGAGAAATTGAAAATTTTAATATTTTCCTAGTTTTTCTTTATTTATGTGAAACATATCCTTAATCCTAATTATTTTAATAACGTTTGAACAAGAAAAAGGTAACATTATCATACATAATTCGATAAAATGACCACTTTTATTCTATCCATTTTTTTATTGTATATTTATTTATTTATTTTATTATTATATTGTTATGTATTATTATATATTATTTATTATATATATGTTATATGCATACCAGGGCATGGCTTTTTTACCCTACCTTGCACGTGGCTATTTCACTCCACTATGAATATATTTACAAAACGATAAAATAATATTTATATCAGTGCAAATTTGAAAAATAAGTACCACATTCGTGTTAAGTACAGTTTTTTCTTAATGAACAAACTCTCACTTTTATTTTACGTTCAATAGAAGGGCTCGTAATATATTTAAAATGTTCACAGAAATATTAGACAACAATAAAGACACCACAAAAATAAGTATTACAATAAAACCCACGGTACTGCAGATACAATAGCCAAATTGGATCAAATGTTGCGTATTGCCAAATAGATTTAATATTCTAAATGGCTGACCAAATGACTCTATAATTTCAATATAAAATCCAAATGGTTTTTCCACCCCGCTCTAGTCTATATCATGTACAAAATGTAGGAGTATGCGAAACATAATGATAACAATAACAAAAATATATAAAAAAATTTTCTTTATATGAGAGAAAAAAATTGATTCGTATTTTTTATTTTATTCGTATTACCCATATCGGATTATGCAATATTTAATGCGATTCATATACATTAATAATATCCTAGAGAATTACATATGTAAGAGTAATCATAAAATATGGAACTTTTGCACCAACTACGAAATAAAAGAATAGAAAAGAACTTGAATTTAAAAAAATAATGTAACGTCCTCCGAGAAAAAGTAATAAAAATTTTATATGTGCATTCCATAAATAATACATTGAGTATTGAGTGAAGATGTCCGTGACTTGCGAGCGATTAAGAATTTAGAGACAGATTTTACTTATTTCTTTTTCCAGTGGAATTTTCAATTACTTTGTATTATTTATTTGTGTGTCTTCATAATCTTATATGTATGATACAATATCTGTAACTAGAAAAAAATATGTAACATCAAATCAAGCTGTCCACCTGTTGTTATAATGTGATTATTTTTCTTACCGCTATTTTGACCAATCGGTGGGCAGTATTCTCGACTAACGATAACTTCACTTTAAGTAGTTTTTAAGAATTTTTCTGCCGGTAAGAAAGTTGTGAAAACGGGAATACCTCATTAATCTACCAATTATATTCCATAATGTGTATCTATTTCTAACGTATCACTAATGTTATTTTTTGTAAGCCATATGTCATAAATGTCACACCTGGTTCTAGCTTCTATTTTTAGCCGTAAGGGCTAATAACCCTAAATTAAATACTCACAGTGCATCTCGTCCTAAAACTAAGGAAATAAACATAGTATTTATGGTATGACGATTAATTCTAAATTTTACGTACTTTGATCTAATGCGTAGTTCACTGAAACCAAACCAAAACTAGTGTTGGCGTGATGCCTCGCTCGCTTCGCTCGCTCAGAAACTTCGACCCAGTGGAGAGTCGGCTATTCCTTAATATTCGTTTGTTTACTAACAGCTTTCAATTATATTATAAAATTATATTTATATTTGGGGGTCCAATCATATTTAGGTCCAAGTAGCTTCGATAGATACGTTACAACAATATAGTGTTTGTTATATGTATGAAAATTGAAAATGAGCATTTTCAAAACTTCGACCCCGACAACAGGCCAGCCGAAGTATTAATAAATAAAAGATGCAAAATACTTACTTCAAGCACTTGTATTGTAATAGACTATTCGATGCATATTACTTGTTTACAGTGTTTTACTAATTACTGTCTGTATCATTATGATATTGTATATACAATATATATACATATAATTCATCAAAGATATCTTGAAAGTGTCGGAAAGATCTATGACGGATATCTTATAGATATAAGACATCTTTTAGATATATCGAAATAGTTATTTTCGTATCAAGGGCGTAAAAGAACTTATGCGCCCGTAGGTGATCACCGCGCCCGAGGGGCTGGCGAAGACTATCGCTGGGGGGTAGGGGGTCGAAGCGTCGAAATTTGATGAAAAAATATAGGGTAATTTTTTGCCGAGGTGACCAAATTCAATACTTTTTCAGACAATAGTCATAAACATTTTAAAGCAGTTTTTATGGCATTATCGTTGAGTTTAGGAAGAAAATGCATACCACCTTTTTTGAAGAGTAGTTCATGCTCTATCTTTTTTGTTTGAAACATTTTTTAATAAAATTTGTATTTTTCAAAATAAATGCAAAAAACTACGAAGTAACTTAATTCGGGCTAATTTTTGTTAGTAATGGAGGGATGGATCTGCGCCAAAATCTAATCAGATCTAAGTTATGCCAAGACGCGGATTTTAAAAAAAAAATTATGTCAATACGCTTATCCGTTCGCGAGTTATCGCGAGACATAAAAACGGGACGTACGTACGGACGTACGGACGTACGGACGTACGTACGTACAAGATCACGGACACACATTTTTTTTTTCGTTTTTTGGCTTCCTTAGGGTCTGAAACGTGGACATTTGATGAAAAACTATAGGGTAATTTTTTTGCCCGAGGTGACCAAATTCAATACTTCGTCCAGACTTAAGGTCTGGGTCGAAGTAATTAACAAGTGTGATATTATTTATACCATTATACTAACGTCGCCCATATGGTTTAATAGATTGCTGGGATAAAAAGAATTTCATTATAAAACTAATGGGGCTTTCTGTGTCCAATAAGGTATCCAAGTCTGCAGACTGATAAAGTGATTCCGAGATTATCTCGTACTTTAGTTTTTGGAGCATTTTTCCATTGAGTTTCGCGAAGTGCAGTTAATATCTGGAGAACAACTGTTTCTTGAATCCGCCCTGCTTTCATCTCAAACGGTAGTTGACTCCGTCAGGTTGCTGACTTGTTTACTTGTGCTGCTTTCTGATGGTTGTTGTTTTCCCTTCTTCTTATTATGACTGTCTTTAGAAGCGTGTCCCAGTTCGATACACTTTTTTTCTTGCCGGAAATTTACAATCGGTCGACATATGTTTAAATTTACCGCAATTATAATACCGAACCTTATTCTAATAGTGGTCCTTCATAGTGTTTGGTGTCACCGTTGAACTAGTCTTCTATCCCTTGCGTACTTCCTTAGTCTCATCCTGTAATGAACTATTTTCAAACGCCTCTAAAAGACTTTACTTTTGATCGAGATTCCGAATTCGAACTTGATTTCCTAACGTCCAGTCTGGTATTCCTTCAATAAATATTCAGTGTCTTCTTCCTATTGTATGGCTGCTGTGTTTGCTAGAATTAGCTTCTCATAATAATAATTCTGTGATCTTCCGAATTCGATATTCCAATTTCTACGAATATCAATTCGGTTTTACTTATGGCTGAACATATTTGCTAGTTGCTGGAGAAATTCCTCTACTCTCATTCCAATACGATCAGGTTTGTAATTGAACCGCTTTTGAGTTTTGCCTTTAAGTTTAATACTTAAAAGTATTCGTACCCGGCAATCGTTTAGGGTATAAGTGGTTATCAAAAGCCGAAGCTGCTCTTTCCATATGTGAAAAATTGCTGCATCACGATTCAAGTTGCCTATTAAATCTTTGAGAGCGTTCATGCTGTAATGATTTGAGGGTTGTTGTGCGAGAAGGTTACCAGGCGCACCCCACAGAAGATCTCTTTCTGCTCTAGTCAATTCCAGTTCTCTTTCAATGAGTTTACGCTCCCTTTGAAGTAACTGCATCTCTCTTTCCGTTTGCCCTCCTAAACGTTGGTCGAATCCATCGTTATTGTTCCAAAATCGTGCATTCTCCTCTGTGTCATCACTAGTCTGACTGATAGAATGCAGATTATTCGCATCCAGTATCCATTTTCCTGATTGGTCATCTTCCCGTAGTTATTGAATAATTTCAGATTTCTCTACGTTCTTCACTAAGGATATTTACTTTAAATTTAGTTACATCCATAGCTCATTGTAGGTTATAAAAAAAGGGGTTATTGACGGTTAGCAGTAATTAATGGAACATTCTTGTCCTTCATGGCCAATCGGTAAAACACCACAATACCGCTATTTACAGATTTACACATTTACTCAATGTTTTATTCTATTCGTCATGTTAAAAGTAGTTGAATTATTATTTGTATAAATTTGGTGCAAGATGCATTTCAAGAGAAACATCTTGTTTGGTTAGAAGTTTGAATTCAGGTAGTAGAAAGTATCGGAAAGAGTGCATAATTTCTATATTTGGAATTTCTGAACGAGCAGATAGACGAATATATCTACCAAGGATCGCAAAAACGTTTATACGCATAGACATAATCTCAGGAATGATTCCCGACAATAAAACTCTAGCGCATTTAAGAATATTTAGGGATCATTGACACTTATGTTGCAATGAATCAATATGAATTTTACATGTGAGTTTTCCATCAAATTCAATTTCTACCAAGCGAGCACTATTATTATTTGTTAGAATTGGGTTTTGACGTTTATTTGAATGAGCATTTGCTTTGAGCTGTTTCCATTAACTTGAAGGAACGTAAATTTTTTCGGTGTTACATCGCAGCCTAATTTATAGAGATTATCGCATTTATGATGTTATAATTATGTTAGATGGTTTTTGGGTTAATTGGCATTTTTTTTTCTCATGAAAAATCATATACCAGATTGAGTAAAAAAAATCATAATTAGTTCAAATTGACGAAAGATTATATAGAAACACGTTGTTTGGGCAGTGGTAGTATGATTATTCCTAATGTTGAGCAATATTGTATATTGAAATTTTTAGTATTTGAAAAGGCTGATACACATGGTACATACCTGATCTGAATTTATAATGTTTTTATAATAGATGCATAAGTTTAGTTTGAAGCATTCTGCTTAAAAAAAGACAGCAATTCAAATAACCATTCTCTATTACATATGGATAATTTTTATACATAATCATTTTAGGTAATGATTCAACTATACTTTCAAATTGAAACTATTTTTTCATAAATATATAAAATCATAATTACTATTGTATAATATTTATTAAATTCTTAAAATACTGACGTAATTTGTATTTAAAACTTAGAGACGTGGATTGTCTGTAGCAACTTTATTCATTGTCTCATTTAATAGCTTCGCATTTGTCAATACTAAGCGAAAAGAAATAAAGAGAGATACTTAAGAATATTGGGAAATTTCAGTCAGTTTTGTAGTTAAATGCGTATTCTCGTAATAATAAAATTTCCCTAACGGTGAACCGTACATTGGCTGGGTGGTGCGCTGAAATTTACATAGTCCACATCAAGATTTTATTGAGTAGTTACAGTACCTACAATTTCCTTAGACAATGTTTCCCAAAGCTTGCAGTTACTTGTAAATTGTATACGTCGAAAGTTTCCATTGATCTAAAGGAGGACTAGTAACATTGTTTACGAAACTAATATCAACCCTACTTCGAAGTTCTTGTCGGTTCATTGCAATGTATTAAAGCATGCACGCTCTAATATTGTATCCAAACGTTTAAAGTATTAATTTACTGCAATTAATGTATTTCAAGTTTTCAACATAACACAATTATTAGTCTTGGTAAGATATCTGTTGCAATGCAATAATATCAATGGAGTATTACTTATACAATAGCAATAAGAATATGTATTACAAGTATTAATTAAAAATTGTGCTTTTAAGTATAAGTTTCTATAAAAAAATATTTTCTAGAATACCTCCCATATAAGAATAGGATGACGATAAAGGACGCTTGGAAAAATACTAATTAGTCAGAAAATGTCCTAACTAAACAGTGTCGGATGATTTTATTGAAATTCTGTCCATAGAATTGCATTCTGTTATAAACATTGTCTTATTCTCGTAACAAGTGCGAAGGAAATAAATGGCACCATTACTATTTTCAATAGTTACCTAATTCCAATTGCAAATTTTTTCAAAAATGACACAATGACATTTTTCAAACTTTATCAATGAAATACAAATTTTATGTCAACAATAAATCTGCAACTTTAATAAATATTCAACCGCACTTCTTTAGAAATTATTTCCATTTATACCAGCCGAATTTGAACAAAGTTCTCCCTTTTTTGTTTGGCGTATTCAGAAAATGTTTGTGCGGTTCCTTTTTCAATTCAGTTGTAGAGCTTCAAAAATCGGCATTTTGCAACGCAGTAATTCGGTCAGCGACGATTGAATGAAAAACACGAACAAAAAACGCTGCATTTGTCTTCGTGCCGACTGCGACATTCGGTAAAGGAAAAAATTCTACTCTCTTTTAACAATCGCCTACATGAAAAGATATTGATTACAGTAACGTTCATGCTTGTCACGGTACATTTGAAATATTCTTTGTTTTCTCTTTCAATTTTTGGTTCGTTTTGGGTTCGTCATGACGAATTAATATATGCATCCACGTATTCAGTCACGCATGAGCACATGTGCATGCACATATATGTATATATTTATATGTTCAAAATACCGTAGGTCGGAACCTCACGTCGTCCTTGACGCAATGCATCATTCTGACTTATGTCGTAACGCATATCTTACTGTCACAAGTCATGGCAACGTAGCTCCTGCAGTGTTTCATATAGCGAAATCGCTTGACTTATGTCAGTGACCTCAATGATTTTTAGGTCAGTGGCCTCTCGGTCCTTATCTGAGATGCAGATTAGAAGCGGTTAAAATTTCGAACGCTGAAAACGATTTTTCTTCCTTTTATTAGCAATGCTTCTTGCCCATATCGCCTTAAACTGCATCTAATTGTATTTAAATGGATGCAGTACTCTAGTGGAGAAATTTAACATCAATATATAAATGAAATTTGTTATTCATTGAAAATCTCGTAATAAATCTATATGTAAAAGAAAATAAATATTTTCAAACGTGCAATTGCATGGAACATTAAATTTAAAAAAATTGTGTAGTGCGGATAGAATATAAATTGCCAGCATTAAAAGCGGATCATACCTTTTCACAGCGTCCCCATCGGACGTGCATGCCTGTCGACGAGTCTTCAACATGCTATGATTGATCAACTATTAAACATTCGTTATTTAAATTTCATTTGCGCGTTGTCCAATATTCACTACGGCTATTTTGGCTGAAATAACGATTACAACAGATCCGGCGTTTTAAAGTCCATTTTGCAAACAAGGAATTTACAGTCTTGAAATTGTATATACACATCAAAATATGTATTTTGTTTACATAATTGTGTATCAAAGTATAAAAATACTTGTAAAAAAATTGGTTAAATTGAAAACCATTTTTAATTAGGTCTGACTTATTATTCACTCATTCCATTGATACAAGTGTAATTTGTACAGTAATGTTTCATTTTGAATAAATGTCAGTATTTATAGCATAAAAACAAAGGGATTTAGATATACATAACAATTCCTCAATAACTCTTTTATGATCGTTTCCATTTTATTTTAAAAGAATAATCTTTTATCTCTTTACGAACAACCCGTGTAGAATTTTTGACCGGGCTTTGGTCGGAATCCAGCCGGGTTACCCTACTTACATTCCGGATCCGAACGGATACCTGACCAGAATTTTATTGGACTTGTCGCACATTCCTGGTCGGGGCAAAACAAGGTACTTGTCTAGCCTAGTCACCGGTTCGAAAACCGTTTGGCTTGGAGGAATTTGGCTGGATTAAGTACTGCGTTAAATCGTTACGGATTTATAAATGTCAGCTGTTATTATTAGGTGCTTGGCAGAGACCATCGTCATTCCAGATCGGTTGGGAATTGGTGAGTTGACTGGATCCAGAGATGGTAATTCAGCATATCCTGGACCTGTTAGGTTCTAAAGCAACCCGACTTACCTGTATCTTCAGTAGCCAGTATCTTCATCTTTCCATTATTGACTTCATACGGATTGAATTTCTTATTCCGTTATTACTGGATTTAAGAATCCAAAGAACCACGAAAGACTCGGGTTTATTCTCTTGTTTTCCAACTGGGACATATATTACATGCATAAAATCAATATATCGATATGTACATTAATTAGACTTTGGGAATTTCCCGCACGTTTGGTGGTTGAGCACGTCGCTATTGATTTTTTCAACATTAACGAAATTGTGTTCGCCAGTATACCTACTTCCTAGAAAAACATTTGCATCCCGAATGGCGGAGGTTGCGTCGCTTTTCTTTCAAGTTTCGGCCGTTCTCTATCGGCTGCACGGAATTATGGAGGAATAAACGAGGAAAGTCGATTAGGATTCGCGGCGTGAGCGGAATTTGCGGCATGGCATTTTTATTGATCTCTTCCAAAACACCTGCATCGCCAGCCATCTGCACTAGTGTCCGGGCGTGTACGTGTAAATGTGTGTGGCGGGATCGTGCTATACCTTACGCGCATTCTTCATCGGCATTACGAAGTACAATCACGAGAAACGAATCATTTTTGGCCGATCTCCAGAATGGATCTTTCTGCCTGCCATCGCCCCCGCGAGATCGGCAGGCTTTACGCAGGGTGACTTAGGGGGTTTTAAAAACGTAGATTAGCGAATGCCACGCTACGTGCGGATCGCCGGAATTTCGTGACTTTTTATCATACTATTACCTCGGGGCTCTTGAACTCATTTTTCATCGCCTAATATACCCATCTGTCTGGTTCTTCATTTAAGTAATATCGATGTCTTCTTAAAAAATGGTCGCTCATTTTTCCCGTTATTATACGACGGGCAATGAATTTAATTGTATGGATGGACCAATCATAAAATTTATGATTTTCTATTATCTTATTTAGGACTAAATGTACTAAAATTTAACACGAAATTTCAAAGTATTTTTGAGTATTAAAACACAATGGAAACAATGACAAATATGTTTTTTCTATACCCCAAACTCCGCTTGTTCGAATGTCCCATTAGCAAATACAGCAACTTCAAAAATAAAAAAATAACACGTGGGTAATTGTTAAAAGTCACGAATTTTCGAGGTATTATTTCCACTTATCGTTATTTTTCATGATTTATCGCATTACACTATCTTAGACGGGCATAAATAACGTGCCAAAAATGTCTGGGATTCAATATTCCAAAGCGTTTATTAAAAAAATTCAATACGTCAGCCCCAAAATGGCGTCAGAAATGAACACTTCTATGACAAATTTCAGGATGCCCTGAATCTAAAATAACACAGGTCAACATGGTTTTGTTTTTGGGAAGCTGTGGGTCATTTCCGACGTAATTTTGTGCGTAGAATAAGAATCCGAAGTCAGAAGTGGCCCATCACGTCAGGGTTTTGAGATATTTGAGGGTATTTACTTGAAATACGCGTTTTTTTGCTATTTTTGAGGTCATGTACACAAGACAAAACATTTTTAGGAGTTTTTCCTTTCATTGGGTCATGTGGTACTACCCTTTTTCTTTAATATGGAATGGGCAGAATTCCATTACGACTTTTCTTCACAAAGATACGCCAATTTGAAATTACGATATACATGTGAACAAATTTACCTCGAAATGCTCTTGGAGAACAAGCTCAAAGTCAAATTCAATGTCATTAAATCTATACAAATACAAAAAAGTAAAAAATATGGATACTAATAACTAAAATCACGTTTCAGTATTATTACTGTTTTTTTTATAACGTTAATGGAATATATCTCGTAATTTCAAAGGCCGTAACTTTGTAATATAAATCTTAGGCGATCGAATAAAACCACATTTGGAAGGGTAGAGGTAGTACTAAAAGATGCAAATAGTACAGAGGGCCAACAAAACTTGTTGCGTCTTGTACGTAACCTCAAACATAGCAAAATAACGCGTTTTTTGAATATATAACCTCAAATATCTCAAAAACCTGACGTGATGGACCAATTCTGACTTCGAGTTTGGATTCTACGCATACAATTACGACGGAAATGACCCACAGCTTCCCATCAACATCCAAGACCCTGTTTTTTGTAGACCCGTGTAATCAGCTTTCTAAAATAAATGCTAAGTGTAATAAATAATATTAAATAATAGTAAAAAATATTAAGAATGAAAAGTGCTTAGAATTGAATGAGGAATACACGAGAATTTGAATCATTTTTCTGAAAATTTTAAATATTTAAAAAAATAATAGATAACAAATTTGTCAACATTTCATCTGAAAAAAAAAATAAAAAAAAAATCTTAAAAAATTCCGAGTATTCCTCAGTGACTTCTAAACAATTTTTATTCTTAGCAATTATTTGAAGAAGCTAATTGTTTCAAAGTTATAGTATCCTGAAATTTTTCAAACAAATTTTCACATCGGACGCTATTTTGTCCGCCATATTGAATTTTTTTAAAAATAGGCTTCACTATATTGAAGCGTAGACATTTTTGATGGATTATTTATAACAGTCTAAGATATTCTAATGCGGAAAATTAGAAAAAACAAGAAGCTAAAAAGAACACTAGAAAAATTGTATTTTTTATTCATTAACCATGTGTAATTTTTTTCTTTTCTTTTCAAATTGGCAGTATTTTCTGATACGCCATTCGATCAAGCGGGGTTTGCAACATAAAAAACCTACCACAGACTTCATGTTAAAATTGTGCACATTACATTGGTTAAGTGGTACTATTTAACTTTAATAACTTCAATAGGAGTCGCTTCTAAGAAAATATTATAAAATTGCTTGAAATTTAAAATGTGTATAAAATATGAGTTCCATTTTTTGATGAAATATATCGCAAAGCAAAGGCAAGAATCATGTGAGTGAAGAGTCTAGAACTTGGTTCAAAAGAATGAAAAATGCAAACACGATACGGCTAGAGTATAGTATTTTTAAAACAGAATAAAAGGTGACAAACACCAACAAAACATGTTACGTCTCGCCGTCAGAAAGCGATATGTTCGCTGTTTATGATTATGGTATTCTCGTAAGAGACGTTATACTTAAAAGCAAAAATAGAGTCGCATTATCGTATAAAGGTAAAATTTGTAAAAATGTGAATTTCCCTATTTTTACTGTTTAAAAACAGTTGTATGTCCAAGTCGCCTATTTTCACTTGCTGCGATTATCTTGCATTGATTTTGTAATGTACATAATTAGTTTGTATTATTTGTAAAAATATACAAAATACCTAAGTAAAAAAATCGAATTTTTACAAAATAAACATTTCTACTAGTTAGGTCGTCAGTGAACTAAAATGTACATATGGTAATTATAAAACGAATGTGATAAAACAATCTGTTAAAATCACTTCATCGAAAATATCACTTTACACATCACATAATATCAATATTTATACGCTTGTCCGAAGTGAAGATTACTCAATCAAAGCAGAATTCATTAATTTAATATTTATATTTTCGATGCATTTATGTACCTAAATAGTAACGGTATTAATCTGACTCGTTCAGAAAAGACATTGTTTGCTACTTAGTGTTCTAAATGGATATTGCTTTTAACGGAATATTTATCTACTGAAATGAGTGGACTTTTCCGAATGTACCTCAAGTGCTAATTGTTGTACATTTGCTGAAGAAGCTTAAATTGATTTTCAGCATTTCTACGGTCTGCTTTTATGTGCGCTTTACTTTTTAATGTATTTTTGCTGTGTTAATTGCAGGTATCCATTTTTTTAATAACATAGTCTGTACTTTTTTCTTTCGTTTGCGTATTCTTTTTTGAAAAGGAAACAGCTATTTCACCAAATCCGCCCTAGTTTGATCTCATGCTACGAAGATTTTAGTCACAGAGCTGGTATTGCATTTGATCTGGAAAAATCCAGGCATTTGTCACAGATTTAATTGGATCAATGGAATAAAAAAGGGTAACATTGATACCATTGTTTGTCCCATTGCGAGTTATAAAACTTTTAGTAAAAGGAAAGTATCTCTTTGATACGTGATTGATTGATTTTAAAGACGAGTTAATCAAAAATAGATACACGATAGAACATTTATTAGTTGAATATGTACGCGCTTATCGCTAGCAATAATGCATATAGTTTAAAAATAATTTTAATTTTTGTCATTCTTAAATTCATTGTCTAACGTTAACATCCCAGTAATGAATACCCAAATGATTTCAATTGTTTAGTGAAATTCTTATTGTGTTTTTAATAATGTTCGATTCGATACAGATACATTGCATGTGAATGATATAAATACTTTCTTGTTACTGGCCATATTTCTGGAAACCGAAAACTCAATTTCAGTGGAAAAGTAGGACACGGAAAGTTATATACCAATTCTGAAAGTAAATTGTATTAGACAAATCTCTACATAAAAATTAGTTTGATTTAGTGTTTTTGGACAAACACATTATGTCCTAATAAAGTAATATTTCTGACTTTTTTATGTAAAAATTGCAGTTTCAAATTAACTTTCAAGACAAGAATATAGGTGAGACATTATCTTCATATTACCTACAAATTTCTAAAAAATTGAGTGATTTCATAGTTACATGCCATCAAAACACGTCTTCATAGACACAAGATATTGTAACCCAATGTCACTTCAAAGACTATGTGCTTCTACGGGTCTGCCTTATTTCAACCATGAACTTTAAATTTCTTACAAGACTAAATAGGTCAAAATAAGAAAATATCGCACAGTGGTCTAAAAGAAAATGTTAGGGACATGTGCTTCCTCTCGGAGAATTCTTCCGATTTTAATGACCTTATGCTAAATGCTCGTAAACATTTGTCTTATAATTGGCGTTGGTACAATTTTGATTACCTGTTCATAAGTAATTTGTAGATTATGTAGTTACTATTAGAAATACGATAATTTCCCATTATTTACCTAGTAAATTAACAACGTGTGTAAGAATGGTTATTATTTAAAGTATATTTAGGAACAACATAGCGGATTTAATATGTCCTGTTTCATTGACAATCTTTTTCGTTGCAATTTTAGAGGCAGATTATCGATATGTGGTTCAAAAAATCATCCACGCGAATATTATTAGCCAAAAATAGGAATAAAATTATTCTTAGTCGGTCATTTCGAATTCTTAATTTTGTGTACTGCAATTTAGAGGGCACAATTCAGTATCGTGCCCCCAACAAAAAGTTTTAAATCAGCAATATTTGAACCGCATTTTGCTATATTTTATTTATTCTCCCATGGCAACAATTCCTAGTTATACGTTAAATATTGAAAATTCTTTTTCATATTGAGTAGATATTAATATAACTTGGGAATTACGGTATTTTTATGTAACGACATCATTTCTAAATTACAATTAACGACTGCAGTAAGGCAAGCAGCGCTCTTTTCCTTTTGCTGTGCCCACTCGTCGCCCTTGCTACAATGCCTCTCTTTCCGCCCTAGGTACGTAATATACTATTGTAATATGCATAATAGTAAAAAAAGGCATTAAAGTCAATTATTAAAAATAAAACTAGTGTGCTCCGAAGGAGGGAAGTTTGGAAACATTGCCCCTAAAATTGATTGGGTCTGATCTCAATTTATCTGTTTCTACTTAAGTTGTATAATGTGTTTATCTAAGTAGTAAAAGTACGAACCATACACGGTGGAGCATATTACTACTTACGTGACTGCACTTTCTATGTAGAATCCGCGACTTCTACAGCGATTTTCTGGACCTTCTGCTATGATTGGGCCATCGAATTTGGTATGGGGTGTTACCTCCCATAATATCCTAACCGAATATGCCAATTAGGGAGGTTCTATCTCTAGGACACAAACCACCTATTCCCGTGGGCATCCTCTTTTCACACAAAAATAATTTTCGGGAAATTCGAAATTCCGGAGGACCTTTAAATTTTCTTGAATTTTCAGTAGTCCAATCTCTGGTTTCATTAACGTTATGTAGGTCATATTTGCACATTTATTTTGTTGTCCTGTGGGTATTCAGAGACCTTACAGATGGGATGGTGTACTCGTAATCATTAATAAATAAATCCACAGATACTAAGATAAGAATTCATCATTTTTTTTAAAGTCGTCTGTAATTATTGGTTTATTTTGATAATTGCGATCATCGTTGCGGGACACATTTCTTTTAAAGACACCGGGACCTTTGGTAAACTAAGAATCAATAACGGCTAAGAGTATCGGTTTAGCGCTAAACCTTGTGTACCGTCGCAATTAAGAGAGTTGCGCAAATAAGATTATTCATTAATAGGAAACTAACGGTCTCAATTTTTTAATCAAAGAAATCCATTAAACAGGTCGAAGCAATGCGACGCACTCCGTTAAATTGGTATTTGCCCCCGGCATGCCCGATGGGCCACTAACTTTTGAAAGGGCCTGCTTCCACCTTACTCCTTTCTAAGATCGTCTCGCTCTTCGCGTTCAGTATTGCGCCCTCTCTTTCTATCTCAGAATTCTCCACGGTTATTCCCTCCGCTTTCTCGTTCTCCGGCCGAACCTTAACGACTTCAATGGAGATTGCTCTCATCAGGGCCATTCACCGTCTCTTTGTTTCTCAAATCCGATCGATAAATCGACGGATTCGACTCGGCAAAGCTAATAAAAACGATGGTGGAAAATTGACAGTTCCTTCATCTCCTACATTGTGCTTTATTTTAAGACGTAATTATACTTTATTTGCATTCAGGCGCTTTCTATGCACCAAGTAATTTGCAATGCAATTTAGACAATCCACTTGCATTTATAATATTCAACATTATCGATAATAACTATTACTCAGATAATTATATATTATCTTATAGTTAAAGTTTATTGTATCCTAATTGTCCATATAATTTATAATAAGTTATAGGAAAAGGAAGTAACGCAGTCATTATATTTTTTATTTGGTAAGTCGAAAAGTAAAACTCGAATGTTATAAGAGCATAACTTTATCTCATTTTGCAACATTTCATTAAAATTAAAAAATGTTTTTGACGACGTATATTATTGGAATATTCAAACGAAAAATTTACTATTTTGGAGGCAAATCAAATAGATGGGGTATTTGACATTTCGTTTATATTTTTCAACCGCACTGCTGTGATGTTGGTATTTTGGGAAAAAAGTAACAGATGCCTGTAATTCTTGATAACAGATTTTAATTTTCTTCAAAATATTTACGAAAAATGTAAGGTAGTGACTAAATAATGATCTAATTTGAACAGTATAATAGAACTTTTTGCGACCAATATAATCGATTTCAATTAAAATCGTAACCAACTCGGACGAAAAAAGAAGGAACAAAACCTGAGTGATTTGCTTTACCCTGTCAAAAAAAAGTTCCAATTTACCCTATAACAATGTTTGAACGTTGTTTTACGACTTCTTCAAATTGATGACGAAATGGAGTATCCAAATAATGATTCACAAAAACCATATTTTAAACTGCAATGTTTTTGTACCACAAAATGCCCTTATTCCCGGTATGCAATAGAAACTCGAAAATTAAAATGTAACCAAAAGCTTAGAGAAAAGTGATTAAAACCTGAGTGGTTTGCTCATTCGGCTTCGTGGCTCCGGCGGTAACACGCAGCGCACTGCCCTACGAAATCGTAGGTCGTGAGTTCGATCCCCGTCCAGGGAACAATTTTCCGATTTCGTTTTTAAGCAGCAGCTCGCTGATGGTAGGATGAGCCACGTTGTTTGATTATGTTTAGAAAATATTGTTTATATGGCGGAAATTGACACATGACCGCTGCTGTACTTGGTGTAGGTTTCTGCAGTTCCTACATTTAATACACAAATGTGAAGATGGCGCCATCTAGAAAGTTGATCTGCAGCTCTCGCAAAGATTACAATTGACTATATGCAAAAAAATATAAAAAAAAAACGATTCCGTCCGTTAAATATTAAATAGAAAACAAAAACATAATATTATCGCTGCTATAAAATTTTATTAATGGAATACGACTTATACGAAATAATTGTCCAAGAACCTTTTCTTAACAATTACTAAATTTTTACAATGTAACAAGGTTTTTTATTTATTCAAAATTATTGGGTTGCCATTATCCCCCTATATAATTGGTACTAAGTTTAGCTCATAGATCAGATTTTATTAACCAGATTAAACTACCAATTGTGTAACTAGGTTAAATTATAAGATATTTAAAAATTGTTCTAAAAAACAGACAATCTTAAAAAATAAACGATAAAATTAGCATTGATTTGTTTAGAGACTAACCAAACAAGCACACCAATTTAAATTCGACATTTTTAAAGAACGCCGAAAATTATTTTGCGTTAAATTGGTGGCTGATCTCAGACGTACTGTTACTACTTAAGGTTTTAAAAGGAATGCACACGGCAGCCAAAACGACATCTTAAGGTGTGACCTTTATAACATGGATGGGATAAACGAACATTAAATTCTGAAGATTGAAAAAAATTGTTTCAGAAAAAGGAAGTTTGAAAAAGGTGTTCATCTTGATGATAAATACTTTAAGTGAAAACAGATAAAACTTGTTAGATAATACACATTTAGTGGGGGATTTCCCTCTTTGGTTATACACATTTTGCAAAACGTTATATCGCTATGAATTTTGAGTTCCGCATGCCATAGGCATTCTACTTTATATGTCCTGAAATCAAGTGCAAGTCTTATAATAAAAATTTATAATAAAAATACCAACATTTTTTCTTACATGAACTACGCCAGTTTTCCTTCATTTTGGATCTTTAATTAAAATTCAATAACAGAATATATTTACTATCCTTCCTCTACCAATATTAAAGCTAATGATATTCAAAACGCCAAATAAATTTTTTAACATGTGGTTCATTTAATGAATTAACAATAATTACCATAACAAATGTCTAACTTATCATATAAAATACCAAATGCAAATGTCAGTTATATATCATTAAAGTGTTATCTATAACTTTATCTATCATTGAATTTCGAAATCAATATATCTGTAAATTAGAAACAATTTGTTTTCTTTAATAAAGCAAAATTTGGTGGATTAAATAGAACATTTAAGAGATACCAATACAATGTATTTAACATTAAATTACTACCAAAACTTACGTGAAGGACTAACTGTATTCATCGTAAGTAGTATAAGTCAGTATGAGGTTGGACGATTAATTGTTCAATTTATTCAAATTTTACAATTTTTTAATTTTAATATTTGTTTTATTATCGTCTACGTCAATATTATTGTTAAGTTTATTCTTCATTTCCCATGCGATGTATAAGAAATGTGAAGTTACTCAAAATCGATATTCAAAGCAGTGTCATATCATACACCAAACAACTGTCATTAAAATTCATGTTAGAAATATTCAATATTTCCGGCGTATTTTCTGCAAAATACGAGGAGTGCCGCCATTCAATAGTTTTCAATTATTCAATGTTAATGTGTTACATAATGCTATGAATTCAAAAAGGCTGCTAAACCATATTCATAAATATTAAAATTCATTGTCCATTTTGCATGCAGCGATTCTGTAATGATTGCTCAGATACAGATGTCCTATCTATTATACCATCGACTGAATTATAAACTAATAAAATGAAAGAAGAATGCAACGAAATTTTTGTATTTCCTTTAAAAAAGTCTGTAACTGAATTTATTTAAAAATTTTTATTTTCCAAAAGGAAAACTAAATAACATGCTGTTTATTTAGTAATTTACTAGCTTTACAAAGTATACAGTATTTACTAAATATAGTAAAACAAGAATAAAACTGCTTTAGAAAAATATCTGAAATAATACAAATTATTATAAAAAAAAACATACGAAAAATGTATGCTTTGAAAATCGTTAATCACATTTCGCAATTTTTTCAATACTGACTTGATCATTGATCATGTATGTTTTATGTATGTGTGTACACATATATCGAAAGGATCGAAGTAAGTTCCCTTCCATTTTCCACCTCTGATTTTTACTCGGTCAAAGCGCTCCAGAAGAGCGACACGTAGTCACCTAGTGCCTCGTTTTTCTTTTCGAATCAATAGCAGCTCATAAGATGCCGAAAAAGTTGAGAAACTGAATGGACGTCAAAGAATCTTTTGGATCGAGATTTCTTTAGATAGACGGCTAGGATTTTTTCATAAAGAACTCAACTTTTCTTTGTACAAAATAAGTTCCTCATAAACTACTTTAAAATTCGAACGAGATCATAACAAAATTATATGGTCTATAACTTGAAAATATTGACTGAAATCAATGAATCATTAAAGAACATAATGCTTTTCTCATATATTTTTATATTTCTATATTTTTGTCCAGTTAGATTTTTATATCGCTTCAGTAGGCTGAAAATGGATGATTTTATTTGAAATAAGTAATTTAACATTAAGACTATTTTATTGATATTTTTGAAAACAAAATTACGTGCTATCGATTTCAAAGTAGTCAGATTTTAGCCAATATAATTAAAAACGTTAAATTTCGAGTTCTATTGTAAAATTGAGAGGAATTGTAACTTATCAATTATCATTTTTACAATTTTCCCAATACCATAATATATAATAGAACTGTATACTGTATGCAGTAGTCTGCACAAAGTAGAGAGGTATAGTGATTTAACATATATTGGTATAACCTTTACCTTATTTTAATGGATATCATACCAATTTCTTGCGTTTGACCTTTAATGGACCTTTCCTCAGATCTGTCAGGGCCAAAGACTTCTAAATACAGTGGTTCACTTCGATAATAAACTGATTCACCAGGTTTGACCTTCTATTGCCCCTGACCTAGATCTGTTGATGTCAACTGGAGTACTGGAGATGTTATTAAAGCAATAATATACCTTAATTTATCAATAATTTTGAATGAATTTGACGAATTAAGTAACAACAGGGAAAAATACATTAAAAAGCTCGCCAAGAGAATTTAAATATTATACTACGTGTAGAATACCTCAGCATTTTTGCGTCATAAAACGAAATACAATGGTTCATGGCAAATATCACGAGACCTCGAACATTGTACACCGAGTGAACCACACCATGTTCAGAAAAATAAACCTCGGAATATTTCGCCACCTTCCAAATTAATCCCAGTATTTCCGATAATTTTCTATATCTGAGAAAATTGAAAATGAACATTTTTCATAAAAATAGATATAATATAATAATAAGTACTTAATTATAACATAATATTATTTAGAAGAATAAACAAAGCATTCGTAAAATCTGGAATAAAATGTTAACGACATCTCGGTAAAGCGCAATTAGCCTTGTTCGTAACAAAAACGAAATTATAACCGGCAAACGGAATAAAAACGCGAGCCGGTCGATTTTTCGTTTTTCCGAGGTCTGCAGCTGGTCACATTTGGCCGTGGTTATTTCACAATTTTATCGGGTGCCTCTGCCGTCTCGGATGGCACCTGACGCAATAACGGCAAGGGGGTAGGGTCAAAAAGTACAACACAAGCCGGCAAAAAAGAATGCACCGGTGACGTATCGAGTCGAGGGGCTTCGAAAGGGCCGTGACTGGACGGGGGACACCCCGTCGCAAAATCGCCGGAAAATATCCGCATCGGAAAAGCAATTGTTCGAATTAAATGTGCCACGTTTTTCAGTGCCACGACTTTCATTCCATATCGGGATTAAATTTATTCGCTTCAGTCCAGACGCGGTGAGAGTAACGCGCGAATGCCAGCGGGTGAAAGAATCGAGTGGCGAATCAAAAGCAATGATTAATCGAACGGTTATCAAGTTTTATCTATTAGGCTCTTAATATTCGTTGTACTTTATGGCACAAAGCGTGTTTTAGCTTTTATCATTTCGTTTTGCCATTCGCCGAGAGTCCTAAACGTATCGCTCATTTTATCCGTCATAATGTGACACAAGGTACAATATCAAATGTGCACAATAACGGCTCCTGAATATATTCAATATCAAACACCCCGATATGGTATAATTAGTAAACCGCTGTATGTATTGTTAAAATATCCAACGTAGACATTTACATTTCACTGAATTTATTTATCTTTCATTCATGAAAAGTAAAAATTATTTATCTGAAAGTAATACTTTTATTAATTAGTTGCACTTAGAACAAGTTGGTGCTAATAAAAAAACGTCTCCATTTGACTTGGTGCTACAAATATAATTCGATTAGTAACTTTATCATCCATAGAATTGCTGCATTGAAAAAGTATGTCGCTTTCGAGAATTGAATTTGTGTTTTTTAATACGTCATTGGAAATAGAATTTCAATTAATAACAACAACTTTTTTGATGCACATTTGTAGCACATTAAATATGAAATTCAGATAACTTTGATTCTGGTACAAATGATGAGACAATGTGTAGAGAACAAAGAACAAGTTTATATTACGTAACAATATAATTAAATGGTAAAAGTTGAAATTATGGAACAACGATTTATATTAATTGTGTTTTTATTTCTAGTTTCTACCAAACTACATATTTTTCTTGCACCGTCTGTTAGAACGATTTCCATTCATATTTAGAGAACATTACGGTATCATATTTTAAATGTCTATAAAGTTAGCAGCGCATATTCAGCAGAAACGATTGTGACTAGGTGGATACTTTAAGGCTATTATAAGGCTAATTAAGTGACCTAATCCGGATTTTACCACTCGCATAGGTTTCCAGAAAATCGCTGCGCTGCTAGTTTAATATAAGGTTAGCAGCTCCTGAGGATCTCTCGATGACCAAAAGCGGACATTTTGACGTCCTCAGGAGCTCCTCAGGAAATCATGGGAAGGATTCTGGTCTTTAGGTGGGTATTCTGTATCCTTCCAGGTGTAAGTCCGAGACAACAAACGGATTTTTTAATGAATGCTAATAAATAGATGTTTTGAAGGAAAACTTTTTAGTGTTTGAAAAATAAGAATATATAAAAGTTGTTATTGTCTCTCAATTTTATTTTTTAATGTCCACGTTCTAGAATTTAAACGTATCTTGACGGAGAGACATAGATGTTACTGGATACCATACAGATGGTACCAGATAACCCAGTACCATCAATATACTATCCGGTAATATCCGTATGTTATCGGATACAATATTTTTCTCTCTGTGTATCATCTTACTTTTAAATCCTAAACTTAAATTCATTCATGAATACACATCAGATTTTCCCCATGAAAATTAAATAAATAAATGCACGTGACAGCAGTAGTTAGCCATTACCCAATAGAAAATTCATCATTTCCTTTAACAAAAACAAAAACAAAAACGTGAAAAACTTTTGTAAGGCACGCGTTCCATCGAACTGTGAACGAAAATACTCGGGAATCGAATGAGATGAAATCAGTCGTTTTCAGTTCTCTCAATTTACCATGCGAACGTTAGCATTCGGTGAAATTAAATCACAATCAAACGAACTTCTAATTTCATTAAGCATCGCGTAATCGGTACGAACTGTGCAGTTCCCATAAAAACGTCCGAACGCGTGCTTTTTCGGAACGTGCAATCGCCAGATTCAATTACGCAAAGCGCCTTTGAACAGCGCCGACTTTTCCGCCCGCTCCGCGGCCCGGGCGGAAAAGGAGTACGCCCGAAAAAGGGCTAGGCGTATCCGAAGATTCCGCGCGATGCATCTCGCCGAAGCTCGTGTAACTTTTAAGTTTCTTCTGGTCGCTGCGCGCGGTTGACCTCCGCTAACCCAGTTTCGGCCACCTTTCCCCTGGAACCCCGCATCCATGACCTACGACGACGAAAACGACGCGGCGACGGCGCAACGACGCCGCGACGTCACAGGGCGCAAAAGAAAAAAAGAAGCGGGACAGAAAGGAGGTTAATTGATCGGATTACCACGCGCGTGGCACTACCTGAATTTTTATCTCACTCTCCTTGCCGCCTTTGCATTACGTAACGTAATGAGCCTACTAATTTTCCGCAATTCGAGGTGTCATGTTCCCGCGGCTTTTGTTCCAGCGAACGTATTTAATATTTGTTTGCCGCCCGAGGAACGGTAAATCTAAATTACGCGGGAGTTTGGTTTCACTTAAACGCTCGCGCACTTTCTATTTAGAATGAACTAACGAATTTATCTGCTTGCGAGAACGCTCACGTCGCCGGAAACGCGAATTTGGCCACCGTGAGAATCATCGATTTCTTCCTGCTAATAACGCCTTTAAGGAAATAATTAAGTTAATGTATCGTTGCAATATGAAAAATGATAGTGGTACAATTCAAGCGTTGATAAATGAAAGTTTCCTCATGTTGGTGACAAGTATTATAAATCAAATTATAAATCTGTAGTTAGAGAATGGTTTCTTTACTAATATAAGAATTCATATAACTTCTAATATGATTGAAACAATCTATTTTGTAACTAATAAAATACTAATAAAAAAATTCTTCTCTGCACATAACAATTGCGCTATAATTTTTTAGTTATTACCCTGGTAGAAAATGTGACAATCCGAGATGTTCCCTGGGCAAGAATTGGACATAATTGATGCCCATATTCTGTTATTATAAACCAGCGTGAAAACCGTACAGAAAGTGGCCAGTTTATGTCTATAATTGATGTCCAAATTCAGTTGCTATAAAACAGCTTGAAATTGGCCAGTTTCTGGCTATAATTTATGTTTTTAACCAAAAAAGTATACTCTTCCAATTAAATATAATTATAACCACACAATTGTGCGATATAAATACATAGAATGGACATCTTGCCATTTCTAAATAGGAGATGACAAACCTAACCTATGTAGAAACATAAAATCTGCAATTACGATTGACGAGTTATTGGCCATTTTCTACGTTAATTTAAATACAGTTTGCGATGACTAGAAAATAGCTCACTATCTGGCATTATATTTGAAAGTTTTTGGGCATAAAGTATGGCTAGTTCATAGGTACATCAGCGTTATATTACCACAAGAAAATGGGCCAGAATTCAGCAAAGATGTTGACCATAATCTGGCCATTAGTCCCGAATAATGGCCATAAACCAGGCAAAAAGTGGTCAATTTTTCCACCACATAGAATAATTAAGTGCTGTTGACGAGAAAGTCTTTTCCAAAGTATAAGAATTCATTGATCGCATAAAAATCTTCGAGATATTTGAGGTTATGTAGTCGAAATTTGTTTTTACTAATAACTTTAACGTTACGTACTGGATGCAGTGATTCTGTTTGACCTTCTTTCCTTCCTGTAACATACATTACATGTTCAAAGCTTTCATGTTTCTCCTGAATTTCTCTCGAAAATTTCTAGCAATTCGAAATTTCCAAAGTAAGAACATGAATACCGAAAATTACGTCGTCATAGATTCTGACCTAAGATTCGGATTCTACGTATAAAATTCGTTTGGAAATGAGCACAAATCTTTCCAATAACATCTAAGTCTTGGTTTTTTACTGATCTGTGTTAGTCTGATACAATATAATGGATAGTTTCGGGAGCAGTAACGGCAACTTTTTAAAATCCGTTACAAATTTCGTAAATTTGATATGTAGCGTTTTAATTACATAACAACGGTAATATATGGATTAGTTTTCGTGATGCTTGTTTATTTAAAAATCGATGATTTTCATTGCTGCCTGAAAAACGTTCAATACACTACGTTTATCCCACATGTTTAACCCGAGATTTAAACGTATATTAAACGGTCGGAGCTTGATTGGGAATTAATTAGTGTATACTCTATATTTCTTTTAGAGGATTCCTACACATTTGATACTGTAAATAATATATGTGCTCACTGTAAAATAAGAGATACTTTAAACAAAAATGCACAAAACCATATTCTAATTAAAGCAAATTCATTCTTCTTACAAGTTTTCTAGGGATCACTGGTTTGATGTATTAATGTTTCGTTTAAGTCAAATAAAACAAAATTAATAATTTCATAATGAGCACGGGTGCTAATTACCTAGTAAAATCACCAAATTTATGTACGTCAATTCAGGATAGGAATTACTAATAAAATGATTTCTATAATATTTAGAAGTAAATTAATGTTTGGCTTCTTTTATTTCCGTACTTATAACTACGTAAGATACACATCATGAAAAACAATTGTGAGTTAACTTTGTAAAAAATGTAATATTGTTCTTAACAAAGAAATTTAACTTTAAAGTGCCGTGTAAAATTAGAATTCAACGAGTGTTATTAAATTCGGTCTGAGATGAAATTCATCATAAAAAAAGCGTGTAAAATATTAGAAAATAATTAAGATTAAAAAGTATTCTATTGTACAATTTGTTTCTCTCAGATTTCTTGATACACTGAAAGAAATTTTATAGCCGATACAGCAAAAGTACATTCACTGTCAGGTTATGGCTGATACAGCCAAGTATCTAAGCTGCATTAGACATTTGTTTCATCTAAAACAGCAAAAGGCCTTGTGCTGACTGGTTTTGCTGATTTAGCAAAGCGACTGGGCTGAATTAGACATCGGTTTCATCTAAAACAGTAAAAGAACTTTTGTAGCTATATCAGTAAGATATCTCGACTGTACTGGACATTGGTTTCATTAATACACGAAAGTCATTTGCTTAAAACAGCAAAATAAGTTTCCCTGCAAGGCGTAGCGTATCGTTAATTCGTTACTCCAGTACCTTCGTGGGGTCACGTGGGGTACTCAGTAGTTTCAAATTTACTGTCAGATGGGGGTTTGGGATTTTTTGGGGGTTAAAAATACATTCTGGCGGTCAAAATATGAATTTTGTTGGGTCAAACGTTATTTTATTGCAATTGTTTACTTAGAAAATGAATAAAATGTGTTTTGTATTCATATAAAATTTTTGACAATCCAAATTTACAACGAGAAGATGTATTGCTCTCATTACTACGCTATATAACGATATGTATATGTATTGTATGTAATATGTGTACAAATATGTATAAAAATGAATTCCTAATTATGCAAACCGAGTAGATCGATATGATCTTTTAAAGACTTATCAGTTGACATTAGGATATAACATATGAATTTACATTATTCGACTGCAATAAAACAAAAGAGACCTTCAAATAGACATTTATACCCAATAGAAATTTATACATTATATTACATAGAAAGTAATAATTTGTCGAGACATAAACAACAGACTAGCACCATCAACAAATCCATCTTTGGTTCCAGCATGTAGGACGATGAATCGTTTTCCTTCAGCAAGGGATTTTCTCAAGGATGAATTAATATCATTGTCGATTAATGATTACTTGCAACTTTTTTAATACGTACGTATTAAGTTTCATTTTTTCTTTAATCGCTTAATGAAAACTTGCAAATTGCCTAATACGTAAAACCATCTCTTAACGAATAAGCAAATTTTTATCTAACGCCGAACATAGAATATTTAAAGTTTACTTTTTTCTTTATTCGGTCAATGATTCCTTACAACATGTCAAATAAGTTGCTAATTCTGTACATATTCTATTTGCGGCTTTAGATACAAATTTGCCTATTCGTTAAAAGATTAATTATTGAAGCATGTACTTACAACCTTCAAGAAATACGAAGTATTTGAACAGTTACGTTGAGCGAGGTCAGCCTTCGAAGACTAAATTACATATGTTAAAATCACATTGACTTGTCGAATGCCTAACAACATTATTCCAAAAGATTTTTTTGAACTTAAAGAAGCTAAACCTGCATAAGAACATAGTTACGATGAGGTAAACCAGCCTTCGAACAATAAATATATTAAAAAGACATTGACTTGACCGAAGGCTGATAAAATTCTTCCCAAAGGGATTTTTGCACTCGAACAGGTTAAATATGTATAAGAATACAGTTACGATGAGTGAAATCAGCCTTCGAACACTAAAATATATTAAAATCACATTAACATGACCGAAGGTTGATAAAATTACACTCATCAGCAATCAGCCTGAGGATTAAAAAGTATTTAAGTTTTTAATTATACACAGTAAAACTCTTACCGTATAAAAAGTTATTGATATTTATTGATCAAAACTAAATATCAGATCAGAATTGCCTTTATAAAAGCTCTTTTATTGCTGATTTTACATTTATACTTGAATCATAAGATATTCTTATAAAATATTCTACACCTATAACTAAAATTGACGAATGGAATTATCTACTTGTTAAAACGTCTCAATCTGAGAATCGAGCGGTTCTTAGGCTGTTAATTATATAAATGAAGTGAAATTTTTACCGTATAAATAAATAAGCACATTTATTGGTCGATACTAAGTATCAGACCAGAATTCCCATTGCTAAATTCATTCATTACTGAGTGTACATGTATATAATTGAGTGAAAAGGTATCTTCATAAAAAATTTTCACCAACTGCTCAACTAAACTACTTCACAGCATGTCCTACCAGTTAGGAACAATTAATCTGTGGATCAAAAATCTTTCAGACTTTTAATAATATAAACACATTAAAACTGTCATAAAGAATTTAATTCAGAATTGATTATAATTTATAGGAAATACTTTTAGTTGTTGGCGAAGAATATTTCATAAAAATATCTTTCGACTGAAGAATAAATATGAACTCAATAATAAGAGTTTGCGTAAAAGCAATTCTGATCTGATATTTAGTATCGATCAATAATTTTAAATAACTTATTATAACAGTTTTACTTTTTTTTTTTAAATTTAATGATTGATTCTAAATATCAGACCAGAATTGCTTTCATGTGAACACTTTTATTACTGATTTTGTTTATTCTTCGTCAATTAGAAAGAATTCTTAATGTAACTCTTTATACAGTGACAGTTTTACTATGTCTGTATTTTAAAAGTTTAAAACCTTTTCGATCCATAGATTAATTGTTCTTAAGTGGTAGTTTGGTTGAGTAGTCGGTGAAGAATTTTTAACGAAGTTGTCTTTTTATTCAATTATATGCACATGTAAAATAAGTAATTAATGAATTTGCGCAAAGGCAATTATGGTTTGATATTTAGTATCAAATAATAAATTTCGATATAATATTTTAACTTACTTAATGCTTACTTTAACAGTTTTACTGCAAATATATAATTCAAAACCTAAAAACTTTTTGATACTGAGGCTAATCGTTTCCAATAGGTATAGGAAATGCCATCAGACAATTTGAGTTCGAATCGGTAAGAACATTTAATGTAAATGTCTTCTAGTTCAAGCATAAATATAAACTTATTAAACTTTTATTTTATTTTCCTAATATTTGGTCAGTCTACTAATGATAGGGATATGGGATCTAATAGGTTGTCAATTTGACAAGTTAACCTCAAACGTGAGGTTAAATTGTCAATGCAATAAAAATACACACTAACACACACTTCACACCAATAATTGTATTTCGCATCATTTCGCGTGATTATATACAATCACAATATATCATGCTTTATTTTTCCACCTACATCGTGACGAGGAATAATGCGACCGGGCCGGGCGGGAGATTACGCGCAAACTACCTTACCGGCGCTCGATGATCGGTAGTTCGGTACACACTGGATGTATATAGTATATACATATGCATGTTTCCCACGCGAAATGTCATTTTTTAATATATCTATATTGCAAAATACATTTTGCTATGCCACATGGAGGGACAATGTATGTAAAGCTGAAACTTATGAAGGTTATTTTTAAACTCATTTTTACCAGTTAAACTGGGCAGAATCTAGTTAGGTAGACACTAGTTTGGTTTAAAATGGTGATTAACTGGCAATTTGTTGCCCATTATCTGTCCGGAATTTCAGAAACAATTAATGGGCATTAAAGCTGGCCAGATATTGGGTCGTGGCCAGTTTGACTAGTCGTTTTTTCTACCAGGGTATTTGCTAGTATATGCATGTATGCATGGCTGAAAACTGGCTAAGTCGATATGGGAACAGACCCTTTGGTATAAATATTTTACAGTAACCAATCCCACAAAACCCTGTTTTTAGTATTAGAACCAGTTTTATTTATTTACAAATTATAAACATGTATTACTTTCATAGTTATACATACATGTAGCAAGTTATTTTAAAAAACCTACTTTTAAAAACATAATCGAAAAGATGGCGCGTGCCGTGCCCGACATAGTTCCCATCAGATACTTACATAGCTGATACAGCTACAGATCTTCTCCTATAGTACAACATATTATTACTTCTAAATTAGCTAAAGAGCTTTTACTGCGACAGCATAAGTTGGGGTTAGGTACATTGACACTCGTAGAATAGATAGTTATTTAGCTGTTACAGACACAGGTCCTTTCCTGTATGACGGTGTCATACCACTGTGTCTAAAACTGTCAAAGACTTTTGCTGAAACAGATAAAGTACTTTCGCTGTGTTTGGCCAGGAGAAGTCAGTTACTGGATCAGTAAAAATTTTGTCTATTACAGCAATGTAGTTCTTTCAGTGTATCATCCGACGTCTAATTGATGTTTACAGACGTAAACAGAACCAATTTTATACAAAATATGTTTCATTTGTAATACATCATATAAATTATGAAATTCTCCTCATCATTTGATTTAAATCTAAATCGAATAATTAACAGGGCCATTCTTTTTCAGAATATGGTATACCTTGATTTCCGTGCATTTTCCGCCGTTAGATCTTTTCATTGAATCTAGTCGACGAGTGTCAGCTCGGTATTCAACTATCTTCCGACCACGATTGCAGGGAATTTCGAACGTCGTAGTTTTGGAGGACTACCACTGTAAGGGATAGAGAGGAACGAAAGAGGGTTGCCAAATGGAAAACCGACTTCGTGGTTACACGCTTCAAATTACACTATGTCTCGGCCACATGTAGGAACCAAAATAATACTTGTATGCTAGATGTTAGCTGAGAGTCTCTGAATGCATTGACTTCCTTCCCGCAAAAGCCGTCTTTTCGTAGAGGTTACCAATTTGGAAAGTCGCCCGGGAAACGTATGTTTCGCCTTATTGAGCGTGATTTTGTCTCTTCATATTTTCTAGAAACTCTTAGATAGGATAAAAACAACCTCACTTGACAGAGAAAATTGAGAATGTTTAAGCTCGATTCACTTTTGTAGATATTCATATAAATGCGTTCATTTATATGGTTTTGTTCAATTGCATAATCATGTGTCTTCTAAATTGGAGTGAAAGTTTGAATAGAATTTAAAATATTTTCAAAATTTCAGTATTAAAAATAATATAAAAATAAACTTTCGGATGATTTAAGTGTTTTATAAAATCTCATACTTATTAAAATTGCTTTGAGAACAACATTCCTGGATTAACTCGTTTCTACATGATATTTGACTTATTTTTTCCATTGGCGATGTTTTAAAGTTTACTATTGGTAATAATCCTATCCTGGAATAAAAATAACTTCGACTAAAGACATTAGTTGAAATTTGATCATTCGAAGTCAAGGAAAATTAAAGGCATTTTGTAGGTTATATTTACGAAGTCTTCACCACTTGAAATTTTATTTGATTTACAAGACAATTTTTTGTTCTAAAAGTGGTGAATTTTACTCGATTAAAACGTTCTGTCTATGTCTTGGTCGTTACGACTCCAGATGCTTGGAAAAACGATTTCGACACCTTTTAATGTACAGATAATGTTATTTAGTCCAGTGACACTAAGATTTACTTACGACCATACCAAAATGTATTTTCAACTTAAAATTGTACACTTGGAGATATTGAACACCCGTAAATATTTGCTTAAATATAAATATAATGTCAGGAATGTACATATTCAATGTAGATGATAAATTGAATAAACCATAACATTTTTTTATTTACAATTATTACACTAATTGAAATAAATTTTTCTGTGTATTAATATATCTGAATCAAATGTAACAGAACTAATATTGATCAATCTTTAAACAAAATTTAATAAATATAGTATAATCAATCGAAATTCCCCTCTTGATCATATTTACACTTTTAAGCATAAGATTATATTAAAATATTAATTCTATGCTTACTGAGACATTCAGCTATTTATTTTAAATGAGTTGTATTCCTTTCGTCAATTGAACTCATATTTATTGTTAATCAGTTTCACCTGAGGAAATTAAACTATCTACAGTGACATTTATTTCAGGTTATTAGCTCTAAGGTGACTTCAATTTGCGAATTTTTACACTTATTCATAAGTAGTGCAAAAAACCAAAGATGTTTAAAATACTTTTGTATTCATTACTTTTTTTTATATCATTTCTTACTAAAAATTGATTAACAGTAGTTCTGAAAAATAATTTAATATCTATAGACATAATACTTTTGAAAAGAATTTGTATCCACAGATACCTTGTTGATGAAATAAGTGTATTAACTGAAAAACACTTACTATAGACTTTAATATACATATTTAATGTGTATTCCATAAACAATTATCAAAAGTATACCATAATTATGATAATAAAATATCATTGATTTGTAAATGTTACATTTTTTCTGGCGATTTTATCTCTGAACTCGTCTGCAGAATTCAGAAGCGTTACAAAGGTACTGGAAAAATAAATTATCTTGACCATTGAAAAAATGAAAATTTTGCATAATTTTTAAAATTATTTTTGTTTTTTAAACAAAAATGAGGGATAAGCTCTAGCTCCGATATTTGAGTGCACCTTAAAAACCCGAAAAATCACAATACCGACACTTAAAAAACTCGACGTTAAAAAACCAGACATTTAAAAAAACATACATTAAAAAACCTGATATTTAAAAAAACAGACACTTCGGATTGGTGCATTCACTACATAAAAAAATGATCTCGGATCGCCGTCCTTGAGGCCACACTGGAAGGTTATTTGAAGGACAAAAATGTTTGACAATGGGATTAATTTTGTAGGTCATTTGGAGGTCAACCTCTGATTATTTATGTTATATTGAGCACATTTAGAAGTCAATCATTAATTATATTTTCAGAATATGTACACTTTGAAATGTCTGGTTTTTTAATTTCTGTTTTTTGAAATGTCTGGTTTTTTAATTTCTGTTTTTTGAAATGTCTCGTTTTTTAATGCCGTAATTTTGATGTATCTGTTTTGTGATTTGCCGGGTTATTCAGGTGCATCCCGATATTGGAAACACTTATGAATCGTGTTGAGTCTTTTGAAAGCTCGAAAAATTGAAATTAAAATGTTGAATTCCATTTAATCTGTTTACTAGAATTATTTTTAGTATTGTAGTTTTTGGTTTTTATTTTGACTGCTTATCATAACCACATTGGAATATCTGACTTAATTTTCAATCATTTATATGAATCAGTGAATATGAGACATTCTGATGGTCTTAAACTATGCTTCATTTTTCATCTTTATAACACTACATTAATATATTCTATGGTGTATTGTTCGTGTAGATGTTAATTGTTTAGGATCATAACAACTTAAAAGACATTTGTTGTTAATATAAAATTACATTAACTAGAAGGAAATGTTATGTATCATATACCGAACTGTTACTTTTACGTATACTTGGTATTTAAGCATACATATTTAATTTAAAAGTTGTAAGTATAATGTGTAATGATTTAAAAAAAAAATGAATATTTCTGTATAGTTAATCTTAGTAAATTTAATACAACATTTTCGTATTTATTTACTTTATAATTTGTTTGTTGTAGTATTTATTATTTATTGTTTATGAATTATATGTATATATTACAATTCTACCTTTATATTTATCATACGATCGAACTTATTTCTACCAAGTTTACATACATATTTGACGTTTCCGTTTTAAAGATCTTTATAACGCTATAAAACAGTAATATATATGTTTATAAGCAGATTATGAAGATGATATGAGAAGTAAGGTGAACTCTAACTTTAGTCTACGTGATTAGAATGCACTACCGTCGTGATCCGCCCATGTTAAGGATGCGGTTGCAACAAAATTACTGAACACGAAAGTTTTCATTCAAAGTTTGCATTTAACTTAAACAGGAACTTTATATTACAAAATGAAAGTTATGCCAAGATCTAAAATGTATCGTATGTGAAGATCATTGGATTCTTATCATTGCCTATCATGTTATATTTAACGTAATTTGTATAAAGTTTATAACGACACTAATTTGTAGTTCATCATGTTATCCTGTGTCATATTTATCCCATTTCAACTAAGCTAGTAAGCAACACTATCTATTAATACCTGTTTATTGGTTATTTGCTTATAATGGAATCAGTTATAATTTGTGAAATAAATATTACTCAATTAAATTTTGAAAACAAAATTTCTTATTATTTACATATAATTCAAAGGTGTTAAGTATAATACTAGACAATATACTACATATAGTGAACAAAAAAATTAGTAATATTGACTAAATATGTGATTGCCGATTTGCACCTACACTCTTAGTCAATGCAACTACACCATAGTGCCTCCAATTTAATCATGATACAAATTCAACAACATTTAGTCAATTCCACTAAAATATAGTTGAAATTACTTAATATTTGGCTATTAACAGACAACCACATATTTGATCAATATTACTAATTTTTTCTCAGTGTATCAATATAATAAAATAACTAACTAGAATGAATCCTATTGTGCACAATGGTCCAGGCAGATTTCATTTTTATTTATGAAACTTACAGAAAACTTACAATTACATTAAACAAGTAACAATAAATGCAGTCTTTTGTAGAAACTAAATTGTGATTAGTTGTTTCAGTGCTCGATTTTTGTGAAAACTTGTACAATCGTTTTTTAATGATTCAAACAATTTGATGTTCGTTGGTTTGCTGATCACGAATATAAAATAAGTTTGGGCACTTTTAAAATGATTGATTTCAATGATACAAAACTGTAGAACTTTAATAATCAAATGGTTTGGTTGTCAGATTTAAACAGTTTTAAATAATATCGAAACATAAAATTTAATTCAATAACTAAACTTAAATTGATAAATTTGTTGCAAATTGATGCAAACCATATTTAATGACCTAATTATAATATATTTGTGGTAAATATCGGTCAATTGACGACTAAAACAAAAACTTTAACGATAATATTTAAATAAATCTGAACCTAGATTTTGTTCTAGATGTATAAAATAAAGATGTAAACGCCAGTAAAAATTTTTGTTTGCTATCTTCCACTGAATGTGTGATATCTATTGCTAATGTGATGTGAAAAAATTACTTTATTAATGGGAAAACTTAATCAAAATACAGTGTCCCCTCAGAAGGTGGCATATAACTGCAAAATGTCTATTCTCTGCAATTCAAAAACATACATTTCGTCCTAGATGCCTGCGTGGACTCATCAGTAGGGCACTCGCAGGATATCGTGCCCTAGATGTATGCATTCAGTAAAAATGTGTAATTTGAATTATGTAAAATATGTGAGGACTATATACAAACATAATAAAAGAGGCATAAATGTTTGTAAACAAATCTCGGGTTTGAGGGTCTTGTCAAACTTGAATTGGTTGGGAATATATTCAGTTACTTACAAATTTTCAGAATATTTTATGCTCACTGGGTATAAAATTACAATCAAACTGTTTAATATCAGCAAACAGCATTCTAGTTCTAGGTACCGAACTCTGTGATAAGTATAATAAATTGGATCCGTATGTGAGTCTATGCAGACGGCGTGATGGTCGTGCGGGCTAAGGCGTCAGTCTTAGTCCGCCCGAACTGAACGTCGCGAAGGGCCCGAGTTCGAATCCCCGTCCTGCAATTTTCTCTGCTTATGTCCAGTGTGGAATAACCGGGGAACTTTGCTGGGCGAAGGTACGAATTTGGGACCGCTGCCGACCCCCGTCGGCAGTTATCGGTACCGTCAGCGTCTTATCCGCGGTCGGTACGTCGTGGGTCTTATCTCGGATAAAGAGGGGATAAGCCCCGCGTCGTACTCGCTAAGGCACAGACCGTCGAATCTGCTGGTGGAACCGATATTGGGGTAGGGGGGACTGGCTCTGGGTGGGTGTTGTGTGTGCCTATAGTTTCTGTCTTGTACTGTCTGTCTCTGTCCTGTACCTCTCCACCCGAGAGCCGACCCGCAAATAGACAAATCGTCATTAACGCGGGGGAAATAACCTGTCCTTTGTCCTTTTTTGTCCTTTTGTGAGTCTATGCAGAATTTGATTAACCCATTAAGGACGGAATATGCATATATTTACGTTGATTTTCGACCTTCATTTTCAACAGGAAATAAGATTAATATTGACTTGAAAGTGACCAAGCCTACCATTTTCGAGTATGCTTTTTCGATTGGCGTGGTCAAAACTGCATTTAAATTGCTTTAAAAACCAATATGACGCATTTAAAAAAAATCAATAAAATTTTTTGTTTGGTTTTTTATGAATTTTTTTTCTTATCAATAATGTTACCATATCGATGCCTTTCTGCAACCAAAAGTGCACAAAATATATGAACTTCAACTAGAATTTTTTTGTTTTGCCCAGAATCAGCCTAACCTCTTCAAAACGTCAATATCTCGAAAAAATAAACCTTATTTTATCAATTATGAACATTATTGATGAAATTCGCGTATAAACATTACAAGCATTATCGCTTGATTATGAATTATTTCATGAAATATGGTCGGCCATACCGGATCCACGATCTTAAAATTTAAAAATCTAGCCTCAAATTCGTGATGCAACAACCCCAAAAACCCGCGTATACGCATTTTATCGCGAGTTTGAAGCATTTTATTGAATTTCAGTCCATCATATTGGATCCGCCATCTTGAATTTCAAAAATCTAACCTTAAATTGCTGATCAGCAACTTCGAAAACCACTGGACCTCAGTTTTAGGGAAAATAATACCCCTAGAGATGCGAATTTCAATAATAATTTTCAACGTGGAAGATATTACAATAATAATTAAAAAAGTAATTAACAAAATCAAAGCCATAAATAATAAAAACCGAAACAAAAGATATGAACTAATGGAAATAACTATGGTACTAAAAATGTTTATTATTTCGATAAAATGCAAAACATATAGAAAAGTGAAGTACTTAACTTGCGTAATTAAAAATGTCGCACGTTGCGTATGACAGCGACACTTTGGTGAATTGAGAAACACCGGTTTTTCGGCTGCTGGCAAGCATTGCCTCGATACGTTTCTGTAAGGTCCTAAAACTACCATCGCAATAACAGCTCTAATAAAAACTTGGAATCGCGTGCCGACGAAGTTTTCGCGAAAGTAGACGATCTTATTACCCGGCTGCGGCAGCCGACCACGGACTCGATCGCGCGCGTCGGGTTAAACCGTAAAAGGAGAAAAGAGAATAAAAAGTAAAAAAAGAAACGGGAAAACTCGAAAGAACAGAAAGGAACCGATAATTATACGATTATTGTGAGAAAAGGTTGCCTTCGCTATTTTCACGTCGACTCTTTTTATATCGATAATTCGTCTATGCCTATCCCGATTTCTTTTACTCGGTAACCAGAAAATAAAGAGCCTCGACCCGATCGATGATGAACATTATCGTTAAGAATGTCGCTTGGATGGAATTCCATGCTGGATAGCAATATCACGACATTAATTAAAAGTCCCAAGTTTTAGTAGCCATCGTCAAATTACGTTAATTTCGACATCCATTACTAGTTTATAGTCTTTGTTAACCTTTATAAATTGCCGATATATCTAGTCTAGTAACATTTTAAACGATAATAGTTAATTCCCCAAACAGCAAAAAGATATCTTAAAGTGCTCTTGAAGAATTCTTAAAAATGGTAAGATGTCTTAAATACTTATCAGAAAGAGCTCTTAAAATAATCTTTAAGAAGACTTATGCGTCGATTTTAAGAGCTCTAGAAGATCTCTCAAAAATGAGGTTTCAGAAAAGAGGTCTTATTTGAGAACTTTGACATATAAAATAAATAATGTAAATAAAAAGCAAATTTCTTAGAATACATTCTAATAAACTCTAAAAAATAGATTCTATTTTTGAACCTTAATTATTAATTTACATACTTTTTACCTGAGTTCCTTTTTCCCGTTTGTATATTTATATATTGGATGGTGATTACTTTCAATAGAATGGGATCATGCAATAATAATACAAAACTGTGATAATACTGACTGAATAGCGTAAAGGCACTTATTTGGTCAGCGCAGCTTATATATTCTATCGTCCTGCATATGAAATAAACATCGCGCGATCTCATTTTTTAATTCAATTGCCACCTAGTGTCTCTGGAAGAAATACAAATACAATACCTCAATCATAGATGTCTTTACGAAGAGATAGATGGTCCAAAATGAGATAGATTTAAGACCTAAAACACAAGACCTTTTCGAGTTTACGATTTTAAGATGTCCTAACTAAGACACCTTTAAGAGCTCGTTTTATAGATTATCATAATTAAGACCTTTTCAGGTCTTTTTGGAGATATCTTGGGACTGAACTCTGGATGACCTCTTGAACAGATGTGTGCTGTATTGGAAACAATAAGTAACTTAATTGTATCCATTTTTCCTTAAAAGAGTGATAATTGAGGTACCCGTTTAGAGTCAAATTTGACTTCTTACTAAAGTAAAACCTTACAGGTGAAATATCCCGTATAACACAATAAGCTCCTATGGAGCTCCTCAGAACCTCCTTAATAATCTTGAGAGCTTCGTTTGTAATAACTATAGACTTAGTATGGAGTTCTCTGGGAGCTTCTATGTCTGCTTTTGCGAACACTCATGTAGCTCCGTTCTAACTCCTAAGGAACTAGCACGTAAGTTCGCTAGAAGCTCTTTAGAAGCTCTCTGGAAGCTCTGTAGAAGCTCTCTGGGAGCTCTCTTGAAGCTCTTTGGAAGCTCTCTGGAAGCTCTTTCGAAGGTCTCAAATACCTTTTATCGGAGAAGAAGTAAAATTACTCAGAAGATGAAAAAACAGGAAAATGGTCCAAAAGGGACTCAGGAACGGCAGCGGGAGGAACAGCAGCAACGAACCACAACCAACAGCAGCAATATCACACAGGGCAAAAATCCAAAGAGAAAAATGCTGCAAAAAATAACAAAAACCGATTGAAAAAAGCAAATAAAGATTAATATAATTATAATATTATATTATTCGTTCTAACCTAATCTCGATGTTTGAACTTTGAATCAGGCCAGGAAACGGGCAGGCAATAAGGCAACCGTCGTCCTCCAGGACGATCCGCGACCAGGAAAGGCAACCTCAAGGAAAACCACCTCAACGACAAAGTCACCGTTTATCCGTAAACCACGAGAACTATAGAAATAACGCGCTCTATTCGTATATCTCTATGCGGGAAGAACAATACAAAATCACGATAAATATCACAGAAGCACCAGAAGAAAGCCGTTCGCTGATTGGTCGAGGTTAGGTTACCCCTTTAACTAATTCGCCCGGAACTCAGATGTATTTCTGTAACGGAACTTCCACGGAGCTCTTTCAAGAGCAATCGGAGCTTCAACAGAACTACACTGGAGTTCTGTCAGAACTTTCTTGAGAGTTTCGTGAGAGTTCGCACAGACTTGAAATGGTGCACGTCCGTGTAAGCTTACTGGCAGAGCTTCCAGAGAACTCATTTGGAGCAATTGTGCGAGGTCTTAGGAAGCTTCTGAAACTGAACTCCTGAGGAACTTAAAGAGAGCTTTGTGTTATACGGGATTATATTATATTATAGGCGGAAATCAGCTTTTCGTGCCTATTTGTCTTCGAACAAAATCTTCATTGATTTATCCTATAATTCCAGTGTTATGGTTTTGAAGGTCACTGAACCCGAATCTGAAATCGGATTTATAGAATTCAAAATGGCGGATCCAATACGGCGGACGTAAGTTCGAAAAATGGTTCAATTTTTATGAAAGTGTGTACCTTAGGGTTTTTGAGGTCTTTGAATCTGAATCTGAAATCGGATTCCTAGAATTGAAAATGGCGGATCCAATATGGCGGAAGAAAATTTGAAAAATAAGATTTTCTCACGAAATGATTCGCAATACTTTGAAGTGGTATAACAAATTATACTTTCCATTTGCGATGAATGGTTTGTTAAATGTTATTCGTTATAATCTATCCGAGCTTCATCAACTTAGAGTCAGGACTCATTCTAAATTCTCCATCACGAACAACTGTTTTTCGAATTTGTGTCCACCATATTGGATCCGTCATTTTGAATTTTGAAAATCCGATTTCAGATTAGGATTCAGCGACCCCAAAAACTTTGATTTACCAAATTAAACACTGCCATTACAGCAAAATCTCAAAGCTAATGTTTCAAAAAAACGTTTCGCGAGGATAAAAATTAATTTGTAAATATCTGACAAACATTAAATCTGTGTTTCCAGGTTACTAATATCTTTTTTTAATATTGCAGCGTTTGACATTTCACTACATGCAATTGCAAATGACGGATTCACTTTAGATAAAGTCGAACTTGGCTCAAAATTCACTTTGAGAATTTTAAAGTGTAATAATTGTGGGCCCATTAATTTGTTAAAAATCATTAACAAATTTAACGTGATAGCTGCCAGTATTTTGTTTATTGCTACAATTATAAAAAATTGAGCATTCGAAAGATAAAGTGGATTTAAGAATACATATACTCTGGTTAAATAATTAATAAAAATTTGCATATTTCCTTAAATTTTCATTACTATGTACAAAATTGTCAATATTAATTTAGTGATATTCATTAAAAACAAAGTCCACATCGGACTTGAAAAACAAAAATAGTTACGATACAAAATGAAATATTTGAAAATTTATTTTAAAAGATGATTATTTTTTCATATAGTAAGTAACCGGAAAAATATATTTCCTTTTTAAATATCACGTCACTGATACCTGCGATTGAAAATGTCGAAAAGTATTTTTTAAATTTCGGAATGGCCGGCAACCAAAAAATATTGACGATTGAATTTTTTTCTTGAATATAAATAACCAGTGCACGATTGTGGTACAAGGTTTGTAATTCTTATGACACTCAGTATCTCAATTATTTCCTGGCTCCCTGATTATAAATCTGAACTAAGAACGATTTATTAAAACTAATTGGAATATTTTTGGGGTCGCTATTGAAATATTTCTGACTGACATAATGAATCCAGAATTTAACATTTTTTACATCCGGCTCCAGATTTATGACTAGCGATCTTGGAAATCTCCGTGTAATTAAATTGCAAAACAGTTGGCTCAATTTCAAGAGTATCGTCCACTAAATTGGACCCGCAAGTTTGAATGTTGAAGTTTGATTTCAGATTCGTGTTCTGGGGCCCAAAATATATTTAGATATTCAGTGTCATAAAAATTAAAAAATTTTTTGAAAAATGCGCAGATGGGTTATTTACATTTATGAACAGGATTTCTTTAATCGACACTTTCGAGCCGTCGTCCTGAAATTGTTAAAATAACGAAACGCACTAAGAAATCGTAGATATTGTCAACGCTATATTTTCAGTCGAAACTTTGCTCTGATTACGTAATTTATGTTTTAAACATTCATTTCTGAAAGAAAATTGTGAAATAGATAAAACTCTGTATAAATGTAAATTGCATCTGTTCCAGAAATATGTCACACAGAAAAGTGTACATCAAAATATTACAGAGCATAAATAAATATATTATTATTAGTAGGCAAAATCATAGCACAGGTATAATTATACGCAATGCTGTGGGCATAGAGCATATCAATTTTAATTCTCTGCCATACCCTAAAATATAAGCAATAATCTGAACTGCAATCGAGGAAACTCAATTATGAATGTTTAATATAGGCTCTTCAAGAAAAGTACCGCGTTGCTTCCTTATCTTTCTTTACTTATTCAATGCAGTTTTACAGGAGTCGAAGTAATCCCAGCTTTATAACAAATGGCTAGTGCATGCTTTGAAAATAAAGCTAAGTTTGTACAAGCTGATGTCTCCGCGTCGTTACGAATTCATAGCTTCCTACTGGTCATCTCCCGGACGATGAAAAAACAAAATAACTAGAAAGGAAAGCGACGTCTGACAAAGATACAGCGCGGAAAATCCGAGGAAGGATTTTCCTTTTCCCCGCCGAAACGCTTTCTCGTAAAATAGCGCGCCACTATGATACGTGACTCACATTCGCTGTGAGTTCTGTAACCCGAAATCACCTGGTGTTTGTCATTTGTCACGTTGGAGGAATAACTTTTTTTTATAAATTTCCCTCAAGTTCCTCTTCGCGGTTACAGTATCATTTTTCATCTAAGAATATCAGCCTCAACTTTTCAAAGACCTTTAGAATAGCATTTCAGTACCGCTGATAGAAAAATTGTGGGTATTTCATGAAACATTAATATTCAACAAATATGCTATTTTTAACGAATACTGAAGTGAAAATGAAGTATTCATTGTTTTGTTTATTTATAACTGATTATCGGACATGTCATTCCCAAATGTTGCTCTGCACGTTAACGTGTTATTGATATCTTATTATCGTGCCTGATTCGAATAATTCGTGCTCGTGAATTAGAACCATCCGTCTCCGTAATAACGACGATACAAATTAGTCTTTCTCGTGATATAGCGACATTTCTTTTTATTTTACATTTGATTAAAGACTTGCAAAATAGAATTATTGTATATCCTATCATTTTTAAATTTCATTTCGCTATTCTATGGTTTGCCTATAAAACGCATATGAATTTAAATGTATTGCAGGTTTTCTTTATTTACTTTTCCTGGTTATCGCCGCAATGCGCACAGTTGGGATTTAGCAAACGTTGTAGTTTGCATCATCACGACTCCTAGGCTGCTCTGGTACGGTCGAGAGTGAGTAAGAGAAAAATAGAGAGAGAGAGAGAGAGATTTGCAAAAGTTAACTTTTGTTACATAGATGAAAATAAGAGGACAATTAATTATTTTCTCACCTAACAATTGCCTTGTAAGTAAAACCTAATTTTAAGTACAGAATATTTGAAAAATATTATCGAAATACTACCTAAAATCCTGGTCGAAATAAAAAAAACTTGACACATCCAGGCCATGCATGTTTCTTTGTCTCTGTTCTACGCAGCAATAAGATAACAAAGCACGTGAATACCCATCCATGGGACTCGCTAAAAGAAAGCAGTTTCTACCTGATACATAATTTCAAAATTATGTCAACATACGTATCATGAATTTTCACATACTTTCATAGACATGTAAACTTGTAAGAGAATTTCCTTTCCAAGATTATGTAGTTCTGATCATGAGCCTGAAATCCGTAATAAGTAAGGTAAAATTAATTTTAACAGTACCCTGCAATTCAACTTGAATTTACGGCAGAAAATTATTTATAGAGAATGTTGGACAAAGAAAGTTCAGTTTTATCCTATGTTTTCTGATATATCCTAACCACAAACGACATCAGCTCATTAGTGAAATTTCTTATTCAAACAAGACAAGCTTGCACCGTAATTAAAAAAAAAGAGGCTATTTTTATTAACATTTGTATCGGTAATAAGAAATTTTACTCACCAGACAGTGCAATAAAACCTGATACTCATAACTTTTTAGGATATTTAATTTTTCTTTTTGCTCACTACATAAGAGTCTAAATAATGATTATCCCAAAATTAGCCTTCTCTCCTCAACATTACTCTAATTTGCACTATAACTAGCTTTTTATTGCGACCAATGTACACTATAATTCACGTATTTCATAAAATTAATAATCATCTGGTCAAGGTCCACTTTTATTTTCGAACTTGAAGAGTAAAACATTTCAATGACAAGCATTTTACTTTACAACATAAACCGCTCTTTCTAAGATGTCTAAGACAGAGATTATAGGGTCTAAGATATAAAAATGCTTTTAAAATAGAATTAATGGCGTTATAGACGTCAATATATCTCAGAATAATTTTGTATTCTATTAAGACTTCTTCCTAATAGTTTAACGTTTTCAAAATTGATGTACGAACTGCATTATAAAATATGCGCAAAAATCCTGACGGTTGAGAAATTTACTTCAAAGATTACGATTTTCAAGTCAGCATTCAATAAGGCAATTTAAATTAAGTGACAAATGTCTAGGCTTGATTTAACAAAATTTTACGAAGCGATTAAATATTCGTCTTTTAGACTGAAATAAGTTAGAAGCAAAACCCTCACTTCGAGTCTGTCACAATCAGAATACATAAACTATAAGTTCAGCACTTTACTAATCGATTTAAAGTGATTACTATTCTATCATTATTGATATATTGACATTTAAATAGGAAACTAATTTTTATTTTTTATATTTCCTGCGCAAGTCAATTATTATTACTAAGATAGCATAAAATGCAATAAAAAGCAATTGTCTGTCTTGCGTAAATTGGATGGAATCGAAATTTTATAATCAAAGAACTGCATCTCCTTTTTATTCTTTTATGCACTTGTGATTTGATAGGCGCTTTTAAATAGTTACACTACTACCATACAATATCCTCCAAAAACGGATTTCGTGATTTGACATAATTTCGTTTCTCAAGTTTTTGTTTACGTTTTGCAATGAAACTTCGAACCACATATCTGCGGAAATGTGGAAAATACCATTCACCGACCTAAATGAATCTTCAAAAATAGAGGCAATTAAGAATACAAATGATTGGATCGAACAAAATGGATAACGTTTTTTTTTAAATAGCGGCCAGGATATGGCCGAGCGACAATTTTTTTTGTGAAATTCGGATTCAGCAGCTCAAAATACATAAAAAGTACCTTGTACATTTTTTTTTTGAGGTGGCCGAATCTTTCCGAAGGTTTACCCCATTTTTTAAATACTATTACAATAAAAACAGAAAACCGTGGTTCAAGGGGAAAAATCTTTCGCGTAAAATAATTAGTATTATAAATAGGTGTCGATCCAATCACTATAGTCTTGGTGCATCCCTCGCTAGGGTAAAGATAACGGACAATCCTATGTGCGCTTGTGGATGCGACACACAGGACCTAGACCACATATTGTGGCAATGTAGGCTCTATGACAATCAGCGCATAATGTTACTAGCTAAGTTACGAAAGTTTAAATATTTCTTGCCACTTACAGCACGCTTGTTGTTGGCGAGGCCTACGGTTTCAATATGTAAAGCGCTACAAGAATATTTTCAAAATTGTAATATAGAAGTGTAGAAAGAGCAAAATGTATTTATAATCTCATATGTATGACATAATGGTCTCTAAAATGATGGAGACTAAAAATGACCTGAAATAAAAAAAAAAATTTCGTTTAAATTTTTAAAAAGTTATTGATTATTACTATTCTAATCCTTCAAAAAGATAATATCGCCCGTTTCATAGTTTCATTCTTGGGTTTTTTAAGCTTTAATTTACCAGACTTGCAGATGGTCTTAATAGATATCGCCATACTTTATATTTGTGGAGAAAATGTAGAAACTGCAGGAACCTAGAGCAGCAGTTATGAGTCGATTTCCTCCACGTAAACGACATTGCAAAACGTAAACAAAAAAACGTACGTAGTCTTACAAACAGCGAGCTGCTGTATGAAAATCCTTATTGAAATTTTGTTTTCTGGATGGAGATTGAACTCACGTCCTACGACTTTGTAGTCCAGAACCAAAGCTGATGTTCGTAATTTTTTAGACTTTGGTGTCTCCAAAGCATAGTTTGAATGTACTAGTCGATGCATTTCCTTAATGTTTATTGATTGAAAAGAACGCATTTTTTACATCAGCTTTTACCTCGATAATTTCTTTATATAAACGCATAGGGAAACATTTTAGTGTCATTATTTCCGATGTAAATTCTGATAATCTTCCAGAATCCCTAGTACAACTGGAAAACATCATTGCAGATCTATAAATGCTAGTATAGTGAATCCCTGCGTTTTGTTTAGACACGCATGCGCATTACACGACACCTGTCTAGACAAAATGTGACGATTTAGAACTAGCTTGTGCCTTATAGTGCTAGTGTGGCTGATTCCGATTTCTACCAGGGATGTTCTAATAAAATTTCGATAAAATTAATCGCTAAATATTATACAGTAATGTACATGCATTTTTATGTGGAGAGGGGTACATGTAAAAAACCCGAATTTCAAAAATCCGAAACATTGCAAAATCGACATTTAAAAAGTTGACATTTTTGTTTCCATGATTATTACAGCTTTATGATTCATTAGCTTTTTGACAGTCATCGTTTTTTGATCGTTGGCTTTTAAAATGTCGATTTTTCAATGTTTCGGATTTTTGAAATTCGGTTTTTTCACATGTGCCCGTGGAGAGGTGGGATTTTTCACTTATATTTTCCATTGAAACCAAATTTCTCTTCGAACTCCCATTCGGATGCATGTCTAATATTAAAATGTTGCTTCCATGGACCTTCACGATTTAAATGTTCTATGCATCATTTCGGAATTCAAGATTACGGCTTCAAAAATGGCACATTACATTTATTCGGAAAAAGGTATTCTTAAAGAATCTAATTTCGCATAATAAGACGTTCAAGAGACACGAGTTTATACAGCGTAAACTGAAATATAAAACTGCTTGTAATGTCTAGCCGCGAGATATATAAAGCCAAAATTCACAAAGAAAATACATTGATTTAATGAAAATTAGGTGCAATAGATGTAAATGTTACTAATTTTCGAAAAATGCAAGCCTACTGTCTCAAGTCGAAGTGCTTCAAATATCTTCTATTATTTCATTTCAACTTGAAATTTCGTGTTTTTACTCACCACTTACTTGAAATTGTAGGTGAATCTATGTTAAGGGAGGATAAACCGGATTTTTCAGCTATATGTTGTAATAGAACAATATGGTTGATGAATTTATTTCTACGGTAATTTTTTACGAGGACTTGAATGGTTATAATGAAAACATAAGCATTTTTTGCCCGTTATTTAATTTTTAATTTTCGATGAAAATTGAATATTTCAAAATCCATGTGTATTTATTTTCTCGAAACTATTCATAGGCAAAACTGAAGTAATTTTGATCAATTTCGCCACTTACTATGTCAGTATTAAATAGTAAAAGTACATCTGTGAATATAAATACAAATTTTTGTTCCTTTTTCACTCCGAGTTTTAAGTCTTGAAATCAGCGTGTCTTTTCGGAATGTTAAACAAATTACGTGCAATTTATTCACAGGTTTCTGAAAAATTTGGGGTTTTCCCAAAAAGGAACATTTTTCTTATATGCAATTCGTGAATACGAAACTCGATTGCCCCGAGTTTCCTCTTAGAGGTAGGTCGAAGATTCGTTGACGAAAAAATAATATTAACGACTCCTGCCTCCGCGGTACATTCCGAGCGGTCATTAATCTTTGTAAGCAATTTTTCTCTACATCTTTTTTCTCCTTTCTTCCACTGGCTCTTTTACGTAAAGAGCATGTATTAGTTGTCGGGTCTATTCCGTAGGAAAAATTCGCCTTTCTCCTCCCAAATCCCGCGTCAATCTGCGATATCGATTCCTGTAACGGCCGATGTCGGCCGATGAAAATCCTTATCGAATTCCAATGGTCGTTACGTCGAGTTTCGATGTAAGGAATTTCCCTGCTTTTGAGATAGAACGGATATAAGGTGTCGTGGCTACGGGCACGTCACGTCAGTTTCAAGAGGCATGTGCATCCATGTACGTGGCATTTGTAAATATGTTTGTGGGATGATGGGACTACTTAAGCTCACGTGTCGCACCCACGAATAAAGCTGCTCCTTCCGACACGATGACCCGACGAATTTATATTATGCAACGTCCTACCCGTGGCAGCTTTTGCGAACGAAGCCTTTTCAAATATCAATGAAACAAAAAAACAAGCGAACCGACCATACCTTTGATGGATCGTTACTAATATAGATCTATAAATCCTCACAAAATGGGATGTAAGATATAGTGGGACAGAAAAGAAACACACTGGTATATAATCTCTTTGTAATGTGCGCAGCATCAAAGAAAATACAAAATTGCGTCTTAGAATGAATTCATAAGTCGCTGTAAATGATATAGTTATGCCAAAATTAATGAAGGCTGACGAATTATTGTCATTTCTACTTAAAATTTTAGTTTGTGCGGAGAAAAAAAGAATTCTTTTGCCATCCAACAAGGAAAAATAATGTCATAATTATTTTAGCAAAACGTCATTATTCCAGCTAAATAATTTTGTACTACTAAACCGAAATATTCTGTCAGTAAATAACAAGACACATTCTCGCAGCTCGCATCAAGAACTGAATATATAGATCGATAACAATGATTTATTACTAAAGAACAACGAGAACCCTACCGAGGGTCATGTTTTTCTCTTTGAATAAAATTGTAAGGCTTTTCGTTCGTTGCTTAATTTTGCACTTGTTAACTTCAACAAACAATTTTGAAAACAAAAAAAAAATAATAATTTGGTAATAGTACGAAATATTCGCTACTCTAATGAAAATAAAAGAAAATCGAGGCCGTCGATCTTTGGCTGAATTAGGCCGTACTGTAATCCTTTTTCTTTACCAAAATAAAGACGCATTATTATTATTATGATTATTATGCTCAACTAATCAAATATTTAGCACTCCGTTTGTTACGAAAGTGATTGTCTAGACTACACAAACATTCGCTGTGGTCGGGAAAGATTTCTATCCATGAATAAACTATGAATTAGTTGGATATTTATGGGTCGAATAAACTGGATGTGACAGCGGTTGACTGGCAGTAACCGTGTTTGGTATAGGTGCTAATTTTTCACTATGAATGTTGAAAGTTAGGCACCAGGCCTAATTTTGTATCTGTAGCAATTATAAGAATAATTAGAATGAATGTGTCATTTCTTACTTTTCGATCGATGATAAATAGTTTATCTTAATTTATTAATTATTACGTCGACCCTAACAGAAAGTGTAGTTTCATTTATTATATTGGTGATGGTTGCTCCACGAACCCAAACATATGTTGGAATGTAGGCCAAATGCGATCTTTTTCAAAATTGATTACAGAATTGCATATTCAATTTACTCATTATACCAAGAAACATTAATTCTACTATTATCAGTATGAAATTGGGAGTAATAAATGATTAATTAGATAGTGTATATATACCAGACCAAATTTTTTTACGCTACCAATCGAGTTTTAAAATATCGTCCGCCTGAATAAAATTGATATCAGCATAATTGATTTTATAGTTAATTTCAGATTTGCGTATGAATATTAATCTACTTTAGTATTGTTTTCTGAATTGAAATTATTAAATGCAGTTTGGAGATTGTTTTCGTAATCCACAGGGGTGACGGTGAAATCACATGGACCTATTTCTAAAAAAACTGGTGCTTTGAAGTTTAATCTATTTTTATCAATTTTTTGAAAACTGCCCTTCAACTGTTCTTTGACAAATTTTTTAAGCTTTTTTTTAGTCAATGCATCTCCCTTCACTATTTATATTAAAATAATACATTTACATAAATAATACAAATACATTTTTTCCCATTTCAGAGGACCGAAAAACGTCAATACTAACCTTCTCAATAATTTATATTTCGAACGGTCGATAATTAAAACATGAATTAAAGTAAGTACTAAAACGTAAAAAGTAAATGTATTATATGGATGTTACAATTTGCATAACTACGGTAAAACAAACAGAACGGTTTTTGTTTCGTCAAATATACTATAATAGATACTATCTATTGGTTTCGGTTTGTGTGGTATTATTCTATTCAAAAACTACACCACATTTTTTTTCGACCACGATATCGGCAAAATAAACTTGCAAATGGGACTTTGTTCTATGCTCATGTGCTACTTTCGTACATGCAAATAAGTAAATGCTAAATCTAAAGAGAAAAATGGTACTCAGAATCTATACATTGCTACTTTGATCTTTATTATTTGTCTTGTAATATGCATTTTCACAAGAAATCGTGAATTTATACAAAATAAATAAGCTTAAAAACATTTTCAATAGGAAAATTTCTTTTCATAAAAAAAAGCCTAAAATAAGAACATAATAAAACAATTACACAGAAGACGATTTCTAACTTCGGTTTTTCTTAGTAATTGCAACAAACTGAGGAACAGTTTACATAAGTGGTTTAAAATTTATAAATGAAAATCAAATATTGTCTTTTAACTACCATTCTATTCTTCCAAAAAATAAGGGGAAGGAATTGGTAATTATGTTATCATCAGCTTATTACGAAAATATTTGGATGAAATGTAAAAAATTAAACTTTGAAAACACTTCGATTATAATTTTGCAATACTGATTTACAACATTTCACGTTAGGATAACTTGAATGCTCATTTATTTTTATAGAAAAAGATACACTATATTCAATTGAATTATAAGTGGTATTGAGAATAAGAAAAGGGTTCTAAATAACACGTAAATAATTGGTGATTACTGAATACCTGGAACGCAAAGGTTCGAATCTATTTTGAGCAACATCTGCCAATTCTGTAGTTCAAGTAAACTCAGTTTTCGATGCTGAGGATAGAACAATGGAAACCCGATAGCTTCGTACAATCGTGTTCACTGACCAAGTAATAGTGTCCAATATGTTCAAAATAACACAATGCCAGCACCAACTGTAATTCGATAAGAAGAACTCGGATCAGAAATTACATCGACAACTTCGACTAACGCTTAGAAGTTCGATGAAAGGTTGTCTATATTATTGAAATGGGTTTCACTGGAATATGCATTATGGCATGTTATACATTTATAACATATTTATTTCTTTGCAAATATAGTTTTTAACCTTTAAACATCTAAATTCTGCAGGCGTTTAAAAATGAACAAGAAAATGTTTAAAAAATGTCCTGTTAATTAGAAAAGATCAATTTAGCATATATTTCACTGAAACTACACCTGCACCCAATTTAGTATCAGGACTAATCGCATTCACATTAGTCACGGAAATCTAATATAATCTGCCATACTTTTGGCAAGTTTCAGTGTAAAAATGAAATAAAAAATTAATGATTTTTATTAAGAATATCATTTCATTAAGAATATTTCAAAATTATTTCATATAGATAATTCAATGGCTAATTTAATGACTGTTCTAACTCGTTTTAACTTTATGTCGATAAGTATATAATCAGCCACGTAATATCCAGACCCGCCTTAGATATTTACTTATCTAAAAATATCATTGGAACCAATCCTGTAAACTTTTAAGTGATTCAGCGTATATTGAAGAGAAATTTTCAATATTATTTTGTCTCAAATTAGTAAATGGGTTAAATTTAAACGATAGCCGCAAATTCTTCTATAATTCGTTATTATACGGTATTATTGCAATAAAAATAGTGAGAAATCTAGGATTAATTTAGCGCAGAGCATAAAGCGTTATCTAAATGGATTACAAACTAAACAATTTGGAATTTCACGTTTACCAATAATTTATAATGCTACTGGGAACAGTCTTCCTGCATTATAACGATTCTGCCACGAACCAACACTCAGCACGAACAGGAGGTCATAGCCAATTAAACGAAGTTATGCTGGTGATCTTTGGTCCGACAAAGGTTGGTTCAGAACTTTACGATGATAGATATAGTCAACCAGGTAAATCGTGAGATGGAAACTCACCTTATCTTCTAAAGTCCCTTGTCTATTACGTAGAATAACGAACCAACATCACAAGTAGCTCTGAATCCACGGGTAGATATATAAATATCAAAATAACAAGCAACTTGAGTTAGGATTATTTTTATAAGACAGGGAACTTAATTTATTCAGATCCTCTCTGACATTTCTCCCTGTATTTTTTTTAAATAGATTATATTTTTTGTCCACTTTGAATCACATTATTTGCACTGATTATTTCAAGTTATAATTACTTTTCCTAAATTAATTATAGTAACTGAGCTAGTGATAAGTTAAGACGCTCACGAAAATTGACTTTTTTTTTATTTTTAACTCGTACCTTCGCTTCTACTAAATAATATTCTTAGAACAAAAGATTATTCTTGTAATTTGTTCTGATTACTATGGAAACTCTGAAAAATCTACTTTCATTATGACATTGATCCAATTACAACAATCAAAAATTTGATAATTACTAATGACAATAAGCATGCCATAGTTTGTAGCAATGTATAAATTATTTTAAACCAATGTACTAAAATGTAAAAGAAATCTGATATTACACCGAGTCAGAAAGTGGAAAATTCGAATTTTATATATCATATGGCCAAATAATCTTAGGCTTATTTAACTGATTTAGGTAAAATTAAAGAATTGCAAAATTGTTTCATTATTGATACGAAATACGATCTAAAGAATTCCAAATTTCAAATGGAGGATTGAATATAGCATACTAACGAAAGACAGATTTAAGCGATGGGGGAGAAATAGAAAAGATATTTATGGTAAGGAGATTAATGAGAAATTTCGTTAGTCGGTTGAAGTTATAGGAATATTTTTCCTACTTATGATGTGTTTTATTTGAAATTGAAAATATATTTTCATTTTTGTGAACGAAGGGCTGTGATAAAATGCGTACTCTTTTAAGGAAATTTATTAAAGCCCTGATCAGGTGCGTAATATTTTGGTCAGACACTGAGCAGGGCTTAATAAATATCTACTCGAGTAAACATCTATTTCAATATATAGAACAATGTAAGTTGTAATTATTGAATAATTATTTTTAATGATAGAATCAGGTTCCTAATATTTCTATTGAATGTTATGCATAATAATGTACTATAAATTATACCGAATGTTCTAATACTACCCTCCACGTTTCTCCTATGCATTCGACATATCATTTCGGGAACAATAACTTTACTTACTCGATGAACCGAATCTGAACAACGAACATTTCAAGCTGATCAATGGAAAGCTCGAAAGTTTAATAGTTTATTTCACCGATCTGATTTGAATTTTTACTGTTATACTTAATATTTATTGCCAAATATAAAAATTATGTAAACATTGTATAAAAATGCATTATAGTTTTATTGCGCTACATAATATTTTTACTATTTTTAATATATCAATTCCACTAATTTTGACTATTTTATTCTGTTTAGGTAAGTTGCAATTCTCGATTCAATATTTCCAGCTCTAAAAACATCCAAAGCCGGCAATGAGATAAGTATATGCACGAAAACATTTCTTTGAACTGGGTTAATTATAGTTACTGCGACTAATTAAAATTCCTGGAATTAAAAACTCTAATATGCGCATTTGCATATTTCTATTTAACGTGAAAAATAGTTTCGATGAGTGAAACATTTTGCGAAATATTTTGGCCATTAATATGCAATTGCGATAAAGTGCAATTAAATTCCATTTTCCGTAATATTTCCAATATATTTGCAATCCGATATATGCAGCTCGGCTGCACAGCGAGTCAACGACCAAGTTGAATACATCATCTCGCGGTATAACACGATATGGCGCCAGTATGTTGCCAGAATACTGAAAGCCACAATGTTCGTATACGCAACTGTACCATAGACAGTTCTTCTACAAAATCTGAACTTTAATAAAATTTACTTACAAATCAAGAATTATTATGGTTTATAACATTTCTATCAATAATATTTAAAAATATATATTCATTTAAATTTGTTGTCTTCTTATATTACATAGTGATTAACTTAAACACGTCTAAAATAGCTAATGAAAATGCGAAAAATGTTCGGGAAAAATTTAAAATTCTGAAAACCTAATAAGGCAGAAAGATTTTTTATTAACTAAAAAATGTTGTATGAAAACGTTGGAAAAAACGTTGGATGTCGTGCACAACACATGTGTTCTGAACTAATAAAATCTTCATATTACAAAAAAAATGATAGATGAACAGTTTGTCCTACGAATTGACATAAGCAGTACTGGGATTCAAATGTTTAATCCTGGTTATTATAGCAGTTATTTTGTAGGCCTAAGCCTTATCTATTATTTTTGTTATTGGATCGCCTACAAAAAATAGTATTATGCTCATGTACTATGAAATGTATTAAAATTGGTTGAACTGAAACAGCTGGAAAGAGAACAAATAATTTTATATGTGTATTTGAATGATAATTAAATAATTTTAAGGCTATAAACAATTCATGATTGTTATGAGTTGTCGATTAAACGACCAATTTATGGTCTAAAATTTAAATTGTATAATCGGATCGAATTCGGATGTTCACTTTCGAGTTAATTTATAGTCGCAAATAAATGTCAAACCATCAAAGGCAAAATTTCCAAAATTTATTGATGTTTTGTTATCAAATTTCATGACAATTTATATTGAATTTAAAATATGCTAGACGCAGCTTTTTGGAATTGTTGTAAAAATTTTTATATTTCTTTTAAGATTTTCTGTAGTTTATTTGCAAAGAATATCTCTATGTCATAAAAATCATTTCGGTTGCTCTTATTCTAAAATTGACTCTTTTGTAGAAGCATAAATGAAATATTATAAACATGAAATTCTCGAACTCTCTGATGTCAATAATACTTTGACACCTTGCACAATAAATTATTTTTTGTCGCTAAAATGAGATTTTGCGCACGCATTGTAACCATAGAGATGCATGGTCGAGGTCAACGGGCGCTCATTGCATTTTGTGACCTGCTGCGACAAAAAATGTTGTTCGCCCCTCGGGCGCAACACTTCTCACCCACGGGCGCGAAATGTCATTTTGCGCCCTACGGACGAAATATATATACTATAACTGGTGCAGTTTTACATCAGACAATATTGAAGTTGAATTTGGAAGCTGTTTTGTTACGACTTTTAACAATGACAAAAGTAGAACATTTGAATGTCGATTTTAAGTCGTTATTAGTTTTTCTCAGATATTGTTTGAAAATAAAAATTTTTCTCGCATAGTCTGATATTCTTTGAAGCTAAACTTCTTAATGAATTCTGAATTATAATTAAATATTTGTTTTAGATATTATGCAAAACAGTAAGAGGGCAAAAAATCTTTAACTTTGAAAATGTAAATTGCAATTTAAAACTCACAAAATATACCAAATTAAAGTGACATAAATAAGAGAGGCAAATATTATGTGTACATATATAGTGACATGATGTATTTTTAGACAATCTTTAATAAAACAATTGTTCTAATTGCCTAGAAGTTAATAAAATGTTAACGTCTTTTAGCCAGCGATAAAATCGTTATAAAGATGTTAAATATTAAACTTTTAGTAACTGACTAAAAACATATTTGTTTAAATATAACTTTCAAAACTATACTGTTTGAAGCAGACAGCATACCGTTTATTACACAGGCCTCTATGGTTTTGTTGTTGGGAAGCTGTATTGTTTGGTCATTTCCGAAGTAATTTTTTGCGTAGAATCAGAATCCGAAGTCAGAAGTGGCCAATCAGGTTAGGATTTTGAGATATTTGAGGTTATTTACTCGAAAAATGGGTTTTGCTATTTTTGAGGTCATGTTCAGAAGACACAACATTTTTAGGAGTTTTTCCTTTCGTTGGATCATGCGATACCACTCTTATTCCTTTAAGGCAGTTCTCCGCGTACCTCCTCCTCCCCGCGTATACCACGCACCCAGTCTTCGAAACAAAATTTTGTGGCAGACTGTCCTAGTTGGTGTATCTGTGTAAACATACACTAGCATATATACGCGAGATAAAGGTTTGACAACGTTGGACCGCGGCGCTTACACTCGAACACGTACTCGAAAATGGTAAAAAAAGGAAGTTTTCAAAGTACTATATGTTCTAAATGACCCTGCTTAGTGTGTTTTGCATGCTTTTATTAGAATTGTTGTAAAATTCTGCATCACATATTAGTTTTCTACAAAAATCTGAAGAAAAGTAGGAAATTTATCAAAGAAAATGTTCGTCGGACGGGGGCTTGGTATAGGGATTGCACGTTAAAAGTTGACACTTTGACGGCGATTGTCTTCGATTCGGCACTGCTGGGCGTTCTCAAATTTTCAGCATTTGTAAATAATATTGTCATGAATGTATGCGAAAAAAAATCTGAAGGAAAGTGATTTTGCGGAGAACTACCTTAATATAGGATGCGCAGAATTCTATTACGACTTTTCTTCACCAAGATACGCCAATTTGAAATTTCGATATACATGTAAACAAATTTACCTTGAAATGCTCTTGGAGAACAAGCTCAAGGTCAAATTCAATGTCATGAAACCTATATAAATATAAATAACTCTATAAAATATGGATACTAATAACTTAAATCACGTTTCAGTATCGTAACTGCTTTTTGATAACGTTAATGGAATATAGCTCGTAATTTCAAAATGGCCGTAACTTTGAAAGAAAAAATCTTAGGTGCTAGCATAAAACCTCATTTTGAAGGGTAAAGGTAGTACTAAAAGACGCAAATAGTACAGAAGGCCAACAAAAATTGTTGCGTCCTGTACGTAACCTCAAACATAGCAAAATAACGCGTTTTTCCAGTACATGACCTCAAATATCTCAAAAAGATGACGTGATGGACCAATTCTGACTTCGAGTTTGGACTCTACGCATAGAATTACGTCGGAAATGACCCACAGCTTCTCAACAACAACCTTCAACAAAAGACCCTCTTTTTTGTAGACCTGTGTTATAGGAATCCTTTGCATCATTGGATCTAATATTTTTTGGTTATATTCAATGAAACTACTTCAGTTCATTGATGGTGTAGTTTGACATAATAAATTTCACTAATAAGTAGTATTTATATCTACAATAACATAAAATTAATCCATAAATCTAATTCCACGCATGACGCTTGAAATACTCCAGCATTATGTGTGAATATCACACGTGTTTGTCTGTTCTAAATAAGCTGCATAAGCATCAATAAAATTCGTACAATAATAATAAAAAATATTAATAAGATGCAAGGGATTTAGAAGACCGCTTTCATTTCCCCTAAAAACAATTGCACTACAGGGCGGTTGCAATGCACCGGGAGTGGAATTGTTTTTTGTACTCGAGAAACAATGCCACGACCGGCTTGAGTAGTACTTGACCGCAGTGCTGTTTCATTGGATATAAACACTGAGGTTAAGCACCACTTAGTCGCATGAATACCGGGATGATGACCATCGCGAAGCACTGCGCACTGCCGAATAACGAACTTTATTATTTCAAATCCACCTTCATTAGAAAAAAATTGATTTCGTTTGTGGTCGGGACGTCGTAATAATGCGCTTTTAAGTGTTTACAAAGTAGATTATTCATCGCTGATGTATGAGTTTCGTTGTTATGAACCTTCGTTATAGTTTTGTGATATATTGCATTTCCTTAACTTAGTTCACATTTGTAGTAAAATATGTTTCAAAGTATTCTATAAATGTAAGTGACATACTTTGTTTCGAAAAGAATATGTTGTGAAAAATATAATGATGAAGTAGCAAAAATAATTTAAACTTTTTTTAACAGAAAGCTATTTTGAAGAATGGCATTCTTTCAATTTTTGTAACTTTGTACGTTTAAAGGAGATGGAGTAGACCGCACATTGTGCAGTAAAAACGTCATCTCGGTCTTCTCGGCAGTTGAAGCGAGATCAATTAAAATGCAGTTCAAAAGGAACAAAACACGATATAACTGTAACGAACTTAGCAAACCAGTGTTTCGCACAAAACATAATTATGCCTCCAAGTCGTTATTGAATTCGTCTAAATTTTCACGATTGACTTTCATTGGAGTGCGAGAACAAAAGAAAGTAAAATAATTATAAAAATCAACATGACGTATGTGACGATGTATTTTACTAGACCCTTTGGCGTTTCAGTATATTGCATTTTTTCAAAATTTATACACGGTACCAAAAAATGCTTAGTACTCAGGGCAAAGTGGGCGATGACGTGAAAAAAATGTCGAAATGGGGAAATTTCATATGCGGAAAATTTACAAAGCCGGCTGCATAAAGGGCAGAGACAGGCGCGAAGTGTGACTTCGCAGCATGTTGACAACGCGGTGGTAGACTCGCGGAAGATTAATTATGCGCCGCCTCATCTGCTTCCCTATTCATAGTCGCGAGCTACTGTGCGACCCCTACGATATACGGCGAATGCAGATTGGAAGATAAGCAAACAGGACCGTGCGACGATATAATAGGCGACAAGATGAGCAGTCGAAGTGTTGAAAACTTTGCTTTATTTGTCAAATTCCCTTCAACATCACTCCGTTGTTCTTTCTCGCGAAGCAACCATTGTGCTCATTGCAGACTCTTTCCGGATATTACGTAATGGGTGAAAGTTATTCCCTCAAATTTGAAAATCGGCTTTAGCAACCGCTTTGTTTCTGAACTTCGTCATATCTAACGTCAATGTTTCCTGCATAGAAAAAATAAGTTTTATATTTATTACACATTAAATTCAGGAGGTGACGCGATTATTCAACATATAACTTTTCAACACAAGTATGTTTTCACGACAAGATAACTTCATCATAAACATATAAGCATATAAACATTTCATCATTAAATTTTTCAACAAATTACCATTTCAACATAATATGTTAAACATTTTAACAAAATAGATTAAGTTAGATTAGATTAGGTTATAAGGTTAGGTTAGGTTAGGTTAGGTTAGATTTTTGTATTATTTTGCGGGTACAATATATAATTGTTATTTTCAATTACTTTATTTAAATGCATTGTCCTTGGTTCGTGTTGAAATGATCATGTGATAAACTGTTTGTATTGAAATGATTGTACGTTGAAAAGTCGGATGTTGAACTGCCGGATGTTGAATTTCTGTAATGAAAGGTCGTATGTTTAAAAGTGGTGTCTTGTATAGTCGTAGTGCCAATTCAGGATACTGGAGGGCTTAATTTAAATTTCTTAAAAAGTTTATTTTAAACCTGAATATTACCGAATATTGTGTTTCCTGAAACCAGTGATACTGAAAATTATTACGCTGAAAACGTGAGTTTAAGCCGAAGTTCTTGACATAATTTTAGAAAATAGCTTTATTTTAGACTGAATTAAAGTCTCACGACTGCGAGTTTTGTCATTTTAATTTTGTACGTAATTTTTGTCCTTTTCGAACTCTTCTCAGGTATATTGAATAACTGGAAGTCATCGTGCCCTTGGTACAGACATTGCGTCTACTTTCTAGCCTGTTTTTGTTAATAAATTTTTATACTAGACAGTAAGTGAACAATAACTTGGCCAGATACTCATTGAAAATGTAAACAATTTTATGGATATTTTTAGACAGCCTTTTTCGATAAATCCTGGACAGTTTTTGCCCAGTTTCTAGGTAGGTATGAATGAGATATCTAAAACACATAAATTCGTCAGTTTTTGTCCAGTTTTTAGGCCAGAATTTTGCAGTATCTAGATAAAAGGGTTTTTTAATGATAATCTAGAAATTTGTTCCTACATTTTTTACGCATTTTAGGGCTATTGCGATTTTAAGCAGATTTATAATTCCATACCATATCCTCTATTTGTAATAATTGTTATCGATACTATTTACTTATATAATTATTGACAATCAGTGTATACTATATATTAAAGTTGTTCATGAAATTCATCGAAGTTTTAAACAAGATTAGAACGACGAACGTACAAATTTTAAGAACCTTTCAAATTCGTTTACGAGACCCTTTTTCTTCGTTGTAGCTTTTACGACATAACATTTTCTTGTAATATTTGTTAAACGTATATGTAATAGGTTCCATACCTCTCAGGAATATACATTATATTTTCAAAACAAATAGAAATAAGAATAATGCTTGTAGGTCTTTACTTTTAAAAACGATTATAAAGCATAAATAAGCTATTGAGGTAGATTTGGGTGGTTTCTTATTAATATTTATGTTTTCATGTTACTCATCTTATTGATGATCGATTATTCATTTCTGATATTTTTAATTTTTTCTTAGTACAACACGATCAGGAATATGAAATAATAGGTTTTCACTTAACTAGTTAACCCTAAATCTTATTTAGAGGTTATCAAACAACAGAACAAGAACACAAGCACGCCACTGTTTTTATATTTGATCACCTTTTCATATAAAATATTACCTCGGTTAGAATTGTACTGCATGGATTGTACAACACAGGCTTAAAGTATTACTTATAACAATCATAAAAACAACCGAACCCTGCTTGTCGCATGCATATTCGATTTAGATCTCAGTGCCGACAATGTTGGCCTAAGGGATATCATTGTGTTGTATACTAATTAGGTAAGATATTTCATCACAAAATGCATGAAGAAATTGATTAACGCCTTCTAATATAATAGCGAGGTACAATTTTTCCAAGAACCACGGATAATGAAAACAATAACAACCGAGAAACTGAAACTACATACGTTAAGGATTATAAACAGTATACTCTCCAATCCACATTTATTTAATACATATTTTGAATAACTATTCTAAACAGTTATTATAGTCAGGTCATAATCCATTTATTTATAGCCAGTATTAAGTCAGTTTCGTAAAAAAAAATAATTTACTGATTTATGGCTAGTTATTGTCTAGTTTATGGACATTTCTTCCAAATACAGTTTTAAACTACGCAACATAGCCAGAAAATGGACTGTACACGATAAAACTGAACTGAATTTCTACCAGAGTCATTTTCATTTGTTTATTGTAATATTTTATTTATTGCGGTACTTTATTTATTTATATATTTTGTTGTTATTCGCATTAGTCACACACACGAAAAAGAGTGCAGGAATTTAAATAAAATGAATAAATGTACAACAGTATTTAACCACTGAAGAATCACTAATAAATAAATAGTATAAAGTGTAGTTTAACTTCAGTATAAAAAATATCGATTACTCGTAATGATAAACTATTAGAGCCTATACTGCCGAAACTAAAACCGAGCACATTTAAGTTAACGATAGAATTAACAATAACGACATAATTAATAACAATACAGTGTTTAATAAACAAGTAACATAAAATCAATGGTAACAGTCTAAAATAAATAATGTGTTATAACCTTCATTATCCGATTCATGTATAATGGTATTCGATATTTCAATTTACCAATTTGAAAACTTGTTTAATGGTGTCAAACCAGAAAAAATCATGGTGAGTTATTTGGATTTCGGAGAAATATTCACGCTTGAAACTTTCCTTACATATCGTATTAGATCCTGACCTTGCGACCTGCGATCAGAATCTGACTATAAATATGGAAATTCAAAAGGTAGAATATGGTATGAATCGTTTTCAAAAGAGATTTTGTCCAAATGTAGAATACGTATTTGCAAGTTATAAAATTGATTTCTGTAATATGATCCTGGTTGTAAATCTGAAAAGAATTGATGGTTCAGAATTGACAGACACATTATATATTACCATGTATGGGAATACAAGTTTTGGTGCATGTAAATATTTAATAGAAATATCGCAAAGTTTTATTATTTTTTAATGAAGTTTATGGAAAAGAACAAATGGATTTTGAAATAACGCGAAAATATGGATATCGATATGAATTATAGTGCCACTTCCGAAAAGATTTGGATATATTTAGCCTATTGTACAACAGATACAATAGCTCATGCATTTAGACAACTACTATTTAATACTTTAATTTTCAATTTAGTACAGTAAAATTGATTCACTACATGAATAAATGACATTTAATTACTTAACCCATTAAGAGGGTTCTAAAGTGGTTCGCCGGTAAGGGAGGAAATTTTACTAAAAAATGGAAATGAAAGATGACTGAATAACATTTTTAAAGTTCGGGCTTGGTAAGGGCAATTTTGGTAAATCTTCGGATGATCCACGTGTTCGAAACGGGAAAAAGTACAACGTATTTTCCACGTATTTTGGCCTCCTAAAAACGAATATCATGACAAAATTTGGCGCTCGGCCATATCTTAGCCGCTATTTCGAAAAAACAGCCAAAAAAAACGGTTTTTTTTTTCAGTTTCTTGCATTTATCTCGAGATGTACATATCTGACGAAAAAATATTCCAAACAAAAAATTTAGGGCTTGAAATTCTCTATAAAAAAGGTTGTATACAATTTTGTCCTAATCGCAAAAGAAACCCCCTAAATTAATGCTGAAATCGACTTGTTATTCGTTGGTGAGCCTTTAGCTGAGTTCCTTTTCAGGGCCACATGATGTGCAAAACCCGACCGAGCAACCTCCTCGCGGTGCACATCGGGTAACGCTAATGCCGGCGGTCAGGTTAGATTGGACATGGGTTAGGCCCAGGGCCTAAGGCCAGGGGGCCAGGGGGCCTGGGCCCATGGCCAGGACTTGCGCCCCCCCCCCGACCCCCCCGCTAAAAAAAAAACCTAACCCATGTCTAACCTAACCTGCTTTAACCTACTCAATCCTTAATAAACAGTTATTAGTGATAATTAAACGGGCATGAAATGCGTCTTCTGTAATTACCAAGGCGGATGTAAGAAGCGCAAGACCGTTATTCTAAGGATTATCTATTTTTATCGCTATTTTACGAGCTTCCTATTGCTATTAGGACAAAAATGTATACAACCTTTTTTGTAGAAAATTCTATTCTCTACCTTTTTTGTTTGGAACATTTTTTCGTCAGATATGTATATCTTTTTTTGAAATGACGGCCAAGATATGGCCGAGTGCCAAATTTTGTCATGATATTCGTATTCAGGAGGCCAAAATACGTCGAAAATATGTTGTACTTTTTCCCGTTTCGAACACGTGGATCATCCGAAGGTTTACCGCAATTTTAATTGCTATAAACAATTTCCTAGAAAATACCAAAGATGTTAATTAAGAACTGACCGATAATTTTTGGAGAAAAGTAATTTATATTTATTTAGTTAACTCTTTGTTTTCTGATAGTTGAGGTTTTAGGTTAGGTTGCGTCTGTCGTTTTCGGCTGATTAAACTTTGTAAAAAATGACAGATTGTGTGGTATAAAATTCATATTTTAATTGTTATATCGGCGGACAACAATAAATATAGTAAATAAATATAAATTATTGTAACGTAAACATTTTCCAATTCTTATCCTCATGATTAGTGCAATGCTACGTGTCAAAGGTAAATTTTAATTTTCTGGCTCCAATTTTGAAACTAAATACCTTTTATACTGAAATACTTACAATGAGTATGCTACTCACCATCCATGATGAGTCTATACCAATACAAAACTGTTCATTAACTATATAGTTTACCGCTTCCCTAATAGAAGAATCAGTCATGCTAACACTAGGCAGGAGTTGGCATTAAATCGTCACGTTTTGTCTAGGCAGAGACAGGTTTAGATTTCGTTTTCTACTAAGGCTTTGGTTTTATCTATATGTAAGTTGCTGCATTACGAGACTTTTATTTAGGAAAATCCAAAAATAGTGAACTTAAATGTAAAAAGTTTCACTTAATATTGCGTAATAAGAAATATTTCTTTAAAATAATATATAATCCATTTTCACTGTTTATGCAGTAAATTATGGTGTAAGATACTTATTCAAATTGAAAATAAATAGTAAGTCAAATATAAGATTGTGAATTATTTATATTATTATTTATTTGGACTATACATCAGGTTTTTCTTGAAGAAAGCGTCATTAGATTTTGTTGTATACGTTGGTGTTATCAATATTATTATCATAATAATTGGCACAGTTAAATTTAGTGTTACTAGAATAGTCACTGTTATTTTCATAAACATTATCAATGTAATTTCTATAATTTCTATTGTCGTGGTCATTATCATATTTCATTGACTGTCTCTTAGTGCTATTCATCAACTGTAAATTAGTACTGTCTTGGAATTTCATCTTCAGAGTGACCTGCGGCATGCACGCCCATCATCGTTTCACTTGTAATTGTGTTATCCAAACACAAACCATTGAAACTCCTCCATATCTGCCCTAAAAGCGCCATGATTATTATTTATAAATTCTTCATAATGATTCACATGACCCTCTATAATTAATTTTAAGCCATAAATGTAGGACCTTATTACTTTTTCGAAATTATTTCTGTTCTGTTATTGTTCTATATGTATATACATTAAAAGATTTTTTCTTATTTACATGATGTTATAATACGTTCAAAAATCATTGAGTTATGCCAAGTACTGTTGAAAAGAATGAGAGGATGCGATTTGTATATGATTGGAATTTGGTATCTACATTCTATCTTGAGAATTAGACAAGTTTTGGCATGTGAATTATCCGTACTTAGTAATTTATTAATTCACTAACATCGTTCCTTTCATTAATGAGCATTTGCCATCAAAGTTTTCTTAAAATTATGAAATTTCATCAATAAATTTCGGTGTATATTAAAATGCTTTATACAAATAAGAGCGACTGATTTACTGTATTATTTTGTATATATGTATTTATCTATATTATATGGATTATATGATTTATTTGCAATGTTGTCATTAGCGAGAAAGAAAAATTGTCATAAATTGCGCATATACTACTTTTATATTTCTTTGCATGAAAACATAAATACATGGTCCTTGAAAAGTTATTTTTTTTTCATTTTCTGATATTTTATGTACTATTTTAAGACGTTACTTTGATGATGTCTCGGGAAAGATGGAATAAAATTACCGTTTCCGTGAATTCCTTAGACGTCTCGTATCTGGCATATTTAAAGCACCAACTAAAGGCTGCATATATTTAACCAATAAAAGGATATCTTCCCATTAAGATTGATTTAAGCTCGTCTCTTATATCAAATACAAGAAGATAGTATGACATTTAGCTCTAATGTTGTCAGTATTGCAAATTCAGACTCTTCGTTCAGGAGGAAAACATGATTCAGCTGAGCATTTTTTTATTAAGAAACGCTTTCGTAATGGTACATCTTTTAGGATATATATCTCAATTTTCCAGATAAAGATTTATTAAATTTAAATTCATTTTCAATTACCTGTATTGTAAATAAAATTTTATTATTATAAATATAAATAGTTAAAAAGCATTGAATTGCGCGACATAAATTGCGTAGAGAAGGCAGCTCCTTATATGACATTGACTCGAAGTGCAAACTGTGTTCCTTCGTGAAATATGCAAATGGTTACATAAAATAAGTTATGCAGCTTGAGAACATTTGTTTATTTTTTCATTAAAGGTAATGCCATTGATGAAAATCTAAATTTTTATATCCAGTATAAAATTAATTTATAATGCCGTGCCTCATAATTGATAAGATAAATTGATTATATTTTATTTTTTCTTGTATTGCATATATATCCTGATATCAAAACTGCATAACTTTGTATGGAAATAAAAATATTTCATTTTTGGAGAATATACATGAAACACATTTTTTAAAACATTCATTTTGTAGAATGTATATTCAAAACGAGTACGATAATTCAAATTTCATTTTCGCAGCGCTTTGTTTACTCTATTGAAACACCTGATACTATTAAAATTGAGACAGAAAATCGATATTTTGTTCCTGCGGACATAAGCTGAGTATTTACATAATTTATAGTCAAAGTTTTCATGAAGCGAAACCATTCTAACAGGATTTTTGTATTAATGATACAATTCTGTTGTAATTGTTACTTCACAATTTAAATAATCAAAAATATTTAAAAGAAATTAAGTTGATATTTGTCTTTCAATATATGACAATAATTTTATTGAAGCAGTTAATCTTCATTTTAATTTAAAAAGCGTGTTTAAGGTAATTGATGAGTGGAACTTTATCGATTTAAGAAAATAAAATATTTACGAAACACGCTGGACGTATAGAAAGAATTATATATTATATTGACAAAGAGGTTTCAATTTTATAGTTTTAATTGTTTTGATTAAAGTCTTTTAATTAATCCAATATAAATTCTATACCTCTCAAACCAGCATGATACCTTATAAACAATTTTTTTAACTCTAAATATTCATGCTTGTTTTTTTTATCATTTAAAGAAAAAAACATTTTGTACCATTTTGAAATGGAAATGTGAGAAATAACGTTTATAGTTTAAAGAAAAACATCTAAAACAAACATATAGGTTAGAATACTAAAAAATCGCCTTTTAACAGGTTAAAGGACTATGGCTGTCCTTTTACGTAAACTAGTGTTTTTTATGGTATATAAGAATTCTAATTCGCCTTAAAGCACACTTACGTAGTATTGTCTAAATATGTGGTTGCATGTTAGTAGCCTTATTAAGTAATTTAAACTATACTTTATAGTTTTCAATTGACTAAACATTGTTCAACCGGTATTATATAATGATTAATGTGAAAGAACTAATAACGAATTTAACTGATTGAATAATTAGTTGCTAACCGGCAATTACATATTTAGTCACTGTTAGGAAATATTTTTCAAGTGTAGTCGTATATCGTAGAAATAAAGCACTACAGCCTACTACCGCGACGTGTAAGAGTTAAAAAGAGGTAGAAATTTTATTAATTTTTATAAAAATGAAATGATCAAATGGCGCAAAATAAATAAAAGTGAAGTTTGATAACCTTGATTTAAAATTTTAGATAACAGCCTTAATAACTAATTTTGTAAACATAGAATGCTAGAGTTTAAAATTTGAATGCATTGCATTATGAAGCGAAGCTTAAAAAATGTACAACATGAGGAACAATCAACGTATAGGCAACGACTTACAATGTCTGCATTCGGAGTACATTTCCATAAATTTCGAAACCGTAATTAACGAACTTTGTAGAAATGGTGTAACTGCACATAATTGTAGAAAACTATGTCAAACATGTAATTGTAAAACTTAGATTACTCGTAGGTATTGTATTAAATTCACGCCTTTCATAAGTAATGGGGAAACTAGATGGTAATTTTTGTATTTTATGAAAATGAAATTAAAACATAAGGCACTCCCTTCAAATTATTTGTGTATGCACCTAATTATATTATGCAACGAGAACCTTCCATTACTTTTCATGCACTTACATCCGAGAATTCCTCGAGGGTACTGACAACTACTTAAGATGGCTTTAATACTGTTCGCTATATTTAGGTTTATCGAGAATTATATTCCAGTGATGAATAACGATAATTATCCTTTAAAAAACATAACCACCCCTTAAGAACCATATTTAATAGATATAAAATAAGCGTAAAAAATAAATTACTAACAATTAAAATTAACATAAGATTAGAGAATAGAAAAAATGATGCTGAAAAGCAGATATTGTAGGAAGTTCATTGGTTAAACTCTATTCAATCGCAGGTATTTAATGGTTTTATTATTTTCAACGTGTTTTATTACTTTGGAAGTAAAAGTTGATTTTAAAGGTATCATAAATTGCCATTAGAAAGGTAAAAACGTCGTAATTTTTCACATTATGTTTTAAATGTTTGGAATATGATTTTAGAATATCTAGGACATATCAAATTTTTATAGCGAAGGAAGTCAGTCATTTCATATATTTTTAACGTCTTTTACAGGTATAAATTCTTTTAGTTGTAACAGGAAGCTGAAAACGAGTATCAGTTTGACGCAAGTTTCTGAAAAAAACTTTCTTTATACCTATATAATTTTGATTCGAACAGGAATTATGAAATCCTTTCACTAAGAATGTTTACAATCTCAATCCTAAATAGAGTACAAAAAATTGAACTATTTTATTGAATAACAACTTAATTAAATGTCGAAACTGAGAGAGATAAAAATAAGAAGTGTAAAAAGCCTTCCGACTCACAATATTAGCTACAATGTAGATCATGAATCTTACACGTTTCCCGAGATATTATTTATAAATTGGAAACTATTTTACTCCGAGTTACAATGTTCTTGGAATAAACGTGAGGTTGAAAAATGTGGATTGAACGCGAATTGCGACGATTCGATATATTTTGTTTTTAAATTCAATATCGCTTTTCCGTTTTCGACGATTGAGAAAATAACAACGTATTCAGCTGAACGAAATAAATTGTTTGCAATGTTGCTTACTTCTCTTTTCGAGCGATCGAAGATTATACTTTCCCTCCGATGTATTACTATATCCTCCTTTCTTTTCAATTACTAGGAAAATCACAATAATCGTTTCTTTTCCGTGCGGTATTAACTTACTATAACTTCAGTCTGAAAATACCTCATTTTTTAATCGGAAGAAGATTGGAATTGACCTAAAAACATGAATGTAATCAGCGGTTAACAGAATTTGAAACAGAGTGAAGAATTTTCCAAAAAATAAACACTTGACATTTTATTATTCCTTTTGTTTCGATGAATTTCAGGATATTTATAAATGAAATTGCAGCATTCAATTGTCTAAATAGACAGCTCTTTCAAGAAAAAGCTCCAACAGGAATCCACAGCGGATTAAACAATTTTATGTTTATTTCACTGGAATGAGTAAAAGCTTTATTATTGATGGCTCTTGCGATACCACCCGTAGATGCTGCACTAAAGTACAGGCAGGTACTGCAATAAACCTGTTAATGTTCTTTTACTATAAGACCTGCATGAGATCTTACCCAATTTAAGAGGAAAGAATCGTGGAATGATCGTTATTTAGTCGATCTCCGTGTAAATAAGATTTTATCCAGAAATAATCAGATCCGGTCGGTTATGTTTCAATGAGAGTAGTTATTTCGCTGTTTCAATTTTTAAATTGCTACCGAACATTTGCCAAAAACGATGTTGCATATTTCTCTTGCGATTATGATCCATTATCAAATAACCCAGTAACAACAAATAAACCAATATTCATAAACACAAAAGCATCGATCAGTTTCGTTGCTTAATGGATTTACACTAATACCAATGCAAATGATAATCAACTATAGTGATATAATATATAGACAATTACATAAAAGTTTCCTGATGGTGCAAGAAGTGATTAGACTTACGATGCCGTATATGCTTTTATTTTCTATTAAATGTGGATCTCTGATATTCTAAGTACATGCGATTATTAGAATTCTGTGGAAAAATCGCATCAGAAATCTTTAAAAAAACACGAGAAAATCCGCGATGAATTCAGTATGGCCGTGATCCGGCATAGCACATAAACCTTAAGGTAAAGTTGGGTAACATTCAGGTAAGGTTGGCCACCTGCAGCACTCATACTTAAGCCTCTCATGGGGTTCGGAGCTGTTAGGTATACAAATCAAATTTTTGGTCATAATGAGTATAAAATTCAAGTTTATATTATAAATGTGCAATTCAAAAAGTTAGGGAACTCCCGGCCGGGGAACAAAGTTCCGAAAATCAACACATCCCGAAAGGCCCCAAATTTCGATATAGCATATCTCCAGCTTGATTTTCTTCACTTTGTCTTTGAAAATTTGACAAAAAGAAAGCAGTTTAAAATACCTTGGACTCCCGCAATATCGAAATTTTAGTCTTTCGGGGTTTTCATTTTCGAAACTTTGTTCCACGGCCGAACTCCCATCATATTTTACTCCCACAAATTCGGGTGTAAAATCTAATTTTTACACACTCTATGATGAATATTCAAAATGTATAAAATGGGTATTGAAACACATTAGGTCGTGTATAGTACGATTTGTATTCGGAAATAAATGGGGCGTAAAATAAAAGTGGCTATTTAAAGCCTACTGAATAAAACATAATTAGTATGCTGGCTTTCTAAAAATAAAATAGGATACGTTTGTAGTCATTTCAACAAGTAATCTTGATTAAGATCAGCGAATTATCGGACGAGGAAACGGGTACGTAGAAAATGGAGTGCAACAAAGCAAAACAATTCCATCTTTCACATTCACTGGGTCATAAAGGAGCACCTTGGCGTTAACCGGTAACTCGTTGGGGCAGGTAAACGAGTTTTCACAATACTTTTCGAAATGTTGATGAAGGTGAGCAGGTATCGAGAAAATGTAAGTAAAGAGATGACAAAGCGAAATGCAGACACTGATAGGATGTGAAGATAGGGAACGAGCAGCGAATAGTGGCGAGAACGGCGTAAAAGACGAGAAAAGCTAGCCGCAATGGCAAAGGTCGAAAAGAGAAAGCGAAACTGGAAAGTGCGATGGTAAAAAGAACAAGCGCAAAAGTGACTCGATAAAGAGGAACCGAGACGCATCTAAAAAGAAGTACCGTTACACGGAAAATCCAGAGGTTAAAAGAAGAAAGAAAGTGGGAAAGTGAACCGCGAAGAGGAAAATATCGGGGACGAGAGAGACGGAAATAGGGAAAAGGATCGGGGTTACCGAGGGGTCGAAGTGGGGACCAGGGGGAAAGCTGGTGGAGTGCTCCCACATCAGCAGTCCGCGAGCGAGAGGCTGCGTCGGCATTGTTATAACACGGACAAAGAGAGACGCGCACCTGGGATATCGAATGACAAAGAACGTGCCGATAAGACACAGTGTATCATGTCACTACCGCAAACAAGGTTGATATTCTTTTTGGTCTTGAAGAGAATTTTAGCTGCTGCGAAACGTTCTGAGCAAAGAAGGGTCTTGGCTTTGAACCTCAAATTTCAAGTAGCTGATCTCAATTAGCACCATGGAATACTGTACTTTCCACGTCAATACTCCCTGTTTTATGAAGGCAATTTTGCCTTTCGGATCTTCCAACTTTTCTTTTCTTTGAGAGCCAATGGATGATTATTAGAGCGAGTAGATGTGGTACGAACTGGAACGGAAATTTAAATGTGTCTACGTAAATTATTGTAAATAAAGATTAATTTACTTTTTTAGTCGATGAAGCTATTCTATCCAGACTACTGAAAACGAACGATAATTTTATGTAGACAACGGATATTATATTAACTGTTGAGTTTACTTTTGTCTTTTAGTCAATTGTAGTCGGCTCCAAAATAATACTGACTCTACCAAGCATTTGTTGACCAACCATAAGATCAGTCCTTTTTGTAATATTAGCTTAAATTTTCCAATCTTTTAAAGATATTTTCAAAAGTGTATTTTTAAGTTATTTCGATATGAGAGTTAAAACCCTAAGTGCAGCCCCTTATTGCGAAGAAGTTTTTGGTTTTGGTGTCAGCATATTGGTGCATTTACTTTGAATTCAGATATTTCATAAGGACATATATGGTTCAGACCATTACAGATATAATCTCTGTTGAGTTCTTTGCGGTTATATGACCAGTAGTCTTTCTCCAGGGGAAAGTTTCAGTTTCGTTTGGATTTTTTATTAGATCTACTGCTACAGCTTTACTGTCTGTTGCAACTAGCTCAAGAAACGCAACATTCAATATCTAAGCGGGACCTCAGCGTATAAATTGGGGGCAAATTTCCGAATTTTGGACAGTCGTCGCCAGACCGTCTAGCATTGTCTGTCGATCGACTCGAGCACGCTCTCCGATTCCCCGGCTACGCTAGTATCCGTGGGCGGGTTGATAGTGTCATAGTATTAACTTGCAGCGGCATTACGGTCAGCGCACCTAGTGTCCCTGTCAAGGACGGGTAGGCAGGTCCCCTTTTTACATTAATAAATGCGCTTTTCCTCCTTACAGGTGGAACACCCAATAAAAATACGCAAGTAGCGATTTGTTCTAAAACGGAGTCTCAATAGATTGGCGTACTGTATGTATTTGAAGATATACAAAAAAATAAATAAACAAACAGATTTTTCTATATAGCAATACGTTTCTCGAGTCCGTTTATTCTTCTCCGTACCTGCACGTTACAATACCTGTGCTGATACTTAAAACTAACTGAGACACGTGTGTGATTATGTTTTTTAGTGGATTTGCTACCTAACATCATCATCAGAAATACACGTTACTCTATTTCACCACGTACTCAATGAAAATAATTTTTTAAACGATTATAAAAAAAAGTAATCTCCTGCAATGAAGTTCGCGCTTGTATGGTATCTTCTTTGAACATAGAAGTTTGTAAAAATATGTTACTCAGCCTTGTGTTTCTTATAGGAAACGAGGAAAATGGTAAAAAGTGTGAGCGTAGCTGAGTTTTTCAAAATAGTATATTATGCAACTAGTGCGTAAAGTGTACTTTTTTTCACGAGAGCGACACGTGAAAACAAGGCTCCGGCGAAGCCGGCGACGAGTAGGGGACTGTCGCTCGAGTGAAAAAAAGTTACGCACGAGATGCATACGATATTTTATGCCCGGTGTGTGCGTTACGTAAGGTCACTTTACGCACTGAAAAAATGACTTTACGCACGCCCGGGCATAAATTATATTTTATTTATTAATTCCAAAATAAAAAATAGTACATTACTCAACGAGGGAGGTAAAATAAAGAATGTCTCAGGCTGCGTGTAATTTTTACCCGAGGTGAAGCCGAGGGTGAGAAACAGGCAGTCTGAAGCATTCTTTTTTACTTCCCGAGGGAAGTATACGATTTTTCTTTATGGCCGGGAGGATAAGCGGCATCTTTCCTTCCGCTTGCGGGAGGAAAGTTGCTGCTTTCCTCCCGGTGTGAAGAAAAAAAACTTTTTAAATGTAATATTTTTATTTATTGGGATGTATTCTTCATTCAATACGGAACAAAACCCATTTTGGTGGAAGTGTGTGCCTCGCTTAGAATTCAGTCAATATCGGCATAAAATGAGCACCATCGTTGTGTCAATGGACTGAAAAATCATTCTTTTTCATTGGCACATCAATACGGCTGTCAAGAATCATCTGTAAATTATTGCTAACTTTTCTTAAGGTTTAACACTAGTTTGAAAAGATATAACATTGGGTATAAATTGAAATTGGACGCCATGATAATTGAATAAACCAAAATTTTCGAATTAATTTCAATTAAGAAATGACATTCTTAAAGTGCAAGATATTGTACAAGTAGTAAGTAAGGCATACAAAATTCGCATTTTTCATGTGACCCTAGCAGAAATTAAAGTTGTCGATCAGCGTTTAAATGCCGAGATAAAATCAGCTCCTCATTACAACAAAATATTCCAAATCATGAACAACCGAAAAGAAAAGTATTTATTATTTTTAAATTATCTTTCAATCTTTTCAAAATCCACCCTGTAAACATTTTTCTTTAATTTCAAATGGTTGGAATGTGTCTAATGTTGTGAATAAAAATGTAAAATCTTTAGTGGATAAAAATGTTAAAATAAAACGCGTGCAACAAAACAATGTAACTAAACCTGCCGGAAGTTTGTAATGTTTTAAAATAAAAATTTTTTGTGTTACTCAAGAATTGCATTTTCTTTATCAACCTACTTAATGATTGAATAACGAATTTTTTCTATTCATATAGATTTTATATATCAAAATAAATACTAATTGTTTCAATATTTTTAATTAAATGGCATTTATCAAACCAATTCTAAAAATGTGATCATGATTACTTTTAGTGTCTATTTGGTAGAAATTTATGAAGATTAAGTCATTTTGTGAGCAGAGATGGGTTAAATCTAGCAAAACAAGGCCAGGTGTAGCCTGTATCTGTCCAGAAAATGGCCTTGATAATAACTAATTGACATCTGGATAGTTTAAAAAATTTATTTTTCAATAAAATATTATACATTACATTATCTCAGTTTATAAAAAAAATAACTTCAAAAAAATATGATTGGCACAGCTTTTTTCATACTTTTTATAAGTGTAGAAACACAGAAAAACAACTGTGGTTAGTGCGCCTGTCATATTAATTTTTAGTCAAATATTAACAGTTTCAGAGAAATTCTCATATGCAATAAAAAAATACATGCAATAAGATCAGACACCAAAATGAATATTTGAAACAATCTCTATCTAGGAAAATCATTATTGTACTTGTGGAAATTTAACTACGGTTAATATATAAGTGGATCCATCCTGCTAAAATTCTATGCGAGCGATGGTGTCCATAACATCACACTCTCGGTACATAAATATAGAGAAAATACGCATTTGATAGCCACTTTACATAGTATATTCCATTAATTACAGGAACTTTATGATCGTCTGACAAAAACAATCGAATATTACTTCGACCCAGACCTTAAGTCTGGACGAAGTATTGAATTTGGTCACCTCGGGCAAAAAAATTACCCTATAGTTTTTCATCAAATGTCCACGTTTCAGACCCTAAGGAAGCCAAAAAACGAAAAAAAAAATTTGTGTCCGTGATCTTGTACGTACGTACGTCCGTACGTACGTCCCGTTTTTATGTCTCGCGATAACTCGCGAACGGATAAGCGTATTGACATAAATTTTTTTTTAAAATCCGCGTCTTGGCATAACTTAGATCTGATTAGATTTTGGCGCAGATCCATCCCTCCATTACTAACAAAAATTAGCCCGAATTAAGTTACTTCGTAGTTTTTTGCATTTATTTTGAAAAATACAAATTTTATTAAAAAATGTTTCAAACAAAAAAGATAGAGCATGAACTACTCTTCAAAAAAGGTAGTATGCATTTTCTTCCTAAACTCAACGATAATGCCATAAAAACTGCTTTAAAATGTTTATGACTATTGTCTGAAAAAGTATTGAATTTGGTCACCTCGGCAAAAAATTACCCTATATTTTTTCATCAAATTTCGACGCTTCGACCCCCTACCCCCCAGCGATAGTCTTCGCCAGCCCCTCGGGCGCGGTGATCACCTACGGGCGCATAAGTTCTTTTACGCCCTTGATACGAAAATAACTATTTCGATATATCTAAAAGATGTCTTATATCTATAAGATATCCGTCATAGATCTTTTCGACACTTTCAAGATATCTTTGATGAATTATATGTATATATATATTGTATATACAATATCATAATGATACAGACAGTAATTAGTAAAACACTGTAAACAAGTAATATGCATCGAATAGTCTATTACAATACAAGTGCTTTAAGTAAGTATTTTGCATCTTTTATTTATTAATACTTCGGCTGGCCTGTTGTCGGGGTCGAAGTTTTGAAAATGCTCATTTTCAATTTTCATACATATAACAAACACTATATTGTTGTAACGTATCTATCGAAGCTACTTGGACCTAAATATGATTGGACCCCCAAATATAAATATAATTTTATAATATAATTGAAAGCTGTTAGTAAACAAACGAATATTAAGGAATAGCCGACTCTCCACTGGGTCGAAGTTTCTGAGCGAGCGAAGCGAGCGAGGCATCACGCCAACACTAGTTTTTTGTTTGGAGTAAGTAGTTCAACGAACGGTTTACGAGAAATCTTTCTCTTAAAAGACAATTATGGTTTGTATAATTAGAACCTTTGGATAGGATTTGCATTAACACGGATATAAATCAAGTTCCGATTCCTCATAAAACTGCAGGTCCATCTAAGGGTGGGGCTAAGCAAAACAAGAAACAATACAAATAAAAACAAGAATCGTTACATCAAAACAAAGATCGCGGGCGCCAGAAAATTGTAGGTTTAAGTATCTAACTCTCTTAGAAAACCGAAACAAGTCGAAGTCTTGAACCATGCTTCAAAAGTTGTGAAAACAAGCAGCAATGTGAAAAGAGAAAACATATCTTCCGCTGATATGTAACGGTTGGATATACGATAATATTGGTGTACCTTTTATATCTATAATTATTACTACTAGTTATGGGTAAATTAATCAACTTGCTGCTGCAGTCATAGACCACTTTTCTACAATTAACCATTATCCACAGATATCTGACAGTTATCCTTATAGGTAAGTTACTTTAGTTTCAGTCTTTTTTTCTACCCCCATTTCCAGCTCATTCTTCAGTTTATGTCTTGGATCTACTTTTTAATAGCAGGTAGTAGATTCTCAAGAATATATTCTTTTATGGATGCATAGGCCTACATATGGTAATTGATTGAGATGTTATAACCAAGACAAATTTGTATGTAAGGAAGTATTTCAGACGTTTCTCTTCTCTTCAACGTGAAAGTCTATTTGTAAAAACGTAAAAACGTTTTAAAAATGTTACAGACATTTAATGCTGGTAAGGTAATTATAAAGATAATTAATTGATTAAATTAACTCAACAAAATTTTCAGAAATAACTTAAATGAAAGCTTTCGAATGAAAACACAGCTCTTCATGGACAACAATAAAAATAAAAAACTTCATTCTCGTTTCGCTTGTCCTTTACAGATAATTATCGAACAGGTCACCTTCATTTCAAATACCCTCAGGGTGTGTAACGGCTTGGGGAAACCCATTTTTGTGGAAAAACCACACCAGGTACCACAGTTGGTAAAAACATCGATTCTGTCCGCAAGAGTAAGCTAATAAATGTACGTTTGCACATTTGGGTACAAAGGTAGATAGTTAAAGAGTTCACTCACGAAAATTGCTCTCGACACGATTTCCTTAAATAAGTTACAAGTTACAAAGCTAACAATTCAGAATTACCGTATTATTCGAGGAACTAGTAAGTAGGAATGTAAATTTTCAGCATATTCCAATTAACAATCTTGTTAAAAAATTGAACTCTCAGAGTGATTAATTTTACTAATGTATTTGTTTTAGCCTACAGCGTATCACCATTTGCCAGATTAGAGAGGGTCTGTTCGTTACTTAATATATTCAAGGCTCTCAAGTAACGAGTTTACATAGTATTTCATATCAACGAGCGTTATGTAACTCTCTGTAGTATCATATTACACTGACCCCTATGGAAACTTCAATGTATAATAATATTATCAAAGTCTATATTTTTGTTTTTCATTAGTGATTTTATAATCCGCTATTTATTTATCATATTTACGACATCTTGATTAACTATATAAACATTATCGGAAGCGGGTAATTATTCGATACAAAGTAATCTCTGGCGTGAAGTTACATGATTATTAATATCGATAACCATTAATTAATCATGCTCTACTTCATATTTTCAATAACTAGATATACTAAATATATTTAATATTGTTGAAGATAATTATTCATGACAGGTGTATATGCAATATATGAATTTTGACGAAGAACAATGCCTATTTGAAACCATGTATAGTTCTAATTATCAGATTTGCGATATGAATATAATGAACACGATGAAAGAGGAAACGAAATTCAATTTTCGTAATTTTTCAATGAGTAAAAGAAAATAATTTAAATTTTTCATTTGTAAATATTTAACTTAAATTAAATAATTAAGTATGAACTCTACATGGAAACTAAAATTTAAAGATTCTTTTACCATTTACTTTCATTTCGTACATTATATGCGAGCTGGAAATAAATCTCAGTGAAATGGGTTAAGGAGAACTTGATAAAATAAACGAAAATTACTTTTTCATAAATTCTTCGTTCAATTCTTAATCGATTTCACAAGCATTATGTAAATTGCCGAATGAGATTATAACTTCAAATTCGAAAAAATCTTATAAATTATTCTATGGAATTACCTCAGATTTTTATAAGTATTATATCTACTGAAACATGGGGAGATTTTTTTCTTTTATATTAATTATCTATTAAAAGAAAGGCTGTTAGCAAGAAAAACTCAACACAGATATTTTATTTATATATTTCGATCATAGTACTTAGAAGTAAAATCTGGTTTAAAAACCGGAATAAAATTTTGAATTCTATTTTTGTACTTAGAGATAATACGAGTATTGATGTTTAACGGCAACATCAATACTCGTATTATCTCTAATTATTAAAAGCGGCCGAGAAACTGTATTGTTTAAAAATCTATTTTTGTACCCTGAGTAGTCAATATGGTATAAAGAAAGTTGTGATACGTTATCATATAAATATAAGTCTAACTATAAACATAACAAACAAGTTGTTGAGTGAAAAAAACTCGGTAACAAATATTGGCATCCTAGTATTTTGCCTAATATAATTCCATAACGATTTAACATTTTTACGCTATATATCGGTATGATAAAATTTAAAATAAATTATAATTTATTAGTTATATATCATCGGTAATGTTATATTTGTAGACTTTCATTAATTTCATTTTCCTCTTTAATTATAAATAAAAACAGTGGTCCAGATTTACCACAAGTTATTGCCCGTTAAATAGCCCATTAAAGAGATCGCATCGAAATGGTGCTTTCACGGGAATTTATTGCTCATTTATGGCTCAGGTAGCCTGTAGTATTCTGAATAGACCCAGTACTGTTTTCACACCTAGTACTGCGACCTAAATAGAAATTTCCTTTATTTTAGAGTAATTATATGTCTCGGAAAGTCCGTTTCGGAAAACCAATTTAGGCCTAGGATTTGTTTGTAAGATTCGTGCTTTTATTTCCAAATTTTACTTTGAATTAATAGTTTCCTACAAAGAAAAAAATAAGTCTTAAAATTGTTACATCTTAAATTCATAATCGGGAGAGGCTTCATTTAAGCCCGAAATTGCGTTAATTTTCTTAAATTCAGTCAGTGTTTCGGCTTAAAGTCTTACTTTCAGTGAGCAAAACTAACTTTTAGACGATATTTTGGCTTAAAATAAGATTTATCGAGCTTATGGCATCTAAGTTGGATGAATCTTATTTCAAACAAAAATATAAGCTGAAAGTCAGTTTTTTTGTCTGAAAGTATGACTTTAAGCCTAAATATAGATTGAATTTAATAAAATTAACACAATTTTGGGCTGCAATTAAGCCTCACCTAAGGATGAATTTAAGATGGAACAATTTTAAGACTTATTCTTTTCTGCGTATATTACACTTAAAGCTGGTCAGTAGCACGAGTATTAATTTATATATTATAGTTGGCCGATATAACATTTGAACATCTCATATTACATGTCGAGACTAAAACCTGCAATTACTCTACAGATTAAAAAAACAGTTTATAAATACGAAAAATTAAAAAAAAAGGATATTACTAAAAACACAAAAGCAACCGCGTGTACTTCCAAAAAGGTGATACCTCCGATTTTTATTAAGTTTGGTATCCTGATGTTTTTTGGTGCGCTGAATACGAACATTACCATGAAAATCATATACAAGGTCACCATCAATGTCAAAACTAAAAAAAAACGCGGATGATGAGTATATCAGAGATCTATTCTGATATTTTTTAAATTCGGGTTCTGATAAACTACCTACATAGGTATTGCAACTTCACCCACTCAAACTCAGAAACTGGCGGACTTACGGTTTTCCAGATTGGGCTGCAGTCCGATGTGCTTCAACTTTTGTCCGAAGGGGTTCGCCATTTAAACATTGGACTTTTTACCACTTGCGCCTGATTCTGACTTCCAACATTAGGTAATTAATCGGCAAATTATGTGGCATTCAATACTATTTTGAGAAATTATTAAATCCTTTAAGAACTTTTCATCGTTTCTTTTTGCATATTTTTTCATTATGATCTTGCATTACGAATTATAGATTTGGCGTTGGAGGCTAGTTCATCTATGTGATTTTGGTGATTTGTGTTTCTTTTTCAGTTTTGACATTGAAGATGACCTTGTCGACGATTTTCATGGTGATATTCGTATTCAGAGCAATAAAAACGATAAATGCGAGACATCCCGCACGTCCTTCAATCCCTTGATGAGCTTGTGGGGTGCGGGTCGAAAAACCGACAAATCAAAAAGTCGACAGGTCGAAAAACCGACAGTCAAAAAACCGACAATCGAAAAGCCGACAGTCAAAAAACCGACAGTTCAAAGAATGACTGTCCTCCTGACGATGTGTCTTTTTTTATGTGTCGGCATTTCGACTGTCGGTTTTTTGACTGTCGGTTTTTTGACCTGTCGGCTTTTTGATTTGTCGGTTTTTCGACCCGCACCCAGCTTGTGATGAGACTCGAAGTTTTGAAAATGTTCATTTTCAGGCAAAGAGTTACCTTTGTTTACGAAATTATTAATTTCAACAACAGAACAAATCCGTGCGTTTAGAACATTGTAGTAATCTCCTCATAAAAACTAATACATCGGTGTATTACATTCATAGCTCAGGCAGTAGCGTACTGAACTACGAAGTCGTAGGTAGTGAATTAGGTCATCCGAGAAAACAAATTGTCGATTCCGCTTTTAGGCAGTACCTTGCTGTTAGTAAGGCGAGCCACGTTGTTTGTTTACGTTTCGAAGATGTTGTTTGTCTGGCGAAAATCGACTCATGACCGCTGCTGTACCTTAAGGTAGCTTCCTGCAGTTTCCTACATTCTCGATAAATGCGGGACATCTTGAATGACGACCTAAAGCTCCGGCAAAAATTTGTAATGACTTAGACAATTGTAAACAATTGTGGGTCAAGGGCAGTTCCACGCGTTGAATAATACAAAAAAAAAGAAATAATAATAAATAAATAGAAATATTCATTAATTACGTAAAATGCAAAATTAAAAAAAGCTCGTCCTCGAATGAATTTGGTCCTGGTATAGTACCGGCATTAATTGAGCATTGCAAATTAGCGCAGCTTGAATGAATTGTCGCGGAAATGTATGAGCTATTCGCAGCTCATCACGTAAACATGCATCACGCTTGCCAGCAGCACTCGCTGTCAACAAGCAGCGCATTGCGTTCGCATTAAGTTTTGATGTGCATTTACCAGTGAGGGTAACGCTGCATAAGGGAACTGACCCGGCACTCTCGGCGCGCTTAAATCCCGCACGTCCTTCAATCCCTTGATGAGCTTGTAAGCTGCTTCGCAGTATCGTACCACGTCCCGTGTTAATCAAATCGGACGATAAAACCTGACGTAAAACTTTCCTGAAAGTTCATTATAAAATTTGTGATGAAAGTGGACAGCACTTTTCGAAGAACACCAATTTACAATAATTTGCTTCATTAAATAACGAGGATTACTTATTTCCATTCCTGATAATTCCAGCGGCTTTGAACTTTAATTTGTCATAGTAAAAGTTTTTATGACCTAACTATAAATTTAAGGTAATTCAATTTCTTTAGTCTGTTTTTTTAATACAATTGCGAATTTTAAATACTAGGCCTTTGCATCATAAAATAATTGAGATAAATGATACTGTTGAGTATCGTATACGAGTATTGAGTGTTGAGTATACTAGTGAATAGGAGTATAATTTCGTTTTTTTTGTCTCGCATATCATTTTTTTTTTAATTTAAGCATTTTTTAATTATGTTTCCACTATAATTATACAGATATGTCGCAGTTTACGGGTGCGGGTTGAGAACTCGACAAATAAAAGAGCCAACAGGTCAAAAAACCGACAGGTCAAAAGACTCACAGGTAAAAAACCGACAATCAAAAAGCCGACTCTTCAAAAAATTACTGTCAGCTTGTCGATGTGTATATTTTTTTATGTTTGGAGCGTCGGCTTTATGACTGTCGTTTTTTTTTTATTTGTCGATCTTTCGACCTGCACCCGCAGTTTATTAAATAAAAATGGAGAATTTTACAAATTAGCCCTGTTGTCATCAATAGCCAGATTGTGCGTATAAGGGGTAGTTACAAACGAATTCCTCGTAACTCTGATATAAATTTACATCGTTACATGTCAAAATTTTTTGAAATTTTTTGTCATATTATGTGCTTTACATCTTGGTTTTTGTAATCGTACTGAGCACAAGGAATTTTTTCGGCATTTATTTTGCTTCGCGAATAAGTAACGTTGTTGTGCTCAATTCTGAATTGAATGGCAGTTATTATTTTTTTATATATGCAATACTAATTCAAATAACAATACTTTTTGTCGAATTAGTTTCTATAGTACTGATTTTCTTTTGATTTGCTTTCCCTTACTGTATGAGTTCAGGTTTGTTCCGATGTATCCACTTTGTGTTAATTCAGATCGGAATAAGGGACTTTGATCGATAGATCTAGCTAGTTTATATTTCCCATCCTTTAAGTAAATTTCGATCAATAGGCAGCTACATCATAGTCTGTATAAAAGATTAGCTTCGAATTAAATCGCTGATTACCAGATCTCTACGTAATAAGCAAACGAAAACATGCGCAAGATTTTGGTATTGGAGAATGTAGATTACACCCAATGGAAATTTCAGCATTACATTTAGGGCTTTGGCCAAGAGTTTTCGTCAGTGTGCTGAATGCAACGTTAATATATCTACCAGAGATATTAGGCATCGGTTAAATGCATAACTGCTTACATAAATCAATAATAAAATAAACAAGACATGTAAACAAAGAAATCATGCTTGAACTTTGTGCAGATCTAATTAGGAATTTCAGTCCATTACTAGGTTAGGTCAGGAAAACCTTTGAGAAAGTTTCTTGGTCATGATGGTCATTCAAATTTTGTGGGCGTACATAAATCTCTATAAATTCCTAAATAAAAAATGTTTTATTTTTGTCAATTATATTTTCAAGAAGAAATCACACTTGTTAGTTTCCAGAGCAGTGAAATTGTAAGCAAGAAATTTATTTTTGCAATTTTTAACGCACATTAATGTTCGAAACTTCACAGATTGTGAGTAATTTTGCGAAAGATAAAACCTCTGTAGCAGGTAGTTCTGCCGTAGAAAATTTACGGTATGGAAAAAATAGCTTATAAAAAAAGAATTTTCGGGTGAATTGCTCGTAAATCTTACACTGTCGAACCCAGAACACGAAACGAGGCCACGGTACCTGTAAGTGATTTTATCTGTACTATGTATTAGAAATTATATTTTATACGTATTATGTTTCCCCAGCTACGAAAGAATCTAGCCATTTAACAAACATATCTTACAGAACCGAACATATCTAAACTCGAAAAGTTTTATAATGTCTCAAATGTACAATGTACAAACATACGTGAGGTGTTTTAAATAAATTTCAAAGAAGCATTGCAATATGCAATTATACTAAATTAGTATACTCAAATAATAAATTAGGTTTCAATAATTATGTTTTGTTATTCACATCCGACGCGAAAAATGTTTGTCCTTTTCATAAACTAACGAAATTAATATATTAATTTATTTATTTATTTATTTATTTAGAATCAACGGCGAAAAGCCTATTACATAAAAATACAATAACAATATTAGGTGAAACTTAACAATACAGTAGAAAAATAGAAAAATAAGATAACCAATTAAATCGCTACCTATAAATATTAATAACTATAAATTAAAAATTTCCAATTAATAATAAAATATATCTTTTCTTCGTTGTGCAATTAAAACAAATAACTTTGATGGAAGTATGCACCATTTAATATATATGCAATCTTGTTATTTAACGATCCAGTCGATTTAAATGTGATCGAGTTTGATGGATTAAGAATTCAATGATATTTAATATTTAACTATAATATAAAATCAATACATAAAGTGGAAATATCGCCATATATTTAAAAGTGACAATCACATTTATTATTGCCAATGATGGGAGCGTTTGACATTAAAACATTGTGTTTAATGTAACAGATTTTTTAAATTGTACTAAATTCTGAAATTATTTATAAACATAATACTCACAACCAGCGCACAATAATATCGATCTGTTTGGATGTTTTCAGGGGTATAGATAGCGTTAATATTTTAAAATATTTCAAGTATAAAACGTTACACGTCTAAAACAGGAGTTAATACAGTGGTATATAAAATAATACAATATATGCGATAACAACTTTTGTTAAATTCAGTATGTGTTCAGTTGTGCACATTATCGAAAAATTGTTCTGTTTTTGTGGACAGTAGAGTGTGTAATTTGTATTTCCCTTTCTTCGATTTATTGGTCTTTACATAAAACGCGGTGGTAAGCGAATAAAAAAATATTTATTTTACGTTTTTGGTTCTTATGTGACCTATTCAGAAATGAGCGATTTTTCTACAAATTATACTATATATATGCGCCGCTGAAAAAAGTAAATTAGTTAAAAAGGGGTTAGAAGTGGGAAACCTGTGTTATTATACTGCAGAATCTATCGATTCCATTGAAATCGGAATACAAGTCGAATATTTATTATTAGATAGGTCTCACTGTGTCTGAATTCTTCGAATACTACCAATAAAAAGCAATCGTAAATCACTATCGGTTAATTTAACTAAAATCGTAAAAAAAGCATAATTCAGTAGTGAAATTAATTTAATTTATTAAAAGCATGCTATAGTATAGTATAAAAAGTTTAATAAACTTTATTTCTTTTTGCATGTCTGTATAAATTTTTTTGATTTTTTGTTTCCATATTATATTTTGTTATATTATTTGCCTTTTTCTTTCATTAGACTTATTATAATTGCATGCTAACAAATCATATTCATATATATACCAGTCTATTCCGAGTAACTGTCAAATCGAAATTTTATTAACTTTATAGTTATTGAATATAATTTTTATCTTTTCTTTTTTTCTATTAGTTTTTTTCGTTGTTAATTTCATTACTGGTTGAGATTATAAATGTTTCGACAAGGCCTAACGAGAATTCGAGCGATTACGACGGAAGGTGTTTAAAATGTTTAGAAATTTCCAAAATATGTCATTTTGACATCTAATGCAATTGGTAGGTTTAAGCGTTTCATTATTTTATTTTAATTTTTAAATGCACCTATGTTAAATCTAAATTATTGTACTATTTAAGTTCTTAAATTTGAATCACGGTAGTTAATTCTGAGATACAAAACATTGTTTTCGTTCGCGGGACGATAAACAAATGACGAAATAGCGATGGGCTATAACGAATAGTAACAAAGGCGAGCAGTAACAATGCTGTAATAAATACCAAATAAATTTACTTATCATCGTCTTAAATTCGCCTCAACTTAAATTATTCATCAAATTGGGGGCGTGGTCCCGGATAAGGAGGATTTTTAAAAAGTGATGTGTGACGATAACGAGTGCTAGACGCAATAGATGATGCATCGAAAAAGACTATTGAATAAGAAAGGGTGATTAACAACGAAGAAATATATTTAATTTCAGACATAACGACGAAGACGACGATTAACAAGGAAAGAATGTAATTGTTTTGAGGAGGATTTTGCATTTGAACGCGTCGAATGTTGTCAAAATCGCCAAATGATTTCTCCGTACAAGAATTAAAAGACATATTGCGAACACGTGATCTAAGTGCAGAGGGTGTAAAAGCGGAATTAATTGCACGTTTAATGAGCATGGATCCTTCCGGAGTATTTGCCCGAGAAGAGGTACACATCCCAATTAATTATAAGCATGATGAGGAGGATGATCGAGAGAAAACATCGTAAAATAATGGTATAGGAACTGAACTATCCAATATAAGAACAATAGATTGCCCTGAGTTAAATTTAATACGAAGAAAACGGGAATTAGAACTGATGCGCCAAAAAGTCGTTGAATTAAAATCGAACCTAACTACATATTGACAAAATAGAATGCAGAATTCAACATTCAAGAAATTTAAAAATCGTTTTTGAAGTCGCTGATTTTACATAGAAAAGAACAGGAATCTAAGTAGTAATAGTCGGAAATCTTTTTTTGACAGTATAAACAGACTGTTACTACTTAGATTACGGAATTTTTGTACGCATTATCCGCGACTTGAGCAACGGTTTTTCAAACTTTCTCACATGATAAAACACTTAAATTTAGTATTAGGTGTTAGCTCTTATTATACTTCAACCGAATTTATCAGGTTCGGGGGTTCCATCTCCATGGCGGAAAGCATCTGTGTTCGTGGGCATCCTCCTCTCGTGAATCAAGGAAATATTTCTTGAAATTAAATAAACATTTGGTTCAATTCAAACGGTCGAACGTAATAAATTAATATTAGAAAGTAACTGTTTATTGGTTTCAAATAAATATATACTCAAAGAATAAAAATCTGATGTAAAAGATGAAACACATTCTTGGACCAAAGAAATATTTACTCATTTTTAAGAGAACATTTATTTCTTTTAAATACATATTTAATTGTTCAAAGTAAATCTTGGTCTACTTTTAAATAAATATTTCATTGCAACGAGTTTCTTGAATACCGTGAATTTGAATGTAAAGAGTTTCACATAAATATTTGTGTTAGACGATGTTACAGGCAGAGATAAAAAGGATTTTTCATAAATAACCGATAAAAGAATAAACACTTTTGTGAACAAAATTAATGTTTAGTTATAAACCAATTAAAAAGAAAGACGTTGACTTCGAGAAAGAGGTTGTTAATATACAAATAGTAGTGTGGTTGCGCAACGGGATAATTATATCGGTAGCATACTATGCTGGTCCGTTCATTTTAGTTAAGAAAAAAAACGAAGCACATAGGCTGTGCGTTAACTTTCGGATGGTCACTGAAAATAATAAAAAATCGGTTTCCACTTCCACTTATCCAAGGCCAAATAAATGCATTTTATTGTGGATTTATTTAGTGGATTAGACATAACACTTCAGTAAACCAATATATATAACTGGTGGATTCAACAGAAGTAATGTTGACTTATCATCGAATCCTTTTAGTTTACTCCATGTTGAACGATATTTACTATTCTGCTTCGGGTTAAGGTAACCGTTTATTTGCACCGTAGTTTGAAGAGCCGTTTTGTAAACGCCAATACCAATATACCACCAGGAAGTTCCTATTACTACAGGATTTTCGTAATGTAACTGACGTCATGTTGAAACATGGTTAATGAATTATATAATTATACCCACAAAGGAAAAAAATATTCGCTGTCTTAATGTGTATATGATATTTAAACATATTTTCCTTATCACACGTAAATATTAAATTTACAAAACAACAAATTATGTTCTGAAAATGATGTTTTTTTCTTATCTGTACATACCGTATCTCATCATAAGCGAAAAAGTTACAATACTCATAAATGTGTAATAACGTTTTCCAATTTATTAAAATATATCTGTTTTACGTCATACAATAAATAAATAATTTCAGCTGTCTGAAGTATTATTTGAATTGAATATACATGCAATAAATTCGTTTAACGAAACAATTGCTTTCGGTATATTTGGGTTGGATGAGTTAAGAATTAAATATATTTCACGATTATAAAAGAAGAATACCCATCAATATAAAATTTGAAATATTTTCGTGCATTTAAAAGTCACGTAATGATGTGTTTATCATTACAGCTGAAGTCATTGTGTAGTATGAAAATATGGCGTTCGATGGGTATTATAAAATGAAGACCTAAAATATGTCACTAAATAAAACAATAACAAATTTCTGAATTTAATTAAAAATAAGGCTTACACGAATAAAATATAATAATATTCAGAGAATCACAACGTTGTTATTTTAAAATATTTTAGACATACATATATAAAATATGAATAATATCAAACAGCTTTCATTAAAATGTGGATGTGTGGAGTAGTAGGTACTCATATTATCGAAAATTGTTCTTTCTTTGATTTATATACATATATATAATATTTAATGCTAATTTAAATTACAGTGTAAAGTTTTACCTAATATTTTATCTTTATGATTAGGTAATATTACCTAAGTTTTACTCTTGACTCATATTAATAGGTATATGCTGATATAATGATACTGTCAATATTTTGGAGATTAGGGCCAAAATCTGTAATGTAGGTGCAAACCAGTCAAGAATTTTATGAAAGACCAACATTTATGAAAATGTACAATATGGTTTTCGATGTAGCTGCTATAAAGTTTTATTCATATTTTAAATAATATTATTTTTTTTTATTATATTTTATTATATGTTATATTTTATTTTATTATATTTATTATATTTTAAATAATATTATTATTATAAATAAATTTAAAAATAGCCGGAACATTATTCTATATAGTTTTTCATATGCTGTCAATAATGAGTATAATAATAAGAATTTGATATCAGATACTTTAAATTAAAAAGTGTGGAGCCAATTTTATATTTATTATGTCACCAATAATCTTTGTTATTATTTGTTATCAATAAGGGTATTAGGCTGTTACATTTTTACAAAATGACAGAAGGATGATATTTTCTAAATAATTATCAGGAAAAAAATGTTCAGTAAATTGTTTTAAGGGAACTCAATACATTTTTAAATGGTTTTCTACTGTATTGTTTCTGAAATATGGAATTTCTGATATCGCATTCAGATTCATTAACTCTGAAAACCATCAAATATGAACTTTCTGTCTAATTTTTTTATTAAGCTAAAAGCTGATAACGCTGGCATCCTATCTATTTTATTTCACTGTGTGTATATATATTCTCAATCGTGAATTGAAAAAGTGTCTGTGATTTTATTTAAATTTAAAAACGTCGACTCCAATATTCCACGAGTAGTAGTTTTCAAGCAAATTTCTTTAATTTGTGATGAGGTCACGTAGTTTTATTCCTTATCATGATTCATTTATTACCATATTCACTCAATTATCAATGTGTCATTCCCGTATTTTATAATCGGAACGTTTGTCGAGATTGAACTCATATGAAGCTGACGATTGATAAAACACGAAAAAAATAATTGTTTAGGGCTACTATTTAAGTAGTAAAATACAGGCCAGACATGTTTCATACTTGGCATTACCACTTAATCCAAAGACGTGTAGTCTATAATTTGCAACTTAAGGGATGTTGAACACGTCGAAATAGAATGATGTTTCAGAAGAAAAGAATTAGTTTCTTCAAAGTGAAAATTAGTTTTGTTTTACTAAATATCAATGTTTTTCTACCAATTTTCTACACGTTTATTTGAGGTTTTGCTAATTTTAGCCGCAAACACATGAATAATTATGAACGAACTCATTTATAACACCTAGGTGAATTAAAAAAATGTCATAACTTTGCGTCCCTAGTAGATAAATGGTAAATTTGCACTAAATTTCTAACGAAGTTATGGATAAAAATATTAATCCAGAGTATAATCTCATATGTCAATGATTATTATACGTTATGAGCCAACGCTTGATATAATTTTCATGTTCTGGATAGAAAAAATGTAAACTCCGTCACGTGGCGTCATTATTAGAACATTAACCGACGTTGGTAGGATGATTATTTAATGTTTGTATAAAACTTTAAAATGTAACTTCAAATATAGTATATTTATTCTTCAGGGTAATATAATTTTGAAACAACTGATATTTATTAAATTTGTTAAAATTTCATTTTAATTATGTCTACGAGTTTTCATAGGTGTACTGAAAACCGTGATAAGCGAGCTATTTTATATTTTTAATGTTATTTTTGTGTTATTCAGTGTCTGCTCTAATTAGAATATATTAAAACTAAAAATCTAGGTGTTTATTATATTAACGCATTTCGAATCAATTATATATGCGGAATACAACGGTAGAGGTGACTGATAATGTGAAGTTAGCAATTTTCAAAAACTAAACGATTTATAACCATATTTTTAACGATAAATTGATATATTTTGTAAATATCTATTGTACTCAAAGAAGAAATCACATTCTTTTCAAAATAAAATAATTATTTTGTATAATATGGCAGTTTGTAAGCCCTGTCACTGTAAAGTCTGTCATAGTTTTATAATACTCTTATTTTTAATATGAGAAGATAGTTAAAGCTGTGGGTATGAATAATTTAAATTACAAAATATAATATATACTTCATATTTTATTATTTTATTATTATTTTTATTACGATTTCAATGAATCCGAAAAGGCAACATGATAATTTAAGTCAACAAACTAATTTTTTAATTGAAACGTTATTTTTTAATACGACGGGCGCGAGGCTCGATAACTCTAGCCTTATGGTTTCGATCGAGTTTCGCGCCTAGAGTGTTAAAATGTTATTTATTAATACTTCGGCTGCCATATGGTGAGGATCGAAGTTTAACAAACTCGTCATAGGGTCGAAGTTTAAGTGTTTGTGATTTTTAAGATTAATTCTTTTTCATGTTGAATTTAATTTTTGATTCTAAGTGATCACAAGTGATCCGGGTCCTGGGCACTGTAGATATTGAATTGTTTTTTTAGTTCAAAGGTTATTCAAATTAGTGGCTCCTTTTATAATCATATGAATGTGACGACCAATTTTTAGTCTTGGCATGACTTACCTTATCATTTTTACTGAACTTTTTCACTGCATTTAGTTTGAATACATATTTTCTTGTCTTGAGACTTGGGTCTCAAATTTCTCCATTGATCATTTGGCAGTTTTTTAGCATTGTTTTCAATGAAGATTTTCGAGGTACATTGGATTGTCTATTGTTTCTGTAATTATGTTTTTTGGCCGCTTTGCAGCTCATTCGTTGCCTGGATATCGCCTACTGCCGGCGCCCATTCCATTTTTTCTTATATACAAAACTTTATTTCAAAATAACTATATCATGATCTTGGAGATAACGAGTTATTGCTATAGCTCATTTGAACTTATTACATTCTGTCCACGATTTCTGTGAACGATATAGTTAATTTACAAGTTAATACAAATGAAATGCCGGGTATGGCTGTTTCCTCAAAATTATGCTTTGGTCTGCACAAAAGAAGTTTTCGCGATCCGACATGAAAATTGTACTTTCTGTGTAATCATAACTAATTATCGAGGTAGCAAATTCTTCTTCCTGAGCAGGGAAGCAAATAACAATCAGAAGTTGACGAAAAATAGAGAAACTCTGGGAACAATAATATCTGCTGGTAGAGATAATAAGGGATGTCTAGGAGTTGGGCGTCATTTCTGCATTGGGTAACTTGGAAAAGGGTATGTTCGTGATAGTGCTAAATTGCAATAATGCAGAACCCCGGCATTGCCGAGCTGGTAATGAGTGGTGGATATACATCCCGAAATATATGTAGCGTTTATCTGTCGTGTATTAGCACGCGCTACGGAGTGCAAAACGAGCGAATGAGTTGAGTGCGGATCGGTCCTGTTTGCTGAACTGGGTGCTCGCTTACACGTGGTCGAGGATGAATCGGGTACGCGCCACGGCATCGGGTTATATCGTGTACCCCTTGGTCCATACCTGGATATTCGACCGATATCCAAAATGTGCCGAACGAAGGTACCGAAAGACCACCGCAGGTTACGAGTCGATACGCGTGGACTTTCTGTGTTTAATCCGCGAACCGTTTCATGAACCCACCACATAACCCAGTCACGGTGTGCATGCATTCACCAACTCCATTGACTCAAGGGCTTTATATAGGATTTTCAACGAGGACGCGATGTGTTTTCCAGCGGAGAGAAATTACCTATGATTACGGGAAACAAAACGACGAATTCAAACATCCACGAAACAAGTTTTGAATAAATCGAATGGATGTAGGAAATAATCACGAGAGAAAACAGTATTTTCAGGAACTATGGTTTTTAAAAAGTTTATCACTACCATGCATGATTAAATAACACAGGACCACAAACAAATTTGTTTCGATATAACTTGAATCAGGAATAGTGGATCTTATAGATTTTTATCCGCTGAAAACGAATCCGTTATTCGATTTGGCTTATCACGTCAGAATTTTAAGATATGTGATCCGAAAAATATACAAAAATATACTTTTTGGCTATTTAAGGTTAGGATATGTGAAAACTCTGACACGATGAGTTAACTTGGACAAATAATTCGTTTTCAGCGACCAAAAATCTGTAAGATCCTCCACTTCGGATTCAAGTTGTGTACCAAAGAAAACATTTTGCGGTCTTGTGTTATTTATGTTGGGAAGTACCTTCAGCGATTAATTACACAGGACAGCAAAACAATTTTTTAGGGGAGATATCTTGAATCAGAGGTACTGAATTTTATTGGTTTTGTGGCTGAAAAAAAATTAGTTGTCCAATTTGACCCGTGACGTGAGATATTTTGCATATCGTAACCTCAAATTGCCAAAAAGTATATTTTTGAGTATTTTTCGGATCACATATCTTAAAATCCTGACGCGATGGACCAAATCGAATAACGGATTCGTTTTAGCGCCTAAAAATCTATAAGATCCACTATTCCTGATTCACGTTATCTCGAAACAAATTTTGTTTGTGCTCCTGTGTAATTAGTCATATGGATTCAGAAGAATAAACCTAGATGTATCTTAAACATAAAAGATAGTGTACCTTGTCACAAAATTTCGAAAAATCACGATGTACTTAAAGATCAGTAGATGAAAAACAATTATTTAACTCATACAGCCAAAGCGTACATTAATAAAAAAGGATTAATTTATTGTAAAAAAAGCTTCTTTAAATATGACGAACTAAATCATTTCTTCATTGAAACAACATTTGTTAATAGTTGAAATATATTTGCATATTAGACAAAACATAAATCTAGAATACACTGTGTAAACTAAAATAAACATTCATTTATAGTAAAAACTGCTTCCCAATACACCAACAATTTTTTATCATGTCTTATTTTGAGATAATTCGAATATCACAAGTACTCTGGATGGAGATAATAATTATCTCATCTCTCCCAATAGATACGGTAATAGCCAAACTAGTGTTGGCGTGGTGCCTCGCTTGCTTCGCTCGCTCAGAAACTTCGACCCAGTAGAGAGTCGGCTATTCCTTAATACTCGTTTGTTTACTAACAGCTTTCAATTATATTATAAAATTATATTGATATCTGGGGGTCCAACCAAATTTAGGTCCAAGTGGCTTCGATAGATATGTTACAACAATATAGAGTTTCTGATATGTATGAAAATTGAAAATGGGCATTTTCAAAACTTCGACCCCGACAAAGATATCTTGAAAGTGTCAAAAAGATCTCTGACGGATATCTTTTAGATACTATAAGACATCTTTTAGATATATCGAAATAGTTATTTTCATATCAAGGGCGTAAAAGAACTTATGCGCCCGTAGATAATCACCGCGCCCGAGGGGCTGGCGAAGACTACCCTTGGGGGGTAGGGGGTCGAAACGTCAAAATTTGATGAAAAACTATAGGGTAATTTTTTTGCCGAGGTGATCAAATTCAATACTTTTTCAGACAATAGTCATAAGCATTTTAAACCAGTTTTTATGGCATTATCGTTGACTTTAGGAAGAAAATGCATGTAACCTTTTTTGTAGAGAATTTCATACTCTATCTTTTTTATTTGAAACATTTTTTAATAAAATTTGTATTTTTCAAATTAAATGCAAAAAACTACGAAGAAACTTAATTGGGGCTAATGTTTTTTAGTAATGGACGGATGGATCTGCGCCAAAATGTAATCAGATCCAAGTTATGCCAAGACGCGCTTTTAAAAAAAAATTATGTCAATACGCTTATCCGTTCGCGAGTTATCACGAGACAAAAAACTGGGACTTACGGACGTACGTACGTACAAGATCACGGACACACATTTTTTTATTCTTGATTTGGGCTCCTTAGGGTCTGAAACGTCGACATTTGATGAAAAACTATAGGGTAATTTTTATGCCCGAAGTGATCAAATTCAATACTTCGTCCAGACCTGGTCTGGGTCGAAGTAATTACGAATTCTAAATGGAGATCCTCACCGTTCTGATGGGCCTTTACAAAGTAAAAAAAAAGTCTTAAAATTCTTACATTTTCAATTCGACGCCGTAAAAGGGTTAATTTCAGCCTAAAATTGTGTTAATTTTCTTAAATTAAGTCAATATTTGCGCTCAAAATCTTGTTTTTAGTTTTTGAAATTTAATTTTAGTCAGTATTCAGATTCGATATAAGAATTTTCTAACTTCATAAATCTCGACTAAAATTAAACTTTGCTGTTTGAAAGTAAGACTTTAAGCACAAGTATTGACTTTATTTAAGAAAATTAGCTCAATTTTCGACTGAAATTAAGCTTTTTACAGTGCTTAATTTGAGATGTAACAATTTTAAGACTTTTTTCTCTGTACAAAAAATTACCTAGCAGGTCAACTTCATTTTAGGAGACACCCAAAAAATTTAATGAGCAAAAAACTCGCATTTAAGTTTATAAGAGAGAGAAAGTTGTATCTGAAAGACCTGAATGACCTTCATACAAACATAATGAGCTGTTGCTCATGCGATATATTGCTTAACCCTATTTACTATGTACCTACTAAATTCGTAATTTCTTTTTTAATTCGTTTATCCGAAAATGTCAATGCATCAAACTGAATTTCAATTAGTTTTTGATTACTCTATTTTTAATAAATTTTAGGTAGATTATAAGATACATCATTCGTTTCATCAATTACTAAATTAGACTAATTCAACAAAATCAAATAATCCCGGTGTTATGATATTGTAGTGTAAAATAATTGATATTCGTTTGTAATTACAAAATGTCATGAAGTAATCATTAATATTATTATTGTTATAATAATATACTAACAGAATATACGGTTTTATAATATTTATTTAGATTAATGATTAAATTAAGATTGAAATTTCTAACTCCAAATATGTATTTTAAAGATTTATTTCATCGATATTAAAAAAAAATGCATCTTGACTACTATATGGTGTAATTGTGATTTATTTAGTACTAAAGTGAATTAATACTAGTCATATCCTTGCTATATCAATAATACATCTGAAATTTCTAGTGTTTAATTTATTGAATTGGAATTAAAATGTTATTGTAAATCTAAACAATCGAAAATATATTTGGTGGTAAAAATCCTTTCGAATAATCTGCAGCTTCAGTCATATTTATTTGTTAGCCAACAGCCATCCATCATGTGCAAACTACAATAATATTTGAATACGCGTCTATAAATCAGTATCTTACTCGGAATAAAATTCTGACTAGCTTTAAAATCGAATTTTTTAGAAAAGATATCGTTTGGCGGAGTATAAATCTTTTTTATTATTTGTGAGAAAGCAAGTACATCACTTTCAGATAAATTTATTTTTAACTTAAAATTTACTTAAAGTTATGATTAATAAAGACAATTTCATTATACATCGAAGAATTATTAATGTAGAAATGAAACAGTTAATATTAAATTGTTGCAAAAATCAGTAATCATGTAATGAATGATCCAAGCAATATTATTTTCCTTGTAGATTTCAAGTTTCATTTCAGTAGTACAAGTCCCTGTATTGTCAGAACTTTATACATCAACGGTATTACCCACCGTGAGGTGATTTCACAAAATGTAATGAACACTCTGTACAAATTAAGAACTTTTGAAACTTTATTTAAATCAATGCTAAACGTTGACAATTCAACGACGCATTCGAAGTAAGATGACATTTTTTCCTTTAATTTTTTGTTTACTTGGTTTAAAGTATACAAGAACATATTTTTCTAAACATATTCAGTAAAACACGAAATTAACAAATAAACATAATACAGTGGTATTTACCTCACTTGAATTTTTTATAAAATATAATATGTGATAAATAATACTACTAATAATAGTAATAATAAAAAGGTTCGTAGTAAGTAATAAAGTATATTTAATTATTCATGCAATTCTAATAAATCTAGATACGAAGTATATTATCCAAAATATCCCTGCGTCTTTAAATCCTTCAATTTTTAAAGGACACCCTTCTATAAAATTTTAAACATTTTTAAAATTCTGAGGGAAATAAAAAACTACTTCCATAAAGTATTTTATGTTTAAAATATAGGGCAAGACACATATGTATATTGCATTTTTAGAAGCAATCAGCATAAGTGCGGGTTGCCCAGGTTGACACGAAGCAGTGCTGTCGAAGGTACAGTGGAAGATAGTGCTCCTAAATTTCGTGAAATTGTGCGGCATCATTATGTAAAAATTAATATATTACTGGACTGGGGAGTAGAAATGAAGTACTTTCTCGGTTTGTTTCAATTCATTTCATTTAATTTAAGATGAAATTACAGACTTTTCACTCATTCGAAAATATTAAATTATGACATTATTCTGGTTATCAAACTATTGGTAGTAGTGGAATTCTTTTTCCATGGTTAAACGATCTGTCGAGAGTGTGAATTTAGGCTAAACTACTTTTTTTCTACTTATATTACATATTGTGTATATTTTTAAAATGTTTTCATTTTCCAATAACCAAATATTTGTGTTTGTTTTGTATATAAAATGAATTTAACTTAATAGAATTCACATATTCAATTAAATAATAAGAAGTATATCTTGTAAGAAGTCCATAATCGAATTTCGATTATTTATTGCAGACTAATTTTTGACTCACTTAAATAAATATACAAATTCCGATAAACTCCTTAAAACTTTAACACATAACTTAATCAATTTCTACTATTAGTTTGAGCATTAAAATAAGTATAAACGGATCTTTGATAATAAATTTCGCGAGTATATATAGGCAGTTAAATGTTTTTAATTATTATTTTTTTAGGTTTTTTAGTCTTAATAAGATAATTATAATTATAACAACCTGATATTAAAAATTGTATACTTATGTCCATGATTAAATAATATGCATTCAATTATAAATTAATATAACATTTAACGTATTTTAAAGACGAAACTTTGATATCAAAGTGCCACATAACAGAATATGTTTTAACTATTTTTAAAAATCATATGGCCAAAGTCCTTCTCGAAATAAACAGACTTCATCGTAATCTGCACGCGTGTATTGATCATTTTAATTACACTGATTCGCCTTACAATTTCAAATATTGGAGTTGGTTATATATCATATTACTTTTACATAACAATAATCTACTTATACAGGGAGAAACAAGAAATGTAAATATTCCACAAAATGGAGGACAAATTACTTTAAATTTAGTAATTTTTGCATTTTCTATACTTTTTAGTACGTTTTACAATAAGGTAAACTGCAGTAGTAAGCTCGGAAGTTACTTTTTGGTATTTATTTTTACCCTAAAAGTAAGAACCCTCATAAAAACTTCAAAATTTTAGTAATACGATGCAAAAGTGGAAATATTATGTAAAAGGTATTAAAATAACCCTATTTTTATGTTAAATGAATAAATTAGAAGACATGTCATTAGCGCATGATTAAGTTAAATTGTCAAAGAAAAATAATAATTACAAATAAATGAGAGTCGAGGATAATTATCTTTTATATTATCCTTTTGCTTACATTACTAATTTAAACATAGTAAATATATTATTTCTTATTATTCCCTAAAACAACTCACATTCTTTTACCAATTCTTTTTTTCTATATTTCATGTATTTATTTCTCCCATAATTTCTGCAGAAAACTAAGATTATTTCTGTCGACTATTCCTGTATATCTACTCATTCTTATAGCCTGCAAAATAAGAAGAAAACGTAAAGCATAAGGTAGAAAAGTATAGGTTAAGATGGGCTTATGATTTTCAAAAGTACACTAAGAGATTCACAACAGCATTTTAATACTGAAGGTAGTGATAGTTTGCTATCTGTTTACTAATACCACTAGAAGGAAAATCTAAAATAATATCTTACATATTTTTTTTATTTGTTTTAAATTGGTTTTAGTGTACAGTGTGTACTCATGAAGAACAGAAAGAATAATTAAATAATATAATTGAAAGATATATATACCTGAAAAAATAAGTTCAAAATTCTTCAATTATATACAACATGCATCTGTGATATGTTTGACTTACAAGAATGTTGTTTGATATGAAAATACTTATGAATCTTATTTTCTTAAGATGGAAAGTTACAGTAGCCCGTTCTCCATAGCTGTCCATCTGATTTTAATTTATATAAAATTTGTACAAACACTATAATCATAAATATTGCTACAGAATTTAATTCGAAATACTTAATGAATTCTTTTAGTGCAATAAATAGGTAACAACACGTTGGTCAGAAATGAATATTAATTTATTTGATCGTGTGTAGCTTACATTAATTTAAGCATTTTTAAATATTCATCAGGTAATTTTTACTCTGCGCAGGAAAGTACTATATTGTTGAAAAAAATGGCTATTGTCCCACCAGTAACAGTCAATACTGGCAGGAGTTTTTGTGCATAATCCAATTGTGCATCCCAAAATATTGAACTCGACCTACCTTTTCCCCAAACTGTAGGTCAAAGGGTTAAAAAATCGTGTTTTAGGACATCTTTTTATTTTTCTCGATGATAACAGGTTTGAAGTAATTTGAATTTAAAAAAGTTCGTTGGACATATTGGATCTGCCATTTTTGATTTCTTGATTTATTTGCGAGGCATTCTATAGTATAGATGTGAGACATGTCCAAAAGCACGACTTTTCACCGCTTTGATCTTCAATTTGGTAAAAAACATAATGTATATATATTCTACGGGAAAATCCTACTAGAATTGACTCTTACTGGTGAGACAACAGCATATTTTCGGTTGTGAATTGATGTCCAGAATGCCTGACATTGATTTTTTGACCCCTTTGACCTTCATTATCTTAAAAACTAGGGTCAATTGGATATTTTGGCGGTCATATGTGCAATCTGGAGACAAAATCCTACCAAAATCGACTCTTACTTACAAGGGAACATGAAATTTTCAATTTTTGTTAATCTGTGTAATCAGTGTATTTACACTGTTTTCCTCTGATTCAAATTCAGAGAGTAGAGTTTGTTTAACGCAACTAATCGGAAAGTTATTATCAACTAAACAATAAATAACGAGTCAGCAAAAAATGCATTAAACGAGCATTTATTCACATGCGTTGAATTCCTGTCCAGCTATGCGATATGTATCAACAGCGTACTCTCGCATGATGAATCGAGCCATGGAATAAGCGTTACATCAGCCTTAAATCTAGCATTTTAAGCAAAATGTAGTATTATTTAAACATTTTATTATAATATTTTAGGACTATAATATAAATGACACCAAATATATAGTTGCTCATATCAAATGATGAAACATTTTCTAGAGAATAAAAATATTTAGTATGTTGCGCGGATCAATGTCTGGCATGAAATATTTGAATTACCTCAAAAATAATTGTTCTGTGATGATAGTAACTAATAATTAAATGTAGTATTTATCGGTAACATTATTCCAAATTACTTATTAATAACTTAACAGGCGATAATACATGAATATATAATAGAAACTCAAATCATCGCCGCAAATGTTTTGAATGTATACCTGATTGTTAGTTATACACTGACCATAATTGATTATTTTCATTAAAGTTTTCCTATTACTTTGGTCTTAAATATACATGTATGTATTTATTTACAGAAATTGCTACCGAAACAGAAGTTGTGTAACGCAACTAACATTAAATTAAAGCGAAACATTCACTCGAGTACCAATTAAGTTGCAATGTATTAAATAAGTGCCATGTATGTTATTTGTAGTCACATTTAATATCTCTACTGAAAATGAGCAAAAAAACAAAATTAAATATCAGTGAAAAGGCAGTCCTAGAATATTTCATTACAAAATGAATGGTCTGTTTTATATTTCTGAAATATATTTTAACTTCATTGACATAAATTAAGCATATAAAAAATGAAACATTTTTAAACAGAAATTAATAAAAATTCGTATTACACCTTTTCAATTTGCGCTTTCTATTTATGCGTTGAATGTTTCTGTTTTTTTTTATTACTGCGTTTAAAATATTACAGTACTTAGCTTCAAATATTGCAATTTGGGTTAACGACTCATTAATTGCGGATCTTTTCACTTAGTTTATATAATATCATATATTATTTAATAGTATTTAATGTAATATATCATTAATATCACGTGTGGTGATTTATACCAAAAATTATGTTTTCATTATTACTTTAATTTGCAGATTTCCTAAATCCCTTCAAATAATATAGATAAATGAATAATCCATTGTAGTCAATTGTATTTATTTATAAAATTATAAAAACATTATATATTTGCATAAATTTCAGAGTACTATTAACGACATTGTATACGGAAAAACATTTCTTGTGAAAATTACGACCTATAAGGTATATTTTTTAATTTTTTTTTATCGTTTTTAGAATGCTCTTTCTCGGTAGATTCCAATATAGTCAATACATTTTTGGTCTAATTTTTGTTATAACTGGACAAACCGAATCATTCATAAACGGAACTTTTATACAGATTTGTTTAATAAGAAGCCTATAAAGAAGTTTATTGCCATCCCATTTAAATCTGATCGTAAGTAACAGAAAATGCAAAGTGTAGGTTAACCGGATGAAAGTGTACGTGAAATGATTTTCGCATAAAAAATTTTCTTTTTTCGTCAGTAATTACAAATAGGCGAGTTTACATTACGCGTTAATCGCCTTTGAGATGATTTCTGTTCATTTATGTAGTAAAAATAATACAAAATAAAGACTCTTTAAATGTATATATGAGTACATGGATATTAAATTAATAAGTAAATAGCGAATCTTTGAAGTTATCTTATTTAGTAATGTCGGACGCATGATTCCGACTTTGGACCTAATAGTATTTGGTTTGTCAAATTTCCTTACTTTGGCCATCTTAACTTCAAAATTGTGGATTTTGAAGTCGAAACGTAGACCTATTAGGGAATTTACGGATATTGTGTTCATTGCACTGGTCAACACAAAAATGTTAGAGAGATAAAAATAGTCCGAATCCGAATCCGACAGTGAACATTTTTTATTAGCTCTTGTTTCCATGTAAAATGGGGATAAATTTGCGAAAAACGTAATTTTCTCCATTATTCGAGGAAATATATCTTTCAATAGAAACGCGATAAAAGCTTCAATGATAGTTTAATATGAAGCTTGTAACTTCTATTTCACGAACAAAAAATTGTTAAATGACCTGGTAAAAAATTATTTTCTTAAATGGGCATTTGTTTTTATGCGAAAATTGTTGTCTTATCTAAAATACCTGTTACTACTGCTCATTTTCGCCGCGCTGCCGACCAAAATTCTGGCGAGCGGGCGACTGTATGAAATCGATTCTTGATCCGTTGCGTAATCGATAAATTGCGATATGATGAACATGTTCTTATGTTATGTAAGCAAGTAGCAGTGTGCAATAAAAATGGATCATCCCCATTTTAAGCTCGTTGTCGTTTTCAACTAACGAAGAAAAAACATTGAATACTGACAAAGGTCGTTGATAAGGAATACATTTTGACGAAAAATTTTGAGAAAATTTGTGTAAATAATGAACTATGATACTGGAGTATCGGAGTTTTAGATCAACCATAAATGTTTGTTCGAGTTTGGAGACATAATTATGTTGTAAATTTGATAATTTTAACCTAATGTACGACTGTGAAGTCGAAGGACTTTAAAGATGATTTGTAGGTTATATTTATGTCATTGTCGACCTGAATGTATGTCTAGAGAGTATATTTGTCTTATAAAACAATTTTTTTTATCGAAAATTGGTAAATTTTACTTAATAAGAGCATTCGAATTTTGGTTGGTAGAAGCGACTTCTCTTGTTGCTCGTGAAGTTGTACATGTCGGAAAATGTACGAATGACCAGATATGTAGGATAGTCGTGCAGGATAAAGTGATTACCTCAACATCAATTATTATTTAAAATATGATCACGGCATGAATATTAGGTCAAGTAACAATGAAGTCCGAGTGACGTAAAGTACGAATAACTAAAAACAATTATTCAACTTGTTCGCTCCGGAATCTCATAACTTATAATACTTTGTAAACTTGTCCAATTGTCTAGCGCATAATTTTCAAACACATAAATTTAGAAAGTGGATAATTCCTGAGTATAATCAGGCAAAAGTGGGTCGCTCGCTTTCAAATAATTTCATAAGAATATTTCCTGCTTAATGTCTCCGCTTGCGCCCAATTATTTGGGCACATCACTTCCGCTCCGTAATCTTTTTGCGGTCGCGACGTTCTACATTTCGCAGCGACCGACTTTCAGCAATATTCTTTGAAGTGTGCACGCGTCATTTCGTTTCTTCTGATAGGCAACATCGACATACACGCGCACAGATTAAAAAAGTGCACATGTGGGGTCGTAAATACAGCAACGCTGACCGTTTTCTCAGGGTGATATTTTATCCGTAATCTGCCATGTGGAAAATTGGAATACAACGACACGGGGTGAGTGAAAAAGGGAAGAGGCTTGTTGCAACCAAGCCTGCCAATAACTTCTTCTTTCGACCGCGCGAGTGAGAACACCAGAGAATCGAAGGTATCGAATTCGAAGCTAAAGAAAACTTTGCCGCGGCTCGCATGTGAAATCCCGAAATCCGGAGTCTTTCGGACGAAGTCTTACGCCCCGACGAATCCTGGACCATCTTTTTCTCTGACTTTTTTGACCCAGACACCAACAGCATGCCGTCTAACATTGCGATTTTATATGTCATTTCGAAGTGTTATCCGATAACATAACACATCCCTATGTCATAGTGAGCTAAATAAATGCAACTCTGATTGGTTTTTACTTTATTTCATATGATGGTTTTAATATTGGGTCTAATATACAAGAAAACTAAATCTCGAACTTGTACAGTAAGTCAGATGTATTGTCTGATGGAAATCTCCCATGACTGACCACAAGAAATTGGTTTTAGTAAACATTCTCTTTTTTAATATCATTTTCAAAACCACATTTCTTGATAAAATTTGTCAAAAAATGTTTTGACAAAATCCAAGTAAAATTTCACATGTGTATTCGCTGATACAGTGTTTTCTAATTTTAATGTTGTGATGATGATGAAATGCATAATAAAGATGACTTAGATTATCAAATTTTTGTAAAATCTAATTCCATTTTCATTAAGAATTCTCTTGAAAAATAAGTCTTCATGTTGAAAATATTCTTCATAAATGTAATTAGGTAATTTTCTTCTAATGAGCTTCCATTTCCATAGATGTGCTTTTTTGATCTCAAAAACAAAATATGTCTGATGACATCATAAATTTCCAAATTCATGAGATTTTATTTAAATTTCTTTATTAATTCTTTATGTTTATTAATAAAAAACGGTGAATAAAATTCAGTCGGATGTGTAAAATAATTTGAAATAATGTGTTTGGAAAGGACATTTTTGGTTTTGTATCTAAGTAAAAAAATTTTCCTGATAAATATGTTTGATGACATCATGAATTTCCAAATTCATGATATTTTGTTCAAATTTCTTTTAAATTAATTAATTTTTACTAAGAAAATTACCTATTTACATTTATGACGAATATTTACAACTTGAAGACTTATTTTTTAAGAGAATTCTTAATGAAAATGGAATTGGAAGAAATGGAAGATTTAAGAAAAAATTTGATAATCTAAGTCATCTTTAGCATGCATTTCATCATCACAATAACATCAAAAATTAGAAAACACTGTTTCATTGAATTTACATGTGAAATTTCACTTGAATTTTGTCAAAAAATGTTAGGATAAATTTTTACTAAGAATAATAAACTTGAAGAGGGCCGCAATAATAGGCCGGAACGTTTTAAAATAACTTTTGTTATTAGTAAATATACTTAATTACTCTGGAACACACAAGAAAAGTTTAAACGATCTTTTCATTTACGAAATAAAACAGCGAAGAAAAAGGAATTTTATTTATCACATTTCTTGATGTTTATCGGCCAATGTAAATATTACTTTAAGTAAAGGTAAATAAATAAAGAAAGAAAGAAGTAAACGGACGTAACTGTGGTATCAGTTGACGTCGAGTATATTAATTTCTGATCATCGTATAAGTAAAATTTTAAAATCGATAACTATTGAGTTTGATATTATAAGGAAAAAAGAGAAAATATCCCTCTAGTGCTTACAAATGGAACTATTTTCAAAATGCGATTCGTGTCAGGATGTCATTTTGTGTTCTTCAACAGGACTTGTGACATCCTAGCCCTAGACGCGATAGTTAATTTCAATTTTGAAAATATACTGCAGCTTAACAACTGGGATGAAGCCTTCAAGTAAATTGAAAATGTTCTTAACATTATAAATTGCTTTAACAACACATGAACTAATTTTTAACTGTTTATTTCTCGACCGTTTACAATTAATCATATGATAGAAATTCTTGGTGTTTATTAGCGAACATAAATATTACTTTGAGTAATGATACATAAATAAAGAAAGGTGTAGAGACACATCTATTTTATATAATTATTTGACTATTTCTATTTGTAAACCAATCTTGATCAAAATAATTTTGTTACTTGGACCACTAATGCATTTTGAAAAATAATGTTTAAATACTGTAAATGTGATTTTTATTAACTTTAAAAATTGCATTGTTCTCTTTATAAAAAATTAGTATAACAAAGAAAATGTATGCAGTAATGGGCTTGAAGAACAGCTGTATATTTATAACAGAACCGCGGCATAAATAAGTTGCCATGCGGCGGCGATAATGCGGTCGACAGGCAGAATATCGATATAGACTACTGAAACATCTTCAGCAAAAAGGGTTCTCATCTATTGTTGAAAGGTTATTCAGTTTCTTATTTGCAGTATCCATGTATAATATATTTTTCATAATTTTTAAAATTGATATATATACCAACATAGATATAATAACATCGAAAGCACGAATTAACGATTCATTTTTGTCATCAATACTGTAAAAAGTAAAACTTAAATTAATACAAGAAATGCGACTAAAATCCAGAATTAAGTAAGAAAATTGACTAAAAGTAAGATATAATGTAAATAATAGAATAAGTGACTGTAAAATGTAATCATTTTAAGTGTTTATTTTTACAGCGAATGTATAAAATTGGTTAATTTTGTCACGATTTATATAGTTAATTAACTAATTACTTTGCAGTGTATAGAAATGCACAATTGAACAATTCATATATTATCGGTACAATCAATCAAGATGTATAAAATTACGTCATCAAATCAAACATTTCTCAAAAAAGTATTTTTTTATGTCACAGTAAAATTTAAACCAAGAATGAAATAAATTTTAATCTCAAAGAATCGAATAGGATTCCATAAAAATATCCAGTAAAAACTATAAAGATTGAAATCCAAATAGGAATTTTGCTCTTTACCGAAATTTGCATTTTATTTCAGAACATTTGAAGTCATGTAATAGGATATTCTACCATGAAGAAAAATGGCACAATAAAATTTTGGAGTGCGAGTTCCCTCATAATCCTTCATCTTCGCGATGGGTATAATAGTCGGACTTGATTTCTTACTGGGAATGTGAATCGTTATATGAAAATGAAGCAATTTTCTTGTGAGGAGGCCATCATGGCATGTGATTTATCTGTTACTTCAGTATTCAACGTGTTTTATTTCTGCGATTCCATAACTCTCAGGACTATTTTGTAATCTACACGTATGAATCCAATGAACAAAAAACGTATTGAAATATTGTCGATCACATAAAATTAACAGGAAACGATTCCTGAAAAATTAGTTATAAACTTTACAATGATAAGTTTTGTAGAGATCAAAATGTTTAATTAACAACATATTGAGATTTTGAAAAAGATAATGACTAAATATTTAAGAATTGATATTGAATAGCCTCTAAATACGTTTTATTATACTTTACCTTCATAAAAGAGCCCTTCACAATCTTTAACTTTAGTACTCTGCAAGTATCACACAACAGAAGGGTCGAGATATAACTCGGTTTCCAATGCATAATGCATGCAGCTAGAAAAAAGATCCTTTTACGTGGAACCTTTCTAACACGAATGGGATCAAAGATTCGAAGTAACTGAAGTATAAAAACATAAACTACTGTCATCTGCACTTTGAAGCAAAATATTAGTAATTTACACAGGTGGATATAAACATTGGTCAGAGATATTAAGTGAACACAGTAATAATTGGTCAGACATGTGAAAACATTAATAGCTGCGTGGATTTTTAAGATTTGAAAGTGATATGTAAATAACATAAATCATTGTTAATGAATGTTTTTCTCTTGTTTCAAAATGAATGTGGCTAAAAACTGATGTTGAACCAAATTTTTGGGCCATTACCTCTTCCGGCATTGCTTGCGAACTATTAATTTCTACAATTTCCATTTGTCGTACCGACCGAACCTTCATCGCGCGCACGTTAAAATGGATTGTCACCCAAACAAATGTCCGATAATCCCCTCAATCATCGGGCTACCAATAATATAATTCTCTGCCGGTGGTTAGATTCCGCATCGGTGGAAAATTTCTCATTAAACGGATGATCAACGTAAATTATGGGTCTTCGGATCTCCCATAATATTCCCTGATTTTACGCACAGTAATTCGGCCGTTTCATTAGTTTCATCATTCCGTTCGGTAGTAGCTTTGCGTCCCGCGATTTCGCGTAAACCACGCAACCATTTTACCAACGCGAATCTCGATTTGGCCTGAATTAAGGTGTGACGTATCCCGAAATGGAATAAAGGCAACGAAGGCGAAATTCCGTTCGCCTTCGCTTTCGATTTCCGGTGAGGTTAATTAATCTAACGCCTAATATTAAACTTCCGGCGACGCGATGAGGCCTAGCACGGCGGGGCATCCTCGTGCACGTAATCGCGGCATCGCTCGAAAGCTTGTGCTCGATTTCATTGTCTTGTCACGCATGACATGCGGACTGAACGTGATGATCAACGGATATCGATCCCTAAGACAAATATAAACAACCTAGACTTACAACAATTCAAAAGGAAGGATCTTGTTAATCGGAATTTTACAAGCTACTTTCATTTAAAAAAATACGCAGTTTAACCCGTTAACGCCCACAATTTCTTGTTCTATTCGGACTATTATTATCATATTCCAATATTTTTATGGTCATTGTTCAAGATTCTATGGTCGAGAGTTAAATTAACCCAAATGGAAATCCAATATGGCGATACATAAGAAAAAATTGCGGGGAAAAAATTCATAATATTTTGTTTAAAACAAAAAAATATAAGTGCAGTAGCTCTTTACATAAGTAAAAAATTACTATTCAACATATTACATCAGCCATTTTGAATTTTGCAAATCGTGTAACGGATTCACAACGAGCGACTCTAAGAACCTATTATAGTCAACATATTTACAAAATTATGTAGTTATTGTGATTGTTATGATCAAACAATTCAACAAAACTTAAATTTCACGTAATTTTGCACTCTCGCCATTTTGAGTGAAGTACAACATAAATAGTATATTACGATCCTAGGCTTTCTTTTCTATTGGCCGAGGACAGTATACTATTTTTCTGCTCGACGGAGCCAGAAACCCGCAACTTCGTTTCGCGCAGCGGCCGGGAAGTAGCGGTTTCTGGCCGGAGGGCAGAAAATTGGTTTTTCTTTAAATTTAAGTATTCCGTACATCATCTTGCATAGTTTGGAATTAATTCCACGATTCTAAGTGCTGGAGAAAAGATATACAAAAAATAGTATTTTAACCCTTTCATAATCTTCAGGAAGGACACATTTTTGCAATTAATTTTTTACATTTTTCAGTTAATTTTAATTTAAGTTTTTTAAAGATTTCTGCTTTAGATAAAATATATGTAGAAAGGAAAATTTCGCAAAAATAATGTGAAACTGGATTCTGGATACTGGAGTTTTAGGACTCCGGCATAAGATTTTTAGACTTCAATATGGCGGATCCAAAATGGCTAATCAAATGTAATAAGTTATTTAATCGTGACGAAACTTGGTACTTAGGGTTTTTGAAGTCGCGCATTGCTAGTCCATCGTTGTTGTAATATTTACCTGAAAAATTACAAACGAAAATTTTCCCGAACTGAAATAATGCAAAACATTTTTACGTTAAATAAAGATAGTAGTAAAATTGACTAAGATCATAAATGCTCGGTCATAGTATCTGCAAATAGTTGGGCTAGCAAAAAATATTCATAGGAAAATACACTGCAAATATAATTATTTCTTTCAGTTGGACCAAATATTTTCTTCGTTGCCATTCATCCGCCGTCATGAATTCGCCATTGAGTTTTGAATAGCTGATAGTGGATTCGTAATCACCAACATTTCTGAGCAATCAGTTTCATCATGATCAAGTGATCTACTACTCTCGTTGTCACAACGATCCATTTTTCATGTCTTATAGAACTCTTCGATTGCCGGTGAAATGCCCTACTACAAATTTCCAGCTTTTTATATTTTTCATAAAATTAACATCAGAAATTAGGATTTCCCCAGTTTCATTGAAAAATCTTTTCTATTTTTGAAAAAAAAACCGCTGTTCGTAAATCACAAGGATTTTGACAGAGGGCGCTTGAAAATATTTCATCCATGCTGAAATCTATAAAATAATAATGCAATGAACTTCAGTTGCTATTGCAGGTAAAAAACTCGCCAAATTTGATGATTACTTTTATTGATCAACAAAGCCACGTTAAATTCAATTCTTGTTTAGCAGAACCTTATTCTAAAAAAAGTATTCTTTTAACTAAACAGTGTTCATACAATGATTATCCTTAATCTTGAACAAAATATCATCATATTTTACTTATTGCAGGTATTGATTACAAATTATTGTTATTACATTACATTACATAAACATATTTCATTATAACTTCATAAAATCTACATGAAATAATGTCTTAATAAGTATATTCTACTCATATTCAATTTAGCAGGAAAATTAATTATCGTATTCCGAATGATTTGCAAATATTTAGAGGAATAATTAATTTCGTATTGATGACGCTATCCAATCAGCATGTACGTCCTATAGTCGTACATGTTTTCTCAATTTTACGTCCATTCGTCCAGGACGAAAAATGGACATTTACGGACGTCCAATATATGTACAAATCCATTTTTCGACCAATTGGAAGTGTATTTTCAAGGATGTATAATGGACGTTTAGTGTACGTGAGTATATGACATCCTACATCACATCTACTATATATACATTTCATATTTTGTTTATTAAATCCAGAATTCGTACACTTTACGTCAGAATTTTTTGTACGACCATTTTTTTAATGACCAAGGATGTTCTGGAAGTCCAATGATCATTCACGACCGTACTTTCGTCCGTATAAATCCCACATTTCATTCAGTGTACGTACAAATTTGGCCCAGTACAAGAATGGAGGTCCATTGGACGTCTATAACACTGACATTTGGAAGTAATATGGACGGGCCACGGGCAATCGTGCGAATTCCGGACGTCCTATGGACGTTCCTGGACGTATATGTGTTAATTGCGTATTATATGCTGGATTATTCATAATTATCGATCTATTTACATATGTATCTAAAATTTATATTAATAACCCATAAGACTTATAGCAATCGAAAAAATATGATTAAATGTAAATATCAATCCTATCATGGTAAAAACTCTAACATTATAAATTTATAATGACACGATAATCAGATTTTAATTTTCTTCATCCGAATTTAATTTCCATTCTTTCACTTTAAAAATAGGACCAAATTAATGAGAATCTCGAATCATATAATTAACGAGATCGTTCATTGTCATGTGCGCATAATACACGTACTTTCTATAAGTATGTGCATAACGAGCGCTGAGCACATCGACTTACTTAATAAGTGAGTGTACACAATTAAAAAGGGGATATTGTTGAGAAGACTGAGACACCGTAGTGATTACATTTTCTTATCCCTCCATTTTCACATTATCGTATAATTAAACAGGTTTTGCATCTATATATTTTATTGATTTGTTATTTTTTCGTACTTGATTTTAGTTTGGGTATAGCAATATAACATAAAATGAAAATATCTTTCAAAATGTAAGATCTTTATTTTGTTCTATTTTTTCAGAAATTACACGATTTAATAAGTTCAGACTTTTATGGGTGTAGTTTATTGCAAAACAATTTTGGATAACATAAAATGATGTGTTCATAAAATATAAAAATATTTGTCATGCTCTTATGTTCCATACGTAAGGATGATCTTATAAATATGTAAATAAGCAAGTGTATGGATTATATGTCGCTGGAGATTCTTGACACAATTTTTATATTTATACCCATAAAAATATACATATATAGAAATAATATCTCAATATAAAATGATAACTAAAATTTAAAAATCCACAACAATATTTTAGTATTTTCAACCATAAATTGTACGTTTCAGCACATAAAGACATTTTACTTTGAGAAAAGTCGTTCAGTATACTTACAAGATTAACTTTCGTTTTACTCTCTATTTGAGATAAGATTATTTACAATGGTATTCTGGTATTTCCTGAGTGTTTTTCATTGTGTATTTATAATTTTCATTTATAGATATAAAGTATTTGTAATTACGTGCATGAAAATCATTTCAATAACAGAATAAAATACAGAACGTGGTAATAATGCTCAAGATAAAAAGTAACTTCGTTTCGAAACTAATAAAAGATTCATTTAAACATTCTGCAGATTAGCATATCAAATTAATTTGTGCAAATTATGCATTTTAGTATTTCTCAAAATTTTCATGTGTTAAATTAACGTGCTTTGCTATTCTTAAAAAATTGCATTGCTGTCAGATTCTATCACTTTTATGTGAGATCTAGATACATGTACATGAATTCTAGCGCGGGAAATATCACGACGTTGAAATGCCGTAATGTAACAACCGCCAAAATTTGATGGTAATTTGCAGCGTATGAAATAAACGTATTGCATTCCACTCTGACGTGTTGTGCTTTATTTCTCCATTGCGAGACCCTACGAATCTTCCATCGCAATTATACTTGTGAAGATGAAACTGATAAAATTTAATGGGGAATTTTGAAAATTGTTCGCAAATGATCTTGCAAATATCCATGCATATGAAATATTTCAAACGAGATTTTTAAATAACGAAATTCATATATTTTAAATATGTATATTTACTAAGTTATGAGGAAGTATTTTTCATTTATTTTACTCATCATTCCTTCGCGTCTATCTAAATATATATGAAAGGTCCCTGTATATTACAAATTCTTTGGGTCGAGCTAAATAATGTGAGTCCAAAGTAAATAAATAGCAATTCAAAAAGAAAAGTTATTTGAAGTTATTTTTCATATTTGAAGTTTGCATGAAAATTAATATCGAAGATGCAGTCTGTTATTCCGATAATCGTATTTCTTCATTCAATGCAGAGAAAGAAAATTTAAAGTTAAATCATTAAATCTTATTTGTTTTTGAATATAATTCCATTTTTAATCATCATTTAACTTATTACCTTAGAAGTAATACAAATGAAAATACCCGGAAATATGTTTTATTTTAGTTGGGTTTACTAGTATCCTACTGCAGAATGCGATTTGTATTACCAATTTATATAGAATTTGTTGCAACGATGTCTATTTTTGTCCATAATATTTATTATATGTAGATGCCTATTATTCCGTGAAAACAGCAAAATTCGGTCAGCCATTAAATATCAAACTTTATTTACATTTCTTCTGGCAAGAAAACAACGACATACTGAACTCATGTCGACAAAAACATGTCAATACTAACCGTGGTATTTTAGTATTAAGTCGCCTTAATGTTTAAAGTTTTAATGTTAATTAATCATTTTCAAGTCAATATTATACCAGAAGAGTACATTTCTTAATGAAAACGCGAGTGGAATGACAATTTACAGTATTTATTCTGTTATATTGCTGTATACTACATATGACGTATCAGGTGTAAGTAGTTGCAATTCCTTCGGGATGCCTTATTATCGTGTACATATTAAGAAAAATGAAAAGAAGATACTATACATGAAATTTAAGAAATTCATGCAATGATTCATCATATTTTTTAAATTAAATGTGTGTGTATGTTTAAGTTTAGATTATTACCCATGAACAGCTGTGGATTTCAACCTGGAGTTGAAACCTCAGAAAATTACATATTTGTTATAGTATATCCAGAAGTAACATACCATTAATACTAAATTTTGTTTTATGTTGGAAAAAGTTCCAAGAATTAGTTGTGAATGTTGGCATCTTACTTATCTTTCCACTTCCTGCTTACATTTTAAAGTACGCATTTGTGAGCCATTTATATGCACTTACCTAGATATTGCTACAGAGTTTTAATTCATCAGTCATGATTTCATAACACTGAAAAGTGGAATTAAGTATGTGCACCTTTTTATAAAACTCATAGGTGTAGGTTGGGGGAAGGCACTTGAAATAAACCTCATGGACATGGGCAAAACACTCTGTTTTACCATTTTGTACTTAGAAGTTTTTATACTTGTTAGTGCACATTTGTAAATAGGGGAAGACGGGGCGAATCTCAAATATTTCCATTGTGATCATACTGATTGTAAAATTTCATATTTGGTTTCTTTGTTTACACCATTTTTCACATTTTGAGGCATGCTATTTCATTTTTTGTTCTCTTACCTTCCTTTAGGAGCGAGAAATGTAATTTTTAAACAAAATTTTCAAGTCATTTTCCTGTACTTTATTCTCAGATTGTTCAATATTTTCTTTTGGTAGTGTAATAATCACTATTTATATATTTATTCTAAAAGTATATTTTTTGGACTTATTTATAAAACATGAATTGTTCCTTTTTTTGTGTTTATAATGAGATATCGTACCTGGAAGTCCGAATGATACTTCGGGTGAAGCGTCGAAATTTTTTCCCGGATGTCTCTATTCCGTGATTATTTTTTAATTTAGAATTCCCTTTTGATGAATGCATTGAGTAGCTAAAGACGAAGTTAAAATATGTGATCCTGATATAATACGAGTTTTCAAAGCTTCCGAAGATGGAATTTCTTTTTTTACTGTTGTTGGAAATTTTGATATATCTGAAGAGGTTCATTCCATCAACGTAGAAATTTTATTTTTATTAAAACAAACACAATAATAACTTAAAAGATTATGAGTTGCCCTTAATTTTAGGATAGTCGTCTTAGAGACCTATAAAAATAAGAAGTCGCCACTTCACCCCGATATCGCCGCTTCACCCCGATATCGCCGCTTCGTCCCGTGGTTTTTAAGTTTTTTAAATTGGCCATAGCTGGCCATCTGTAAAACATACATCGTAAGTACCATTCACGTAAATATTGACTATGAAATTACCTATCAAATGATCCTTTGCATCATCCTAAATACGAAATTCAAGGAGAAATATGATACACGGAAAAAATCCTCGCCGCTTCACCCCGCCTTACCCTATATTAAAATAGATAAGATTTCTTTAAGTAGTAACATGCCACATCAGTCAGACATCATATTTTTTTACCTTTCCTACGTGCCCAAATAATCAAATTTGGTTCGTAGACTTATAGAATCTGAGATCTCCAATCAGACCCATCGATTTTGACAGTTTCGTAGTTTATAACCTATAATATTTTCCTTTAAGAAATATATAATTCAAGATTGTTAAAAAGGGAAATCAAGTATATCTCAAACAGGTAAAATCTCCAGAATTTTTCCAGAATACCACAAATATTACAATTGATATATTTCAAGTTGAAAATGTTCACAGAATATTCTAGAAGTATCATATTAGAAATATTAAGCAACATATCAAATTTGACCTCGCTCCTACGAAACTGACAAATTCGGTTAGAGAATGGTAAAAGAGTATCACTTAGATCTCGACTTATAAGCGAATTCAGTTATTTCTCAAAGTCCATAACTGTACACACCGTGTTTTGTTTATTGTAAGTGTGAACTATACTACTCAGATTACTCTATTTTACTGTACACATGTATGATTTCGACAACGGGACTTCATGAATCAGAGCGGAAGTCACCTATTCTTATAGACATCATTATTTTGTATAAAAAAGAATGAAATAAGTATTAAACAAATATTATAAAAGAAATTACATCAGAGACAATAAAACTCTAAGAAAATTTCGTCAAGAAGGAACTTTCATTACCTTCTATTCTCACTAAGCGTGATGTGCCGTTGACGTACCGTTGATGCATAACAGAATAAAAGAATTACGCACGTAATTACAAAGTCGACGATTCTTAATTAAAATAACAAGTAATTACGTAAACGGCCCTAGAGGCCGTTCGCTATACGCAAGCATGCATTATAATTAAACGCCTCGAAGAATCTTGGTGGTCGCGACAACGCACCCACCCGACGGAATTACGGTAATTACGAGCAAAAAATTGCTTTGCATCGAAAATGACTTACGGTGAATATTTTATCGCGAGTTTACGAATAGCCATCTTAATTCCGGAGGTCTCGAGACTTTGCGGCGAGGGATGAATATTGAAATTCTCATTATTCGAGTTTCTCGGAGCGTTTTCCTCTCACTCTCGGTAAGCGTGGAAAAAGGAGATGGGACTGAGTTAAAAGAGAAAGGGTACGGAAAGCAAGGTCCGCGTCATGTCGGTGGATATAATTTAAACTTTCTCAGCTAGGAGCGTTAATCATGAATGTATTCGCGAGCATTAGACATTCAGAACTGTTTCAGCCGGTGAAGCTCAACGAATCTCCGTAATGGCTCGTAACACTTCGGGAAGCGCACAAGTGCTAACACCTCCAGTTTTGCTCCTGAGTACCATTCGTCACTGATATTACGCATCAGAAATCAGTAACGCGGCAAATCGGCAATTAGCTTGATTTGTCAAAGCAAAGTACGCAAGTTTGTATCAGGAGCGTTTCGTCTCCGTTTAATATAGTTCGCTTGAGACGCTACCGTCGTCTGCGTCGACGAATTTATATATATATTATATACATGTGCATCACTCTAGAGCGACAGGATACGCGTAATTTCTCAGTGAAAATTTCCTCGCAGCCATGATGAATTCTACAGAATGCGATGCTGCGCGACTGCGCCCGTACGCGGCGGCGGCGTCGGTGGCGAGATAAGTTAGCACATATAAAGGCGTACCGTTTGAGGCTAAGCAGAGCAGAGGAGGATGGAGGAGAAGGTTATCTGGAGCGAGCGTAATTTCTGAAAGAGAGACGAAGGCCGCGGAGACGAGGCTCCAAGGGGGCCGGGAACAGGTGAGACGCCGGAAGAGACCGGGAGAAATCGAGAGAAAAACAATTTCCGTGAGATTTCCCAGGCTATCCTCCAGCTGTTAATCGAGATTCTACAAAATTTAACGCCCGGACTATTCGAAATGACTCGAGCGACTTGGATATTGCCAACGTGGGCGGCGATGATTCAGAATTGCGCCCGTTCAACGTAATGGCGGAAGCCATCGTCGTCGTTACGCGGGATTAGTCGATGTACAAGAAAGTGCACAGGATACTGTAATATTTTTACCGATACGAACATCTACTCTGCTTCTCCGTGTCGACAATTTTCACCACAATTTCAGACCAATGACGATTCTATTACTCCCCTTAATGACTTAATACCATATTTATTTTCAGCATAAAGCAAGAATGCATAATCACTTGAAAGAGAAAAAATCTAGACATCGTTCACAGAAAAAAAATAAGTCTTAAAATTGTTATATGTTAAATTCGTCATTAGGTGAGGCTTAATTTCTGCCCAAAATTGCGTTATTTTTCTTAAATTCAGTCAATATTTAGGCTTCTCACTTTCCGACAACAAAACTGACTTTCAGCCGATATTTTGGTTTGAAATGAGATTCGTCTAACTTAGATGCCTTAAGCTCGATAAATCTTATTTTAAGCCAAAATATCGTCCAAAAGTCAGTTTTGCTCACTGAAAGTAAGACTTTAAGCCAAAACACTGACTGAATTTAAGAAAATTAACGCAATTTCGGACTTAAATTAAGCCTCACCTGATGATGAATTTAAGATGTAACAATTTTAAGACTTATTTTTTTCTGTGTTATGATTGCCCATTTTGTTGTCCAGATTATAAAAATTCTAGAGGGAAAATAAATTCTTGTTTGACAATAACAGGTCAGATAAAATAGATATTACTATTTTTTTATTATTACAGAAGCATAAATTTCGTAAATAAGTTTTTGCTAACCATTAAGGATACGTAAACCGTGAGAACAGCATATCGCTACTGTTAAACTTAAGCTACATAAACATGCAAGCATACATTTTTCTGAGCATTACTCACATGCTTTTATTCCGATTGCCTGTATTTCAGAATTGTTCACGAAGATTATAAAGAAAATTTCACAGCGTGCGAAAAACATTCTGATATTTCGCATTACAGCGCTTTTAGCAGTATCATTAGAAAAAAAAACAGACAATACCGCGATCTTCTCCAGAAACTATTTGCTCTATACGGCACCATTTTTCCAAGAGTGGAATCTCGAGCTGTTACAGTATTATCAGAATTGAACATAAATATCCACTGAAGCATGTGAGTTTGCCGCTTCCCTCTGAACTAACTTAATGTTTAAAATTTTCAAGGATTTCATTCCACATTTTTTTAAAGACCTTGTGCTCTTGCATGGAATGAATGAAAATATGTTTATTTAATTGTTTAATAAGGCATATCGATGTAACTATTATTCTTAAAAGTGGACAGAAGATATTTCTGCGCGAATGTCATGTTTCTAATATTGGATATTCTCTTGAAGAATCCATGGTTAAAATGTTGTTTTTTGTTTATTAGTAAAGTTAAATATTATCACTTACCTTATTCAATAAACATTTGTAAAGAATTATTTTTTTTATATCTGACGTTTCTAAATATTAAAATTCGACGCTTAGCCTACTCAGCTACCGAATAATTCGATTAACATCGAAATTGAACCCTTCAACATAGCATTTATTTCATTTGCTATATTCGAGCTGATTTTTCTCTTCGAGTGATACTTCAATTTTCACATGGAACTCGAAGCTTAATAGACTATGCGAAAGTTGATGTGGTAACTGTGATCTGAATTGCGAGTATTTTAATTGGACTAATTAAAGCGTGCTCATGAAAGTTTCGTTGCTTTCCCGGGTATGTTCCGCGATTTTCAAGCGATCCTATTGATCACATTCAAATTGTATCTATACCCGCATTGTATTTTCAAATGAAATGGAACTGTATGTAACGAAAAGAATTCCATCGAATCGAACAAAAATTACTAAAGGGAAATATGGCATTAAAAAAATATAACGTATAGATCTAGAGAATGCAAAAAATTAATGACCAATGTGAAACGGGCACCAGAGTGGATGAACCCATAGAAATCACGGCAATTTAATAAATAACACAGGACGACATATTTTAGAACCAAGAACCAGAATATACTTTTCCGAAGGTATTTGACGCGCTGAATTCCAATCCGACCGCAGAATAGCCCAGACGATATTTCAGTGACCAATAACGATTTTTCTAAGTTTGAAAACGGATTTTGATGCGCAAAGCCAGTACTTTGAGATACCGTTACAATCGTTTTGAACAATAAATCTGTCTTGAAGTTACAGCACCTCGAATGTACCCAAAAAAACGAACTTTTCGCACTTTTAGGTTAAAATATCTCAAAAACCTGATGTATAGGGGCTATTTTGAGGTTGGATTCGAATTCAGCGCGTCAAATACCTTTGGAAAATATGTTCTGGTTCTTGGTTCTACAATTTTCTCAAATTTTGTCGGCCTGTGTAATATGTTGTAAGTGAAAACAGTTACACTCGGTCAGGCACGTAATTTTTAAAGTTTTTTATAATTACTTTTAAATTATTTTATCGGACCGCATCTTAGTAAACAAAATTTGTAAAATAATATTATGCGACTTCATTTTCATAATTATTTTGCTATTAAATCGTTGAAAGGATGATTTTGCAAGTATAAAAAATTCCCGTGTGCTGGGTGGGGGAGTGAACCTTCAAAACTGAATTATGCGGAGGTGCGGTAACCCCTAATAACAAATTCGATTATTTTATAATGAGGGGAATAGTAAAAGTTGTTGCTGAAGCCGCGTATTATACGCAGTAAAATGCAGTAATCTAAGTACTAACAGTCGGCACCAAAACAAAACACGATTATAAGTAGTAACAGTCGTCACCGTGTTTTGTTTTGGTGACGACCGTTACTACTTATACTCGTGGGCATCATCCCTATTCTCATTTTTCACAATACAGTTTAATTGAATTTAATCCAATTTTGTGTATTAATCCAAAAACAATATAATACAAATGACAAGTGTTCAGGTTTGAAAATGTTGTGGAGCACAGTTCAATTTGGTTTCACTTCTGGAATATGTTATTGTTTTTTGGATTAATGAACAAAATTGGATTAAATTCAATTAAATTTCAGGTATGAAAAATGAGAAAAGGGATGATGCCCACGAGTATAAGTCCTAACAGTCCTCACCAAAACAAAACACGGTGACGACTGTTACTACTTATGCTCATGGGCATCATTCCTCTTCTAGTTTTTCATAAATGCAATTCAACCGAATTTAATAGTTTTGTTCATTAATACAAAAACAATACAATACAAATGACAAGTGTTTGAAAATATTGTGGAGCAGAGTTCAATTTGGTTTGACGTATGAAATATATTATTGCTTTTATTATAACCGCATAGTCAGACATCAAATCGATTTTATTCAATCCCAGTGATAAAAGGTCAGCTTGGTCAGACATTGAATGTCGTTTAGTATAAATATCTCTCAAGTGTGTTATCTTTCTTTCATACAATGATGAGCATCACAAAGGAGTACAGTCAACATCTTTTAAATCAAAATCAAAAGTACCGCATGTAAGCAATAATGTCTGACTTTCAAAAACATCCTCAGATTTCAAATCAACATCTTTATGAAATTCCACTGAATTAGAGAAAAAAATCTCTCGCGAAAGGGCAGCAGTCTGGGAAAGATCACAAATAAGTGTACTTTATTACAAATTTTCAAAAATCTCATTTAAGGACAATACGGCTGAGGACGGAGCGCCGTACTGCGGAGGCTTTCAAGTTACTAGCCAACAATTTTCCGAATTTTCATACCCTCTCCGAATTGCATTTCATTCGCTAACGTAAGTAGTTCTATAAACGCAATAAAATTCGATTTTACGATCACCTGGTCCCATTGAGTATAAAATAGGATTTCGCAATATTTGAAAACTCCATCGACCGATAATAGATATCTAGAGTGCAGTTGCGCAAAAATTCATAAAATTGCAAGAGGACTTTAACTTTTACCACCCCCGTAGATTCTGGATTTCCCAATCGATTTCTGTTGAAACTGAAAGTATAATTGGTGAAACAAGCTGCGAAGAAACCGTTGCGAATAGCGGCAGTTATTAGGTCGAAATCAATTATTTTAATTAAAATTACTCACGAGTCGGTTGATTTCGAAATCGAATTCTTCGGATTCTACGGATCAGGGTAGAGATCGACAGTTCAGCAGATCCGATGGAAGGTTAGATATAAGGTTGAGGTGAATGAAACGAAAGTATAAAAGTGTAATAAAAAAGCGCGGAAAAGCCTTAATAACGCGCTCGACCGAAAGGAACGAGAGAAGGAAAAGGAAAACAAAATCCGTTCAAAGTGTAAAAAGTAAAATAGAAGAAGTGGTCGAAAGGAAAGAATGGATGTAGGGGCGGGCACGAACTAGAAGTTATTATTCGCGGAAAAGGCCGAATGAAGAGCAGATGTTGGTAAGAGAAGACGCGATAGGGGATAAGGGTGGAAGTAATGCGACTAGGTAGCTCGGGGCCAGGACGTCGATAACGATAAGCATCGGCTAACTCCAACGCGGGATTGGATTGTCTCCTTTTATACATTTCATTCACTCTAGGTAGCCTGAACATCGCCGCCTTTACGTTATTCGAATGAATTCGAGCGTAATTAGTGCCTTCGCGGCGAGTTTGAGTTTCGGTTTACGCGGAAAGGACGCGACGAACTTCCTGTCTACGTGATATAACAATAACAAGTAATATTACGCTTTGACAGATATTCGTAATAATGCGAGAAGTACGTTATTCTCGCTGCTTCGAATAATTAAACTCCTGTCGAATGCTGCTGCTTGTTTGAATGGGAGAGACTGAATTTCAAGCACCGCGGTTTCCAAAAGTAGTCGAAGTTGTTACGTACTTGCTCTATTTATCGCTACTAAATGCATGTGGCTGTTAATTATAGAATTGCAAATGTGCTTACGTGAGCAGCTTATACGATGGAAAGTCGTAAAATAACCTTCTGCTTATATTCGTATATTGCAGACGTCGCTACGTTTTGATTCCACCGAATAATCACAATTTTGTCATATCGCGAACTTGCTGAGACGTAATATAAACACCCGTTATGATTATCATTCGTTTGTTTGATGTAGCCATTAATGTAATAAAAACGCATATAATTAGCAGTTATTCTATAAATAATTGTCTTCATAAATAATCAAAGTCAAGAACACATAAAAAGAGAATGTCCTCGAGAATAAGTGATTTACGGCCAGAAGTTTGAACATCTGATAAATACGGATAGCATATTATGAGAGCGCAAACTTAAAGAAAATCAGACTGTTTACTCATGTAAGAAATTTAAAAAACCATTACACAAGTAGCCCATTATACAGACACGAAAAAAAGAGTTGACTGGCCAAATAAATAAGTAGTTTGTAAGCACTTAGTATTTAGTTTTCGCAGGAAAATGAAGCAATGTAAGCAGTAATAGTCCATATTTCCAACAAACAACAGACTGTGCAAACTATTACTACTTAAATTATTGAATTTTACTGTTCGTTATAGTAAAGAATGTCCAATGAATGTCAATGATACGTCCGGTTTATATATATATATTCAACAAGGAACAAAAAATGAATGAGAGTTTCAATTACTGCAGCTTATGTATAATCACAAAATGGGCGTCCAAAGTAGGCTGCCCACAAGTATAGGAACCTCTGAAACTAACAAATTCGGTTAGAGCATGATGAAAACTAAGATCTAATGGCAAATTCGATTGTTTTATCATCTGGGAAAGTTTAAAAAAAAAACGTCTTTAAAGCGGCGGATTATACATATAGGAAAATGCAGTCATTTCAGTAGTAACAGGCCGCGCTGTGTGTTGTTCGCAGTAGGTGCGGAATGTTACTACTTAGATTCCAGTATTTTTCTATGTATAATCCACGATTTTTACAACGATTTTTTTAACTTTCCCAGATGATAAAACAATAGAATTTTCCATTAGGTGTTAGTTCTCATCGTAGTCTATCCGAATTTGTTGGTTTGCGGAGGTTCCATCTCGAGGGCGGAAATCACCTATACTGGTAGGCATCCTGCTTTGGACGCATAACACTGGGTAACAAAAAAACAGCTTTATCTTTTACAAAGCTCTTATATTTATTGAATTGTCAGGTCTAAATGAACAAGAAAAGTATATATGTAAAATGTGCGGTCGTTACAGAAAACGGCCGGCGGGCGAAGTGAAATGTTCGATTGTCCTTTGCACATGCGCAGACGCGCACTTGGGTCGCCTGGCGACAATCGACGCCTTTCCAAAAACTTAATGGGCGTGTAATTCTCGCAAATTTGCGCAGCAGTGACAAAAAAATATTTTCCATGTGGTCAGTTTCATTAATATCAGAAGTATTTTTAGCATTTTTTGAGTCACAATAAAACTAAAATCGATGGGATGCAAAATCTGGAAAAGAGATGAAATGAAAGCTTAGAGCTTGAAGATGAAGAGATAATAACTTTTAAATGCCGCTAATCCATAAGAATTCAAATAAATAATGAATTCAATTAGATAGCAGCCATGTTGTATCTGCCATTTAGTATTTTGAAATTTCAACTTTAAAATTGCGATCGGCCGCCAGAAAAAATTCAATAAATGACAATTTTTTTCAGAAAATACAAAAAAAAAACATATCAGAACTGAAATTTACAAATGGAAAAAATCTTTAGGTGATTTTGAAACTTTCATATTAAAATAAAAAAAAATAATAAGTAAAAATGAAAAATTGTCAATTTTTACATATTTTTAACAAAAAATCTAGTTAATTAATTTTTCAAAATTTTCTTAGCAATCTTGGTAATGTTAGATATTATTGTCCATTGTTCAATAATCAAAATCTGTATTTCTGGAAGTGCACTAAACGGGTGCGGGTCAAAAAACGGACAAATCAAAAAGCCGACAGGTCACAAAACCGACAATCAAAATACCGACAATTGAAAAGGCGACAGTCAAAAAGCCGACATATAGAAAAATAGACTTATCGACATGCGGACTATCATTTTTTGAAGTGTCGGTTTTTGACTGCCGGCTTTTCGATTGTTGGCTTTATGAATGTCGGTTTCTTGATCTGTCGGATTTTTGATTTGTCGGTTTTTCGACCCGCACCCCACTAAACAATCAAATTTAAGCTTAAAAATCTGGTCATTTATATCTTGTTGGGTTAAATTAAACCTTATAAATAATACTTTAGAAGGAAAAAATGGAAATATGTAATGGATATAGTAAGGTAAAGGATATATAAACATATATCCGTTTGTTTATGTTTTATAAATCCGTCTGACCATATCGTATATATCTACTTCATGTACTACCACAGTTTACACGATAGTGCACATCGGTCGGAAATTGATTGCTACAAGAAGAAAGTTGTGGATAGAAAATAGGTTACATTTTGAATGATGTTTTCATTATCATAATCGTTAATACAGTTTTATATATGCAGCTGTGAGTTATAGTAATGTACACAGTTAAAAGGACTATCAGTTTTGAAAATAATAATTAATAAGCAGTAGATGTGGGCAGTATGGTCAGACATATAGGATTTTAAAAATTAATGAGATTAATGCTTGGTTAATGTTGGTCCTTTTAAGTAAAATGCAATTGAGGAAATTCATTTTCAAAAACAATTGTGTTTCGATAGTAACAACAAACAATGAAAAAAAAATGTAAGAGCCAGATTTTGTATTACTGCTCCCCACAAAATCTCAATTACAACCGTCGAGATATTAGCATTTTAAACCTGGGACGAAAGATGTTTTTCACAATAGACACTAGTTCTTAATACTGTCACTAGAGGGAAACAGAATCCATTATCATTCAAGTCACTGAAAATGCTTATATTCCTACGGTTGAAATCGAGATTCTGTAGAAGAGAGTAGAAAATCTGGCTCTTACATATTTTTCACGTTGTTTGTTGTTTGTTTTGAAACACAATTGTTCTTGAAAATTAATTTCCTTAATTGCATTTTATTTAAAAGAACCGACATTAACCAAGCATTAATCTTATTAATTTTTCAATTTCAAGGGTTAAGAAATTATTATTGTTTGCTTACGCAACGATTAGATATATGAATTTTTTTTCATAATAGGTACAAATACGAAACTTTTTATTACGAAACTGAAATAATTTATAATTTAGTCAATACCTTTATATTATAGATATTAATATTGAGAAATATCATATCTTTATTTTAGGTTGCCTAGTTCCTAAATTAAAATTGTTAATAAAGGATTTATGTTTTGCAATTGCACTTAAACGTGGTGATACTAAATGTTTTACGATACTAAACATGCAAATGTATCTTTTCACGCCGGTATCTGAATTGCTCCACACGATTACCCATTCGCTACGGTATGAATATCCAGTAGCAGAGCACATGTTTTGAGTCTCTCTTGAGAAACTTTATTAATATAAGCTCTTCGTGCGGAATGTCTTCTTACAATTTGGACTTCTGTGCATTTCATAACCCAAGTAAGTAACATTTCCCCTCATTTGACTTTACCCTCAGCAGTATAAGGCTGAGTCGTAAAGCGGATGCAACGGGCTAGACTTGGAATGACGTATACCTTTTCTTTGACGTCCGTTGAACTCAATTTGTACCGATTGGTCACGCGATTCGGCTTCCTTCATTTCGCTCGACGCAAATGAGAATGTAATTCGTGTTGAGTTTAGATGGCTTCTTTAAGTTACGAACAAGAAAACATAAAGTAAAAATAATTAAAACAGATGAACTTACATAATCTATAAAAGGAAAAAGAAATAATTAACCGCACAGATACAGTTATATACAATTATATTAACTCTTGAGTTTTTAAATTCGTTTAGAAAAAAAAAAAAGAATAACATGTTTTTTTCATTTTACTAATGTATATAAAAAGCAAAAAGTAAAGTAAACCATCGTACATCACTTAAGTTTTACTTAACCTATTACATGTAAAAGTGTGCAAAGTGTACTTTTTTAAAAACTCAAGACAAATATATTCGTATAAGTGATAGCGTATGTTCGTAACTACTGTAATTAATTTAAAAACCTACGTTTCTATCCAATTCGTTACCGTTTTCTGCTGGAAATTAAAACGTATTTTTTTAAATTTTCTGTTTTGACGTCAGAGCATCATGCAAGATGTATTATTTTTATTACTATTTTTTATCACAGGTTTTTATTCAGTGAATATCAAATGTACTAGTAATTTTATTATAAGAATTCTTTTTAAAAATTCAGATTGCACTTTAAGTGTAATTTTGTATGTGCCAATGAAAAATTATAGCCAGGTTGTTACATTCTTTTCTGGTTCAACAATTTATAATTAAAAAAAAAAAAACAGATTTCTAAAATTATATAAATAAACATAAGTTCGTTAATTATATACATAATTATATGAGCAATCACTCTTAGAAGAAAAAATGTACATATTAAAATTACTTCGTAATATTATAAATGGAACGTATGTAAAGAATTGGTTGTATAAAAATGGCAGGATATGAACCTTATGCGGCCTTAAAATAATTAACTTTTCACTAAAAGCCCCTTTCATTTTCTCGTTAATATCTCAGATGTATGTTACGTAACAAGTGAAAGAATTTTATAGTTAGACGAAACTGCATTCTCCTACTGTGGTTTGTTTTAAATTTCATATTGCAAATCCTACGAAGACTCGAAAAGACGCGTTGTAGAAATAAGATTTTTTTATTCACACATGTTATTCACAATTAAATTATCATGTAAATTGTAATAGAGTTTGATTTTATTTAGTGAATAAGTAGTAATCACATTATTATAAAAAATAGATCTTTGGAATTCGATGATTAATTTCATGTATTTCCTACATTTCATCAACACTTCCTTAAGTAAGTGAAAAGTTCATTAACAAGGACTTATAATTGGTTATTTAAAGTAGCTTTAAATGTCCGTACGTTGTTACGTAGCGTATTCAGAATTGATAGAAGAATGAATAGTTACTTCATAATATTGCAGTTGTAAGGGTTTGCGTCCCGGAAACTACAAAGCTGATCAATTGGTTAGGAGGGAAATGTTCAATCCGATAATAATCTCGTCCTTACGATTGAGCGAACGTTTAGAGAAATAAAAGGAGCTGATGCAAAGTTCGAAACAATTCAATTTCTTGTCAGAGGCTCTACGTCGCACAGTGGATCGAACTAAAGTATAAGCCCGGACATAGCGTAAAAAATGAAAGTGTGAGAAATTATGTAAAAGTATGTATAGTTCAGATGATTATTAGCTAATCCATCACTATATGTGACTTATATTGCTAAAATATTCGATTATAATTACTTAGAGTAGTTCAAAGTAGTCGTTGAGTACAAGGTTGAAAAAAATGTTCTTAAATATTCAAAACTTATAATTATACTTATGAGTAAACACATAATAGATGAGAAAAATAAGGTCTTCATGTTTCATTAAGTATTTCGAAAGGTACTAAAACCACCCCACAGATTATAAAAATGAGCTCTAGATTTTGAGTTATTGAGTTATTAAGATTACAGTTAACGAAAATAAAGATAATGAAAATTTAAACATGATTTTAAAAAATGCCTCGCATTGCCGCGCAAATTTACGCATTGCATTTTCTTCGGGACATCATTAAGTGATAATCTACATTAATTTCAACTGCTAATAATTGCAAGTATCCTAAAAAAATAACATTTTAGTTCGCTATCTTGAATTCGCCATATTTAATTCTCAAAATTCTCTGAGGCCAGATTTGTAATCAGCGATTACGAAAACTCCCCGGGTACCCAGTTTCACCTTAAGAGACTTGATTTTACTTTTTTCGGCCATCTTGAATCCGCCATTTTGAATTCTTAAATTTTGAGGTCAGATTCGTAATTAGCGAACTCGAAAACATAGAAATTAATATTTGCGCTTAAAAACATGCTTGGTGTGACTCATAATAATCGTTTTAAGACCCATGTCCGGCTTCCCCTATCTCTCGATCCACTGTGCGTCGTATTTAGGAATTTGAATGATTTTATTATAATAATAATATATAATTGCATTATTTAGAATTCTTAATTCGAAAACGTGGACTCGTAATTATATCTTAAGCTGGACAAGTACTATTTGTTAATTTTTGTTATCATGGCGTGACTTATTATATAAAGCGCTACCTTCATACTAAAAAAAATAATTGTCTAATATTTTGCGATTAAACAATTATTATTTAGAACACGTTTTAGAAAGACTTGGGTTCATAGAATTGGCCATTATTTACATAATATTTATTATTTAATAATTGTATTAAATAGTGGAATTCTAATTATATTTACAAAGTTTTCTCCTCTCGATATAGCTTTGTTTTGACGTAACAGTTTTATCAGAAATCCACGATACATTACCATATTTTATAACACAAGAAGATTTTCTCACAGAATGAAACATTTCACATATTCAAATTTGTATCATTGTCAATTTTAAACGAAGTTAAAAATTACATTAAATATATTTTAAAATATATTAAAAAAGTATTTTTTTTTCGACATTAGAACCCTTCTAGATCTGTTTCAGAAATCTTGATGTCCGACGTCAAGATGTATAAAGTAATATAAAACTCCGATCAACAATAAAAATGATTCAAAGTATTCCGAGATACTTTTCCTTAATAAATATTTTAATTGCAATATAATAAATGTGAAAGAAAAATTTCGAAAATTTATCTACGTTTCTTTTCATTTTTATTCGAAAGTAATAACAAAATCTTCTTAAGTCGATCTGCAGCTCTCGCAAAATCCTACGATTAATTATATATAGCAATAATTGAGTAAAAGGGCCATTCCACCCGTTAAATAAGAATAATAATAATAAAAAAAAATAGTAAAAGGAATTGAACAATATTAATAATTCAACATTCATAGTTTTTATCGTCAAAGTCGTGAAGAGTATTTTTATCGCACTTCATAACCCACTTGAACAAAAACAATCAATGTTCAATTTATCAATGAATTCTCAAATGGTTTTTTTAATTTTTCAATAATTACGGAATCAAAAGTGATAGGCGTACTTTCTTGAACACTCTCGATCATTCACAAACTTGAATTTTTACTATCCTGAATTGTGTAATATAGAATCAGAATCTTAAATTTACTTGAAAGTTACAGTACACTTGTCAAAAAATGTCGTAAAATGTTTCTCAGAGCGTTAAAATATTCTTTTTTGTATTTCTGTTAACTTCTTAAAAGTGTCCTGCATCCTAAGGATGTTCTGAGGATAATAACAGCACTAACACCAGACGTTAACATTGCAGTGAAACTAAAGTACTTACAGCCATGAAGATTTGTTACTATAAATCACTTGCTATTGGAAAATTGTATTACAAAATAAATTAGGTAATACAATCTAAGAGATTTATCAACCGTATTGATATCATTCAGATAATGCACGAAAGTCTCCAGAAGCAATGCTTTATTCCACGTAAGCTACAACTTTATCAAAAACAAAACTTTATGAAAATAGTTTATTTTCTTGAGCGCATTCTTGAGCGTGTCTTGGGAATTACGGGATTGCTCAGTTTATGTTGGAATTAGTGACACGTTATCGATTAAACTGACTGTAACGCACACCTGTCACAGAAATTGGGAGACTCCGAGTCTTCATGAAATTGCTCCTCCAGGCAAATGTGCGATCAAAGAAATTCTACGCTTTGTTAGTGTTCTGAGCTGCATGACATTTTTCAGTAAAAAAATGAGCGTAGAAAATTACGCATACTTAATTTAATGATGCAGGGCAGCAAAAACGTTAGTTTTTCTTTAGATTTTTTTTCTTTTGTAGAGTTCCTTTATGTCTATGCATGTGTATATATTTTTCAAAGCATCTAAGGATGAATACCGCATATTTTGACATACTTAAAGTAATTTCCTTTAAGGAGTAATCTGAAATTTAAAACTTATGATGAAAAAATATAAAAACAACATAATATAATAATATAATTTTACCTTAAGATGTTTAAATTCAAGATCGTTTAGTGGTTTTTAGAATATTTATTGAAATATTAAATATTAATGCTTATTCCAAGTTAAATAATGCTGGGGAAAAAAAGTAGAATATTTATAAATAGAACATAAATGTACATTCTCTTCTAAGTATTTACAAAATTTGAACATCATGATATAAGTGCGGTAAATTAGTGATAAATGAACGAGTGTGAGATTCAAAGTACGAGCCAGTGGTTATTCAATACCGTTGGAGTCATTTTCCACTAATCCGCACTTGAATTATACAGTATTATGTTGAAATATTTATGGAAAGTTTGCGTATTGTGCAGAAACCGTGTGCTAATATTGATTACCACAAGTATTCACGTATAGTATTTGAAAAATTACGACAGTAAACGATTCAGTCGAGATCATAATAATGATGTACATATGTATGACTGTTACACGGTCCATTTGTAACACAATACGCGTGATAGTTCCGCATTTATCCTAGTAAAATAGTACATTTTTTCATAAAACGCTTAAAAAATAGTTTTATAATCAATTTTATATGCAATTAGTATGGATATTAGTTATACAATAACGAATAAACTCATGAGATTTTACCTTAGTAAAATATTTTGGTAACTTTTATTTTATTAAAGTGGTTGACCACATTAAAAAGACGAAATAGAGAAATATTTAGACAGCTCGCTCGAAGAGAGGATAATCTGGGTATATCCGTGTTGTCAATGCCCATAAACGTGGCGTGTGTTCGGATAGATTTAACCATTCATTGAACAATTCGTGGCCCAATATCGATATTATTGGCAAACTTTATCATCATCTCCAGCCAGACAGAAGCTTTGATTTGCTACCCCACGATTTTCTGTAATCCACAGTTGCATTAAGATCGACGTCGACGGCCACAGTCTGCAGTGGCATAGGGCCAAAACAATCAGTTTGGTGATACAAAGAATCAACTACAATTTATTTACTGGGAATTTTCACTTTTTTGACTCCGTAACTCGAAAATGCACTTCGATCGATGCGTCGATTATCTGGCATTTTCGCTTTCTTCCGTTTTCTTTTTTCTTCACGCCACTTTTATCGTCTTTCTGTTAAACGAAGTCAACTCTGACCTTTTGTTTGTCTTTCGTCGGCGCGTAGGCATTTGACGGCTGGTTTGTCTTCAAGCTCTGATTAATGTTTCTTCACGAATGGATGAACATGGATAAAACGAAGTTATCACGGACCCGGAATGAGAGACGGAAAGTACACTTGATCACAATTACGTAAAAGAGACTGCAGCCCACACTGATTTCTTGATTGCCGGAGATAGTATGGGTAATGAACGAATTTACATAACCAATGTCACAATTAAAATTTTTTCCTTTCTTAATATTTAATGTATCTACAATGAATCAGAAGTAATTAAATAATTGAATAGGCTTAATGATTTACTCGAAATAAAAGAAATTATGTACAGATACATCAAATTTCATTTCAGTTAATTTAAAACATATCTATCGTCATTTTAGCTGCAGATGAATAGCTCATGCTGTTTAAAACTTATTAAAACATTGTGTTTTATGGCACAGTAGTTCCATCAAGACTTAACAATGCTTTGTAGTGCTAGATCTAAAAATATGGTAACAGAACATTAGTGTCGCTCTTAATTTAACAGAACTGGCTGTTAGGGGCATTTAAAGGAGGTTGGTTGAAAAAGGTGGATCCAACCTATGTGCTTTTGATTTATGGGCAACAATATTGATAAACTATGATCCTTGACAAATTGCGCACAGTAATGAACGGTTGCTAAAATTCCACGTCCGAGTTCTAATTTATTAAATAAATCGATATGGTACAGATGCTTTATATACTGTACCTAACTATTTGAGTTTTTCAAAAACCTTTTGGTTCTGGATTGGTCTGAAAATTAAGTTTCGTGCTTTCCATGCCTTCAAAAAGAGATTTGGTTGCTAGAACTAACATTCTGGTTGCTGGAGCTACCCAGTTTGTTTACTAACAACCGAAAATAAATAGCATAAACCGAAATAACTGGTTGCGTCAAGTTTGAAAACTTAGTTTGTTACATAACCACACGAAGTTGGTTTACGGAATGCACCTTCAGTGTCGAATCCTTATGATGGACGGAGAATTGCACTTAGGACTAATGCCCTACACGAAACAGTAACCCAAAATATGTTGCACCAACCTTAACTAGATTTAACATAACGATTTTTTAACATTCCATCACTAAATAGAGTGAACGCAGGAAAGAGTATGAATAACTTAATTAATACAAAAGTGCAACTGAAATCTGGCATTAAGTAAGAAAATTGACTCAAAGTAAGATGTAATGTAAATAGGACTACTTAGACGAGGACAGATTTATGTACTACTCGTTGGCTGATTTTAAGATGTAACCATTTTAAGTATTTTTTTTACATTGTATGAACAATATTTGGCGTTATTCATAAACGACACAGCTACGTACATTCAATTTCCATTTATATATTGTCGGACGAGCATTGTGTGATAGCCGGAACCAAACTGGTGCGGGTTTGATAACTAATCGCTTATTTACCTAAACCCATCGATTTCGAACCAAATTGGTTTACCCGGCAAATAAAATGTATTCCTTCTATTTGAAGGCTGAATTCCAAAACATAGTCCAGAAATTTTACAACCTCTTTACAGAACGACGTAACTAAGACATCTTTAATGCGCCAAAGCTTTGAGTTAGTTTCGGATCAATTTGCGCTTCATTTAAGGCCGTGTGCTGTGCGACGATAAGATGTTTCACCCACAGGCAGTGATATCAGCTTAGATTATCTAGGCTAAGGAAAGATTATTAGAGTAATTTCGCGATTGAACTGTGACTACATTATGTGGAAGATTACGCTCGATAGTGGGGAGGTATGGTGCGGTCGCGGCATGGACACCCTCCGCACTACGGTACTTCTCGTGGCCTCCTACGAGCAATCCCTAGTTCCTCGGTAAGTCAAAGGTATACGTTGGAGAAGTTTAGTTTAATTACGTCGCTGCACTAGTTCCTTCCGCTAATGGGCTTGTTTGGATTCCATACCTACTCGCGCTAACTTGCCCAAAACATACGCAGTGCCGTGATGCGCAGCATCGCTCGCTCCTGCCGGTAACACGGTAACTTTGGTCGAAGAATCTCCCGCGAGGAACGGTCTTATAGAAGTTTAGAAAACTATCGCACCGGGTCTTCACTGCTAGTTCCAAAGCTTTTATTGTCTGTCGTCATATTTGAAAATCAGAAGAATCTTGTGTGTTTTACAATGGTGTTCACACTGATTTAATGTTTATAGCAATGAAATTCAGTTGAATATTTTCATTAAATTTGTGTATTTTAATTTTAAAATTAGCGATTTTTCAACAATTTTAGTCAGTAAGTTCTTAGAAGTTTTCAAAGTGAGGTTTCTTTAAGAAAATGTACCAGAAAATAATTATGTAACGCGTAACATCCTCCCCAAGGAATTCCACGTCATCTGATCTTCAATTTACATTTAAAAATTATCATGGTAACCGATTTTAACCCTTTGAAGCATGGTGTAGCATATCTGCACCTTTTTGTAATGCATTATTTACATATTTAAGGTAATTATTAATTAATTTTGCTGCATTCTTTTGCTTCCTTACCTCAAGAACATATTAGGAAACGTAAATAAATCAATATTTTTAATTAATTATCATGTTATATTATTTAAAAAAAATAAACAAAGTATAAAAATGGTGGATTTTTTAGGAAAAATACATGTGGAGAAGAAAACGTCACTCAAATATGACAAGACTGGGTTCTCGGGGGTTTTCGGGGTCGCTGATTACGAATTTTGTCGCAGATTTTCGGAATTCAAAATTGGGAATCTAATGTGGCCGGCTGAAACATTGGGTGAATCTGACTTGTTTTTACATTTCAGTCGGCCATTTTGGATCCGCCATTTTGAATTTTGAAAATCTGAGTTCAGATTTGTAATCAGCGGCCCCGAAAACTTCCGCGTAACAAATTTCAGCTATTTTCAACGCAAAGAAAAATATATGCTTCAAAGGTTTAAACAATATCACCATTTTGTGTTTTAATGAACCCAAAGAGGTAGGGTAAGAAGATTATATAGACATGTGGGAAAGTACCGATGTAGGGCACAATTGCAAATACCGGGTTTTAACATTTTCTTTAACCGCAATTGAAAGTTGGTCAGAGTCCAAAAAACACAAACAAGAAGTTGCAGCTCTTGAAGCCTACGAAGCGACATGGATTAGAGCCGCTTTTTAAGAACATCTATTGAGAACTACAAAGAAGATGGATCCGACTCCTTACTGTCGATTCTCTTGACGATGACAATACAAAATTACTCAAAACTCTGAACTGCATAGATGAGTCTCTGAATTAGGTATATTTGTTGAAAAAAAAAATTAAAAAATAGCAATTTCAACTGCTTTCATCAAAGACATGGAATATTCAATAAAGTCTAAAAGTGATTTTTAATTTTTAATAAATTCCTATGACCGTATTAACGAAGAATTTGTTTATATTTATTTTAATTGATATGGAATATTGTTCTATAATATACATATAATATTTCATTAAGTACATAAAAACTCAATCTTTTATACTGCATTTTATTTACAATAATTGTAGCAAGGCGTTGCAAGGTTAAATACTAATCTTCCCATGATTCAGTGTGTTATCATAAAATAAACAAACTACATACTTTATATTTCCTCTATACAAATTTGCCTACACTAATGCCAAAACCCATTTATGTAAAGGGAACCAATCTTGGATGCCAAAGTTGTAATCGCACTTAGTGTCGATCAAAGAAAATAAATCAATTAATTATGATAATAAAAATCTTATATTCAGCTTAATAAAGCGATTGTATGTACAATTCTGAATCGTTCAATTTCATGTTTTCTGGAGGAAAAGCAGGAAGTTATATTAACATCACACAGCAAAGTTAGTTCTAGGTAATCTACTCTTAAAATTATGCCATGCCGTAATTTTAAGGTTGGATGTAATCTCTCGGTAATCTCGTAATGTTATTTTATGCCATTTGATGCGTAAAATGCTATTTTACACACTTTTGAGATTTTTCGGTTGTATTTTACGCACTCAAGTGACATAAAAAATCGTATGAAACATGTGCGTAAATGTTTCACAATATAGTATTTTTTACCTGGGTGGAGTTTCACTTACATTAGGAAGTTGGAATTTTTGTGTAGTCCACACATTCTAATTATTGAATATTATTATTTAAAAGCCTACATCAACACTCTTAATTTTAACGAAATACATTTCAGCCGTACATTTTTCGTTTAGTACTATTATAGTTTTGATCAGTCGTTCATTATAGGCAGAAAATTGTGAAGTCTATCATTTTTTATAGGCATTACGAAGCAATGAAGACACTGTCAATTAGAATATTGCAGTAAATCGCCACTTTCACTCTGCAGTCTTAGGGAGAATCCCGCAATTTCATACAAAAATTAAAAAATGTTCTTAAGAATGTTACTATGCGCGAGACTGAATTTCTTACAGAGTGAAAACAATATAAAAATAGTTGTATTCACAAAAAAAAAGAGATTTTACAGACTTGTGCTATATACAGGAATAACATAATTTTTTTTAAAGTTGCACAATATGTTTATAAAAAAAGAAAAAATTTTATAAGGACTTTTTGTTTAGAGTTTATATAGTTACACATCTCGTAAAATTACAAAATTTATTAATAATATTCATATACAAGGTGTCCAATAACTGGGTAACGATATATTTCAAACAAAAAAATTCCGATACCAAAATTGGATCTGAGGCTCAAAATTTGAATGCTCTCTAAATTTCTTAGCGTGATAATTAATTCTTTTGCTAGTGAAAACCGAGTAACTCTCGTGAATATTCAACTCTTTAAGAGTGAAATTTCAATCTAACAAGAGTGAAAAATCACTCTTTTGCGAGAGTTGCTCCGTTTTCTCTAATTAAAGAGTGAATTCTCACTCCAAGAAATCTAGAGAGTGACGGCCCATTAAAGTTTAAAAAAAAAAATTATTTTTTGCAATAACTCGGCTCGAACTGGCTATAAACGCGCACCGTCAGTACCAAACGAGTTTTTCGCAAATTCTACGATGTTAAAAGTGTTCCGGCGGACTTAATTTTGATCGAAATCGAACATATGAGAGGGAAAATTCTTCGACTTTTCAAACTCTACAACTGCGTCTTGCGTGCCATTGCGTCAGCTATTTGGCGAAATAAGTTATATGCGAAAAATCGCAAAAATGGGCCATTTTTCATATTTTTAGGTCCATAACTTTAGAAATATTCATCGTAGGTCAAATGCACTCAGGGATTAATTGTAGGGCTTTAAAAAAGCTTCAAAATGAGCCCACACTAATTGAAATAACTTAAAAACGAGCCGAGTTATTGGAAAAAAAGTAATTTTTATTTCTAAACTTCAATGACCCATCACTCACATTCTGAGCCTCAGATCCAATTTTGGTACAGGACTTTTGTATTTAAAATATCATGCAGAATCGCCTCCTGAAATATCGTTACACAGTTCTTGGACACCATGTGACATGTAAAAGAAACCAAATATTTTAAAAAGATAATGACTCCCATAAATTTAGTGAGTCTTTGAAATACGGAATTTGATATAGAAAACAAGTTCATTTCACGAGAGAATAGGGTTTCAATATCCATGTGAATACTCGAAAACGAGTTAGGTTTTTGAAATAGTATTTTATTTACTCAACCGAACTACATGGTTCTGGTATCAAATAAATTTTATTAGATAAGTTAAGTAAATCTATGATGTGAAAGCCATGCGACATTCGTCTACTACAAATCGTGAGTTTTAAGTTTAAACAAAGTGGGTTGGTTAATAATTACACTTATTTCTTTGCATATAATATGAAATACGAATGCTTCACACATTGAACGAAGAAAAAACTTTCCTTAGAAATTTAAGTTTTGGTAGTATTTATAGGAATACATACATTTCTTAAATGTGGAAATTAGTAAACATTGTCGAATATTTACTACTACCTTTGAAAAATAGTAAAAAAGGATAAATATTATTAAACAAATGAATTTTTCATAGAATAAAATCCCCAAATTAATATCTAGGGTATTAAAATTTTTCAGAAAAGACTATACACTTTTAGGATATGAACAGTTACCGCTCCTGAGAGTATTATAAATGGCATGAGATATTTTTACAAATATATTTTCATTTAATTTTCGTTATTTAGAAATAGAAATTCTGAAACGAATCACGCCGGAAGAATTGCATAGTAAAGAAATAGCCGCGTCAAATAAATGGAGATTCATCCATCACTTCTGAATTTCAATGGATATTGAATGAACTCGGTTGCTGTTATCCTTTGGACCTCGACATTGTTCGCCGTGATCACTTGACACAGCGCGAGAATAAACTTAAACTACGCTGGTATGGAAATTTGTTCTGTACACATATGAATAATTTAATTTTCTATGTTTGAATTACATTTACTGCACTATATACATACTCATCAATATTTTAATCGTATAAGTTTGTCATTCTTGTTCTTGGAGAATAAAACTCATCATACCGCACTGGCAACTGACACTTGGGATTTAAAGGAAAGATTGATGTTTGAAAAAATACTAAATATTTAAAGACGTACTAGTAGTACAGATTTATTTCACTTTTCTGCAATGTTTTCATGATAAAGGTGTTCCTTTAAGAAGATGAAAACATTACATATGTGACAGTATAGCGAGAATGTCGAGCACATTTTTTCCTAATGGTAGCGAAAAGAAAGAAGCGAAACGCGAGAGGAAAAAGTTTTCCTTTCTTTAAGGACTTTCCTCCAAAAGATGTACTTTAGCTTCCTTCTTAATAAAAATAGAATGTTATACTCAACAGGTTTTTGTTTTGTAGGTATTATTTTATTCACTTCACGTATTGTTTATATATTTAATATTGAAACACGAATATTATTTACTACATTTTAAAAATATACCCGACAATTAAAAATTAATCGTGCTCATAAATATTATTGAAAAAGCTCATTAGTTTATAATTTGTAGTCATTCCAAGAGATTCAAAAAGAAAATATTTAAAAATCAGTGTATTGTTAGATCTCTGCTTACTCCTGAATTTACAGATATTTAATTTAATGAATACCTATATCTCACCAATTCCTATTTAAAATTTAGATGTTGATGGAAAGAGACAAACTCCTAACAAAACTTTTAATTTTAATAACTTTTACTACAGGTCATAAATATTAATTTTTAAAGCTTCATTAAATTACTGCATGATAATAATATATGGAATTATCAAAATTAGTAAAATTTGAATCACGTGCCAATTACGCGCATGGGTGACTTTCCGACTGCGTTTCGTGTTTCTTGGGCGCTTTCAATTACCTGGATTTTGAGCAGCGTGGCTATTACGTGCGTAGTAGGTACTTTCATTGTCACAAGTTGCAATTTGCGACGACCCGAGTGACGACGTGATTGTGAGGGTTTGCGGTGAATCGAGCAGCAGCCGGATGTTCATAGAACATTTCCACCATCGGTACCAAGGCGATACTTGATCCTTTGAAATAAAACGCATTTACTGTAAAAAGGAAAAAGAGATTTCAAGTGTAAAATGTATTAGGGCTATTTTACGATTTGCTTTATACGTGACGAACTTTTACGACGTATTTCATCTTAAAGATACCGCAAAGGTCCATTTCACTGTGTTCTCCCATGAGGAACATAAACTCCAAGTCATTTGTGAGACAACGTGTTGGAAAATCAATTACCACAACTGTTTTCTAAGTTTTAGATCGATATTGCATATCGAAGTCGATTTTATTACATTTTAAAGAAAAATTGGAAGTATAAAATATTTTTTAAGGTATTTTGAAGAGCGTGTAAATTGTATTTCCATGTAAGTGAAGTTTCGCGTAAATAACTTCTCGAGTAATAAAAAATTAGAATTTTCGAGTCGAGTGATACAGACTGTCAAGCAGATTTTGAAATCTTTCAAAATTCTTGAATATATCTACAACGGCTGAGTGAAATCATCTGACTTTTTAGAGATTATCGAAAGGAGGGATGTCGAGTATCGAATATCGAAAGGAGAATGAATTTAAAGAATAAATGAAAACCTCCTAGCAGCTTTTCACAATTTTCGATGAATTCTTAGCGGTTTAGAGTATCCAAGCATTTTCCAGAGAAATGTTGATGTCGTTAGAATAAAGTAAAATTTCCATTATTTTTTAAAAATTTCTTAATTCTTAAAATTCAAATATTTTATCTTGGTCCATAGTTTCAATACAATCCCAATGTTCTAATAGCTCAAGAAAAACGTAAGACTAAATATTTCTACATTTTTTTTTGGAAATCAAATTTGACGACATACAGAAATTCTTTTTGGCTGAAACTCAATTTTGACGAAATCTTCAAGGGCGACCTTGATCATAGTAGTATATGTGCCTTTTAATTTTTGTAAACTCTGATTTTGATAAAAAATATTTGATTGGAAATGAAGGATAAACAAATTTAAGGCATGAATGGGTTACATTTAGATTTTCTCTTCTAATTTTATTAGATTGCTTTGTAAGGGGCAATTTACTTATGTACTAATAAAATAAACAAAGGCAATTAAAATCCATGAATTTATACCATTTTTCGCCGGGGAATTGGACTGATTTGCGTACAAAACTGTTGCGGCAAAAATAAAACAAGGCGACAAAACGGCAAATAAAAAACTCAGTGTTAAAACAAATTTAAACTTATAGATTGTTCATTACAAATTTTGTTTACATTTGATAGGTTGTAATTTTTCGACCGATGTATAAATTAATATATTCTTCAATATCTTTGGTTTTTATCGATCATATATATAATGGAAATTAAAACTGATTGACTTTAATATAAATGTTAAAATTAGAGGAAGAGGAAAGAAACAAACAAGGGTTAATAATTTTAAGGGTTTTAATAAATAATAAATAAATATTATAATTATTTATATTACAAAAGAAAACCCTTGTTTTGTTAAGTTACTAACCCTTGTTTGTTTTTTACCCGTCTTCCTCTAATTTTTACATTTTTTTTAAACTCAACAATTTTTAATTTCTATTATATATATGACCAAAAAATAGTACTTTTCGAAACATGTGCGTAAAATGGAGTTTTACGCACGCGTTGCGAACATTATTTTTTGATACTGTATGCGGAAAATTCTGTAAAATTAACGAGTGTGGGGAAGGGGAGAGCCAGGGGGGTTCGGGGGGGGGCGGAACCCCCCGATCAAATGCTCTTCCCTATATAATGATTTAAAGCTATTACTACCTTCTATCGTGCATCCCCCCTCCATATACCAATCATATTTTAACCCTCCACCATTCTGAGTTTTAAGAAATTAATAATAAAATGTTATGTTTTAAGTATTTTATTCAATACTTGGGTTAAATTTACACATTTCATCAATAAGCTAGAATTTGTATGTATACAATGATACAAAAATATTTTTCATCTGCGAATTTATGTTGTAATTTTATAGATGTTGGAAATCGTTTATAGACCGTTCAATGTTACGGAAATGTAAATAAACAACCCAAGTACGAATTAGATGTAAAAATTTCTTGATTTGTGGTTTGTTTATATAACGTAAGTTCATATAGATATAGATAAAAGAACATGTAAGATAATTGAAATATTGATAAATATTTATTTGTAAACAATTTCCAGGTCTACTGCAGAAATTAGCTAAGTAAAAATTTTGCGCATAGGTATGCGTAAAATGAAAATTTTACGCACACGTATGCGTAAAACGGTATTTTACGCACTAAAAACTGTGCGTAAAATCGAATTTTACGCATACGTGTGTCAAAATAGTTATTTTCGTGACAAGTGCGTAAAATCAACTTTTACTCCCGTAGGCATCGGTGATAGCTTATGGGTGCAAAAATAGTTTACGCACATGTAACGAACAAAATTTTTCGTCATAGTGGGTATAAAATTCGAGTTTACACTTCGAATTTGCAACTCGAAAGGTTAGGAAATGTGACAGATATTTTACTCCCGCAAATTCGGGAGTAAAATCGAATTTTACGCGCACTATGACGAAAAAACTATTAAAGGACATATTAACATATTAAAATTTGTGTTTTTTTTTCACTTATCCTATCCGACCTTTTCTTAATTTTATTCGTAATTTTTCGAGCTTTAACATCTTGTGCATATAGATGATAGTTGCAGGTATTTTTTATTATATCTGCTGCAATATTATTTGCATTTACATATATAATTTATGTATTCTTCATAGATTTATTAATTATGTGTGTAAACAAGTACATATTTATTTTGAAATTGAGATTTACTTTTCTGCATAAGCATTTACAAATATTTGTACATTAATTTATGTATATTTTATATTGTTAATGAACCTGATTTTGTAAATATACTCGTGTAATCTCTACAAGAGCATTTTTGTTTAAAATACTTTTCACATTTCTAGGATCCAGTTGTTTTTGTTTCTCTTAATTTTCGGTATGCCTGAAAACGTAAATTATTATCATTTTTTTAAACCGAATATCTGTGTAGTAGCATATTAAATCGAGTTTTTAATTATTATTGATTTTTATCGAACCTTTCTTGTATTTTGTATTATCTGTATACTTTTATTGAGTATATCTGTCATTTATTTTATTAATATTATGTTTTTGTTTCATTATATTTTGTCGTCCTACATATTTGATTGTGTCCTTTTATAAGTAACCAGACGCTATTTAATTAAAATGCTTATTAGAGAAGTTACAGCAATAAAATTGTTTAAAATACTCTGTCCGTATCACAGTCATAGATTTTCGCACAATTAGATACTGGACATATTTTTTTTCCATGGAAGGTCAACATTCAGAAATGAAAGTGATAATGCTTTTTTTCTTAGTTTTTAAATAAAAGGAGTTTTCGAAGAATTACCCATTTTCATTCTGATATTCGGTAGCTGAAAAGGAAAAATAATTACCACATAATTTCAAGATTTTCAAATTAATTAAAAATCAATACATATTTTAAAAATTTGCTCTTGGAGTTGCAGACTGCATTCTACTAAAGAGATACATTTCTTTCAATTACTAATAGAGAAAATAAGGTTACTCAAAACATTTTTAAGAAAGAACTATATCTCGATTTATATACAATATGTTTATATAATATAATATAATATATACGATATAACTTGGAAAGTACCGTTTAACTAGTAATCAAAGTAACGCAATTTGCGAAAAATCTTATTTTTATAGCTACTTGGATCAAGAGAGGGAAATATGGTCCTGTATTATTTCAGTAGTTTGATCGAAAGATTTGCTGTACACATGTCAGTTAAGATGTTTGTATGCATATGTGGATAGGGTGTTGTGAACAGCGTAGGTTAGAGAAGTAGGATTATCTTGTATTATGGGCGCTCATATAATGGTTACATAAAATAGCTATTCGGACGGGCAATTTCGAGAAGGGTCCATCACACCTTCGTAATTCAAAAAATATATTTTTTGCATTTTCTTGACACTGTAAATGTGCAGGAAGTACTCGAGGGAATGGCGAATCGATATTGGAAGTTATAAACAAAGGAAAAGATGGGCCTCTCAACGAGCACTTCATTTTAAAAAGGTTTTCACAGAATTACCTTCATCAGCGAATCAGTTATTACTTTTAAAGTATACATTTCTCCAGTCTAATTTTTTAAACATTTATTATATGACTGTTCGAATACGATACGTGGACAAACTTCAATTCGTTATTTTATATTCGTGTCCATTTTTTAATTACACATTCACTTTAATGGCTTTTAATAACGTTCAATTTCATATTATTTAGGGTTTCATATAAATATATTAAATTAAAAAAGAATGCCCATGAAATTTAATCTGCATTATTTAGGTTATTGGAGTAGGTTATACGGAAGTGCATGAAATTTAATTCTCTTTGTTTTTTAGTTTAGTATACTTTAAAGTCAATTAACGTACCTAGTTATATTGTGTTCCCTATATCGGCGTAGTCGTGGACTCCTTTGAAAAGCGCAAAAACAATTCTAGCTGTAGAGATAAGACTCCTCTCGTTTCTAAGACCACTTCTATGGAGTATCTATAACGAAGTACAATCGATGGAACTTAACGTTGAATGCAGAACAAAAGAAGAGACAAAGACATTCTTGCTAATGATGTGGTAAATATAAATGTACGTACTTAGTAATCCCTGTATTCGCATATAAAAGAGATAAGGAACACTGAATTGTAGGTTATGTTCCACCACTTCTATCTAACTTGTTGACTTAAAGTACATATAATCAATCCTCAAGTAGCTCTCAAAGCATTTACTGGTCTTGACTGATCGACTATACGAAAATAACAATATTTATCGTTTTCTGTGAAAATTCTGCAAGATATTTAGAAAATTTCAAAGGTACCGAAAGCACAATTTAAAGTGTATAGTTAATTATCGACTATTACCAACGTGTCACGGCTCATTTGTTTACAATTTCGGATTTTGTGACTCGACGTAAAATATATCGATATAAGCCCTGTTGTAAGTAATTAACTCCTCTCAGGGAGTTGATTATGTTGAATATATTAATGACTAGTGGAAAAGATTTAAAATAAAACACTCAATTTGATCGGTCGAAAATTAATACTTTAAATTTATTCCGGCCCCGCGATGACGCTGAAAATCCAACTAAACCACATTTCGAAACATACTGCAAAACCGATGCCACTTTTTCACACCTCCTTCGTTCGGCTTTTTAATTTTGCCGTTTAAATGTACCAAATCGATACCGCATAAATTGACATGATAACAATCAGATTAAAAATTATGAATCAAGATCGTCACCATTTGGAAGGGCCTTTACAAAAAATTACTTAAATGGCCACGTTCATTTTGCGATATTCGGATGTGCAATGGCGTAAGAAACCACTTTTGTGGGGAAAAAACCTACGCAGGGATCGCAGTTGATAAAACGTCGATTCTGACCGCAACAACATACCATTTATAGAGTGAAGGTATATACTCAGAAGATGTGATAATGCCTTGCAAAATAATTTACACATATACTATGCAATTCCTAAGGGATGAAAACGATGGTTGTAAAACATAAAATTTTCAGTGCATTATAGTGAGAAATATTTACGCATTTTAACCGATTCACCAGTTATTTCTTTTCGTATTTAGAATTGATCTACAGTCAACATCTCTACATTTTCATTATGCAACAATTCTGCCGTACCTCGTAAGAAAAGTCGTAACTCCATTTTTGTCAAAAATGAGATAAAAATATATTTGTAATCAGCAAAATGAAATACATCATATTCTGAAAAAAAAATTACTAATATTTATTATAAATTATTTTAAAAAAATGATTTGTTTCTTACAAAAATGAATTTTCGATAGGTATACTTCCTAAAAAAGCCGTAAGTGCCACATATGGGAGTTGCCGCTGTATTTCTCGATTTGTCAGTTTAGTATATTCTATAAGAAGGTCGTATCTCCAAATACTGACTATAAAAGTCGTATGTACACTTTCTGATGAACATACGACGTTTTTGGATTGTATAATAACAGCAATTTATGTGAAACTAAATCTAAGAGAATATGCTATTAAATAATAAATAACAAAGAAAAAGCCCATGAATAATTATAGTCTAATAATCATATTTATAATAAATTATTAATTTGACACATATTAAATTCAAAATAGCCTTTCGTTTGCCTTAAATACATCTTGTTTACAGGTAAAATTATTATTATTAATAATTTAATATTCTGCATTAGGTTAACGAAATTTATTGTAAATACTATAATGTATAAATACAATTAATTAATCCTTTTTGCCCGAAATAAGAAAAACAAGTACGTCAACTTCAGCTCGGTTTCTCGAGTAAAAAGAAATCTTTTTAGATGAATAATATGAATTTGTCACTCGGTAAAATTAATAACTTTATTTTGTATACGGTGAACCTAGTCAGTAGAAAAATAAAAATAATTTCTCACGAGAGAAAAGTCCCAACGTTTCGAACCATATTAGTGGTCATCATTAGTTTTTTCTCTCATGAGAAATTATTTTTATTTCTACTGACTCGGTTCACCGTATACAAAAAGAAGAAATCTTTTTAATTTTTGAATAATACCTTTTCTACTATTTTTAAATGTGCTCTATAACGATTCCCGTCGAGAAAATGGTAAAAAATCGGCTATTTATGCAAAAACGTTGCAAAATGAAATAAAATGCCACTTTTTATTTTTCAGGATTTTCTCTACTGAATCGGATTATAATTAATGAAATGCATACATAAAAAGTGATATTGATATAAATAATATGCCAGTAGAATATTTTTTAAAAGCAATGGACGATTCAAACTAGCTACGAAACGAAACAAATTTATTCAAAATTATTAATTCCTTAAAAAAGAGATCACAGAAAGTTCTTTGAGTTTTATAATGATGATATAAATATTTACTGGTTACGTACGAAGATTGTAATAATTTTGAGTACAAATTAAAAATGGCAGAACCGTAACTGCCACCGTATGTATCTCTTAAATGTAACATTGTTGCATGAATCTGTTTCAAAATTGAACACATATGTTAGATTATTACGAATATTATACAAATTCAGACGGCCATTTTGAATTTATAAACTCAAAATTATTATAATCTCCGAACATAACGAGTCAATATTTGTATCATCTTTATAAAACTCGAAAAAAAATTTTCGTTTCGTTCCATAACCATTTTGAATCGGCAATATTTATATTCAACAATTGGGAACACTTTTTATGTAATCATTTCATTCACTATAATCCGTTTCAGTGGAAAAATCGCGAAAAATTAAAAAAAGACCTAAAAATCATGGCATTTTTATTTTATTTTGCAAAATTTTTGCTTTCTTGACGGGAATCGATAGAGCATACATACTTAAAAATAGTTGGAAAGGTATCTTTCAGGAATGAAAAAAAAAATCTTTTATTCGAGAAACTAAACTGAAGTTGGCGTACCTGCTTTTCTCATTTCGTTCATAAAAAAAAATTACATACCAAATTTTAAAAACGGATTTTTCTCGGTTTTTTTACATTTATTTCGTAAAAATACGGGTCTGACCAAAAAAGGTTTGGACAAAAATGGAGAGTACAAAATTCGATACAAAAAAGGTTGCATACATTTTTTTCGTAATCCAAACACAGTAAGCCCGCTAAAGAGTGATGAAAGTGTCCGCAATGAGTTTCTACAAAGAAAATAGTAAGAAATGACCTTGGCTATTCAATGGTGAACTTGGCTATTTCATAGGTACAGTTATAATACCAATATTATTAACCCTTAGTTCCGACTGCTATTTTAAAGAATGTTTCCCCCACTACCTGGGTTAATTGTTTCCTGCCGTTTGAAAATGCTTACAGTGTGCAATTTATAAAGTACCACCTCCATTTTCTCCAGGGTCGAAAACGATCCTGCAGTCTTAACTAAGGGTTAAATTTATTTTTCAAAATGAAATAATCTCATGGCAGAACGTATAAAGGATTGTTACACCTACGTTATTTACAGTATATAATATTTAGAAAGGGGCATTAGAATACTTATTTTGGTTAGTGAAGGAGGCAATCGGTTTTAGGAGACATACCTCTGGTGGTTTCAGAAAATATCATGAAAAAAACAAGGTGTTTTACGTTAGGTGTACCAAAAACTTTGCAATCCAATATTATAGTAAAAAATTATTATTCGCACAATCATCAAAAGAAAACTATGGTACGATATAATTTAGTATTATTTGTACTAGCTACATTAAGCAAACATGTTGATACACGAAATTCATAATAAATATTCTTATACTTAACTATTGTCATTGCTATTATTGACAGTATAGGCATACATTTTATACTACGTATAAATAAATTTATAGAAAAACGTAGAGATATATGTTGTTAAAAGGATTAAAGCATAATTAATTATATTTACAGCAATATATATATTGCACTATAGTGCGCAAAGTATTTGAAAAATGAAAAATGTAACATACGACTTTCTTGGATAGTATCTCTACTTTTAATAAAGAGGCAGGGATATGTAACGTCAAGAATACAATAAAAAAAGGTGGTATGTCCATAAATTGGGAGTTACGACCTTTTTCGGCAGTATCAATGCTTCCTGATTATTCGGTATGTCCATTTTCAACTATTGTTTATTAATTAATTTGCATCAAATTTATATCAAATGATACATTAAGTTATGAAATAAATTATGCAAGTATCAAAAATAATTATTGAAAATAAACAAATTCATATTTGCTCAAAAACAGTTTTTCATCAATATCTCAAAATCATTAAAATGGAGTTACGACTTTTCTTACGAGGTACGGCAGAATTCATGTAATATACTTTGGGAAAGAATGTATGAAAAAATGTCTTATCCAAAGTTTTAGACTAAACGTTTTCGGTACTTGTACTGGGTTTGTATAAAATACAGCAACAATCTAATTAATGCTGAAAAATGAAATATGTATAGATATAGTAAAATAAAGGAAATTTAATCATTCTAATTTCTTTCTTAAAAATATAGGAGATTAGAAAAATTAAAATTAATTTAAAAATTCTTATTCATTTGTAATGCAAACATCTGGATCTGGTACTTAAAGGATTTTTCCGTAGTGAGTGACATCGCGGAAAGCTTTCATGCCTCTTTTAATTCGAAGGGCAAACCTTTTACGCAAGACAAGTCACTTTGAACATAACGTCGCGTCGTGCCGAGTGTTTGACAGTTTACTTTACGCACTACTTTACGTATATAACTGTACCTTGCGCACACACACTAAAGTTACGCTAAAAAAACGTGCGAAATAATTCGTTTCAATTCAAGAGAATAATAGTTCTTAATGCTGCAATGTCGGTTTGAATTCTATTTCAGGATATTGACTTCTAGAAGATCAGATGGTTTTATAATATTTGGAAGAAATTTGTTAAACCCTGAAGTTTTATGCACTTGTTATTGAATAGATATGCGTTATGTTCCCAGTTTATTAGTATCGAATTAAATTAAAATTACTGCTTGGAATGTTGTTATATTTCTATTTACGAAAGTAAATTATTTAAATGCAACTATAACAATTATAATAACTTCTAAAAAATTGTATGAACATATTTTTGAATATCAATTATTTATTTAATTATACTTAACTATATTACTAAAATTAACTATTTCTTTAGTAAAGGAGACAAGTATATTTTTCACAAGTCACATGCGACTGTTATTGTTTGGAGAAAGACTATATTAAAGGGATTTTGAAAATTATTTTCATCGACTATAAGTTATTATATCAATAATGATTTAAATCCGTTTGTACTCCTTAAATTAATATAAATAAATGTGCATATCAATTGTAACTAACATATGTCTTATTGTTTCAGGTAAGTGGCGTATCTACAAGCAGAGTTTAAATGAGTACGCAAATGAGTGAGTTTTAAAAAATGTCTATGTTCAAAAATTAGTCCACATTCAAGCATATTTTATCGATTTTTATAAACATATAAATAATTTATTATAATTTGTTATACAATTTTTCTCAGTGAAGGAGTAATTTTCTGAAATGACTATTTGAAATAGTTAAGTCTGTTTGTCCATTATGTTAAGCAGTATTTCGAGTCATGAAACAATTGAAAAACTTTACTATTTCAGAATAGTTATTTAAACTAGTCCTCATTTCACGTTATGATTCGTAGTGAAAAAAGGGTCAATACAACTACTTTTTTTCTGAGTATAGATTTTTACAGGTACATATTGATACAAACAAAATATTTTTGATTAATCACGTTGTTGATTCCATACATTATGCCAATCGCAGTGGTTTGTTATGTTTATTAAAAGTATATGACTGCCTTTAGCATAGTTTTAAAATATTGGTAATTCAAAGATTGCTTGAAAAAGAAGATTTTTTAGTTTTGTCCATGGAAATTATATATATGTATATAATTGGAATAGGCAGTGAGGCAATTTCCATGGACAAATCTAAAAAATCTTCTTTTTCAAGCAATCTTTGAATTACCAATATTTTAAAACATGCTAAAGGCTGTCATATACTTTTAATAGTAATAAGCAGTCATCAATTTTACAAAATTTCTGTTCAGGAATACACTCCTTCTTACAAATACAACAGAGTGCCGTAATATACGGTTAGGATGGTCCTATTACTAAAATTCTGACAGGTAAACATTAAAAAAACCACTGCGATTGGCATAATCATCATCGTGATTGATCAAAAATATTTTGTTTGTATCAATATGTACTTGTAAAAATCTATACTCAGAAAAAAAGTAGTTGTATTGACCCTTTTTTCACTACGAATCATAACGTAAAATGAGGACTAGGCATGGTAATAGTTTCAATAACTATTCTGAAATAGTAAAGTTTAACTATTGTTTCATGACTCGAACTACTGCTTAACATAATGGACAAATAGAGTTAACTATTTTGAAATAGTCATTTCAGAAAATTACTCCTTCACTGAGAAAAATTGTATAAGAAATTATAATAAATTATTTATATCACTTGATGGATCATTACGAAAAGTATTTTGCTCTAATACGTAGCAGACTTTTTTCAAGATTATGGGCATTATTGCCATCAACGATATTCAGTAGTGTTTCTTTTGAAGTTTCAATTTTAAAGCATCAGTTCAGATCAATAAGTATTGGTCTCGTTAGTTCTGAAATTCCGAAAGTTCGAAGATTTACCATCAAAAGCTCCGTAACGAATAAATACATCGACTAATTAGTTACGAAATAAACGAGCTTTCATCGGCACACTCATACAAGTCACAGAGCTAATAACGGCAACTTTTTTTTAAGTCGCGATTTTTTCCAACTCCGGACCCCGCATCTGCTGCTTTCGTACGGCCAAGTAGCCTTTAACGAAGTTTTTCCCCCTTTCCGGATATTGCTTGCCATTTCGAATATCCTTGGAATTCACTGTCAAACATTTCGCGAGCCTCGAGGGCTTTCGGGGTCAGCCCGATAGAGTGTCGCAAGCTCGGGAAAGAGAAGGCAAAAAGCTCGGGGCGATTTTTAAGGAAAGTCCCTCAAGTTTTACCGCGACACGCTGGTGAGATTCCGCATTTCAGGCGGAACAAATACGAAGCGACGGTTTTTGTGAGGCTCGAGGGCCTGAGAGGGAATGGACCGAGGTGCGAGCTCGAATCCGAACGAGCGATGGCCAATGCGGAACGACGACAACGACGGCCAGTACGACGAGGGACCAGGAAAATAAAGAAAAAGTACGTTTAGAGCGAGTATGGTGAACGCGGAAGCAAGGGATACCAAAGGAAACCTCGGCAACAGACGACTGTTGGAAAGAGATAAACGGCGGGGGTGAGAGGAAAATGGAAGAAACCAGATAAGAGGAGGAGAGAAATACAGAGAGGCGTGTAGCGGCTCCCAGCAAGTGCGGAAGGGAGGAAAAACCTGGGGAAAATCCGGCTGTAGAGCAAGACAGAGCGAAGCTTGTGCTTAATAGAGTAGTGACAAGTTCCCCACCGGAAACTTGGCGTGTTCTTCCAGGCGATCGACGTCATAAAAGTTCGGCCCGCGTGTAACTGTCATAGAGGCAAGTTGCCCTTGCTTGCTTTCTTGCCGGAGCTTTCGCGATTTACTCTCATCCTACGCTTCGTTTTGGGATCTTTTATTTTATTTTCCCCGCATGATTCATTTCATTCTTTGACACTGCGAAATTGACAGGAGAACGCGGGAGCGGTCAAGAGTCTAAGGACCAAAAGGGGCGTAACTCGTGTACACTTTTCTTTCTGCTCAATCCTCATCGCAGCTTTTATGTTCTCCGTCGATCGGAATACAATCTCCTTTATTGTTTGAAGACGTTGAATACGGATATTCCTTTTGCCTAAAGTATCTGCTGTAAGACATATTTTTGTATTTCCGTTCGAAGGGAAAATAATAAAATCTTCTCGTGGTAGAAGAAAATGGCAGGAAAAAATTCATATTCTGTACTAAGATAAAAACCCTTCAGTTCTTATCCATTAATAAAAAATATCACTAAACTTTGATATAAGATTAAATAATTATTTATTCTGTCTTGAATGACTTTGACTGATAGACTGAGATTAAAAATGATTATAATATCGAAAATTAACCAAGTTTAATATTTCTTGTTTAACGCTTTAACCCTTTGAAGCATAGTGTAGTGCACATATGCTACACCCTTTTGTAATTTATTATTTATATATTTAACTTAATTATTAATAAATTTTGCTGTAATTTTTTGCTTCCTTACCTCAAGAACATGTTAGGAAACGTTACTAAATCAATATTTTTAATTATTTATCATGTTATATTGTTTAAAAAACTTAAACAACTGGGTACTCGGAAGTTTTCGGGGTCGCTGATTACGAATCTGACCTCAGCCAACTGAAATCTGGGGTAAATCTGACATGTTTTTACGTTTTGAATGGACATTTCGGATCCGCCATTTTTAATTTCGAAAATCTGAGGTCAGAACCGTAATCAGTGAGCACAAAAAGCCCCAAGTACTCAATTTCACCTCGATCAAGTAAATGTTTGCAATTCCGTCGGCCATATTGGATCCACCATTCTGAATTTTTAAAATCTGAGGTCAGATTCGTAATCAGCTGCCCGGAAAACTCCCGAGTGACAAATTTCAGCTATTTTCTGCGTAAAGGAAAATGTATGCTTCAAAGGGTTAACGCTCGAATGGCCAAAAGTTTAACATCAACTTCAAGCCTTGTCTTTCAATTATAACCAGTGCGGAAAAAATAATGGGATATATATTCTTGTGTTAAAAAAATATCATCTTTCGAATGGCATAGCCAAATTTATCAATAAATGACCGCAAATTGTTTCTTTTTAACAATAAAAAAATAAAAACGCTGATTTTTTATTTGCGTTTTTTTTTGTAAGGAATTTTTTTAACTTGTTGTCGGTACTTACGCACATTATAATCCATCAGGATGCGGGACCCGAATGTTGTAATTTCAAAATATATTTTTAGATCCTTTGATTTTTATTGTTTACTGATACAAAATGGTGTCCGAATGCCCGAAAATATTCAAAAATCACAGTAATGTGCACTTTCGACGTCTAATCTAAGTTTTAGCGGGAAAAATAACTTTTGTCAGTTTCGTGGCATTAGATTGGATGCACATTAGCAAAATTAGCTCATACAATTGATTTTCAAGATGGCGGTCGTGATGAGTCAGCTAAAATAACGTATTTACACAGCTTTATAATGTTCAAACCTCTTTATTCAATAGTTTTATGAACTCTCAGAATAATTAGATGTAAATTCATTATTAGGTTATCAAAATGGACAATGGCGGATCCAACATGGCAGATAGCAAACTCAGAAAAAGCGAACAAATCGAAAATCAGCGTTTTTTTCTTTGTTTATTGTTAACAATTTGTGTCATTTATTAATAAATTTAGCAATGGCATTCGAAACACGAGACTTTTTGCACAAGAAAATCCCAATATATTTCCACATAGGTTATAATTGAAAGGCACGGGCTTGAAGTTGATTTTAAAATTTTGGCTATTTTAGCGTTAAAGGGTCAATGTGACTTTGACTCTTTGAAAATATAAAACGAAACTTTTAAATGACAGACTGGAATAGACTTAGGAGAAGAGGTCAGCTATAAAATTTATGATTAAGCATTTTTCATCTAGTCCTGAATGATTGGTTCCTATCGTCATTAGACATTGCGTGTAGGCTATAAGAAGACGAAGCCACGAGTCATAACGTCATAAGACAGATCTTTTAGAAAAGCTCTCTAAGACTTTTCTGTAGCACCTACTTAAGGAAAAAGCCAATTTACTTTTTCATGCTTATTGTTATTATTTTTTCATATTTTCCTTTATTTATAAAAAATAACATTATTCGTAAATTAGAATAATAATTTTTAAACTGAGCTTTGCCAGCTTTAAGCCTCTTCTACGGCTTACTACACATTATTTTCGTCGTATTTATTTAATTTTTTTCGGGTCATTATGAGGAATTTTTTCAAAGGAAATGGTTAATTATTATGAAGTACATGAAAATTCCACATCAGCGAATGGCTTTTTATGATGGCTTTTTACTGCAGTACAATCGAGTTTGAAAAAGGTATTAATAATAGAGAATTTAGAAGAAATTGAAAATGTAAGTAAAGTTTGATCATCCGTTCATTATAAGACGTTTAAAATGTGCACTAAAATTATTTTGCGTTTAATTAATAGAAATGTTGACGGATAAGTGGTATTTTTTAAAAATACTGTCATTAATTTATTAGATGTAGTACATAATTCCTTATTTCCAGAGTATACATTCTGACGTTTTTTAATCTCTAGATCTAAATTCTCTTAACAAATACGATTTACGAAATTAAGTAAATTTACTAACTTGTCGAGTAATAAATGTCATATTGCAATCCACTTATATATAATCTAAATTGAATATTGTGACATTCTCAGTTTTCAGATGTTTTTGCCTATTACTTTTTTAAATTGTACATTTGTACTATATGTATTTCTCTTTTCATCTAAATTGTTTAAATTTATTTAAATTGTGTATCGTTGCAATCGACGTTATAACATTTAATTTGTGTGGTTCGATCCTGAGGAATATGAAAATATATCCTCCAACCATTGGGATATAAATACTAATTGATGAAACCGCAAATGGTCGATAAATTTCTCCACATCATTGCATCAGTTATTAAATTTTAAACTGTATATTAAACGGACCACCCCTACTTTTCGTAATTTATTTCAAGAGAATGCGCATTGTGTTAAAGGCATGTCTATCAGTTTAGTGAGGTTTGTAAACAGGTTTAAATATAAGCTTTGTAATACCTTTCAATATTCAGTTGAAATCACAAATGTATAATCTTGACAAGTACGTTAAAAACGCTCTTTTTTCAAATTGTTGATCATTTTTGTTATACCTTCTTTGAATCCGATTGAAAGTGATCGGAATTATGAAATCAGTTGTTTGATTCATTTTAGAACTTGAAATATTGTATGCCTGAAAAAGAAAAAGGATAATTGTAAGACGGAAAATGTGCTATTTTTCTTAAGAAGTATATTTCTAATTATATATTTCTGAAAATTGTTCAACCAGTTATAAAAATAATCCAAACAATCTTTTGTTCGGTATAAAAATGGGTTAATTGCAAAATTCTAAGTAGCTCAAATTGACATCAAGAAATCCAATTTTATAATTTCAGTGGGAATTTGACAAGAATTGATATGTATTTTATGGTCGCTAGTAAATAATTGTTAGTTGCAATTCTGGCTTCATGACATATAGATAATGTGCCAATAACAAAAAACGTATTAGAACTATGTCATTCAATAAGTAAACAAAAGATGATTGTAGATCAATTTAATTCATGAAATACTTTTTTAATTTATTAAATTGATATATATTGTATAACTCTGCAGTTTTTCCATGACAGGAACGTATCCATTTTAAAAAGAATAAATAAGTTTTGTAGTATATTCAATTAACAAATGACTTTATAACTATTTTCTGAAATATGTTTTCATTTCAAACCGGAAATAAATAAAAACATTTGGGCGTAAATAAAATTTATTTTCAGATCTTACAATATGTGTATTCATATTTTAAATGGAAACTTATTAAAGAGCAATTATACTTCTCAATACCGTACATCAAGTCCGTGATAGTGGTTAGCCTAATAGGTATAATTGAAAGTAATCTTGCTAAACAAGTATTTCTTAAGAATATTATCAAATTATCGGTTTTGATGGAAATTCATTAATTAATGAGTTTATCCATTGAAAGTTCGAGAAGTATAAAACTTTCTTCGTCAGATATAATTCATTTGGTAGACATTTTTGTTTTGAAGTTCAATACTTGTCAAAAACTTCGTTTAGTAGAAAACTTATCTCTGCAAGTCATTTATAGGACTAATTGATAAATAGCTTTCAAAGGATCTTAATATTTCGTTACAAGATATTACTTACGCGTACAAATAGACGTACAGGTTTTAGAAAATATTTTTAACACTTTTATTACATTAAACATTAAACAACAAATATTTATGTTTTTATGATTAATTAAACTCTTTTCACGTCGTGTTATTTTAATTCTTACGATAAAATATGGAAAAATTAGAAGAAACATATATTTTAATAATCTTTATTAAAACTCGTAAAGTGATTGCTATCTTTTAAGTTAATAATATTTTTATATTACCATGTTAGCCACTATTAGAACAAATTTTCTTTAATCCTGAAAAAAAAAGATTCCTTTAATAGCGAACGAATACAATTCAATTACGTTGTATTGGATTTTTCCTTGACGTGGTAATATAAGAAAAACAGCATCAAAGAAAATTTAATAATTTTCTCCCCGTCCTAAGTCCTTTTTACATCAGCTATATGACTCTTCGAGTTTACTATGGAACATAAATTTATAAAACCTTCAGTAAGTAATGTTTTAAATATCGAAAGGCTGCAATAATGAAATATGAAGAAGTTAAACAACTACGACGTTTTGACTTTTCCGTAATCAAATTATCGTTTATAAATGGAAATATATGTTGATTTTTACCTCGCGTTTCTTCCGACCTCTTGCATAGTGCAGTGCTCTGTTCACGTTAAACCATAAAATTTTTAATACGAGAGATTTCTTAAAACTTACAATTCTCGTTCTTCTGCTGCATTTTATATTCTGGGCTGTACAAAATGAGGAGAAACGAAAAAACGCACGTCATTCCAAGCAAAGCTCCTTCGTAACCTTTCACATTTTACACATCGCCGTTTCAGCGACTACGCGGTTAGGCAAATAACAGGAAGGCTAAAATGTCAGTATTTTAAAATACATTTTTTCATTCTCTAACGCGGTATGCTACCTGTAACGCTTGTCTTTAAAAACGTATTCCATACAAAGCGGTCTTTCGAATTTTCGACTCCTGAAAATATGTTGCATATAATTAAATCTTGACTAAAATCTGCGTGTATCGTGCTTGCCACTGGAAATGAAAAAACAAGTTTATCCACATACGACTTTCTTTTTAACTGAAAAAAAATCATGTTAAAAGCATACATATACTTCTTTCCATTTCGCGGTGCTTCAAGAGCGACAGCTTTGCTGTTGTTGAAATGGGGATTTAGTACAATCACACTAGGTGATATTGCATCACGATTTCGCGTAGTGGAAAGGATCGCACTGTTGAGAGTGACGCACTCTTTTCAGGAAAAAAATCATCTCGCTTTGAGGTTGAAATAGATAGATCAACTGGATGGACAATATGAGAAAATAATACTGTTTTCTTGGCCAATATCGAGAGAGCTTTGAAGTATATTTTTATACAACTTTTAACTTTTATATTTATTTCCGGAATTGATTTAATTTCAACAGTTTCGAATGAAAGAAAAACATTTTCTGTATTTGTAACAGCAAAAAATACTATTGAATGTAAATATTTATGTCCCAGATATATCATATTGAAGTCTTCTTAATATTGATAAATATATTCGTATTCAATATGTAATTTATGAGTATTATAGTAATTCTTTTACTTTTCTATTAGTATATTATATGCACAGAGATGATGATGCATTTTCATTTGAATGCATTTAATGTACTGAGTAAGACTTTTTGTGAATACATACGTGAAAGTTTACCAAACTTGCCAATAGGTAACGCAAACAATCATGCAATACAGGCACAAGCAGCTGAAGTGAAATTTTTTTTATTTCACACATAAAATCATTTCACATATATTATAGTGACAATAATTATTTGTTATTTGTTAAATTGATGATATTAATATGATAATATATTTCTTAAATTGTGTTGCTTGCAGTGGAGTTTATTCCGAAGCAGAATTCAAAAGAACCTTGTTTTCAATTGAAAGTCTCGAATATTATATTTCATCATTATACAGACAACTAGAATATGTCCACCTATAAAGCCACATTAAACTCACAATTTCTAAAGACTGTACTATTGAATTCTGAACTTTAAGATATCCAATATTTTTTCACCACCTTTGATTAATCTCGTATCATTAGAAATAAACCTCAAAAACTCATCAAACTGGAAACCTAGAAGTGACCGACTTTGACTTCACTCAACTCAACAACACTTCATTTTTAATCTTTTTCAAAAGTCTCGACATGTTTCCCGATTTCTGTTTCAATTTTTCTTTCCGTTTATCTTAGTATGCGATTCTCTCACTAACGTCATTTCCTTCAGTTTTCAATTCATTGTTTTCTACTCTTCAACACAGTTTCTTTTAATAATATCTGGATTTCTGGTATAACTTCTCATTTTTCTCTTATTTGTCTATCAGACCAAACTTTTTTCCATTTGGTTGTTGACGTCAACAACTCCTTTGCACGCCATTAGAAACTTTCATTTTCCTGCTCTTCATTGTTTTTCTCGTATCACCTGTCAGTCGTATTTTTTCATCCTCTACTTTCACTCCTCATTTCAGTTCTTTCAGTATAAACTTAAATTATTTATTTATAAAACTTATAATTATTCAATTTACCATAATTCTTTTACTGACATCTTCATTAATTTCCATTTCATCTATATTCATCATCTAATCGTTGGTATTTTCGCAGATACATCTCATCCCGATTTTATTTTCTTCTGTTCGCTATCACTCGTTTTTCTGAATATCAGTTAATCCTTATTTCCGCGTTTGCCACTCACCATTACTTCCAGAACTCTTTCCGTTACAACTTTACCTTTCAATATTTTTTCTTTTAACGTATTATATAGAATATGTTTTATTTATTCTATACGGAATGTATATATATATATATATATATATATATATATATACACAAGATCTTACTATTTCCATCTACTTAAGTTCTCTCCTCGTTCTCGGTGCATGGCTTTTTGTATCCATGTGATTTTTTAACCTTTCTTTTCCCCGGATTTTATTCCTCCTCGTATTTCTGCTCTTTAGAATTTTCATACTCTTTTACTTCAAGCTATCGCAATAATACTTGTGAATATAGCAATTACTTCGTATCGACCTCAATCAAAAGTGCATAAGTTAGTACGTATTTTTATAAGTACACAGACATTGAATCGCTGAATACGAATCTGATATCAATTCTAGAAAAGTAATATTGCGAATCCAATATGGGGAACGCATTTTATTCGTATTTATGTAATTCACCGGTAATTAGTTACCTTACGTCATTTTTGTGATCACTGATTATGAATCTGACTTCGGTGTTATAAAATTAAAAACGGAGGGTCCAAAATGGAAGATGAATGTTTTTAAGTTCGTCGGATTAGCTGTAATTCGTTATGCGGAATTTTAGGATCACTTATTATGTAATCATTCCAGGGAACGAAAATGGATTCAGACGTTAAGAATTCAAATTCAGTGTCATAAATACGAATTAATTTACATTTTTTAACAATGGTATGAATAGAAGCGAATTCGTGATTACGATTCTGAATTCGGATTTAAAACGATTCGGAGTCACGTGGATAAAATCTTTGTGAATCGTCCAAACATTAAAATTAAAACATGTCAAATTAAAAGTCATTAGCATTATTAAAATTATAGATTGGAATCGTTGGTGCTGAAATAAATAAAGTCATAATTATTTGTGGTCATTGAATTAAACGTTATATTTAACATTTAGAATTTTATAAATAATAGAACTTGTCATAAAAACAATTAATCACACTCATACCAAACATACTCGAAGTCAATTGCAAATATAAATAAAAATAAGAGTCATAATTAAAAACATTATCGAGTCGTCGGTAAGTCGTGTGAGTCAATAGGTGTAAAACTGTCATTTATATCGTCAACGACACACACTACACTCACACAAACATGAGTAAATTAATATATATATACATAAACATTTTGCTACCCGACATTATAATTCATCGACACATATTCACTGTATCATTTTTAAACGGACGGAAGAGAAAGAGGCTTACTTTTTCGTCTTCTTGTTCTTGGCGTCGTTCCTCGTGTTTGGGTCCTCCATCCGTCTGGTGATTATGGATTAGGCTGCTGTCACCTGGTGAACCCTGGAATCTCTCGCGACTACGAGGGAGAGGACCAGCAGGCTTGTATTTCGTGGGACGAACGGAGTGCCGTCGTCAATTCCTGGTGATTTGCTCTCGTTAAAAATGTATCCTCGCCGCCTCCATTATAATTGTGATTTCGGTGCTGGCTGGGAATCTTTGTGGGCCCACTTTTGGTTCCGGAGCAGCCAGATTCTCCGGATGGTTGTTGATGCAGCGAGTCGTCCACCAGGAAGTCCACAGAAGACAGTCCAAATGGAAGAAGAGTCCAATATAAGAGAGTTGAGGGACACTTACCAGGACTTATAATACCTCGGTAAGTATCCCTATGTCCAGTCAAGTCGCCGAGTTCCTTTTTTACTAAGAATCGGGACGGGAACTGTCAAACATTTGAATGTCATTTGCTAGACTTGAGTTTGACAGCCCGCCCCTCATTTGAATTTGGACCGCATGCGCCCCATTGCGGCGACATATGCAGCTCCAAGCTTGGAACTCGGCCCGTTATTTCCCACTTTCTATGCTGTGCTGCCAGGGCGCCGTTGCACCTCTTCTGCGCATGTAGAGGCGCACCAGCGCCAGCGCCATGTCATTGCGCGCGCCTGTCCATTGATGCGCGCTCGGATCCCACGTGGGCTTGGGATCCAAAATAGTTGACCGGCCGGAAAAAGCGCGCATCGCGTCCTTGGTATCTGCGTTATTTCCTTTATTAAGCACGTCCATATACAAATATCGTAACGGCCCTCTTTCTCTCCGCCGCTCTTTCTCTCCGCCGCTCTTTCTCTTCCGCGCGGTCGAGTTAAACGGCTCGTTACAGATTCTTGACGTCTGAATTCTTTTCCGTTTACTGGGATAGTAGTGAATATAATGTGGATGATCTTTTTTATTAATTCATCGGTTTTTAAGTAGCACTTATCTATGGCCAAAGCAACAACCTTCGTAATATATTTGTTAAACTATATCTAAGAAATATACAATTGGCAATATGTGACTGAAAAGGTCTCATCAAAATAACCTCTTTAACACCTCTTATACAGAGTTTCTGACGCTTGGACGCCATTTTGGTGTCCACCATCGAGAAATGCACAATAATTATACATAAAAGTAATAATCACGGATTTTATGGTTGGAATTTGAAAAATTTGTCCGCCATATTGAATCCGCCATTTTGAATTTTCAAAATCTGACTTCAGATTCGTAATCAGCGTCCCAAAGTACCCATATAAACCAGGTTAAAGTAAATTCTAAAATTTTTTTTTGCATTTTGGGCATTTTTTGTGGAATTCTCGTGGCAGTCAAGGGGTTAATGTTAGTTTTACCCCACGCCGCAATCCCGCACGGGTCCATGAGCACCACTGGCGCACGAAGTGCGGGGATTCGGGGTATTTTCTTACTCGGGCCGCATGGGATTAAGAACTCCAACCATCTTCCAAACCTGTTTGGCTACAGTTTAAGTCTACCTGGGCATCCTTCCTGCGGAGACCGCACTTACATACCTCTCCCGGTTAGGGTCGCCCTAAACATTCCACCGTACCTGGCTGGTCGACCCAGCATCCATTTTACCCAACCGTGGCAGCACCAGTGGCAAAGCCCATTACCGCGGACGTGCCCGTATTTAAGTATACCTGTATTCTTATAATAAATCTAGTTTGTATTTTCATTCCCACCTTTATCCAGCACCACTCCCCATTTCAATGGACCTTGGCTTACCAGAGCCACAGACCTCTATAACTACTGGATAGATTTGAGTATCTGTTTGAATCACGCTCGGATCTAGAGGACTTATACCCCTACCAGATACAAGTTGAGCGGAATCTCCGGTCTCTTGATGTTTATCTAAATCCATTGTTCATATAGATGCATATCCCACAAGTTCAATAGCAAAGGTACCGGACTTCCATACTGGCATTCGTCAGGCTTCGGCAACTTTCACTAAAGAAAACGGATGGAGGCGGTAACATTCATTATCTACTAATTATAGAGATCAGTGACCAAAGCTAATCCAGCAACAAAGAGCGAGATAAAACACCGTTCCACTATGTCACTTTTAATATTTTTTAAATTATTACCTTGGCAGTTCAAGCAGTGTTTCAAAATATTGTTTTACGATTTAGTGATATAAATGTGCCATTCCTTTCGTTTAGAACTTACAATCGAGCAAGAAAATATTATTGAAAGATGGAACATGCAAACCTCAAATCCGTCTCAATGCGTTGAATAAGATGTTGCCGCATCGAGTGAGAGTCGCAGCAGTTCCGATTTCGTACATGTGAAAAACTCCTTGAGGATGATGTTAAGGATGAAAAGAATTCACGAGTACATTACTACAACTTCGTGAAAATCAGCAAAATGTCCATTTAGCATCTGACCTTAATTTTGTCAAATCGAACGGGACAAATTGGAGTTATTCACCTTTAACGGCTGGAGGACATGGCGAATCCATAACCTTAATTGACCAATGCACGTGACGAATAAATGATTTGGAAATCCAGCTTCCATTCGTTATCAAATTTCAAAACAACTTAGCAAATGTATTTATATCCAAGATATGAAAATAGGCTTAATCACCGCGATTTTCATAGTTTTATTTACCTCGAAGTGTATGTCCCTTGAATCCAATTTTAGCTCACTTTATGCCCATCGAACTCGACGCTGGATCATAAAATTTAGATCAAAATGAGTATACAAACCAAAAAAATTTCTTACCGAAAATTAAGTTCAAATTGTCTTCAAACTATTTAAGCAAAATAAATAAGTCTTTTTCACAATTGTGCTGTAAGGAATTTTAAGGCATAAAAAGAATTTCTGTGTTCAACAATGTTGCCCGTCATTGCATACAATAGCCTCTCGTCACAAATGGATACGTCCCTAAAAGCTATGCATTGCTGATCACATTCCCAAATCTCCTAACGATCTACATCACTGACCAACGTAACGCTACATCGGTTGACTTCTGAACAAGTATTCAAGTACGCCCATTGAAATCTCCCTTTCACTATGCTTTTGAACTATAAATTGTAACAATTATTTTTAGAATATTATGTTTTCTGAAAAGAAACTTGTAATTAATTAATTTCGTGAATAATTAATATTTTTATAACGTTGACATTAACACATTTAATTTGTTAATTCTATAACACACCAAAATAATACATAATTAATCATAGATTTACAGTTAATTTTAAAAAATTACAATTCAAATCGTCTCGAAAATAGAGAGCACCCATATACCATTCATTCATTTATTTCTAGGAATAATACACTCGCGAATTTATATGAGTCACTAATATCACACTTAATTATTGTTCATCATTTTATTTACAGCACAATACGAATTATCCTTGCCATCTATTTTCTTCATTAAACTTCTTTTTTCAAGAAATTTTGCCATTGCGGATTAATGTTCAATAAAAGTTGTATATTTTTCTGACACAAATTTACTTACGCTGTGTCGAAATTATTCTTCTTTGGCTCGCTAAAGTCCCAGTTTCCACGTGATACTGAATTTCGCAGAAGTTGGTCGTCCCTCGTCATCAATTTTTTAAATTCTTGAAAATGATTCGCCTTAGCAACATCGTCATCGGGATTTGATGAGCCGACACATCTTAACTTATGGAAAAATTCACCTCCAGATGACACGTGGTAATTTGGGTTGTCCTAGTCAGATTCCTCGCTACAGTCCAAAATAAAAAATTAACTGACACTTTCACCAGACAATGAAGAGGAACCAAAGAAGAAAAAGAAGAAGTTGCCAATGATTTTAGAAATCACTTCTTTATAAAATTCCCCCTTCCTAATGTGTTTTGGTGGGAATACACGTTACTCCAATTTTCATATGCCGCGCGCGCGCAATTTACCATTACCATATATTTACTGTAATGTTAATGTATATCACTATTTCTCTTTTTATTTAAATCTTCATTTTTACACAAATGATGCACTTCGTTGCTCGTCGCTCTAAACCGAATAAAAAAAGTTAGTGTGGCACAAGTGTGGCAAAAGTGTGGCTGCTGTTATGTGTCGAATGTGTGGAGCAGTAGACGGAGCCACACATATACCACACAAGATACAGCGATTGCTCCAAGTACGGAAAAAGTGTGGAATATGTGTGGTGTTCGACATTAAGTATATTTTTAAAGTGTGGCATAAGTGTGATAGTCGGCATTAAGTATATTTTTACAAGTGTGGCACAAGTGCCCCACACTGTGGCATAAGTGTAGCGGTCGGCATTAAGTATATTTTTATGCCACACTTGCAAAAATATACCAAGTGTCGACGGCCACACTTATGTCACACTTGTAAAAATATACTTAATGTCGAACGTTACACGTAGCCCACACTTTTGTCGTACTTGGAGCAATCGCTCTATCTTGTGTGACATATGTGTGGCTCCATCTACTGCGCCACACATTCGCCACATAACAGCAGCTACACTTGTGCCACACTTAATTTTTTTATTCGGCAACATACCTTAGACTCACAATCACTCGGTGCTCTCTATCATGCATAGGGTGTCTTATCATTTTCTCTCTCTCTCTCTCTCTCTTTCTCTTTCGTCGCGTGCTCTGTCGTCAAACATTTCTTACCTTCCTACGGTTACCGAGATCGCACTGAAAGTGGTTCATTTTACAAAATATTCCTGACCCCAACAAATATACATGTTTTTCGTCAGTCTGTTAATACTAAATTAAACAACAGTACTCTATTAGATAAAATATCCCGTAAAGTTTGAAGAAAAGGATAAAACGTTAATGATTGGTGTACTAGAGTGAAATATTAGTCCATAACATTTGACAGCTAGCTTTTGATAAATTTGACAGATAAACTAGTAATCGGTTGGTCGGTGCCGAGAGACAATTAAAGTTGCGACGACTATTTTCGCCTGTCGGACAAAATTGAGGGAATTTGTTTTAAAACGATGATAAAATGTTGTTTTTCGCAAAAACTAACTGGATTTATTCGAATGCTGCTTTATTATCGGGAAGCAATCGCACCGACACGGGGCCCGGACGTTGGTACGCGTCGGTGGTAGCGAAATTGCGTATCCGCACGAACATTGCTCATTACTCATTTCGTTTCATTTCGCCTCTCTCCCGTTGGGGGGCTCTTCTCTTTCACCGTCTCGCAAATACTTCCTACCGCGGCTGAATTACGATTCGAAATTCACTCGGCTTTATGTAATCGATGCGCATTTCGTCGCGGCGTATAAGCTGCCGCGAAACATGAATCACGCGTATGTCATTCCTGCATTCTATATAGGTTCGATTCTGGCCCGCACCTCCACCGCCATTGCAGCCGTCGTCGGTGGCCGTTGCCGCTGTGGCGAACACACGTACGTAACCCACTCACTCGCACTTAATTGATTTTCGTTTAATTAAAGCAATGGACATGTCACAGCAGTTCGCTAAATTAATGGCTCGGGACGAGATTCGCAACACTCAATCGATAACTGCGAAAACAAACCATTATTTTAATTCTCATAATTTCCGGAAACATCTATTTAAAATCAAGTTAACCTTTTGGGCGCTCGACGTTTTACCCAGCGCCCCGTTTCCTCGACGAAAAATCGAAATATAAACGCAATCGGAATACCGAATAATGCGGACGTTGCATAAACAAGTCAGGCGTTTTGTTTTTTTGATAACTATAGCAGCGGTGGTGCACGACCCAAAAAATCCCGAATAGATTCTTTGGGAAATACGAAAAAAACAATTAAGTTAATTCTTTTTGCCATAGTTTTCGATACTATTGTCGATTCATTCAGAGAGCAGCGAATGCTGTGTTTTACTGCTCCATCCAGTTTAAAAAACACTTTTTCACAATTTTCATCCAATATCATGTTTATTTAGTGTCGAATAAAATGTATTTTTCAACTGAACTGATTCTGTCGGACTTGAAGTACCGTAAATGGAGTGCTCTCGTACTGTAAACTGTCGGTATAATTACTAAATGCGTTTAATATGCGATTGAAAATATATAGATGCGTTTGTTGTAAACACATTACTTATTTAGTCATTTTGTTTTAACGTCAAAATGATTTTATGAGAAAAAAATGGAACCATACAAAATTAATGTCGAGATATTTTTCAGATACTACAATTCAAACTAATTTTTGTGAAATATTCTGAACCAAACCAATTACATTAACCATTTTAGTCAAAAATTGTGTGTGCCATTTTTGTGTTTTTTGTTGTATGTGATTCATCGATATTTAGAAATATCTATATGCATTCGGCGGACATCATATAGGAGAAGTGGACGGAATAAAATCCGGATAATTATTAATCTGTTCCTGATGTTCAGTATTAATTATAAAAATGATTTCTAGGAATTGGTAAAATATACATTTGAAGTATCGGTAAATTACTCTTCTCCAGCTGTGTTCACCGGGTGTCGGACCCATTTAGGCAGAAAAATAATACAGGCCAACAAAATGAGGCCGATCTCCATACCCAGAAACAGGACTAAAGGTTTTTGCTGAATCTAAATCTTCCCATATAATTGTTCTATTACCGCAACATTTTAAGAAATCCTAACCTAAAAGTGCAAATAACATCGTTTTTTTTTCAATTTTCAGCAAGATTTCGTGGCGGAATAAAATTTTTGTTCGCAATTTTGCAAAGTGCAGATTAATGTGCTATTCATCAGCTTTAAAATGCTCTTTTAGTAATTTCGATTCGATATGTTTTCATCTAGTTATCGAGTTTTAGTTAAGACACGATGATTTTCGTTTATTGCACTTTGGGTTAGGATATCTTAAAATCTTGAAGTGATAGAGCAATCATATTTGGATTTAACACATCGAAAACCTTCCGAAAAATATACTCAGGTTTCTTCTGATGAATGTACTTTAATGTGGCTTTTGAGAAATTGGGAATAAAAATTTTTGTCCGCCACAAAACTTTCTAAAAATTGGCAAAAATAAAATTTTCTGCACTTTTATGTTAGGATATCTCAAAATCTTGACGTGATGGAACCATGCTGAGCAAGAAGGATCTCCTCAGTTTGTTGATTATTTGCATACAATTACACATTTACTCTGTAGCTATTTGAGGATTTACATCTAAATATTTCTCAAATTAATACTAAGAGAGTCAGTTTCATGATCTGCTAAAGACCATACACAGTATAGTAATTCTCGATACAAGGACGTAAAACTTTTTCTTACGAATGTGACAGTTTCATTACAAAAAAAAACGTTTTTGCAAATGCGTCGATCAATATTTTATTATTGCAAACGTGACTACACTGAGAAAGAAAAAAGATAAAAATGTGTAAAATATCATCTTACGCCCATTGTGACATAAAAGAATATTCGAAATCCAAAACGACAATATTAATAGGGCAAAAATGTGTAACAGTGATTTCAAGCAAAACAAGATGAACGATTTTTTCAAAAAAATAAAACGTTGCCTAAAATATTGCATTGCATTTTCTAGTATGCCTTAATATGGGATAATACATTACTATGATATCCTCCATCATTTCATCTTCCGATATATGTAAAAAATACTATATATTTGACTAATGATTTTGTAATATCTGAATAAAATAATAACAAAACTTTTACATTTAAATAATATTTCATAACATTATCAAGATGTTATAAGGTAACTTTCCGATGGATGGTAAATTGTTTCCGTTGAGAATACAACTATTGTCACGTAACAACGTAACTTTCACTATAATTGAGAGAAAGTTTACTTTGCTTGAATTGGACGTCACTTTAATTAAAGTGAATTGTCAGTGCATCAAGGTGAAAATATCTGACGACAACAGTATTCTCTTGGTGTCAATTATAAATCGCCTTTTGGCAAAATCACATATTTTATAATATATACTACTATACTACAATATAATACAATATATAAATACTACAATATAGCAATAGTCTATATACAAAAATAATCCAATTCGTTTTATCAGAAACTAATATATTATTCTGTACCATTTTCCATAAAGTGTTAAATAACAAATCACGAGCATTCAGGAGCATTAATAACATTATAATGTCATTCATAAAATATATTTTAAAGAAAGAAAATATTAAATAAGTTCCACAAGAAATGAAAGTAAATTCCTTGAATTATATTTATAATTCCATTGTTTTTCTAAATTCATTTAAAACACCGATATTTTATGACACCTATATTGATCATGTGTTGTTCACCTATTTCTTAATAGATGGCTGAATCAAATGAAAATTATTGTGCTTTATAATTACAGCGAAAACTATTGATAAAAATATAATCCTAACAAAAGGAGATATTGAAAAAATATCATTAATCAATTGAATTGCTTCAGTAAGCAAGTTTTAAATATTAAAAAAATTGTTTCCGACCGCAGTTAAATTATCTTTAATTGAACTTTCTTCGATATATTGGTCACTTATTTTACGGGTGAATTAAAACGAAATGTATTAGAACTCGGAATTTTATTTTACCATCCTTCCGAAACAAATGATCGACAAAATGCACAAAGTCCAATTGAAGATAGTTGTTTAAAGGCGTTCTGGTTTTAACAATTAAAGAAACGACATTTAAATCACAATTAATTAACATCATATACGGATACGCAAACTCAATTCAAAATCAAAATTGGTCTACAAAGATTAAAGTAACTCTAAATTAGTGCATTTGCATATCTGTAGCAATGCATAAATTACACGGGCTTTGAAATACACCCATACAATAGGATAGCAATTCTCACGAACAAATGCTTTACCGCCTAAATAATTCAATGATACAATCACCTATTTATAAGACTTTTCACCGTGGAGTGAGTACGATATAAAGTATTAATACTCCAGTGTTTACAACGCATCCCTTTCTTTTTTATCTTTCAACTATTTATATTAAATTTAAATTAAGTTATAAAATACGTTTAGTGGCAAATAAATTCGATTTTTATTATTCATTCATTAGCATCTGAAAACTGATTTTATTCAATGAGTAAACTAAATTACAATTTAGAAAAGGATCTAGCAATTAATGCGGTATGCAGTTTAGCTAAGCAAGAATTTCTGCTATCTAAAATTTACGAAATGATTGCAATTGATATTGTAATGTGTAAATTCATAAATAAAGCATTTAATGGTCATTACAATAAACACTGATTTTATTTACGTTCTGATATTCATAGATTGTTTGTAAATTTTCCTACAATAATTCATAATTTAGAAGATCCTCGACAAATCAAACAATTGGTATTTTTAACGTATCTAATTACATAAACGTAATTTACTAGAATTCAATACGTTCTTATGTACTTGAACATCAATGTCATACGCGGAAAAACAGGTTTGGACATACCAACCAAAGAAGTATAGGGAATTAAAATATTGATAGGTCGACCATTGCTATTGTAAAGAGAACTTTGCATATGGAAACCATTTCCACAGATATGGTCACAGCAACCATAGAATGGTACATAATAATAATATAGAATGGATATAGAATAATATAGAATGGACCATAATATCGAAGGGACATAATTATTAATATAGTATTGTCAAAACAAACCATATTCACTACCAAACCACATCGTGCAATTTTAAAATTTTTAATTGTGCGATAATTGTGAAATTTTTGTTTGTGAAATATTTATTCCAGTATAATGCGAATGAAACTTCTACTAATTAACCAAATGTTCTTCGATATTTCTTTATCTGAGTGAAAAAAATAACCTCCTAAATGTATCAGAATGAAATAAAGGAAAACAATTGCATTTATTAATCTGTTTTATCATTTTTGTCGCCTTTACATCATGGTAGACCCATAGTCTTACAAATAGTATATATATTATATACTACTACATATATGTATAATAAATCAGTGTTGTCATTTTCACTATTATTACATCTAGGAAACAAAAATTATAATATTAATTAAAAAGCGATGTTGATTGTATTTTATAATTTGTATTGAAAAGTGATTATGCTACTCCTAGTAGCTCTAGAGACAGTATATCGGAAATCCCTATAGCTAGCCTGTTATATTTTCACTAATTAATATTCAATTTTTGCCAAATTTTTTTAATGACAAAAATGTATTTATGGTTTGATTTTCACGATTGTTCTCCTTATCTAAGTTTTATCCAATAGAATTATAGCATTCAACAATATTTTATATAGCCTAGAGCAAACTAAGGTGAAGAAAGTCCAAAGGTCTAACCCGTTGTCTAAAATATAAGCGTTTTAGTAAACTAGTTAACCTCCAGAGTTTAAAAGTTACATTTAAAACATGAGTCGAATTCTGAATTCTTTGGCTGCAATTCTTTCGGCCGAAATTGGAATATTGGAATAGAACTACAGTCTAGTCTAAAATTAATCAAGTCTCAAGAATCAATTTCCTGAAGATTCTCTGCACATAAATGAAGGCGTCAAGTATTCAATAAAAACCCATTCACTTGTAAATCTGTAATCTAATTCACTACACTGAAAAAAATAAGTCTTAATTTAAGACCATTGATGGGAAACATTTAAGATATAACAAAACCAAGACCGATTAGAGAAGGACAAACTTATTCACTATACATGGAATATTTTTAAGCCACATTAATTTGTATTTTGTAACAATTTTACGACTTTTTTCTTCTGTATACGGTGGATACATTTTGAAAAATTCATTGGCTAGACATAAAAACCGCTTTTTATTTTTAAAAATCTGAGATCATACGAATATTCTGAATAATGTCCATTATTTTGTGTGTTATTTTTAGTCTGGCAGTTACAATACTTCTTTTTAAATTTTCAAAATTGCAAATTTGCGAAATTACTTTCCATATATAGAGAAAAATATAAACTTGGAAAAGTTAACAGTGGATGATGATGCACTTCCTTCCCAAATTTTCAACAATGTTTACTTATTTTAAATATATATACTAGCGACTATGTATTCTCTTCAAATTATAAATATATTTTCACTTTACTCTTGGATACTATTAAGAATCGTAAATTATAGACATTCTAATGTGAGAAAGAATAAAAGAACTAAATAAGAACATAAAAGAAAGCTCCTGACTTTAAGACGTTGCTCGTCTCAGCTACTGTCATGTTTTCTCGAAACGACATTTAAATCCTGTACATCTTTTTATCTACGAAATATTCCTTATTTTCATATAATTAATGAACAAAAAAATTGAAGAAGCAAAAAATCTATTCATAATTCAGTTTTCTATAATTAGAAAAGCATTTAAATAAACTGCAGAGGTTTATAATTTATTTCATCTAAATTTAATCATGACCTGATCGTCGTTAATGTACAAACTTAAAAACAAAATAAATATAGCAGCATTGGAATTTGGTCATTTTTTAGTAATGGATATCAAAATAATATATAACAGAGACCATATAGGAATAACTAACACAAATTGGAGCTTTAAATAGCTGCATTACAGACTGAATTCTATTCCAAAGGATTTTTTAACATTCATTAAAACATACGTAGTTTTTATTGAACTGGAGTAAAAATATCAATCACGTTCAACTGTTATTAATTCTACCTAATAATAGGATATTTCTTGCCAATTATTGAAAAAGAACTGGCTTTGTATAAATGAAGATCCTTCCATAATAAGCCATTACCTTCCTATAATAATTCATTCAGAAATTAATGCAATGAGAAATATTAATGGACCGATGTTCTCAAAACATAATTAAATAAATCTCCTCATAATTGTAGGAATAATAAAGGACCCCTCTATTGTGGGAATACTCAAGAATTCTGAATTATTGATGTACCGCCAGAATTCAATTATGTATTGATGACTTCAATAAATATCAGTTATATTCAGATCTTGAAGAAGCTGATTGTCCCAAATTATAGCATAATGACATTTTTGTGGTTTCCCGTGATTCGTAGTCGTGAATTGGTCTTCGTCGAAAATTTGGAAGCGCGTTAAGCTTCCCAAACAATTTGCGAATCGGCTGTCAGGAAACTATATACGACTCTGGAGTCTCGCTCGATGTTCGATGCATTCCTCGCGTTCTTAGCGAAAAAGGAAAATAAATACTTCACATTCTACGGTAAACTATACATATTCAATTACCCACGGACTTCGCAAACTTGCGAGAAATCCTCCGAAGACTGCTAGCATCTGCCAGCAGTTCGTTATCGAAATTTTCTAAATTAATAGAGAATAATATTTGCCCCTTTGTTCTTCAAACCCTATTCATAAATAAATGAAACATGCTCAAAGCTTATTTGAAAAAGACTTGTAATTTAAAGTAAATTGCTTTTGGTTGTGCAGAAAAAATTCGGAGAAAATTAAAGAGATAAAGAAAAAGATGATACTTGAAGAAGAATACGATATTTTAGGTTTTGAGTTTCGTTTAGTTGATAATGGCTTCAAAATAAAATAATTTGGATATTTTGTACCTCTCTTAATTAATAAAATTTGCTTATTAAAGAGAACAAGTATGAAATATCTTAATTATTTTTATATACTATTTATAAACATTTTCAAATACTATATAGATATATATCATACATTTATTTCGCTCGAACGTTAGCAATAATTAATCAACCTATAGAAAAATGTATCGAAAGTTAAGTAAATTATCGTTAGAATCATGAAGCAGAATATACGGTTTAAATAATAATAACCGCACTCTTGGACTAAATTACGATATCATAAACATCTTAATTTCATGAATTTATAAAAAAGGTATATAATATTTAGCAACATGAGCAGTTTTCTGGCAAGATGCGGCAAATGAATTTGAACTGCTTGTTACGATTGAGAAATATAGTTATTCATATGGATGATTTTTAAAACCTGTAGTACTCTATATCCTGGGTAATAAATGGATTATTGCGTACGCTTAATCGGATTTAAATTGGGCTACGTAATAAAAGATCTTCTATTTTTTTTTTAAATATAACAGCGAAAACAAAATAAATTATTTTCAATGTTTTGCAGATGAAAACATAAACAAATTGTATATTGAGTACCTCTAGTATTATTTTTTCTGATTATCAACAAAATACAATTACCATTCTTATGCCGACTATAAAATAAATAAACTGTTGTTAAGACTTAAAGTATAAAAAAATACATTGGAAACATTAACACCGTTAGATGTAAATTGTACTGATTTTGAATAACAATTTGATATAAATTGATAAGAAATGTATTCGTGATTAATAAGTATCTCGAGCACTTTATAATTGTACATGTTTTCAATTTTTGTCCATTGTATAAGAGTTTTTAAAGTTTAAATATTGCCGGATTTGCTGTCAAAATATCACAATTCTCTGAAAATCACCCATCTGTATATAACAGATGAGAAAGATTTACTCTCAGTCAAACAATATTATTATTTGAGCCATGAACAACTTCATACTCTCATATTGGAAAAGTTTTATAAGAATCGAAATGACTCGAAAAGAAAATCATTAAGCATTTCATTAAAAGTTTTCGGAAGAAATGGAAGTAAATGATAAAAGAACCAGAATAATCCAGCGGAACTCGTAAATTGCCAATCAGTCAATTGAAAAATATGAATTACTATTCTACTCGGGATTAATAGATGATCATATGGACATAAAAAATAACATAGCTAGTATTAGTAAGTGATTTCATAATATTAATATTTTATACAATATACTATCAAATAGGATTCATCAACAAATACATTAATAATAAAGTATTACAAATTCTACTTACCCCATTTCGTTCCTAAATGTCCGTTTCGATCATCAACATCCAACAACGTATTATTATCTATTTTCTCCCATCCAAATTTATGGGAATGTTATAGTCAGCTATTTTCGAGATATCGAGCTATGCAATTTAAAACCTGAAAAAATTTAACCCCTCATTTTCTTAAATTAAACAAAAAAGATTTTGCAGTTTTTTTTAAATTATAAATTTGCACTGTTAGAAATCTTAAGTGAAAAAGGTAAAACTGATCAGACAATGCAAATCCAGGGGTGAACTTTTGAATTTCTCTTGTTTTGAGGAAACTAATTCTATTCTTTTTTTTTTATTTCCATTCTTTTGTCTCTTGGGTTTTTTACGTTTTGCAAATTCTGTTTATCGTGGACAATCTCCTTTCTCAAAAAAATGTTTTTGATGGTAGCAAACTTTTTTATTTTATCACGGTACATCATCACCTCAATATTGCAACATCAATTCGTACACACTCTAATTTTCAGCCAATTAAAACAATTTTCGTAGCAAAATTCACATGTGCTCGTTTACTTTAATCTGTATAATTTGATACGATACCGTTTCGAAGAGAATATTTTTCAACACTTATATCACAGAAATGATTTTCATAATTTTTTATTTTATTTTAGTAGAATTATTTGGATGAAATCAAAATGACGTAATTCGTTTTTCACATAGTTACAGAAATATCATGACTTCAATAAAGATGCTAAAACTTTTCGAATTCGAACTTTTAGAGGTATTTCAACCAGATTTGAAATTTCTTTATTTCATGAGTAATATTTTAGTAGTACAACATTACTTAAATATTTCTGTTATACTTGTAAACCATCTAGAACCATAGGATTTCTTATATTTCTCAATATACTCCGTCATAAAATTTCGTTCTCGAATATTATCTTAGATCGACTATAAATTTGCTAATTAAATACTGTCGATATTTGCAATAAAAGTTGAACAAATACATAGCTTTTACAAGATCATATGCTTAGATTTTCTGACATTTATGTCGGTCGTATTTTATTTTAATGAACGTTTCGATACATTAATTCAAGAGTTTTTCATATCTTCAAACATTTACTATTCAAGGCACCGTGAATGAACACTGAATTGCTCCCACGTTATATTTTTTAAATTTTATATCTGTGCCCTGTTTACGTTCCTGTGAAACTTCCGTCATATTTTTCATTTGAAGTGACACATATTTTGTTTAGTTTGCTTTAAATATGTTTAAAGTCCCACTCAATATTCCGCTTCCGATAAATGTTCGACAGCTGTTGAATGCGCGATGACATATAAGCATTGCACAATCACCTCCCAGTGAGAGGCATAATAAATCTTTTTTTCGTACTCAAGATGACGAGTGGATCAATAAAGTTCTGTTAATTGCGATTTATTGCATTTTTTTTATTTTCCTTTCAACTACAATTTATTTAAGAAATATTTGAAGTAGTCATATAAAAAATGTATCATTATAATTCGCTGTATTCTTCCTTAAAAAACATATTTGTTTAGGTTATTGTTCTCATCCATCAACTATTGCATTTCATATCACTTTGGAAATTAAAACGTTTAAACAAAACAATTAGAAAAACAACTAATGAGTCATCAAAATATTTACTGAAATATGTAATTTTTGGGGTTGTAAAAGATAAGGGGAAAAAAGTAGTTTTTGAAATTTCTTAATCAAAATGGATAGTTCGATTCACCTTTTATTACAGTGAAAATAATTACAATGAAATATTACCATCCATTTCTTAATTTTCAACACTCGAGTATTATCCAATGAAAACTACAAACCCATAGCCACTGCTGGTGAGTTATAGCCGGCACGCTTATTGCTATAGTTCTGTGGTTTTATCCCTCTTAAAATACGAGTTACTGGAGAAAGACTTCATCACTTGCTCCCACATATGAGCTCGCTATATTTAAGCAGTAAGACTAAGACTTAGTCGAACGGATACTTCAACGCACTAGCGGACAATTTACGGATTACGTGACCGGCAAAAATGAAATCGGTTAGTGTGTTCTTTGCAATGTTATTGTGAAGTATATTCGAAGGTGTTAAACTCGAAATGGGGTTCTGTAAATGAATATTTCTTGAAATTTTCATAATTTTGAAACTTTTCGGTAGCATAAAATATGCATTGTACCTTAAAATTTAGATGTTATTAACGAATGCAGTTTATATGCGACATATTTGGCAGATATCAATAAAAATCGTTTAAAAATATTAAAATTAAGTAATGTTTAATCTGCGATCAAAGAGAGGTTTTATTATCCGCTAACGTTATTGAATTTCTGAGAGTGGCATACAATTTAGTACGGTATTGAAACACCTGTCATAATACGTAATGATTGATCTAATAATGGGGTAAAATTATCCTTTTTTATGCTCCCTAAATCTGAATTAGTTAAAAACTACCAACAAGACAATGAAAAGTGAGCCATCAAATGAATTAGTAAACATTTTTGCTAATAATAATTTAAATTCTACTACTTCATTACTAATTCGATAAACTACTGAAATAAAAAAGTCAATATCTACTTGCAGATTAGTAGAATTTTACTAATGAATTAGTATTTTCCGACTACTTGTCAGTAAAAAACTTACTAATCGATGATAACCCACTTTTCGCTATAGATAAGTCATTTTTTATTCATTCAAGTTTAGAGAGTGGTGTAACTATTAATTTCCCCTAATCATTCCTAAAAATATGCGGAATTAAAAAAGTATTATTTATTCTTGATTCTTATTCATTAGATAGAATCATGTATTATTTTTATTGGTAATAAATACACCTTTTATTAATTATTTTGAAAGTATCCTGAAATATATCAGACATTATCTTTATATATTAAATACGTTTGCAACATGCTAATTAACAGCTGAATGTTATTGTATGCATTAATAAATATTATTAACAATATATATTGTAACTCCAATACTGAACTTCATTAAAAATTCAAACAATTTTATAACGTTAAAAAAAAGTTACAAACAAGACGATTGTAAAATCACTAATTAAATATTTATTTGTTATTGAATTACTTGGGATTACATAATTTTCTAGATCCCGATTTATATCACATTTTATCTTTTCTTTGGACAAAACAAAGGGAATACACTTCTCTTGATTCAAGTAATAATAGGGGTTTCTATAAAATAATGTTTACTACGGAATATTGATTCATTGTCTATATATAATAATAGCTAGTAACCTTAGCTCCGATCTCAAACAGATTGTAATGTGTTGTACCAATTACACCCGATATTATTAGCGAATCAACCGCTTTAGCGATTTCTCAAAGGAAGAATGACGGACAAAGCCCATTGTTCCTCTCCATCTATAGTAACATCTACATTGTATATCCCCTTCATTTAATGTCTAAACATCTATCGATGTTTTGGTAACACCAGATTACGTTACAATTGTTTATGTATTTTCATATGAAACAATGCTTTAAAACTTTAAGTTTTGTTTTTTGCCCTATATACAAAATAGTAGATGCTCTAAATACATCGAAAATGAATTCTAGGATAGTTTGTTTTGCCTATATTTATTTTTTTAAATAAAAATGTATAACAACGTATAAAAACATTTAAAAATATTGTCTGTTATACTCTTTCTTTCATGTTTTATTGACAGATGTTTAGGGCTACATTTCATAATCTACGTACTATTAAAATGTGTAATGAATACCATTCTATTAAATTAACACTTAGAAATTAAATAATTACAAAAGAATCACAATTTAATAAATTATATAGTAATATTATGAACAAAGATTGGAAGGTGATCGTAAAAAACTATACCAACTGGATTGAAATTATTAGTTTTTAAGCAGTTTAGTAATTATACTACTATTCATTAGAAAGGATATTTAAAGAAGAATCAGATCACATTAAAAAAATTAGGTAGTGGCTTTCTAATGAGTTCTTTTACGACCACAGTAATTTCAATTAAAATAGTCTGACGGTAGGTTTTCCGATTGTGAGCATTAGCGATTCTTAATGAAGCCGCAACTTTTATTAAAATATCGGCATGTTCCATTTTTATTTTTGTTTTGAATGGTACCTTTGACGTACTGTGACTTTATGCAATATCTATAAAAGCATTTATAATAATAAAGGAATTTAGTGAAATGCATTACTTCGATAAGTAACATTGATGCGAAATATTTTCAATCGTCCTTTATTCATCGAAGCTCATTAAGCTTCTTTGATCAATTTATATTATTCTATCAGCGTGAAAAAGTTATGATAGCTGTTGGGTTGCCTTTTACTTTAGGAATTCTTCTTTGAATGGATACATAACAATGTTGCAGGTTTAGTAAAAAATAAGGTGAACATAAATCTTATATTCGAAAACAGATTAGCAAATTTTGAAGTAAATTTAAGTAATCTATACCGAAAATTTAGACGACTATCTTTAGTTGGTTTTTCTGTCTTCTTTCAGCAAAATTCATTTCCTTTTATCATAAAATTTCAAGAAATTACATAATCTACTGATATATTGAACGATATATTGCTTACAAATTAAGCTCGCCAACTTTTATTAACGAACTTTGGTAAAGAAGGATGCCAACGAGTACGGGTATTTTCCTTCCTGGACATTGAACCCACGAAACTCAGGAATTAGAATATAATTAGAAATAATATTTCCCCCACGTAAGAAAATATAATTGCAAACATATAATCCTTTATAAAGGTTTTGCTGTTATAATATAATATAGTATAATTAATTTATATTTTTTCATTATATTTTTGGCAGTTCAATTTTTAGTTATATAGTCCAAAAGACTGCTGGATAATTTTGGAAGGTTATACATTTTTAGCGGCTAAAAATGTATACTAAACATTTTTTAAAATTATAATAATTTATACTTTTTCCGTAGGGGTTACTTGCAGTTTCGTGTATTTTATCACGTAGGAAATTTAAAAAAATCGTTGGTGAAGTCGGAATTTATACATAACAAAATGCAGTAGGCTCACTCAGTAGTAACAGTCCTCATCTATTGATGATCATCTACGATGCGGGCTACTGCTAGTTAAATTACTATCTTTATCTATATATATAAAGATAGAATTTGCTTTTAGGTATCAGTTATTATTGTACTAATATACGGTAGTGTCATCATAAGGATATAATTCAATATCCGTGAGCATTATGCTTTAGCAAATATTTCTTCACCATATAATTTCTATCTTAATTTATTTAATAACAAAGGTTTTTACGGAGGTGGGAATATAAGATATTGAAAAAAAATTCTCGAAATTTATTTGCACGTCGCTAGACCTATCTATCTATGTTCGAAATACTGTAAATCTGAAAGAAATTCAACCTTATAGAGTGTCAGTAATATTGTTAAAATGAAAGTCAAAATTTCCACACCCTAAAGTAGCGTTTTGCAAAACTAGCGTTTTGGATACTTTTAGCGAATTTCCAAAATGGAATCGCAACAGTTTATTACATCCATTCAGATTCCCAATTGATAAGTATTGCTAGTAGAGAATTAATTTACTACAATTTTCCTGTAATTTTGTATCTTATGAGGAGCAAAGTTTAACCCTCGTTTAAAATTGTTCTTATGACTCCCCAGGGATTTTATCTTTTATCAAAATGTTCAATTCTTCGAATGCTTTTGAATGGGCAGATAATTGTGTGGGCAATTTTCGGAAATATCCGTTGGGAACCTCCGTTACGGTGAGATATTTTCCGATAACACTAGTCAACAAAACTCAGAGAATTTAACGTTACAGAGATAAAACGACCTAACCGTTGTTAATTTGAGGTCACTGAAACAATTCGAATTCGATAAGTTAACCTTTTTATTAGATCTTGCTTTCTTGTAATATTGGATTAAATTTGTAAAAACAAAATATTTTAGGAAGTATCTTTCAGCAGAACCGAGATAAAGGTTTCATAAGAGAAATTATGTCAAAATTATTGCTTTAAATGGCCATTGGTTTCTAGGCGCGAAATTTCGTTCCGTCTGACCTGTCTGTTACTACTGCTCACCGCACTGTCGTTTAAAGCTGTAGCGTGCGAGTAACTGTCTTCAATCGAAAGTTACAAATACGAAGTTGCACTATTATTAAACATAAATTTTATAATATATTTTAGAGGTTTCAAATTACGATTTCGATGATAAAATTAAGATTTATCTACCGAGAGCTGTAATAATTCCCATCAAGTAAAATCTAAGAGATAAAATTCACTTAAATTATTTTCGAAAAGAAAATGTAACTGCAACGATCTTATTACGTTAAATGCACATTCAATTTAATACGCAATAAGAGGTTATCAGTGCGAATAAACTAACTGAATTAGAATTTCTGTAATAGAGATTATAGGGGTTAATTATATGCTAAGTTCAAATATTAAAAGCATTATTATATATAGATAAAATCATCCGTATTTTGTAATATAATATTGCTGATATATTCATTTCACTTTTTTCAAATGAACTGAATTTTTATATCTAGTACGACCCCCACTGCCTCCTACTGTAATTGTAAAAGGTGGTAGGTTAACAAATAGAAATAGGAACCCCATTTTTTTTTGCAGATTTCACTTTTTCATCAATTGTCCTGTATTTTTGTTATCAATATTATCATTTAACCCCTTAACTGGTGATGACGTCTATAGACGTCGAAATAAATCGTGACATAACTGGTGATGACGTCTATAGACGTCATATCAATATCTTTGAAACGACTCAACCAATCGTCTTGAAATTTTTAACTGAAGGGTTTTTGGGGTCGCTGAAGTCAAATTTGAGGTTAACATTTCATAATTCAAAACGGCCGATCCAATATGGCGATCGAAAAATGATAAAAGTTTTTCATTTTTCGCAATGTTTACTACTCATAGGTTTTTGGGGTCGCTGAATTCAAACTTAAGGTCAAAATTTCAAAAATCAAAATGGCCGATCCAATATGGCGAACTGAAATGCAAAATGTTACTTGATTCTGCTAAAATTTATTACTAGGGGTTTTTAGGGTCGCTGATTACGAATCTGTCATCAGTTGCTCAAAATTCAAAATGGTTGACCAAATATAGGGTGAAAAAATTTAAATAATTTAAAATACTGTATATTACATCAAGTAACTTTTTACATTTTGATCCGCCATCTTGGATCCGCCATTTTGAATTTAGAAATTCTGATATCAGATTCGTAATCAGCGACCCTTAAAATCTCCTAATTAACGTTGTCAGCGAAATTGGACGAAAACTGGCTCGTACCAGTTTTGGCACTTTTTATTTAAAAACGCCTACCAGTAAGTGAAGGGGTTAAGAGATCTCGCTCTGATCAGCAAAATTACAAAATTATTATAAAAAGTTGAAACTCTATTTAGGTGACACAACATAAAATTTCGACGGAGATGAAAGACATTTGGAAATGAATAGACAAGACGTGCATATATGCATCAAATATTAATTGGCAGATGCCAAGAATGGTTAATCCTCAGAAATCGTTTTATGCAGTTCGTGCCTTTTCCTATGCATTATGACTGAAATGCAAGCGCAATTTACGGACAATGCTGCGGCAGAAGTGTGCACGCGTTTCCTCGTGTCTTTTGATAATGTTGCGTCGGAAAATACGGTCCAACGAATCCGCAGCGCGATTTTCCACGCCGCCGTGCTTTCGGCCCGTTTAATAAGAACCGCGCGGTGACAACGCCTCGTCACTCGGTGTCTTAGAGCTTACGGTTTATATATGTGGCTCAGCAAATAAGATTCGCTTCAAAGGAAAGCGCAAGCTCTCCGTAAAATGAGAAAAGGGTGGTACACAAGACAGAGAGAGTGAGAGAGAGAGAGAGAGGGGGGCACAACGGTAAGAAAGAACCGAAGTAAACGAGGGGGAAAACTAAGACGCGGTGCATGATGTGAATGATGGGAGACAACAAACTGGGGCGGATCATGGAAAATGTCAGATGAAAGCACGGATAATAAATCGAGCGTGAAATCGAGAGAAGGGGAGCTTTAAAAAAATCATTTCAGCCGTAAGAAGCTGTGGGCAAGGTGTTCACTGTTAAGTTAAACGAGGTTACGGCCTGCATTGCACTAAACTAAACTCTGGGCTCTATAGTGTATGGCGCTTCTCAAGAATTACGATGCTTTTAAGGAATCTTTGTTTGCGGGTTAACTAATTTTATTGGGGGCAGTTTTAGTATCACCGTGATATGCAGATTATGTAACTTTTTGTTTTCAAGTTATCATGGTGGCTAATAGCATTACAGCATATTTATGTTAAGATTGCGTTTAGTAAGCTCACAACATTAATAAAAGTTCTAAATGAAATAGTGACCATATGCAAATAATAATGGTATTTATAATTTAGTAAATAAGTATGAAGTTAATATTATGGAAATGTATGCAGAGTTGAATTACATAGTAATATCGTTGAAACGTCGTATTATTACACAATCATATAGATTCTATTACACCGGATATATTTTAAACAGTAATCCATCTATTCTTGACATAATTATTTTGTTGTTATGAACACGATTTATAGCATTTGTGTTGACAAATTCGAGGAGATAATAAAACTTCAAATGTAGGTCAAAATTAATCTATAATAACAAACGAATTTGAGACATTTGAAACCGAGTTTCTAACATGAGACAACGAGAGTTGTAGCCTAAACTTCTGGATATAATTCTACTTATTACAATTTAAATTGTGAAATATTCTTTGCTTAAAATTTTCATGTGTACACAGAATGTCCAATAGAATATTTAAACCAATCGGAAATAAAATACATGTAATCGCAACCAATTACTTTATATGAGAGACACGATGCAAAAAAGAGCTGTCTGACCACATACGACTGTTATCACTTATTAAAATTGAATACAGCCGTAAAGAAACGACATGAAGCAGTAATGTAATTAACAATTTTCAAATTTTACTTAAACTACTTTTATGTTTTTAATTACATCGTTCAATATTGAATTGTAATATTACTTACTTCTTTAAACATACAAAGGTTAATTAAATGCACATTTTAAAAACAAACTTGACATCGTCATATATAACTATGCACATCCAAAGCTGGTGTTTTTACTCACTGCTGAAAGGAATAAAATTTACGTTGTTATCTTTAAATATAAGCATTTTTTTCTGTAATAACTGTGTTAAATACTTAATTTGAGAACTTAAAATTGATGAAGATTCTAGGATAAAGTAAAAAGATTCATCTTATAATTGATGTTAGTGCTAAGTATTTAAGTAATCGTTTCTTGGACTATCTGAGTTCGCTTCTTTTAGCATTTAATTGGTTACACACGTTGTTCGGTTGTCGTATGTTGAGTTTTAGTATTTGACTGCTTTTAGGAATTTCCAAAAATTGGCACCAGACTACTTCAGATCGAGTATACTACAGTAAAGTACAGATTTATAAAAGAAACTATAAAAATACATTTTTCTTTAAAGAACTGGCAGTATTTTTTGTAAACGAGATGAATTTTGTTGACAGAATCTATAATTGCAGGCTTTTACACATAACAACCATTCAGTAAAAATTATTTTTTGGCCATAATTAACCATTGAAGGGCTGAACTTTTTGTTCAAACGTGGCCGCTCCATTCTTATGAATCAAATGAGACTGGATGGTCTATAATATTCGTTATGGAATTAATACTTGTTCCCAAGAATAAAATACAATGCTGTTGTAATTAAATTCAATAAACTTTATACATCAGTGTACAAGATTCTAATTTTTTTATATTGCATTTATAATTTACTTTCAAAGAATTTTCAGAGACTATATACATTTAAATATTAAAACTCTACAGGCAGAATGCATATCTGTCAACTAAGAATAGTATTCATTTACCGATGCGCATGGAAATATTTCCTACACAGTGGAACGTCCGCATCGCGTGTTTTTATTTCAGACAGACGCGGACAAAATTATTCTTCTGGGCGAGATTGGGGACGTGATGCAAGTAGACACTGCAAAACGCGAGTAGGAAATCAAACTTTTGCACGGTAGTATTTTCGATCGAAGTGCCTTAAAATGAGAAAAGGTACAAAAGGACTAGAAAAGAACTGAAGTAAGAGGGAAGAAAATGCGAGATGACGTATATAAGAAGTGAATAATGGTTGATAACATAATGGGATGAAATGCACCAAAAGATGGATGCACCAAACCGCAAAAATATGAGAGGCGGTTTGAAAGACGAGGTAGGAGAAATAATATCGAGGAAGAGTCTCGGAAAATGTGCAGAAAAATTCAGTCAAGCAATAGGGACCAAGGGCTAGGAAATACATTGTGAAAACAAAGATAAAAGTGTGAAGAAGAATAAAAGCAAGTAAATGAATGAGCGCAGAAAGTGAAAGAGAGAGAGAGAGAGACGCTTTCTGAAATTTCAATTCGAACGCCTTGGCAACTCCGGGGACTTACCTAAGATTTCCGTTCTACAAAACGTTCTGAGAATTGCCAAGCAAAGTTCGCGCTACGCCGCTTTAAGCTATACATAAATACTAAGCAGCGTCATATTTAACTTAGAGCCTTTCAAGAGCAGATGCGTGACGTGCATTACTCGGGAAGTCTCGAGAAATTATTAGTCGTTGAATACTTTGCCTGTTACGCGGGGCGTCTGATCCGTATGACGTTAGAATCGTTTCTAAAGACAGTTATGAAAATTAAACCAAATTTTTACTCTTTTCCTCATCTTAGGTATATTTTATTCCAATTTAATATACCGCATAAAAGATTAAAAAGATTTAAATGAGAAAGCAGCTGCTATAATGTCGACTTTTATTTGTTTGACACATGTCAGTATGAAGAACTTGAATTATCCAAAGTTATCACCATCATATATTATCTTACACAGGCCGACAAATTTTAGAACCAAGAACCAGAATACATTTGGAAAATATGTTCTGGTTCTTGGTTTTGCAATTTTCTCAAATGTTGTTATAATATACTTTGAAATTTTACGGAAATATAACAGAAGTTTCTCCATCAAACGGATTCCAGAAATTATAATATCAAGATCATACAAAAAACTACAGATCAGCAGCATTGGCAGTTATATACTGCAGGAAACTAAATGTTTATCATAGGTCTGTTCAAATGAAAACTTGGCTTTAAGAGTAAAAAATATACCTTTGTTTTGACATTTTGGCCTGTCGGTGCACGATTATTAGAAAATGATAAATTTTCCTACAAATAATACTACATCTCTAAAGTGATGATGAACATCAACAAAAAAATTATAAGCTTATCCAGCAGACTTGAAGCACGAACGTTAGGATGATCGCCGCGTGAACTTATATTCGCATTTCCATTATTTCGTTTGTAAAAAATAGTTTTTGAAATCGTATATTATACCTATATTAATCACTACTGCACACACTGTACACCCTATTACATTTTCCGACGTGTAATGCGAACTGTCACTCGAATTTTAAAATAAAACATTTCCGGTTGTTGAACTACACTGCATTCCTTGATGCACATCCGTAATTGTAACATATGTAGGTAACGCCTTTCTTGCAGAACTCTGAGTTTACGTTTTTAGCATTTTTAAATTTTCAATTTTTAAAAATTGCTTATTAATGTCTAATAAGACGCAACTACAATAACGAATTTTTTAAAAGTTCCATGTCACAAAAAATACATTTTATAAACATTGCAATAATTTCAGTAATATATATATATATTAATTGCACGAAAAAATTTGTTGTGCAGTACAATAGGAATTCCATTAAGTTTATGACTTAATAATAACTCCCACTATCTTCCGTGAATCCAACGGTTTATGTAGACAATTGAGCTTGAAAATGAGTGTTTACTCATTGCATTCAGGTACCGGACATAAATGATTTAACCAGAAACTGTGATGCAAATTAATAAAACCGCACGTGATGAATTTTCAGATTTACCCGTTGTAATTATACATTTAACAGACTAAACATTTCATAAACGTAAGATTATGTGATATTTATTTTTTGTAACTTAGAAAATTCCATTCAAATAATTTTGCTATGGATGTACAATCTAATAGAAACATTGGATCTTTTTCTTTAACACTTCATTAGCATCAGAGTTTATCGAAATAACATAATGTAATTAAAAACTCGTAATTTCCGTATACATTAGCTTCGTAAGTAATAATAAAAGAATTTAATACGGATCCATAATAAGTATCAGTATCTCATTGCAGTACTTCATTATGCATTCCACATTGAAAAAATAAATGTTAGCTAATTTAGCTAAAAATACGGTTGCCGGTTAGCACATAAATATTTAGTCAGCTCAATAACAGACTAGTTAATATTATTCAATATTTGGCTGCTAATAGGCAACCGCATATTTAGCCAATATTACTAATTTTGTTTTGAATGCATATAACTCGTAAATATATATATCATTTGTTGATTACTATCAATAAATTAGTAAACTGCAATAATAAATGTTTAATAAATCTATTTTCTTATTATGCATAATTGAAAGACTGTAATTAATACGGATCACACGCTTCAAATTAAAAGTATGTTTATTCTAATAAGTTTATTACAATATATACTCAGATAAATATATTTAATCAATAGAGATGTGTGAATTTACAAAAATTTTAAACATATATTCGTTCTTTACCATCATTCAGTGTTGAGAAGACTACTTTCATTTCTATTTATACACCTTATTTCAAAGCTTTAAATTAATGAGCAAACACTTTTTACATTAAAAACTCGCATTTTCTGCATATTGCGTTTGCAAAAGAAAAATAGAACTGCACAATACTCAAGCTGAATAAACGAGAAGAAATAAAAACGATTTTAATATCAAAATTCGTTTAGCTCCTATTTTACTACTTGCGAATTACAATATTAAATAAGCCGAATTGTATAATGAAATTTCTGTATTATACATTTAAACTATGAATTGGAGCTTTTTATAAACTATTTCTATGCTAAAAATCGTTTCCTGTCCAATGAAACGTAATAAAATGTCAGTTACCATTCTTTTTTTCGGATTTAAATTCTGAAATCCAAACAAAGAGTATTCCCGTGATATCGAGATCGACCTTCCTACCCAATAACCAAATTTTATCACGTTTGCACGTCTCTTGACATTTTCGAAATTCAGCATATTAAAAATAACTGAAATTTCAGGCGACATTCTGTAGTATTTTTTAATACTCGAAATTTGCTATCACAGAATTAAATCCTATTAAGAGGTACGAATGAAATAAATTTACCAATTGCAAAATTTGCTACTGATTTAGAGATTATGGAATATTAATAATCGACTCTGTAATTAAAAAGTTCAATTTCAATGTACTCAAAAAAGTTTTATCTAACTTTTGGTATCATTGGAATTAACTAAGGTTTTATTAAACTAATTTTTAAGTATTTCGATTATGGAGACAATAATAATAATAAGGAAGTGAAAATTGAATAATTTTGGTCAAGGAGTGAATATCTAGTTCTCCCTTTTACAATGAAATGTTTACTCTTTTCTAGAATTGGCCTTTTTCACTGTAAAAATACTATAATTTTCACTTAATTAAATTAACAGAATACAGCTCAAAAGAAACTATTGAAAAGAAAACCGTTGAGATGATGAGAAATTACAACACTATAAGTTTCTTACAATGGAAATTCACTCTTTATGAATCGAAAACTTACTCTACATGGATTAACAGTGAATATGCAAATCAAGAAACTAAAAGAACACCTATTCATACATATATAAACTAATAATTAAATTAAACTCAGCAACGAAAATATCCTCAATATTTAGTTATATAAATAATAGGTGCATGTAAATTTAATTTATCGACGTACATTTAATGTAAACTTATTGCCCAGAATGTTTTCTTTAAAATATTACATGAAAATAAAATAAAAAAAAAATACCAAACATAATTCCATGATTTTTTCTATTTTCACGCTAAAATTTGTTCATAAAGTAATAAATTTGAAATCATGGCACGTTCTTGGAAGCTGTTCGTTTCGGGAAAATTTATTAAAATTATCCATTCAACTTTTAAATTTCATATTTTGCATTTTTAATTCAAAGCTTTTCGTGATTATGCAACATGCACTTTAAGTACCGAACGTCACTTGAATAATTAAACGTGATATACGGATGATATATTTTTATTATACATCGTTACAGAATGAAATAAAAGCTACCGAAATGTTTGATAAATAGGATGTAATATCAGCGGGTTAACTACGTAAAAACTTCTATTATAGTAGTAAATTCCCGATTCCTCCGACGCCTCGAAAATGGAACTAGGAGGTATGTGAATGTTTAAATTCAGAAGACCGTAAAATCTTCACTGGGAAAGATTTAGATGGGCTTGAAACCGAGAAATCCAATGTTTTCGGCTTTTGCATTAAAATTGTAAATATCTTCTTGCACATAAAGGTATGCAAAATTAATGGCGTATAATGGAGACATTTGGGTTTATTAATTAAAAAATTAAATAATTAAAAAATTAAAAAATACGCCATTAATTTTGCATACCTTTATGTGCAAGAAGATATTTACAATTTTAATGCAAAAGCCGAAAACATTGGATTTCTCGGTTTCAAGCCCATCTTAGTTATTTTTATAACTAATATAAAAAATTTAATGTTTACAGTTGGAAAGATTGTTCGTAAAATCTTACATGTTATAAATTAATGTTTGAAATATTGAGCATACATTTACTGCACTTTATTATATAAAAATGTTGAATAAAATGTACGATATAGATCGAGTAATATTCTATCGATTTTTTATAAGGATGTTAATTAATTGCTTCGTGATCTGTAACGAGAATTCCTGGCTTACGCGATTACGATACCCCGGGGCAGACATTGTGGAAAGTCAATAATAAGTTCTATATCGGGTAACCTTAATACTTGATCAGGTACAATAATGAACTATACCGCATGCCCTAATAGAAACTGTATCGTCAGGTATTACGATTTCTCGATCAAGTGTTAAACCCTGATGGCGATCGCTAAAGTGTTTATAGGTTTTAATAATAATTGGAAAACGAGGATCTGCCAAGTGCCCTAAAAACACTCCAAGCGTTAGAGTGTACCGCATATGAGCATCCAGTTATTCCGTAGATTGTACTTGATACAAAATGTCGATCCCTTTTCACTTTAGATCATTTTTAAAATGGTTTCATGGCAGGGTTCATGACCTCGACTTAAATATATAATTTACATCTTATGCTCATTTCTCTTCAATTCGAGTAGATATGATAACTTTTTATTTCGACAATATCGAAATTTGAATGTTCGACATTCAATGCTGAAACAATCAGCGCTTCAAAATGTATTTAGGTGGTAGTTCGACTTTGTTTTCAAGCATTAATTTTAATTTATAACATAAAATTATTTCTAAAATATGAATCATAGAGTTTTATCTTTCACTTTTATCGTAGTAAATGGTATTAAATGTTATGGAAATAAGAGCTAGAATGTGAAAATAAAATATTAAAATTTTAGTATAAACAATTATCTGCTTATTATATAGGTATCTATGGATACAATTATTTTTTTTTACTACTAGGAATTCATACTAATAATTCAAACACTGATATACGTTATTTAGTAATAAAATCTGTTTTTATCATAAAACTTCAATTAGGAAACTAGCATACTAGAACTTCTTCGATACTTAGATAAATTAATTATACCAGCAGAAAGATTTGCCCTTCTGAAAACTCATAACGTGTTAAATATTCTATTACCTATCCGCATTTATAACGCACATCAATGTTTTTATGGCTTGTGGAACTTTAGAATTGAATTACGCTGTATCTGTATATATATTTATTGTAATAAATTAAATACTACAAATAAAAATGATTGTAAAAAGCATCGAATAGGGTTAATGCATTTAAAAAATACACCCCAGGCGTTGTCTGACCGAAACCGAATGTTTTCACTTCATTATTTTATTCCCATTCTCCGTTCTTGTCGGCATTGCCGATAATCATAGACATTTTTTTAGGAATTAACTTGAAAGTATATTGAGTATTTTGGAAAATATGAATCAAATAATAATAAAAATTACAAGTAAATAAATGTCGATCTTTAATTATTTATAAGAGTAGAAGTTACCTGTGAAGTTTATAAGATCTGTCTCGTATTAACCTATTAAGACCCAGAAGTACACGTTTTTTTGTTGATCTTTTTTTTTTAATGATGCTCGACCATTCTTAACGAGAAAATGGATCAATATTTACGTGAAAGTAATCTTACTAATACGAAAGCAACGAAGATTTGAATTCTCTACTTATGAATGTTTTATATATGTAAAATGTAAGGGAAATTATTTCAGGGTTCAATCAAACATGCATAAAATTCTCCAATATTGTAAGAGGAATTTTGTTTTTCATCTGAGATCACCCAAACCTCTTCAAACAATGTCATTATAATCACGTACAACATATAGATATATATTGATAAAAACGAAAGAATCAATGTTAGGTCAAACTTTTGTATGAATCCAATTTTTCTAAGAAATGATACCCACATATTTTGAAAATCGTTGTTCACTTTTACGATATATGTTTTACAAAAAAAACGTTTCAAAATCACGATCAATAGAGAAAACTCGGATGAATATAAAGCTCTACGTCAATTTTTTGTGAAATCAGAGTTTTTTGTCATTTTTATTTCATCACATTGTATTTTATTAATGTTACCAATCGAATGCCGTAATAGCGAATAACGATTTTCAAACATATTATTCTATCAAGTTGATGCTACATTTTTTGTTTATTTATCAGCAAATAAGCTATATGAGACCAGAATTTGATATTTTTTAGAGGGTAAGATGATTTTAGACGGAAAACAAACATATTCTTGTAATCTTAGACAATTTTATGCACTTTTTGTTGAAACCCAGCGATATTTCGATTTCATTTTTAATATGAAAAAATTCTTAAGAGATTCAAATATTCAGTGGTTCTAGTCGTTTAATAATCGCCATTTTGAATTTTCGAATATTTAAATTTAATTTTGAATACTCCAATCGAAAGAGCATACTCAAAACTTGTAGATGAGGTCACTTTCCATTCAATATTCAATAATATAATTAATTCAACTTCCTGTTGAGAACGAAGCACGAAAAATAAAAAAAAAATGGGTATCTCTGGGAATTTAATTAATGATGTTTTGAATATTCTGGAACCGCACCAACTAAGATCAAACTAGATGAAAATTAATTCGTTTTGATATAGTGAAAAATTGAGGTGTCAATAAAAAACCCAACAATTAAAAACATGACATTCAAAAATCGGACAATCAAATTCTGTATATTCAAAATCTCGGCAATTAAAAATAGCCCAACTCAAATACCCGTCAATCAAAATGCCGACTTTCAAAAAATTGATATTTAAAAACAATTAAAACTCTAGAGAATACTGAAAAATTCTACATATCAAAGAATCATGCACTCTGTATTTTATTGTCTGCATTAAAAAATTCTTATTTTCGAATAAATATTAAAATTGATATTTTTTTAAATTACATATTATAAATTAATTTTGTTTTGATTCATGTCATAGGAACGAAATATGCCGATATCTACGTTATTACATAATAACATTTTTAGTAACAATGTGACGTCGGATATTAAGTATCATTTGACAGTTTTCAGTTAGGTAGTTCATAATACAGTTCGATCGATGCTCACCGATTTAAATAGTGCCTTTCATAAAAAATATTTCAGTAAAAACAAAAAAGAAGACCCTGACGAACATCCAAGGAATTTTCCACTGAGAAAAATAGAATCTATGAAGAGGACCTAAACCTAAACATAAGGTCGAAACGTCAACTCATGGTTTAACACCTGCTTTTTTATTGTCTGTTTATTCCAAAAAGAAACCTATTTTATACCAATCTTTCCACTTATGGAAAATACAATACGGATAAGAAGATTTTATTATTATTGTATTATTAACATTTTACTTATTCAAAATTTAACGTATGACCTACTTAAATTTCGTAGAGAAATACCGCAGTGTATCATAGAGAAGTCCAGTGAACGTGGTGAAGTAAATATACACATGAAATTAGAAATGCCTATAAGCAAGGATTCCGAATTTCACGTCAACGATCTGAGTTACTGAGGTCCCATGCGATCGAGGAATATTGAATCAAGGACATCAGAGAATGAGTAACTACATATATATTGCGGATATCAGATTAACGATGGATATGTGTATTCGGGGACGTTGATTAGTAAACCTGCATGGCGAAATGAGTGGTTCTTTGATGGTCGAGTTGATGTGGCATATCCTGCAGACATAAGAACCAGTCGGCGTCACACGCTGTTGATGTTGACCGTGCTGATGTTGATGTTGACGGTGTTCTCCCTGGCCACCAAGGGAGGATGGAAGGCGGCCTCCGGGATACACCGTTGGAATCGTGTGCAAGCTCGCCTCGTGTTCCTGACCAACTGAAACAGAGAAGATCACGTCTGTACGCCTGTGTATGCGGTGCACGAGTACAAGCACATCCCGCATACTGCTTTGCCGATTCACGTGTCGCTAATTTCTACCAGGTGACCCGCGAAATTCTCACTTTTCTCAATTTTATGCATGAGGACGTCTCAGATACGACGAACTCGACTCAACGACATAATTAGCGGATCCGCTCTTAGCCTATCGAAATATTTTAATTTCTATATTATCGGACAAGCCCCCAATACAATCAGTTACCGCAATTTGAGTAATAGTTAGAGGTCGTTTAAAAATAAGACACCATTCGTCATAAAAGATGACCATCACTCTCTTAATCCGAATCAGTAAGAATTTCGCTAAATGCGTCAATGTAAACAATTTTTGCTATTAAATCAGTCAATTGCACTGTTTAACCAGTTTATTTTACTGTTTAACCAGTAGAAATATTGTATTCACTGAAACTCTTGCAGAACTCAACCCTGATGCACACTATGTAACTGATTCTTCAGTTGTATATTTTTTTAACATCGATCATTGAATATAATCAGTGATGTGCTTTTCATCCTACATAAAACTGAACATCTACATACAATTTCAATAAAGTAGATTTGAAGGCTGCAAGAACTTTATTCCTGGAATTTGAGCAAGTTTTTCTGGCCTAAGAAGTTTTTAAGAAACGTAAATAAATGTTCTGTATGATTTGTTGCGTTTTCATAATCGCATTTGACTTCCACAAGTTGTCCATGCAAGCACGAAATTGTAGATATTAGAGACGTCATAGAAAGAATGAATAATAACGATCTACTTCAGGTATTCTTTATAATGTTTATCGTAATTGTTCGTTTTTAACTATTTTTATAACCTTTAAAATTATATACAGGAGCTACTATACAGTTTCAGGGGAGTGTACAAAGTTATATATTACCTAAGTTTGTATTACACATTTTGCTTAAATTTACTGAATAGATTATACTAGAAAATTATATTAGAAAATTACACTGATTTTAGTCAGATTCCCTGAATTAATCAGTAAATAGACACTGTTTCCCAGTGAAAACCACTGATTACCGGCACAAAGCATATGGTTTGATTCCAGTGATTTTAGTGAAATTCGCCTGATCTATCGGTTAGTAAACACTATATTCAAGCGAAAAGCACGTGATTTTCTTCCACTGATTTCAGTCAAATTCACTGGATCGATCTGTGAATAGGCATTGTCTTGAAGCGACAGAAATTTAATTTCATTTCAATAATATTCCAGCTAATTTAGAAGCGTTCGCTGTTGAAATCAGTGTCTAATGGCTGATTCATAGTGATCGCAAATGCGCTTTCTGAATTAACGACTATGAACTGTCAGTCAGTAGTTTTTCGCCGGTTCAGATTAAGAGAGCATACATGCATTTTATCTCATCTTTGAACCGCGAAACTAATGTACCACTTTCACCTCTACATGACATAGATCGTTGCCAATCCCCATGAAATGCATCTACAGAGTTACAATGGATGTTTCGTTGAAATTAATTACTTTCAGATATGTTATTCGAACTATAAACATTATTATATTTGTCATAGGTTTCAAGACCCTAATTCATATTTCTTTGTTAAATTTTTTTCAGGTAGACAAAAGAGTAATAAACGAAAAAGCTCTGATAAGAAATAAAAACAACGTAAGATGAGAAATTGCTGAATTTTTTACTAAACTATTCGAAAATATTATTGTATGCAGTCCGTATTTGCATAGCCCTTTTAAAATTCCGAATTTTTAATCTGAAAATTCCATAAAATGAAAATTTTAGTTTCAACATAGATGCGCGGTACTTTTAAATTGGCGAGTTTAAAAAAATCGATATTGAAATTGAATTAGAATTCGGATGACTTTTGGACGTAAAAATGCAAATAGATGATTTTTGTTTAATTTTTTATTTTGAAATTGTACTCGAGATTTTTTACGATGTAAAGGAATTACTTAAAATTGGTTCATGGTGGTGAGCAATACACTGCCTGCGGTCAGTAATCGAGAGGCTGAAATCGCTGCGGCGCTGCGAGTCCCAAGGGATCGATGAACAGAATTTTACTGGAAAACTACTCTCATTTAGAGTTAGTGTTGCATATACGCGGAGTCGTAAACTCGTGGAATAAATAAGACATAAAAGTACCGAGAAAATAAATAACGAATTCCTACGACGCTGGTAATTGGTAAACTTCAAAGATAAGTGATTAATTCTTAAATATTAACTTGAATACTCAATGGGATTGAATTTATTCTAGTATAAGAGACATCTGACAAAAATCATTTCACGTATAAATAAATATTAGAAAGAATTTTTAAGAACGCTTATTATGTGTATACAAAATTACATCGGTATTCACATATAGAAATTTGTCGTTAACTGATTAGACATCGTTATTTGACAAAATATCACTAAAAATATATTGAATGTTTGACAACTAAATTCAATTGATATATTATCCATTATTAAATGGCGTTAATATTGCGTTATTAGTTCATTAGGTATCTAAAGTTTCTGAACAGTTTTGTAACCAAAAGTATAAACTCGAAAGAAATTAAGTTCGCAGCTATGTCTGACTAAAGTCGATATTATTTACTTATTCTTTTCTTGGATGTAAGTTATTTTCGAAGTAGCTTTTTACACGTCGAAACCGAATTCGAGATGACAGTCGGCCTACCTCCTTATGATTTTGTGATATTTGAGGTTATGTATTAACAAAAATATTGATTAATTTTTTTACAATTTTTGAGGTTAACTGCAGACTGTGACAAATTTTAGTCGCTTTTTTACTATATTCATCATGTAGTACTAACTCTCGTCCTTCAAAATCACCTATTAGTCGATTACCTTAATTTTGTTTGTCACAAAGTTAGAGGCATTTTAAATTATTGATCCCAACAACTTTTTCACTTGATAATTTCCCTGTACAATTCAGCTTAGGGGTTTCTGGGACCGAAGTTACAAAATGGATAACGACAAATTCGAAGATCACATATTTAAAAAGTCATAGGTGATTAACTGAAAGCTAATTTTGAACGGTGATATTAGCACTAAATAGTTGGAATAGTGATGGCAGCTACAACAGTTTGTCGCATCCCGTACATAATAACCACAAAAATAACAAGAAAATTCATTTTTGGAGTACACAATGTCAAATATCTCAACATTCTGATACAATAAGCCGCTTCTGTAATCGGATTACGTTTTTACGCCCAGAATTATTTTGGGAATAACACACAGTTCCCAATAACAGAAATTTATTGTCATATATTAGTCAACTCTCCAAGATATTACCATAAAAAGTACTTTTGCCAAATATTGTTCATTGAAGATAATAATAGATGCATAGTAACCAGTATAAGTATTTATTCGCATTACAATTAATTTAATTCTGAAACCACACTAAAATAGAAATTTAGATTTAAAAGATATCACATTTGCAAACAAGAAAACATTTTTTGTTGCTTATTAATTTTTCAGTCATCATAAAATGAGTGCCCGCGCATGAAAGAATAATAAACTTAAATGTTCTCTAACTTTATTAATCCGTTGAAATAAAATCTAAAAAAATGCACATTTCGTCATATTAGAAACTTATAAGATCAATAGTTACACTTAGTATATTAGGGATAAAGGATAAATACGAAATTTCACTATATCGAAAAGTCATAATTTTTTATTATTATTTTTTTTTTTGATATCTTATATTATAGATACTCCATACTTTTCGATAATTTAACAAATACTAATTTAAAATTTATCAGCATAAAAAATACTTAGAAATTTTAAAATCATCTAATTGAAATTTTAGTAGATTTAAATAGATACAATTTAGTTATCTGTCGATAACATCGCGTGATCTAAAGCATCTAAAAGTAGCACTCGATAACGATTCTGTGAGCGGAAATAATAGCAATTAAACTCTTTCTTCATTTCATTATAAAACAAAATCAGTGCAATAAAACTAGATAACGACACGTAAAAACAGTGGTAATTAAACGAAAACTTAAACTACTCTGATAAAACAGAAGTGTGGATAATTGCTTTTATGACTTCGAAAAGAAGATGCCCACGGAAGAGCATAAAAAGAAGGATTCCAAGAACTAAACTACAACAATTCTTCCTAAGTGTCAGTGATTGTCAAGAATAAGGAAGAAAATTTTCTTTGAAGTTTTACGTTTGAAAATTGCATTGAAAATATTTATTACAAGCTAAAATCTAGAAAAGAAAAACGAATGAGAAATTTGTTTTCAGGTAAAAAAAGTTTTTCTGTTCTTTTGAATTTAGATAATTATTATAATTTTAATTTCTCTGGTGACTTTATGTCAGCAGCTGTATTAATAAATTTTGTTGACATCCAAAAAGAGTAAAAACAATAATTCGTAACGTTACGGTCTTCTGTAACATTTCATTTCAGTTCAAAGTGTTTTCAGCGTTGTTTTTTAATATAAACTTTAATTAACAAACTCATAAAACTACATGGCGTATTCACTATACAGTTGCAAGTTACATAGTACATTCGAAACGGAGCATTTAATTAAACATAAAACTGGAGTAATATTAAATGACACAAACTACTTAAATACAATTTTTAAAACACTAATATCCGAAATAACTAGGTTTGTAAATAAATTTTATTGATAAAAATATATCTCATTTTAGTTAAAGCAATATTCATTTAAATTATGTCAGTTTTAATAATATCACGAGCTTATATATATGATACAAGAGAAGTTAATAAAATATACCTCATTTCGTGTAAATTGAATTCTTTGCAATTTGAATGTGTACTTTTAGACCAAACTTCAAGTAACATTAAACTTCCTCGTATATTATCATGTTTGCATGTACTTCTATATTAAATACGGGTTGTAGTGGGTAACTAGAATATTCGTGTATGAAAATATATGCGATTATATTTATGCGTTTTATGACATATATGTTGTAATGCGTGTTTTGAGCCTTATAAAAAATTACTAAAAAATGGTTTTACATGCGAATGCTGACAGTCAGTGTTCCATAAAGCTAATTACCTTACAGATTACAAAATTGTCATTTCTTGAAAAAGTTTTGTACATATTTTATAACATTTATTTTATCCCGTTACCGAAGCTCAACTTACAGAAAAAAAAAAGAAAATTAATGTTGTTTGTAAAATTTTGAAATCAGTGCCTAATAATTCCTATTAATCTTTAATATTACTAAATATCTGATAGTTGTTTGGTATCTCACGCATGTAAAATTGTGTTGGCTCTCTCTTACTTTTTTTTCTCGCATAGTTACTAATTTCGAAAGTATCTGGTGAATCTTTCTACGGTTGCGCACATTTTACTGCGTCCAAGCCATTCTCCATATTGTTATTGCTTAATAAAGAAATAACAAAGTGGAAATAGGTATTTCCCAGCCTGCAAACTAGACATAATCTTATTTTCTGCTCTTGCTGTAGTGCAGCAGCACTTTTTACGTCAAGGAAGTAAAACAGAATTTTACGACTTACACGTGATAAAAATTTCGAGAGAGGAAATTGCTTTCAAACACAAAACTATGCTAAAAATCTTACTTCGTGTTGTATTATCCATAATGGTTTAACAAACAAAAACGGAAAATATATAACCCAATTTTGACATAAAATTGATGCATCTCGAATCCTCCACTAGAAGATATTGATGATTTTGAAGTGTAATGAAACAAGTGAAAATTATGAAGTCAATTAACTCGGAACTTTTAATGCCTGAAAATCACAAGAACTTTGTGACCCATATTTGTTTTCATCATCTTCGATAATTTAATAAGTTAACGTAAATGAAACTGAATTTTAGACATGATTAGTAGAATATGCATACTCTGAAAGTATCTAAAGTGACAAGAAATTTTTAGTAAATACTCAAATGCTTGTACTTGACTAATTCAAAGAGCATACTACGGATAAAACATAAACGATTTGTATTACGCGCACACGCTTCATGCCGTATACTGAGTGGATATGGTGCATGCTAAGCTCTTTTACGTACCTTCCCTTTACGAGGGTATTTAATTTTAAATTGTTCGTTAACGTCCACGAAAATAAGGTGAAATTCTATTTCGAGAAGTCAATGTGACTCTTTATTCTAGATGAAAACTAACAAAATTGGAATTAAAAAATTATTATAGACAAATAAATGTAAAAGATGATTGCATACAACATTTATTGTAAGTCCAATTCTAAAAGTCTGCTTAGAGCTTGGAGATAAGATCATTGAAGATCAAGTCCTTACCTCATAATTAACCAGAATTAACCAGAAAGGGATAAAAAAAAGATGAATTTGTGTAATTCATGAAAAATGTCTACTAACACAGGAGCTAATCGCACTAAATGTTACATTTCGTTCGATTTCAATTTAAATGGTTTATATTTACATGCAGGAGCCCAATGATCATATTAGCATCAGAATAAAATTTGTTACCGGAATAATAGTTGAATGATGCTGAAGATACTCGTTTCTGCAAGTAAATTAGTTAGATCATCAAATTTATAGATGACTACCGTCGTGATGTCAGTTGATGTGAAAAGAGGAAATAAAACTATCCGCGGTTTCCTTTTCCATTGGTTTCTTCATAATTCCATCACTCTAACCCGAATATGAATTAAACAGAATTATGATATGAATATAGTTTAAGCACGTTTTGTGTATTAATTTAGGACGATATATTTAAACAACTATTAATTAAGACTTCTCCTTAACCTGATGCCGAGAGAAAATCTCAATTTGTAGTAAATGTTTAATTTTGTTACACATCGGTAGTATAACAGAACTGTAGCCAATCGTTGTGAGATTAAATAACAAAAGAAGTAGATGTTTCGAACCAATTACCATGTTTTACTTCGACCCAGACTAAGTCTGGACGAAGTATTGAATTTGCTCATTTCGGGCAAAAAAATTACCATATAGTTTGTTATCAAATGTCGACGTTTCAGACCCTAAGGAACCCAAATCAGCAATAAAAAAATTTGTGTCCGTGATCTTGTACGTACGTACGTCCGTACGTCCCGTTTTTTTGTCTCGCGATAACTCGCGAACGGATAAGCGTATTGACATAATTTTTTTTTTAAAATACGCGTCTTGGTATAACTTAGATCTGATTAGATTTTGGGGCAGATCCACCCGTCCATTACTAAAAAAAATTAGCCCCAATTAAGTTTCTTTGTAGTTTTTTGCATTTATTTTGAAAAATACAAATTTTATTAAAAAATGTTTCCAACAAAAAAGATAGAGCCTGAAATTCCCTACAAAAAAGGTTTTATGCATTTTCTTACTAAAGTCAACGATAATGCCATAAAAACTGGTTTAAAATGTTTATGACTATTGTATGAAAAAGTATTGATTTTGGTCACCTCAGCAAAAAAATTACCCTATAGTTTTTCATCAAATTTCGACGTTTTGATCCTCTACCCCCCAGAGGTAGTCTTCGCCAGCCCCTCGGGCGCGGTTATCACCTACGGGCGCATAAGTTCTTTTACGGCCTTGATACGAAAATAACAATTTCGATATATCTAAAAGATGTCTTACAGTATCTAAAAGATATCCGTCAGAGATCTTTTCGACACTTTCAAGATATCTTTGACGAATTATATGTATATATATTGTATATATAAGATCAGAATGATACAGACAGTAATTAGTAAAACACTGTAAACATGTAATATGGATCGAATAGTCTATTACAATACAAGTGCTTGAAGTAAGTATTTTGCAACTTTTATTTATTAATACTTCGGCTGGCCTGTTGTCGGGGTCGAAGTTTTGAAAATGCTCATTTTCAATTTTCATACATATAACAAACACTATATTGTTGTAAAGTATCTATCGAAGCCACTTGGACCTAAATATGATTGAACCACCAAATATCAATATAATTTTATAATATAATTGAAAGCTGTGAGTAAACAAACGAGTCTTAAGGAATAGCCGACTCTCCACTGGGTCGAAGTTTCTGAGCAAGCGAAGCGAGCGAGGCACCACGCCAACACTAGTTTTTTTATTTATGAAACAAAACAAAGTTCTTTCAAAATAATCTTTTTTAATTAAAAATTAAAAAACGTTGGGTATTTGACCTCAAAATGTTTTTTTTATTTTATTGCTACCAAATGCAGGTCGAAGGCCATCTCGAAGAGGAGGATGTTGGTCGAATAATAAGTAAAACTCGTCAATCCTTTTTAATGTTTTGAATGCAATTTTATTCAACTATTTATCTTGAATTAATGAAACTCATCTTCAATCACAGATATAAATATATTTTGTTTGCAAGAATTCAGGAATAAAATCAAGAATTTTCTTATTCGGTCAACCAAACTATAACATTTGAATTAGTTAGGCTTCTTAAAAAATCACTAATATTACTTCAAAAATAACTAGTTAATAACTTTTTTATTACTTAATTATTACTTTTATTACTAAATTTTTATTTCTTAAGTATGGATATTCGGAAATAGAAACAATTCAATTTTTATCAAAAAAGAGTGTGGTTGGTGTTCGTTCGGTTCATGACACTACTAAACATTTGGTTACCAGAAGAAAACAGTTCGGTTGAGACCAATTTATATACGATTCGTAATATTCAGATTGTTTATTATTTAAAGTGAACGCAAATTAAACAATACATTGATTAGATGCACTAATTCATGTAAACTGAAACCTTAAAACTAAAATGATGTAATATTTTCATATTCATTCACCTTCTTATGTATATTGCATCATTTCTATACACAGATCGACGACCATTTTATCTAATCGAAGCCTAGCGTATATTCTGGAAACTAAACTGGTTTTTCTAACCTAACTTTTGCAATCAAATTCGTTCATATACTGAAATCAGTTTTTTTTGAGTCAATAAGAACTAAAGTATTGATATAGGGGAAGACGGGGCGAAGCGGCGAACGGGACGAAGTGACGAATCTCAAATATTTCCATTATGATCATACTGATTGTAAAATATCATATGTGGTTACTTTGTTTACACCATTTTTCACATTTTGAAGCATGATATTTCATTTTTTGTTCTCTTACCTACCTTTGGGAGCGAGAAATGTAATTTTTAAACAAAATGTTCAAGTCATTTTACTGTACTTTGTTCTCAGATTGGTCAATATTTTCATTTTGGCAGTTTAATAATCACTATTTATATATTTACTCTAAAAGTATATTTTTTGGACTTATTTATAAAACATGAATTGTTTCTTTTTTGTGTGTTTATAATGAGATATCATACCTGGAAGTCCAAATGATACTTTGGGGTGAAGCAGCGAAATTTTTTCCCGGATGTCTCTATTCCGTGATTATTTTTTTATTCAGAATTCTCGTTTGATGAATGCATTGAGTAACTAAAGACAAAGTTAAAATGTGTGATTCTGATATAATACAAGTATTCAAAGCTTCTGAAGATGCAATTTCTTTTTTTACTGTTCTTGGAAACTTCGATATATACGTGGAAATTTTATTTTTATTAAAACAAACAATAATAACTTAAAAGATTATGACTTACACTTAATTTTATGATAGTCGTCTCAGAGACCGCTAAAAATAAGCATTCGCGACTTCACCACGATAACGACGCTTCGCTCCGTGTTTTTTATGTTTTTTAAATTGGCCATATACAGCTGGCTATCTGTAAAACATATACGGTAACACTCATGTAAATATTGACTATGAAATTACATGTCAAATGATACTTTGTATCATCTTAAATACGAAATTCAATGAGAGATATGATACACGGAAAAAATCCTCACTGCTTCGCCCCGCCTTCCCCTATACAGTAGTCTCGGTATATTTGTCGTCTGGTCCTCGCGTTCCCCTCCAGTCTCCTTATATTTGTCAAGAGAAGGGGAGTGCCGGCGGCTTCTCCCATTTTTTTCAATCGCGCTATGCTCGTGACGTCACAGCAGGCCCTTCTTGAGGACGTAGTACGCAAAGTGGGGGAAAAAGAGAGCGGTGGCAGACAAATAAATATAACGGGACGGAAGCGGACAAATATGCTGGGATGCAAATATAGCGAGGTGCAATTATATCGAAACTCTACTGTAATGAGCAAAATTCGGAGTATTGCAACCATGCTAGGTTTTGAGTATAAATAGATGACTGGTACATATATAGCTATCTAACTTAATAATGTTGATTAAAGAAAGACCGACTCCTTTTTGTAATGTTTATTTTTCTCAAAAAGTGTACCAATTTATCGGAAGGAATGTGTTGCAGTTTCAAAAAGCGTCAACATTCGCCGTATCGTTCATATCAAAAAGGGTCGATTCTCGATTCGAAAACATAAGTAGACCTGATGATCAGTAATGTATTTTTCAAATACAGGAGCAATTTCAAAAATTTTTTCACAAGCCGTTGTCGAGTCAGGTCGAAATATTGTGAAGCTTTGCGAGAAAGAAATAATGAGATGACGAGGCAGTAGCGCAACTATAATAAAAGAGTAAATGACGTCGCAGATAAAAATGATTGGACAGTAAAAACGATGTCACGCAACATCTCAATCGTGCCTGGCGAGTGTTCCGGGGCTTGTTTTACTTCTCTGTTTTGAGCCGAGGCGTGCATGCACCGCATACAAAAAGTCGACGGGAAGTGCCGTACGTAAGCGCGAATGCGACGACTGAATTTTCGTTCAGGAAAATGGCAAAGCGGCGCCAAAACTTTGAGCGATGCCTCCAGTCCACGTGCACGAGTGCTCGGTGCTCGTAAAATCACCGATCGTAACTTTCGTTTGAACTCGCGTAGAATGCAAACACCACGATCGCAATTCAATGTGAAGCTCGCAAACATTTGTCCTACCCTGCCCTTTCTCTGGCCCTGCTGGCTCCCGGTACCTCCCCAGACCCTACCTCAGACCCCCAGCCGCTCCTATCGCGACCCCCTCGATCCCTCCAGTTTCCTGTCGTTATCTCGTTTCTCTCCTATGCCCGCGAGTCGTTTTAAATTTTCCAAGCTCGATTTTTCTTTGAGGCTCTTTGCCGTATTTTCCCCATCCGTTTTGCTCTCCGAGTTTCGCTGAAATTGCAGATTTTTCCTGATTGTTCCCTTAAAAGTACACCCCAACAAATAGGAAAATCTGGTATCCATCAAAATTTTCGTACAATATCGGTGGGTCATTGGGTCATTGCGAACTGTATTCACGCTTTCTGCTACCGTCAGATTCCATCTCAGATCAGTTGCTCGATGCTCGTTCTAATTTCAACAAAGGCACGACTGGTGAATGTAGATCTCGTCATTTCGTAAACGGGTCAATGATTATTGACATTCCGCAACGAGAATGATTAAGAATACACAAACACGTTATCGTACACCGATGAATTTCCGACAGGTTTATCTAAAATTAAAAATATTCCCTACTCACTTTGCTCTTTTTTCGCGATTTTGAATTTCGAAGGAAATGAAATGTAATTAGGAAAATGTGAACCAAAATAATGAAATTGACGCCGAGCCGAGTGGAGGAGTTGGAGATAGCGAGAACAATAGTCTGCTTCCATGACGGAGAAGAACTTGATACCCCTTAAGTCAAATGTTATTTCCGGCGAATGACGTCATGTCAATCTCGGAAAACCGGAGACAGTAAAAAAGAAAGGAAAGTGAGAGAAGTATGGAGAGAAATGCTGCAAATTATCCATTTTTTCCGCAGTCACGTTTTCGCTATTCTTAACCTCTACGTTATCTTCTTACCAAGAATCCAGGAATGTCTCTGGTCGATGAAATTGTTTTGATAAACGAGAAAGATACTACGACCAAGTAAAAGCTTAATTTTAGTTCGTTTTTTTCAATATGTAAAAATTAAATCTATTTGCAGCACTTTCAATAACAACTTTATTGCAACAAACCATCGTTATATCATCTGACATCGTTAACACTCTTTGCAAGAATGTGGTTCATGCGTGGTGCAACTAATTTCCGTTAATGGCTTGGAAAGTGACAAACAAATCAAACGTAGGAGAGGCATCGCGAGAAAGCTCGTAGAAATTTAATTAACTGACTGGGCATTATTTTTGCCCCCGGGCGTATTACCTGATGAGCCGTAGGTGGACCAGAAACGGGAATGAATGTATAAAAACCTGCAATCCCTCCTCTAGGTTTAATTAACGAGACACGCCCTATTGCGGTTTTACTTTTTCCATTTTTTATAGGCTTCGGATATAGATTTTCTATTAAAACGTATCACTCGCGATAATACGAAAGCAGAGACAATTTCCACTGCGGAGCACGAATGGCCAGGGTACTATTTTACCTGGATATACAGTTCTATCGATTTACTACTGTGAAAAGCTCTATGAAAGAACCATCAATCTTTTAAATAAAAATAAATATTTATTAATAAATTTTACTTTTGATGTATAAATTTCGAAGCTTTATTTAGGATTGAAAATTGGGCATAAACGATGAGAATCGTTCATTGTTAAGTAGTATACTAAAGGACGAAAATAAATATGGTAATCGCGATACCTTTAATTGAAATCTTAGATTTCAACCTCTCGAGTCATTTATTCCGCAGACAATAACAAAGCCTTCGTCGACGTCTCAGATCCACGTAGATGTCGGCGAGTAAATCACCAACAATTACCCGGTATCTCGTTCGTCGAATAAATTTCTAATACCACCGTAACATTTTTCCTGTAGATCGGTCAGGTGCCGCTCTAGTTACGTCGGATAACCAACACCACACGTCCGCAACCGCAGAGATTTTCTCGATTATAAATGAATATTAAGATTTGATGAAAACGAAGGAACGCGAAGACGATGCACAAAGCCATAAATCACAGGCAGCAGACCGGCACTTTAAAGATTCAATTTAGTGCCTGGCCGCGCTTCCACAGTTAATTAATCTTCATAATCCACAGACTATGGGCCATCTATAGCTTCGGCTTTACTTCCTTTCTCAAAAGAAAGTACCTACCTGTTCCATTGATTTCAGCCTCGGCGAGCTTCTCGACTTACTGCTTTGATGATAATTTTCAAAGTTCCTCGCGAGATTGAAAAATAATCGAGTCTGCACTAATTAAACACTACAAACCTGAAAATAACCGCGACGTTTTGCTTCTCGACTGTTGTCTCCCATTTACTAGCCAGGAGCAAAGGAATTTCTGCAAAAAAATTTTTGCAAAATACCCTATAGTTGAATAGGCCGCGCTAACTACTGCGAAAACGTAAAAATGCACGAACCGGGACTGAAATTTAAAAAATTAAATATTTTCTTAATGAAAAACGCTTTCTTAATACTTTAATTTTTTCCCGGGTGGTTCAAATATATGGTTTCACTTCCAAGAGTAAAAGCCCGTTTCGAGAAAATAATTTATTAAGAAATATAAGAAGTAATGATGTGTTTGTGTACAAAAAATGTCTGTAATGTGAAGCCAGCTTACAAAGGAAATTCCTCTTCTAGAATTCGAGCATGGAATTTTTAGTGGTGAAGTTAGCACTCACAGCTCCATTTATTCTTGTAACAAATTGATACATCTTTAAACAAGAAATAACTCTTAATGTTAACAAATATTAAATTAACAATTTAATCAAAAAGTTAAATATAGAGCTTGGACAACGGTAATCCTTTCACTGTATTTTATTTATATTATGTGTCAGTTTATGTTTATTGCTGAGTAAATATTGTAGCTAAGTGGTTAGACACTAGCTTGATAAGTTAAAATCTTGTAATCTTCATACGATATTTACGTTTATCGTACTTTACCCTTTTCGTCCCGAAAGTCTGCAATTTTGACACAACTTTCAATGCTGTAAGTTTTTTTCCAAACGCCGTTAGAAAAAATTAAAATAAATAAAAATCGAAAGATTTGGTCCTCCTCTTTCAAATGCCGTGATCAGAATCAGCCGGCGAAGACCGGCTCGCGTTTTTTGACATTGAAAAGAGCAATGCTCACCATTGCAAAAGGCATTGATCGCGTCTTTTTGCTCACCCCTTCTTCTCCCGTCAGATTTTTTCAAAACACAAAATGGCGGCTTCATAATGGCGTCTGCAAGTTGTAATTTTGCATCTTCTTGCACAAATATCAATTATTTGACTGTGTAACGGTTGAAATCGTGGTGAATTGGGATGACAAATTAATTATTATCATTTGTGAATACCTAATCTCATCACAATTCATTTATAACCTCAAATTAGTTATATACAATTGACTTTTACAGATTTTTTAATGTAATTTTCACTAAATTTTCGACGTTTCCGTATCACTACTTATGTCTGAAATTGCGAATGACCATATACCCTTAGGTCCTGTCAATTATCAGTTTATAACATAAACATTGAGTATGGCTCTACAATTTATTTATGAGAACGTTGAAAGTTTTCACTATGACGAATGTAAAAGCCCAAGAAGAGAGAAGCTCTTCACCTATATGATATGATAATTCATGAATATGCAATACTTAGCATGCGATAAACATAAATGCATTTAACTTATTTGACAGATCCAGTGAGATCTGCATTCCTTTTTTAATTGCTGCAATTTGGACATCGCCTTTTGATGCTACCTTTTGTAGTTGGTAAATTGTGCTCCACTAATTCTTGTACAAACCGCAACTTGAATTGTTTTAAAGTTAACGTAGGTTGAAAGTCTTTATTTTCATAAATAATAAAAGAATTAATAATTGAAAGATCAACAAAATACCAAAATATTCTTAGCCACTACTTTTTAGCTCTTTGATCTATATTTACATTTTTATTATCATCTTGGATCCACCATTTTGAATTTTAAAAACGTAATATCAAATTCGTAATTTGTGACTTTTAGAATCTCGGAGAACCCAGTTTCAGTTCGATCAAGTAACTTTTCATGTTTTTATCGGTCATCTTGGATCCGCCATTTTGAATTTTGAAAATGTAAGTGCAGTTTCGTAATCTGCAAGGTAAAAACCCCCGAGTAACAAATTTCAGCTGTTTTGCACGTAAAGAAAAATGTAAGCTTCAAGGGTTAAATATACATTCAATCCTTACGAGTAAAAGCTTGAAGAGATAAATAATTTACCCTTTGCTTCGTTTGATTTTCAAGACACGAAATTAAGAAAGCATATCTTTAAGATTTTACATTAGATTTTCGTTTTGTAACATTGAGTGAGTGTTTCATCGAGAATATAGATTAAAATAAGTATGTATTTATTTAATTTAAAAAAAGAAAACTTTTTTAATATTCTGACATTTTCCGGAGTAGATCAGAAGTGCACTTTCTTTTCATCCCAGGCCAGCTGAATTCCGAATTCTGTGGAGTAATTTTTATACGTCGGGTAAAAAGAATGACGAACTTCATAGTACACAATTTCTTCGGTGAATGCATGCCGTATTCCGGATTTCCGCGAGTTTTATTTTACTTTTGTTCCCTTCGTCACTACCGTCGTTGAATAAGGTCAGCAGAAGCGACACACGACAATAGAAAGATTCGTAAGGAAGTTAAAAATGCACAACGACCAAAACGAAAGAAATGAATAGTATATCGAAAAAGGCGAAGTAGTTTTTCCTATGACAAACGTGATGATAACCTCCTTAAGTCTGTGTTCTATCTCTCTCACTCATATGCACTCCTTCCACGTTTCCATTTTAGTTTGTCTGGTTGGCGGATTGAATATAGTTTCAACAGAACTATCGTTAAATGTGCACGACAATTTCGTGAATCTTTTCCATGGGGGAAAGTTTGCATGTAGGGGGCACGAACTACGGAACTTTCCAAGTTACGAGGACCTACGAACGAAATTTGAACTTATCTGATCGCTGCAAAGCACGTAAAATATTCTTGTTATTTGTCAAAAACTATGCGAAAGACGTTCACAATTGATGCTCAAATGGAAATTAATGTCTCTCTAAAATATTTATTTAATAATAGTCTGCTATTAATAAGTCTGTTAAGTTTCAATAGTACAATTAAAAATGTTAAATTTTCCTCGGAAAAAATTTAGCTTTTATAACTAAATATTACGAAATATGGTTATTAACATTCACGTAATGTTATAGGAATGTAAGATTATAATTTTAATGTCGTGTAGTAAATAAACATGAAATTACACACAAAATATTAGTTGAAATTCTAGTGACACAATGGTAATTGGTATTAGCAAAAACTTTTAATAATTTTTTTATGATAGTTTAATGTTAAAAAAAAGAGGTCCAAACAACTAAAAAATTGTATAAATTATTTAATATGATATTTTGGTGAGATATGAATATTTTTAAAACTCTTTGCAAATACTTCTGAATTTTGTAAACGACTATTCTGACATTAAAAGAAGTTAAAAAAATGAAATAATAGTGGCATACCTCAATCAAAATCATTGTTAGTAATTTAACTAAATATTTAGTTGAACGTTCTATTTTGTTCAATGCGATTGTATTGTAATTATTTTTGTCCTCTAGGCAGCTCTGCACCCGCGAATAAAAGAACGAATTAATAAACTTATATACAAATTAATTAAGAATCACATGTGAAAAATGATTGAAGGAAATGTTTAAAAAAATTTAAATTCGCATTCATTAAATGATGTCTGAATAATTAACAGTTCTGATTGACGTAAATCATCTCTTATTATTTGTTGAAGGATTCAATAGCATCATTACTAAATATTTATGTGCCACCAACTAAAAATATATTTCGACATAATAAAAAGGAAATCTGTTTATTAATGTATTTAATAAAATGTTATGCATATTAGACATGATTGTTTCCGAAGAGTGGTGTATTATTTTTCAAAATGAATGGGATGAAAAGATGTAAACTTGTATTTGTTACTCGGTTTTACGCTTCTTTTTATATTCTGTATTCGTGATCAAAATATTTTACGCTCAGTACGGGAATATCGGACTTTCCTTGACTAATGGGAAATCGAATACTAGGTCTCTGTAGGATAAGAAAAAATACCGGGGAATACTTTTTCTGTCAGCTTGAATAGCTCTTAAGACGCAAATGGCTATTCAAATGAAAAGTCGTGCAAAAATTATTTTCAATATAGCTGTACTATTGTTTTATTGTTACGAAAATTTGTGTACAGCCTCTGGGTTGTCTGGTTAATTATATGAGTTATTAAGGTGATAAGTTTTTTTCATTTTATGGCGAAATTTAAATGTATTTAAAACTATGAAGTTACAATTTTCAACGCCATTGTGTAATTATATTTTAATGATCATTCTTCTATGAATTAATCAATTAAGAGTACACTTATAACACGCTAATATAATTCCGGTGCATTCAATAAATGCATAGATAAATAATAACACGTAATGTGCAAACACACCAGGACATTAACGGAATATTGATTTTGTTCTGTACTATACATATTGACGCTGTCATCAGTAAATATTCGGAGAAAAGACAAGTAAATAAAAATAATTTTTAATTGTTAAGAATAAATATGTTAAATACTAATTTTGTTTCTTAGATTAACGTATCGTTTAATCGTTCTCTGTAACAAAATAAAATTTAGTTTGACCTTAAGAGGTTTTATTGCATTTTTATGTTATTTATGTATGTATTTTTAAAAGACGTACGCCTATATCAAAATCTATCATTGTAGCATATGACCTTTGACTACTGATTTAATCATAAAGTAGTTGAGATATAACTAGCTGGAAAACCACCTTTAATTAGCTCCTAAAAATTTTGACACGTTTTTGACATAAGATTTTGGGGCCACAAAATATGGAGCTAAATAATAACAGTGAATCGACATGATGGAACATTAATTTTGTTGACGTTTTTATTTGACACAAAAGCTAAAATAGAAATACCTTGTTAATTGTTGATGTAATATGTCATACGCCAGTTTACAATTTTGGGGCAATCTTCAAGCCAAGTAATAGTATATCCCCGTTTTGAAATTTGATATGTCACAAATGAAAACTGTCTGTAATAAGAAACAGAATAAAATGTCACAAATTTGCATATAACTTGGAATTATGCTGACGAACTTCTGACTTTGTCTAATATAATAAAACATTGCAAATATATCATAAGACAGTACATTAAGCCATGATGTTACTTATGTAGTATAAAATGAACGCTAAAACCATATTGAGATAATAATATACATTATGGCGAATTGAAATTTTTATGGACTCAGTTTTGTATAAATATATGAATTGAGAAATCATCGGAAACCGAACATCTTTTGTCTGTAATAATTAATCATAATATTTCATATAATGTAATTAAAAATAATTTAATAAGCGTTTAAGAAGAGATTTAAAAATTCGGTACATTTCGAAAAGTACGTTTTAAATTTTAACAGCATTTATTAATTTTAAAGAAAAATACTTCGTGGAATAAGAAAACCATAATCGTATTTTGGATTATTTTGGCGGTATAGAGAAAGTAAAAATCAAAAATTGAAATTCTGTACAATAAATTGTATAATACAAGTGTCGAACGACAATATAAAGTAATTCAGTATGAGCAGATTAAATAGATATTCCTTTAAATGTATCGATATGTTGTTTTTTTTTACAAACTTGAGGGTTTGAAAATGAAAAACTCATGAAAAAATTTTACAAAAATTTTACAAAACGCTTCAGCAGAATGACATAAGGTGGATGCCCACGAGTATAAGTGATTTCCGCGCTCGAGATCTAACCTCCGAAACTGACCAATTCTTGTAGAGTATGATGAGAACTAATACCTAATGGAAAATTTGAATGTTCTATCATTTGGGAAAGTTTAAAAAGTCGTTGTCAAAGTCGCGGATTATACATAGAAAAATGCTGGAATCTAAGTAGTAACAGTCCGCACGGCGAACAATCCACATTGCGGCCTATTACCGCTGAATTTTCCTATGTATAATCCGCAGATTTAACGGCGTTTTTTTAAACTTTCTCATATCATAAAACAATCGAATTTGCCATTAGATTTTAGTTGTTATCATGCTCTAACGGAATTTGTTAGTTTCGGAGGTTCCATCTTGGAGGCAGAAATTACCTATACTTGTGGGCATCCTCCTTTGACATTCAAACGATTTTGCAGCTCTTGATTTAATTATATATCTATTACTTTTAAGGCTTTAAAGTACCTTTAAAAGAAAATAAAAATTATTTTAAACATTTTCAAAAATTGAATGTAATTTAGTCCATTGTATGGCAGTAATATCAAGGCCGGAAAACAGGAATTTTCGCTTTTATAGTGCTTAATTTGAGATGGAACAATTTCAAGACTTTTTTTTCTGTATATGTCTTGTTACTTACTTGTACACGTGAGTGCAAAAATCATTGTTCAGAATTGAACATTATAAACATAACTCATTTACAAAAATATTTTGTCATTTAACATCTCTGAATTATTACAGATTTTATTATTTAATTTTTTAAATTTGTTTTCTAAATATTTTCATAGATGAATAAGCTATTCCTTATTTAACAAGATTCAATTTTTCTAACTAGATTTAGTTTCATATCCTATTTATAAGAGCTAGTTGATGTAAGATGAAGATGTTATTTTAGGAGAAATCGCATATCATAAAAATCAATGGATATCGATTTCCTTAAAAAAGTCAAATGGCATTTAGCAATAAAAATGGCAATTAATTTTCTTCCTTACAAATTAAAAGTCAAATTGGAAATGTAGACATGAAAAGTTATAGCCGCAAAGAAAGCTTTGATGAGTTGAGCCAGCTGCATATTCGAGAAACGAAAGGGTTCCAGTTGAGCACCTCACATTTGACCTCCCATTCGACCTCGCATATGGCGCCAGCTCATCCAGAACGAGTACGTGCTTTATCCAGGAGATGTGACATGCTCTGAACTCGGATCTGGTAAAAGATTCATCGGCCCTTTCGGGAGTTCCCCTGAATCAGCTTGTACGCGTAGGCTTACATTTATTCGATTTCTTACTCCGAGTTCTATTATTTCTATTCGACTTGACACTCTATATACTTTTCATGGCTCAAAAATAACGAGATCATTGCCCGTACTATATAAATTAACGAATATCTTCCATGCACGTGTAATGGATAAGCGTTCATTTATTCCTAATTATGTTAGCCACGTATACCTCGGCAGAAGATAAGCCGACTTACGGGATAATTCCACAGATTTCTGTTATAATTCATCTTTCTTCTAAAAGTGTTGAAAGTCTTCTCCTCTCCTCTTTGCTTTAATTATTCGCAAGTGTGTGACTGTAAATCTCTATATTTCGGTAAGTAATGTTAATCAGTCATTGTGGCATAAGTAGATGATACTTGTGCTGTCCTCCCGCACGGAAAAAAAATTCTATGAAAATATATGCGGGAATATATGTAGCATATATGTCACATATTGCTTTTTTCGCCGAAATTATATCCAATATATAGATTAAAATATGCCAGATATAAATTTAAAACTATATGTGCATTCATATATCTAATATATATGTTACATATTGCATTTTTCGCCGGAAATATATGTGCATTTATTTAGCATATATGTCGCATATATTTATTTTCCGTGTGGGCTATGACAAATGTATTCAAGCTTAATAAGACCAAACTTTTATTTCACTCCATCACAAAATTTGGATAGTCGATGATATGTGTAAAGTTAATTTTTAACACTCCGGGAGTAGAACTCGATTGTGCGCGCTGCAGTGAAATCTTCGGGCGCAAATTATCGACCCCACACCCGTCATATTAAAAAATATCGTATGCAACGCGGGCGAAATATAGATGATTGTCACCCTCGTTTCGTTCGACTAAACAACTTCTCACTCGTCGAAGATCATTAATTGCGCCCTTGTTACATAATATAACTATTGAAATTTTTATAATAATATTAATTACAATTTCAACAAAACTGATTTATTTGTTAAGTTAAAACTAGAAATTAAAAAAAGAATAATAAACTTTAATGTAACCATTTGGTACTTGAGATTCGGCAGTCACAGCAAAAAAATAAAATGCTAATTATTAAAAATTATGTATTTATTTTCAATGAGGAATTTGACGTATTGTAAAAAAATACATAACATTTTAATAACAGAAAATGCAGAAAACTTAATTTTAAGTAGAAAATATATCGTAATCAAGAATTATAATGAGAAAACATGCTAAAAAATAACTGAATTCACTCTGAATGTACATAATGATTCTATAGAGACAAGCGAAAGTCGGCCATGAATTTGATAGATGATCATGCATTTTTGTTTTGTGATCTGTTGATCGCTTACACAGTAAACACCTTACTTCTGATATCATTTGTAGTATTGATTCTTGAATGTCCTAGATCTGCATAGAAAATGCTGCATATAGTCATTTTTTATATCATGGCACAGGGGTTTCTCGAAACGAATTTGTGAAAACAGTTTAAAACCGAAATATTAAAAATGTATAAAGAAATTCAACAACACCAAAAAAGTAGTAATACCTTATAATTCAACATGGTAAATCACAACTAACTATCGCAAACAATTTAAACAAAATACCTTGATATCCCTCGAGGATACTTTGGACCACGTTTTAACATCTACCCTCAATATAATAATCAGATGGAAACGTGAAATGTATTTATGGCGAGAAGATTTGAATTTAAAACAGAAAAAAGGTCTGATCTCCATTGAACGCCATGCGGAATTTGAGAATAAAGATTGCGTCAGTGAAACGTATGCGTAGTTTAGTGTAGAGTAGTGTATTATTTGTGTGCATAAATTATAGAATACTATGATATCGAGGAAATTAATTCTATTACGGTTAGCCCTCAATGGATTATAACGTATTTCTAACACCAATTTACGAATATTAGCAACAGGTTGAAATTCCATTTATGCACTATAATATTCTCAAATTCATTAACGGTCGAAAAATCGACTAATATAGCAATTTACTCGAACCGCAGATATGTATATTTGGATGGTCCAAATTTAATTGCAGTTTTTTTAACATTGGGACAAAAGTTAAATACACAAAACAATTTTGTACCTGATATTAATAGAATACATCTATTATAAATGGTGACTTTTTCCTAAGTAGAGCAATGATGTTCTTCAAAAGTAGGATAATAAATTTGTCCCAATACTACCTAATTATAAAAAATTCATACAATACACAAATATCTTTAAAAATATTCACCATTGTGAAAATTGTTTCCCACAAAAAATTTGCAAATAACTTTATTGTTTGCAGACTAGTTTCTGAGTACAGCGGTGTTAAACGTTTTGATAAATTTTAAATATTGGTGTGCATTTCATCGTAGTTTATACTCTTGTTTTTATTGAAGAAGTAGAATGAATGAAATTAATCAATTATCTAGATATTCAAATATCATTTCTCAATTTTCTATTTTTCAGAATAAAGTCAATAAGAATTCATTGATTTCAACCTATACTTTGTTAAAGATATTTTCATTGCCTTTATTGTTTTTGCTCACACGTATATATGACCATGAAGAAAATGCTGACAAATTAAATACTATCATGTTTAGAAAAGCATATAATATCCCACACGGAAAATAAATATATGCGATATATATGGTAAATAAATTCACATATATTTTCGGCGAAAAATGCAATATATATGAAATATATGCCACACATATTCTCGCATATATTTTTTTCCATGCGGGATACAACAAATAGGAATAAATAAGAAATAACAGAAAGTTAAAAAATGTGACTGCTGTAGTCACCATGTATTTCAAAATGAAAATTAAATTCCATTAGTTTTTAATCGATCAACTTGAAAATGTGTTGCTTTTTAAATACCAATTTTAATACTTATACTAGAATAGCATGATTACAATGGTCTACAAAAAGTGGTATTGGATGATATTGAGAAACTGTGGGTCATTTCATCACGTCAACATTTTGTGATATTTGAGGTTAAGTACTCGAAAAATGCGTTATTTTGCTATGTTTGAGGTTAAGTACAGGATGCAACAATTATGTTTAGCCGTCTGTAGTATTTGTTATTCGATCACCTACGATTTTTGCTTACAAAGTTACGACCATTTTGAAATTACGAGATATATCCCATTAATGTCACCAGCATATGCTTTAATACTTTCAGACAGATATTTTTTACTCGTATCTTCATTTAACATTCGTACTGATGATATTTGGCGTTGCCAAATACAAATTTGAAGTCAAGATATTAACATTTTTTAATTCAAGGAGGCGGTTTCAAAATGGCTAAATATAAATAATAAAGTATAAAAAGTTATCAAAAGAATAGTCACAATATTGAAACGAGTTTTTAGTTATGAATATTCATATTTTATATAGATACTTATATTTATATAGGTTTCATGGCATTGAATTGGACCTTGAGCTCGTTCTCCATGGGCATTTCAAGGTTAATTTGTTTACATATATATCGTAATTTCAAATTGACGTATATAACAAAAAACGCATTTTTTTGAATACTCGAATCAAATAACTTAATATCCTGACGTGATGGACCACTTCTGACTTCGGATTCGGATTTTACTTATAAAATTACGCAGGAAACAACTCACAGCTTGCCAACAAGAAAACCACGTTGACCTGTATTACACTGAACAAAAATTTCCTAATTTCAAGTAAATATTTACTTGAATAGTCGCAACAAAACATGTACTTAAAATAAGGAAATATTTTCTTAATTTAAATAAATATTTACTTGCTGGATCAAATCAAATTAATATGTAGTTGAGTTAACAAACTATTTTTCTATTATAAGTAAATATTTTGTTGGGACTATTCAAGTAAATATTTACTTAAATTATTTGAAATTAGGAGTTTTTTTTGGAATACTATTAAGGTAAGAATCGATTGTTTTTTAAATATGTGTACGAAAAAAAATGTTTTCACGCATTTATATAAAGTGACTCTACACAAGCAGATAAAATAAGTGTACCTATGACAAAATTAGTAAAAAAGACAGCGAGAAAGGAGAAATAAAAAATGACACTCTCATTCTCTATCACATAATTGTTTTCATGACACCCAGTATCCTTTTTTATATTTACCGCTTTTTATAATATCCATTGGCCGCAATTGAAATTCTTCAATGACCACAAAGGCGCAATTACAGAAAAGCAAGTAATATAGGTCCGCAGTATTAGGGAAATATCTTCCGTAATCCTATGTTTAATGTTTCCATTCCCATGCATTTCATAATAACACTGAGGAGCTTCCTTATATGTGAACACGTCGCGTAGTTCGCATTTTGGAGGTATGACGTGACAGGAGCAAGCCATATGCGACATGTTTATCAGACTATATTCTACCTCGTATACACTAGCGGTAATTTTAATAAATGTACATGAACAGTAAACACGATGAAACGTAAGGTAAACGTACGTAATGGTTATTTGCAGCAGTAAGAAACATCTAAGAACATGTTTCATCCTTGTTTATGGAAGACAAATTTCTAAAAGTTAATTAATTATTTAACGAATAATAGTAAAGTCGTTTAATTTAAACTGTTTCCCTCTAGCATAAAATAATTCAAAAATAATTTTATCAAAAAAAATCTACGCTCTGTCCTTGGGATAATATATTTGCTCCTTCCAAGCAACTGCGGTGGAAATTAATCTACTTTTTCCGGACTTTCACATCCGGTCGACCCGGCTAACCCAGCACGACGCTCTTGGACATTTTCTATCAAGGAACGCTGCAATTTTTATAAATTCTTACACAGCGCATACATGATTGAATCGTTTCTTAAAAAATAATATAACGAAAAGTCTAAATTCAGCCTTTCACGGTAACTAAAAAATACATAACTTTTCTGTAGAGCGGAAAATACGATTTCTTTGAAAAGTGAGATACTTCACTTTCGCAAGATTAAAGAAGGAATTTTAGATAGAGTAAAATGCAGCTCGCGTAAAAAATCAAAGTATTTACGAATGCGAGAAACATGTTTTTCATTTTTACGACTACTTTATTCACTCGCCGAAATGAAAATTCTTTAACACAAGTCGATATTTTCACGTCGATACGAGTCTCTTAGTAAAATGAGACGATTTCACTCACGCCACGGATGATGCGTGTCACTCCGAGATTCTTTCATCGTGAGTGTAGAATGGGGAATTGATTCCATCCGAATAAAATATTACTAGGGAAGATTTAAAGAAACTGATGTTAGCCTGTTTTTATTCGATTAAATGTTGAAGTCATGAGAATTGTCATACTAACAATTTTATGGATGAAAGAATTACTTTCCGCGTGCTTTGACAGGTATATTGATGAGATATTTCAGAAATTGCCAAGCAGCAATTTTTATTGCTGGAAACGAATCTGCCGGTACACGTACATTCGTAACGTTGGTACTAGCTAGGGTGCACTCGAGGATCGTTACATGTTACTTTACGACAATCGCGGACGTGGCCGTAGCCGACGTCGAGACTTCCTTAACAGAATTTCATCTTCCCGAGCGTGATGATCATTGTAGGCGACGCACCAACGACAATGTTGGACCTAAAGTCGGGCGGGCGAACTCGTCTCCTTTTCGCCCTCATTGTCTGCAGGGACTTCCTTCCTTGTCGCTTTTAGTATGCCGATAAATTCTAGGACCCAGCTTTCCTTAAGGCGCATGCATGCAGGACCCTATATGCGTGAGACATGCACATGTGCCGCATAGCTGCAGCTCGAGTCACATTTTCCGAGCTTCCTGGCAAAGCAACATATTCGCGACTCCTCTGCCGCAATCCCGCGCATTTCCATTAAAGCTCCGCAAAAGCTCGCAGCGCCCTTTTCTGTTTTCCCTGTTTTGATTTTATCTGCGCGAGAGTAATAAAGAGGTAACTTCCATTTTTACCCGGTATACGTTCGAGAAAATTGAAATTCTTTATTTCATTTACATAAGAGATCCAATGTGGCGATAGGCCCCGCGTTAATTGAGCTGGAATATCGCATTCGATCGAAATTGTTACTTTTTCATCAATACTACATTGAATAAAAAATAACGTAGAAATCCGGCATCGCCTGAATTTATTATATGAAAAAAAAACTTATCAAATTGATGAACAGGTTTTTCAATTTAATTTTACAACGCATGAATGAACGAGACACGACCGCAGGTTTGGGTACTACTTTATAATCAATATGATGTTTGACATTTGGCTTCAACTGGCCAATACAAGTATCCATTTTAAAATATGCTTTAATGGGATAAAGTTTAATGCTGGATTCGAAACAATATTAATTTATACGTTTTTCGAGAGTTATTGGTATTTCATACCCATTTTGTTTCATTTAACAGAAGATACTCAACATTATGTGACAGCAGAATACATGCCTCGATTGCAATATTGATAACAAGTTTTTTTAAAGCGTTAACCGACTAACGCGTGCAATTACATTTTCTTTGCTTCAATTTGAATACAGTATTTCGTATTAGTCTGCTATTTACGAGGTCGCTTTTGAAAATTACGAAAGGATTTTGATCAATTTATAAGAACTAATTAAAATAATTAAATACAAAATGTCTGAAAATATGATTTAAAAAATCTGACTAAATTCCAGTAAATTCCTCGATTTTTATAAAGAAGCTAATTTTTTTAGGTACAGAATCCAGGCATTTTTCAACAAAAATTATCACAGCGATGGCGTTATCGGTTACGATGCTTTTCAAGATGTTAGTGGTCAATAATTCCTTGTGACTGGAAATAATTTTGTTATAAAAAGAATTTTTTTGCTGTATTGCTATAATGATTGTTCTTAAAATTCATTGAGCGATGCAAGAAAATAATTTAGTATCAGATGAAGACATTCAAAATTTGCAGATTTTTCGACGTACTCAGCAACATTCCAATAATCGGCATTGAGAGGAAATTTACACCTGTTGGGCATAAAAGTCAAGTCATTCAGTCACGGGAAAGTAAATATTGAATAAATAAAATCATTAATTGAATTATATTTGTATCTTTTATTACGATTTTTGAAATATTACGACGAAAACTGAAATTATTTCCTGACATAATAAACATCATAGAGACCTACATAATTAATCCTTAAGATGTAGTTAAATCCCAGGATGCAGTCGGTTTGGGAAAAATATTTAATACCGTCTCCAAGAACCTAATTTTTAGCATAATTGATATTGTTCACAAGAAAAAACATTATTGTTCTTAAAAAAAATTGACACCTGCAAAAATAATTGGTTGAACAACTTTAATTGATGAGTCTTCCGACTTTTGGACAGTAAAGAATTCTTAAAAATGAATCGATTTTAACGAATAACATTTCAAAAGCTAACGTTGAACATCTCTATTTATTTGAAAAAAAAATATTACTATCATAATTTCGCAATAAATTGGAAAAATTCATCCTTAAAGTTGTAGAGAATCTTTTTCTCGAACAAATAATCCGTCACTTCTTAAAATTCATTCGTTTTTAAGAAATTCGTAGCTGGCGAACAGAAATTTAAATCGTTAACAAAAGTTGTTTAACAAATTATGTTTGCAGGTCTCAAATTCTTCCACGAAATATAATACTTTCACCATTCAATAATGTCATTATTTGTGAAAATGAAATTCTTGGAAGCAATATGAAATATTTTTCCCAAAAATACTATATCGAGCGGTCTAACTACCTTAAGATGATAAGGTCTAAAATCGTTTGTCAACATATATTTGAAATCAAAACAAATTGAATTTGGATAATAAATTCAGTAATTTGATTTGGACCTATATATGTTATGGGTTCATACAAAAGTGAGGTAGCTCATGGAAATAATAGTTTATAAACTTGCAAGTGACATGCGTTATTAACACATTACGTTTCACCAATATACAATACATGAGCATTTTCGCAGACTTTGTAACGATACCCATTACTATGCCTTAGTGAATAATTCTGCAAGACTACGAATGATTCGCATTTAATTTTATTTGTCAACTATTCTAAAAATATATTTTTCATTGGATATGTAATGTATATTTTTCGACCAGTCCATGTCATTTATGTCCCAGGCATGAGTATTAAGTTCTAGATTATAATTTGGAAATTAACTAAATAATTAATTATTTTAAATGACGCCAACGGGCGGGAAAATTTTTTCGCCCGATGATGCTCATCTTTACCACACCGGGCGGCAATCGGACACTTTCCGCCCTTTTTTCCGGGCGAAAAGATGGAGTTTTCGTGATGGTGTGACACAAACACTTTTTATGTATTTTATAAGATTTCACTAATTCATTCAATTCTAGTATAATATGTGTCATATACTTTTACTACTTTCGAAATAGATAGACTATTCAATTATTTCCTGTGGAAATAAACAAATACGAATCGTACTTTCTATTATAGAAAGTTCAATTTTCAACTATTTTTATGACTTGATAGTAATGTATTACTGTTGGTATACGGGTTACGTCATACTCATTTATATTAATAATTACAAGATAATATTCTAGCGGGACTACTCTGCGTTGGTATTTTCTCAATATTACTAAGAAGAGTAATAAAATCCAAGTTAGCTTGTAAGCAGTCGGCGAGAGTATATTATACGACCGAGACAACGCGGTATAATTTCGAATCATTTGTTATTTGTTGAGATTTGCATTTATATGGATGCTGCCAGTCTATGAACCTGAGGGAAATGAAGGAATATCACATATATATCATAAGCAGCATTGCATAATCCTCATGTAGTAATTGATTTTTTTTCTTTTAGTAACCGTTCATGCGAGTGAAGATACAAATTTTGAATATTTGTTATTCCTCACAGAAAAAAAGAAGCACTTTTTTAAAATAATAAATGAATTGCCATATGGTATGTGTTCTAATAATTATGACTAGTTATAATGGGCTTTATTAAATCACGGCTTATATATTGTAAACGTCGTATTATTATAGTTATTACTAGGAGACACAATAAAAATGGGTAGCCTCCAATTCTACGTAGGACTCACTCGTCCTCCGTAAAACTGAATTTATTTCTTTTTAGACCGATTTCAAACTATCATTTAACGAGATCTATATGAAATTAATATTTTATTTCTTTGTATATAAATTTAACAAATCTACAATAAAAATAAAATTTTTAATTAAAATTCAAATATGAACAAAATTTAAATGCACATTTTAACGAATTTCTTATTGAGCACAGTATTTACATTTATTCCGCGAATCAGACAAAAAGTTTTTCAATATTTTCGATTACTTTATGAGAGAAAATGAAGCTTCCATTTGAAGTATTGCAACTAACGAAGCGCGGAAGAATTTCCGTACAATATGAACTTTTTAGTTTTTGTTTTAATTGTAAAACGTTTCTCTCTCATTGTAATAAAAATTATTCATATTTTCAATACGCCCATTGTAATCTGTTACTGCAAAAATGTTTCTCTTACTTTATGTTTAAAATATTTGTTACAATATTATTGTCTTTTTCAGAATAAAAAACGACTTTACACTCTTTGATTGTACTTCAACATTTTTTAGCTGAAATAGTACTTTCAAAATGCATCTATTATGAAGTCAACCATAAATTTACATCTATATAACAACATTGTCATTTGCATTAGTTAAAATCATACTACCTTCTTGATTGTGTACATTTCATTATTTCCATTAATGAAATACAATGATTAATTTAATTATTGAAAATTAATTTCATTATATAATGCAGAAATTGTAAATGCAGCCTCAATTGCATCTATGTGTTTACACCAATTATATTTGCTAGTAAAATTTGCTAAGTTGATTAAGTAAAATTTGCCGAATGTCATTTCAAACGAAATTTATTAAAATTTCTCGATAAATAGTATTTCAAACTAATAAGTTGAAACGATTCGGAGTCAAGTGTATAAAAACTTGGAATCGTCCAAACATATAAAATTATAAGTCAAATTATTAGTGAATTATTATAAATATTAAAATTATAGATCGGAATCGTTGGTGCTGAAATAAATAAAAAAAAAAAAAAAAAAAAAGTCATAATTATTTTTGGTCATTCAATTAAAATTATATTTGACACTTTGAATTTTAAATAACAATTGAACTCGTCCTTAAAATAATACTACACACATACACAACGTACTCGAAGTCAAATCGCACATATAAAAAAATAAGAGTCATCAAAGTAAAACGATTATCGATAAACGCGTCGTTGGTAAAGTGTGTGAAGTCAAAGTCGATAAAATAAATTGTTATGTCGGCGTGATGGTCGTGGTTGATGAGGCGTCAGTCTTAGTCCGCCCGAACTGAACGTCGCGAAGGGCCCGAGTTCGAATCCCCGTTCTGCAATTTTCTCTGCTTATGTCCAGTGTGGAATAACCGGGGAACCTTGCTGGGCGAAGGTACGAATTTGGGACCGCTGCCGACCCCCGTCGGCAGTTATCGGTACCGTCAGCGTCTTATCCGCGGTCGGTACGTCGTGGGTCTTATCTCGGATAAAGAGGGGATAAGCCCCGCGTCGTACTCGCTAAGGCACAGACCGTCGAATCTGCTGGTGGTACCGATATTGGGGCAGGGGGGACTGGCTCTGGGTGGGTGTTGTGTGTGCCTATAGTTCTGTCTTGTAATGTCTATCTCTGTCCTGTACCTCTCCACCCGAGAGCCGACCCACAAACAGACATATTCGTCATTAACGCGGGGGAAAATTTCCTGTCCTTTGTCCTTTTTTAAACAAAAAATAAATTGTTATTAATTTAGTCAACGGAATAAATTACGCGGCCAAATAAATTATTAACGCGGACACACATTCTATGCATACACTCACACATACATACATACATTACATGACATGTTTTAGGACATTATACAATAATAATTTAGATACACATATTCACTATATCCTTTTAAACGAACGGAAGAGAAAGAGGCTTACTATTGTCTTCGTTCTTCTCGGCGTCGTTCCTCTTGTCACGGGTCCTCCACCCGTCTCATAATTGTGGATTCGGCTGCTGTAACCTGGTGAACCCTGGATGGGTGTCGAACTCCCTCGCGACCACGAGGGAGAGGACCAGCAGCCTCTTGTAGTACAAGGACGAAAGGAGTTACGTCAGTCCGTCGATATATCCTTCTGGTTTTGCATCCTCGCCGCCTCCATGAATGATTAGATTTGTTGCTAGCTGTTGAATTCTGTGGGCCCACTTTTTATCCGGAGCAGCCAGGTTCTCCATAATTGAGGCAGCGAGTTGTCTAGGTGAAGATCCCAGAAGGAAGTCCATAAGAAGAGAGAGTTTGAGGGATACTTACCAGGTCTTATAATACCTCGGTAAGTATCCCTATGTCCATTCATGTCGCCGAGTTCTTTTTTTCTTAAGAATTGGGACGGGAACTGTCAAACATTTGAATGTCATTTGCTAGACTTGAGTTTGAGAGCCCGCCCCTCATTTGAATTTGGAGCGCATGCGCCCCATTGCCGCGACACATGCAGCTCCAAGCTTGGAACTCGGCCCGTTGTTGCCCACTTTTCATGATGTGCGGCCAGGGCGCCGTTGCCCCTCTTCTGCGCATGTAGAGGCGCACCAGCGCTAGCGTCATTGCGCGCGCATGTCTTCTGATGCGCGCTCGGATCCCACGTGGGCTTGGGATCCAAAATGGCCGACCGGCCGGAAAAAGCGCGCATCGCGTCCTTGGTATCTTCGTTATTTCCTTTTATTAAGCACGACCATACAAATATCGTAACGGCCCCCTTTCTCTCCGTCGCTCTTTCTCTTCCGCGCGGTCGAGTTAAACGGCTCGTTACAAATTTTAATGATCTTCATTTATCAAAAATACTTTATCAAAAAACAATTTGAATAAGAATTTCCAGAAAATCCGCTAAAATATTATAAAATTTCGTTAAAAAAAATTTACCTTAGGTTATTATTAACCACAAAATTATGAACATATACGAAAATTGAGTAGTTGCATTTTATAATTAAAGCTAAATAAATACTCAAGTATGAAGTGATGAATACTAACAATATTATATAAAATTTATTTAGTAATATTTAGTTAACTTTTGAGGTAAATTTTAGTGATATTATCGGATACTAATTTTAAAAATATTAGAAACACACCATTTCGGTCTAGAGTTTCTTTTATATGATTTTATGTGCACACTGGATGCGATAAAGTGATTACAAGTTAACTAAAATAAATTTTGTTTAATCACGTATTAAGTCTTCTATTAATTGAATAAATTTATGAGATTTTAAAGAAATTATGATACAATGTTTGGATCCTATCACCTTGTCGTGGTGGGGGGGGGGGGGCTTAACAAACACCATACAGGAGGTCCTGAGTCGATAGCAGTGTGAGTGGTGAGAGAATGCGGATCCCTATAAACCGGGCTCTCCGATGAATGGCTCGGGGCTCTATAAACGGGCTTCTCCGATGACTTGGGTATGAGTGAGGCTAGAAACTCAAGCCCCACCTCGACCTTCGGGCTGGAGGGGGGTGGGGCAAAGGACCTCTGAGGTTCCGTGACCAAGAATGGATCCCCCAATCCACAGGTGGGAGCTATCGTGCCTAGGGATGCATGGTACAGGGGAAGCTGTACCGCTGACGATGCCCTTGGGATACCGGGCGACCTCCCATTGTACATAGCCTTCACCTCGTATCGCAGGGCTCTGTGAGGTGTGACCTTTATTTCCCTAGCTTCTCGTGATACACAAATGCAAACAAATAAAAAACAAGAGCCTCAGGTGCCTTGCACCGAGGAGGTAACGTCGAATGTAGCTAAGGACACTCTGATGGAGACCGGTACGGCGGAAGACACTCGTCCAAGCCCGATCCGAATGAACGGCGCACAGAGGCGAAAGGCCAAGTGGGTAGCTTACGAGGAGGCGAAGAGAAGGGCGGAGGCTGAAGCTCTCCCCCTTCCGGAGCGTCCTCCACCGAGAGTAAGCGGTTCGAGAAAGAAAAAGGGGGCATCTTCTGTGGCTGGGGCTAGAACCCGTCTGGAAGAGCATCCCGCATCGACCTCAACCGCTACAGAGTCCATTGGTCCTCCCTCTGGGGATAAAAGGAAGGCCGAGAGGAGTATTTCAGATCCCACGGCCAAACCCCGAGGGAAGAAGGCCAAGAGTCAGGGGCAAGCATCCGCAACAAGGATGTCATACTCGACGGCGGCTGCTGGACTCCCAAGGTTATTGATTGCCTTTGGCGAGAACGTAAAGGAGCGGGTCGAGATGGGCGTCTTTAACCAACTCAGGAGGGTCATCATTGACCGGGTTGTGGATATCCCGAAAGGGGGGTTCATACCCAGGTTCGTGGAGTCTCACCTGAGAGGAGGAATTGCCACTTTCGCTTGTGTGGATGACGAGAGTGCCTGTTGGCTGCGGGAAGCAATTCCGGAGATAACCCTTGATGGGGGCCGAAAGGTGAGGCTTGTACTCCCTGAGGAACTCGTTAAGAGAGTTAAAATGACGGTACTCGTGCCACCACCCAAGAAGGAGACTAGCATCCTGCTTAAGATCTTGGACAGGCAGAATGCTGGGTTGAGGGTCGGGACATGGGTTGTCCACCGTAGGGAGGAGCTGCCGCATGGCACCCTTCTGGTTCTCGGCGTGGACGAAGACTCGGCCAAGCGCCTCGAGTCTCGCGGCTACCGAGCTTATCTGGGGACATGAGAGGTTGTGTTCAGGCCAACCTCTAAAAACCCGATAAGTTCGGCGACGGGAGCTTCCAGCGCGAGTTAGCTCTAATGGCTAACGGTCGTGCGGAAATTTTCCAGATTAACTTGCATCACTGCAAAGGTGCCTCAGCTCAACTTATGAGGGACCTGCAAGTGACGCATACAAAACCAGCCATGGCACTAATATACAGGAGCCGTGGTGCTACAAAAGTCAGATTCGGGGCCTGAGTAGGATTGGCACAGTCTACGCCAGTGGACTTCATGAAATGCAGAGGGCATACGTAGTTCTTAAAAACATGTACGCTGCCCTGTTACAGGAATTCTCTACTAGAGACCTAGCTTCGGTCAAAGTCTCTCAGGGAATAGGGGAAAGGAGCTTGGTGATTGCATCAGCCTATTTTGCGCACTATAGGGAAACTCCCCCGGAGGAGCTAACTAGGTTAGTCAGGTACTGCGCAAATGCGGGCCTTGATCTCCTCATTGGTTGTGATGCAAATGCTCACAGTACTCTGTGGGGGAGCACCGACACAAATGAGAGAGGAGAGGCCCTCATGGAATACCTGATATCCACTAACCTCGAAATTTTGAATGAGGGAGTTGAGCCAACGTTTGTAACGGCAAACAGAAGAGAGGTCCTTGATCTCACTCTATGCAGCCGAGGCATGCGTGAGGCTGTCCATGAGTGGAGGGTTATTGATGAACCCTCGCTCTCGGATCACAAACTGATTCGGGCCAAACTGGAACAGTTTAACCCTGCAGAGAAATGGTCCAGAAATCCAAGAAGCACGAACTGGCAAGGGTTCAGAGAAAGTCTGCAAGCCAGGATGAAGGGCTTCAATGGCAAGTATGGAGCGAAAAACGATCTTGAGTACACAGAGGTCTTTCTTAGGGGAGCTGTGATGAGATCGTTCGAAGCCAATTGCCCACTCAAAAAAGTAAACCCCAAAAGGGGAAGGCTTAATTGGGGACCAGCTTTGGAGCGTAGCCGAAAGGAGGCGAGGAGATTATTTAATCGAGCAAAGAAAGCTGATACAGCAGAAGTCTGGACGGCTTACAAGGATAGGTTGAAAGCCTACAAAAGGCAGATTAGAGAGTCTCAGATAAATGCATGGAGGGAGTTCTGTTCGGAAACGGAGAGTATACCCTCTACTGCAAAATTAGCGAGAATACTATTCAAAGGAAATGATGGTAAACTACGATTTATCAAAGGAGAAAATGGCGAGTTTGCCAAATATCCGAAGGAAACACTAGAAAGGTTGCTGACAAGCAATTTTCCAAGTATTAAACTGGGATCGAACGGTGCCCCCGAGGAGCCTACTACGAGTAAAGGGAGGCACTGGGGGATCGCTGCCCAAGTTGTAAATCTAAACAAGGTTGTAAGAGCACTAATGGCCTTTGAGGCGTTCAAGTCACCGGGACCGGATGGCATATACCCGGCCTTCCTTCAGGAAGGCCTGGGGGCTATCCTGAGACCATTGACTGGACTTCTTCGGGGGTGCATTGCGCTTGGTTACACACCTAAAGAATGGAAGATATCACGAGTTTCGTTCACACCCAAAGTTGGAAACAGGAATTACGTGGAGGCAAAGGACTACAGACCGATCAGCCTAACATCCTTCCTATTAAAATTGTTTTAAAGATTGGTTGAGAGGTATCTTATAGAAGGTCCTTTGGAACGCTCACCTCTTCATGGGGAACAGTATGCCTACCAGGCTGGCAAATCTAATCTGCTGAGTTGGCACTTATGTCAGCCGCGGGCTTTATAGAGAAGCAACTCAGTACGAAGGGAACGTGCATCGGTGCTTTCCTAGATATTGAGGGTGCTTTTAACCGCACCTCCGTGGTGTGCCCAAGGAACTCATAAGTTGGATTGTGAGCACCCTTAGAAATAGGTATATTTATACGGAATGGCAGGGTACCCTAGTGGAGGGGATGATCTCTGAGGGCTGTCCTCAGGGTGGAGTGTAGTCCCCACTTCTTTGGAACCTGGTAGCTGATAGCTTGATCAGGAAACTCAACGATAGCGGAATCTATGCGATTGGATATGCGGACGATATTGCTATCCTCGCTAGAGGCAACTACGAGGAAGTTTTGCAGGAGCTTGTCCAAGAAGCCCTGAGGGTTGTGGAAAAATGGTGCAATGAAAAAGCGCCATCGATACAACCGGAAAAAATTGCCGTCATCATTTTCTCTAGAAGATATAAGATCAAAAAACTAAGGGAAATGGTGATTGGCGGGAAGCAGGTGCTATATCAAATATCTTTGAGTAACCCTGGATACAAAATTAAACTGGAATGGTCACCTGGAAAACAAATGTCATAAAGCAATTGCTACTTTCTGGCACTGTAGGAGAGCTCTTGGTAAGAGTTGGGGTCTAGGACCGAAACAGCTGCTCTGGATCTACCAACAGATTGTGTTACCAAGGATTACCTATGCCTCGCCAATTTGGTGGCAGAGGACAGAAAAGACCCAAGTTCAACAAAAATTGAACAGGGTACAGGCTATGTTCCTCAGGGGCATTTGCTCAGTAAGGAAGAGTACACCCATAACCGCAATGAGGTCTCTTTTAGGCGTACCGTCCATGGCTCAGGCAGTAAAATGCGAAGCCATGAGAACCGTGTATAGACTCAAGTGCGTGGGAAGCTTGACAGGTAAGCAAGATTGGTTCAACAATCTTTTTCAAGAAAATCTGAGAGACATGTGGTACCAACCACAAGACAAGATCCAGACACACCACATGGGGGAAAACAACTTTAAGGTTTGTTTCCCCAACAGGGAGGACTCGAAAAATAAATCAGCAATACCCAGGAATGGCATCATCTGGTTCACAGATGGGTCCAAAATCAACCAGGGTGTAGGCGCAGGATACTGCGGACCGAAGCTGCGGGAGAACTTTTCCCTCAAGCTCAACAAATTTAACACTGTTTTCCAAGGAGAGGTGGCGTCAATCCTCAAGTGTGTCGAGACCCTCATGGAGAAGGAAGTGACAAATAAAACGATATGGATATGCTCGGATAGTCAAGCCGCATTGAGAGCGATAGACAATTCAGTCGTCAAATCAGCTTTAGTCAGAGATACAAAGACCTGCCTACGTAACCTGGCTATAAGAAACAAACTCAGCCTGACCTGGATACCTGGCCATATGGGCTGGAAAGGATATGAAAGAGCGGACACCCTTGCCAAGTCGGGAATAGTTAATGGAACTGACTTGACTAGGAGGGTGGCACTGCCATTTCAAGAAGGACTCAACCTACTGGAGAGACAAATGAAATCCCAATAGGTTAGAGAGTGGATCAAAAACAAAAAATGCAGCACAACCAAAAGCCTTGCAGGAGAGCTGCAGGCGGACCGATGGGCTGAAAAACTGCTCGAACTAGACAGAATAGAAATAAGAATCTCCATCGAAATCCTAACCGGACATGGAAATTTAAACAAGCACAGTCACGCCGTAGGAAGGAAACCTTCACCGATGTGCACTAGATGTGATGAAAACAAGGAGGAATCATCAATTCACTTCCTATGCGAGTGCCCTGCACTGATGGGGACTCGAAGGAGATACCTGGACTCTCCATTTGTGAGCAAGGAGGAAGTCAGGGAGCGGAATCTCGGACAACTTTTGAGATTCTGCAAAGCAGCTGGCTATCCAACGGAACCCTGAATAGCATCAGGAATAGCATACAAAGGCAAACAGCTAAGTGTGTTGATTTCTGGGGTTCACCCGATCCTGATGAAGAAAATACCAATACCAATACCAATACCAATGATACAATGTATCATCATAGAAGAACATATATATCGCAAGTTGTGACGAAATATAAATAAATTTCTTAGTGAAAGCCAGTAATATCAATTTAATTGTGTCACTACTTCTTAGTACTGATTGTTTGAAAATTACAGTGGTGATACACATTTCTGCATCTAAGTAACTATAAAATAAAATATTTTTGATCATATTTAATTCAAAAAATAATTTATCGCGAAAAATTATGTACTTATTTTATGGTAGGCTTAGTAAATGTATCATATATCATATATTTATAGAAAAACTACTGTATAAAGTATAAAAAACAGAAAAATTACTTAATAGCATTAAGTGTACTAATTGGGTTAAAATGATTAATTGAAAAATAACTGCATTGTATTTTTAGAAAAGTCGGCTTGCAACACAAAGCAAATAATTTCTTTTATTTCATAATAATATTATGTTAGTCCATATAATTTTATGACTATTAACGAAGGATCAGTGGTAGTTATTTACTAGTTGATAACTATTAAAAAAAAAACCTTACATTATGCTATTGAATTTACTATTTAAACTACATACGTTCCTTCTTATCTGATATTAAAAAATATGTATTTGCAGTAGTGGAAGCTGAATGGTATTCAATTGTTCATGATTTTGAAGTACCATTCATGCTCCATTCATTAATTGAAAGTACTTACATAGTTACATTTGAACTACTATTGAAATACCGATAGTGTTACTACTGAAATCACTACTTAAATTTGACAATGGAAAAGGACTAGTTTCCTCACCACCATTGACTTAAGCACTCGGTGAATAAATTCAGTTATTTCATGAAATTACTACTGTTGAATCCAATTTTTCTGAACAATTTGGTTCGTACTAGAATACTACGTATATAGATAAATCAAATCTTTAACCTAAGTATGAGTAATTTTTAGTAAAAGATTACAAGTTAAATTAATTATGAAATTACCCTAAAATCATGACGAATGTCCAATCTCTTTAACGCTACTAGCACAGTACTATATTCAATCTCACGAAATTTCAGGATTTCGAAATCTTTTTGCGGTATGAATAATTAGTTTCCGGAAAATTAAAAGCCGCAGACCATGGTTCTGATTGCCAATTATGCAGTAACAATAAATGCAAAATAAAGTAATAAAATAACATTAATATTAATATAAAGTTTTTGATAAGTGCTTTTCCCTTTAAATCTTAAATCGACTTTAGATACTTGTCTTTGAATGTAAATGAGATCTCCCGAACAGCCACCGCACTAAATCGATGTGCTTCGAGTCGGCGGAAGTCGACTAATAGTGCCGTTTCAGTGAATGATAAATGTACTGCATAATTACAATACTTTACTTAACCCTTTAAGAGGTTTCTGATAACGTTAGATGTACGTCTCTTTGGTTAAATGGCAAAATACGAAAACAATTTTTCAAAATCACAGTTAATTAATCAAATATGCTCCATATTAGGAAATGTATGAAATTTATAGAAAGTTGAAAGATTCAAACCTTAAAAATGACACTTTTTTATTATTACATAATTACTAGTGTAATACAGCTAATAACACGAAATTGTGCCGAATAGCTCATGATCGTCCCACGAAGATTAAATGGAAATTACCGAAGCTTTGTGTAACCTTAAAATAAGATTACATAAAGGAGGAGTTGTTCGTGTACAGAAATGTTAAGTAGAAATCTTCATTATCATTACAAAAAGATTAAATATAAACATACGTGTATTTTAACAGTATATAAGTATATACATTTATACTTATATGTACATACATTATTGCACATAATAACCAGGTGTTTATAATAATAATTATATAATAATAATATTGATATGATCAATAAAATTTGTTTATAATTAAAACGTAATATTTAAGAAAAAGACTTTTTCTATATATGTTATAGTTTTTTTTTATATTATTTAAGGTATTGGAAATATTATTTTATTCTTGACTATTAATTAAATTTGATTTCCCGATATTAAATGGTTTATTTTGTCATATTTAAAGAAAACGTCTTAATGATAAACAAATATTTAAATTGACTTTAATAGTTTCGAATAACGATGTTAAGAATAACTTCTTCCTGAAGAAGTATCATTCCAAACATAAAACTTAATGAAAATGGCTTATGAAAGCATTAGAGCCAAGCACACCAATCGAATGCAGAATAATTTTTTATAAGACTACAAACGTTTAATTTCTGTAAATAAACAACTTTCGTAAATAAAGATTGTATCCACTAACGGGCATACTGGATGGCACAAAGGAAAACACTTTATATGGGAGATCTGCATACCAAAACTCCCTTACACACACCGTCAAAAAACTAACTTGAATATTCATTAAAAGGTGATAAATAAATAATAAATTTTGTAAACATACATTGATAGTTTACAATGCTTTATTAAATTAACAAAACTATTACTTTTTTGAATGATTCAAATGTCTTTCAAATTAATCACTTTTCATTATACCTTCTTATTTCTATTCGCATTTGTATTTTACTTGAATTTTTACTGGCTTTCAATAAGCTTAAATTCTTAATTTCAGGTTGAGTGAGGAAAAATTCAGAATATTAGGTACAAAACAATAGATTGTTTATTACACTGATATTTAAAAATCAGTCTTCGTATTTTGGAAAGCACTTAATGAAATAAAAATATCGTCGCAAACAAATTTTGCACAACTATTACCAATCCAAGAATTCTTTTAAACAATATAAACTAATTTTTGCATATCGACTACTAATATTGTATATAGAAACTGAATTATCCGTGTTTTAAATTTTAAAATATTTACATTGACATCATTTTTTGTACCAATCTTTTTCATCGGTAATTAATTTCACTTAAGTGTTAACTGCTTTTACAGAATGAATCATTACTTTTGAGGTTAAGTTAGCAAAATACTTTCAAAATTGAAATATTTACAATTTTTTTAATAAATATGAAACTTATTTAAAGTTCGTAACCAAATGTATGGTTCTACAATTCGTGAACAATGAATCTCCAGATAAATAATGAATATCTCCACTCATGAAAGATATTGCAAACATATAATGTTATAATAATATACCTTTTAAGGTAAAGCTTTAAAATATTGAGGAATTTCGTGTTATTTTTATCTCAAACATAAAATTTACATTCTTAAATACGATATGATATTTTGTCCAAACGATTTATATCTAAAATCTGCGCAGATTTGTCTGTCGTTTTGGTAAATAATAATGAAGTATTTAATAGTAAGTTAAGACAATTCCAAAGAATTCTGTGTAACAGCAAACATTATTAAAATTTTCTGAATTATTAAGAAGTTGTTTGAAGACATGCAAACTTTAGACGAAGTAAAATTACTTTGCAATGTATAAATATGAAATGCAATTAAACTGTCGAAATAACTAAGCTAAGTTAAAGATTTCACATTTTATATTTATGTGGAAAATATAACATTTATTTCATGAACTAATTTTGGTGCAGCGGCAATAGGAAAATCACGTTGTGATTCGTGATACATAAAGTCTTTATAAACCTGTGGTTTTTGTCCAAAAAATCTGACAATGAATAAAGTGGGACATTTTGAAAACATCATAATCCTGGACTACAATTATAAAGACAGTTTTAAAAAATGATATAAATGTATAAAGATCTGAGTAGAAATGTATGAAAGCCCTAATAAGGGCCTGACCACAGCTTCATGCGCCTGATCAGGGCCTTATTAAATTCCTAGTCGAGGTAGCATTATGGGGAAACACTTTGAAAATACGACACCAAAATAAATACAATTTCTGAAGTAAAGTGACTTCACATATTTAAATAAACATTCTTTTATTAAAAATACGTCCTGTGTATTCAGTATTCTTGAAGTTTTGCCCAGTAGTTTTTTTTATTATATAAACAGCTGTGATGAAAAATGACTGAATAAAATTGATTTATTTAACGCTGGTATCGATTTCACTACTATGATATGTCCGTAGATTTTGGCAAAAAGCTGAATAAGCCATCGAAATCCTAGCAGATGGGAGCTTTTGATCAGTGCTAATGGCTTCCCTACGTAATACAGAAATAAAGCGGACATGCTCGTTTGTCGCTTGTACGCGGTGCATATGGGCTTATGAGAAAGGAAGAGAGTGATAGAACGAGGAAGACAAAGTGTAAGAGAGACACGCAGCGAGATGGTAAATGAGAAACACACTGAAAATCAACTATATGCAGAGTTGGGAACATGTACCGCTACAGATAGCATTACTAACAGATTGGATAAGATTAACACATAGGGTTTAATCAGCCTCGCAGAAATCCATATTCATATGACAAGAGGTTATTGTAGTTATTCCCAATCACTATCTGATTGTTCAGATCAAACGTCCAGATATGATATAAAATCAATTTTAATTTGTGTAATTATTATTAAATATCATGCGATTGAATTATATAGAAATAGTTACGTGATTTCTGTTTGTGATGACAGTTCTTACAATTAGCTGGAAAGTGAATATGTAGATCCCGAGACGAATATTTAAAGGCAATTTCACAACAATATTATTATTATATTTTATATTAATATTTGATAATAATTATTTAATGATTAGAAAATAAAGTTGTTTCACAATTTATTTTATCAAGTCAACGACGGAAACGTCCCTTTTACGTAATTAAATACAAATATCAACAAGATATAAGAAAAAGGGAAGAATGGGGAGACGAGTTTCGTTTTCGAACTTCTCTAAAGTCACCATATTCTGCATAAGTGAAATTTTTAAACATACACTGAAAAAAATTCTTAGTTAATTTTACTACTTTTTAACTACTGAAAGTATTTCAACAGGTCCTTAACGGAATTTTATAGGTTATAGTTACAACCATAAAGGAGTTAAATCAACAAAAAATATAGTTATGAAAACGACATTTTGGCGGTTTTAAAAACATTTAAATGGTTTTTTAACATTTTTAAACATTTTTAATTGAATTTAGCAGAACTACATTTTTATTTGATTTAACTTCTTTATGGTAGTAACTGCAACTTAGAAAATTTCCTTGGAGCATATATAACTCTGCGTAGTTAAAAAGTAGTCAAATCAACTAAGAATTTTTCTGGAAAACTTTTTTAGTGAAATTATTTTTAGTGCAGCTATTGGCGGTTGCTTTTTTATTATATTAATGCATGTCTTCCTGAGTTCTATGCATATTATCGCATAGTATCGCAATTCTTGATCACCAATCATTCGGAATACTTTTTTCGTTTACTGGGTAATAATATTAACTTAAGTAAAAATAGTAAAATTAACAACACCAACAAAGTTATACTAACAAAAAAAGTATTTCTTTTAACTACTCTTGACTGAACTTCTCAATGGTAGTTGAATTCGTCAAGTACATTTTTTTCAGTGTACTTTGATACTAATGGAAATACTAAAAAGACATTCATTTGTACGTTACTAGTTTAGTAGTTGCTGGACACCACTTTAAAATAATACAAATGTTACATTTTGGTAATTATTATTTATTCAGCAATAAAAATAAAAAATTAATAATTTTTATTAAAAAAAGTTTTAAAAAATGTAATTCAATTAATTCGATTCGTAAATTGGTACAATTACGTGCAAAGCTTCTTCGTATACACTACGATGAAAGGAGTTATTTCTGTTCAAGATTTTTGCATTATACACCTGTGCACTTGTATTGCATCATAGTAGAAAATTAAAAAATGCATGAAAATTACGAAATACGTATAAAGGATGCGACAAATGTAAAAAAATTAGTATCTCTCAACTCCCCAAATCAATGAATCATTGTAATAAAGAAAATAAAAGACAAAGACTGCAAATACATTTTATTTCATCGTAATTTTGTACCATTAAACTACCAAAATAAATGTGTAATAATAAATTATTTGTATATGAATATCCAAACCTACCCTCATATTAATACCGATATAATCAAAAGTTACTTCATAAAATAAACATTCTCCATAATAATCATTAAAAATCATGAAAGACAATTTTACAAAAATTCTACAATAAGCAGGTCTTATGACGCCAGAAAATGTTTAATATACCATACATGCTGCATTTAAAAATTTGTTTCAAATCCTCGACTATATCTTTTATTATAAAACTAAATTTCAGCAGTACCCATTTCGAAATGAAAATTAGATCTACGAAACTAGTCACGAAACACGACATTTCAACTTGTTTTCTCGTTTAAATCTCAATTATTTCGGAATTTGTTTCCTAACTGGAAATAAATATTGCTTTTATTTTATTTTCAATACAAACAAATTGTTGTAGTAACTTCTATTTTATTCTAATCTAAATTATTTTTAAATCTTAATATTATATAATATCTATAAAGAAACCTTCAAATGTATATTCAACGGTTTTCCAACTATGTTAGAGATTATTTTTTATATTTCTATTTTGGCCAATCGGCATGGAGTATACGCGATTTGCCACAACTTCATATCCAGTGTTGCTTTGATTATTTTATTGCCAATATGCGTATTACCGAGTGATGATAACAATTATTTTCCCTTCGTTTGAGACAAATTTTAAAAAATACTCGATGAAATCGAGAATCGATTTAGAATGTGAAGTTGGCGCAATCTCGCAAATGTCGTACGAAAATACACTTCCGAATATCTATTCGTCCTTCCAAAATAAATTGTAATAGTTTTCCGGATTATCAACATTCGGGATATGGCTTTAAACAATCACCATGCTGTGCACTCCGGATATTTTCCAAATTTTTGGTCTTCTCGTTGCTACGCAACGAAGCAATCGGGAAATATTCGATAATTTCGAAGGTCTTGGGATGTTACACCTGAGAATTTCTGTTATGTGCACGTTTTGCATAAATAGGTATAAAATGAAGAACTGAGTCATCTTCAAAGTTAACTAAAATTAAAAATAAAAACCAATTGTGGAAAATAATATTATTTTTATATATGGTACTTATATGTAAATTAAATAGCTAAGGAAAAGTACACTTTTTATTTAAATTTGGCCAATTTATAGATTTGGTTTTCAAAAAAAATGTTATATTTGATCATCGTGCAGGCACATAATTGCACGCGGTGCCGGTCCTAATGAATACCTAGAAAGGAATAAATATTTTTATTTTCTAACTAATCCGGTATGATTGGGCATATTACATGATAATTTTAAGCAGGTGTTGTTGTAAGTAATAACGAACTTCAGGTATTAAAACCAAAGATATTGGTTATGAGAATAGTATAAGATTATTATATAGATTGTTCGTACAAAAAAAATCAAGAGTCAATTAATTAGTTTACTCATATATGATTAAAATTTTACTGAAATGATTATAATTTCATATATTTATCCGATACTTGACAATTCAGACACATTGTTCACAAATATCACATACTTTATTCATCATACGATATTCAATTTCATATAAATAAATGTGTGTTTTATTTATTTTAAATAACAAGACATGTAAGAAACTAATATTTTTCTTTTATTTACAGGTAAGTGTCAAAATTGGACGTTCACAACAACAATTATGGTACCGAATAACATCGCAAAAAAATGGTAAATAATATTAACTCATTAATACATTTAACACAAGTCGATGTAAATAAAATTTAGATGACGGCTTATGCCCTACGAATAATTTTGTTGGTAAAAAACGAAACCTCTACGTTTCGATCGACTCACGATCATCTTCAGGAGGAATATCTGTATATTAAATGGGTGTCCTATTTATTTGTATTTGATGTTCACTCCTTTGCGAAAAACAATTTTTCAAACGATCAATAATATCCTCGTGTGTTTGGGATAAGCGAAATGACTCTTCAACGGCATTTAAAGGTTGTTTTTGTAATTTTATATGTACAGTTTCAGATATTGTTTTATTGTAAATTTTTTTTGTGCACAACACAAATTCAAAATTAATGAACACAAAAACAATATAAATAGACCTTTACAAAATACTTCCGTAATTACCACACATAGATTCTAACGTGCACACGACTTTAAATGGAACAATACAAAAATTCTAGATATAGAAACAACATTTTTGGAACTGAAATTTAAGATTGAAAATTCCATGTTATGTGTGTTTTTTTTTATTCTGGTCATGGATTCTGAATGAGCGAACCCTGAACCTACAGAAATCCACTTTATACGAGGATCCTACCGCGTTTTTATAAATTATGTAAACTATTGGCCAAACTAGGCATTAAAGGGTTGAAATAAACATTACAATTTGTATTAACTTGTTTTTGTGTCATGATTTATATTTGTTAGAATGTTCATTAACCTGTAGTTAGTAATTTCACAACAATAGTACTAATATTGGCCTTTCTATTAATTAAATTGCATTATAAATGTGTATTCTGCTAGCTTCTAACAGATTTGAAATTGAATAAAAATTTCTGCAATATGTTTCATAAATTCTTTGTTGCCTCCAACAGCAACGTACTGCTAACTGTTATTTGATAGTTTGAAACAGTTTTGTAGATTCAATGAAAACATATAGCGAAATAAAAAGAAAAAGTAATATCGTAAGATAGTGGTTTCCCCATGGATGGGAAATAGGCAAGAACATAACCTATAGTAATTACAATAATGTCGATTTACATGTTTACTTATTCGTTATTTTATATTCAATGTGCCCTAATTTCTATCGCATGTACTTTGACCAACGAAGTTCGGCTCCACGTCGTTATTTCCCACGACAACTAATCACACGACAAAATAAAACACAACCATGGATCGCACGAAAAAAGATCACATGGACAAATAACCATAAACAAAAATATCACTGCGACAAAAAAACCATAAACAAAAATATCATTACAACAAAAAACCAGCCCAAAAAAATTGAACATTACACACGGAAATTCATGTCAGTCTTTTGTCTCCGCCATTTTGGCGTTAGGACATTTTGGCCCCTCCCCCTGGTTTGGCCCCGGATGTTTTGACTACGCCGTTTTGGTATCAGTTATTGCCGCGAGAATTATTTTAAGTAAAAATTTGTATACTAAAATGGGGGAGACGGATAAATGGCAACGTCACGAAACTAACCTAACCTAACTAACCAGTTAGAACTCCTCTTACTCCTAATAATGCATAAATCAATATGGCTGCATTGTGACATTTTGAACTTATTTTGTCGATGGGATATTTTAACAATGTGATATTTTGTCATTGTGATATTTCATATTTGCATGCAAAACATTTTATCATAGTGATAATTTGACGTATGATCAAATATCCGTAATATTTTCTCGTGTGATTATTTGTCAGTGAAATAAAAACGCGATACCCGAAATTCTAATATAAGTGATAATTTAAAGAGCATGAACATTCCAACAATATTTAAAAGTACTTTGTATTAATTTTAATTTACTTGAAATTCCTTGACCGAACATTTGTAGCTAGACAAGAATTACGTTGTTTATTATCATTAGCCATTGTATCTCTTATCTTGTTTTTCTCTTTTTCTCTTTCCTTATTCTCATTCAATCTTCTTTCATCGTTTCTATCTAAACTTAGAATCTCATCCTCATGAAGTTCTACCAGAGCATATCAGCTACGACTATCATTTGGTCGAGCCTTTTGATGAATTTCGTCCTCAAGTGATTCTCTTGAATCTGTTTTGTTAGAATCTGTTCTCCGTGAACGCGATCGATATCGATTTACACTATTTTTAGAATATCATCTCCGATGGCTTTCTCCACAAATAGTCTTCTCCTTACAAGATAAGAACTATTTCTGAGTAATGGAAATTACTCTAGACATACAAATTGTTCGTTTAGTATATTTAGTATATGCGAAACTTACAAAATATTAGTAGAATACAATATATTAACAGAATTAATTTGGAATTGTGCATAACATGTATTGAATCAAAATTGGGGACATCAGATTGAATTATATTATTTTTCACTAGGAACTCCAATTTAGAAACGTTCAAAAATAAAACCTTCTTTTTGCGAAGAACTTTATTGTTTAAGTAGATTTCGCATTTAGGTTATGTATAGTTAATTGTTATATCGACATTTTAGTAAAGAGTGCATTCAGTTTTTAGGAACGTGAACCAATAAAGCCCATTATTATTAAATGTGTTCCCAAAAATAAACCTTTGTTTGCAATATTCTTCTAGGAACACAAATTCTAAAAATAGATACATGCAATGTTGTGAGATAATCATCCACTAGATGGGAAAATAATCTGTGAAAGAATTACATAATATCCTTTCACTATATTACCATTAATTATGCGGGATTCTGATGCGTGTTAAAGGCTTGGTATAACACGCTGAGCTCGAACATGCGTTTGTATAGTATAGTTAAATTGCTATCAAGATTAATCGAGTTGAAGTTAGTCTCTATGTATCAGGTGTGCACTGTAGTATTATTAGCTATTAATAGCAGACACATCGAATCGTTACAAGTTCTCAACCAATTTAAAATTTATAATAACTTAAGTAATTAACAACTTTATTCGGACATAGTTAACACTTTGATTTTGTCCATATTAGCTGAAATAAATATCTCCATGTAGCGTTATCTTTATTAAAATGACTCATTAAAGGTTAGTTTATTGAGATTAATCTTGCTGCATTTTAAAAAATAATTAATAGAAATAACATTTTATATTCGAGTGTTATGCATATATTACCAAATTTATATTATAATTAGTATATCTACCTATTTGTCACTAATGTAAGTTAATGTTTTCTTCACTACATCAAATTCTGTCATTTAATACATAAGGAAGAAAAACATTCGCGCGTTTTATTTTAATAAAAATAATTTCGTCAATCAGTAACAAACGTACATTAATAATTAAAACGTGCTGTATAATACGTATATATTGACATCTCGTTCGTTCGTTTATTTCACTCGTATGAAAATTTCGAAAGATCCTTTCTGGTACTTTTTGAAATATAATTTTATTTTTGAATTAGTACAAAATACCGGCATAAATATGTATAGAGGTTTATCCATTGCAATTGAAATATATTCATTAAAAATTGAAAAGCAAGCTTCTAAAATCTGTTCCAAGTATGTATATCGTTGCTTTTGTGACCACGTACTCGTATTGAAATATATGCATAATATATTATCATTCATGCAAATTTTATAGGCAATGCAACAGTTGGTACGAGAGACGGAGTAACGATTACAGAAACTGAATACTAAAAAATATAACAATAATTATGCATTCAACGATTTTTTATTAACGTTTGAGCTGAATAGACATCGTGCGGTCGCTTGATTTTTACGAATGATTATTATTATTATTGGAATTTTAAACTTCTTTCGGATTATATTTAGTTGTAAATTCAAATAAAATGTCAGATGGAAATTTAAATTATTTGTTGTTTTTATGAACGTCTATGTAAACTTTGTCAGTCGATAGGTAGTGTTTACATAAAAAAACTTCAATTGCAAAGTTGCAATTAATGAAAAAAAAAAGTTTTTGCATGAAAAAAGGACGAATTAACCCTTTGAAGCATATTTTTTACTTTGACCCAGACTAAGTCTGGATGAAGTATTGAATTTGGTCACTTCGGGCAAAAAAATTACCATATAGTTTTTCATCAAATGTCGACGTTTCAGACCCTAAGGAACCCAAATCAACAATAAAAAAATTTGTGTCCGTGATCTTGTACGTACGTACGCCCGTACGTACGTACGTCCGTGCGTCCCGTTTTTTTGTCTCGCGATAACTCGCGGACGGATAAGCGTATTGACATAAATTTTTTTTTAAAATACGCGTCTTGGCATAACGTAGACCTGATTAGATTTTAGGGCAGATCCACCCGTCCATTACTAAAAAAAATTAGCCCCAATTAAGTTTCTTTGTAGTTTTTTGCATTTATTTTGAAAAATACAAATTTTATTAAAAAATATTTCCAACAAAAAAGATAGAGCATGAAATTCTCTACAAAAAAGGTTGTATGCATTTTCTTCCTAAAGTCAACGATAATGCCATAAAAACTGGTTTAAAATGTTTATGACTATTGTCTGAAAAAGTATTGAATTTGGTCATCGCGGCAAAAAAATTACCCTATTGTTTTTCATCAAATTACGACGTTTCGACCCCCTATCCCCCACGGGTAGTCTTTGCCAGCCCCTCGGGCGCGGTGATCACCTACGGGTGCAAAGCTCTTTTACGCCCTTGATACGAAAATAACTATTACGATATATCTAAAAGATGTCTTATAGTATCTAAAACATATCCATCAGAGATCTTTTCGACACTATTAAGATATCTTTGACCAATTATATGTATATATATATTGTATATATAATATCATAATAATAATACAGACAGTAATTAGTAAAACACAGTAAACATGTAATATGCATCGAATAGTCTATTTCAATACAAGTGCTTGAAGTAAGTGTTTTGCAACTTTTATTTATTAATACTTCGGCTGGCCTGTTGTCGGGGTCGAAGTTTTGAAAATGCTCATTTTCAATTTTCATACATACAAAAAACACTATATTGTTGTAACATATCTATCGAAGCCACCTGGACCTAAATATGATTAAACCCTCAAATATCAATATAATTTTATAATATAATTGAAAGCTGTTAGTAAACAAACGCGTCTTAAGGAATAGCCGACTCTCCACTGGGTCGAAGTTTCTGAGCGAACGAAGCGAGCGAGGCACCACGCCAACACTAGTTTTTACATTGAAATAGTTGAAATTCTTTACTTAGAGATTTCCGTATTGAGTAAAAAGTTACTCGTTCGATATGAAACTGCAATCGGTTTTTTGTCGAAGTATTAATATGACCACAGATTTTGTAATTTAAAATAGTGGGTGGAGCGGATCGGTATACTAGACCTGCCATTTATAATTATTCAAAACATAATTTAAATGTCTAGTTAATTCAAAGAATTAGCAAATTTTCATCCATGATATTTGTTATGTGTGACAATTTAACAAATGAATCTTATATTATAGATTCTTAGCTGCTGGAGAAATAATTTATGTCACAAAGTATTAATTATACAATTAATATCACTGTACTAGAAATTCTAAAAACAATATGTGCTGCTTCGTCTAAAATATAATACTTTACTCCTATATACCGATTATGAAGGGATACTTTTATAATACCTGTCAAAACTTTGGACCTAGCTGTACGCAATTTTGTGGGCTGCATTGATTTCAAGTCCAATGTTCTTCGAAGAACTTTTTTAAGTAAAGAAGTTAAATGAACATAAGTTATGTAAAACCATGGCATCTTTTTTCACGACAAACTTTTGAAAATTATGTAACTGACGTCATGTACAAAATCTGTTAATAAATTACTTTTGGTATACATGTAATAACATATTTTAATGGATAAAAAGTTACTGAGGGATACTAAATTAAAACACATAAAATAAAAGTCGGACGTTAAAAAGGATATTGTTAAGTGCTAATTAATATGAACCAAGTTGATTTTCTGTACACATTTTAATGTTTTTTTTAATTAATACATTTAACAAGACTATACACGTAGAGTTGATAAATTAAATCTGCCTATCACATGTCTGCTTGCAACGATATTTTCATCTTGAGCCGCTCTCAAAGGTTTAACCGTAGTCGCAGCTTTAAGAGAACAAAAGGTCACGTATGAATTTTCCACGAACGTTCAAGGTCTATGTGACTAAGTAAGTAAAATTAAATTTAATAGTAGACCTACTGGAGGGTCGTCTGAGAGGGAAGAAATTAATACGTAGAAGAAACTTCTGAAGATAATGGAAATACATTTTTCACAACCCATCAACTCCAAAGATTCCTTAAACTAAGAGATCACTTTAAGCCGCTCATAAAATAAAACGTTGAAAGTTAGACATATTTTCTTTATCACTCTGAGAACCAGGAAAGAGGAGATGATACCGTGTGCTTGACCTATAAAATATTGTGTATGTTTCATAATAAATTTATAAATATTCCTTTCTACTAAACTGAAAGGAGTAATCTAACATTCATCTGACCGATTTTGGGAAGTAATTTATACTCTCTACTGATTTTCTATGGGAATTATTAGTTAATCCAGACTATATTTATACTAAGTTGCGGATAAAGTCACGTAACACTTTGCTTTATAACACGATATGACACTCGCACATAACGACCGAATTTACAAAGGGAAAAGGAGACCCTTACATGTTTTCTTCCGACCAGCACGAAGGATGTAGCATCATCAAACGATCGACGATACAACCCACTAAACGCGCGATATCATCGTCTGCAACAGAGATACGGTATCGATAAAATGTCAATCCTATCGTATACACAACCAGGGATATTGAATCCGTGCTCAGGATCAGACGGTTTCGTAGCGTCGTCATGGAGAAGGAGGTGCAACCCTAGTTGGTATCAACACCTAGTTTATGGTTTGCGCGAGCACTATATAAAGTATCCAGCCCTCTGACATCCTTATAATTGTAGTTTCCTGTGCGTGCAACATTTCAGAAATTAATAATCTCAGAAGGAAGTACATTTTCTTCATATTTGTATGCGATTTTGTCAAGACAAGAATCTGATTGATGGAACGCTTTGGTAATTATTGACCAGTACTTCGCTTATTTACATAAGAACCAGCCAGTAAAGCCGTCACTCATCCCGAGTTTGTACTAAATTAGGTCAGCATACGAAACCTATTCAGCAATTCCGTCAATCGCGCAGAGAGACACCTGATAATCAAAATACCAACAGATCGTTTTTGGTCATGTTTATTCCAGTTATTAAGTTCTGCCATAATTAAGGTAAGATGTTGGTCGCAAACTAACGATTACAACAAAAGTCATTGTCTTCCTAGGTATTATTTGAAATAGAAATCCTCGTCTGATATTATGATTTGTGATTGTTTTCATTTAATACTTATAACACAGTTGCTCTTAATTGCAGAAATAAGTCAGGTATTTTCTAAGTATTTTTCTTTTGGGGATGTTAAATTTATAATTTCTTATTCTCCAGTGACTAAAATTGGGTCGCATTTAATTGAGTTTAGTTCTACAAGTTAAACCGAAATTTTAAACGCAGTAGAAACTGACATTTTATAGCATTTGCCAGCAAATAATGTGTAATATTTCTATCACGTATTCGAAAGGAAATAGGAAGAACAACAAATCTTGAACATTGATAAGCTGATTAAACATGTCTCCAAAATCATTAATAAGTAATAAGTGAAAAAAAAAACGAAAATGGTCAGGCACAAAATATTGAGGGTAATATCCACCATTTAAAAGGATCAATAATTTATAAACTTGAATCTCACTATCCTACGAGGTTACATCATACGCTACTTTTTCTTTTACTTCCCCTAGGGCAATCTTCTTTTAAAAAGAAGAAACAAAAAGTTCCACACAAGCATCAAAGATGATAAGAAAGCTACGGAAGTCGATAAGAATTGACCATCAAAAACTCAAGATCGTTTCAAAAAGTGGATAAGAATCAAGCATTTAGTCATATAATCTATACACGTAAAAAGAACTGTTAAAATAAAAAAAAATTATTAATTTAAAAATGGATACGAAAAAAATCTGATTCTTCATTTTTCAGTGATTGTAGATATATCGTTTTTCACATCGTTTTAAAACATTTAAGACCGTTTATGACATTAGTTACAACCAGTGATTCGATTCTTCTACTTTTATGAGTTCATAAAAATAATACAAAAGAACAAGCCGCAAGTTGCAAAAAATCGTAAAATCGGTATATAGTAGCGAGACTTTGCTGCATATTCGCAATTTAATGGCACATAACGTAAAGTCTATTTTTATTAAAGCGCCAAGTCTATTTTAACACGACAGACTCGATGATATGAAAATCGGTACATATATTGATCTAGAAACTGTAGTCCGTCCTGTAACCTAATTATTTATATTTATCCGTAACATATAAACAAGATTATTAAGCCTAAGCGACCGAGTTAAGTAACCTCGTATGAAAATAGAATCCAGAGAATCATGATACCTTATAATGTGAAAATATTAATAGCGGAGAAATTATAATTGTTTATAAACTCTAAAATTAATTACGATTAATGTAAATTTATTTGAAAATACGTTGTTATATTAACTTTCCATGAAGTGGTGAAGATATTCTTAACGAAGATCATTTTTATTTATATATAACTACATAGAAATTTTGTTTCCCTAAAGTGAATCCATCATTTCCATTTCTATGCAGTGAAATATTACTTTTTAACGGAGGAACAAAAGCGATAAGCTACAAAAGTGATTATTACTAATCTAACAACCTATAAACGTACATCCGATTTTTTAATTTATTTACTGATTAATTCTCCATTGCCTTAAACAGTTTTATTAAGTATAATTGCCATTGTATAATGCACAATGATGTTCGTAGATGAGTTTTTGTTTTATCATCATAATAAACAGTATTATTATACCTAATCATTCTAGACTCAAAATTGACTTTGAAAAGGTTGCTAAATCCTTACACTTTTAAGGTAAAATTTACTATGCGGAAGTTATTCTCAATTTAAGAGAATTTAGAGTGTATTATTTAAGTTCAATACTTTTGTTTTAATAAAAATGTGTGAAAAACTTTTAGAATATATTACACAGTCCTTTAAAGTTAATTCTTAATGTTTTTTCAAAAAGATCGTATAATGTATACTGTAGCTTATTGGATAAGTCATTGGATTTGAACGTTTCGAGGTCTACTTCCTTTCTTAAGAAGCGCAAAGTTTATTTTTCGTTTATGATGATTCCAATGTTCCATTATATTGCTTTTGTACGTTTAGCAATTGTGACTTTGATTTCTTCTGGGTGGTTTTTGAAGGTATAATGAAGGAATATTCTAGAATTTAAATGAAAGAATTTGTGTATTTGATTAACAGAAACAAAAGCTTAACTATATTATATTCACATCTTTAATCTTATTTCTACCAGATCGCGTTTTATGAAGATGGGTTTTAACAAAAAAGATAGATAATTCTATTACTTCTGGTATAAATGCTGAAATTAATAGTTGAATAGAAGAAAAACAAATTTGAGGTGCTTCCCAGAATTTGCAACAGAGATATGTGGCAGATGTGCCTCCACACACGATTGGATAAAATAGGCTAGATACTCCTACGCCATTTTTTTAAAGATACTATTTAAATGCGACTTAATCGCAAAGTCGGATCGGATCGGATCGGATCGACTTGTATCAGTTGAGCGCCCAGAAAGATGCGCCTCTACTATTCCTTCTTAGTTCTTTCTTTATATAGTAAGTGCACCTCCACATAGAGAGAAAGGATGTTAATTCTGAGGTAGTCATCGATTAGGATGAGGTGGTCCTCTGTTCATATCGACTGTCCAAACGTCTTCGTAAAGAGACCAGAGGTCCTCGTTACACAATTTTGTATTACAGGTCAGTCAGAAAACGAATAATCATGTATGAAAATGTTAATTGTTGGTAATAAAATATATTCAATTAAAATTCTTTCTTAATATTTACAAAATATAAATATCTCGTTTATGATTATTTTATTCATACTTCATCAATGCTTCTACTATTTTTATGAAATAATCGGTACTTCTTAACTTTGCATCAATATCTCTTTCCAGCGTACTATATGCAATTTTATGGGCAGCATTGATTTCAAGTTCAATGTTCGCGGAGGAACTTTTTTAAGTGGAAAAGTTACATGAACATGAGTTACGTAAAAGTCGACTATTTTTTTACAAAAAACTTTTTCAGCAACTGACAATCTTGAGTGTGCGAAGTGTTTTAATTACATAATGCTATCTTTATATTCTGACGTGTATCTTTAATATATACATAATTTCAGTTCGACAATAATAATGTAAAAACTAGACAAAAGTTGTTTTTATTGTGATATAACAAGTGCAAATAACAGACATTTGCACATTCCGTTCTTTGTAGAATGTATTTTGTTGCAAAGTCGGCAAAACCACTAATAACTGGCATCCTATTATTCATGATTTTTCATTTCGTCTGACTAGAATCGGCTGTTACCACTTGAAGACGTGATAACCAGAACCAACATAAATTACCTACTATAATGTTATTGCCTTCATTCAATGGTACCATACTATCGATTTGTTACAATTTATCGATTTTATTTTCGAATAACTCTAAGCTGCCAATATCACGGTACGATCGATACGGTTATTTAAAAAATAAATTAATAGCGTAAAATATTACTATGAATCGACACAATTTTTGGCACCTCGCTTGCGGAATACATCAACGAGGTTAATGGACTTTCCAAATAATGCCAATTCCCAGTGGAAAATGTCTAATTCATCTCCATGGAAAATACCGACGTTATTGGATTTCGTATTAATCCGACGCAAACGGCGACGGCGACGGGCGGCGCTAATGACCAAGGCGCCGATAAACCTAAGAAGCGCAATTTTCGACGGGCGTTATAAGCGGTTTCTTTTCGAATATACAATTGAGAAAAATCGCGGGAAAATTCCTTCTGAGAATGAGTAACTGAAATAAACTTCTCTTAGGATTCAGAAGCACGGATAGGAATTGAGAGATATCGGGAGGAATCAAGAACCGAAGAGGGGCGTGGATTGAACCGAGGGTAGGGGCAAAGAAGGCGCTAGTGGGGGTGTACGGGGGTACAGAGAAAGGGTGGCTCGATCGACCCCGTTCCCTCGGACATTCCCTGGCTGCGGGGAATGCGGTAATTGAACCGTGCCGGAAAAGAATGCTGAAAGCATCGATCGAGCCTACACAGTTCATTCGCTTCCGGCACATCATCGATGGCTCATGACGTCATCGAATCTCCACGGAGGAGGAACCCCATCGGTGCAACAGAAAATCACTGCCAAACGAATCTGAAGGAACGAACAATAGTTCGCGTAATGTCACGGGGAACTATTCGGATAATGTACTGCGCGTGCATCTGCAAAATTTGGAGGTCAACAATTTGATACATTTTGGCAAATCACCGACCAATCCGCAACCCTGTGTAAAATACAAATCTCGCTCGAAATGCGCTGTAGTAACGCATTCAACCGTTTTACGACTTTTTTTTCTTGTTTAGAAAATATTTGTTCTTTATTAGTTATTAACGTTAATAAATTGTAAAATTATAGAATCTGAATCAGCGAAAAGTTACAAATAAAATCAGATATACAAAATACAAAGGAAAAAACTAACGGTTTTTTATCTCAATTATTAATTTGGTATTTTATTAATGGCGCAGCTGTCCTTCTACTTCATGATATACACTGAGAAAACAGTTTCGTCTAGAGTAAATTATCCGATCCCTGAACAGCATATAATGTTACTCAGATCAATATAGATGATTTTAGAGATAATAGAATCTGGCCGAATCATTGATGAAAATTACCGTCTGGCACTTACTGAACCTTACCACTTAAGGACCCTCGGGCAAGTGGGCGTGCCAGAGAACAAAGTGCGAAAACGTTTCCTCCAAGTTAGAGATTGTTCAAAGAGTTTTTTTTTATAAGTTTTCCTTTCGAAAATATTTCTGAGCATTATTGCTATCGAATAACCGAGTATTGATCAATTATATCGCTAAGAAATAAGTAAAAATTAATAACAAAGTTAGGAACTGATCCGTAAGAACTTGTCATTTTGCATAACCTGCGGTTTAATTCGTAACTCCATTATGTATTTTTAAGCATTTCTCAGCGACAGAATGGGCCCAAACTCGTGCTTTCTGTAACAATAATGACAACAAATATTTTCATGAATGAAAATGATTACAAAAACTTCTGGAACTTGGAGCAAAGGTTTGCGCGTGTTTACCATTCGCCACTGCGGTATTTTTTTCAGATTTATTAAGACCTTTTTAAAATTATTGAGGTAGTTATTCATGAGCATACTTAAATGTAACTCTGCGAAATGTTCAAGAAATAGTTTTCGTAAAACAAATGCCAAAAATGATTCTTATGGTTTCAATGCTAAGTGTCTCCTATTCATCTCGAAAAGACCTAACAGATGAGTCCACACTCGACTTATGTTCTCGGACTTTTTGCCGTCTCTGTATAAGTTAAAAACATAAGAAGACGGTCGCTCTACGTCCTGTCAATTAACGAAATTTATATTCTGATTATTGATTAGTTGTACGTATCAGATTACTTCATCCATATTAATTGTAAAACTGCATGTCTTAATCTTTTACTTTTTCTTTAGTTCATATATAGATCATTTAACCTGCCGTGCCTCACTCAGTAATTCATCCATTAGATACTTTTTACTTCGGAAGTGGAACATTTATCGTTCATAATCGATATTTCGCTTGCTACTTTTTTTGTAAATGATAACGATCTCCAGTTAATATGATATCAGTGATAAACTGCACGTGACGAGCGTAAAACATCGTGACCATTATCGGAAAATAAATTGAGTTTGATCTAATGATTCCTATACAAAGTAGTATGTTTCATTTGCGCCAGTCCACACGTCCCGCTGATGGGTGCATGCAGAAACTGTCATTGAAAGCTGTTTTTAATGAAAAATATTAAAAAGAATATGATTTGAAATAGACGTTCTTTTTAATTAATTTATCGGATTCTACGTAATATTACCAGAAAATCCATAGGACTTTTTTTTAACCTTTGGCGACTTTTTTTTACAAATAATGCATAACAGAAGTTGCACTCAATTCTCCTATAAGAATTTATGAATATTATTGGAATAATGATGTATATGATATAAAACTGAATGTGGAGAACGCTCTGGTCCTCTTAGCAGAACCATAGCCGATTGAAAAACTTCGAAACCTACGAAATGAAATTGTGAATGATCGGAAACATTCAGATGGGTGTCTTCTACGATTAGACGAATTGTTGACATAAATAAAACTTATTTACAAAATATTACGTCGTGATTATTATCTGCTCATCGGCACTACCAATATTGTTAATTAATTGGGTTTTTCGTGCAATTACATCAGTTCCTCATATGTTTATTAAGCGTGAACAAATATTAAGAAATTTTATATAAAACTGCTTTCACGATTTCAAGTTATAATTGTTTAGATCGATTCAGACTTTCATTTTCTATTCAACAATTCTAACAAATTAATTAAACTATGATATAATTTAGTTTAGATAGCATTACAGATTTACTGCAGATGACAACAATTCTGAATTACAAAACGATGTCCTCTAATTATGTGTCAAACTGAAATGAATCTTTTCATTAATTTTCTACAGTTTATTTAATTGAATTCGTTTTATACCCGAAGAAGTAAATATCGGTTGCGTTTTCAATCGAAATAATCTCGGTAAAGAACATTTATATTATCACTGATTAATCGGTCACAGTTTAGCTAATAGATATTTTAGTTGGATAATTTATTCTTTTCTTGAGCAAAAATAGAATTCACGCATTGAAGATAATATTGTTTGTTAATATAGAATCGTTTATTTATATAATCTGTGTCGTAGGAATTCTTAACCATATGCATGCAACCGCTCTTAATAACGGACATTTGATTTCCTTTTAAATATCAGACTACATCAATAAACTGACCAGGTTTAAAATTGGGCATTTAATTTTAATTCGGCTATTTTAATACCGCATTACAACTGGAAAAGTGATTTATGCGCATGAAACTGAATTCAAACTGTATACAATTACATTCGAAATTGCAGGTTTACTGAGAAAAATTGTGTAGGAAAATCCTACCTTATAACGATAGAGTATCCTACAGTTAAAATTATAATACAGTTAAGTCGATTTTCTATACTCATGAATTTAAATAATTGAGATAATAATTTGTCTAAATGATAGCCTATATCTACTTCTAACACTAATAATTATTTAGACCATATACACGAATAATCTTAAATAAATTAGTTCTGGGCCTTTTCATTAAACGAATCCGTCAAAAAATTAGCTCACAAACATGTTGTTTTATTCGAAAAAATGTCATTTTTCAGTATAATTTGCTTCTTAAATGCATTCATGAATGGAATATATTAAAATAATTCACGGTGATAAAGCTACGGATGAAATATATTTGATACTTTTTGCTGAAAATAATGAGTGGAATAAATTATTGCGAACGGTCTTCTTGAAACTTCTTTAGACATTTTTTTTAGTTTCAGATTTGCAGATTCTTTAATCTTATCCTTGTTAAGAAACTTAAGAGATTAAGTCATACAACTTCTTGCAGTAGATATGCAGCTTTACAAATCATAAATTTGAACTTGTTTCATTTTATTTATTTCTTTTAAACTTAATTTTCTTTAGCATTTGTATTCAACCAACTATTTTTTGTTATCTAAATCTATGTAGGTTCTATAAAAAATAAGTTCATAACTTTAATACGTGTGAATCGATAATTCAATCTTTTCGAAAATTTTTACGATACTGACATAGTTTATTTTCAGTCCAACCCATACGAGTGATTTGAGATACAAATAATGTAACAAATTACTCGTGAAGAGAATAGCTCTTTACAAAATATCTTCAAAAACACCTGAATAGAATTTAGACCTGAATGGCTGAAAAAGAGCACTTACAGAAATCCTCGTTATGATCTTTTTAAATATTAAACTCTGAAACGTCTTCTGATAAAATCTAAATATTTTTATTTTGTACTATAATATAAAAAAAATGCACAGTTTTCAGAACTGAGCTTCTTCTAGTATCATTAGATGGCAGCCGAATCCAAAAATGAACTTCAAAAACAGTTACTTTTTATGATTGGTAAAGGACGATGAAAGAACTCACAATTTATTATTATTGTTTCAAAATTTTAATCGAAATTTAATTTTCATTTAATTTATTTATCTTAGAGCGAGAATGAAAACTTTTATATAAAAGAACTTTCCCATAACCTCAAATTTGAGAGATCTTGTAGAATACTTAAAAGCGATGCACAAATCTTTTTAAGAGGATGCCACTTGCTACGCAAATGAAGCATTAATGAGAAATTGCAACATCGGCGCCTGAGCTAACCATTTAAAACTCGTGAAAACGGCACGAAGCTAATAGTTGGCATATATGTCAATCAACAGAACTTTAATTGTATTGTATCGCAATTTATGGAAATATTGTAGTTTCTTTTCCCATTTTTATATAAGAAAATGATGCAATAAATTCCCCAACAAGATATTTCTTAATAGATAGAATATTATCATAATCTAATTGCATTTTCATAATCGTATTACTATCATTATGATTCACTATCGGTATCTATTAAAAATTATGAAAAGTACAGCGCAATTTAAATAAAATAGCGGCAGCTCAGTGTTTGTATTATCTACGTTCTAACTTTTATTTATTTTGTTGAACACAATGAACACACACTCAATATTTTGAAGTGTCAGGTTTAATGATTCTCTTTCCACTTTATCCATGCTCATTCGTTAAATGAATTGTTTTGCATTTAAACTCGGTACAAAATATTCGTTCATGGCCAATGCAATAAAATAGAGCAGAACTGAATTTCTTTTATGTGCATTAATAAATGTTGCTTTTTTATCTGCTTTACGATCAAACTTATAAAATGTTAAATTCAAATAAATTAAGGTTTGATTTTTAGAAACATTATTAAGGTTTTAGTTTGAATATATAAGGTAATTAAAGCTTACAATAAATAAAATTATTCTTTAATAAAGAGAAATGTATCAAATAATTTTCGTGTACTATATTATTAAAAATATGCTTCTCTATGGAACGTATTACGAAGTCTGTCACAAGAAGTTTTCCTTGCAAAGAAGGTTAATGGTCATAAAGGTAGATTGGATCCGTGGCATGATCAGCACTTTACGAACAGTCATCACAAGTCCGAAACTCAGGAGACCGATGAACACCACTTAACTCGTAAATCGCCCGAGTATCCACAATCAATACTAAGTAGCAGCCTTATAGTATACATGTGACAAAATTGCAGTCAACACAGCAAAATGAACAGAAAACAGCCAATACAGTGGAAAATAAGAAAAATGTGGCTACTGTCCTTTATTGCCGAGGGCAATATATAGAAAATGACAAACGCAACGACGTGATTAAAAAAGAATTGTTTCAGCATCAGAAAACGTGCCGAGGGTTTAACGTTTTAACCTGTCAATTAGAAACTGATTCTTCCATGCGACTCCACGTCAAAACTAATTAAAAGCAGCTACAATGCAATTATTTTGATATTGTTTCCTACTGCGGGGTTTTAGTAAACCGACTGTTACGTTGTTATTCTACTATTTTTGTTATTCCGTGCTATAATTGTAATACCATTGCTTCAGGGGAAAACGGTTTTCGTACGTATTTACACTACATTTAATTAAATTTCAAATTTTTTATAAAGTGAATTTCAACGAGCTAAAGAGAAATAAATTGAAATAAAATAATACTGTTTTTTCATTTGCCTTATCCAATTGGGTTTTATATGGTAATATTACAGTTCGTTAACGTTTTGTGACAATTCTTTATTATTTTATTCCAAGGTTATCAACAAAAAAAAGTCATTATCTTTAGGTATTTTCATAACTCGATAGTGAGCATAATATATGAATTATTTATCTATATGTAAACATACTCAGTTCTTGATGTGAAACTATAAATAAAAAAGTTTTTTCAAGTTCAATGACTACTAAAGGATTATAATAAGGATAACCACTGTAACTCGAAATTAAAGTGACTTTCACATGAAGATTATGAAATATTTTGAAATTATGAGACCAAGTATGTATAATAACTGACTTAGATAAATTGAAAAAAAAGCATTTGCTAATGTCTGGCCACTTATGGGCCATGTCTGGAGTTATCCTAGAAATGCATTACCGGTAGATATAAACAGAGGAATTATTTTAAAAGATTAGTTTATGAAATGGAAATACTAGTAATGATTACTTCCCTGAAAATTTAAGTCTACTAAATGGCTAGGTTTCGATCGGGAATATCGGAAAAGTGGTTTTAAGAAAAAAATCGTTTGATAAATGTATTGAAGAATGCAAAAAAAACTGATGTTTTGTTTACTACAATGCTTGTCGAATTCGCAAATCATTATGGTAACATATTGATTTTAATAATACTTTTTTTATATATTCCATTGATTATATTGATTTAAAAACGTTAAAATACAAATAGACTTTGTAAATTTCTTGCTGTAAAGGTTAACTCTTTACGGAGAGAAAAATTAATATCACACGTGAGTCCAAGAGAATGTTTTATTCAAGAAAGAATAATAAGTAAAAACAATGCATACTTATATGTAATTCTTATTGTTTTTTTGATTACCCTGCTACATTGAATAAATAGAGAGTGTACTATAATGTCTTATGTAAGACAATTCAATACTAAATTTCTTCACTTTTTAGTGGCAATTTTTGTAACTACATACGTATAAGTGGAAAGTTTAAGACAAATTCTCTGAACATCAGCTATATGGAGATCATAGAAACAACTAGGTCGCACAAATGCGGAGAAACCCCGGAAACTTGGAATAGTAGATAAATTCTTGTCATCTAAATGCAATTTACATTCGTACGGCTGCTTTTAAATATAGTTTATAAAATTAGTATATTGAATACAAAATTTATATTTATTATATGTCTTTGGTTTCCGTTAAATTTCAGTTTTAAGACAATTATTTCAGTGTGTCGTTTTCGAATAACCGATATAGACATCAACAGTTCTTTAGAAGTATCGTATTTTATTAAGTTTTGCTAAATATATTTAAATCACCTTCAAGTAAGCCAATCTAGAGAAAAACGAGTTGTGAAAAAATGAACATACGTCCTAATACCTAACTAACCTACTACTTTTAATGGAACCAAGTCAAACAAATGCGCAAGATGGCTCGAAATGTTAACTATTGTTGTAATTTTCACATTCCCGTCACGCTACTTTTATTCGACAGATTACAGTGGCACAAAAACGCGTCAACAAATACAAATTGACGATCGAAAATGTTTCTCGGCAAAAATCGCGCATTGAAACGGTTCGTTATGCGAAACGTTAATTCTTGCGTTCTTTTTAACGCGAAAACGTCGGCTCGAGCTACGAGGACAATAGAACGCGATTCTGATGGAAAGCATCATGAAAAATTGGGATGCAACTAGAGTCTCGTTGCAATTTGTGCATTTGCGTTGCTTTAATTTCAGCGAGCGCCTCTCGTCGTAACCGTGTTATTTTACGAGGTTCCATAATTCAGTCACTCTCGTGTGTGAGTGTGCGAATATACGCGGTACCGCATCCTGGCAAGTTCGAAGAGGGTATAGAGGGAGAAAGAGACGGTGATAGGTGGGGCCCCTGGAGGTCGCACGTGCGAAAGGGATCAAGAAGACAAAGAAAGATGAAACTGCAGGACAAGACGAAGAGAACAGCATGGGGTAAGATACAGGTGGACGAAGAAGACCAGATGAGCCCAGAGATGTAAGGAAAGAAGAGGACAGGTTCTTACTAGATCAGGCAAAGACAGAGAAAGAAGGAGATGGGTATTGCAAAACAGAAATAGACAATTGGAGGAGAGAGTAAACTAGATAATCTACAAGATGGAAAAGGAAGCGGTGAAAGGGAGTGAGGGGAATAAGGTGGGGGTGAAGTGGAAGAAAGGAAGAGAAGTGTAGGGGCTTGGAAGGGGCCGGAGGCATAAGCGAAGTAAAGCGTTAAAGCGTACGTGTACACATACAGGAAGCACAGAAGTGAACATGATCGATACCTCGACGGCTTCTGCAGCTCGAGCGATACAAGCGAGGAAATCCCTTTTATGGAAATTTCCCAACGCTCACCTCTTCTCTGCGCTAAGCACTTGTTATCTATGCGCTTAATATATTTCGTCGAAAGTGCGATACTACGTTCTCCCTTGCGCGCCCTTAGGGCCAGCTCTCGGGCAATAAGCCGCTCGGCTTAACGAACTTCCGCCTACAAAATCGAGCACATGCCGGACTTCCACCTCATCAGAAATAGTCTTCCTGTTTTCGCTCTGCTGTCCTTCTCGATTACCCACTACTATGTTTTCGGTACTTCATAAAATGGGAACTGCCTCTCTACTAGCCATAAGCTTCTGTACTTTTTACACGTCGTCGAAGCACCTTCTTGATTCTAATGTCGTCATTCTCTCGATATTCAATGAACTGAATGCACTTTTGAGCAACGAAATACCTTTTGTGAATTACCAATTTTTACACAGTATGCCTATGCATCACTCATGAAATTAGTCCTAGTAGTGAACCTAATGTTTCCATTGCAGTTTCGAATGTGTTGTTTTGATATCATTATGAGATCCGATCGTTCCTAACATAATTGAAGTCGTCATTAAAGTAGGTTAAAGGACTTATCATTATAATTTTTCTTGTTTTCATCAGCACTCTTTGAAAGTACCAATGATCTTATTAGGTAAGCCTCCAATAGCTACGGTGCAGTTTATCCTGATTTGAAACTACTTGTCCACAATGATGGGTTTCGCGAAAAGGATTTAGACCAGCGGCTACTCAGAAACTTGGCCAATCATTCAATACCATGGTCTAGCCAAGAAATATTTAGTATTACAACCATATTTTTTCATTAAACCTGAAGAACTGACCAACACTAACGGAACTGACTGGAAGACTATGGAAGGCAGCGCTAATAAGATATGAGTACACAAAAGTCCTGCGTAATCATATCTGAGCGGAATTAAGACTCCGAAAATGTTATTCTTGTGGAACTGAAGATGCCGCATATTTAAGAATGCACAGAACTCCTTTGTCCAAAATTGATAATGAATGTGTTGTCAAGTAAGAACTCATTAACCCACGAAATAGTTAGGAAATATCATATATAGTAATATGAAAAGAAATAAATATGTTAGCAAACTAAGGATGAAAAATGACAGCCTTGGAAGTATTATTGTTAACACCGATATTTGTCCACACGATATTTACTAATACGACTACAAATCTTTAACGGTTAATAACCCACATAATGCCGAACTTGGATATCGATTGTTACAAGAAGGCTCAACCAAACACTTTAATAAGTTCTTACCAATCCAAAACGAACACTTTATCTATGTAGATGGAAGCAAAGGTATGTTATTCACTACCACGGACGTAACTTGTATCTGCACCACCATTGATATTCAAAACAACAGATCTGTCAATAAAAATGCATCTGTCTACAACCAAGGGTATAACACTTTCCGAAGATCACGAGAATGTTTAAAATCAAATTAAATAGAGATTAAAACAAACCAATATATACTTAATATTAAATATAAATTCACTATCACCAACAGAAATTATACAAATTGAACTAAAACAGTCCGATTATTTTGGGTACCTCGCACATTGGCTTACGCGGCAATGACTGTACTGACAAATTTTTGAAACAAAGTAGGTACAAATTCTGATAGAATAACAAATGTACAAATACCTTATCCCGACTATTACGAAATATACAAGAAAACCGCTCAAGATAAAATCCATGAAATTATTTTGGTGCAACAAAAGGAAGGAATTATTTTAAATACTTTTATAGCAATTTATAATCTACTGGCATCACTATCTGGAGTAAACATAGTCAGTGAAGAAAAATGTAAATGTAATAGCGAAGAACAAGATCGTAATCATGTAACGTGGCAATGCCCCATATATGAAAGAAACCAACTACTAAAACATCTAGCAAATGTAAATGTCCGACTTCCTTTGTATACGGAAATATTAAAATAAGCGCATAGAAATGTAACAATGTAAATACGTGTAAAAGATATAAATGTGCAATTGCTGTAAGCTATATAAGTCTGCATAGACCTAAACATTGTATAAATAAGAAAATCCACTAGAGTGACTGTTTTTCACTTGTCCAATATTTCGAGTTATTCAGGGCTTCTATTCGAAAATGTTCATAACCACCGAATGCATTAAAAATATACGTATAACCGAAAATTACCTAACAGGTTACCTTCATTATGACAGGTACAATAGCGTGGGAAAAACTACTCTTGTGGGAAAAATAAATGTCGGGTACCGCTGTTGATAAAACATTCTGTCCGCAATATGGAGCATTTATGAAATTATCAACAATTTTAACCGTTTCACATCACCTTGGGTCCAGTGGACCCCAGGCTCAGCTTTCGCTTCGATTGGCTAATACTTAAAATGAAACATATATAGTGAAATATAACATTTTTTTTCTCAAGGCTTCAAAAATTAAAATAAATATATAAATAATAAATTCAACATGGTTGAAATGTTTGAGTAATGCAATCACCACCAATTGCGTTGCAGGATAAAACCCCCGAAATTTGAATTTATTATTTATAAAATCATCCTGCATAAGAATTCTATTTATTTATAAAATAAATTTTCTGTAACGCTCGCTATCGTACTATTATTTTTCTATCAAATAGTCATATCCCATGACTGCGCGGTTAAATTTTTAATTAACAAAATTAAAAACCAATAAAGTTCTAATTTTTTAAGTAAAAAATGCATAGAAATTGAATTTTGAGTTTTTTAAACTATGTTATACTAATCTTTCGGATAATTGAAAGAATGTCTCTTAATTTTTAGAAGTAAAGGAAAGTTATTATAAACATATTTACAATTAGGGTTTTTGAGGTTGGGGTCTACCAGACCCAGAATATTGTTTCTTGTCTTATTTAAGACGTCGACAATATATTTGTCCAAATGGTTAAAAATCGTTTCCGTCGTACGTTGTCTACCTATCTAGGGACAATATGTCCAAGATATTAATAAATGATATACATACATACATACATACATACATACATACATACATACCTCGAAATATTAAACGTTTAATCGACATTTCAAACATGTCGTAAGCCGAAGGTTTTCGGGCCAATTTTCTGAAATGTTTTAAAACGTTAATTTAACCAGGCGGCGTTGCTTGGGATTTAACATTTCCTAAATTAGCTTTCACAAAATAAATGTTCGGTTTCAACAGAAATATCGTGATTATATACTGCGATCGTTCGTTGTACTTCGATTCTCTCATTGTTATGCAGTTGACATTGCAATAAACAAGATTAACCTCCTTCGATAAAATTAGTACGGGTTAAGCAAACATGAAGACAACAAATAATTTAGCCTATTCTATTGACTAAAACAATACATTCTCTAAAAACAATCCACTAGCAAACCGTAGATTGGTTTCATATCGTTAAAAGTGTCGGAAAGATATCTCCTTAATCAAGATTTTGTTAAGCTTAGCTGCAAATCTCAGATTCATTATTGTTTTTTGTTATTAATTGTTTAATTAATGCAAGATATTATAAATTTACAATTTTAATCAGATTCAATTACTTGGGCTGATTAAATTACATATTTCTAATTTGGAATGCAGAGGAGTCGATCATGATTTCAAATTCATTACTTTCACGAATGATATCATCGTGGAGATATGCATTAGCTATGTCGAATGTGACACCTCGCTAGTAAATGAAGTAATTTTTGATAATTCACAGTATTTTCTCATGACCTATTTTACGGCGAGTTACGTGATGAAATTTTAGTTCATATGAATTGCTTTTTGATGCGATTCCCATCTATATACTTAATACAGAATTGAAATATTTAATTGGAGATTTTCATATAATTGTTGAAAGTAATTGCTCATTTTCTACACAGTACAATGCCTCTGCAATTGTAGAACTAACAAATTCAGAATATCGTATTGGATGAAATTATAAATTGTTTATTTTCGGTTTTTTGGTGATTTTCTACCTTTAAAATGTACTGGAGATTTCAGAACTGGATAGTTTAATGTTATTTTTCTTTTTTTTTTAAATTGCAATCGGTAACCTTAATAAATGCTATAAAATAACAGATATGGTATAATATAATAAACTTTTGTTGCAATTTTAAAACAATTATTTTAATGTTATATTGTTTTGTGTATTTCTAGAATAGTTTAGTTTCATTTTATAGTATTTTCTTGTATTTGCCACATACGACTTGGTGTTGTGGTTTATGATATCTATGATTATGTTTCATGACCACAAATAGATTTGGAATATTGCCATTTTACCGAACATTTATTATAAAAAAAATTCATAGCTAACATATTTATTTGAAAATATTACTTTCATTTAAATAAACTATTATTAAATATTTTAATATTTTTAGACCATACTTTACAGCATTTACTCAATTTCCAAAGAAATTTAATATTTTTGTAGAAAAAAAGCAAATAAAATCGTTTGCTCACTTCCTCTTAGACAGAATAGAAAATTTGCTGACATGGGTAAGAGATTGCTGAACGTATTTTTCTATCCAACCTATGATAAAATACTCAAAAAACCACTTCTACCCTCCGGGTCTTATATAATCGATTTTGCATTCTATGAAGACAACTATTGGTAAAAATAATTGATATTTGCACACATATTGCGAGATAACGTTTGTGCACTAGTGAAACACGACATTCCATCCTTCGACATGATATGTATCTGTATATTAATAACTTTAAATTGTTAAATTAATTCTCACTTTCAATAAGATATTATGTAAAATACCAAAGTACAAATATTTAATGTGTGAAACGTAACCATGAAAATTGTAACAAATACCCTTGCACAACAATAAATAGCGTTTTCGGATTAATCGTCAATATTATTTAATGTTAAAATAAGCATTTAGTATCTAAATAATATTATCAACAAATGTACGACAATATTAAACGTATACTAACTGCAATGATAAGCTATTACTTAAAAATTTGGATTATCTTGTAGTAAGGAGTGGATTACAATAACATAAAAAATATTCGTTTCAATTTTCCTCATCATTTTTAATTTTGATATTAACGAATATCTTTACTCAAAACTTAATCAAAACTAAATAAAAATTAGCGTCCATTAAAATTGACAGTTTAGTTACTTTAAAGACAATTTAGCCACCTTTTTTTAGTTATTTGTTCTGAAGTAAAATATGTGATAGGGTTCGTTGCATTATCAACCATAATTCCCATTTGCTCTGATGATATACGATGGACTTTTTAATGTCACGCTTGTAGGTAATTTGTTTCCGACTCGTTAACGTTAATCGAAGGTAACATATTATCCAAACATAAATTTACCATACGTGACGAGAATTTGCTAATATGTCGGAATGTGATACGGATGGTTCAAGTTATGCATACTGACATTTTGCCGTCTATTTGCAAATGTATTAAATAGAATGTGAATACACAGAAATTAACATCTATTTCCAACACTGCTTATCCAGAGCGTTTACTATAACATGAAGAGATTTTACTGACGTCCACCTATCAGAATGGATGGATAATATTGCCAAATATTATTTAAGAATTAGAACAACGAAACCAAAATATAAATAAATATTTAATTTTGATTTTGTTATAAATGCAGCTTTCTTGTATACTCGTGCCTTACTAAGTCCAACAGTCGTGGCAGTACCGGAATTCAATGCATAACCCAAATTTCATAGTGATGTACCTTTAAGATTTCCAGGAATGTGCCAGCAGAATTATACGGATATTTTGACAGTAATACTTTTCATAAATACCTTACTTGATGTTCGCTTATTATGTACACTACATTACTGTTGTCCCCCTTACGAACAAAGTTAAAGTTTATAACATCAAAGTTAATAGGGCTTTAAATCGAAACTTAATAAGTTCAAATGAAGTACTGAAAAGAACAACTCATATAAGGCTACGTTTTTACAACAAAATAATTGAGAGACAAAAATAAAGAGTAATTTTTCATACTATCCAGATAAATAATGTAGAAATGAAAAAATCGATCAACATCGAATATTTAAATTCGAAAATGAGTGTACTACATCAAGCTAATTTTCAACATTTTCCACTCCCTGGTGTAATTCTTTGATTATGAATAGCTAGGAGATAAAAATGATATAAGCACTTTTATTATTGATGCGTTATATAACAACGTATTAAATAAATTATGGTACGATGCTAATGCACGTAAACTGGTCATCCACGAGGGATTCGGCCGCTCGGCACAGAACGTCGTTTTTTTGTGCTCAAAGCTAATTTCACCCAAGCCTGCTTTATTTTAATCAATAGTAATAAATAATCACTTGACCATTTCATAAATACCGAAGGTAAATCGGTATACCATAATTCATAAAAATTAGCACATAAAGTAAAGAAACTTCAAATATGTGAATTTGATCAGTGCGTTAATTACAGTTTTACGTTGAACAATTTTCGTTGATGAAATGTTAATAAAATTTGATGCTAAAATTGAACAACGATATTACAGGTTTCCTCTTTTCATGCTTTCTATTATATCCTTTTTGCGAAGCTGTGATTCGTTTTAATCGCAAAAAATCGAAACGCGAATACTTTTAATTAAAACTGGATAGAAATTGTAGTGCTTCTGCATAAAAAAAAAGTTACTTAAATCGTGATTTAATTTTGTCTTAACTACGTTTGACATAAGTAATTTAATGATAAAATATATTACTACAATATTAATTCATTAATCTGAATTAAATGTACTAAATAAATACGATTGTTGGTTGTATCATCACTAAATCGTTTCTCAACTTCTATTGGGGTTTTTATTTTCTGAAAGGATGTGTTATTTCGTTTCAAATTGATAAAAGGAACAGGACGAATTCTTTTCAAATATATTACTCAAGTTACGTACATGCAAATGCAAATTAATCATATTCAACCATTTATGCCACTACAACAAAATACATCACATTTTCACTCAAAAATGATATAACGACCTCGAGGGAATTTCAGGAATGCGAAATGAATTGCATGAGTACAAACTCATACACTCAACTCTCACATCTTTAATACACACAAGAGATACAATTACATTGTATTTATTTACAATCACGGAGCATCGCGTAGAATAAAAAGTGAACACAACAGAAAATGATATCAAACGTAGTGAATACATTTCCATAACGATCAGGCGAAGAGTTGGGCAAGAATGAAAATTGTATTAATATATAGAAACTGTATCAGGCGATGTGCAGAACATAATGTATTTTTTGTATGTTTTTAATAATTGTTATCTGTAAAATAAAGTTAGTTTTAATGCAATGCAATTAATGCTAACGTACAGAATGAGTCCTGCAAGACTAGGCTAGGGAAAAACGTATTTAACCTAACCATGCAATAATACCTAGGTAGTTCTAACATTAAAGAAAATTAAATAGTGAACGTCTTCTCTATATTGTTGGTAATAACATAAAAGGTTTCTTTACATTTGAACTCGGCGACTCACAGGGCAGTACTAAGAAACAATCTCTCGATTGACACATTCAAAGTTGTCTCTTAATGTAAGGAAAATAAGATCTGTCAAGTATTAATAACAGATCATTGATTTACAATACAATTTAAATATAATATAAACCATTTCTTGATGCTTTTGATTGAGATTATGTACGTTGCGATCATAACTGGCGTGAAATTAGACATCAGTGTTAACTATTGAAAAACATTGCATTGAAGAAATATTTGTTTTGATTTCATGAAATTTCTTAACATACAAGATATCTTGTTTCAGTATAATAAATCTTAGCTTTATAGAAAATGAATAACTTTTAAATATTAAGAAATGTCTAAATCACCGTATACTAAACTACCATTTCTTAACTATTAAGAAGTACTTGAGCATAATAATAAGGATGTCTTACATTTCCACGAAATTGTGAAGAAAGTTCCTGTGTATCTCTTCAAAGGCAATCTAATACGATTACATCATCCATTATTAACATCTAATTAAACTAGTCCAGGTTCTGTTACGCTCTATGAAAACTTTGCATTGTTTTTCATCGAAGAATGTGCTGAAATTGATAATTAAGTCATTTCAGTAATGCTGTCAAGAATATGCCATTCTTAATTTGAGTACTTGAGAGCAGAACACGTCCACCCGTGGGGAACGTTCATTCCCAGCTGAACGTAGACATCCTAGTTAATACCCTGTACAGGTAGTGAAATTAGCACCACTTTGAGCATAACTTAAATGCAATACCCAACGAGATACGATGCATTGAAACATGGAAGGAAATTACAAAAATATATTTAGCTTTATAATGTTGTCGTTCCGATAATATAAAAAGAGAAGAAGTATAATATGACTAACACGGTTATAAAATTAGTTTTTACTATTAGTTTGTAGTTGTTTACATTTAATGCTGTCTGAGGGTGACTTTAATAATATGACTGAAGATTCTATTCTATTGGTAAAGAAAATAAATTTGATGTTTTCAGGCATACAATGGCATTACATTGTGCAACTTAACTTGTCGGAAAGAGTCTTCTGTATTTTAATGTGAAGTTTATATTAATTTTTCAAAGTCTTATTCTAATTTGCACTTGAAAAAATATGTAGCCCATTTATGCAAAAATAATATAACGTTGAATATCTTGTTGTTATTTATATCATTTTTACTCGGCATTCAATAAAAGTGTAAGATATTTCATCACAATAGTTATTTGCTAAATTTACAACCTTAATAAAATGGTCGGGTTCATCGAACATCTTTCGAAACTGTCCATAAAAACTGGCGTAACTTGTTTAGTTTCAAACATTTATAGTCTTTTCTGTTCAGCTTACGATAGCAAGATATCCGATCACGATAAATAAAAGTAACATTTCTTCTATAAATCTGGAATTCCATAAAACAAACTGATTTTCAAAGAATCATACGAAATATGCCTCTTAGATATGTATTTCTATATCTCCATTACACAATCACTTATTTTATTTTTCACAGGCTTATAGGTTAAGTTGTTATCAGGATGTAAAGTATTTGCATTATTTGATTGTCTCACATCTATTTTCTAGGTTCACATCTGATCAGTACATCGTAGAAAACGCGAGTTGTCGTAATAAATTATTCTAATGCACATAACATGAAATTTTCGATTTCTTGTATTTTTTGATACTATAATATACTATAATTTAGAAATAAATCAAGGAATGATTTAATAGGATTTCTTCCTAACAGTTTTGTACAGAGGCGAATGGAAATTATACTAACTAATTTTGACGTTGCTGGGTATTGTCTTATGTCAATGCATTGATCTTAACTCCATTTCGGTTAGTGTCTAAAAACTAGAATTAAATTACTGAGTATTTTTAACTGCAGATTAGTGCCCAGAAACTGGTTAAATTTAAACCAATCTAGCCCGACCACTTTCTACCGTGCATGCACTATATTATAAGGAAACATCCAACAAATGTAAAATTGCTGCTTCAATAAATCTGAATTATTATTAATGTGTTTTTTTACGTTGCTAAATCCGAATCCGAAGTCCATTTAATCCCACCACTTTAGATTTTTGTCATAACCTTTAAAAACCTAAAAAAATCCTATAATTAGACCTTAAAATGTAAAAATGAAGAATAAGTTGCACTCAGAAGTCTATGCCATGTTTTCGTTATGTTTTTGGGATCGCTAAAACCATATTCGATGCCTATTCAGCCGCGTGACGTTAAGTTCTTGACATAATCTCAAAAAGAAATCTAAAAATCTACCCTAAAATATGAAAATTAAGAAAAATTCTAACCTGACAACCATACCATGTTTCCTTTTAGTTCTTCGGGCCACTGAACCCAAATCTCAAGTTCATCACATGTATAATAGGTCTCTACAGCTTGTGCTGTGCAGTTATTCCCTGAATTGTGTGGAGTAAACGGAACTGTCAACTGAGCAGTGTTGGACTTGACTCAACCGGGTAGCACTGAGGAATATTGGACTTTATTGGAATGTACTGTTCTGAACAATACTGGAATGTACTGGTTAGTACTTGAATGTACCAGACGGTTTTGGACACTACTGGAATCTCTGTTAAAAATTTCTAGTCGAATTCTGCAATTTTAAACGAATAGCAGCATATGGTAGGAATCGAAAGACAATACCACTCGTGCGTAGACTAAAAATTATTGTAGTAGCAATCCAATTAACCCCATCATGTCGGATTTTTGGGTGTGGGTCGAAAAACCGACAAATCAGAAAACCGACAGGTCAAGAAAACGACAGTTGTCATGACATTTCAGTTTTTCAACTGTCGGTTTTTTGACGCGTCGGCTTTTTGAATATCAGTTTCTTGATTGTGTCAGTTTTTTAACTATCGGTATTATGACATTCGGTTTTTCTATTATCGGCTTTTCGACGTGACGGCTGTTTGCCTGTTGGCTTTTTGCTTGTCGGTTTTTGGAATGTCGGTTTTTTACTGTCAATTTTTTGGATGTCGGTATTATGACAATTCGGGTTTTCGACTCGCACCCGGATTTTTTATACAACCTCAAAAAAGATACAAATCGACCCCAAAATATTGAAAAAAAGAAAAATACATAAAATTTCGTAAATATCGGAACAAATATTTTTCATTGTTTACTTTAAAAACGTCAATTTAAAATTATTTACAACTTTGATATTTTATTATATTGTAGAACAAATAATAATATACGTATAGTAAAGCACTAAACAGACATAAAAAAGATCAATGATTCAATGTTTCTCTTTTAAATGAAACTCGTTGGAATCATTAATACCGCTAAGAAGAAAGCTCTGTTTTATTATGAAAAGGGATTTATTTGATTAAAATTTCATTTCGAAATTGCACTGTTCCAAATCCCATGGAGTATTCCAAAAAGCTGACTCATATCTCAGTAATAGATAATTCGTATTACATTTTCTGCAAAGTACATCGAGTTATTACGATAGGTCTGCTATATTAAATGCTATTAGCGTGCAGCTTCCTAATATGGTTTGTACTCCATCATTTTAATTTAATTGCATAATATAATATTGCGCCTATTAAGGATCTCGGAAGCTCATTTCGCGATAGGAAATGAATCGGTATGCAGGGCCGATTTAGTTTAAAGGGCGCGCAGAGAGAAGTTTAAGTTCCTTATAATGGAAGTGATCTATGTGGGGATCTCGATGAAGATCGAGTGATAGTCGGTGCCATCCGTCTTGCTTGCTGTACGCTTTTGCTTCCTCCGGGGAGATCCCTATCGGCGTATCAGCGAGTCGTGATTAGAGCGATAGTCCGAAGGTTCTTCGCACCTTCTTGCGAGCGGCTGACTTATAACGAACCCTCGCTACTCGTCCTTTTACCCTGAGTCAAGTTGAATAACATCACGCCAGGAAATTGCTCGTATATACCTAAATCTTTGCACCTAAACGATAAACCTCTTCTAAACCTGTTTCGAAATTCCGATTAAGTATTTTGTAAGTTTTATTGCTTTCCGTAAAAATTACGTTCACTACCGGTCCAATAATTTTTTTCAAATTAATTCAGCAAATACAAATACCGAAAAATTTGTCAAATTAACCTATTAACGCCGGGATGGACGCATTTTTACCTCAGTTTGAGTCTTCATAATTTGAATATAAGCGAATTGGGAATCATTTCTGATGTAAAATTGTTGTAATCTTTCAGAAGATGGCAGCTTCGAACATGGCGGTGCCAATTAGGACTGCATTTTTTGTCTGCTGATTTGAATTAGCAAAATTATATTTTTAAGTATTTCAGTACTTTCAAAATTTAAAATGCTGGAAGCAATATAACAAATTAAGTTTTCAAAATTGTTTCATTCCTGGAAAATTCAGTACTCTGGAGGATTTCCTGGTAGTTGATTATAAATTTGAGATAAAAATATTAAAATTGAAAATGGCTGATCCAAAATGACAGCTAAAAAATTAAAAGCTGAATTGTTTTAAAACATGATATATTTGATTTTTTGGGCCAACAATCGCTATACTATTTTTTAAAACTTAACCCATTAACGCCCAGAAACAGAGATTTTGTAACGTCTTTTCGAGCCTTATTCTTTTAATAATGCGAAAGGTATAATCAAACGGAAATGATGCTTCTTTATGTTTTTGACTATGCTCTTGTCGCTCGTTTTTTCACTAATCGGTGAATAAAATAGTTGTAGTTTATCGGAATATTTTTGAAAATGGTTAGAAATATTATTTTCATTATCAAAATGGCGATTAACGTCTTCCTGGAGAGTGAACAAATTTCTGAATTGGTAATATGACAAATAGGCTGATGGATTTATATGAAACTTCGTTTCCTAAGGTTTTCGAGAGCGCCGAATACAAATGTGATGTCAGATTTTCAAAAATTAAAAATGGCGGATCCAATATGGCTGACATATTTTTGGAAAGACTTTGAATTTGCATGAAATTTGTTACTCGGGGGTTTTTGGGGTCGCCGAATATAAATCTCATGTCAGATTTTCAAAATTCAAAATGGTGGATCCAATATGGCTGACATATTTTTGAAAAGACATTGAATTTGCATGAAATTTGGTACTCGGGGGTTTTTGGGGTCGCCGAATATAAATCTGAAGACAGATTTTCAAAATTCAAAATGGCCGATCCAATATGGCTGACAGATTTTTGAAAAGACATTGAATTTGCATGAAATTTGGTACTCGGGGGTTTTTGTGGTCGCCGATTATAAATCTGATGTCAGATTCACAAAATTCAAAATGGCGGATCTAATATGGGTCACATATTTTTCAAAAGAGTTTGATTTTGCATGAAATTTATTACTTAGGGAGTTTTAGGATAGCTGAATATGATTTTGTCGTCGGTTCAAAACTAGCGAAAAGATTATTCATACAACATAATGTTATTATTATCATGGTATTTTTCGAGAGCCCGTGGTTTTGAAAAATTGATTAGTTACTTCAAGTCTACTCTCGTTCCTAATGCACATTTCCCTGATTTGTCACTAATATTTAAATTTTTACCACCTTACAAATCCAGCAAAAAGTCCATCAGAAGTATGAAATGCCCGAAATTGTGAGATAAATTTGTTTGGTTTTCCACGAATAAACTGTTTTAGGACGGTCTACTACGAGTCTATTTGAAAATAACGAAATTTGTAAATATTTCTCCGAAACATATTTATAAGAATTTGGTACAATTTTCATCAATTGGGGCTTAGCATATTTTATTTTAGATTTTGTTTTTCAAAATAATCACGCTTCAGTATCATAGCAGCATTTACAACTTCTCTTGATAGAAATTCGTTTGTCAACCAATAATCTATTTGGATTTTCTCTTGTTGAATGACGAAAATATAAAGCGAGCTGCTGCTAAGAAAACAATTTCGAAAAATTGCTAACCGGCCGGGGATCGAACTCACGACCTACGACTTCGTAGTCCAGTACGCTACCGCCTGAGCTACAAATCCGTGTTAAATTTTTGTCATTTTCTTGCAAAAGTATTGCATTTTTTATATTATTTATGTATATTTTTTCGCCGTCAATCCAATAATCGTTTTCCAACTTACCTTGACTTCAATGTTCATAGAACAATATTCTAGTATTACACACGGAGAGACTCACGCCCGGCGAAACGCTCGGCTACCATGCAAGCAAGAGCACGTTGCTGAGACGACCACTCGAGGGCGCGTCTAAACCATAGAACGTCATGGTACGTTAGGCGTAGTGAACTCGACTCTATTGTGCCAACTGTTTTCGAAGTAAGATTAACACAGCGTTTTCAGGTGCTAATTGCCCACCATTTTCCGCTGCCCGCCATGTCCGCCGAATTTTGAAAATCTGACATCACATTTGTATTCGGCGCCCTCGAAAACCTTAGGAAACGAAGTTTCATATAAATCCATCAGCCTATTTGTCATATTACCAATTCAGAAATTTGGTCACTCTCCAGGAAGACGTTAATCGCCATTTTGATAATGAAAATAATATTTCTAACCATTTTCAAAAATATTCCGATAAACTACTACTATTTTATTCACCGATTAGTGAAAAAACGACGGGATTATATCTCTGCTTCAATCTGAAAAAAATTCATAAAAAAAAAACAGTTTTCATTTTTCCGTATTTTTTCATCTAAAAGCCGCCATATTTATTTTTCTTGTAAAAAAAAATGAAAATGTAATGCCAGATTCTAAAAGAGCATAGTCAAAAACATAAAGAAGCATAATTTCCGTTTGATTATTCCTTTCGCATTGTTAAAAGAATAAGGCTCGAAAAGACGTTACAAAATCTCTGTTTCCGGGCGTTAATGGGTTAAGATGAATGTTTCAATATGGAGGATACTAAACTAGACTATACTATACTAGAAAAAGTTTAGTGTAACTTTTTCACTTTTTATTTTTTTCGTTTTAAATTTTCGTTTTAAATTTTCGTTTTAAATTTTCATTTCACTTGTTCTCCTTGTATAACACGTGTTACATATTATTAGGGGAGGCGGTTAGTTTAGCCAAATTTGTTTCTATTTTGCGGGAGCAGTAGATTAAGTTAATATATTATAAATTTTACCAAATTTTGTACTGAAACAGTGAAAATTAAAGTTTTATATACAAATTTTTTAACACTCCGGGCGGAGAACTTGATTTTGCGACCTGCAGAAAAATCTTCGGACCTCAACTATGGAGTCCCACGCCAATCGTTTTAGAAAATATCATATTCAACACGGGTAAAATATGGACCTCTGACGACTGCGAAGTTTGTCGCATGAGCGAAACGCTAATTATGCTTTTGTTACATAATATTCTAGTATACAATTTTCAGAAATATTTTAGTTTACATCAGCCTTATGTATTATTCTAAAAACAAATAGTTCTTTACACTTTACAGTCGAGAAAAACACCAACAATAATGAGTAAAGATTTGCGATATAGAAATCAACTTTTCTGGCACATATAAGCAACAACGCAGAGATTAAAAGCAGATATGAAAAATAAAATTATATCTTGTATGAAATGGAAATCGTAAAATATATTTATCGTTTCTCGGATGTTTAGACTGCTGTCACTTTTCGAATTTAGTTAAAAGCTTTATTAGATCATATAGAAATATATAGAAATAATTGCTTTAATTTATAATAGAATATTTGAATTTCAAGGTAACTTAGACGTAAAAGGATATTCCTCCTTTTGCTTCTACAACGAATAAATGTTCTATTTAGAACCCCCTTTAATGTGCAATTTTTCAGTTAAAAGTTATAATACAGTTATAAGACATTGACGAATTTAACACAGAGCTTTTACAAAATCATGTTTTTAAAAATGTGTACAAACTTTTCGCCTGTAATATGAATTTTATTCCATTCGTATGCGAAATAAGTTCCTTTTTCGCAAATAAACTGAGTTTCATCATCGCTGCTTCCATCTCGACGTACTATGTATCTGGCTTTTGCACCCAATATATGCTGCCCACCTCTCACTTGAAGCAGAATAAAGCCCCTCAATATACGTATACTGGTGTCTTCATTTTCTCAGCTGTCTGAAGTTTTCTCCTCCATCACTTCTTCTTCTTTCCATCTGTTATATTTCTATTTTTTCTATTAGTTTTGTTTCATTTTCTTCATATTCCCTTCTTTGTGTCGATAGCCGGACGATACACTGAATTTCATAAACCTTACTAGTAAATTCCATTTGCAGAATATCTAGGTTTATTTTACATTCGTTTTGAAGTTCCTTTTTGTAAAATTTATAATCATTTGGAAAAAATATAAAAGACTCTCTATTCAACTGTAAACAAATTTTATGAGTACACTCATTAATGCTAATACTATTGAATTTATCTGGTGTGCATTTTCAATTATATTTCTGCATATATATGTTGGTACTTAGTAGATGGGAATATTCAATATATATTATTATTATGTCGGCTTAGTTCTAGGTTGCGTATGAACTCCATAAATTGTTTTAATACGCACAGTAAACTTTCGACCGTTTCCGATGTTGTCATACGTAAAGTGAAATTATGTTAGAAGCAGTCGAGTTGAAATGAATTGCCTTGTATTTTCTGTAATAATTTGACAAAATATGAAACCGTATTAGTGTAACAAAAATCAAATGTGATATTAGGATCTATTTTATTTAATTATCTCAGGGACTTACAAGGTTAGTAAAATATGTCTGAAATATGGTTTTGGTATATTATGTAAACATTTATTTTACATAACTATAATTGTTACGAATAAATATTTATCACTTTTTTTAAAATGAGGTTCCACATATATACCAATCATGTCTGACCAACACACCTCTATCTACTGGAACGTAGTATATTAAAGCATGGAGCAATCGGTACATCGACCTTAAAACCTATATTTTTCGGAAATTTATTGCTGCTCCTAATCGAGAAAGCTGTTAAAGGAATTAAGATTTAATGGTTATAACATGTTGACGTATACTCTCAGTGATTTAATGTGATGGATACTGATAATAATTAGGAAATGATTATAACAATTGCCGACTCTGTAATTTACAAAATGGAAACTTCCATTGTCTAAATGGAAGTAGTTATTATCCATAATACAAAACAACGAAATTGACAATAAATTAAATATTTTTGTGTAAAATTAAAGTTATGCAAAAGTAATGAATGCAATAAAAAAATAGTGAATCCAATAAACTAATGTTTGTTATTACTAGTAAATTTAAACAGTTACACTAACTATCGAAATTTGTAAAGCATGTGTATTACTAATTTATCTAGTTAAGGTAACCACTTTTTCTAATAGCGAAATTAAACTTTTAACCTTTTCGGAACGGGTCTATAGATAAGACAAAAACAGTTTAATAGACAAATTTACGTTTTTAGAGTCAATAAGATCCAATAAAAAAATACCAATAGTAAACGTTACTACTCATACATAAATTGATGCATATAGTTGCTACCTATTATTAATTGGATTATAGAAGTAAATATATATGGAACTTGACGTTGTAGTAACAAAGAGAAATTTAAATTATTGAAATACTCTAATCCTACTGTCAAAAAATCTGCATTCTTTTTTGAATATGGTATTAAGAATTTTTAAAGAGAAAACACAAAAGTTCAGATTCATTGGATTGGATTTTTACTTGATTAAGATTGTTTTCTGTATGCATCGCAAATTAGGAATACAAATTGTCAAATTAATTTGTTTTTAAACTTAAAGATACTAACAGTTTTCTCTTCTATTTTGTGTTCACGGTGCACTAATCTTGTAGTTCCCTTTTCAAATTATACATATACGAAAAATCAATATTTTCCTTGATGAACCGTCTCTTTTAGGTAACTTGGCGGTTAATTAAATTTGCAATTCGATGTATCAATCTTAGTACAGAAGATATACATGCAAAAATCTTCATGATGCTTGATTCGACATAAACTGAAATTTCACTTCATTAAACTGCCATTACTATATTGAACGGTGACATAATATATTACTAGGGATTTCAGTAGTTTGGGAAAAATTTGATAGCACTTATCAATTTTCAGATACACCATTAGCGTTGTCAGATACAATTATCGTTAAATAATTCCACTTAAAGAAGAGTTTGATTGCAACTGGAACTATGTTCGGTGTAAATAAGCCATGTAGTTATTATTGGCTAAAACGTGACTAATTGTGATGCTAAAACAAATTTCGAACAATTTTGGTTTACGAAGTATACGCAAAGTGTCCACAGGGAGCCATTTTTCTTAAGGAACTGTTTGGTTCTGATTATACAACTAGTTTGGAACTTACAAACGTACCACTTCAGGTCTCATAATCTATCATTTAATTGCACGAAGCAAACTGGGTCTAACCACACCGGTTTAGTAATAAAATGAAATTTAACTGTTTCGGCGAATGCTTCAAATTAACAATGAAAAACTTATGATTTTCTACGTAATTTACGACGTAAATAGCAATGTGTAGAAAAGTTGCTTATTTCTGATTACCTCCAAGTTATAATCTAAACTATATTTTGCAGTGAATAACTGAGCTATTTTTGTTTGAATCTAGCTCTCTTAAAATTCTTTTATTTCCCCGTAGAGTATGTCGTAAACTAACTTTACGAAATGTCTGGGGTTTTAAATGCACTCATTTTCCATCAGTCCCGTACCTTTATTTTTTCATGTAATTTAAAATGACATTAAGAAAAGTTTGCGAAAATATCCACTATTCCGATATATGCAGAACATTTGACAAGAATAGAATTCCCATTATGCTTGAAATAAATTATACATGAAGTGGAAAATTATGGAGAAAACCAAAGAAGACATTGAATGCAGTAACGATATTTTGTAAAATTATAATTAATATACATATTTTTTAATGTATAATATTTTGTACACAATTTTGAATTCTCTGAACTCTCTGAACACATTACGTTAAAATATAACATTTTAAAAAATGGGCTCATTAATTCTTTATATAGACATAATTCCACACTTTCCTCTACGCATTATGAACTTAACGTTTCGGACATCGGATTCGGAATCAGCGACCCAATTCGACGTACTTAATGTAATTTTAACGTTAAGTATACACGACTACTCGCTGTATTAGCGGAGCGAGTATTTCCCTGAATTGAGAAAATTCCTGTTACTATTCATTACAACGAAAATCGAATATTTGAACTGGTGTTGATGTAGCTCATTGACTAAACATCATTTCGCATGTGTGTGGAATTGAAGGTTGTTCGTTTGAAACTTCACTTAAAAGCAATGGTATAATATTATGCTAAAATTCACTACATTTTCTTCCATAAAATTTCAATTATACTTTCAAACCACATGAAAAATGTTTGATTCATAAAAAGTAAATGATATTAGAAATATCTGGAATAATAAATCATATTTGAAGTAATAAATACATTTTCCATAATTAAAAGTTATTAACGATTAAAATATAATTTGTAATATTAGTTTCAATAGCACAAATAGTTTACTTTAGTTATGCAGAAGAAAAAATCATATTCAACTTACGCGCTCACTTACTCACTTACTCATACGCTTAGTTATCTATTTAGATTAAATTAATATAGGATCAGAAATCTAAGTAGAAAAGCGAATATGATTCATTAGGCGGTATGGAAATTTAAGTATTAATATATAAGTGATATTTAAAAATTAAAAACTTGTGATTAGTTTTCGGCAAGCTTTTATTGGTACAAGTTGTACTTTCACTAGATACCTTTCAATGCATTTTATAAACATATTTTGCGTCACTTGAAAGCTACTAAAGAAAGAAGCATTTTAATTAAAATACAGCTGCACAGTGTCCTCGCACGACGTATATAACATTAAAATAACAAACTCAAATAAATTACAAAAAGTTGCTGTGAAATTATTTCGAAATTTCGACGTTTCCTTCGTACAGACGGTGTTAATTAACATGTGATCCGTTCGCCACTGACATCGACGCTAATTTAACTATTGATGCGTTAAATGATGTAATTCGACGGAACGACCTCGGCTTAAAAATATTCTGAACATGGTATTGTGCGACTTTAATTAAATTGAATCATATTATACGCAGTTCTCATAAAATACATTCAAAAATGCGAGAAGTATCTCAAATTTATTATTGATGAACTCAACATTTTAATTAATTTTGTTATATATTTTTGAATACCTCATTCGCATTCTAAATAATTGTTAGAATGCGAAAAAAGACTTAGCTTTTAAGGTTAAATTATTTAAGAAATAATAATTACTCGCGCAAGTTGAAAATATTCATTTTTATTTTATTTGAGATAAATTTTGGAAAATCCTTCCTTTTTAACCCGTAATGAATTTTAAGTGTTTATTTCCGATGTCGGAAAGTGTTATCGCGTTTCTCTTATGTTAGTCGTTCAATAATTGGTATAAGCAATTGAGTAAGGTTCAATAAATATATTGTAAGAACCTTTGTTTCATATACTGTTATTGAATTGTAGTAAACAATGATCATCTTGGAATAATATAAGAAATCCAGATTCAAGTTTAATCATGATAAAAAATTTCATAAATTATCTTTTGCTACGAAATGGTATAAAAATATAAATATTTAAGTTAAAAGATTTATTTGCAGCCATCCGATAGTGCATTAAGGACAATGCATCACTTTAATGTCTGAAATAGAAATATATATCCTCTTGCAAATGGCATGAAGAAAGTATAAAGCGGTTTTTTGAGAGGAAAAACTTGAGTACTATATAATATTCTTCCACAAATGTCTAATGTGCTTCACGCACAATTTTTATAGAAGCAAAACTATTTAAAGAAGCATAATTTAAACCTTCCTTCAGTTCAAAAATTTGTAAAGAATAGTTATAGATTATTGATAATGTAGGTTAGAAAGCACATTACAAATTCTATAATGTTAAAGTTAGAAATTACCTTCAAATTAAAAAAATTCTAACTATAAATACATTTTCGGCAACAATAATAAATTCCTATTTTTATTGCTTAGGAAACGTGGTTATGCACCATATTTTATTAAAACAGTACTTCTTTTTTGTACTTCAGCTAATACGGCAAAACGATGGTATCATTGCGTGTCAAATTTGTTAACTTTAAAATCGAATTTGCTAAGTATAATTACATCGAAGCAACTTCATCATATGCTTGGACAAAATTAGCAGCAAAGTACAGATTTTACTGCATTCCGGCCGTGATTACATATAAACAATTTGACTAGAAACAAAATTACTAATAATAAATAAAATGGAACAAAACGTTTTAAAGAAACATTACTATTTTGCATAGTTGTTAAACCATTAAATACTATAAAGTATAATGACAAAAATGCTTGTACACACATTTCCTTTTACTCGGAATAGATCTTATGAATAATTTTTGAACAATTCTAATGATGTGATCAAAAAAGAGATAATAAATAAAAAAAAAAAGAAGAAGCACGCGTAATATGTGCAAATATTTTTACATAAATTTGTTCACACATAATTTATAAAATAGGTTTATTATTAGGATATATAAGTACGCATACTATATCACGCCAATAAAAAAATAAATAAGACAAATGGAACAGAGTATGAAAATAACGAGAAAAATAATAATCACACTCTATTTATTGATTCTGATTATAATATAATTGAAGTAGTGAAGTATAAGTGATATTAAGAAAATATGCGCATTGTGTGTTGAAAGGTCAAGGCAATTTTGGAATTTTAAAAATTGGCGTAATTTTTTTTCGTTATATTAATAAGCTTATTAAAATACTATCTATTTGCTTGTAAGTATATTATGATCCTAACGTCGATTGAAAAACGACATTCGAGTTTCCGTATGTCACGGCATTACCCGATCAGAAATCTGCCCATGCTGCCTGAAATCTGATCAGTCCGTAACCAGGCAGTAGTGAGACGTGCCGGATAAAGTGTCAAATGACTGATTAGGACTTGATCAGGCAGCTTTCAGGTGCGACTAAGGGGGTATGCCTTATCATTCACAGATCAGGCCCTGAACAGGCAGAAGTCAGGCAAGCCTGATAAAATATGTCTTAACATTTACTGATGAGGACTCGATCAGTCAGCAGTCAGGTGCGCTTGATAAGGCCCTCGTCAGGGGACTACAATTTCCATCTCAGCATGATCTGATCAGACTATTATAAAGCAAGCTTTATCAGGCAGGCGTAGATGTAGCCGCGTAGTAAGCGAGAGACTCCGGTTCGATTCCAGCGGGGGGTAAGATTTTTTTTTTATTTCTTTGCGAGCGTTGAAAAATGCAAATGTTGGATGTGATATATAAAAATATAATTAAAATGTAAATAATGTAAATAATATAAAAATTAAATTTAAAAATAAAAATAATCATTTTAATGACACTTTATGAAATTTAGTATACCCCTGGATTGATAATAATATAATTATATTGTTATACATAATGTGTATATGAAAGGGACTCTCACAGTTGTATATTAATATTATTTAATTTTTAATAAAAAAAAAATTAATTTTTTAAACGAACTTTAGGTGTACCTCATCAGGCCGTTATAAAGCCTTGATCAAACCCTTATCAAGCCGTGGTCAGCGCCAGGTATCAGCATATCTGATCCAACACGAACCAGTGAAATCTTTGTTCTTGATCAGGTGCTGATAATGTAGCTTGATAAGGGCCCGAAATATATTCAGGCAGCCTAAACAGGACCCGATCAGGGTCCTAATAAAATTTCTACTCAGGTATTGCTCAGGTCATAACCAAACAGCAGTTAGTAAGTACTTCAACACTTATCGGTAAGTCTGAACTACCACGAGGGTGAAATAACATAACTGAACCAAAAACAAAGCATTCCAGCCAGGAATGCGGAGATAGTATATTATGTAACAAGGGCGCAAGTATCGACTTCCGACAAGTGGGAAGTTTGTGGCCCGAGCGAAGCTCTCTCGAAATTTCTCTCGTGTTCCATTCGATATTTTTTAATAACACGTGCACGGAACTCGATTTCACGCATTTAAAAATTTTTCCCTAGTGCAAAAAATTGAGTTTCTCGCACGGAGTGTTAAAAAATTTATTTCGGCCCTAATAGTTTACTGCAATTAGTGCACGAAAATTCTGCAGTCTGGGATATTTATACTTTTGGTTTTTTTAGAAGGACTGCCTAAAGCATTTTGAGGTGGAAGAGTTTGAGCTACATAATGTCGAAACATCGGAACTGCACAGTTTACTTATGTATTATTAGATACACAATTTTTATTGTTTTTCGAAATTTTGAATCTGCAGTAGTAATTATATAAATGTTATACGATTGTTTTCAAAATTTTATCTAAATAAACTCAGAAATGACGGAGATGAGTAATTGTGTGCTAGAAATGGAATACAATGAAACAATATTGCAGAATATGTTAGACAGAGTTTTAGTACAACTGCTACGAGTAAAAGATGAATTTACAAGTGATGTAAGCGTGTCAAAGACCGACCAGAAGGCAAGGAATAAGACGTACATCAGTAATAGTCGATGGAAACACGAATAAGTGAAATAAATTGTTGATAATATTGGAATATTCATTTAGTCATATAATAATATTTTCAACACATTTAAGATATAAAATATATAATAGCAAAATCTATTAAAAAATCGTAAGACTATACATACATCATTGCTTAGTTAATAGTTTTCGACCTAAAACCACACTCTAATGTTGTTATAAGTTCAGACACTGCTTCAAGTAAATTTTGTCTATACCCTAAAATACATTGGACCTTAAAGGGTTGGTCGTTTGACGTGCATATATCTCCGTTAGAACCAATTTCTATTTTATAGGTATTCCGAGCATTAAAAGATCCGATGTAGACTCTTCAATTACACTGGCATAACACAGCCGATAAATAATTTTGGAAATATCTAATAATCTCTGGACTCACTTTGAAAATGTATTCTAGGGAACCTTTTTTCGACGTGAATTGTTTCGGAATATTTTAACTTCGAAAATACACCGACGAAAATTAGTATTGTACAGATTAATAGTTCTAAAATGTAATCGTTATGCGATCTCAAACGACAATTCCTCAATAGCCTTAGTCAGGGCCTTAATAAATTTCTGCTCGGGAGGTTTCATTATTGTGGAGTTAGTTCAGATTGGGTGGAGAAGGAGGAGGAGCGTGGAGGTTTATAATATTAAGTTGGTTGAATATAGAGTTAGACTAATTGTAGCTTCTAATGTATCTTCAGAAATTCTTTTATTTGAATTATTTGAATCATAGTTTTTAAATGTATTCATATAATACATCCCTTCTCTCTCAATTCGAAACAGTGAAAAACTCACTATTTGAATCGGTGAATGCATACTCACTGCTGGACCAGTAACTTTCAGCACATTCATTGCATGAACAATGAAACGGCTAACGAATTTCTCTGCGAATTTCTCGTTAAAGTTTCACTGATTTAAGCAGTGCATCAGTTTTATTCTTTCGTAAAGCAACTTATTGTCACTGACTAAAACCGTGAAATTTCACTGCTTTTCAGTGGCTCCTTTTTCACTATGGCAATCAGTGAATATTCACTGTGAATCAGTGAATTTTCACTGTTTAAAATTGAGAGAGTGTATTTTAACATTACGAACACCTTCATTTAATGTCAATAATATTTTGAGTGGAAATCTTTTTTAGCAACTACACCGCGAAAACTGTACAAGTCTAAAACTGCAAGGATTCCTTCGCTATCAAACTAAGATTCAGGAATGTTTCTGCACCAGGATGAGACAGCAAAACACTATGCTTTCTTTAAGGCTTGCTCCCGCCTAAGTTATACTTTTTAGGATAGGGCTTTCCGGTTAAAAAAGGTTTAGTAAAGTTTTGCTCTAGCTTGCACCGATTTCGATACGGAAGTAATTGAATGAAAAACAAAGTATTCGGCATCCGCCGCCATGTTTGTCGTTTGCTCTAAAAACTCGATGTTCTTCGTTCTATCGCTTCCGTATCGAAAATGGTGCAAGATAGAACAAAACTTTACTAAACCTTTTATGTAGAAGAGGAATTTTCCTACAAAAAATCCTAGAGAGCCCTAGGCTAAAAAAGTCTAACGTAGTCGGGACCAAACCTCAAAGAAAGCATCGTGTTTTGCTGTCTTATTCTAGTGTTTTCACAGTCTCAGACTGTGGGTTTCTTAGATTGATATTTCGAGGCACATGGTGCAGAACCAGCCCCGAATCTTAGTTTGGTAGAAAAGGAATCCCTGCAGTTTCAGACTTGTACAATTCTCTCCATGTAGGAAGCATTTGGTTATAATTGATAAGAGTTTTGTATAATATATCAGATATTAGCACGTTTTCCCTAAAGTTCTACTTTCCAAAATCAAAATTTAATATTATTTCGATCAAACATGCCATCAAGTAGTTTGCAAGTTTTTTAAAATAATTTACCTAATTACTAAATTATGAAATTCGCTTTAAAAGTTGTAAACAATATATTGATAAAATAAATGATAAAATAAAACTAACAAATTTCCTCTTCCTTTTCATGCGTGTCGAACAAAACTGTTGACTAATCGCTTCCCATCAGAAAGCTTTTGTACGTACATTTTCCCTCGATTGAACAGTATAAAAGTAATTAAACGGTTATACGCACTGCAACGCCGATAACACATCTTCGTTATACAAAACTGCTTTTTTTCTCATGTGCAGAGAATTCCTGGGAAAATGTGTATAAGAAACCATAATAAGTATCAATTAATCAATAATGCAATAATAAAGTGTCGAAAAAGTATGGCACGCTACGATATCAGCAGTATTCGTAAGACTAATTGATTCGTTCGAAAGCGGGCAGAGTTTGGAATCGAAAAGTAATATAAAACTGCATCGTGTTTTTGTTTCGATTGCGTTTCGCTTCTACCCAGAAAATAAAAAAAGGTCGATCGGTGTTTTCCGAGTACATACCAGGCCGCATGTGTCCGACACAAATTCGCGCGCACTCCACTGCGACCGACGCGTGTATATTGGGGGCGTGTTGGGGGGGGGGGGGTAATGCACGCTGGCCTGGGAAAAGGGGGAAAATTCGAGATTGCGGATATTATCCGGGGAAAAAACGGTTTTCTATACAAACCTGGAGCCAACCCGGTGACCCCGCAAGCCTCCCTTTTCCCGCAATCGTCGGTATTTATCGCGCTTCGCCCACGCTTACTCGCCGTATTCGTTTACTTTGCATTACGATGTTATATCCGTTATATCAATATATACCTTACACTCTCGCGCCACCCTTCCTGGTGGAAACTCGTATATGAGTACAATTGCGCTCGTGTGTATCGATGTGCACAAAGTCCCCCGTCCTTAAATAACCAGAAACGGCACGGGTATTAAGTACTTTCTCATTTTTCATTCGCGTACTCCATTAATTTTTAAATCTCCCGCACCATATCCTTTCTTTTAATTTTATTGTCGGTTTTGCTTATTTTATTTCGGGGATAATGTCTTATAAATTACCTCGAAATATGCACCAACGTCGGAACATTAACGATACCAGGGGGAAAGTCCGGGAAATGTCTGGAATCTCCCAGTTTACAGCGATAATAAATTCGTTCATAGCGGATTGTTATTTTATTTTATGGAGTCCATAGTATAATCCTTTGATTAATTAAGTAAGGTTAATTTAAACCAGTTTCCAAAATTCATCTTTTTGAAGAACATAGCTTAATGCAAAAGCGATTTTTACTGGGATAATCGCGCGAACCCCATTAAAACCATAATTTTTCATTGTTTTCCTTGGTTATGTATACAAAAAATTATGGAAAATATTGTAAGGAATTTTAAAGATATATTTTCTCATAATTCGTATTTTATATTGCATGCTTTTCTCTCGGGGCAATACAAACCGCAAAAAGTAACAATCACAATAAGTGTATCTAACGATGATCTGATAATGATGATTTGATTAATCTATGATGGAACACGCAGGTTTACACGATGCTTTCTATGTCAGTGATAAATCATGAATGACAAAGTATTGGTGGAAGGGCTTCAAATAAAAAATGCACGATTTGATCGGATACAAACTAAAAATCAAATGTATTGCGATCAACCGGTGACGATCCGATCGCGACGCGGACTTCCTAATCTAACCCGACGACGTCCCGAAACGTACTCTTCATCTAGATTTATCTCAGTTTTAATTAATTGTATGAAACGAATTAAAGAATTTCAAAAATAAGAATCGTTGATGTGGAGAAAATCCACATGGATTATTTTAAATATCTTTGGATATTTTTAATAAATTAACTTTTCTTGTGATATCATCATTTCATCGATTTTTTGAAATCGAAATTCGAACATGTTTCTTTTTCGATCGCCAATTCGGTTTCCCTTGTTTTTGTATTGTTTTTTGAAGAAATTAGAAATAAAATGTTTAGTCTTCCTCGGGCATGACACTAATCGATTTGTCGTGATAATGGTCTTGAGGCCAGTGATCTAGGAAAGTCTACGAAAACTCAACTTAATACTATCAACGATCAGTTTGTCTTCAGAAGGTAATTTCTGTCGATAAAGTAGCAGTCGTCTGGCATTCTATCTATAGCAAACGTGGTGTTTCTAGGCGGTCACCATACAAGTTGTAGTTCGCATTTGGGACACTTAAGTTGAATGAACGACCACACACCGCACCTAACCTAACCACCGGGCTACTTACTTCGGTATAGTATATATACACTAAAATTGGAGCGATACAGAGAAGATTAGCATGGTCGCCGCGCAAGGGTACGACACAACATCGTGAAGTGTTTTTTGTCTAATCTCGATCGATTTTTCCGCAGATGAAAAACTCTTAATAAAATTGGTCTGATTATATTAGAACTTATAATTTGAGGAAAATATTCCTTATAGTATACACCCACATTCTTAAAAGTTTTGAACGTTAAGTTAGTCAACACATCGCTAAACAATTTTAATCCAATCATATACTTTATCTTCATTCGAATTCAAACATCCCGCTGTACTAGAAGGGAAATGATTGACATTAATACTAACAACATTATCAACAAATTCTTTAGTCGGACCTCTGCCGGGTGAGAAAGTTGCAAGGTCTTATGTGGAATATAATGATAAATCTCAGACCAAAAGTGTCCTTGCATGAAAAGTAGAAGGGAAGTGAAGGAAAGTTTCTACTAGATTATGGTACTCGTCATTCTTGTGAATTTCCCATTTCATTCCAAAAATAAACCCCCAACTAGAATAAACATTAAGCGGATTTTTTAGAAAATAAATGAAACTTTGCTGTTGGGTATACTTTCGAAAAGGATGGACCGGAAATCCTTAAGGCTTAGTTGAGATATCTTGATTTTGATATTATCAGTGAAAAGAGCATCCTCAAACGTATTTAACCCTCAGTTACAAGATTGCAGCTCATAATACGAAGAAAATGCATTCAAATTTTTTTGCAGAAAATTTCATGCTCTACATTTTTTGTTTGAAATATTTTTTCGTCAGATTTGTAGTTTGCTAAATAAACGCAAAAAATTAAAGAATAAAGTTATTTGATAATTGCATTTCAATCATTTTTCATCATGATATTCAAATTCAACAAATCAAAATATACCAGAAAATATATGTGCCCTAATCAGTCATTTTTGGAAGTATATTCATTTTGTTTTTTTTTTCACGGAATAAACGAGAAAAATAATAAAATATCCTAATTTTATGAATTTTCTATCATTCTACGAACTCTTTTGTAATTAAATGATTCATTGATAATTTTCCATTTTTACTACCCCTATAAAAAATGAGACTAACTAAAAGTATAGATTCTGTGAATATCTACAATTTTTGAATGAAACATTTTTTTGAATTTTCAAAATTTGTTTAAATAGAGGTTTTGTTTAGATATAGGTCTTTCAAGATCTTCACGATGCAAAATCTATTCGCATAAAATTACAGTATGATATTCGATGTTGGACTATCACTAGAAAATGAAGGCATAATTTAAGTAATGTATGTAGTAAAATATGAATGTAACGGAAGTTTTCAATTTAACGTTTCATTTAAAACCGATGTTTATGATTGATGTTCTTTATTATTTACGAGGAATCGAAATAGTTCATGATTAGGTTTTTGTAAGAGATGCATATTACTTCTGCTTTGATTGGAATTAAATGCAGCGAATTTATTACATGGATGTCGCAAAAATGGATCACCTAATTACCTTTTCATTGGGTCGATTGATTGATTTCAAATTGATATCAGTATAGTTGGACCGAAGCATCAATCATTGAGCATTAGTAAGTTAAATCAATCTGGAAAGGCAGTTATCAAATTAGTAACAAAAAATTAATAATGTATTTCTGCTTCAAAAGTATCCGTCCTGTAAAACGAAGAAGGAAAATGTTTCAATATTCCATCATAATTTCAGGCTAGGTAATACATTAGTATGAATAATTATCTTTTTATAAGCGTATTATATTATGCATTAAGACAAAAGTGTCGTATGGAATTTATAAAGCTAAAATAAGGTGTTCCTATAATATATTAAGATTTATAATCGTGCATTATAAATGTATGAAAATTAAATTGAATACATAAACAGAATATGTCATTAAGTAGGTTATAGTTTTGAATTAGCATTTATATTTATTATTTCTTCCTCCAGTAAATTGTAATATATATCTGTAACAACATTTTTATGAAACCTATTAATATTTTATTTGATTTATTTTGTACTCCTCCGTATTTATTGTGTAGTGAACCATATTCCAAAGAGGGCATTCATAAAATAGAAATATGTAAATAAATCACGATTGCACTCTGAAATAATTAGGTAAAACTGTCAAATTTAATTACTTAGTAGACGACGCTGTATAATTTTCCAATTTTATTTATCAAACATTGCTAAATGCACTGCATAAATTAAATATAAATACCAGCTTATTCGAAGAGTTGTATGATTGATATATAGAGTATTTGTCGAAGGTGCCTATTTTCAAGACATTGAAAAAGTTTTTCTATACTGCATAAATTCCATTATAATAAGTAGCTTTAATACATGTGGGCGGATAGTTAGTAAGCACTTATTTTGATCCTGAAAATCACGTACCAATCTAAATTTAATATTTAAAATCATATTAGTGGATTATGGATCAGTGTTTCCTCCCAGTAGGTCTGCTCACAGACTCGTCACTCGGGCTATATCAGCAAACTCTCGCCAACACAACAGATCGACACTAATTCATTAATAAACATTGAAATAAAAATACTTAATACTTCCATAAACGTTTGTAATAAATTTATTAATAATATATATCAAATTGTATTTATTGTTTTAGTTTTATTATATTTTACCAAAATGCACAAATAGGGTAAAAACGAGCCTAACTGTAAAATTAAATACATTCCGCGTTATAAAGGTGGCAAATTTGTAAACAGTTTGATTAAAATTCAATAACATATATAAAAGTAATTAAATGTAGCCTGCATATTGTGATAATAGCCACTTTATGTTTACTCTTGTTTTTTTAAGATCTCCTATACTTTCATGCATGACAATTTCAAAAATTAATTTAAGTTTTTCATGATTGTAAACAAACTAAGGTTTGACAAAGTTCGATATATGCACACGGAAAAAAATAGTTGGCTGGCGCAATCACTAAAGTAGTAAAATTTATTAATTAGATAGTAAAATTTGACCTAGTCATCTCCAGTTGGTAGCATTTACTATCTGTAGATAGTAAGCTTCTAAGATGCACGGTTTTTACTAACTAGATAGTACCGCCAGAGACTTTTGAAATGTTTACATCCACGTGTTTGACAGTTGGAAATACTATCTGTATGTTTCTTTCTCGTGCACACATACGCGCTGTTTTCCCCTCTCACTCTCTTTCTCTTGTCCCATTGCGAACAGTTCCATCAGAGCGTCATAACCTTCAAAAGTTATATCAGCTGATCAGCTTGCATGGGAGGTATTTCAAAGATACAAGAATTTAAATGTAATTCCTTCTTTCGAATTGAGTTATATTAACAATATGAGACTTCAGGTCTAATTCCTTCTTTCGGTGGGACTTATTTCAACGATATAAGAATTTCGGTCTAATTCCTCTTTTCGACGGGAGTTGTATCATCGATATAAGAATTTAGACCTAATACCTTCTTTCGATGGGAGTTGTATACTGACCTAAATTCGTATATCTTTGATGTAACTCCCATGGAAAGAAGAAATCAGATTTAAATTCTTACGTACACAAGAAAATATTTTCGGCCGTGTCTAGTATCGGAGTAAGGCTGTTTTGGCCGTGCGGCTATAAATGGCGATTAAAACTCGAAATCGTTAAAAAGAAAGTTTCTATAAATATGTACACCTTTGTTATATTATCAAGAACATTTATGTATAATTTTTAGACGTTTAAGTTATTTATTGATTAACTTTATGATTTGAATAAGATGTCAAAAGTAACCAAATCTGTCCTCTTTTCATTTTAAGGCTTCCGTATCGAAAATGGTGCAAGAAACGCCAAAAATGTACTGATCCTTTTTGTAGAGTACAAAATTTTCTACAAAAAAGTCCTAGAGAGGCCTAGTGTAAAGTTAATAGATTAGTCGCTAAAAACTTTAACATAAAAGTTGACCATAACCGTTCTCTAATCCCTGATATTTGACGCAAATTCAAGCGTTGCTCATGGCTAACCTACTAAGTTTAGACAAGAACTCTATCGGACTTTTTTGTAGAGAATTGAATGCACTACAAAAAAGGTTCAGTACATTTTTGTCGTATCTTGCACCATTTTCGATACGGAAGCTTTAAAATGAACAAAGTACAGATTTGTTTACTTTTGACAACGTTTGAAAACCATAAAGTTAATCAATAAATAACTTAAACGTCTAAAAATTATACACAAATGTTCTTAATAATATAACAAAGGTGTATATATTTATAGAAACTTTCTTTTTAACGATTTCGAGTTTTAATCGCCATGTACAGCCGCATAATTTCAATTTTTATTGTATACCAAGCAACTTTTTTTTTAACAGGTTTGGTTAAATCATATAAAAATGGAAATTGTGCTAAAAATTCGAATATAACTATGAAACTTGGTAGATTTTGTTCTTCTGAAACTATTCCAAGTAGTTTGATATCAAATAGTTACTTTTAAGGTAGTGCAAAAGTTAATACAAAACACTGGTGAAATTGGGCTCCGAGTGGACTTTCGACGAAGAAACAAAAAATGCATTTTTTCTTGAAAAGAAGCAACCGATGAGTACCAAACTAATAATATTACTTTTAAAGAGTGCAAAATGTAATTAATAACATATCTTTATCACAATTTGCAGCCTAAATTGTATTTTCTTATATCAATGAAAAAACTCCCATCGAAAAGAGGAATTATCTGACTTAAATTCTTATATCGTTGATATAACTTCCATCGAAAAAAGGAATTGGATCTAAATTCTTATATCGTTGATTACTGTAATGGAATAAAGTCAAGATGTAGTTTTTAAATTATTTATTTGTTGCTTTTGTATAAAATTAATTATATATCGTTCAAAAATGAAGACAGGAAATTTTGGATAGATATATGTTAAGCATATACATATGATAATATAGAATATTACATTGAGATTTTTCACATTCGTAACTCCCTGAAACTTCGTATTTCACTGCTGAAGTCGGATTAAACGCTACAAATATGGCGCACACTCTATCGTTGACGAGTTTTAAGAGCCGCGCATGCGCGTCTGTAATCTCGACTGTATACATAGTTTCATTTACTATCCAAATAGTCACCAACAGCGACGAGTGTAGTAGACATAACCATTTAAACGGGTAGTAAATTTCACAAATCAAAATTGGTTACCCTAACTAACCTACTTGTAATACATAGACATCTTTCGTAATGATTACCATTTATTACTTGTTACTGTGACAATCGTCATTTTCTACATTTACCCAAGAAGTTTGTTACAGCAGCCAATACTATTCTTACTACTTCAAAAGTAGTAAGAACGACAATCGAGTTTTTTCCGTGCATTGTCAATATTTTTGTTTCAATTTCTTTTAAATTTTTAATTTTTTTGAGGGAAATTTTTGTCCTGAATAAGACAAAATTTCATAAAGCGAGATCAAATTATTGTTGGTCAATCTATATACAAAATTCCTTTGAAGACATCTAGAGGGCGCTTTTAGTGTATAGTCATTCGAAAATATTGGAAATGAAAACGAAAAAGTGAAAAATAATATAAACTGACAAACGGGAGTTCAAATAGTAACTACTCCTATTTCTGTCATTAGTCTGAATAATGAATTTAAATTCAACCATACAAAACACTTGTAAACTTAGTTTACTGTTAAAGAGCAATCTCAACTTTCTATGCATCTTTTTATACTCAACTTTCTAATGTGAATGCTACACTTTTAGAAACTGAGTTATATTTGTGAATAATTACGAGTAGCAGATTAAGTGTGAATCTTTTAAACCCTCATTTATTATATCTAGTTATATGAGTAACAATTTTAAATTTTCATGAAAATTTAATTACATACCATATTTCATTATAATAGAGCTCTCAGATATTGGTCAGATAAATATAAACCATATAGTAATTCTACTCCACATCAAGTTTTGAAATTAGTAAGTAAATGAACTAATTTAAAATGGTCGCGATACTATAAATCATCGAGCTCGTTGAAACATAAATTGAACGTGTATTCATAATAATCCATTGTAGCTGTTCAAAACGAATATACTCATTTACATCGAGTATATGCGATAAATCTACATTCCGTATCATAGATGTCTCATAAATTTGTTAGAATTCGCAAATTAAATTAACTAATTCGATGTGCAACACGTGCCCTTCACTTTCTGGTACACTGTTTTCTATCTGTTTACAAAATGAGGAAATATTCTGCCATAGAGTTATTGTTATGCATATACGTTTTTCCAAATCTTCTATTTTTCATTCAAGAAACACTCTAGAAATGATGATAGATTCCATCACCTGAGAAAAAGTGTGAGATATATCGTATGTATTATTTTTATTATAATGTATGTCAAGTTGTAAAACTAAAAGAAATATATGATATTGATAATTTAATTATGTAAAAATAAAATGTTTCGTCTTTGAGATCATTATATATTAAAAGAATATATTCATGATATGCATTATTCGATCTTATAAAATGCTAAAAAAGTATTTTTATTTCATCCTTTAACAGTGAAACCAACAAATTTAAAATATTTGTTATTTGTATTCAATTTTGGGAATTTGTAGAAAGAAAAAAGTGCACATTGTTTTAGCGCAATTATAAAGCAGTGTAGAATACCGAATATTGGTACTATCTTAGCTTATTAACTTCCACTTTATTCCGTCTATATTAGGAACTACTACTAGTATACTACGTTACTATACTTTGCACTAGTAATATATAAATGACATTATGCAGAAATACGAAATTCTTTTTGAAACATTTTCAAGTTTGAGAAATTTGAAAATTTAATTTGGTTGCACTTTTAAAAAGGGATTTTTTATGTGAGTCTTTATATCAATCCAGAAAACATTTTGAGAACTCTAGAAGGGTAAGTTTCAACGGGATTTAATCCAGTTTGCATAATTTTATCCCCCATACTGAAATAATTAAACACGGAGAAAAATGACTCCGTTGGATTAGCTGATTCATATCAGCTGAAATTTTCGGCTGGAATTGCCGAAAATATATGCAATTTTAGCTGTTTTGATTCCGCTAATGTAGCCTTAACCCTACTCAATTCGCGCTTAGCTCTAAATTTCCGCTGCATTAGCAGATTTGTTCCGTTAAATTTACGGACTTTTTCAGTAAATTTAGCTGAAATTATCGGCTATCCCTAACGGAATTCCAACAGCTGTCCCTATAGGATAAAATTAGTAGAATCTGCGGATTTTTCGGCTGATTTTGCTGATTATTTTTCTCCGTGAAACCTCCAAGCAATTTATAATTAACAACCGGAAAACATGAATAAACAAATCTCAAAACAAAATACTAAACTTGACGAATCAGTCCCACTAGTTTTAATTTCAAAACGTATAATTTCGAATACTCAAGACTATATACGGTCTTCTAGGGCTTTTTTCATAATCCGGTATATTTTGTGCCAGGAAATCAATTTTTATTAAGGTTTGCATGTTTTTATATGGGATATTCCCTTTGGACTTTAAAAATTAAAAAAGATATTGTCCGCAAATAAAAATGAAAGTATACTGCAATGAAAAAATATAAAAGCGTTTTTTAAACCTTTGAAACATACATTTTTATTTGCACGGAAATTAGCTGAAACTTATTACTGAGGGGCTTTGCGGGATCGCTGATCACAAATCTAACCTCAGATTTTCAAAATTCAAGATGGCGGATCCAAGATGGTCGACCGAAATGTAAAAATTTATTTCATCGAGATGAAACTGGGTACTCGAGAGTTTTCGGGATCGTAGATTACGAATCTAATCTTAGATTTTCAAAAGTCAAAATATTGGATTCAATATGACGGCCAAAATGTAAACAGTTTTCGAGGTCTTAAAAATGCACTATGAAATTTCAGAATTCGTGACCGCTTGTTGAATCTGCTAAATTTTATCTTGAAAGTGTAACATGATTCAGTATTCAGTTTGATTTCGGTCAAATAACTTTTTACATTTCGGACCCTCATGTTGAATTTGCTCGAAAACCCCCGAGTACCCCGTTTTATCTCGATCAAGTAAATTTTTACACTTTGGTCGGCCATATTGGATCCTGCTAATTTGAATTTTGAAAATCTATGGCCAGATTCGTAAACAGCAACCTCGAAAACTCTAAGTACCGAGTTTCCCCTAGATCAAGTAAATTTTTATATTTCGGCCAGCCACCTTGGATCCGTCATTTTTAATTTTGAAAATCCGATGCTAGATTCGTACTCAGCTGCCCGAAAACCCCCCGAGTCTTATTTCAACGACGGTTCCTTTTCAGCATACATTCTTTGTAAAAAAAATTGTCATTTGTATACACTATTCGTCATTGTAAACAGTTTAACATAATAATTCATAATAATTATTAATTTGTTTACAGTTAGAAAGATGTTTTCGAAGTATGGAAGAACAAATTTGCACTAAAATTCAATGTTACTCAACAATAAAAAGAATCAGTTACAAAAAGGTGTCCTACAGAAAGGACACCGTGCTTCAAAGGGTTAATACTAAACAAATTAATACTGGTGGTAATTTACTATTAGTTTACTAATACGACTACTATATAAATATGTCTTCTTACTTAATGTAAGATGTTCTGGCTAAACTTAAAACATTTACTTACAGATTGTAAATGTAGTAAATTGAAAATTTTCTACTATTTTATAAATGAATGAATAAAAATAATTATATTTAGTTTGTCTCTACTGTAGAGTCAAATGCATAGAAATATACTTAAAGCGTAATAAATTGTATGTCCCACTCGTTAGTAATACAATTATTATATTTTATGTTACATCAAAGCAATGTAAGGGAAACTTGACAATTAAAAGAATTGCTATTATTACGCCACATTGTAATTATAATGAGCAAACTTCACCCCAATTCCATATAGCCAGAAGAGACCAGAGTATATCGTTTGAAGTGTTCATATATATAAATTATCATATTTTTGTTTATACTATTGGTTTTCCAAGATTTGAAATTTGCTTCGGAACGTCTTTTAATATACTGCACGGAAAAAAACTCGATTGTCGTTCTTACTACTTTTGAAGTAGTAAGAATAGTATTGGCTGCTATTCTTTAGCAGCTCAACTATTTTTTCCGTGTGGTTTTAACCGTTGTGAATATTTTGAATTCTTACATCTCTGTAGGTATAACGCTTACACTAAAATCTTGCTTAATTGCACTAATGAAAATAATACATTATTAAACTAATTATTTCGTCGAGGGTACTAAAATTCTTCAACATCGAAACAAATCTTAAATTGCTGCTTATATTTAAAAAAATAATTGCTGGTATTACAACATATTTAAAAATTCATATCTGATGGAAAAGTTTTAAATGAATGAAAGAACCATTCTCTTCGTTTTTTTTTATAATCTAAAAATAAATGTCTGCTAACCTCTCTAACTCGTCGAAAAAATGTAAGGCGATCTTTCACATTTTCATAATGTAAATATTCGTGTATTCATACATCATTTTTTACACGGAACCAAGAAGAAAGATACATTATTTTTTTTTACAGACATTTCATTTTTCTGATTTCATGAAGCTTATAAACATATATGCACTGTTTTTTACGATATTTTTCACCGATTATGAACAAATTCATTTAAAACTATAATTCTATATTTAGTAATAGATACATCATTTGCAGATTGATAAACCAATTGCGCCTCGTAGCTAGGTTATGTTAGCAACGGTAAAATTATAGGTGCTATTATTAACCAGTAACTGAGCCTGCTATTGAGCAGGATTCTCACGGATTATATGTAACATTAGAATATGCTGAACTGCCAGGCTTCAAAGTTGGGCTATGATCGCGTAACTTTACATCCACTAATTAATTTACTACCAATCCAATAATTCATAAACGGTTTTTATTTGAAGTAAATTTAATTTTGAAGTTAATTTAATTCAATTTTTATTTGAAGTAAAAAAAGACGAGCGTTTATCTTACAAGAATTGCGTAATTTGAAACAATGATTACATATGTTTACATTTTTACTTCATACTAGAAAGTAATGTCATTCAAACAACCAAACAACAATCATGAAATTCACTCATTTCGATAGGTTGTTAATAAGTTAAGAATTATGCATTCATAAGAATGCCTTCTTAAATTTCAATATCATTGGTAGTTCCTAATCACCTTTTCTTTTCACCGTTCTATTAAAAGTTATCTAAAATTTCTTGTAATCAGTTATAACTTGTAGAGTTTTTCTTGAATACCATTGTAATCGTCATCATTGCATGATTTTTTAAAAGATTTTACTGAATTTTCCCATACGTAGGAAGTTTGCCGATAAAGCTAGCATGTGCAAATGTTATCTTTAGTAATTTTATATTGTATCTCGTCAATTTTATCCTCGCAATCGAATAATATTAGCTTGGACCACAATTTATTTTTAACCCGTACCTGTACTGTTTGAAACTATCATGGAACCTCGGGGAGCAACTAGTGCACCGATACGCATGTGCACACACTCTCCGTGTTATTACTTTTCAAATTTACAATATACGAAAAAATCAGTTTGTTGATTGATACTAACCGAGCCTAACCGGATCTATCATCTAAACCGATTAGATTTTGAATAAACCAAGTTTCAACTTTATGGTATCATTAGATAGAAATGAATATAATTTGTTTTTTAATTTAATTTAAGCAATTCATTCACTTGTTTAATTACGGAGATTTGCTTTCTCAAAATCATTCGTTTTAATCCATGTTTGGTATTTCAAACGTAGTAGCTTCAAGATTGCAATCAAAACAAATTAACCAAATGTTTGTTTCTAAGTGTTAACTAATGGATACTATCATATTTTAAGTTTCGTTCTGATAATCGAATTCATTAGATATTTCACTTATATTGTGAAAGCTCTAGCATAACATTCAAAAAATACTTGACATGTTTAAAAATATTCTGTTTAATTGTATGTGAAAATGAAGCAAAGTATAAATCATGAACACGTATATTACAGAACAACTGAGCATACCTAACATTCAAGGTTATATTTTCTGGCGAAACATACGTGTACTTGGGTTACTTGGGTTGTTTGGAGTAATAAAATATTATTTTTCTAACCAACCAGCTTGATTATAAGTTCCAAAGTAATTTTGTTGGCAAAAAACCAAACCGTTTGAGTTCGATCCCCATTTTGTACCAATTTTTAGTATGCTAACTTTTCACTGCATTCCTAAGCGAATATAAATCCAATATGCTCATGAGTGAAATATCCAATGAATTCGATTATCAGAACGAAACTTAAAATATGATAGTATCCATTAGTTAACACTTAGTAACAAACATTTGGTTAATTTGTTTTGATTGCAATCTTGAAGCTACTACGTTTGAAATACCAAACATGGATTAAAACGAATGATTTTGAGAAAGCAAATCTCCGTAATTAAACAAGTGAATGAATTGCTTAAATTAAATTAAAAAACAAATTATATTCATTTCTATCTAATGATACCATAAAGTTGAAACTTGGTTTATTCAAAATCTAATCGGTTTAGATGATAGATCCGGTTAGGCTCGGTTAGTAACAATCAACAAACTGATTTTTTCGTCTATTGTAAATTTGAAAAGTAATAACACGGAGAGTGTGTGTACATGCGTATCGGTGCACTAGTTGCTCCCCGAGGTTCCATGATAGTTTCAAACAGTACAGGTACGGGTTAAAAATAAATTGTGGTCCAAGCTAATATTATTCGATTGCGAGGATAAAATTGACGAGATACAATATAAAATTACTAAAGATAACATTTGCACATGCTAACTTTATCGGCAAACTTCCTACGTATGGGAAAATTCAGTAAAATCATTTAAAAAATCAACTTTTTTTCTCTCGGGCAGTCGGGAACTTAGAATGTACTAAATTCTAATATGTATATTAGAAAATAGACGTTCAGTCGACTGTTGTTTATTTAGTAAATCGAAGCGTTTCGTTTGCATATATTATATTTTAAAATTCAACTTATTTAGAAAGAAGAGGATAAGATTCTAATAACCAAAATTTTTAATTCTAACGTCCAAAATACTTGTTGCATCAATCAAATGCTGATTCGAATGAATGTCATCTATTAAATAGTTGATTTATTTGTTAATCAAACATTTTAGAAATTGTGAGAACTTTACCTTCTAATTCTAATATTTATTTTTGATCTTTCACACAAATTAACCATCACTGGAATCGGATATAACCATTTTTTACATTGAACATGAGTACGTTAAAATAACGATGACATTTTAATTTCTTAGAATTGCGACAAGACAAAAATACGTCTGTACTGGTAGCCATGATTTACTTTGAACACGTGGTAGAAATTTCAATTTGCACTAGTATCTTGGTCTAGAATGACCATTCACATTACAGTACAACCTCTCTTGTTCGACATGATCGGTGCCAGACGCTCTCTCTCTGACCTCGCTAGTTTGACATTTTTTTAACCACGCCCACTATGACGTCACGCATTCGTGATTGGCTCATTTGTTTTTACGACAGTTAACCTTCTAACCTTCTGTTTTCCTAGCATTAATTTCCAGCCTCCTTGCCATACATATAGAAGTCAAGTAGAAGACTAAAACTTAACAACAACAAATGCGGAGGTTATGTCGTTCGATTTGACGGGTGAGGTGCAATCGTCCGAGTCCGGCATGGGTGCGTTCGTCGGTAATATAATAGACGGGGCGGGAGAGGGAAGAAGTCTCCGCCCACTGTCGAACTAAGAAGGTCCGGCACTGTCGAACTAAGGAGGTTGTCGAACAAGCGAAGTGTCGAACAAGAGAGATTGTACTGTATCAACATTTCCGTGAACGAATTAATTTTTGAGGTTGACAGCATCATAGACTCTACGAAATGTCGCAGAAGCACAATATCTTCCGAATAAATTTTCAGGATGTGGGTTCGATGTGGAGAATGTTTTATAAGCCCACCTTGGATGAAGATGGCATCCCTTGGACTTGCACAGGGCTATCCTCGATAACATGTGCTTTACGGAGATGCTTGGAACCAAAACATGATTCCACTTTTCAAACTGACACAGTGTAGACTCTCCGAAACCTAATCTCCAAGACATATTTCAAAATCTAGTTCATGCTCCTCGACTAACTTCTTTCACTCACTATGTGCCGACATTAAACCAGTCGACGAAATGGAAAATGTTATATCACGGAATTAATTGATCTTAAAAACCTCTTATTCGTTATTTATAACTTACCAGGATTACATATATAGGATACAGGTATTTGCTGTATATATCTTTCCTTTTTCTCTCGCAAGTTGTTTCTCTCTCTTTAGATAATTGTATATTACAAAATTCATTTGGATCGTATTTAGAAGTACCTGTATTTAACCCTCCTGAGCACCAGTTTTTCTTTTCCCATATGGAAAGAATGTAGTTTGGACGAATATTTTCGTTATGATGCACAGGAACGTTAAGGAAGCACAAATTTAAAAAGGAATTCGGTTGCTTTATTCAAACCCCTGGTCGACTAGAACCATTCAATTTGGATGCTTTTGACTTAACCGAACTGACTTCTTATGGTGTCTAAAGAAGTATCTGTTAGAAAATATTGGTTGCTCCCACCTAATCGGTTTCTCAAAATAAATGGGTTTAGATTGGTTTTTGTGTTCATCGTCGAATACACTAATAGAAAGTACGATTTCGTAAATAGCAAGAAAGAGTTTGTTACTAATGAACAGAACCAAGAACATGTCATTATAATGAACTGTTTGATTATCTGAACTAGACTGTACGTTATGATAGTCAACCAATTTAGTCCTTACAAGCCAACCTTTGTTGTTGAGGATACAGCGGAATTCTCAATCCATTTGTACGCAATTTGGTCTGTAACATGTGTGAGTCTCTTTGCCAATCGTGCAATAGCGGGAACCAAATTCGGTACAATCACAGCATCAGAATAAGACATTCTTTGCATGTATTGCTCGGTGGAAACTGACAAGTTTCTCAAAGAACACCTTCCTGTTAGTATATTAGATATCTTGTTTAACATCATTTTTTAAATGGTGAACATTTACTATCTCGATATAAAATTACTCTGTTCGCTTGCTGGGTAATCGTGTATGATGGCAATGAATAGTAACTGGTGATGATAGTTGATGGCGGATGATACGAGATGACTGATGATTGATGCTGAATAATAATGCTCATGGATAATGTGTTATCATTATTAACGCCGTTAAAAAAATAATTTAAAAGATGATTAACATATTTCGAATCTATTTTCAACTGACCTTGTTTCCACCTAGTTTCTGTAGATATATGCAACCACATTTCGCAGTAGCAGCTCATATTTAATTATTAAATGCTTTAATAAAACCAATTAAATACTTATTATTCCCCCAAATTGTAATGCTTTTCACTAATCTCGACATAAAAGGATTTCATAGCATTACTGACATACTGGGTTATAATCAAAAGACTTAATCCACTTTGACACACATACAAGTGCACAAATATTTACATTAAATTGAACATTGGATTGACTTATCCGTAATTATATTCGACCCACCAATAGCAATCAGTTCGCTTTGCTGCTTGAGTTGGGTATATCGGGCATATCGGAATGGCGGTGCTTTTCGAATGAAAATTTAGTATCCCCACCGCTCGTACTGGAAAGCGATCGAACCATCAGAAACAAAGAGTATTTTCTTCGTCGGATCCCTATCTTTGTATATCGAATATCGAGATCCGCTAATATTTTGCACGACTGCAGTGGAGCTTTATGCGGCATCCTGCAAGCTCTGTGCGATATGCGTTTTATGATACGAAATATGAGAAGCGCCTGGAGCGAGAAAGAGGACAGAAAAGGTCGAGTGAGATGAAGTATGGGCAGGGGGGGGGGTGATCGAGAGCGAGAGATGCAGGAAGAAAGAAGAGTGAGGAGTTAGGGGGAATAATGCGACATAAAGAGTGGGCAAGTGGAAGAGAGACATCCAAGTTGGGAAAGACCAGTAAAACATAGAGAGTAAGAGAGACAGTAGATGGCATAAAGAGAGGAGAGAAAGGGAGACAGGAACAACGGGGTTAGAAGAGGATGCTCGTAGAGTTGCCCCTGGATTGGTCAGACTTTAGCTGAAACCTCGCGAGATATTCGGTCGGCAGTTACTATCGCACGAGTGCCAGATGCGAACAATACTGCATGCCGGAAGTGGATATTGCTGGGCGCTCTGGCTCCGACGCTAGAGAGAGGTCTTCCACGAATTTGAGATTCGACATTCCAGAGGAAATTTCCAGACGACTCTAATCATAATTTAATGGAAAAGCCGAGAATCCAGAATTTAATAATGCTTGAATTACAGGCTTTTAAGCTTATAAATATGGTCGTATAGTGTAATGAAAATACCGCTGCCAAGTGCAACGATGATTAATTCATTCGGCGTCAATTGGATGAAATCCCAAAGTTGACATACCGCCGATGACGAATCTCAACATAGACATTTTTGAATATTGGGTTTTTTCAAATTTTAAATGATTCAAGTTTGCCAAAGAGTGACTCCAAAATGACCTTAAAAAGTGCCCGTTTTTTAGCAATCGAAATTCGGATTAATTATACTGTTAAAAGTTAAGTTATGGTGAGATAAAAACAAGAAAAAAATTGCAATTTAAGACGACATTTCCCTCTGGAGTAAATAGTAGGGTCAAATATGTTAAATTATAGCGTTTTCTAGTATCACCTGTATGACGATCCGTCTCGAGAATACCATATTTTTAAAATAAATTTTAAAATTGTGTGGGTGTGTGTGCATGTGTGTCTATGTGTGTCTGTGTGAGTGAGTGTGTTCGGGTAATCGTGTATATGTGTAATATGGATGCCATAGACAGTCATAGTAAATCGACGGTTCGAACCTCATGTCGTATTTACACTTACTTCAGATTCTTTCTATTCAATGTGTGTGAGTGTGAGAGTGCGTGTGTAGAGGTCTTTGGGACACATACACCCACACAATTTCACAATTTATTTAAAAAATATGGTATTCTTGAGACGGCTGGTCATTCAGAGTTCTCGATACAGGTGATACTAGAAAACGCTATAATTGAACATATTTGACCCCCTATTTACTCGAGAAGGAAGTATCGTCTCAACTTGAAATTTTTTTCTTGTTTCTATCTCACCATAACTTAACGTTTGGCACTACAATCAATCCAAATTTCGATTGATAAAAACGGGCACATTTTGGGGTCACTCTTTGAGAAATTAAATTAGAAAACGCACGAAACATCTAAGTGTATTTAGGCAATACGATCTCCTTGTTACTCGCCTCCTGTCTTCAACTTTATCTCTCTCGGGCGTTTACTAGAGCGTTTATCTTAAACCCTACAGGATGCTAATATTTACTTACAGGGAATCGTGCAATGTAATTCCTGTCGTGTTGATCTTTTCCAAGTATACACTAAAACATTCGTCGTATACTTTACACAGCACTGTCAGTTCTCCAACTAAAAAAAAATCAATTTGAAGCTTTCATCTTTACATATTCTTCATTGTATCATTTGAGTTTCTGACTTCTAATCAAATACAACATTCTTTTATATACTTTAAAAACATTTGTTTTTGCATTTCAGATAAGTACTTACTCTAAAAACTGTATATTTCCTTTATAGTACAGTATAAAGTGTATACCTCGATGTCAGTCGTTCCGTGCAACATACATTAAACATTCAAATCTTTCTCCATTTGTTTGCCTAGCCGAAATTTCCGGGCCATTTACTATAGTATTTACTGAGAGAAATAACGCAGTAAAAGAAAACACCATAAATATAGAGTTAAAAATAGCAAAGGTCCGTCGAAACCGAAGGAGACATAAAACATGGAACTGATAAAGTTCTTCGTAAACACAACGCACGGAAAACTTTGCAAATTTCATTGTCGACTTAACTTACATAAAATAACGTATATCGCGGCTCCTTTAAACTTCAAGAATCCATTTGTTATTCAAATATACGCTAAATTTCAAGGTCATGTGTCATATAAACTGTGGACCCAGCGAAATATGAAATTTAAGTTTTTGATTGCCGCGTGTAAGTATTCTTCGTAACAGCATTAGTTGTGTGTCAAGGTACTCTACTAATTGCAGAATCGTAAGAAGCTTCATTAATACTAAGAACCTATATTTAGGCACTGCTGCTCCATTGCTATTATACTCTTATTTGCACTTTCAAATAGAGTTAGTCAGAATTAGCTTACTAATTGAACATAATGGAGTGTAAAACAATTAGGTAATTTTTCGTCTAATTATAATCAGAATCATAATAAAACAATCGAAATATATAACACGTCTTATTTCTTAGAATAGTTAGCTGTACTTATGCAATTGAACTTCTATTAAATATTAATAAACAATATCAAATATGAATCTAATATTAGAATAGTGTGGCTAAAGTAGTAAATATTTTGTAACATTTTCTTTCAATTTTTTCAACGCATTCATTTCTGAAGTAAAAACCTTTCTGTATAATTCATGAGCATATCTTTTTTATTTATTTATTAAACTCTTAAAATATACAAAAGAATTGAGTATTTAAAAAAGTCGCCGGTATAGACGAAAAAAATTTGTTTATTTTACAAATTTATTTTGATTCGATATGAGAATCAATCAAAATTCTGTAATACCGATTTTGTAAATAAATAAAAAATCATTTTTTCGAGTGAATTGATGTGAAAATTGCGGTCATGGAAACGTGTGTTTAAAGTGATCCATGATTGAAGAAATAACATTCTTCATTTGTGATATAAAACAAAAATCTATTTTATTTTAACGTATATATAAAACAACAACAATAACCGCATATGGCATATTCATAATAATGTATTTTTTTCGTCAAAATAGTACACGTTTGAAAAACACATTAACATTTTCATAAAAAAAAGGGATAAAATAATTAACAAAACATAAAATATACAATATAACCGAAGTCTCTTATTTAAACCGAAGTATTTTATTTTAGAATGCTTTTTTAGTTCCACAATTAATTCATCATTTCGGTTACAGTACGGCGGTACCAACAGCATAATATACTTAAAAAAGGATTAAATTTAATATGACATTACGCCCTACAATTAGATAATGCTAATTTATTTCACATTTCATTTGAACAACTTGGCAGATAATAATCTATAGTAAATACGTGATTATTGAGTTTTCTATTGATAGTGGAATTAAATGTTAAATTGAGGTTCTCAAATTGCTCCACGGCAAAAAAATAATGGGAAAACAATGAACAAAAAGATCGACGACAAATGTCAATTTAATTTCCGCTAAATGTGCTCATTGCAAAACCAGGTATTGTCCCCTGTAAATATTTATGGAAATACTTACGAAAATGTAATTTAAATATGTAAACAATGAAAAAACAACGAAATGAACAACTGAAGAGTCGAAATGCTGTAGAGTAAATTAACCTGCAGGAATATCAACAAACAAAATACTTTGCGCATTAAATATTAATTAGAAATTACGACTTGTGCCGAATGAAAGATGGAAATTACATTTTTTTTAAATTTTGTTCAACATTTGTATCCTTGAAGTCGAGGACTTGTCTATGTATTTCATAGATTTATGCAAATTTTTGTTGAAAAATATTTTATCAAAGACGAAAATATTTACTTTAATTTTTAAATCATTTCTGATTTATTAAAAAAAGAAGGACTTTTTTGAAGAGATTCGATGCTCCGGGACTTGAAATCTGATCCTTTCGAATTCGGGTTGAATGCATAATCTCGAAATGATCCAATAACATTAGTATTTGAAAATGACATGCTTTGTGCTCGGAAGAGCGCGAGATATAAATCTAAATAGTGGTAGTTATGTTCATCGTACTTAACATGTAATATTAATTAACAATTATGCTTTACACTAAACGAAAGATAAACATTACATTGTTTTATTTTTTCTACATTTGTATACTTTTAAATCAGAAATTATTTATAAACTAAAGTAATAATTTCCACCTTTGACATATAATTTTTCAAACAAAAACTGCACAGAGTCTCCGACTTTCAGAAGCACAAATGTATAACAAAATGCAATTCCCATCTTTCGTTCAGCATAATGCGTAATTATTAATTAATATTACATGTTAACTAAAATGAAAGTAAATACCATTATTTAGTTATATGTATTAAAGTTTCTTAACAGATAAGATACAAAACCCTACGGAACAGAATCAAAACTTTAACCAAAATTTAATTATTGACAAATACTGAGATAGGCAAAACTTTGGTTTATTATATCCACGTCAGGACTAATGGGAACATCTCTCGAATTATAACCATCATCGAAATGAATGGTTCCCATCGCAGTAACCTGAATCTACCTTGAATAGGTATCGTATTCTGCTTGTAAGGAAACTGTACGGATAGCGTTCATAAGTCAAGGCTCGTTTCTGCCAGTCGCTGACATTCTACTGGTATCTATCCTCGATAAACAACAGGCAACCTGTACAATGCACTCTAAAATATAACGACGTGGCTACGTCTATTTGCCAAGACGTATATACACCTCGGTACAAATGCGATTAGTAAGCGGTCTATTTGCAGCGATGTATCGAATTTATAAAATATACTTTAACCGTTCCTGAAGGCTACGTAATTTGCGGTCCAGTTTGACCGTTAAGTGAAAATTTACGATCCTGCTTTTCAGAAAGTTAATTGGAAATCGTTTTGTATTGCATAGAGATTGTTTACACGAAATTAGGTCAATTCGTGCCGCATAACGGATTAGAAACTGGGGTAATAAATAATATAAATCGTAAAATTACTGATTCTGCAAAGTATCGTCCGACGTGTACACGTGATCTTTATTATATTCGTGAATAAACCGAACATGCGAAGGAGTATTTGTCAACATTCAATGATGTCATCTCTAAAACTCACATGGTGCAAATATTAAGATAAATTAGGTATAACTCGGTATATTGAATAGTACTCCTGATAAACACAATTAATCGAGAAAAAGAATTACGAACCTTTTTAGAAAACTGGTGAAAAGGGGTTGCATCGATGGCCGCCATGTTTATTTTTGGTACAGTAACTATTTTTAAATAAAGTATACATGCCATTGACCAAATCTACATACGTTAGAGACACGAGTGAGCCCTCTTTCCGTTCGAAAATTCTGGTTAAACGAATTTTGTTGTTAGTATATGTCGACACTTCTTACGAAACATACACAGAAAATAAATTTAGTCCGGATAACTAAATGGGTAGTTGCCCAGTGGGAATTAAATATTTAGTAATTTTTAAGCTGCATTTAGTTAACTACTAAACAAACTAACCAAATCAATGTCAGATTAACCGCATTGTAGTCAGATTAACTAAATTCAGCTTAAAAATGACTAAATATTTAGTTCCATTTGAAATATGTTATCTTATTTTTTTGCGAAAATTTTTAATTTCCAAGTATTGGCGAGTAGATTATGTTAACACACTATCCATCGCAAAGAAGATTATAATGTTTAATGTAAACATGGTAGAAAGTTTTTTTAACCCTTTGCATTACAGTGGGTCTCTCAGAAACCTACCTTTTATGCGCTACTTTTTTTACATTTAAAATCAGTTTTTGTGTTTTTTACGTTGTGATTGATTTTCTACATATAGCTAAGGCGTTTATAGATTGAATAAGATTTCACACATATTTAAATACTATAGTTTAATTAATTATAAACAAAAATATACAAAAAAAAATGACTGTTTTTCTTTTTTAAATCTTTTGTGACAAATAATCCCGTACTATCATTTGCGGGAAACTTATTATTTATACATTTTTGAGGTCGCTGAATACGATTACGATGTCGGTTTTCAAAAATTCAAAATGACGGATCCAATATAGCGGACAAAAAATTGAAAATCGACTGAGTACCCTTGAAAAAAAAACACTCGGGGGTTTACGAAGTCGCTGAATAAGAAAATAGAGTAGAAAATAGATTTTGAGGATTCGAAAACCCTTGAGTAACATTTTTCAAGCGAATACTGTATACTTTCAATCTTTTGTCCGCCATATTGGATCCGACATTTCTAACTTGTAAAAACCGACATCAGAATCGCATTTAGCGACCCCGAAATCCCCGAGTAAAGTATTTCAACCAAATTCAGTGAAAAGAGAAATGCGGGACTGAACGGGTTAAGCAAATCCACGTTTTCATAATGGAAAAAGTAAACGAACGCAGTGCGACTTTTAAATTATGGGTGTTCAAAACGTATAAGAACCACAATAAAATGTGCTCAATGGGTCAATATATGCGGCATAGTCTTCGTGGCAAAATTTCAAACCAGATTGGTTAATCTTAAACGAAGCCTGCATGACTGCTAGACTGAAGTTAGATGTAATGACTACATTTCCAAAACGACTTATAATTAATAAAAAAAAGACTACACTTTTTAACCAATTGTAATAAAATTGACCTTTTTGTCCTGTTCAATAAAGTATAAAATATGTACAATTTTTTCCTTTTCGTAAGGACGAAAAGCATGGATTTGTCTACATGTACAAATATGAAGTGTTTACCCGGTGCTTTAGTATATTACGTACCATACGAATGTCAAATCGTTATATACAATGTAATTCCTACATGTTTCATAAGGACGACGTAAAAGTAAATGCGAGGGCGCATGCAGTCTATGTAATATTCTTCCGTACGATATCATGTTGACATACCCATCGATTCAAGCGAAGTAGTCAATACAAGCAATTTTTTACGGTATCGGAGAAATGGCAGAACTTCGGGTCACCGACTAATAGTCGTCGTATAAAGTAAGAGCTGATTTCTATGTTCCGCATACCCAGAACTGCCGCACATAAAAGTTACTAAATCTGAAATTCATCTATCTTAAAGTACACTGAATTTTTTTAAATGTAATTTCCTGAATGGACTTTTTTTCATCACATTGTTCACGAATATCGCTTTGTTACTAAACGTCTAAAAAAGTATAAAAATGCATCTTCCGTGAATACCATCTTTCGGAAAATTCTATCTTACTACTGCAATTCAAGACGTAACAAATAACATTATCGTTCCGACAAATCCGCGCAAATCCTTGGTAGTGCCGTTTATTCGAAAAAAAGAAGGGAAATCGCAGAAAGTGGAGTGGGAACGAGAGACAGATCTAAAGGAGGCGTTTCAATAAAACGTTCAACCAGCCTCATTTTCAGGGACTGTAACCGCTCTCGCCCAGTACACAATAGAATGTACATGAGCGAGAAAAACAGAATAAATACAAAAGATCGGCATGTCCCGCGTATTAGGGATTCCCGTAATGGAACTCGTAACGCACTGAATAATAGCTGAAGCTTTGCGCTAGAGTCGGCGAGGGTCAAGCGCAAAGTAGGATTTAAGGTCGTCCCGTCTTTGCTTTTCCTTCCCTTGCGTTTTCGAGAGGCTGAAAAACGCGATCTTCGCTTTTCCAGCAGACTACTAAGCCTATCCTTTATAGAGAAAACGGCCCCTGAGTGATTTCATTCGTGCGTTACCGATATTTCAATTCACCGCCGTGCTATAACCCATAACTATTATTTACGTGCGGGATGATACCTTTAAACTTGGGGGAACCTAACGGATTTCGGTGTATCCATCTAATTTACAATCGAATGGGCGACTTTATATGAAAATAGTAGAGTGATTGTAGACGAAATACCACCGTAGTAATAGTAAGATATATAAAAGCAAAAAAAATTAATCGAGTCCACGAAAAAAATAGAATTAAATCAAATGGGATTTCATGCGAGCATGTTAGATCCAGTTGATTCAAACTTAATTTCGGTTGTAGTTACATATCTACAAGGGTATTTAATTATGATGCATGATTATATAAAAATGTTACCACTATAGTCGGTGAACCGTACAAATAATATAAATAAAAGGTATAAAGAATGGCCAACACGGTTCAAACCTAATGTTTAAAAGGACCAACAGGTCTTTTATTTCTAGCCCATAGTTTCGACCCTCTTGGAGGTCCTTATGTGAGGCATCTATTAATAGAGATGATGACGATGGTGATGATGATGGCTTTGTGAATACTAAACTAATATGTCATGTATCATTATTTCGCATTATAGAATACGAGAGCTTAATTATTTGCGTCCGAAGGGCTTTTTTTTATTTCGCCATAGGGCTCGCATTCGTGTATTAAAATAGTTATCTTTAACCCTCCGGGCGGACAACTTGGTTTTCAGTTAATCGGACCCTTCGAAATTCGCTAAATACGCCCTTATTACATAATATACTACTTTGTTCCAGGAGCGTAAAATAAACTGTTACGCCCGCAGGAGATCAGAGTGTCTGAAAGGCAACGAAGGGGTCAGAAATCGGATGTCGTATTTTGGGCCTACGCCCGTATCATCAGAGTTTATGTCGCTGAAGTTTGAGTCGACTATATAGTCGAATTTTTAAAATGCGTAAGTTACATATGAAACCTTCACGGATACCTTTTAAATGTGAAAACATCAATTTCTAGTGTGATCAGTTATTCAAGATCACTCCGGATCACACCAAAAATTTTATAAACCAGTAATATAAATGGGCCGATGCACTTATTACTCGGGAAACCTTCTTGAATGTCTTCCAAATGTAAAAATATATTTTTCTAGTGTGATCAGTTATAACTGAAGATTACGCCAGGTCGCTCTAAAATTCTAAAAAAGCCGTAACACAATTGGTCCGATGCACATATTACCGAGAACACCTTCTTCAATACCTGCACCAATTCCAAATATGAAATTATAAATTCCTCGCTTGATCAGTTATTTATGATCACCTCGGATCACACTCAAATGTTTAGAAATCGTAATCGGGCCGGAGCATTTGACACTCAGGAACTGTTTTTTGATATTTTTCAAACACGAAATTATAAATACCTAGTGTGATCAGTTATTGAAGATCACGCCCGATGACAGTGTCCCTAATAGGTTGGAATCATTAAATATGGCTCTAAAAATGAAAGTAAGACGAAGTTACTCCTGAAACCTTTTCTTATGCCTTCGGGAATTAAAAATATAAATTTTCATGCTGACATGTCAGTCAATATACCCCCGGATCACAACGCAATAGGAAACTAAATATTTTGATAAGATGTTACTGCTTCTATTGGACATGAAATAAACTCCATCAGCTGTTTTCTTAAAGAATACAAGATTTCAAAAATATTTGGACCCCCCAATAACCGCTCCTAATAGGTTAGAATCAATAAATATGGCTCTAAAAATGAAAGTAAGACGAAGTTACTCCTGAAACCTTTTCTTATGCCTTCGGGAATTAAAAATATAAATTTTCATGCTGACAGGTCAGTCAATATACCCCCGGATCACAACGCAATAGGAAACTAAATATTTTGATAAGATGTTACTGCTTCTATTGGACATGAAATAAACTCCATCAGCTGTTTTCTTAAAGAATACAAGATTTCAAAAATATTTGGACCCCCAATAGCCTCTCCTAATAGGTTAGAATCAATACATATGGCTCTAAAAATGAAAGTAAGACGAAGTTACTCCTGAAACCTTTTCTTATGCCTTCGGGAATTAAAAATATAAATTTTCATGCTGACAGGTCAGTCAATATACCCCCGGATCACAACGCAATAGGAAACTAAATATTTTGATAAGATGTTACTGCTTCTATTGGACATGAAATAAACTCCATCAGCTGTTTTCTTAAAGAATACAAGATTTCAAAAATATTTGGACCCCCAATAGCCTCTCCTAATAGGTTAGAATCAATACATATGGCTCTAAAAATGAAAGTAAGACGAAGTTACTCCTGAAACCTTTTCTTATGCCTTCGGGAATTAAAAATATAAATTTTCATGCTGACAGGTCAGTCAACATACCCCCGGATCACAACGCAATAGGAAACTAAATATTTTGATAAGATGTTACTGCTTCTATAGGACATGAAATAAACTCCATCAGCTGTTTTCTTAAAGAATACAAGATTTCCAAAATATTTGGACCCCCAATAGCCGCTCCTAATAGGTTAGAATCAATAAATATGGCTCTAAAAATGAAAGTAAGACGAAGTTACTCCTGAAACCTTTTCTTATGCCTTCGGGAATTAAAAATATAAATTTTCATGCTGACATGTCAGTCAATATACCCCCGGATCACAACGCAATAGGAAACTAAATATTTTGATAAGATGTTACTGCTTATTTAATGATTCCAACCTATTAGGGGCACTGTCATGGGGCGTGATCTTCAATAACTGATCACACTAGGTATTTATAATTTCGTGTTTGAAAAATATTAAAAAACAGTTCCTGAGTATCAAACGCTCCGGCCCGGTTATATTACGATCTCTAAACATTTTTAGTGTGATCCGAGGTGATCATAAATAACTGATCAAGCGATGAATTTATAATTTCATATTTGGAATAGGTGCAGGTATTGAAGAAGGTGTTCTCGGTAATATGTGCATCGGACCACTTGTGTTACGGGTTTTTTAGAATTTTAGTGCAACCTGTTGTAATCTTGAATAACTGATCACACTAGAAATTTATGTTTTCACATTTAAAAGGCATTCAAGAAGGTTTCCTGAGTAACAAGATCATCGCCCCATTTATATTACTGTTTTTTTAGATTTTTAGTGTGATCCGGGGTGACCTTGAATAACTGATCACACTAGAAATTTATATTTTCACATTTAAAATGCATCCGTGAAGGTTTCAGATGTAACTTACGCATTTTAAAAATTCGACTATATAGTCGACTCAAACTTCAGCGACATCAGAGTTTATGCCAATAAATTGAACTGAAACATTTGTGATGATCCTCTCTCATCCGTGTAATGTTTGTAAGAATAAAAATCAATCTCACTCCCGCAAATTGGATTTTATAACTCCGTATAAGGAAAAATCATTTTTTGTCATAGTGCGCGTAAAATTTGATTTTATATCCGAAATTTCGAGAGTAAATAATAATAGAAGTTCCCTACCATTTTGAGATTTAAATTCGAGGTAAAAACTCGAATACTATACTGATTATAAAACATTTATTCCGTATCACGGATGAAGACTCTAATTTTTAGCCCTCTATGTTTGAAGTTTTTATGGCAATAACATAACAAAACTAAAACATAATTATTTGCAATTTATTAAAACGTTTTTCAATTTGCTATGGAATACACGTTAATGTTATTTTTTAGGAAGCAGAAATTAATTCACGTATTAATGAAGTAATAAAGGGCCTCGACTAAATTTCGTTTTACGTTACCTTTTATTGTTTTTTTTTATATGTGCCCGTTCGTATTTTGCATTTTTTATTTCTCTTTTTTTCTGAATTCACGTGCGGCCGAACAAAGCGATGATTCAAGTCGCACTGCTGCGACTGCTTTTCACAGAATCGCCTGATCCCTTTTTCAAATTTTGTTCTTGGATGTTCATCCTATTTCGAAAATATACCTGTGTAATTGTCCTAAAAAGTAGTTATTTATAATACTTTATTCCTTACATGCACATTATAAACATCAGTATACACCAATATGACTTTATACTTAAATCTGTTAAAATTGAATGAAATATGTTAACATTCAGAACATAAATAATAAAAAAAAGTCTAGCGAAGATAAGAAATGTATTCTAGTTTGTTTATATAGGTATTCAAACGTTATATAACTTTCCTATAAAATAAAATTTAATTTCGTATAAAATGTTTATGAAGCCATGACCAAATTGTCAATATTATAGCAGTGACATCTCCGAGGTCCACGGCGAGGTCAATAAGGTTCAAGAGGTCGACATGGGACCACTTTCCCTTCACACATACATGTATATTTCCTATACCGATGTAATTAAATTTAATCAAATTTTTTAACGGCATAGAATAAAACAAATGATTTATGAACTCCATAACATATTTTACAAGCAATCTGAATTGAACTAATATGAACATAAATTGCGACTTTTTTGCAAGAAAAAATATCAAAAAAAGGGTAAATCTGTTATTTAATCTGATTCAAGATATCACAAATCCGTCATGATTAAAAAATGAAAAATTTATTTATATACGGTATCCGTACACATACCCTTCGTGGGGACAAAATAAAAATAGAAAATATAAAAATACAACAGGATTATTGTAGTTGTAACGAGCGGTTTCCGATGCGTATAAAGAGCGAGAAAGAGACAGAAAAATAACGATATGAGAAATTTTTTGTGTTACCGATGTAACGTAAATTATCGATGGATGGTATGTAAATATTGAAGTATCGATAAGATATTTAAAAGATAGTGTTCGTATCGTGGCATTAATGCGTCACCTATTGTTGTAATGAAAAGGGGAATTCTTTTTTCTGAGCTGGAAAGGGAAGAAGAGTTCGGCGTTTTCAAAACACTCAAATTCGCTTTCTCGATTTTTGGTTTGCTCTTGCAATACATCGAAGTTGCCTCTCAATGAAAATTGAAAAAACTCGAAAAACGTATCGTTCAATTCCACAAGCTTTCGAAGTCTGATCCAGAGTTCTCAATGCCAAGGTTCAAGGAAATTTAACCAGGAAACTGGGAAAAAGATCATGGATCAACTTAAAGGAGATTTGGATTGATCATTAACAAATATTGCACATTCCAAGGAGAGCCTTTGTCCGAGCTTCAATATCATGCCATTTTCCACCTCGGCGTCATTCGAGGCTTGCCGTTCAAAGGATCCATTCTTCGTTTTCCATTGAATCATTGAGTTCATCGTGCAACTTAAAATCATTGAATTTTGGCTCTGACATGAGACTATTTGGTGCCACCTGTGTTGTACTGATTTGGCCAGCCAGTATTCATTTGTTGGATCATCACGGAAGATTGCAAGATTCTTCGATACTGCGATAAGTTTTATACAAATTACTTTATTTCTTTGATTTCAAATCGTTATATTAATTCAAAAGATAAATGTCGACGATTCGATAGTCTCTTTCTCTCAATCGTTATTTTTCAATCTTAAGGGCGAAGTTCATTCAATTTTGCATACATACATTCGTACATAACCTCAAATATCAACTCTAATCTTACATATAGTTAGTTCTAGGGGAGGCGTGGGGTGTACCGCTCACCTAAGGAAAGTATCGCTTTTAATAAATGCATAAATAATTTTAGATTTGTTTAACGATTGAAATCGATTCTATAAAGCCCCGACAGTAATATACAAGAAGATCTGAATGTTTACTAACGCTAATCGTATTGAATTATAGAATTTAATAAATATCAAAGATCCAACAGTATCTCCTGTCAATGTGGGTAATACCGCTCACTAAATTTAAGTTGTTAAACTTATTCATATACACTTAGAAACAATGTAATGAAAATGTAATGAAGATGTAATGAAGAAATATCAGTACAGGCAATGAAAATGGTAAAGAAGAATGGATTCAAATTAATGATTCATAAATAATGAATGTACCTAACCTATGAAATTCAATGATATTATAAATCAATTTGTTGTTAACTCACTTGTGTACATTCAATGTATATGATTAATTACAAGAAGTTCCATTTCAAATATCCATTATTTTAGTACTTTCTGTACATTTATTTGATCAACAATATGTGAAATATGCCATAAACTCTGTGAGCGGTGTTACCCACTAACGCGCCGCGTTGAAAAGTAATGAATAATTAAAAGTCAATGTTGTTTTTAGTAGTTTACCAAATACCATTTGGTAATTAACAGTACAACAAGTCTATTTGTTCATATTTTTTCCCATTGGGTACTAGTAAAAAGATGGAAAACCGTATATTGTAAAGACCAATTCTTATCGTATTTATGTCAACTACGGTACAAAACTTTCCAATTTTTTTTTAATCAACTTTTAGCAATAAACTATGTAAATTTTTTGTTGAAATTAGATTTTGACATAAAGTTCTTTAGTAAAAAAATATAAAAAATAATTTTAACTTAACGGAAGGTTGAGAAATATGAGTGAGCGGAATTACCCACTGAGCGGTACAACCCCCGCCTCCCCTACTATTTGAGAGGTTAAAATCGTTTTTACTATTTTTTCGTGGTTCCATTATCACTTTTTTCTCTCTGTGTGATTTATCATTATAAGTTATGTTTTATTCATTGGTATAATTAACGCTTTATATACTAAAAAATTTTTTATCGATGATCTGTAACCAAACAAAAAACAGGAAACGGAATGTAATCATATGTTTACATTTAAAACAATATAAATTCAATAGACCAATTCAACCAGGATGAAACGTTGATATCAAAGAACTAAACTCGAAAAAACGAAATTTATCGCAGTGAATTATTATTGCAGAACATGTTTCTGATATTAAAATTCATTGAATCAAAGCGAAAATACATATAATAAATAAAATAACCTGTAACATGATATTTGAGAATTATCCGGGAACAGAGGTTTTTACAACAACAAACCATTTATTTATTTTTATGTTTTAATAATAATTTTATCTATATTGTTGAGTATTCTATGTATTACAGTAAGTTTACTAATGCAATAATCGTAAAATTAAATAATATATGTAAACTACTTTTTTATATCTAATATTGCGGCGGTTATTATCGGTATCTATAGATCTTTTTAATTTACTTATTTATTTATTTATGTTTCATCCACGTTGCTGTCTTCGAAATTGAGTTTCCGTACTTTTTACTTCGATTTTGATACTGGAAGAATCAGATATAAAATCAACAGCAGTGTCACTACTTATTTTTCGCAATGTTATAAAAATCGAAAGTTTCAGAAATTCATCCATCTTCAATCTTCAGACTTTCATTGAACGTTATAGTAATCCTATATAATATAGAGTTAGCATTTTTATACACTCAGCAAAAAATTGTTAAAATAACCAGAAAAGATGGTTAAATAGGCCCTTGTTATTTTTTCTTGTTAAAATAACAAGAATTCCCGTTGGTTCAACCAGAAATATTGTTGATTTAACTAGCAATAATGTTAAAACAATTATTTTTTTAATTAAACTACCTAGAATTGTGGTTATTGTAACCAGAAAAAAATAAGGTCGTAATTTAACCAGAACATTTTTTTTAGTATATAAAATATTTATTTTCACGCATAATCTATATAATTTACCTTTGCTGTGAAGATACGAAATCCTTGAAGACGAAGTAATATGAATAGTATCATCAAACTGCAAGGAGTCATAAAATTGGGCATACAAACATAGAATTATAGTCCCCTTTGACGGAAAAAACGAAAGTGATCTATGCGTTTCCAATTAATGTTACCTGATCATAATGATATTAGACATATCATATATAACATTTAATTTTAATTTATTTTCTTAGTTTATTTATTTATTACTTCAGGGACTGAGGTTCTAATAACCATTTGCTTAATATTTATATTTTATTTGTATGCCGTCTTAAAATCTATATTATAAGCTAGTTAGTGCAAGCGCTTACTACATAATTAATGAACCGATTATTTCTAGGCCTGGAGTTTATTTGGTTCCTATCAAAATTCCCTATTATAAAAAGTACAATTGTTTGAATCCTATAAAATTAATTCAATTCTGATCTTAAATGAGAAATTAAAACGTAGAATTCAAATCTGTCGTGTAACAAGTCCATTTTCTTATAACTGGTAATTAACTAAATCTGACTAATTAACTCCAAAAATGAATTTCTTTGTTTTCATTGTCATATATGGAAAAGATGAAAATTTATTAATTTCAGGGCATCCAAATCTGATTCATTATTTTTTTTAATCCTAAAGTGAAATTCTTTAAATACCTGTTTACTTAATGTATAATCATTGGTACATAACCTTACTTGCTATTTATTATATTCCATACATTGTACGATTAAACAACTGGTGTAATCTAGAACAGTTCATGCATGGCAATTTCATAGTCTATTCTATCGTCTAGTAATAAATCAAATATATAAAATGAATATGAATTTTCAAAATATAAATTAAAAATATTTTTTCCAAAAAAACATAATGCATCAACATAAAAAAGTTTAATCTTTACATTTTCTGTTCGCTATTCCAATGTAATTTGTTTGGAAATACTCAGGATTCATGGTGATAAAATGATTAAACGATCGACAAAAGTCTTTCGAATATTTTTATTAATATTGATAATATCACGCTTTACGTTACACGTTACGCGATCATTTTACCTCGAAAATGGGCTGTCATGCGTCAAAATTGATGAATAGGTATGACTTGCAGGAGTTACCACCCATTGAAAGCTCTGTTGAATTCTGTATAATACAACAAAGTCGTAAAATAATTTAACAATGCTGAAATAAAACCGCAGTCAAGAATAATTCGTAAATAAATACAGGCCGAATACTAAAATTTTACGAGAACGTTTTCACTTTCGATAACATAAAAGCTTAAGTTAGTTTATACATTTTAATGAAAGTTATTTTATATTTTGCTAAGATTAAAATAAAACAAGTCGCTATATATAAAATTAAATAAATATAACTCAGCACATTGAATTTTGGACTTTTTTGGCTAGCACGAGCTCTGTCCAGCGAATCGCAATGAATATTGTCGTTTCCTTGCCATCTGTCATGCAGGAAGCTGTCTGCCACATTTTCGGGGAATGTCAGCCACGTTTCATTTGAGTGCGTATAAATATTTTTAACCGGAATTCGTGATTGATTACTAATCTAGATTTGGTTATTTTGACAACTATTTTTCGACGCCAGTCGCGTACTTAATGGCAAAATACAAACACAACTACAAAACACCACTCCCACAGGTTGTAATTTACAAACGGCTGCGTGTTTACGTTCGATGCACGTTATCGGCTTGCCATTCGAGGTAGTAATATCGAAGGTCCGAGTAGTTTACATTTCAATGCGCCGGCGACTACTACGTGCATGTATGTGCGTATGCATGGAATTATTGGATATTGAAGCGCGCGTTGGAATAAAGAACCTTATTTTTATTCGGCCAAGTAAACAAACCCGGTAAAATACTGGCGATACAATAGGCATGTAAACAGCGGGAAAGTGGATCTGACACATTTACATTTTTCATCGAGGAAAATCAAATTTTCCTTCACGCTTACATGTCGGTTGATCTGGCCTACTCACGACAAAAAGAAAACGAATAGTTAGGTATCGCATATGTCGCATCTAGACTTTTATTCAGCTTGTACTAATAATGGTTAGGAAATCCATCTAGGTTTCGTTGTATGTGCATATCTTAAAACAATTTTCTCGTTGTATTGAAGTTTATTTTGTGTATATATCTATATTAATAGTGTTTATAAAATCAAATTATTTTCATTCAATGCTCTTGGTATGTATATGACATAAGAAAAACAAAAAAAAAAACAAAAAAATCAATATTGATATTCTTTCTAATATCATAGATATATAAATATACATTAAAAATTAAGGAAATTATGTGACGTTAACAAGACAATTCACTAGTCTAAATTCTTAGTGATTGTGATCATTACATTAAATTGAATAAATAAATCTACGAGGTAAAATATGCTGAATTATTGATTAGTTGAGTGAAACCATTTAATCATTTGTCGTGGAATAATTGGTCCATGGATAATACATGGATATATATTTAACAATATTTAGAGATACAGATGATGGTACATTTTTCAATGTTGCTTAGTACACCAATATACGAAGTTTACTCAAAGCTGGTATATAATGTAAGCTATACAAGTATGAATTCAGCGAAGCACACTATAGGAAAGTATGAAAAAAACTACTAAAACTAACCTAACTTAGCCGAACGTTGTAAATATAATTCTCACAACCGAATAAATATTATAGGAATAATAATATCAAATGGATATCGAAGCAATTACATGCTGGTATGTCAACGCAGTCTTGAACGCAGCCACAGGGTGATTATCGAATATTATATAGAAAAGACTCCCTGAGATAGATCGCGGATATCCAAAAATATTATCTATATGATTCAGTTCGTCACGTAGACAGAATGAAACCTGAATAGAAGGGACGCTAAGTTTAGGCGTGGTCATCAGTTGAAGAAATATATCACGAAGGTATGGTAAATGATTGTAAGTTAATATCTTGAATGTGAGATAGCTTAAAAAATACTGATGACACATGTCTGCGGCAGCATCTAGTTGGCCTGAGCCCTGAAGTGCGTAAAAATCTGACGATAAATGAAACGAATGGCCGAGTTTAAGAGCGGATGTAGTTGGGTATGAAGTTATCCTAATGCACGAGAAAAAAAGTGGAATGAGAAATCAAAGAATTAATACGTCAGCTAATAAGAGTTTTATCGATGATGGTAATGACGATCCACGGAATCTGAGCCTATGCAGAGTGTAGTGAACTTTGCTACTTATCAATAACATATGTCGGTTCCAAGATAGGTCAAACGATAGGCAGATGCCCAGATTCTTAAGTTTATGAATATAAGGTATTAGTTGACTATTGACCATTAGTGCAGGTATATCCATGGAATTAATCAAGGATAAATTCTACTGGGAGCCAAATATTGTGGTCTTCATTTTAGTTTCAATCACAATGAGCCCGAAGTCTTTAGTTCAATTATAAAATGTATGAATATCATTCTTAATGGTGCTATGGATGCTGCTTAAAATTGTTGATGGATAAAATTGAGGATCGCCAATACAAAAGAAGCATTGCAATGGCGAACATCATGTTAAAGACAATGATAAACAAGATTGGTCCCAACCCGGTTCCTTGAGGAACCTCGGAGGTGCTATGTTGCTACTGGGCAAAACTTCCATCTAGCCCCTTAATAGTGTTGGAAAGACCCGTTAGAAATGAAAATGTCCAGGAGATTGTCGTGTCATCAAATCCGATTTCACGTTGACTATGAAGTATAGTGTATAGTTTAGGGTGATGTTCTAAATGATGATCTAAATGATTTAGAGATGTTAAAGAGCACTAATATTATGGCCCTTCTTTATACCATAACATATCATTTCGGGTGTAGTATGTTACTGGTCTCAAGATAATTTGTGTTTTTTTTTTCTAAACTATGGAGTCAATAAGTTTCGAGAGATGTAAAGGATTAGTGATTGGCTGCATATCATTTGGGTGTGAGAGGTGTCGAGATCTTGTTTAATGAGATGATATACGAGAATATAAGTTGGAGACCATCAGGACCAACCCTTTCTGCAGAGCAGTCAACGCATCGTCCGGGCGAATAATTTGTAGGGAGAAATTAGGAGAATTTGGGTTGAGAGGTGACTGTATTATAGTTTGAAGTTGAGAGCTATTGTAAGGTGAATGCGCAGAAGATATGTGTATTAAAATAGCGGTTGAAGACATCAGGGGTAAAATGTAACAGCGGAAGTGGAAGAAGGTGCAGTAAGTCCAAATTTTCGCAAGAAAGCCCAGACTATAAATGGCTCAGACTGGTCCGGCAGAGATGTGCGCATATAATTAGCTCTCGCAGACTGAAGAGCAGCTTTGACAGTTTTCCTAAGCTTTCGGTATTGGCACAATAATGAAGTGGAGTGCAAACATTTATCCCCCTGTAGAACCAATCACGTCTATGAATTAGTTGCTGTAGGTCCTGATCTATCCCTGGAGCTACTGGTGCTTTTTGAGCAAAAATATACTTCTGTAACAACATGTCAAGTATTCTGCTGGGGATTTCTCAACAACGTTACCTGAGGTATATAATTCTGGAAGCGAATTATGAAGCTTAGCATCTCGGTCCAGAATGAACTCATCATAGTTGCAGATAGAAAAATCTCGATACATTACTATTGTAGTTCGAGGTGGAAAAGAGGTGATGAACTTTATACGCGATGAGGATTAAGTTGTGGCCATGTTTCAAGAGAGTCGATGACTGCGAGAAGTTTTCAATGGCAGCAAATACAAGACATAGAATACTAATCCTCTAGGTCGGCGATGATAATAGTAAGCAACACGTTAAACTCCTTTAATTTGGAGTCGATATTGTAATCAGACATACAGGCTCATTTATCGACGAGTTATGAGACGTTTCTGAAACGGAGTACGATACTACTTCGTGTATGTAACATGCTACTCACAACACGAAGCGATATTTCCCAGTCGATGGTACTGCACGATCATTGCAAACCTGGTTGGGGGGTGAAATTATAATAGACTGTGAAGGTATGTCAGGATTTACCAAGTTTCCGAAAGACATAGAATTTGATTTTCTGAATTATGTAATAAAGTTGCTATATCGCAACATTGGGCACGAAGAGAGTTCATGTTACATTACATTGCATTTAATATATTGGGATCCTCACGCGTGCGAGAGCTAACTGAGGTTGATCAGCTGGCTTGTGGTCAAATTAGGGATTTTAGATTCTGATTTATATCAATGGGCACTATCGGAGAGAGGCCAACTTTCCTAAAGAAGACACACCCATGGGTAAGCGTTTTAGACCTTTGTTCTCTTCAGTAGGTAGGCCATAGATTCACCTCTGCAGCAGTGCATTAAGTGTTGTTGAAACTATCTGGTGGAAATCGGGAAAGATTTCAGCACGTGTAATCATTTTATCCGTTATTAAGGAATTAGTCATTTCAACTTTTGTGTTACGTAACATTCATAATCAGGGAGCCCGAAAAACCCCCGAGTTTAAAATTTCAAAAGAATTCGAGAAAGAGTCCGTCTTTTGATAATTTCATCCGCCATTATGAATTTTGATAAACTGACACCAGATTCGTAATTAGCGACTTCGACAATCCCCCGAGTATAGTACACTTCAAGCCAATTTAATCACTGCATCTATGAGTCAAAAGTTTTAAGATTCGGCATAAGTAACTTTTTGTAGTTGGTCTTACTATTTAAGTAGTAAGGTTTTTAAATAGTATTGTCAAGAAATTCGGTGCGCCATATCTTAATACTTATATAATAGTTACTCAGACTACTTCTTTTTTCTTTGATGTCGACGCAACATACTTAATGGTTGAGTTGGAGATCATCCGTACACGCATTAAAGTTAGGGCTATGAAATAGATGTATGACATTAATCAACATTTACTTCGACCCAGACTAAGTCTGGACGAAGTATTGAATTTGGTCACTTCGGGCAAAAATTACCCTATAGTTTTTCATCATATGTCGACGTTTCAGACCCTAAGGAACCCAAAGCAACAATAAAAAAATTGGTGTCCGTTAGGTTGTACGTCCGTCGGTCCGTCCGTCCGTCCGTCCGTCCGTCCGTCCGTGGGCAAAATTTTGTATACGCGATATCTCGCGACTGGCAGGGCGAATTTAAAAAGTACAAACGGATTTGGGTTTCTCTTGGCCAAACTTAGATCTGATTAGTTTTTGGAGACAATGCATACTAGATTATGGGGAGGTTTAACAAAAAAAAACGCTCAAAAAACACGTTTTTCCATTTTTTAACAAAAAATACAAATCGTACAAAAAAATGTTTCAAACAAAAAATATAGAACATCGAATTCTCTACAAAAAATATTGTATTCATTTCTTCGTAAAATCAACGATAATGCCGTAAAAAGCATATTAACATAAATTGTACATACACATAAACAATGCATATGTATGTATATTATATACATTACATGAAAAACAGAGACACAGAGGAAGCAGGTGAGTGAGGCGGGTATCAGGGGGGGGGCTAACTTTAAAAATTTGATTAAATTTTATTTTAGTATAAAAATTTCATTAATTTTTGTTTTTTTAAGCATCAGTGTGAACAAGACGTGCTCATTTATCAGTGCTTCGGCTGATCTGCGGTCGGGGTCGAAGTTTTGAAAATGCTCATTTTCAATTTTAATATAGGGTGAATATGCCAATGAACGGACGACTACCAATGAATGGACGATTTTCTACATATTTCTATTTGTTATGAATGTATGATGCACAACATGCAACAAAATACATATTTGTATGTTCTTTGAACATTCAAAACAATATTTACAGTACTATTGATCTTCCAGTGTTTATTATTTTGTAAAATCAAAGCAAAGTTTTAAAGCCATCCAAAACTGGTACTGAAAACGTCCCATTTGATTTAACCCGTCTATTCATTGGGGTTTAGCGGATTTTTTTACAAACGTATGAAGACGAGGTTAATAATTAAATAAAATCAAAGGTTGAACTACACGGTCATGAAGAGCAGAGTCTAACGATTCTAATAGTGGTACCATAATTAAATTTTCATTAAAGAATTCAAAAGTTACAATCGATCAAATTGTGAAAAATGCTTAACCGTCCATTCATTTGCATATTCACCCTATTTAAGGCACAAGATATTGTTACAATATATGTATAGAAACTACTTGAACCCAACGATGCTAGAACTACCCTCTGCCGCCTTCTTTCCTGGCAGTGTTAAAATGGGAATATTCCCGGAAGCATCAGCCTTTTGTCAGGGAACTGCAATACGAATTTAACCAAAATTGTAGGCACCCGGGTCGAAGGCATCTAGTTTTCAATTGATATTGATAAGATAACATACATTGCTCTTGGAAATTCAGTAGATACATTAGGGAAAGTATTTACAGGGATTTGCTTCCTGGAATAGTTTATTCGGATACTTCCGTTTTTCTGTTTTATTATTAATAAATAAAAAGATTACACATAATACACAATCAGTAAGCGTCATTAATATCTAAAATAATAATATAACTAATAAATGAAATATCTTAGAGTAATATGTAATAAGTTTTTTATTTTTTTAATCGTAAATGTAAACTTACGTATTTTTTATTCATTGATGACATGTGATAAATATATATGCAGTGTACATACGAGCACAGGCGGTACACTGAGGTTTATTTATGGTATTGATAAAATATACAGTATTCGGACAATCAGAAACCTTTCGCAGGGATATTGTTTATATTAGGTATATAAATATAACTCCGCGCAATGTTCATATATATTCCATGTATTGTATATATATATATAGCGATAACGTATATTTACCAGTTCTGGCAAAATGTGTGCATCAACTATGTTTGGATGTGTTTCGTACAGATTATTACAAAGTATACCAAGTCAACCTGATCCAGCTCAATTCATGACTTTTATTGAACTTGAAAGGTTTCAAGTCGAAATTTAAGCCCTCTTTCAAATCGTAATTTACAGGTTGCCAAATAATATAATTTATTACATGTTCATTTGATGCTTGGATGAATTTAATACAGATGTAAATCATTTTTAATATATTTCTTAATATGTAATAAAATACAGAAAATATTAGTTGTTTTACTATAAAAATAAACATTGATATCAATTTCAAAACGCTACTGGATTCTTTCTAATTCGATACAATAATATATTACTCTTTTATTATTCTTATTGATTGTAATAATCGATTCAAGTAAGTCGTTTTTACTCTGTCACAAAACTCTTTATTTTTAGAAACGTCTTTGTTTTTTGAAGCTATGCCAAGAACTAGTCACAAACCATTTTGAACATTTGGAAGATGTTTGTATCCTGAGAATGTAAAGCCTTATACAATAAATTTGGCACTTTTACGTATTATACTTTTAAAAACAATCATTATTATTTGTTCATTTATTAAATCAGAAAAGGAAATAGATCATCGTTTAATTCACATTTAAAATATTTATGGAATCCGGTATGAATATATAAATCGTTGAAATGCACTGTGAGTTCAAAATAATACGGGAATGCAAATAAAGGATGCATAAATAAATGAATGACAATTTTCCAAATATTCCGAACATTACGTATTCCAAATAGAAGAAATGTAAAATATTGAGAATGTTAGTTCATAAAATGCTGCATTTGTAAATATAACTTTGTAAACCGTATTTTAATACACTAATGCATCTGATTTTTGGGAAATACTGGAGATTTAAGTTTAAATGTTAGTTAGTTAGTCAGTTTTAATTATTATGCCACGAGCAAGGATTCCCTTGTAGTAATTCTGATATAGATGAGGAATAATAATGATAAAAACATTACAGAATTACTGTAATATTACGAAATTACTAAAGATTGCAAAATCGATATAAATTCTACAAAACTAAATTAGAAATATTTATATAATAACAGGTTACGCATTAATATAATAATTGTAAACTACCAAAGTGGATAATGATAACTTAGGGGGATAATATAGTTCACATAAAAATTATGATAATGTGAGCTGATTGCGCGCTAATTATCAATAGGAAAGTGTATGTTGAGTAACATACTAGTGTTTGAAATACTTTCAGGATTATAGTGATAAAATCAATATGTTATAGAGAGCAGTATTAAAAATAGTTGACGATGATCGGTCATAAAATGGAGGTGCCAAGGGTTCCTAAAATTTAATACTGGTACCTTTAAAAGAGCCTTCATAGGCTTTAATACGGCGTAAATAATAGACAAAATTAAAAGACGGCAATTTGCATTTTTAACGACGGATATCGTGGGATAATGTAGGAAAAATGCAAAAAACAGGTCGGAAATTTCTGATGCATGTAGGAAAAATGATATACGAATATAGTATTCCCCTAGTAAGCAAAACTTTTGCTTTATACTTTTTCACAAAATCGAGTTTCGCATCGGAATCGTCAGGGTACACATCGGCAGGATCACAACGTTCTTCGCCTGAATTTATAACGTTATTTAATGCTAGATAAAACATTATATATCTAGACTTTTAGATAGAATTTTGGATCCAGTCTTTATATAGAAAAGTACAACATAATACTGTATTAGGACTTATTATTAATACTTGTAGAATCAATGACTTTTAAACATTAATTTCATTAATTTTTAAATTTCTTAAACGTATTATTCAGGTGTTTAACTTTTTCACTGCGCGAGTTGTCCACACATGGACCACTCAAAAGGCACACAATATTTAATTTTTTTAGGCAAAACGTTTGACGTTTTCATTGCGGGAAAGATAGTTTTTATTCCTCGAATCATTTTTGACCTTGAAAATCGTGATTTCAAGGTGAAATTTTGTTTTTTTTTTTAGACACAAGGATTTCAGAGTGTTTTCCGATGTAATTTAATGGACGTTATACAATGAAATACTAAAAAATCACTGAGGTATCCATAATCTTGAATAGAAATGTTTAAGGTTATGGATGTCTATTGAAATTTCTTTACTATTGTATACGTCGCATCCATCGCATCAAACTACATATGAAATCCTTTTAAAAACTTGACTTATATTGTAAATAAACATTGACCTTGAAATGACGATTTTCAAGGTCAAGGGTGTTTGCAGCAAATTTTTTACTATTATGTGTATATTCTGCCCGTGAAATAACAAAAGTACTCTCTCAAAATATTTCACATTGGACGTAACGTTACCTACGGGGCTGGTCGCTATATCGAGCAGCAGTCAGTTCGGGGACTCTACTATAAATACCAATAGTATTGATGATAATAGTGGTATCTGTTACTAATGAAGGAACAAATACATTCAAAAGAGAATAATCCGTCTGCATAATTTAAGGGAACATTCCATCAAAGATAAACTTCAGAGATAAAAATTCAAAAAATGTGACATACACGATGAAGAAACGAACATCGAAACCAGATAAATTCCATGGTAGTTAAAAGTCAATAGCGATTTTTAAACAATTTCGAATCACATTCGTTTTTGTAACCCGAGCGGAAGAGAATGCGCGCGCACATCTTAACGTCTAAAATTGTGTTCTCCAGAATTACCACAAGTTGTAAACTTCGCGGGGAAACGTCGAATCCAGCAAGCAAATTCGAGCCGGACGCGGATATATACGCGGTTTCGTCGAAACTTTCGGAACTGCGTCCATTTTCAGGGTATTTCTGAGTCCTGACTGATCTTCAAGTTCCAGCTTTCTAATGGTAATCCGCGGGCACCGGAAATCCACCAGTGCCAAACTTCACTTTAAAATATTCCGCGCTCGCGCTTTCACCCACCGCTCGATCTCTTCGTTTCGCCCTGTTACCCCTTTCTTTACCGCCCCCGACCATACTCTCATTTTGCCCTTTCCCCATCCCCATTCTACTCCCATGGCTCCTACATCCCCTGCAAGCTCCTCTTTTCCTTGTGACCTATTGCACTCCATGGACTCACTTTCTATTTTTCGCGCTTTATTTTCATTCTCTTCTTTTCCTGTAAACACGAGGTCCCCGATGGATTTACGTATTTGAAAATTCCCGCAGATGACGCATTGGAACATTTTTCTTCTCGATCGAGTGCACTGTGTAATTCAGTTAGCTTCAAAGTTCGAAAGAAAAAGAAAACTTTCTCTCAATACCAGTTTGTCTTTCATTTCGATTGATGGAATAGTTTTATTAAGGTTCATAAATTTGCATTCATTTTCAAAAATAAGTATGTATTGTCTTAACCCGTTAATGCCCAAGTATCCATAATTTGTACTTTTATTTAAACGATTATTTAGTAACGAAAGGAAAATTTTATCGGAAAATTTCTATGTACTTATTATTATAGTGTTTTCGAGAATGCTCTTATTAGTTTCAGCGAACAGGAATTACAACTTGGCGTCAAATTTCACAAAAAACATGCAAACAAATTAGGAACTTTTTATTTTTATCAAACTCACAAGAAAATCATGAACATAACTCCATGATTTTTATCAATTTCACAAAAAAACTCCAAGAGCTCAAAGTACTTTTCATTCCTATCATATTTTGGAAAAAGCACTCCGTATTTGAGTTACAGCATCCGGAAGTTTTTCAAATAAATTTTCATTGTGGACTCCATTTTGAGGATATTAAAATTAAGTGACATAAAACACTAAACTTGTTTAATCAAGTACTTTATCCATTTTTATCTATAGTTTCGACAAAATCCAATGTCCTAATAGGTCGAAAAGATTTATACAAAAGACAAAAGACGCTCATGGGTATAAGTGAATTCCGTCCTCGAGACGGAACCTCCGAAAAATTCGGGTAGAGTAAGATGAGAACTAACACCTTATGGAAAATTTGAATGTTTTATCATCTGGTTAAAAAATCGTTGTCAAAGTTGCGGGTTATTCATAGAAAATTGCTGGATTCTAAGTAGTAACAGTCCGCACCTACTGCGAACAACTCACGGTGCCGGCTATTACTACTTAAACGACTGCATTTTCCTTTGTATAATCTGCGGATTTAACGACGTTTTTTTAAACTTTCCCATATCATAAAACAATCGAATTTGGGATTCGATGTTAGTCGTCATCATATCTAACCGAATTTGTTAGTTTCGGAGATTCCATCTTGGAGGCAGAAATCACCTATACTCGTGAGCATCGTCCTTGGCACCATATTGTAATTCCTGTTATTCGAAACCAAATTGTTTACTTCGGAATCTTGAAGAGCGACCTAAAAAACATTATGATATGGAGTTCTACCGAAATTGCCCTAAGCTTTCGTTACTAACGTTATTGTTTTAATAAAAATAAAAGTTATGGACTCTTGAGCATTAATGTGTTAAACAAAACTGTGATAAATGTTTGTATTAAACTTCAGGTTCGAGTAACTGAAATACTATTTTGGTAAGTTACTGTTACTATAGAAGCTACTGATACGTTTCGAAATTTTCATTAATCACCTATGGATCCGTACGTCAATTGAATAATCTTTTGATGAGCGCATTATAAAGTAGATTAAAATTTTCAAATCATAGGCAATCTAATCATTTTCGACGATGTTCCTGCTCAAAATTCAAAATGTAGTATCTAACAGGCTGAACAAATTTGTTAAATGTTGATAGATTTTTGTTAAATTTAGTATTTACGCTGATTAAGATTCTGCGGCAAGTGTATCAAATTTGGAGTTATTTTCTACGTTATTTAGCATCCCAAAAATTCTGAAAAAAATATATTTGATAGAAAACTGTATGAAAAATGCGTGATAAAACATTCAGAATCTGAACTGAGGATATACGTCTGGGAAAATAACTTTTTGTTTAGACAGGCATTTTTTCGTGTTAATTGTACACAGCCAATATATAGGTAGTAGTACATGCAGGTGCTTTCAGAATAAAGTAGAGTAAACTTATTCTTATTTACTCTTGCTCTTTTATTTTTTGGACCTTACCTCTCGTATATTTTCCCTCCACTGCCTGTACTTCTACTTGCCTATTATTATTTCATTTCGAATCTTTAATTTTTGTTGCATTGTAAAATATATTATATGAATATCTTGATGATACATCATGAACACCATGTCTTCTATGTTATTGATTTTTTTTGTTTAAAATTTTATTTTGTAATTGGAGAAATTTTCCTCGAGTTAAAAATTTGAAATTTCGACTAATATTTATTATTTTCTTGGCGTTAAAGGGTTAAAATAATAATCACTACATATGCTTACAAGGCCACTATGATACAGTTATCGAAGTCATCATTTTTTATGATTAAATTAGCATGAGTATACTACGAGCTATATATATATTCACTGATAGAACAGTTCAGTTATGAGGATTTGAAATATGGTCAGCTTTCATCCCAACTTGAAAAGTGTCACCCTTATACTCACAGTACAGCTGCCTTGACTACACTTCTGCTTCTCACAAGTATACCAATTTATCAGTGCTAGAATTACTTGCAATAACCAATAAAAGCATGCACGCAGTTCCCTGTGCAGAATACTTTTTTAAATAATAAACACATTTTATCTCGATCACGCAAAAATGTGAGCAGTTAATGTCCTGTCGAGCTTCGTGATTCGTCAGGGTTAATCTGGAAAATGCTTCGTGTACAGGGGCGTATGGTATCTCTGTTCGCCAAAAATTTCGTCCAATAAGCTACCCCTAAGTTATCTTTTCATATGATATACGCTCCCCTAAAATTTTTTTCTCTCTACGTTGTATAAATGTATTATTCCTGTTTCGCTTTCCACCAAATGTATATATCTACACATACATGTACATCTCATATATATATATACAGGGTGTCCAAAAACTGGGTAACAATATTTCAGGAGCTGATTCTCCATGATATTTCAAACAAAAAAGTCCTCTACCAAAATTGGATCTGAGGCTCAGAATGCGAGTGACGAGCCATTGAAATTCAGAAAAAAAAAATTACCTTTTTCGCCATAACTCGGCTCTCTTTTTTTCAATGAATGAAGACTCATTTTAAAGCTTTTTTCAAGACCTACAATCCATCCCTGAGAACATTTGGCCTCCGATAAAAAGTTCTGGAGTTATGGCCTCAAAAACGCCCATTTTTTGTGTTTTTTTTGCATCTAACTCATTTTGCTAAATAGCCAACTAAATGTCACACAGGAAGAAGTTGTAGAGCTTGAAAAGACGAAGAATTTGCCGCTTCCTGAGTTAAGTTTCGATAAGAATTGAGCCCGTGGGAACACTTTTAATGTCGTAAAATTGGTGACAAACGATCACCGCCAGTACAAAACGCGTTTTTCGCCCATTCTACGAAATTAAAAATGTTCCTGCAGACTCAATTTTTATGGAAACCGAACGTATGAGGCGGCAAATTGTTCGTCTTTTCAAGCCCTACAACTTCTTCCCATGTGACATTTTGTTAGCTATTTAGCAAAATGGGTTAGATGCAAAAAAAAAAAAATGGCCCTTTTTACCGTTTTTGAGGCAATAACTCCAGAACTATTTATCGGAGGCCAAATGTTCTCGGGATGGATTGTAGGTCTTGAAAAAAGCTTTAAAATGAGTCTTCATTCATTGAAATAACTTAAAAGAGAGCCGAGTTATAGCGAAAAAGGTATTTTTTTTTTCTGAATTTCAATGGCTTGTCACTCGAATTCTGAGCCTCAGATCCAATTTTGGTAAAGGACTTTTTTGTTTGAAATATCATGGAGAATCACCTCCTGAAATATTGTTACCCAGTTTTTGGACACCCTGTATATATATATATATCGGTGTGTGTGCGTGTGTATTTTTGTGAAGTAACGTTCGGAAAAGTAATATGTTCGAAACAAAACAAAATCAAATTAGGTGCTTCGACTTTTTGGGCTCTTTGTATCTTTGCCGTCACTTTGTATTATACTCTATCTAAACAGGTGCTAGTATGAATCCCTACATTGAAAGTTACATCCCTATATAAATCACCTGCATTAAGTCCATTCAGAATATTTTATTGTTTCCGTACCATCCTTATTTGATGAGCCTTCTACTGTACTTATTTACTACTATACGTATCTAACAGGATATCTATTTACTAGTTATATTTCATCCAGGTTTAAATATAAAATTATAAAAAATAGGTCGATACATAAACTTCAAGAATTGACGCAACAATATACTTGCAGTATTTTGGTTTACCTTAATATGTAGGATTAAGGTTTTACAATTTTAAAATAAAAATAAATATAAGATTAATCTTAATAGTTTTATTGATACTGGTCATAGCATAAATGCGTATAATAGATCATACGAACGTATTATGCACGCAGGTTCATCCGCAGATCTGTCGAAATTGCATATATTATGTTCAGATATAACTTTCGACAATTGCAGCAGATACGCCGTAATATGCTGAAATACTCCACATTACGCCTTACATATTAATGCATCGTATTACGGAACAATTTTCGGGAAATGAAGATGTTACCTCATTTTCATCGCAATGTAAAGCCTGGATCATTGCTCTGTTACCACTTTGGTATTTATGGAATACGCTACACTAGTTATGCAATAGTAAGCAATTACGACTTGCATCACAATCCCTCGTGCACGCTTAAAGTACACTTTATAAAAATAACGCATTAACTGCGATGGGAATATTTCTATCCGTAGTTCGTTAATGTCGCAACAAAGAGTTACTTCTTGTTCAAAATTATTTTTTTTTACTTAAGATTTGCTTTGACCCACGAAAGAGTGAGCGTTGCATAATCAGACGAGTGATTTACACAAATCCAATTGTCGCATTATTGCTACAGATTACATTTGGAGCGGAGGGAAAGGCCTTTTAGAATTTAATTCCTGCAAGGAAAAGGAATGTTTAATTTCTTCGTCATCCCACGTATTTCGAGAAACTGAATTCCAGCGTGTGATTAAAAAACATCGTACAACTTTGTGACATACGAAGAAAAGGCTTGCTTTTGTATAAAAACTAGAAATTCCTGCAGGATGTTAAATAGCCGAGAAAGAATTAAAATGTTCTTTTTCAATTCAGAGTTCTTGCCATTGAAACTGCCACGGACAAAATTGCTGTGTAGAAACATGTTTATATCAGCCTTATATTTTATTATGTAGCATTGCCGCAGCATCTTTGCCTGGTAGGCATATTTTTATAATTTATAGATACGTTTTTATTACATTTAATTATTATGTATGTATTTATCTAAAAAAATGGAAGTCATATATCATCATTTTTTCGTTTATATTAAATTCAAACCTGCACTGCTAGTTCCAATTTTGCTTCATAATACGTCTACTACACGTGGAGTCAATTGCCCATCATTAGTCAGAACGGAATAACTCCGTCGTATATAAGAATTAATCAGTTTCGTTTTTTTTCACTTCAAATTATCTTATCTTTTAAATAAATATACATCGTCTATTATATCTCGGCCTAAATTTTAACATTTTAGCTTGCCATGAATACTTGAGCTCATATTCAAATCTTCAATTATTTGCTAAATCATAGGCATTTGATTAACTTCACAGCTCTTCTTTATACAATCTAAAAATAACATATAAAGTTGCCGATTCTCTAAATTTGATTTTGCGGAAATTTAATTTAATTTTAACCGGAACTCGTTTTTTAATATATTCACTACATTGAAAAACCATTTCACATGTCACATATATATTTAATATATTTACTTAGTAAAGTCGATTTCCTTGACTACGTTTCCTGGAAAAGGCTCTACTACTGTATTTTCATGAACTTTGAGCGCTGAATCTCAATTCGAAATGAAACTCATTAGATTGACTCAAGTTTGTTAGAAATACTCAAAAAACCTCTCAAAGTTTTTTTCAAAGGTACCACGACATCGTAGACTATCCGGAAAAAGCAGCTGCAATCAATGTAAAAAATATATGTTTTTTGAAAACTTGTTTCACGGTTTTCTGCGATTTTCGAAATCTTTATTTGTTCCAAAGTTACGAAATTCCAAATTTTAATAGCCAAATGATTCCTCGAAAAGCACCGTGACTAGTGTTTTTGTATTTGTCTCGAAAAGTCCTTTCAAATGAGCCCCCAATCGACCCATGTTGCTATTTAAGATTTTCGGCCCCCCCTCCCTCCAAAAAAGGTAGACTTTTTTAAAATCGTTTCACCTGTTTCAGTGTTTATTTTTAAATATCGATGGTTCTCGAAATATATAAAAAAACTAAAATTTCTGAAGAAAATTGTGGCATTGGGGTGCAAAACCCGCCAACTCCGTTTTATGCAGTTTTGAGAAAAACGCGGAAAACTGTTTGCCGTTAACATTTTAAAGATAGCAGATTCATAAGTGTATAGCTAAATTTTATAGGGAATTTTTTTTTTGCATATACACAATCTCTAAACATTCAAAGAACTGTATGTAATGTATGTTTATATGATTATCTTAGTTTTTTATTTTATTTTTTTGACTTGGCAGGTTTTGCACCCCAACGCCTCAATTGCGTACATCATCACATTGCACTAGTCTGTCAGTTCGAATTCGAAGGGTTAAAAAAACAAATGGATAGGCTAGTGTAGTCTCTAGAATGCAGCTATTTTTGCTTACGGTATTATTAACATTTTTGGAGGCAAAGGACTAATTATTTTGCAACCCGAAAATCTAACTGTTTTGGTGAAGACGTCACCATTTATTAATAAAATACTAAACCTTTGTTCACGCAGTCCCTACGGTATTGTAACTAATGAAAATTCGTTGTCTTATTTGTTAAGTTTTTTTAATTTTGACTGAAAAAATAATAAAAGGATCTCAAAAAATGAGTATATAATAGTGAAGCCTTAACGCAATCAGTACTGTCTTATTTCGGTAGTCCATAGTTAATCAATATCCAAAATATTATCGACAATCAAGTGCTCCGTGACGACCACGCTTTATTTTTTACTGCGCATAATAGTGGTAATTAGCATGGGCAATCAGTAGGTACTGTTTACCTTCTGCGGTCAGTTCTTATTTCATATGGAATATTTCCTCGGTTTTATAAGCAATACTGATTCATTGCCAACAAGTAGTTCTGGATGCTAGTTCTAAATCATTCATTCACCGCCATTGTTGTCAGTACTAATTTAAGTCTGGAAATCAGTACTAGCTACGAATACTGCATCAATATGATATGGAAAATCGTATTTCGATAATGAATAATTAATATTTCCAAAAAATGTGAAAACCAGTTTATTTTTGTCATTCTAAATAGGTATAAACATTTTAAAAGTGTTAGATATATTTAAAAAACTGCTAACATGTACTGGGTATCAATTTGAAACCGTAAAATTTATGTAACAGCAGATGAAAAAATAACAATTTTTTTTATAACAAAAATTTAGTGTTTTGATTTGACTTTTTGACGAAATTCTAATTGAGGTATGCAAAAGCATACCTAACTTAAACCTAGCTGAAGCAAGTATAACTTCTTTATTAGGACATACCATCATCGTTGATAGAGGGATTACGCATGTCGCTCAGCGAGATATAAATGTCGTGTAAACGCTCCGGGCGTCTTTCCTTATCTGCTATCTCAAGGATTTCGTAGAGGCTCAGTCGAAATGTAGCGTCCGTAGCGAGATTAACACGGTTAAATGAAACGTTTGGGCAAACGAACTTACATTACTAAGAGTAAAGGGAGAAAGCATCGGTTCACCAGCGACAGACATAATGAGAGATGGTAGAAACAAGAGGGAGAGAGGGAAGCAAGAAATCGCAAGAAATGGAAGGAGAGAGAAGGAGAATAAAGGCATATATATTATAGCGTCTATATATATAATGCCCAAGCACGGAGGATACAGGGGGATTAGTTTAGATTAAGGTCCTCAGAGTGCAGCGAATGTCCCTAGTTTCTATGCTAACTGCTGGCCTGAATTGCGAATGTCTTTCCACCTTGCGGTTTGAAAAAAAGGAACTTTACTTCCAAAGTACAGAGGTTAAACACGTGCCCGAGTGCATCTCAAAAAGTGAGGCCGGACATTTTCTTAATGCGAACTCCGTAAAACAAACAACCCCGCGAACTCGTGAGATCTGCGGAGATTGCAGCTGTTTGTTATTCCCCGCGAAAGGAGGCTACGTGAGATATCATGGAAAAGTTAGCGCGATACGTTAGGCTGTAAGTAAATCCTGGAGAATATTTTTCATCGCACTGCACCCTGAAATGAGAATACTTCAAGGATGGGATAAAACGTGTATGTAAATTGTATACAATGCACGTATCGTCTTTGCACCTATTCGAAAATTGCATTTTTCAACATATTTACATGCAGCGCTTAAATTAAATTATTTACGTTATTCTCTTGTTAAGAATGCTTAATCGTATAAGCATATTAGTATTTCCACTCAGTTTTGTAATAATACGTTATAATTTTCATTAGATTATTTTATTAGATTATTACTATTCTTCATATGTAATCGATGTTTATTGAAGGTATATTTACTATGAAAATATATTCTTAATATTTCTCAATGCATTGGTTCTTTGGCATGCATAATAACAAACAGTAGCAATACACTTAATCGTATTACATTTATCGGATTGCACTTTGTAGAACAATTCCTCGTCTGTGACATTTTACCATATGTCTACTATTTTCGCATTGTTTAATGTAAATTATTTCTTATTATTTAAGAGGGTTCTAAAGTGGTCCGCCGGTAAGATAGGAAATTTCACTACAGAACGTAAATAAACGATGACAGAATAACATTTTTAAAATTCGGGCTCTGTAAGGGCAATTCTAAGCAGTATAGACGCTTTCCTAGAAAAGACCAAAAATATTACTTCGGAACTGACCGAGAATTTTCGGAAATAAGTGATATTTATTTATTTCCGAAAATTCTTGGTCAGTACTCAATTAATTTCCTTGGCATTTTCTAGGATACCGTCGATGGTAATTAAAATTGCCCTCTCAGAGCCCGAATATTATAAAATCATCGTCATTGGCATTTTGCATTATTTACGGTTTTTAGTGAAAATGCCTGCCTTATCGGTCCAGCACTTAAGAACCCCCTTAATGTCTACCACTGCACTCTATTATATAAATATGTTCATCCTAAAAGCTGTTGTTATATCTGTCAGTTATTGGGATCTTCTGAAATTATCTATTAAATCGTTATATATTTTATACGTGGATTATAATTATTTACAAAAATAACGGCTTATACCATTGGTCTATGTTCTTCGGTGAGTAGAATCTTAGTAAGTACCGTTTCCAAAAATATAATTATAACCGACTTCGTACTGATGAGATGACTTTTATCTAATTATAACTAAATTGTACAGAACATCACTTACCATAGTAAAAGCTAAATTGTACTTTAGCCGCACTAAAAATATTACTATCGCAAAGATTTGAATTTGTCGAATCTACTATCGTTACTATAAGCCACCTTTAGGAATGTCCAGATGTATAACATTGTTTAATATAATATACCATACATATTTGCACATATTTTGTTACCGACAACAATAATATTATGAATTTCGTAATATACTAATTATAAACACATATTCTTCTAAAATTGTATTCCTCATATACTATATGTTAAATATTAACAGCTTAGTTTATATTAAAATAAAGACGAACTTTAATACTACTTTACTACGATATTTACTAATTTGTAAACATTCATCAATAACAGTCCTGAACTTACCTATCATAGTTCTCAACAAGTAACAAACGTAAATGATGTTTTTTATAACAGCCAATGTCAGGTACGTTTATGTATTAACTTTAGAAATCAATAATTACGTTCCGGGTTACGACCTATCAACAACGTAGGCGTGGCAACCTTTTTATCCCGTACGCAGAATGTAGTTCACGTCCCTATGTGACCGTGCTCGTCCGGATTTAGAATTAAATATAATCTCTATTTCACGTACTATATATAGTTAATACGAAAACAATTTTTTTTAAATTTATAGCAATTTTTTGTTTGCATTCCCATTGATTTTTACAGGATAGATTTTCATTGAACCATTATAGCTTCAAAAAGTTATCATATTTATTCAAATTTATATAAAAAAATGTGTAACACAACTGCAAATTTCGAAAAGAACAAAATATATTACAGATGTAGACTTTTTATTATGAGTATTATAAGAACGAATGACATTTGTTTTGATTTCAGAAGGGCATTTTTATAAGAACCTATTTCATTACATTATAATAATTTGTCATACCATGATCAATCATTTTATTAGTCGCTTTAAATAAACTTACTTCGGTATATACTTTGATCATGTCAAGGAATAAATAATCGCATATAAGATTAAAAGTGTTTAATTTCATTTCTTTTTTAATTAATAAATGACACTTTCAATTACTTATAAATTCACTGCAATATTGCGGGATTTAGTTCACTGCATTATCATTTCTACAGTGATATACAATGTTAAATAATAAAATAGGTATATGTTGATTGATTTTATTTAATTGGCGTGAGTCGTTGGTTCATATGTACAAAACGAAAAGTAAGATATAGAAGTGACAAATGATTGACAGTAAAAAATTGTATTTTCATCATAAGAATACTCTAGAAATTACATATGTCACATTCTGACGTCCATTTAGTTCCTTCATAACATGGACTTCGTTTGAATCAGAATAAAGGCCACATTTAATTATAATAAAGGGGTTGCATTCAGAACAACTGTTTTATTGTAGATTTTGTAACTACTTCGCCAGAAAATGATTTCCCGAGTATATAAAAATGCTGCGTATTTAAAATTTATTTAGTTCAAATTTAGTTTAATCTAAAATGGTAATGCTGTATTCAATTTTATTTAAATTTACAAATTGTGTAATTTTGCATTGGGCTGTAAGATTTTTTCTATTAATATTTTAATTTTATCAAAATAATCATATCTTTTTAACATATACCAAAACTTTCTTAGAGCCAGGTTTCTTAGGTGATCTGCAGTAAAAACAAAAAACACGATGTATGCTATATTTAAGGTCATATAATAACAGGAAATAATTTAATTTTCAAAATGTTTTCCCCTTAAAAATCTATTCATAATGTAGAAATTTTTATTTATTTTTGAAGCTGAACACGAATCAAGTCAAATTTTACATTTGCTTTTAAATTTCTATTTTTAAATGCGAAACCTTTTTTAATTTGGTTGCCGTACTGGTTCCGCCATTTGGCATGTTTAAAATCAAATTTTGTTTTCATATTCGGTAAAGTTTATATCCGATAAAGTTTATATCCGATAAAGGGAGAGATCTCCTGATGTTATATGACCTTAAATATAGCAAACATTTCTCTATTGTACTTTTACTTTAGACTATCTGAAAAACTTTATAGGAGTTTGCGAAATCAAATTCGAATTCAGCACGTAAGAAACATTCTGGAATGTATTTGTATGTTTCTTGATGGTCAGCCAAATTTTGTCGTGTAATATTTCATACCCTATATTGATATGAAAATGTAAATTATGAGCTGTGCAATTTAATGTTTACAATGTCTTCTTCCATTGATTAAAGTAACATATTTTTTGTTATCTCTGCGTAAAATCCCGCAAAATTAAATTTACTTCTAATAATTAACATTTTACTATTCAATGATTTAGACTCAAAAAATGTAGACTCTGAAATGAGCCTTAAATTGGTCAAAACTAAATGGAAATGAGGTAAATATTCCTCTGAACGCTGGTGAATATTATCTAATGTGGATCCTGATTTGTGGGAGATTTGATGTATTACTAAATTTAATCTTTAAAGTTATTTTTACTTTTATCCTCATATAATTTCGACTGATATTTCAGGTTAATAATGGGGTTTAAAATAATGGATGGACTTAGTAATATAAAGTCAAAATGAAATAACTTTCTCCTCTTTTTCTGTTCAGATTGTTTATAAAATATTGCAAAATGTATTAGAAATAATTTATTTTGCATATAAAATTTAAAAGCCCTGACAACTTGTACTTCTCGGTATGCTTACTGTCAAACTGTAATACATATTTTACTTATATACTACATTTTATACTGTACATATTTTACTGATTCATAATATTGAATGTCAATCCTATATCTTTATGTTTTAAAATTATTTTGAAAAATTTATAAATCGTTCCTAAAATCTGATCCGTTCATGCCCTATTGTATGTTTTATTGTTAATGAATAATGACATAAGAATTTTATGAGGATCTGGAAATCGCAGCCATTTTCTGATATTTTATGCAGTTTCGAAATAGTCTTTCTTGTTAACACAGCGTCGTTTCGATGGGTAAGCAAAAAGAAAGCTCGTAAAATTCGTTCCTTTAATAGTACATCGTTCGAATACATAAGAATAAGAAATATCCGCAGCATTTAACTCTTTATTCGACAGGCTCTTTTATTACACTCTGACAGAAAATACAATATTCTAAAGAAACATTTGCCATCATCGTTCGAATTTACTGAAAGTACATAACCAAAAATATTACAGCGCATAAATTAAGAAAGTCTTAAACTGATAGACTTGCATTCTTTCACTCATTAAGAGAAAAGTTGCATACTATGGAAGTTTCGCGCAGTAAAAAGTATGCGGAATTTTTTCTTTAATATTCCGTCCTCCTTATAATAGTCTTTAATTATTCAATAGCTCTATATTTAATGAACCATACGAATATTCGAGAACTTTGGCCATACGAAACTTCCAAAAGCGTGAGGCGAACATTGTGAAAGCTTTTGTTCGATGCCTGAGCATTATCGAATGTCGTAAGAAACAAAGTGCTCGATTTGAAATGGAAGTGATTTAATTCCTCGTTCAACAATTTTATTTTCCCATACAGTTTTATTTTACTACAAAACTGAAAATAACTTATAATAGATGCAAATTGCTCTTGATTCTGATCTCTTTCATCTTACCGTTTTCCTATACCAATATCCATAATGTAATTTCGAAAACACTTTCGATTAAGCAATTCTATTCAAGATATAATAACAAGAATGCAACAAAATAAAGTATTTCGCAATAATAAATTTTAACTAAAATCGCTGGAAAATATGTTTGCAAAATATTAGCAGCAGGCGTGATAAACAAAATGCCCATCATATGAAGCACGAATAAAAAATAGCTGTCGATAAACGCTGATGTTCAAAATCACATCGACATAACCTATAAAACTGTTATTATAAACTGTTCTATCGAAATACATTTTCATTATTCGAAATGAAGCGTATGCATCTCCTTGTCCAGCAACTCCCTTTGTGTCAACATGTATATAAACGAGCTTTTAAAATTGAATGCAACGAATTCTTCAACGACGTGTCACATAGAGAAATTTCTTGCTCGTAATATCTCCAATACCGCAAATGACAATCATCTAGCGTTATTATTTAGCCTCCCTGTCAAAATTTCAACATAAGCTTTTTATTACTGAAACACCGGACTGCAGTGTCACGTCTTGTCTTCGCTTTAATTGGAAAAGGGTATCAGGTGGAATATGTGGATGGGGGGTAACGGGCAAAAGCTCCAGATAAAATGCAGTCGCGTCCTCGTCAACGTCGACAGCCTAATGCTTGAAAAGCTGGTTGGCAGTCACCCCCGTGATAGTCGCTTGGAAGCTCTACCCGTACTAGCACGTTTCTGGATGTGAGCAGCCTACGCTTTCACTAACTAGCTAATTACAAGCTACCGAGACAGTTAGAGATCGGCATGAAACTCGATGTAATCACAGGCGCGAAAGCGCCCGAACGGGTAATAAGCAGGTACTTGAAATAGCCTAATTTCCCGTAAGCTACGAACCGAAAAAAGCTAACGATAAAAGCGTCCGTCGTATTATCGTCAATTACCGGCGTTGGAGAATGCCTTCGTTTTCCTTGAACTCATGCATTGGAATGCAAACGTGCACAAGGTAGTGTTTACTTGCGGCTAATAAATGACGAATTCTACTGGTTTAACATCAATGAATGCAACTGTGTGCGGAAGAGGTTAACTGATCAAATGGCGGAACGAAGCACCAGTATTATTTGACTGCTTGCAGATAAAGATATATTTCAAAATTAATATATAGAATGCAATAGTCTTCTGCTGATAATTATGTACATGACATAACTATCATACACTTACACGTATTATCCTTTCATGAGTTAAATCGAATTCATATGAAATAGAATATTATACTACAAGAGAAGGAAGCGAATAATTTCCTGACCGACCGATTGGCTAGTTCCCGTTCAAGGTACAGTTAGCCATCATATGAGAGAAAATCTGATAAGAGAGATTCGTCCTGCTTTCCTCTAGTGTCAAAAATTGAAGTACTAAGAAGGGATGAGTGTATCGTTCGGTATCTATGGATTGGCATATTATTATATTGTAATGTACATTTATCTCCTGCTATTTTTTTATAATTTTCTCGATCGTTATCAATACTACTGAAAAAGTCAAAAATGGACTCCAAAGATTGAGAATGATGTAAAGTTACGAGATTGATAGAGAAATACTGGAAGAGATCGAAAAATTTACGAATGATTCCATAAAAATCGATGAATATCGAGAAAGATCGGGAGAGTCAGAATACTCAAGAATGATCTGGAGGGATCAAGAGACAGGTTAAGGGATCACAAAGATCAAAGTTGACAAATATTGAGGAAATAAAAATATGAAGAAAGATCAAATTAGATCGAGATAGATTAAACATGAGCCTCAGACATCCGGAGAGATCTTTTTCAGCCGTTAATCATCATTCTTGATATCCACCTATCTTATTCCATCTGGCTTGATGATTCTAAATATCTGTAGGCAATCCTCGATCTGCATTGAACTTTTTAGAGGAGATCGGAGTCGATCGAGAAAGGTAAAGTTTCGATTGATGTCTGGGGATATCGAATAAGATCTACAAGATCGACAAAAATCGGTAGAGTAACTTATAGTTGTTATAGAAACCTAGATAAATCGACTGAAATCGAAATGATTTACTGGGATCAAGATAGATTCATGATCGCTTTTGATCTTTCTGGATTATCTCGATCTCTATCGATCTTTTTATCTCTCTATTTATCGTCTTCAATCTGGTTCCACTTTCTTGAATAATGGTCTACTTTCCCGAATCACATAGCAGTTTTTAAAACTTAGTTAAATTATAATAGTACTTTTCAGTCCTAGGCCGTAAAGTTCAATTTTACGGACCGAGTGGAGATTGTGCGTCCGAGGACTGGCGAAGCCGGTCCGACGATCGCACAATCTCCAAACCGAGGTAGTAAAATTTTACGGCCGAGGAGCGAACACTATTTTTTGATACACTGTTCGCAAAAGTAGACACTTTACCGACTGTTTGTAGTCCGTAAAGTGCGGAGATCAGTCCGTAAAATCACACTTTACGGACTAAAAGGAGTCCGTAAAGTATCTACTTTACGGACACGTGTATCAAAAAATATTTTCCGTGCAATAGGCTTTAAATTGAATAAGAAATGAATTAATAATCTTTATGTATTGTTAATAGCGTAGGCCTTTAATTTTGACACTACATATAATATTTGCATCGGAAGATTCAAACATCTAGGTAAGATAGTGACCTTATTGAACTCTAACTTTCTAGGTTATTTGCGTGACGACATTCTAAGTTTTTAATTACTCCAGTTCGGAGATGGCAAGAGGTAGTACTAACTTTATATCCATGTAAAATTTGAAAATTAATATCTCATTCGATCGCTATCGGTCGCTTGTTGAAAGTTTTGCATTCATAGCACAGGAATAACTGTCTTTCGATTTTTAATAATTCATCGTTGTACCATTTTTCCATCACGAAGTTAACCACTAATAACGAACTTTACAATTTCAATTAGAGGATACATCGAAGGAATTGAAACGTTTGGTTTGAAACGATAACAGAGTTTTGATGGGTGTACATATATTAATCCTTCATCACTCTTGTTATTATCATGGCTTATAAGTTAATAGCTTGCTAACGATATACTCAAAGTTTGACTGTCGCAAGTATTAATCCGAATCAGTACCGTACTGAAAATTGAAATTCTCACAATATATATTGCATACAATATTGATTTTATTTTCAAAACAGAAAATTAGCTTAGCGTCCTGTCGCATGTTAGTAACAAGATACTATATTTCCATTTGATAAATAAAATTACAATTAACTCAATTTGGAACTTATTTGTATATTCATAGAAATTATTTTTTAATCTATAGTATTTCGTTCGTGTATTTAAATATGTCATATGTAAAATTTTGATAACCGACCAAATATTTCCATAATAATTAACACTACTTTTCAATAATTTACACTGTCAACAATGATCATTTGGATTAGTCTGTATTAATCCAGTATATAATGAAATATCAATTCTTCCATGTCTTTAAATATTTCGAATGCTTTATTTTATGATAATGAAAATTCATGAGATCATGAGAATGTAGAAACACCAACATATCAATTGACGCCTACTCATAATTAGATCATTTCAGAACATTGCGTAACTGTTTGCAAAATAAAAATACCACATTGTCTTTTAATTTTCATCCGTGATGCTTAAAATGATTATTTTACAAAGAATTGTTTCTGCAGATGTATTTTAAAAATAAACATAAGAGAAATAAAAAAAAATTATGGAAATAAATGTAGGAATGCAGAAATATGCACTTCTCATTTGTATTAAGAAAGTATTAAGAATATTCTTTGAGGATTAAAATTATCTTATAATGTTTATTATAACAAATTGAATAACGTTTTCCTTTATACATGTGTTATTATACACAAAATATATTTAGCGTTGAAGAAACTATTTACGTTATAACATATACTATATTATAATAAAATAAGACAACATCAGAGTATCGTTTTACGCGAGGTGATTCGATTACCTTTACCAGTGTTAGCATTGATGTTTTGTCTAAGTTAGCAAGTAAAGTATGTTGCTCGATGGTGAAGAACATTATTAACTCTAAACTTCCCTACGGTTCCGGAATCTTACAATAAGATTACATTGTCTTAAAGTAGGTACTTCCTGCCTTAATTTCGTTCCCTCTGCACTGTTCATCATCGCTGCTTCAAAGGTTCAGTAACTTTAAATCCGGTGTTTTTCTTTCTATATCAAAAATGTTATACCGATGCCTTCTTTGATACTCTATCTATAGAAATTGAAGAACTGAGATATGAATCAGAAACTAATTAAAATAGTGGTTCAAATTTAAAGGTGCATTTTATATAATTTAAAACAATGTGAAATTAACGTAGTAAATTAAAAAAAAACTTTTACGTAAATACATTAAATGGTTTTACAATTTTTCTGAATATTCGTTTAATCAGTAAGGACGAGCAAAACTCGTGGTTGGATCTACTCGAAACGAACCATGTTTGAACTCGCCAGAACACACCAATAAAAACAATTGACCAATAAATAGGTGCCTGCAATTTATTTAATCATTGTCGGGTCACTTTACAGTGTTAAAATTATTTACTATATAAATTGGAATTAAATTTAAAAAACAGAATTTTATAAAAAAATGGTGTTATTATGTAGCGTTCGAAACGTCGAGGAAAACTATCATCAATCTAATTTGTTGGACAAAACCGACCTTTATATATTTTTTATTATAAAACAGAATTTTATTTAAAAATATTATTTTTCTATTTAAAAAATAAAATTGCTTTTCAAACCAAATAAAAATATTTACTGAATAAAATGAGAATCTAACCATTTTTCAATTGCTAATAAGCATGACATTTATATTATAATAATCCAATTTTTTATCTAAGAGATAATAATTTGACATGTGTTGCAGGTTCAAATTTTATTAACTTCCTGAAATAGGACTGCGTCAAATGCAGCGAATAATAACGCAATATAATTCAATTAAAATAATCGAATCACGTGTCTATTAAACATACATATAGCGCCAATTAAGTGCCTGAGATTGGGTGAAGCTTAATTAAATTCCTAGTTCTTCTCTCCCCCACATTCGAATATATGTAAAAGGAGATAAATCCGGCAAAAATAAAATGATCGCTTTAAACTGTTTGGATATGAGTTTTTGAAGGAGAGTTACCCCATGTATTTGTTTGCTGGAAAGAAAGCACAAAAGGGCGGAGACCTTCTTTTTTACCGACCTTTGTGGAAGAAAATGCATTTTCATTAATGGCTGTGCTTGTTATATTTAATTTCACGATTTCGCAGAAAAATATATTAAAAACGTAGCGTTCTTATATCACGAAGACATATTATTGAAATTCATAATTTTAATCATTGTTGCTAGCTATTGCCTTATTGATTTTGTGTAAAATGATCAAACAATTATATGTATTTTTTAAATATATAAATTCATAACATTATTTTTAAAAATTCAAGACTTATTTTGTTAAAAATTGAGTTAAAAATTGAACTTATTTTTAATAATGATACTGTTTTATTTATAACTAAATTCTTGGCCTTATGAAGTTTTAAATTTGTTGAAACTACCGTTCCTCGACCAAGATTGTTCAACATAACTTACTACTAATTAACAGAACTGAACGATTCGAACTTCAAAACAAAACAGGTTGGTTTTCATAACATAGATGTGAACTCTACCTTCAGTTCATTGCCCATCTTGGCAAGTCGACAACATCCTATATTTCATTTACCAGCTCAACTAGTTCGGTTGCATAAACCTAATTTTTCCAACCAATCTTGGGTTGAGTAAATTTTACCAATCTAGTTAATTTCCATAACCGGAATTTCCATTTTTAAACTATATTTATATATAACTTGTTGTCACACCTGCATATAAATCGAGCCTTTACGTACCGGAAAAGCGTGCGATATGAAACATCGTTCATCGTTCAACCCATGAGCCTTCATAGGTCCAGCGGGCGCTTTTGGCGTTTTGGCGCCCGCTTCACAGGGCGCTTTTCAAAACATCGGGGTTTATTAAATATTAGCTAACTGTGTTGCCCATTTCTTTCACCCGTTCAATACTACCTAAACTACCAGTTAATCGACAATAATTGTATCCCTATTAAAGTATCTCAATGCAAATTATTATTAAAATAGTGATATTTCGTCTTCGAATATTGTTTAAAATATACTTAACATATCCAAGGTTCACTTCAAACAACATAATCAACAATTATTATAAACCAAAACTGCGATATATTTATTTTTGTATACAGAACGATAGTCATCTTAATACGTTAATAGTCTTTGTTAAGAGTTGAATGATTCCAGTCCATATCTTTCTTATTTCTCACTTAACATTTGGATATGCAGAATAATGAACTAGAACTTCTAAAAAACATTTGCTGAATTAACAAAAAAATGCAACCCAAAATCTAACTCAAATTCTTAGATAATTTTTCTGCAAATTTAAAAGAAATTTGTGTTAAATTCATACTCATTTAGAAATCTGGTAGTTTATTTTGCAGACTATGTGTAAAAATATCAGCAGTTCTTCGTTTTTTTATGCTTTAAACACACAACGTTTGGTGCTGAAAACAGTGTTTACTAAAATTGTTCAGGAAACTGGAAAAAAGTGTTTTTTAGAATTGTCCTGTAATGCACATAGCCGAGAACAAAAATCTCAAAATTGTCAAAATTTGCAAGATATTATGACTCGCTAGCAAAACGTTTCTTTCAATGTTTTCACATTATAAAAATACATATAGAGACAGTGGCCATCACGCAGCAAAACAATACAAATTTCAATATAGCTACGCTTTTTTTTTTTAAATGCCACGTGACAGGGGAATGCGGATGCTGACATAATTTACAGTTCCGAAAATATGGCGGAAATGATACACCGATTATCAAAAATTAATCTCCATTGCTACAATAAATATCAAATAATTGCAAAACCCGCTATTTTCAACACATTAAACTTTAATTTTCTTAAATATATGACATGATTGAAAAATTCTAAAGGTGCCATCAGTTTCAATTCCAAACTAGATGCCTTCGACCAGGGTGCCTACAATTTTGGCTAAATTCGTATTGCAGTTCCCTTATGAAAGGCTGATGCTTCCGGGAATATTCCCATTTTAACACTGCCAGGAAAGAAGGCGGCAGAGGGTAGTTCTAGCATCGTTAGGTTCGAGTGGTTTCTATACATATATTGTAACAATATCTTGTTCCTTAAATCGGGTGAATATGCCAATGAATGGACGGTTAAGCATTTTTCACACTTTGATCGATTGTAACTTTTGAATTCTTTTATGAAAATTTAATTGTGATACCACCATTAGAATCGTTAGACTCTGCTCTTTATGACCGTGTAGTTCAACATTTGATTTTATTTAATTATTAACCTCGTCTTCATACGTTTGTAAAAAAATCCGCTAAACCCCAATGAATAGACGGGTTAAATCAAATGGGACGTTTTCAGTACCAGTTTTGGATGGCTTTAAAACTTTGCTTTGATTTTACAAAATAATAAACACTGGAAGATCAATAGTACTGTGAATATTGTTTTGAATGTTCAAAGAACATAAAAATATGTATTTTGTTGCATGTTGTGCATCATAGATTCATAAGAAATAGAAATATGTAGAAAATGGTCTATTCATTGGCATATTCACCCTATATTAAAATTGAAAATGAGCCTTTTCAAAACTTCGACCCCGACCGCAGGTGAGCCGAAGCACTGATAAATGAGCACGTCTTGTTCACACTGATGCTTAAAAAAACTCGGTTTAGTCGAGTTTTTGACAGGTCGGGTTGCAGGAAATAAATTTTTTTATATGTGGGATACTTCGGTTTCCGTTAATTTATGTTAATTTCATGTTAATTTGCTTTTTACGACATTATCGTTGATTTTACGAAGAAATGTATAAAACCTTTTTTGTAGTGAATTCGATGTTCTATATTTTTTGTTTGAAACATTTTTTTGTACGATTTGTATTTTTTGTTAAAAAATGGAAAAAACCTGTTTTTTGAGCGTTTTTTTGTTAAACCTCCCCATAATCTAGTATGCATTGTCTCCAAAAACTAATCAGATCTAAGTGTGGCCAAGAGAAACCCAAATCCGTTTGTACTTTTTAAATTCGTCCTGCCAGTCGCGAGATATCGAGTATACACAATTTTGCCCACGGACGGACGGACGGACGGACGGACGGACGGACGTACAACATAACGGACACCAATTTTTTTATTGTTGCTTTGGGTTCCTTAGGGCCTGAAACGTCGACATTTGATGAAAAACTATAGGGTAATTTTTTGGCGGGAACTGACCAAATTCAATACTTCGCCAGACCTATGGTCTGGGTCGAAGTAAAAAGATTTGGAAATGATATTTCTCTTGCCAAAGACAAAATCAGTGTCAAGCATTGTATTCTTAACGCAAATGAAAGAAACTAAAAGACTATAATGCAGAAGTCAGCCAAGTATAATATTTTATTTTATTTTTTAGAATATTCCAAATAATTTAGAACATTTTATTTAAAAATATATTATCTACCATTTATTGTGACCCAATAAGAAAAGAAAACAGATAGAAATAAAAACCCGATAGGTCAAAACACCGACAGTTAACAAACCGACAATCCAAAAACCGGTAGCAAAAGAACCGACACTTCACAAAATTACTGTCCGCTTGGCGATGTGTCCATTTCTCTGTGTCGGCATTTAGACTGTAGGCTTTTCCACTGTCACCTTCATATCTTTTTTGACCTGTCGGTCATCGGATTTGTCGGTTTTTCGACCTGCACCCAAGCTATTGATTAAAAATTCAATATTAATCACATGAATTCGTCATGTCTGACTATTCACGATTATTTTCACTTAATATTTATGAGGTGCCTACATATATTAAGATGTTAAATTTTCGTCTCTTACTTCTGTGTTTGAGATTATTTTTCTTTCAATCATAGAAATTAAGTTGATAAAAGTCTATAATGCAGAAGTCAAACGAGCATCATATTTCATCTTATTGTTTACAATAATCCAAATAATTTAGCACATTGTATTTAAAAATATATTTTCTACCATTTATAATAACCCAAATAAGAAACGAAAACAGATAAAAATCAAAACAATAATTCATATAATATTTGTTTCCCTTTCTTTTAATATTACCATTTTCTATAATAAAACCCCGAATTATCTCTAAAACATCGGTTGCATATGTGAAACTGCAACATTTTATTATTACACGAAGCAAACCCTGCTCTGCTTCCAGGTCAGAATTTTAAAGCAATCACGTAGTAAGAAAATGGACGCAAGAGTTTCCGTCTACGTTAGATTCGGACGATTTTTGTCTGTTTGTATATTGTAAAAGATAGAAGAAGAAAGAAAGAAAGGCAGAGAGGGAGAACACCTGGCGCGATGCCACTCAAACGAATATTGCTAGTAAACTGCCGATCTCGTTTAGCTATATGTAGAAAGTGCAGGTTTTCAGTATTGCAACAAATATAAATGGGAAACGAGTCTTTTTATAGTATCGACCACTTGTGAGATAATCCAGCCATTAAATAATTGTGATACAAATTTATTCTAAATATTTTAACATCCAATACATTTCTACGTAATTTTGTCAAATGATAGCAAATTTACTTTAAGCATATTTCATTATTTTCTAGTTAACTAAAAATCACCTTCTTTCAAATAGCATTTGCTGAAATAGCACAAATACATTCTTCATAATTAATTAGAAAATATTAAAATTTAAAAAAATATCCACGTGCGTGCACAGAGTACTCTAAGTAAACTTAAACGAGCTTAAAGTAAGATTTCTTTTAAAACATATTCACCTGAGAATACTCGCACGACTGTAGAAATGTCACGCAAGGGGAACAAGAAAGAATTGGCCTCCTGCGTATGCAAAAATTAAACCACGCCTAGTATGTGAAAAATTTGTTCTTGTCCTACAGCGTCTGTAGAGCAAGAAAAATAAAATATTCAGCCGAGCAGATATCAAAGTTTGTCTTTACTGTTTTAAAGGATAATAGTCAGCAATAATTTATGTCTTAATTAACTGGAAGTAGTGTAATATCGATTAATATATTTTATTGATGTAGGTTAATATCATCAACTTTAGATTAGGTTTCCTTTTTTGGCATATAAGACAATGCTTTAATTAATTAGATATTTAATAGAATGACGAACATGTTATGAGAAAGAGTTGTTCGTTTAGAAATTTTACGACCAATTAAGTGTACAGGTTTCTTATAATAAACTTAATTTCCACAGCCAAAATGTAGGCGACACTACTCGAGCAACAATTAGCATATTAGATTCAGTTACCAACATACACGACTAGACATTCCCTAACTAGAAGAAGTTATCCCTTTTCTAAAAATTAAACAAAGTTCGTAAGTTTGACATCAGTCGTTAATTGTTTCTTTAATCTCTTCATTGATACTTTGGCCGCGCATTAAAAAGAATAGTTAGGGCTACGATCTGATTTGTTAAATATACACCAAACAACGTGCCGTTATCGTAAGTAGTTCACTTGCCTAGGCATTTTAGTACTTAAGAAAAACACTTTGTATTGATTTTCTCCGAATAATAGATTAAATGTAGCTTCTATTTCAAAACAATAACAACTTATTAGCAAATGAATACCAATAGTACGAATTGTTCTTTTTTAGTACTTTTTCCGTTCAGTTTGAGATTCAATTGGTTTAATGTGACATTCACGTATGTTTCAGGTTTCGTGGATGAGAAAAAGGGACATGCATATCCTGAGTGCGGGAATCCTGATGTACACATCCGACCTGAGGTTTCAGGTTATCCATCCGGACAAGTCCGAGAATTGGACGCTGCAGATCAAATCGCCGCAGCAGCGAGACTCGGGTGTTTACGAATGCCAGGTCAGCACCGAACCGAAGATGTCCCTCAACTATAGTCTCAACGTGGTCGGTGAGTGCATCCTGAATTATTCAAGTCTTCCGCGAACTCTCCAATCCGCCAAGAACCTCTCGAACGCCCCTTCTAAATCTTGGAGGTGCCACTCCGCCGTATGCTGTTCGGACCTAGTTGGCGATCCCTACCGAAAATTACGATAACCATCATATACACTAGGGTGATTTTAATCTGTAACACTTCTTCAGATCCATTGGATTTCTAAAAACGTAGGATAGATATTTAAACATCGATTTTATTCAATTTTTTGTTTCATTTTGAAAACAGGAAGATTTATTGACAGAGAAAATATTTAATAGAACAATTTTTTCTTTTATGTGTAATTTAACAAAATTTAATTCAACTTATTTTCTATGATTGAGAAATAATCTGAAGCACAGAAGTAAGAGACGAAAATTTAACATCTTCAAGACAAGAGACGCCTTCGTGTATCAGATTTTGCTGTTAATATAGGCACCTCATAAATATTAAGTAAACTAAACGTAAATAGTCAGACAGGACTAATTCATGTAATTAATATTGCATTTTTAATCATTTGTTGGGATGCGAGTCAAAAAACCGACAAATCAAAAATCCGACAGGTCGAAAAACCGACAGGTTGAAAAACCGATCGTCAAAAAACCGACACTTCAAAAAACGATATTACGTTTGTCGATGTATTTTTTTATGTGTCGACTTTTCGACTGTCGGCTTTTCGACTGTCGGCTTTTCGACTGACGGTTTTATGACTGTCGGTGTTTTAACCTATCGGATTTTTGATTTGTCGATTTTTCGACCCGCACCCGTAATTCTTGATAGGAGGCCGACAACTAACTGTAACTGTAAGTTTGTAGAATAGATGGAGCCACCATCACACCCTAAAATTAAAAGACGCCGTTTCATCATTTTTTTTTTAATTAAAATGTCTATTTTCAGCTTTTATTACATATCTAGTGTCGCAAATGAAAAATAGAGCCGATCAAACTTTTTCAGTGAAGTGCATTCACTTTCCTGTCACCAGCAGAACTATGAGAACGTTGCGGAAATCCATTGCAGATATTTTAGCACACTAAGATTGAGACGTGTGAGCTATTGGCCCTAAAAAACTTATGGTTCTATTCATTCAATTGTTTTATGCCAAAATGGCATAAAGATGTCGAAATCATTAAGTCGACGTGTTTCAATCAATTTACATATATTTTTTTATCTTTTCTTGGATTTTAAATTTAGTATTTCTACCGTATACAGCATTGCTTAAAGGTCATTACGCAAGGGGCCAGGAAATGTCTGTACAGGTATTATAATGATATAATTAAAATGATGAAAACGTTTTTTGAGTATATCCCGACCATATGACACAGTTTAGGAATTTTTGAAAGGACAATTTGTTTCATTTAATCTATAATTGAGGCGTTGGGGTGCAAAACCTGCCAAATTCGTTTTATACAGTTTTGAGAAACACGCGGGAAACTGTTTGCCGCTAACATTGGAAAGATAGCAGATTTGTAAGTGTACAGCTTAATTTTAAAGGGTAAACATATTTTTTTGCATGTAAACAATCTCTCAATATTCAAAGAACTATATGTAATGCATGTTTATATGATTATCTCATTTTTTTATTTTTGTGGACTTGGCAGGTTTTGCACCCTAACGCCTCAATTTTAATCGTAAGTAGAAACAGATATTTGTAGTCAGATATATATGACCACGAGGATTGACTTCTTGTTTTCAGGCAAAAATAGTTTTGGTATCAATCTTTTCTACATGCCAGAAGAAGAATATGTTCAAATATAAAAATATCCAAATTAAATACTTATTTGCGTAATTAGATCAAAGTGGAAAAGTACCCAAGATAATATTGATCATTCGTTATCTTAATAGCCCAAATTGTAGATTATTAATTTTTTTGATATGACATGCCGAATTTGTTAATTTGTTTTTCCAACAGTTAGCGACAATCATAATATCACTATAATCTGTTCTTTTTTATATATGAAATACTTGTTTTCATTCATGTAAGATACATAAAAAAAATAATCATAAATGTTACAGACCATGGAAAGGTAAAAAGTAATATACCGATCGGATATATCGAAACCTTTCATTTATTTCTAGAGATTGTAGTAAATTAAAATATTTGTTTATCAACTTAACGTTATTTCAATGTAAATAATGTCATATTTAAAAACTGTATTTACTATTATTAAACTGTACACACTAAGTAACGTATATCCTTGCATTCTTTAATTCTAAATAAAGACAATTGTTCACAAAGGCTTATATATATTTTAGGGTTAAAGTAAACATTCCCAGAATTTGTTTTGGAGGTACATTGTATGCAAGCCTATTCTGCAGATTGAATTCCAACTAAATAACAGTGGATTCGTATTAAATGCAACAAGTATTCTAATTATCCAATGAATTTTATAAACGGGAATTCATCGTCTCGAAAAATATGAATTTTAAATTTCCTTTCCCGAATTATTGATAGCTCCCACTTGCAGCATAATTGAATAAAACTCTTATAAATATATGCTTTAAATTAATTATCAGATATTCTATATAATATCAACACCAGTTTGAAAATAAGACATAGTCTAAAAATGTGTAATTACTTTCTGTTTTTAAGTTCAGGTAACTGCTTTTTGCTGAGATGTGGTCGCCTTTACCCTTCACATCTACTTTTATTATCATGAAACTTCGATAAGAGTGTTACTCCAATAAGTGGAACTTCAACAAGCGTGTTAGTTACAAGGTTTTCTCGTTTTGCTGTACACGAGTTCCGTTTGGTGAACGAAATGCTTTCGTGAAAGCACGAATTCGAACCATTTCGAGTATTTCTTTAGAATCGCTATATTAATTGGATCCTTTACATTCTGAAAGAAAGATACTTACAGAATGTGGCGGATGGCGAATGAACAGAAAAAAATATAATAATTTAAATATTTACAACAAATTTTCGAAATATTTAATCATTCTTATAATGTTTCAAAAAAGTACAATACAAATTCTACGTACAATAAAAAATGCCCTCACGAAAAAAACTGTTTGATAGAAACATGAAAAATTGAAGAACTTATACAAATAGCTCAATATATTCAGTAATAAATATCAGTTTTCGAACTTTTAGAGCTTCGTTTGTTTGTCAAACCGTCCATTGTATAAATAAAAAGTTAATTTTGAACTTTATATGAACAACATTGTACTATTCCAACATTGTAGCATTCATAGGCAAAAAATTGACACTGACATGTCGATGGGGATGTTAACATTGCAAATTTCACAAAGCATTCCTTTTAATTCAAACTCCAGTAACTCCAAGCTATTTTTAACATTTATGCTTATACAAACTTGAGTATATTATTTCAATTAAGATCTTCTAATGTTCTACTATAAAAAACTTAATTTAATTAATTTATTTATATTTATATAATTTTCAATTTTCGAATTTATTTACTTGGATAATAAGATACAGGTGTACATTTAATTTAATTTTTCAAAGATATATGATAGTAAGCGATTCAGGTGAAATACGACTAACGAAACTCTACACAGGATCATTCGGTTCAATCCGACGGAACCTCCATTATGCATAAACTGCTTAACAGGGCATCTTTTAAGGAGATTCACATATTCGTATTCCCCATTAACTTTGATGTATTTAAAAAATGTTTCTGTAATTTCAAAGAAAAATTATATTTCTTTCATTTACAAATGTGACAACTATAGTCAACAGTGTCTAACGGTGCGAAATTAATCAATAAGAAATTGTTTGCGTGTTATCTCAAAATGATCACTCTTCTCGAATGTTTGTCAGGATGTTTTCCTACATAGTATAATATTTTTACAATTTGGTGCATTTAGCGCTGTAGGTCAGTTATGGTCTGTATTTTTATTAAAGGGTTAAAATTTCAATTTGCCGTACACAGAAAAAAATAAGTCTTATAATTGTTACATCTCAAATTAAGCACTGTAAAAGGCTTCATTTCAGTCTTAAATTGAGCTAATTTTCTTAAATTAAGTCAATATTTGCGCTTAAAGTCTATTTTCAGACAGCAAAGTTTAATTTTAGTCGAGAGTTTTGCTTAAGGAAAAATTTTTCGAGCTTGTCACGTCTAAGTTAGAGAATTCTTATTTCGAACCTGAATATTGACTAAAAATAAGTTTACAAAACTAAACTAAGGTTTTAAGCGCAAAGATTGACTTAATTTAAGAAAATTAGCTCAATTTTAGACTGAAATTAAGCCTTTTGCAGTGCTTAATTTGAGATGTAACAATTTTAAGACTTTCTCTTTGCAGTTTGAAGGTCAGTTTCAAAATGAACATGAAAAAGATATTTAGACTTAGAAGAGTGGATTATTTACTAATTATATTCCAACAGCAAAGTGCATGGTGTATTGTTTTGTCCACATACACGATAGATATGTACATTCTATTACAAGTAGAGGCCAACGAGTATAAATGATTTCCATCATGATGATGGCACCTCCAAAGCTGATAAACTAGGTTAAGAGATGATGAGAACTAACACCTAATAACAGATTGGATTGTTTTATGACGTTAGAATCTTGAAAAAGTTATTGTTGATTTCCATATTTTAATTTCTTCTCTTATTATAATGTTTTCACTTCTACCATTTCCCCGCACACAAAATTACTGAGACAAAGAGAGAACAAGTGAAACATCAAATTTTTAGTACAGGGGGGGTGAACAGAAGAAAATTAGAATAAGAAAATAAAGACCCTATCTTCTCTAACCGAACAAATGAGAAGAAGAGAAAGTGTACTTTACTGCATTTTCTTATGTAAAATCCTTGACTTCACAGCATTTTTTTCTATGTATAATTCACGACTTTGACAACGATTTTTTAAACTTTCCCAGATGATAAATCAATCGAATTTTCCATTAGGCGTTAGTTCTCATCATACTCTACCCGAATTTGTCGGTTTCGGAGGTTCCATCTCCAGGGCGGAAATCACCTATACTCGTGGGCATCCTCCTTTCGACTGTAAAGTTACTTATATGTTTGTCTTTACTTATTGTAATAAAGCTGCAATTTTAGGATTTCGTCGAGAAGATTTTGCTGCTTAGAAATAAGTGAAATATATTTTTGTAATATTTACATAGTTCATAATTGAATTCTTTGAACAATTTTATCGAGAATAAAGCTCGATGCATTTATTCCGGTGACGAACAGCCGAATTTAGTAAAGTCCTCTATAAATAACGATAATATATTCATTATTAAAATACAACGCTAAATAATTGGAAAAGTTACGAATCTGCATTAGTTTTGGGAGTTCAAAGGATAGTAGTTGAAATAGTTTGATAACAACGGACGAAATTTCGATTATAAAATTCGCGAACAATTTCGGTAACAATTTAGGAGATTTTCCAGGTGCAAGGATGAAACTCAGTGTCGCCGTGTTTATATCGCAGGAATGTCAATTTCCGTTTTTCACGAGTACGGGGTAAGTGGAATTCGCGAAAAACGAAAGCGTTTCCGGAATTCTCCAAAGGCTTTTGACACATTATGTAGGTCGCGTATAATCGATGCCCCCCATCTGGCACCCTCAAGTCGGTAAAAGGTCGAGTTTATACGAGCGGATTTCTCCCTGGCTAATTGTTCTTGTCGAATCTCGAACGTTCAAAGATGATTCTCTGTAAGTGAGGCGTCTCATTGTTCCCGAGGCTCTTGGAAACATTTCCACTCCCCAGTCGTACGTCGGCGACGAAAGACGACTATACGACGGCGACGACGAGCAGACCCGTTTTCGAATTTGAAGGCGCAAAGACTGGAGCGCGAATCCGTATTCCGTAATGTTAAATGCTGCGCACCGAGCCAATTAAAACTTACTCGACTTCCCAAGGGAACAGGCGACGAAGCCGAGCGAATCCTCGTACTTACTCCATTCGACATTCGACTTCTTCGAAATTCGAAGATGTGTCGCCTGGGAATTAAGGGACTAGCAAAATTAAGATTGAGATGCTCGGTTCCTGCCTTTCCTATAAATAGGGTTGCAAATGAATTTACTTCAAGGTGAAAATAATATACTTTCCATTCGAGCGATAATGGATGTGGCGATGAATATCCTACGACCAGCAGCCGTACTCCGAACTAAATGTACATCGATGAATGATTACTCGTGGGACCGTCTGAGGCATTTCACCATTACCTGATTTTGAAGTGCATTTAGTACACCCCCTACCAAAACTGTTACTTACTCCAAGGGAGAAAATCATCAATCATCACAGTAACTCTGTCTTTCAATCCAATAACTCCACGGATAATTAAATCAGAAAAATTTCTGATACTTACCAGGAAGTTCGTGAAACTTGATTTCCTTCCGGCTTATGTCCGTTTAATCAATTTCAGAAGTTATTTCTTGAAATGTTCGAATGCAACATAATATTTCATTACGCTAAACCTTCAAAACTTTAGTGTGTTATTTTATGCTCATAAGATTACACCAAATCACACAGAAATATTATTGACAGATGAATTGAATCCTAGATAGTGAATCTCATAAATTTTTGGTTGCTGAAAAATAACCCATTGTTCGATTTGACCCATCACCTCAGGATTTTATGATATCTGATTCGAAAAATATTCAAAAATATCCTTTTTGACCATTTCAGGTTAGGATATGTAGAAAATCTGAAGCGATGGGTCAAAGTGGACAACGAATTCGTTTTCAGTGACCAAAAATGTGTGCTGTCCTGCATTACGTTTTTAAAAAGTAAAAGCTGATGAGAATGTCTGCAAAAAGATACAGTAGAGTCCCGGTATAATTGCGCCTCGGTATATTTGCATGCCGTCGCTTTCTTTTTCCCTAACCTTGCGGGCAGGGGCCTGAGGGAGTCGCCTACTGCGACGTCAGGGACATAACGCGACTGAGGGGAGTGGGAGAAGTGTCGCTCCCCTTCTTTTGGCAAATATAAGGAAACAGGAGGGAAGGCGAGGAACCGAGCAGGCAAATATACCGGGACTCTACTAGAAATTGGGTCCATATAGTAAAACGAACATACTCACATTCATGAATGTGCATATAATTACTAATAATTAACCACAAGAGGTTATATACTATGGTTTAATATTGATTCAAACTTTTTAAAATAATCAACAGGAAGCGTCCCCTAAAACAGATTGTATCCTAAACCATAGTATACTATTTTTTTCACATTTTTATCAAGTTTATAGTGTAAAATGTTTGTGTTACTATAAGGATTTCTCAAGACACTTGTCCATTCACCTCAAGCCTTTTGAATTCTAAGATAGGGAATAAGAACTACAACATCTTACAGAAATAACGAAAGATTTCTGTTTGATAGTAGGTTGTTTTGCAATTGATGATAACAAGAAATATGTTTATTCATGAAATTGTTAATATTTCTTAACATTTTTCTTAATATTCTTAATACTTTTCCAAAAACTTTGATGTTAAAAAAGCATACTTGACTGAAAAGACTTTAATAATTCATAAAATTTTACCTACATTCTTCACCTCAACGTTGGAAAATGTTATGATATAAAAGTTATTAAGATTAAAATTATGCAGCTAAACCCGAATTGCACAACCGAAATAAAACGTCTATAAAAAACATACATCGGCGTTTATTTCCGTTGTAAAAATGTGTGCGCCTGAGATATTCTTTAAATCTGGTATCGAAATTTATCGTTAACCAATAGAATCGCGAAAGAATTTTATTGTTTATCAATTTCGTTCTACTATTAGATTTAATCGACAGATGCATGGTTTCACATACTGTCATTTAGTGGCTGCTTTCCAATAATAATCGTAAACACATAATAGCTACCCACAATATCAGCTTAGTTTCATCTTCAAGCTGATACTTTCGTATTTGTTAAACTATTTTGAAATCTGTGATTATCTAACCATATCGAATATTAATATTAATCGAGAGAGCTTCAGAAATTATTATAAAATACGACACTTGCCATCATTCTCATTGACAATATAAGCCTACAATATCAGCTTAGTTTCACCTTCAAGATGATACGATAATTGTTAAATTGTTTTAAAATCCGTTATTATCTAAAGAGGGTGGTTTAGAAATTATTATTTAAAATTATGACACTTTAAATCGTTTATACAGTGACTGTCAAAAATAAAATCATAATAAATTGTTTGTATTATTTTATTACATAAAAAAAAGACAATTATGAAATCTTAAAATGGCGGATACAATACGGCAGATGCGGACATTATAAATCATTTGCGACATACAGGCAGCTTTCGACTCAAGGGAACAAGAATTCATGTCGCCTCGGAATGTGACGCGAAAAAAGTTTCCCGCTTATACCCAGGGGATGAAGAATAAGCATAATTCCTTTTTAATATTGACACTTTTTTTAGAAAATGACGTCATTGCTGGAATCGATTGAGAAATCAATGAATACTCTTTTTTATTGCAGTCAAATAATGACTACGACATTCGACGTAATCAAAGATAAAAAAATATTCTGATTTTGTCATTGACAAAACGTACTTTTTAAACTTATACATGAAATATTTAATTGTTTACTTTTCATATTTCATGCCACAGAATAAGAAAATTCAACCTAACAAAAATCAGTGTACAGATTTAGCCGATCTGAATGAATAAAAATGTTTTCAAAAACTTTAGTTACGATTTAAACTCAAAGAACATTTTTTAAAGAATATGCTGTCGCGTGTTAAATTAACAGGCTAATTAAGACAGGAAGGTTTACTACTTCGATCATGATGAAGATGTTCTTATCTAAATATAATGAGAAAGAAATTCTTACAAGTTATTACAAGTGGTCAGAAACAACACGTATATTTTATATATATTATATGATAAACCTGTTTATCTAATGTATCCGATTTTCAAGATCGTTTTTATGTTTAAAGTATAACCTACATCAAAATTAAAAAAAAGCTAATACAGTAATTTTGAAATATATTACTAGATTTAAGTTTAAAAAACAACGTCCTAATGCTAAATGAGAAATGAAGATAACATATTAACTTATATTATCCCCATTATTTACTGCTTCGGAAATTGTTCAGAAATGTTATTTTGATGATGTAATTTACCGCAAATTTTCCCAACCATTTGAAGGTAAATGAAAATTGATTACAGGCCGTACAAGTTCTAAAAGGGTATCTGTATAAGAACATACATCAATGCAGGGTTCTACTATACTAATTATCTCGGGAATTTTTGACATAACGCTACATGGATTATTCCATAACTAGGAGTTTTTAAAACTTTAAAATATTATTTCATATGCATGAGAATAGCATTTCTGGGCATTTATAGTACATACTTAAAAATAACATTTCAAACTTACAATTAAGAAAATCCAATAAACAGTATTTAGCGACTTATATAAATCCTACTAATAAATAAATATATTTTATCTAAAAGTAATAAACAAACTGGTATTTATTAATGTGTTAATATTTCTGAAACTTTCAAGATAAAGAAAAGAGCACTGAATTAACATTGAATGCTTCTTACCTGTTGATATTTCGATTATAGGAGAAAACGACATATTCACATTAGAACTTCTGAACTTCTACTTGTCAGTAGCTTTATTAAATTTCACATTTTTGTTACAGCAATTATTATAAGATTCCAATAAAATGATTAATATTCATTTGTGTTTGAATGATTATGTTGGAAGAAGGCGACTGACAAAATATTGTTGTATTTTATGCAATTTTTAAGAATTTTTTAGGAGAACAGCAGATTGACTAACATACTGTAAAACAGAATAATATAAATCATAAAATAAATCAAGGGAATATATTAATTTGCTTATAACATTTTTTGGGTCATTTTCAATCATTCAAATCAAATCAATTTTTACTCACGTAAGTTACACACCAAGAATTATGTGAAGTATTCCATAAAGATTTATTCACATCCTGAAATGTGCTAAAATGTTTTTAAACTTTTTTTATCCAGAAGTTTATATTTCTTTACTAATAATTAGTGAATTTTATACGCGAAATTTGAAAACGATTAATTCATAATAATGTCTTAAAATACTTTGTTTTTATATTGTTCAATATGTGGTTAGAACCTGTTGCAAAAACACGTTGATAATTTACTTACAAGCATAAACTGAAATATGCCATTTCAGAATCACTCGAGGAGATGCCCCTTCTTCGATATCGACACGATACTTTATTCCCTGCTTTAAATTTTCTTTAACTGGTACATTTTCCTTTTAATTATTTCCAGCACAAATCGTCTGTTAGATAATATATATATATATATATATATGCATCATCAAGATTTATTTTTGCCATATACAAATCTTTATAGGTAGTTTTATTACCATGTTTCTGTGTCCTAATTTTAAATACTGGTATATATTCTTTATATAAATTTAATTTTCAAACATTGTTAGAAACTGATGTACATGTTGATGATGAAGAAGAAACACGTAATATGATGATATCCTATACGTAGTAAATATGAAACCATTTTGACGTAACAATAGAGACCATTTTATTTTCCTTCAAAGTTTACGAAAGTTCATTTGCTGTCGAATGTAACGGACATCGTAGTTCGTTCTATCGACTCCGATGCCACGATCGAATATCTCATTCGCATAATGGCCACGCGTAGACATCTACACAGCTGTCATTTTGGTAGCAGTGTGTGAATAGTGAATTCGATTCGACGGGTGAAATGCACAGGGAAACAAGTTGGCTGGTCCAAATACGATAACACGTAACACATACGGACATGCAGTTTGTTTTCAAATGAGCAACACTATCTGGCGATTTGTTTTACCATGTCGTGTTTGCTATCATGCGACACATTCCAAAAAATGTTGCTATGCTGACTGTCATTTTTAATGAAATATGGAACTTTGGCCCAAAAAACAACTAAAAATATCGGATTCAATTGAAAGGAATGATGACGTAAGATGAACATTGTAATCAGCAGAAAGGATAATGATAGAAGCTTTACTTTAGTTGCTTTTCCCACACACTGTTTTAAGGGTGAGATTTATATCACTTGACCACTGAAAATATGGAATATTTACATCATCAACTTAGCAATATCATTTTAGCGCGTAATATATTTTAAGTCAGCATCAAAGCTTCGTGAATACTTAATTGTTCTGCGTACAGATCACCCGGTTGCTAATTTACCTTCTATATCTCTCAACTTGTAAATCCTTTCGTTTACTCAGTTACAATCAGTACATTACTTTAGATCCAGTAACAATTTAGAGATTATTTTTACATCCTGCGTAGAACTAGCCTGCGTTAACTTTAATAAAACTAGGATTCCGGCCAGGATCTAGCAGCGTTAACCATAGTAAAAAGTTAACAGAAAACTGACCCAGATGGGTCCAGGCGAGATCTGGTGAGGTTGCCCGTTTAGATCCCGAATATAACTAGGGTAACCGTGGAACTTAATCATGTCCCGGTTAGGAACCAGAATACGGTAAGTTCCCTGGCTGTGAATCAACCGGGTTTGCTTCATCAAGACATACTGGCTTTCAGCTAAAATCTGGTATAAAATTCTAATATGGTTTCCTAAAATGTTAACAAATTATTTTTATTCTTCTATAGGGCGAGAAAATCGGAGATGTATTTCACTAAGATATAATAATAATAATAATCGGCGCTTTAATACTTATTCCAGGAATACAATATACACATCCAAGACTTACTTACTAAATAAATATCTATAAACAAAGGGCGAGATACAGCACCACTAAGCTGTTTCACAGTCTGACCGTTTGATATTTACAATTAACCTAAACCTACGACCTACAACCACATATCTAACCTAGAATACAGAAAAAGTCGAAAACTGTACTTACTGCAATAAATTCTGTACTAATACCGAGCCTATGAATTGTTTTGCTAACATGGACCTATACATTCGAAAACAATAATGTTACGTAAATAAGATCATGCAAAAACTCACGTAAACATGAATATTAAACTCGACCTAACATGATTTACCTTAATAATAAATTAAGAGATGATTTTAATGCAGGATCCTAGCTCCACTTTTTTTAAAAGTATGTGCCACATTTTAAGGACGGAAAATTGAATGTAACAAAATTGGTTAGTTGTTTAGATCAGTTGTAGGTTACAGGTTTAGGTTAGGTTATATATTTAGGTTAGTGGTAAATATCAGAAAAAGGTATGTTGTAATGCAAACAGAACATTTGGTTTATCGTCTCAAGATTTGCAAATAATTCCAAACAATTTGTAGCATGTCATTATATACATAACAATTTAAAACAGGGGTAAGTTAACTATTTAATTTGATAGTCATATTATTTTCATCCCATATTAACACCACATCGTATGCAGAGTTCCATTTAAACTATAAATACGAACGAAGTATGTCATTAATTATTTTCAAAGTAAGCAGCATGTTCAATTGATAAATACTGCTGATGACGGGTGCTAAAAAGCAAAATATATGGCCTCTTTTGCCACATTTTGATGACACCATTTAATGAAATTACATTCGGAAGTTATTTGAATAATATTGAATTATCTTCAATTAATATTTAAAATATATGTTTGTAATATATTTATCTCGTGATGAATATTCCAGTTATTACATGAAGATCGTCAAACATTTTTAACGATAATATTTTTTTAATTAAATATTGGACTGCCCTCATCGATAATAATATTTTAATATAGCTGTCTTGCAACATCAATGTCGCTAGCATATTATTACTGTATTATGCTTTAACATAAACTGTATATTATAATCAGCTTTTTCACTAATATAAGAACTGATTATATAACAGACATTTCAGGATCTTAGAAATTGCCACAAGATTTAATTAAGATGGTTGCGTAATTCCATCAAAAGCTACACAGCTCTCCGTTTTGCGAGTTGACGCCAGTTGTTTAGGATTTCCCGGACTTCCATCTAGTACGTGTCGCTATTTTAACAAGACAAGTTTCCGCCAAGTAACCTGGACAGTCAAGTTGCTCGTGCATCTCGCATACTATGCACCTGCACTCGGAGCGTGAAAGCTTTGTTTGTACGTGATTAGGATTATTGACGCGACCAGTTCTCACATTGAAGTTGTAACATGCACAAACGTCTTCTTCTCCCGCTTTAGTATACTCACCGAGAATAGGGTGCAATTTTAATGCAGTTTTAGATGCAGTTGGGCCCAAGCGCTCGTCAATGTCTTCAATGAGATTGACGGCAGATTCTCAACATATGTTCTAAATGAATATTATCCAGAATCCCTCTTGGGAATAACACGTAAATACTTAAAGTGGAGCAAATACAATAGCGTAATACGAACTTTGCCAATAACCTTTCATGTTGCGATTTCAAATCCCAGAAAATGATTTATAGGTAATTTGGAGTATGATATTTTAATCTTCTAAAATTGATACTTTATTCGAGAAACATGTATAGTTTTAACGTATGAATAAGAGAAGAAATTATGAATATTATTCTTTGTTATGAATTACATTATACTGATTACAAGATTATGGAATCGAAATAAACTAATCCTTGTTCATTTTGGATCACTGAATTCAACTTTGAATATTTTTCATTATCGTTTTTCATACAGGTAATAATATGAGACGGAATTTCAATAGAAAGTTTCGTTTTTAGGGAAAGTTTTAGGAGACAAATCTTTGTTTAAAAATGAGTTAAATCTCATTCAGAACAAACACACGTTTGTTTAAACATTGATACGATGCAATTCTAAAAAGTAACTAACTATTTTAGTAATTCCAAACATATGTTAGTGCGTTTTCTGCTGCTACATTAAATATTTTTAGTTTCGTTAATCACTGGAATGAATAAATAATTATATTATTAATCAAATAAATGCATTTATATGCTCGCAATTATTAAATAATAAATAAATATGTGATGGGCGTCTTACACGAGCAAATCACGATGTTTATCTGATGATAGAAATGGTCTGATCGATCAGAAATAATAAACAAATTTTTCTAGAAAAATTCACATTTTTGTATCATGAAGATAGAAAAAGTGGATTGTCTAAAGATTTTCAAAAAAATTAGGACCATTAAAGTGGAAAGATTCGATGCGCTAGGAGTTGAACCCAGGAACTATGGATTGCCCGTCGAATCCTCAAAATCAGATAAAATTAGCTCGAAAAAATAAAGGTATCAAAACCAACATCGTGATTTACTTGTCTGTAAGACGTCCGTCACATATTTAGATATTATTAATAATTTTTTTCTTTGACACATGTTCTGGAGAAAACAAAAATAATGCAGGTGTTACGGCCTACATTGGCCAGAAGGACATTCGTATTTTAAATTTTACATCCGAGTATAATGCAAAATGTATATTATCTGGTACTTATAGGAATTATAACAATCAAATTAGATCAGATGATACGAAAATTCATTTCATAACTTGTTGTTGCATTTTCGAAAGTTGAAAAGACTGAGCTATACAACTCGAAATATATTTGAATAAAGTGGACCAAAATTTTATTATCCAAAAACTTAAAAAAAAAACGAAAAATAAGACAATGTGCTATAAATTTGGGGATAGAAATATCTCATTTGTATTTTAAAAGAAAATATATTTGTCTATGGAAACTCCGGACAAAATGGACTACTCGTAGGACAAAATTTTGTAAAATAAGGATCATTTGATTATATAGTTTAGTCGAAATTATGATCATCTCTCTACTAGAGCTGCTCTCATCTTCGTTAAGATTAATTTATTGCATTAATCGAAATTACAGATGTTTATACTCGGCAGTATTATTAAATATATATATGTTGGTTATACGCCGTATTACGAGCAAATCCAGATGTTATTATTACAATATATACCTTTGATTAAATTTCCGGTAATGAAGCAAACTAGTCTGCTTGATCGGAGGTATTGTAATTTTAGTTAGAAACATAATTTTTTGCTTTCGCTTTTTGGACGATTTTGATCTTGAACATAATCGTGTACATTTTAAATTTCTATTAAAATTTAGCACTTCTCAGTTGGAGCATTTATAAGAAACAAAATATCCATATGAATCTCAATAAAAATAATTTCTCATTTATTTGTTTATTTGTATCGATGGCGTATATAGGTTTATGAAGTTCAGTCAAACAAAATTTATTATGAAATATATCGATGGATCAAACCAATTCTTGTTTTCTTAATATAAATTTAACTCGAGCTAGTTATATTTAATATATAATGCAAGATGTAGATCTACATTATAGATCTTAAAAATCTTCTTTGATTAATGTGTTATTTCGAAAGGAAGATATAATTTATTGCACAAGGTAATCTTCTGTAATTTTCGTAATGTAATTTCTCTAATTCATGGTGAAAAACAATAACGATACATCTATTATAATTTTTAATTGTTCTGATCTTTTAATACGTACAATAAACATGCTACTTTTAATATTTAGGCACCATATAATTTCTAAATAAAGAATTAGTCAATATATTACGCCATATTCATCTTCAAAGACGATAAAATTAGTCAATGCATATAAATTAGACCGAAACATATACATTTTTAAGAAATGAAAATCACAATTTAACGAGTTCTTATCACGCCGGACTTAAATGCATGCCTTTTCGTGCTGATAAAACTGATGGAAACGACCATGCAGAAGCCAATTATTTGAATGCCGTCTGAAATCAGGAGGCCGGTTTCAGCGATTTTGTCCCAGTTAAACATGCGACAATGTGATTTTCTCATGTTTTCGCACTAGCTAACTTACTCTAACAAGCATTTCTTATATTTCTAAGTCTGTTTAGATGTCAAGAAAAGTTGATACCACTCTTTCACGTATGTAGAAAATTTATAACCTACAAAAACTCAAGGTAATATCTTATTTTCAGCATGCTACTTTTGATGTAAAATTAATCCTGATGTATCAACTTGATATTATTAAATTTCTTTGAAATTTATGATATTTTGTATTTATTGAGGAAACATTTTGGGAATCCACAGGATATTTTAGGTTTAATATCAAATTACAGGTGGATAATAAACACGTTTACATGTTTTTTTATGAATAAATAATCCCGTGCCAATGTAGCATGAAAACTAAATGTTCGAGAATTTCACTAACACAAGAAAATTACTAATTTCTTATTTTGAAAGGTTTTTGAGTTTCCTACGTCATAATATATAAATGCATTGTGTTAACAATGATTTGCTAGTCTATCATATTGAACTAGTTACTAATCAAAGCCTATTAACCAAAAAGAAGCATTTTATTAATGATTCATTTATTTATAAAATTCAATATATTATTTTGAGTAATATTTATTTACATCCCTTTATTAATGTGTAATGATGAACAGAATGATCAGAAAGACATTATCTAACAGTACATGTATGCACATTTTTGGTTACTCAAAAATGCCATTATATCATCATTTTTATTTTCAGTGAAAATTTGTAGAAAACCCGGAAATATTAAATATGCTCTCATATGTTTTATACCAAAGTCTACTTAATAGATATTTTATAAATCTTTATATGTTTGTGTAGAAATCAATAGTTAAAAAAACCTACACACATATTATAAAATACCATTCTAAAAATAACGAGAAAATTATCCTTGAAAATTATCTAAAGGAATAAGACATATCAATGAATTTTGACAAATCGCTCGGCTAGTTACTAATATAAAAGTAATCGAGATTAACCTCACTCTGTACAGCGGAACGCCTTTCAATTTATATGGAATGGCACGTTATGCATGTTGGAGCTATGACAGATCTATTCAGAGATCCCCATCGCCCCCGGTTCAATCGAACACGATTCAAGCAACGTTTTGCTATACCAACATTCATTGTAAGTAACAACGGTGTACTTTACCACCAGTGACAGAAGTTTTCCTCACCAATGGATGCAGTTTGCAGTTTTTCTTTTATGTTTGGATTGTTTATGCTCAAAACATGCAAAAAACTTCTATCAGGCAATACTTGTCTAGGTATAAATCTAACCTAGGATTATAAGTCACAATTAATTATAATAGAGCAATTATTGTATCATACTTGAAATTATTGCTGATAAGCATATCCAACTAGATAATGAAACTGTTAAGGTAAATTTTGGTGATTCGAGATTATCTACGATTTGAACTTCTACCAATTGATATTAGTATTGAAAGAACAACTATTGCATCTCGTAAAATTTGTAATGAACATATCAAAATGTTTGTGCCAATTTATATAATACCATACCTGGTAAAATTTGGAAGTATAATGTAAGGTGGTCTTAAGACGTTTCGCTGTTAAAAATAACGTAGCTGAATATGCACTATGTAATGTAGTTTGAATCGCAATACCAAGTTTCAAATTTTAATTTTACTTGGCTAAGTATTTTTTAACATATGTGTCTGAATTTCCTGTAATAAGACTTCAACTTTTGGCAAACGAGACCTTACTAGATTTCAGTAGATATGACGATAAATCAGATCAAATTTATGCTACACTTACATCTCTTTTGAAACGTATTTTTTCTCGTAAATTATTATTTATCATAATGTTTACAATATTTATGGCCCTGTACATATATTCCAAGCACAGCTATAGCTACAGGAATTTCTCTAGCGAATGTTGAATGTAAAGGATATCGAAAGAGCCTTGAAAGGTAAACGGAGTTTCACGGCGTAGCTGATGGAATTCACAACTTCTGATCGAAGTGCTTTCCTTTCGTTAAAATGCTTTCGATACGAATGTCCACACAGTTTGTGTGCTGATAGTATCTGCAAATTTAATGTGCACTTGTTGATGTAAAGTTCATATTATAACATCTTAAGAATCAGCTGCATCTAAATTTTCCGATACGATTTACACCGATTTCAAAAGAAATTATCAGTGAAATATATATCCTGTAAGTAATTGGGTTTATTGAAAACAAAATTTGAATAATATTTCGTTTAATAATTTTATGTTGCAAATAATGTCAGAGTTAGCTGAAGACCGTCCTTTCTTCTGCAAAGTAAAATGGTGAATGTTTATGAAAAATACTTGGGCAAATAAAGTAGTTTAATAAACTTTGTTCAATTTAAATGCAAATAAGAACAAATCTAGGTTAATAAATTGATTTGAATTTGACAATGCGGATTTCTCACTCAATGGTGTTTAATATACTTGTGGTGGGGCTTTCAAGACTCTTCGGAACTTTCGTTTCAATGAGAGTACCGTACGACGAACTTCGACCTATAAAGGAAATAGTCGTTAGCCACTAAAATTCGACGTTTCAATATTTATCAGCTGCATTGTCAGAGTATAAATTAACCAGAATTTACATTTTAGTATTTAATGGTATTTTCTTTGTAGGTCATGAAATAGAACATCTGTATCATGTAAATAATTATATATTATGGTTCTATACTTCCGTACAATGTTAATATTGATTTATACATTAAATAACAGGATATTTACATTCAGTGAGCTACGAGTTGGTTAAACTACATTTAATTATTTATAGAGAAATACGTCCATGAGTATTTTATTTTTCAAAGTTAAAAGAAAAATATTTAGTTGGACAAATTACCAACCTTATCTAAAATTAGAAATATCAAAAAAATGACCAAAAGAAATGCTTACAGGAAAACTCTCTTAAACCATTATTTAACTTTTCTTTTAAATTGCCGCAATGATTATCGACATCAACCATTTATTATATTATAATTAAAAAGTCAGCGATTTTGGTAACTGTAGGAGTTTTGAGAGTATTTTGATATTTTTAAATAATAGAATGAATTCTTAAACTATACCTACAAATAATTTTTTATATTGCATTTTCATTAATTAATATTTTTCAGTTTGTAAATATTTGTACAATAATTAAAATGGATGGTTGAAATATCATAAAATTAAATTTTCTGAAAACAAAAGCTAAAAAGATTAAAAATTAATCATTCTGAGTTGACTTCTTTAGTTAAATGTCCCATAAAATTGATTGTGCACTCAATCTTCCAAATACATAAATTTATATATAATTGTCTTATATCGCTTTAATGTTTATGATCCAGTATTTACATCGTTTATCATATTTATGCCGCCATGCTTAACTTAGCAGCTTACTTTCGCCATAACGGCGTCTCGTGAGGATTTCGTCATATGAGCGATTACCTACCATAAAGCCGCGAATATATATGTACACGTAATATTACGTTTACGGGAATATAACTGTAGGAAATGATGATGACCTTGTCATGATTACGTAAAAGGAACATATTTTTTTACAAATTACGGAAATATTTAGTAATTTGCTCCTTCGTGTTGACAACTGCAATAAGTTACTATACTATATAAGATATAGTTTGGTAATTTTTTATACAAATGCATACAAATCATACAAAATTATTTCTATTGTCAATTATTAACAACAGTTAATAATCAAATTTGTCAAATAATTTAAAGTAATTTTCGATGTTTTTCATTGCAAGAATAGTATGTATAATAAAAACTTTAAGGATGCAAACAATAAATGTATGTAAAAATAGAAATAAAACATTCAAGTCAAATTATTTAGAAATACCGTTCATTATATCTTAATAAATCCATCTTTTCCACTTTCGGTTAATCTTCCATATTGGATCTATCGTTTAGAATTTCATGTACTACATATAAGATACGAAATGAGACACGTCGAATAATTTTCCTTGAATTTAATTTTGGATCTAATTTCAGAAAGAACCTCGAATAAATGAAAAGTTGTAAATTGTATTTTGTTAATTATGATACTAAAATGTAATAATGATCAAAATATCTGAAATCATTTTTGCGTGAAAAGTGAAAAGTCACGTATTTTCGTAGATAAAGAAAACACTGATTGAGAGAATTGTCACTGTTTTCAATAGTAATCAGTGACTATTCCATTAAATTCATTGCATAATTTTCTAAATTCTATACAGCTCGACAATAAATGTAAAGTGTCAAAAGCCACACAATTTTTATAAGAAAATACCACAAAGTACAATGTCTGTACGAGTTTCCCCCTCACCCAATAAATCTTTGTTGAAATTCGGCATTGCACGTGGAAAAATACAGGAATTTAAGTAGTAAGGGTGCGGGTCCAAAAACCGACAAATCAGAAAGCCGATAGGTCAAAAAACCGACAATGGAAAAGCCGACAATCATAAAACTGACGCTTCAAAAAATGACTGTCCACTTGACGATGTGTCTAATTTGGGTGTGGGTCGAAAAACCGAGAAATCAAAAAGCCGACAAGTCAAAAAACCGACAGTGATAAAACCGACAGTCGAAAAGCCGACACATAAAAATTAGGCAAATCGACAAGCGGACAGTCATTTTTTGACTGTCGGCCTTTCGATTGTTGGTTTTTGACCTGTCGGCTTTTTGATTCTCGGTTTTTGACCTGTCGGCTTTTTGACTCTCGGTTTTTTGACCTGTCGCTTTTTGATTTGTCGGTTTTTCGACCCACACTCAATAGTAACAGTTCTGACTTTAGTTTTTATGAAAGTAAATACGAATTATTACTTCGTAGATTACTCAATTTTGCTGTTAATTGATACAGTTAAACAAAATCTATGTTTGATTTTGAAAACCAATCGTTTACTTGCGAGAACCAGCTACGTCTAACTGAACAGATTTAATGAGAAAGTAGTATTTCATGATTGTAGGCGGACGAATGTAAATAGTAACAGTCAGGACTTACAAAACACAGTTTGAACTGTTACTACTTAAATCACTGAAAACTGGGAGGGCTTAACTACGATTCTTGTGATTTTTCTTTAGAAACGGTATCGACAATGATTGTATAGACTTTTACATATTATTCAAATCGATATTAAAAAGTTTGATATTAAGTGTTTAGCTTTCTAATTCCCTTTCAACAATCCCTATCACTTCTAAGCGTGTATGCTGATAAGTTCGCATTAGTTTTAATGTAAACTCATATATATATATATACATTTGAAGAGCCCTTATTGGGTAATAGCACGATTTCCAAACAATTCGTCGAGCAGACGATGCAAACTTTAGTAGATTAGATCTTAAGAATAGAACATTTTGAACTTATAGCTTAAGTCGACGTTCATTTCTGCATCCATAGGGAGAGAAAAGAGAGACTAGAATGAAACTTCTACTCCCTTGAGAATCGAAGTGAAGTTCTACGCTCGTTTACAGCAGTACCTTTTCTACATTCACAGCAATATGTAATTAATGTACTTATCTACATAACACATTATTCATCAAAAATTCGCCAGGAAAACCCGTTAAAAACAAGCGCAATTATTTTATTTTTATATTTCGATGCTGTAATAAATGCAAGATGAACATTTTGAAATGAAGGGAAACTATAACTCTCCGTGTGATATGACCAGTGAATGTTCGTGTTGAAACATTTAAACTCCCGTTAACTCGAGTAAGATAAGACAGAACCTCTCTTATAATTAATACGTTTTCATTAAAAAAATCTTGATAAAAGATTTCATTATTTTTTATTTTTAGAAAATCTGTTTCCTTAAAGTAACGTGTTCTTCAAAGGGCTTTCCGGCATTAACGTAAACCTCCTAATTAAGCGAATTAACGACGCAGATAGGCGGATAATTTATAAAGTCGCAACATCCGGTACGTGCAGGGAAAGAAATTCATTTTCCACTTCGCTAACGTCTATTTCAGCACTAGCACCGCATTATCATAAAATTAGCCTTTCACGGTTTTCGAGTCGTTGCCTCGGGCAATTGGAAGGCGAAAGCCGTCAAACTTAGCTCGCCGGATCGCGCGTCCGAGTGTCAAATTCGGTTTTGCGCATTTCAGTACAATATAACAGGATAGAGACAACAGTTAGGTACCGAGCATTGTTCTCGTAATCTTGCGGCTTTCGTAATTTTCCGAGAGACGCCCTTAATTAATCAAGCTCCCACGGACGGCGCCGATGGGGAATCGAGGGGGGTAGGGGGAGTTGAGAGCACCTTGAATGAAATTACATCCGGCCTGTGTTTGCGATGCTACCACTCTCTCTGGCGCCCCCTGCCCCAACCCCCTTGCCCCAGTTGGTTGACTGACTGGCTGCACCAGCGTCATCGCACTCTACTGTCTGGTACCGGTTTTCCGCCTGCCGAATACGTGTTTTCGTATTGAATTGAGATATTAAAATTGCATGCGTAAGCTCCAATCTCTACCGTGTCTCGTAATTGTCCAGTGACACCATTCACTACATGTAGCCATTCCATTTCACTCTTTGCTCGTTTCAATTCTGTGGAATACAGTAATATTTAAATGCAAAGCTCAAACGTTTTACAGGAAAATCGTTTCGGTTCAGTACTTTTTTACATTTTTATGCTAGTATCTCACGTTTTGCACCGATGGCCACTTTTTGTATAAAAATTATTATTTGATTGGAGGTATAAATAATTTCGTTTTTATCGCTTAAAGCGCTCTGGGGGTACTGGGAGACTCCTCACATAAATATTACATTTTTATTATATTTTATTACTAATTATATATTTTGTTACTAAAACTGCACTTTTACAACATTTCTATCTTAAAGAGCTACATTTCAAGAGGCACAAGTTAAATTGTTAGGAAAAAATATTGAAAATTGGCTGAGTTATGTCAATTTTGTATTTCATTTTTTATAACGGGCACCAATAATTTTGTTTACCAAGATAACTTATCTGCGCGGTAAAATGACACTTGGAGAATATCCAGTAATTTTATTGAAACGAAATAACGAAAACTGTCTGCGCAGGACGATATTATTTTCGGATTGGGTCTCCCACGACCCCATATGGCGCTTTGTGTTATTTTTATATAGGTTGGCGCTTTAAGGATTAGTATTTGGCGTTTTGAGTCGGATTGCGCGCTGTCGAACGTTAGGGACTTTCTAGTAAAGTAGTTAGCAACAGAACGGTCGTCCTATCGTCATTTTGGAGGACCCTCGTCAAGATGTTATCGCTTGTACAGAAATTAAAAACTATGTACACCAAAAATTCTTAATGTTTTATTAATTAGAATATTGGACATAATCTTACTACCAAAACTTACAGATTTATCATCCAGTCACAAAAATTGCAACTATTTTTGAAAATCTTTCATGAGCAAAATATTTATTACGTTGTGATGTATCCATCGTCGTTTGATTTTTGTTGGTCATTCTTGAGGTAATATATATCGGTGCTCTTTCGGTACGGCTATTTTAACATGTATCTCGCATAATATGTAGGAGGAAACCAGATGATTATACATTAGTTTGCGCACATGTATATCAGAGACGTGATGCCACCCACCAAGGGATCCAGTGCACTTGCGTAACACCGTCGCCTGCTCTCTTATGCCCTCACGACTAAACTTACTGGTACGAAATGCTTTGACTTGTTATCGTATTTCAAGCACGTGTAACAATCCTGTTTCAGAAACATTTTAGTTGCTTCAGCTTTCAACCAAAATAGGGGATGCTTCTTGAAGAAATCAGGGCTCGCCTACGATCTCCATAGGATCGATGCAAATTTGATTTTAATGAACGTTATTAATCATGTAGCTTTATTTTTGCACTTGGAGAAACACACCTGATTAACTCTTGGTTGATGTTATCGTAGGTAACCTATAAAAACGTTTACCAGATGTTAAATTGTGCACAACTGTTTGCAGAAGAAGAAAGAGAAAGTTCAGTTCGAATTTAGCCACGGTCATAATTGCGTAGACATTGTTAAGTCAAATATACATCATTAGATTCCCAACAAGATATAATAACTAGATAAATTTCCAACTAGTTAGATACAAATATTAAAGATCTTATTAAAGAGCGTTGGTTAATATGGGGTTATGGTTTTCAAAAATATACTGAAAGAAATACGGAAACTTTTTAATGTTAAATGTAGTGGTAATTTACTATTCATTTACTAATACTGTCACAAAAATATCTAAAGTACTAACTTCTATCACTACTTTTTTTCTGTGTAAATCTTGAGCACATTTTACTGCGTTGAATTTCATGAGATGGAAAATTACAGTGGCCTGTTCTCCACAATTGTCAATATAAAAATGAACGTATATAAAATTTAACACTAAGACTACAATTTGCGACAGACTTTAATTCTAAATACTTAATAAATTCTTTTAATGCCATAAGTAGGTGAAAACGACTCCATCGGAAATTAATGATCTGACTTATTTGATTGCGCGCACTCTTAGCCAATACCGCTTTGGATACCTTGCCCTATATGAACAATTTATTATTGCTTACTTCTTAGTTAAATAAGCGTTCTAATCTTAACAATAAACACATAGTATAACTGTAAAATGAAAGCACTCCCTGAAAATCGGACTACCAAGAATAAAATCTCTTGTTAAAATGTAATTTTAAGATTTTAAATGTGTTTCTTTTCGTCATAACATATTGACTTCTATCAAAGTAAAATGCAGAATAATAACCACAGAAATTTTATAACATATTATTACAATTTAACTAGTATCTTTCTTTCCTTCAATTCCATGTAAATTACTACTAATGTTGGGGTATTGGCGTATTTACGATGCGCAATCCAGTACAGAGAGGAATTAGGGGTTAACTAACACATTACGTTAAAGCCGTTTGATCTAACAGACAATGTCACATACATAGCTGTATATTGGTAAAAGCTGGCATGCGCCAGTAGTAAATATAGTAGGTGTGCATAATTTTTCATCCGCGTAATAAATGTCTTCATATTGCATAAGAATTAATTCTGAAAATAATTATTTTATATTCATTAATATTATATAATTTCCTTTAAGCTACTGTACATAGAAATTGCAAAAAGGTATATTTTAAAATGGAATAAAAGTCAATACAATTCTAATTACAAGCCTAGTACAAATATGTGCTTTTAATTATATCAATGCTTATAAATAATGACGTGTTTCAATAAATATTTTCCAACCATTTATTTTATTTCGCTGGAAAATGGAAATTGTTCAAATCGATTTTGAATATTATAAGTGGAATAGATAAAATGTTGCTGGTATATTAAAATAATATTGAAACAATAAAATTATTACTGTTTAAATACTATTAAATTTGTTTGTTCTACCAAAATTTGTATCGTATTAATAGAAAATTTGTATTAAATTGAGTAATAAGTAAACAAAATTGTTTCTGAAATTTGCATTTTCGCAAAATTAATATTATATACATACCTACTAACTCCAAAATCATCTACAAGGGATGCTTGTGGCTACAATGTAAGTGCCCTGGAGAAATAACCTTTGCAATCGAGATGTTCTTATAAATATCGATCAAGTACTATAATAATTATACGAAATAATTCAAACACCACAATCAATACTTAAAATTTGAAGAAAATAAACATGGGGACGATAAAAGAATATGTGATTAACAAATAAATGTTAATAATATTGCCTTATACTGCTCTAAAAATGGAAAATTCAGTTTTACAATTTTTGTTCAACATAATATTCAACTATAACTCTAAAGATAGAGACGCGTATAATTTTGTGTAAATTTTGGTTGGAAAATTTCTTTTTGTCAATATTCATTAGGAATAATATTGTTTAAAGTAGAAATTATAGTATTTTATAGTTATATATTATATATTACTTAAATTCGAAATTCATATTAATTTATATATAAATGGCGATGAAAGAAAGCCAGAGAGTTCAAGATGGAACCTCAGCAACTTATAAACTATTTACTAAGGTATCATGAAAGTTAATACCTATGAGATAATTCAACTGTTTTATCACTAGGAGAAGTTTAAAAAATCGTTATTGTAGCCTGATGTTATGCCAAAGAAGATGTAAAATTCTAAGTAGTAAAAGTCTAACCTGCTATGAACAAGACATGGGAGCGGACTGTTACTTCTTAAATCGGTCAAATTTCTTAAGTTTAAAACATGATTTCGAAATCACTTTTTTACACTTTCCCACGTAATAATATAACCGAATTTATTTTTAAGTGTCAACTCTTATAGTGACATATAATGTAACCAAAATTGTTATGTCCCATTTAATGAGCAAGTAACCTATGCTCGTAGACCGGATATTTTGTTCATGTTCATGTTAATTTTTCCCTACGCAACCTTAGGAATACAGTGGATCATAGTATCTTTATATCGACAATTATACTAATAATTACGGTATAATATTCATTATAGTTTCGGATTGAAACCGTTATGTAAAAAGTGAATAATAAACAAAGAAAGCAAGAAACAGTGTAACTAAATGATTTATTTACAATCCTTTGTTTATAATCCACCTTTTATATAACGTCTTCAATAACGAGCCTATAATGAATATTTTCTACCGCAGTTTTCAATATATAGTTATGACGCTAGTATGAACGTCTACATTATTGTACTTACGGCAGATAAACTTATTTTTGACTAATTGTAACCTTAAGAAGTTATGAATTACATACAGCTGTTGGTGTCTTTTTTATATTTTATTTAACACAAAGGTCGTCAAAAAAATTGATACTTTCCAACAGAAACTTAACATTCCTTATATAAGTTACATTTTTAACAATACAATTGAGGCTCATAGAAGAAGAACCGGTTAAGCGCCCGAAGCGAGTAGTAGCAGACGAGAGTAAGAAAAAAAAATCGAATTGAAAAAAATACCATTATATAGAGAATTCCATATGGAACAATGTTTACATTTAACATTTTTTAATTCGACTTCAACTTTTTAAGGAAATAAATAAAGTGGAGGAAATAAATAGAAGTCGATATTTTGTCTGACTCCTGTCTGTTACTACTGCTTTCGAGCGCTTAACCGGTTCTTCTTCTGTGAGCCTCAATTTTCCAACAGTCTACATGAAATTACCTTTTCCAAGCTGGTAGAATGTTTTACTTCACACGTTTATGTACAGGATTAGACATGTCTTACCCTATATGCATAAGAACTAATCCTTAACACTAAACATGATATATGCCAGATAAGTGAAAACAGTCGTGATTGGTCAGACATAATATTAACCTTTTCTTACAGAGAAAATCACAGAAAAAATCGTCAATTTACCCTACTACCCGCTTTTACTACCATATTACCGTATTACTACCCGCTACGTAGACAAAACTTACGAACCGAAATCATTACAATTGTGTACGTAATTATATAAAATTTCTATTTTCCGTCTTATATGAAGTAAATATCAGTCGATTTTAGAACTCGAACTCCTCCACATTTCTACATGAACGTAGAAAGTTTATTAAATTCACCTTCTGCACCGTGAATCTCTATTTCGCGATTTATGCTGATACTAGTTACAAATATCTGGTTCATGCATTCTGTATTGGCTTTAACCGCGTAACATGACGTGAAAATGAAATATTTGAACGCGCTACTTGTTAGTTCTCAACGCCATGCACATTAAGGACGCGAAGTGTACGCGCGTGTATATACCGTCAGCGTTTAAAATACGCGACAATAATACCTTAACGAAATTTATAGCCGTTCTCATACTGGTTTTATATCGATTACGGAGAGTGCCCCGAGTCACTGAAGCATTTCGCACACCTCATCCCTCAATGCTTCCATCTGCTACGACATAAAATTCGCGGTCGTTTAAAAGCCTGATAACGGTTCCGCCTAATTCAACTCTGCCGACTCCGTATCGTTTACATACATTTATGCATACGTAAATGTACACGCTGGTACAGCTTCCTACTCGCTTCGATGCCAAATTTCATTCGCCGAGATATATGCCACAACCACGTTCAGTGGCATTTTGTGAGCGAATTCTAAATCTTTTTTCTCAAAATGGAAAAAGGGGCGAGCAGGAGGTATGACGGAGAAACCAACGACCCGAGTGCATTATATGCACATTTCTGCACACGTATACACGGTAATTGACCTCTATAGCCTTTTTGGTCGCGGTTCTTCTACACGTCGTTTTACCATTCTTGAATTCGACAAAGAGAGCAATATAGCAAAGAGAGGTGAGCTTCGCGAATCTCCTTGAAAGGGGCCAGGGTTCAAAGTTATCCAATTCGTTGAATTCACTTCTACGCCATGCTGAACCGAAAAGTTGGTCTTGCAGTTCCGCATTTAGTTCGTCAATGCATCTCTCTGTGCTGGGGTGAAAATGGAGGCTTTCTAACTATCTAAATATTAATTCGCGCCAGACCCAACCCCTTTGCGCTGTTCCGCTCATAACCCGTAAAGTCCGGGGCAAATGAGGTCCACTAAGTACGAAATGGTTATTTTGAGGTACGTCTATCTATTAACCCTTTGAAGCATCCGTATATATTAGCTCATGCACCCCCGCATAAATTTTACGTCGTAAATATCGCTTTAATGAAATATACAGAGATAAAATTCATAAAACTTCCTCGTTAAAAAATGACCTGGACTCGTCTCGAGTATTTTTAAATAAAATATTCATTACTACGGTCATAATTACTTTTTCATTTTATTGATATCCTAGAGTTTTTATTACTTTAAAAGCAAATTACCAGTGTGAGTAAGTTTCTACTTTATGCTTAGTGAGTTCTATAAATGATTTCATTCTTGTTAGTAATACGTTATTAAATTCTCTTTATTATCATTTTAATAAAAATTTATATTCAAATTGTCGAAAGCTGAAAAGAATGTCTTAAAATAAATATGTGTGTACGAGCGCAATGTATTTATAGGCGAGTTTATCTTAAAGATATAACTTAAATCAGATGTATTATATTATTATCGATTTTGCTGTTTTTCGAAAATTTCATGTTTAACATAAGCTACCCTACTCATGAGTGTGTTTATAGTTTTACTGCACATAAATTTTATCTACGCAGTTCAATTTTTGCGTAATTCGTGCTTTTAATAAATTATTTTAAATGTAAGAACAGATAGTAGATACTGAATTGACAATGAAGTTAATCTATGGCTTTCTAACCTTTCCTACCTGATAAAATAATCGAATTCAGTATGAGATATTAATCTTTGTTTCACTAAATCCAAGAGAAGTTACGAAAGAAGACTTTTTCAGAATGCAATGATGTAAAAGAAAGTATAATAATTAAGATAATAAAATAAGAAACTTAGATCGTGTGACCAATTAAACTGTATCTACTTACATAAGACATTATCCATTACATTATTTAACCCTTTTGTGCCCCGAAGATCCTAGCTGATAAATTTGGTTGACACCTGCTACATTGTCGTTTTAGTTTTTTTGCGGTTGCTGATGATGAATATGGAATTAGATTTCAGAGATTCAAAATGGCGGATCCAACATGAAGGGCAAATTTTTTAAAATTGCACGGATTTGCTTAACACATCCTACTCTAAGCTTTTCGGTTCACTAATTATGAATATAGAATTAGACTTTCAAAATTAAATATAGCGGATTCAATATGGCAAATCCAATATTAAATTAATAAAATATGGTTTTTAATTTTTTTTTGCGAAGCCAATTCCAAATTACTTTTTCAGATTTTTAAAAGCTGAAATCAGAAGCATATTCAGCTAAAATAAAATCAACTAGGGGAAGTAGGGGCAAAGTGGGATACCGGGCAAAGTGGGAATTTGGCGTTTCGCCATATTAGAACATTTCATATGTGTTTGTTTGCTTTGTTTATTTACAAATAAGTCATTATAATACAAATTTTGAAACATATTTTAGTTCCCATTCAGTATTTACCAACTGTCCGAACATGACCTACGAGGTCGAAGTCAGTTTGCAAATTTAGACATATTATCAATCGACTAGTAAGTATTAATAAATTAAGCGTAATTAAAATCTGAATTGCATGACTTAATTGTCTTCCCTTTCACTTCATTTTCGTTTTTTTTTTATTTTATTTGTGGTTCAGGATGATTTTTACGACGTGTTTAAAAAAATTCTATTTTCGGGCAAAGTGGGAGGTGTTCCGTTTTGATTTAGGTTCATAGAGATAAGTACGAACTCTCTCTCTTTCTCTCTCTCTCTCTTTGTTAAATCTTTCCAGATGTGATGTTAACAACCCATCCCACTTTGTCCCTGGATTTTCAGAAATTTGGAGTATTAAACAGATACTTTTTTTTTAATGATTTCATAATAGTTTAGATGAGGACCTAAATAAGGGTTTCTAAAGCACACCTGACCATTCTTATGCCCCACATTTTTTGTATACGATTTTTCCCAAAACCATTCCACTTTGCCCATATTTCCCCTAAGTATCACGTAATAATGAAATTCTTTTACTTTTTTGAAAACTTGTCCGCTATTTTGTATTTTTACCCCCGTATATAAAACCCCCGTAAATAGCAAGTTTAAAGTAAATCCTTGCAGTTATTGATAAACTCGCTCGCCTTATAAGACCCGACATTTTGAATTTTTGGAATCTGATTTGTGATTCGTTATCATCGACCTCAAAGCAAATGGAAAATATAAATACTTTTAAAAAACTTGACAAATTTTGCTTTGAGATTCGTAATTGATGATCCTTAAAACATCCGCAGTATGGAGAAAATAAATACTGGAATGTTTATTAAATGTTAGAAAATTTGTTCACATGAACTATTAATATTGTACACATAGTTTAAAATAATTATAATATAGATGTGTAATTTAGTCTTTTTTATATGCGGTAGTGACCATTTATTAACGAAAAAAATATAAGAATTAATCAAACTGTTTAAGTCGAACATATATGTTACACGAACGGGTTAATCACTGGTGACGAGTAACATCGTAAGGGTGTTATATCCTAAACGAAATCTGCGATACTGTTAATAAACAAAAGAATCTTCCTACTCTATAAAACAATCGAATTTGGCTTGAAATGTTATATTGAAACTAAAATGATGACATTCAGAGGCTCCATCTTTAAGACGGAAGAAGTCGTCTGTATTCAGAAAAATATCACAAATTCCGCTAATATTATAAATAATTCAAGTAATGAACATAATCAAGCTGTAATCAAGTTCATTCAGGTATTTAATAGTTGCTAATCGTGAAAATAATTGCGAGAACTCAGTTTGTAAGTACACAACTGATATAGTTATTTTTTTCTGCGAGCGCCTGTATTTAAATTGTGTTATCGACAATTTATCCGTTTTAATATACACGTGGCAGTTTTCTTTCATATTGCAATCAAAGTCATTAAAAAATGCATTATTTTAATATTTCCCGCGCTCCATAATTTAGCAGCACTCCGGTACTGGAATCACACGCTACACGTAATGCGAGTATCGGAGTCATTTAAGAATCTCGCGTTTATATCAGCTCGGAAAATTGCGGCAATAATTATTTATAATTGCAGAAGTTGGTCGATCGGCGAAGGTTGCACCCTTCGAATTAAAAAGACCAGGTGCATATATTTTCCGGGTATTTCAAGACTTTTGCGCACCCTTACCCATACGTGAGTACTTACACCCGCTGTCATTCACATACTCTCTCATTCCTGGGTGGTTGAGTGGGTACGATCGAGTAACTTATTCCGTTATTAATCGCATTAATGAAGGAACTATTAATTACAGAAGGGGGGACTCGTTATGCAGTCGCGCTGACGAAGCCTCTTGAAAATCGTCGCGGTCGGTTCTACTCTTCCATACTCATCGAAGCTCGTCGATCGATTCCTCGTACTATAACCCCTTTACTCTCGAATTCACTCACACGAGAAGCGGCTACGTACGTGTTAAATTTGGGCCCGTTAATATCACCCTTCCACGCAATTTATCTGTATTCCACACCGACCTCCGTTTATTTCCCTCATGCGCTCAAATATCCTCGTTCCGAATATTTCGCATAGTGAAAATCATATAGATCCATTGGCTTTTTCCACATATACGAGTCCGCGTTAGTGATGGAATTGAATAAATATGTAGAAAAATGAATTAAAGCGAGTATTTTATAGACAAAATAAGGAAAATGTGCAATATTGGGAAATTTGAGTTTGGAAACGAATTGCAAGTTCGAGTTCTTTTATTTGATACGAAATATTTCAGAATTAAATATAATTTCACGATTTTCCGTTAATTTTAAAGAATTTACATTTCACATATTTATTGAGGAAATCCTATGGGGTGATATAGGTATAACGGCTATTCATATCCACTTCTTAATTGCGTACATTTAATATCAAAATTAACAATAAGTACTAAAACAAAGGGGTCGTCTAAAGTCTATTACTTTTCCGCAGACATTTTCACAGTTATGCGATAATCTCTATTAAATTTTTCACGATATAATTATGATAAAATAAAAATAAAATGTTATCTAAATTTACGATGAGGCAGTTAAATAGTCTTTGCATGGCTGATTTGACGCTGTAACTACTTTAAAATCCCTTCCGTTTAGATATTTTTTGCTTCCCCGTAAAATGTTTAGAACAGATAAATGTCTGTTTTATTTATCAACAATATGTCAACTATCCTATTGGATAAACACTAAAGGGATATTATATCTCATAATTCATTTAATCCTTGCATCTCTTGTAAGTAGAAACAGAATGAATTGGTCAGCCAACGTTTAATTTGTCTTTTCGGAAGAAGCGCTACATACAATTATGATAGAACTTCACTTACAGGCAAGTTCGTTTAATAATTAAATTATATCTCATGATTAATTTAATCCTTGCATATTTTGTAAGTAGAAACAGTATGAATTGGTCAGCCAACGTCTAATTTCCAATATCTTATTATTCACACCATTATAAATTATTTGTTTCTTTTATACCATTACATCATGTATATTCAAATAGTAATATATACTTCAGCTGCGATATTCGTTTGGATAACTGTGACAAATAAACAAATAATTACAAATAATTCCGTATCAAGAATTTATTTTAACTTATTCAAATTAAGATTTTTTGTAAAAAATACACTACGATGTCGTAGAGTTATTTGGGTTTCAGAAAACCGTAGACGCTTCAGATTATTTATATTAGGAATAGCAAAAATGTAGAAATAAAAAATTGCGCCAATTGAGATAAAATGGATTTGAAACGCTGTGTTGCAGTTTACAGAGACTTCCGTGAAATGATTTCCCTTATGAATCTATTACTAAAATGACTACAAAATGCATAGCGCAAAATGCCTTAGTCTTTATTACTTTTGTCGACGGCAGAATTTGCCCAACGCACTGTTTGATAGCACAGTCAATATCAGGCAGACGAGCAGAAAGAATAAAGTGTACTCGATTGACATTTTCCCTTAAAAGCTCCAGTTAAGGGAAACCCCTGTTGAAAGAAAAACGCTGCAAGGAGAAAGAACCAATGTCGTATAAAAGAAAAGCTGACAGGAAGGAAGATGAAAGTAAAGGACAATAAAGAGAAGTCACAGAAGTGCTAAAATGAGTGAGTCTAAGAGGGCGATTTCTAAAATGCCGAGAGAGGAGTCCAAGGGACGACAGAACGAGAAAGACGTAGCGTAAAAAATATAAAAATTAGCTCCGCTTGCAAGACGGAAATCGGGGTAGAAAGGAGGCTCCGAGAATTCGCTACTAATGTGGAGGCAGAGAAGGAAAAAGAGAATCGGATAGAATTCGTGAGATTTAAAAAGACTAATAAGTAATAAGGATGGTGAAGTACTCTGGTGAAGTAACGGAGGAAAAATTACGACAACGACCGAGAAAACGGACGAGGAGCATGAGGAAGGGAAAGTTGTAAAAACTGCGGTGAAAGAGCAGATAGTACTGCAATGAACGCAAGAAAGAAGAAAACAAGAGGAAGGGGGTGAAGAAAGTGAAAGAAAAAAAGTTGTAGAAGGAAGAGAAGACGAAGCTTGGATCCTATTTCTGCCACGAGTAACAACTCTCTTAAAAGCCATTCCAGCACTTGTTCCCTACAAATTGTTACAGACGTCTTTACAAGATCGCCCCAGAAAGCCCCTTTAGTCGATAAACTGAGCTTCCCAATTTATCGATTGAAAATTACCGCTTTGGTTGCATTTTTTTCTGATGAAAACACAAAATTTGCCTTTCCTTTCCTAAGTAAATAACTTGCCTGGATCCTGGCCTTTACAATCAAAAGCGTGGATTTTTATGCAGGTTCTTACATAACTTTATAATTAAGTAAGTTTCACGAAACAAAACTGTACCAGCTTGACAAACGCAATTACGGAGTTTAACAACTTATTCGTTGAATAGAACGAAAATACAACATTCGACGGAGGAAAATGCACAGTAGGAATAAAGCTTCAGTTGAGGTTATCAGTCGAGTTTTTCGTTGCGTTCTTGATGTTAGTAAATAGCGTTACGTTTGATATTTATGTTTTCTGCAACAAACCGCTTCCTTCCATTACAGTAACTCTGATACGATACATTTATTTGAAAAGAGAATTTTAGATAAATACGAATGAATAATATAAAAACAATTTGAAACATAGAAATTTCACAAACTTGTAATCATGACTTTTGAATATAATATAACCTTAAAATTGTTGTACATTATATTTGAATAATTTAATGCATGAATATGCGTTTTATTTATACAATATGTATTTTTAAAAGATGAATACATTATACAGGACTACTTGTGAAATCTCTCGTTCAAAATTAACTGGCTAAAATATCCGAAAAATTCTATTTAAAACTTAAATTCTTCAACAATTTTTATTAAATTCAACTATCTATGCCGGTTCCTCATCAACTTTTATCCTGTTAAAACTGACATCTTGAAAATTGAAAACATAACCTAATATTGTTTACGTAAACAAAAATAAATGACACTTAATTTTAAAATACATTCATGTTATATTTCAAAAAGGGAATACAGTAAAATCAACCTCTTAATTGGTCGCGTGACGGAGGGTATCGTTCCCTTTCTACTGCGGCGTTTACCGCTGCGCCAGTATACTACTCACATGCGCAATGTTACATATAAACATGAGTGGGGGGTTGGGGAGGCACGCGTTCGCCCAAGAAGAGAACTGCATCTGGCCGCTCAAAAGAATGCTCCCTTAAAGAGAAAGTCCATCAAGGGAGATCTTACTGTAGTTAATCAAGAAATGTTTATTTTTGACATTTTTTGGTTCCATTAATTATGTTTTTGTTCCTCGTTTGTCACCGGATTTGGTGCCCGTTATGGACCTTAATCTTAATTTATAGACAGACGTCTATATATTTAGACAAATTATTTTATCGTCAGACGATTGAAAGAGACTATAAATTGAAAATAGTTAAACGTCACATTTCTAAAATGTCAGCCTCGCAATTTAAAATCAATTCCATATGGTGGACTTCCCTTTTTTTGTGAATAGAATAATATAACCTGATTATTATATTTAATATTAAGTGCAAATCCAAAAAACTAAACAAAATTTAACTGACTAATTTCAGTAAAAACGGAAAAAGCTTAATGTACATCACAAGACCTAGAATTGTATTATTGTCACATTGAATCTTTCCAGTTTAATGTATCCTCATTTATTTCGAAAATCTAAAATCAATCCAACAGTTTTCTTCCTATCCATCTTTAAAAATATTCTAAATTTATCTCACGAAATTTCCTTAGAGGAAACTGGATATACAAATTAAAATAGTATTGCAGCATTGACGTCTTTATTTACCAGTTATACTTGTGTTTAGGTAATAATAGGTTATTAATTTTAAAACTCTAGTAAGCGAATTTAAAATTATTTTCATTGTTATTTACGTTTAAAGGATATGTATCTATTGAATCCGTATTAAACAAGAATAAAAAAGCCAAGAGATTAAAGATACACTAGCAATAAGGTAATTAAAACTACTTAAACATTTACTTATGTATATTGAGACCTCTTATCTAATAATGTACTCAATGTTTTAATTTTTCAAATGATGTAGAGAGGGAAAACACATTTAAAGTTTAATAAGAGTGTGTACAATAGAAAGGACAAAAATGTGTCCTTATTTATAGGCAGTAAAGTGACATTAATCAAATAAGTAAGAATACAATGAATAACATATTCCAAATTCTCAAGAAAATTCCAAAATCCAAAAGCAAAAGGACAACTTAAAGTGCTCTTTAAGAAGTCTTAAAAATTGTAAGATGTCTTAAATACTTATCAGAAAGAACACTTAAAGTAATCTTTTAGAAGATTAATGCGACGATTTTAAGAGCTCTGTAAGACCTCTCAAATATGAGGTCTCAGAAAAGATTTGATAGCTTTGACATATAAAATAAATCATATAAATGAAAAGGAAATTTCTGAAAATTATATATTCTATTTTTGTATCTTAATTATTAATTTATATACATTTACCTGAGTTCCTTTTTACCGCTTGTATATTTATATATTGGATCGGAATGACATTCAATAGAATGGGACCATGCAAATACAAAACTGTGATAACACATGGCTAAATATCATAAAGGCACTTGGAGTAAATATTAATAGGATACGGAGTAAATATCGCGTGATCTTCTTTTTTTATTCAATCGCCACCTAGTGTCTCTGGAAGAACTGCAGATCTCAATAATGGGAATTAACTAAACTGGGACCCTTAACTAAAAGAGAGATGGTCCAAAAAGGGATAGTTTTAAGACCTCAAACATAAAATCTCTTCACGATTTTAAGAAGTCCTAAGTAAGACATCTTTAAGAGCTCATTTTATAGATTATCATAATTAAGACCTCTTCAGGAGTTTTAAGAGCTATGTGCTGTAGGGGTATTTAAATTATATAAAATTGTTGACAACGACTATTTTTGTTTTCATATTCTGGGCGTAAAATAGCATTTTGCTCTCTGTATTTCTGGAGAAAAATAGCATTTTTTTCCTAGGGAGAAAAGTAATTTTAACGGGAAGCGAAATAAACTACTCACTCTATTATGACAAAATAAAAACTAGACTCGATATGCTATATGCTGATGTTTAAAGGTACAGCGTACATAAACAAAACTAAAAAGTAAATTATAATTCATGGTACATATTTTGCCAAATTTTGAAAATATAATACGAAGTTCAACTTGATATAAACCCCAATGAGGCTACGGATCATTTAGAGACCAGCGATGAATCAAGGAAAAAAATTGGCTGTACGAACTTCGAATTTAGTCTCCGCCATGCCTAATTTAAAGTCCTTTGACATGATGCGCAGCTTGCAGCATCTCTGTTTTACGTAAGTTGAAAAAAAAGCAGTACTCCCGCAAAACAGAATTAATTTCACAATACGCGAAACGCAATAAAATGTGCGATAAATCACGGTCTTGACGTCTCTCGAAATTCTTCATGGCTTGCACTTTTACGGTACGACGTCGAGGTGTTTCGCTTTATTTTTTGCAGATGCTTCGCAAATGAAAGCTTGCCTCGGCATACGACTAATTTCACGCTGCCGGACCCGAGCTCTCGCCAAGCAACGTCCGCCGATCCTTACCGTTCTTGCTCCCCTGCTATGTATCTTGCAGTCGTAAAAGAACTTACGTTAGCAAATACGGTGAAATGCTGAAATCAATAAAAAATAAGGCGAGGCGAACAATTTGTGAAAAAATGTTCTTTCATCTTAAAAGCTTTTCTGCATTGATAGTTGATTTATGGCCAGCCGCTAAGTTAATGATCATTGGCCATCGGTATTCATTATTTTTTCGTAATACTACGAAAACCTTATTGCAGAATCGCGTGTTTTCCCAAAATTCGAAGAACGTAACAATGACATTGAATGTCAGATTTGCCGGTAATGCTTAAATCCTTAATTAAATAAGTTACCGATTGAATGCTATATCTCAATTAACGGACTAGAAGAGCAGAGAAATCATGACTGATATGATTTACATTTATAGTCCAATTTTGATATTAACTAGCCTTGCTCTTCTAGAGTTTGGGAATCTTTATAAAATATAATGGACGACTAAATTTACCATTCCTGATAAGAAAACATATTGTAATGCACAGAAAATTATTGATAAATTTTACAATTCGAAAGGAAAGTTCATTCAAATTGTGCTTAGGACTACCAGAAATTCATAGCTAAAAGTTTCGAAGGTTAACTAAGATTCAACACATCTGGGAGGTAAAGCTGTAAAATACGACAAATTTGGTCTCTACAAATAGAGAATTTAGATTCAAGAGTCGTTCTTAAAGTAAATCATTGAGATTTAAAAATAAGAGAAACATACAACATGCTTGCAAATTAAAAACACTGATTTCGCATTTTTACGATTTTTATATGCAGAAGATTGTTGAAGTATAATAATATTACTTTGGATATACGAAAAGCAATAATTTTTGCAAAGATCTTAAATACAATTCGAACTCGCAGCCTAGCAAATACGTAATTGATATTTATCATTCACCTAACTTTAGTAATAAGTAGAAGTTTCATTATATAAATAAATAATCCTGACGAACAAAGATGTAAGGCATATTTGTTTAAAAAATGTACATCATACCATAATTTCAGCCAATTCCAACCAAGGTTTTTAGATCATTTTGGAAAAGCGTGAATTCCCAAAAACTGTATGTGTCTTTATCTCGACTGATGTGCATAAAATAATCTCTTGAACGACGATAAAAAATCTGCGACATCACTACTTAAGAATTAGTCTTCACTAATTAAATCCTCTTAAAGAAATTAACACAACTCTAAAAGCAACAATAACTCTATAATGTAAATCCTCAGATAAAAGTTATATATAAATCACCTTTTACCAAAATTATAAAAAACTGAACTCCATTGACGAATATATAACACTGCCCGACACTGATTTTGCATTTGCCTAGCGAAGAATCATTACCAAAGTATTTGTTATTGCTGAAAGCGATGGCACTAACAGAATTTTCGCATTATATCGGTTTTTCGAGTGTACCTCAAAAACCGGACAAATCACAAAACAGACACATAAAAAACCGGACATTACAAAAAAACAGAAATTTAAAACCCGAACATTTCAAAAAACATATATTCTGAAAATGTAATTAATGATTGACTTCGAAATAAATCTCTCGGTCAAACATTTTTGACCTTGAAATAACGTTTCCAGTGATACCTGGAACGAAGAACTAAGATCATTTTTTCATGTAGTGAACATACCAATCGAAGGTGCCTCGTTTTTGAAGTGTCTGTTTTGTGATTTGTAGGGTTTTGGAGGTGTACCCGCATTTTCAAGAAAAGTGAGGTGTAATATCACAAAAGTTTTTTCGACTATATTTTGCTGTGGTATGTTTTTGGATGTGGCCTCACTTTCCTTGAAACTACGACGTGACTGAAAATTCTGTCAGCGGAAAGAAAAATTAAAATTTAGTCGTTCAGGGTATTATGTTCCTGATAGAAAGTACACATTGGAAATCCAGAATAAAAAACATGCACATCAAACCTTAGAAAGTTCCATAGGATTGAATTATTACTCAAATTAGGTATAAAATATATCAGCTGATAATAACCAGGCACCAAATACAATTCACCAAATATCAAGTCCTAACAAATGCTGCATACGCTCAGCTTCCAAAAAACCCCAATGGAATTGAAATTTGTTTTGAACATAAATGCAGAAACCAAAAACTATATTCATCCGATTTATGAAAGAGAACTTCCAGTCGTAAAGCACAAATATTGCGATAGCCAATTAAGTGAAGTAAAAGGTTGCTCTATGAATTCAATAATGATTGATGAAATAGTCAAGCAAACAAGCTGAATGGACTATTACTGGACGGGCTTCTAATACATCATTAGATCCGAAGAAACATTTTAGAATGTAATGCAGTTACGGATATGCTCTACATAGGTTAATATATTTACTCTTCTGAAGTATAGTGAGATGTTCCCAATACATCCAGACCTATATTTCAATAACTTCTTATTCAAACCACGCTTCATTATCTACTTTTATAGTCACTGCTTATTATTTTAACGTTATCTCTGACTACTGAAGTAATTGAAAATAACTGATTTCTTTACGAAAAAAATAGATATGAAATTGTTAGATATGTAATTGTAGATATCTATTTGTTGAAAGATCAACTAGTTTCTCCGCATTGCGTTATTTCGATGTCTATTAAACCTTTTTCGCAATTTAGTGTGAGGATAGGTAAAACAAGAAAATGTCTAAATTGCAGGTAGAGAGAAGCACTCAATAAATGGTTTCCACGCTTCGAACCTTTCAAATCCTCCTATTGACAAAACACCCTAGACTCTAGTGTCATCTTTACATTGGAATTCAAAGAGAAAACCCGTTACTGTGTTTCTAAAAATCGTCTATTCTTAGGTTTTCCCCTTTGGACTTAGAACAACCTAATTTAATTTTCCGCAAATCGTATTGGCAAATGCTGTTATTTATTTTTCTAAACTTCATATAAAATAGTATGTACTAAATAGAACTGGCATTATAATAAATATAAATCATAAATACTGTAAAAATTATATTTTTTCATTATTTAGTTAGGATAAAGATCGGAATTTTCTTATCGGTGAATTACTTAGTTTGACGAACCATATGCGTACATTATGCAAGATGTCATAAAATATTGTAGAAGCCATGGCCCACTCAGAACCAGAATGTACTTTACAGAGATACTGTCACCTTCTATTAATCCCGATTTAATGATAGTCATGAACAAACTGCGAAAAATTCAGAGCAATGCAGATGCCTATTTATTTTATTACCAGACGTTAAGTTCTTTTAAGAGATTATTAGTCTACCAGTCATTAGTCTACCTGATATGTAGCAACATCAAGACGAGTATCCCAAGTAGAAATCCTCAGCAAGAATACTCATCTTGAAAAAAACACTTTTATTTTTGGTATGATTCAAATTCTGAAAAAACAAAGAACTGTACCTCGCAAGATGTAACATTCTCCACTAGAACCATGTGGACGGGAGGGCACATTTACACGTAGAACTCGCCTACATTTAAAAATGGACTTGTTATCCGTTTGTATTGTACTAGGTGACTGTTGGTTAACCTGAAAGATATCGCTAGCCAATCACATATTCCACTCGACAATCGGCCTCCCTTATTCAAATTTAGAATGTCCAAGAATACAGGAAGTGTCTACAATTACATCAATATCGACACCTAAGTTTCCTTCAGTTTCATTCTAGAGTAAAATACAATAAAAATAAGCAGCGCCTCTTAAGTTAATTCAGATTACAATATAAAAAGTGGAAACGCCCAATACTTGAACTAAAAAATTGAAACCAAAAATCAATGAAGCAAACATGCGCATGCTGTTGATTCTCGAAAATGTTAGCAATTCGAAAGAACTTTACATTCCGTCAGTTGGGACCGTGAAGAACACGCACGAGGAAGATTTGATAACACGGAAGTGAAGTGTGGTGGGAGTTGTTTCGAATAGTATATATCGAATGCAAAAGTTGTCGCGCCGTAAGTTGACTAAAGAGTAAGAAGAGTTTTCGAAAAGTCAGAGGGAAACGAGAGGAAGCCGCAAGTGCTCGAGGCGCCTTGCTGGCTTCGCGCACTCATCGGAAACTCTCGCTCACGAGGTACCAATGGAGCCAACGAGAGTGCAGCATCCCGAGACGAAGGATGAGCCTAGCTCCGGACTTAGACAGGAAATAAAGAGAGGAAATGTAAGCGAACGAGACGCACCTACGAAAAGAAAAAGAGGAGACGCAAAGAGATTCAAACGATTCGGCAGTCTACTATGGAAAGAAGATAGAGTAGACATCGATCTTTCGAAAAGGATGAAAAATAGGGGAAAATCGAAAGGATCCAAAGGACAGAAAGAGGGATCAAGAGAACTGGACAAAGAAGAAAAAGGGCTGCGAACATAAAAAGTAGATAGAGACAAAGTGAAGAGGAAAACTAGGACAACTGCTATGGGAATCGCAGAGAGAAGTTTCTCGCTTTATTTGTTATTTCTGCATGTAGGCAGTCACAAATCCATGTTTTTTAAGCTGCTTTCGTGACGATTCAGGTGATTCGGAAACTGTAACACACTATACGGAATACCATTCAAGCAAAACTCAAGGGATTCGTATTTTCCCCGGGAGTATCGTGTGCATATTCAAGGCTGAACGGTATGTGTTTTGCTCTGACGTTTTAATATATGTAGAATAGCATGGAAATGCTGACGTGAAATACCACGGGCTCGGTTTTGGAATTCGCAAGCGATGCGATGATCTTAGAAGACTGCGGAGATATACTTCATTTTATGCGGACACCCTCCTAGTTTAACCAAGGTTCATTTCCAGAGCAGTCGGATGTTCAGTTAAATACGATTTATCACGATCAGCTAGCTGCAAGATTCGCTTTGTTAACATCTAATTAGATTATACAATTTTTGCATTCCTCTTTATTGTACCGACTTTTACCAAAATGTATTTAGAATGAAATAGCTGTTTTCTGATAAGGTATGTTTATTATAATCTGAACAAAATTGGATTTAGCTCAGGACCATTTTAGATGACCATTTTAGAAGCCCATTTTATTTTGACAAATTGTGCTTGTGGTTGCTGAGTCAGTAAACCAATGGCCATAATTTTGTCATGTTTTTCAAGTGAATATTTATCTGTGTAATGATAAGCAAAAAAATTTCAAAACCACATTTTCTGACGTATTTTTGTCCGTACTTTACAAATCTGTTATTAGTTTTGTTCTATGACGTTTGACTTTTTCAAAATGGCGGCTAATTTAAAAAAAAAATTATTTTTTTTATTTATTTAACGTACTGGCTAATATGTTCCCTTTTTCGGATCAGCACAAGTGTCTGGATCCTGTGAAATAATTACCATAACTAAAATTTAAGCGACCCAGAATGTCAAAATTCAAAATGGCGGATCCAATATGGCGACTTTTACGCGCTTTTTTATTATGTTTTGTCATTTCTTTTTGTTTTTATTCCCTGACGCTTACTTTTTGAATAATTTTGTTATATTTATCTCAGTCTGATACCAATTATGTTAGAAAATGGCAATAGAAGATGATATGGAATTAAAAATAGTGGAAAATATTCAATTTTCTTTCATAATCGATATGAAACTGAGATAAATATAATAAATCGATTAAAAAAGTAAATGTCATAGAATAAAAACATAAAATACAATGAAAAAAATTCGTGTACAAACCGCCATATTAGATCAGGCATTTTGAATTTCGACATCCAGCGTCCCTTAAATTTTAGTTATGGTTATTATTCCACAGGATCCAGACGCTTGTGCCGATCCGACAATGGGAACATTATTAGATAGTACGTTAAACAAATAAAAAAATTTTTTAAAAATCACGTTTTATTTTGTAAATTAGCCGTCATTTTGAAAAATCAAACGTCATAGAACAAAACTAATAGCAGATTTGAAAAGTATGGACAAAAGTAGGTCAGTAGATATTCAATTGAAAATCACAAAATAATTGTGGCCTTTTGGTATGAAACCTTTTGGTTAAGCCTGTTTTATATTTTCGTTAAATAACGACAAAAATAGAAATCTAGTCGACATTGAAGCTTGAACATTCAAAAAATAAATGTACCCGCGTAACATGGGTGTTAGTTTACGTAACTGTTGATTGAAATTAAAGTTACAGAACGAATAATATGAAAAACGACTCTTATTGATATCTGATAAATTGAATCTGATGACGAATGTCTATAACTTATCCCCGATATAAGTTTCAGAAACACTAAATAGAATCAATCTCTAATAATTCAATTTTTACGTGCCAAATCGACTTTCATAAACATCCATTTAAATTGTAATTTAATGAAGCACCACTCCTACAATATTGATACCATCAAGTTCGGTACTTTGATATGATGCGTAAACGTGCGTGAGCAGAAAAGGTTGGCTTCGAGAACTTTCCACTCCCTTTAGCTATTGCATTTACGCATTGAGCTGTGCGATCACTAAATTTCTGAAATCTTTACCTTCTTGGAAAACAGAATATTGCGTTTATGACGTATTGTACAGAATGTAATGTTGACGTGGATTTTATATTCAAAATACTTTATTGGATTTTAGAAAATCGACTTCTATTGTTTTTTATATGTCATATATGAAGTAATATCATGGAGAAGAAAAGTTTTTCTTACGCATTGTTATTAACTTCCAAGTTCTTGTTTTTTTATTTAGTTTTTTATAATTTGTTTTTTTCATGAACGCCAAGACCATACCAAATCAGTTAATATTTTTTTTTCATTTGTTGATATATTGTTAATGATAAAGTGTATAATTTTCGTTGAGTATACTGATAATTATTCTAATTGATGGTGCTTACTTAATAGAGTGGTAAAAACTGTTTACTTTTTAACATGGATGTTACTAATCAAATGAACAAAGTTATTCATTATTTTTTGGTTAATCAAACCTTCAATTCCATAAAAAAAGAAGTTGAAATTAAATAAATATTTACTTTTATTTGAAACGCGTCCAGAATTGAGCATCGACTGATACGTGCAACTTTTTCTACTTAAAATTCTGCTGGAACTTTTGTTCATCTAGTAAAGAAATCTCGTGTTTTTCATGTTACATTTTGATTTACTATACCAAAATTTATATTAATGTAGTAAATAAATAGCCTGTAATTTAGCTTAATATTATTTTCCGAACCTCAGTATTTCTAAAAACGTCTACCCTTTTTCTTCCAAATTTCAATTCTTAAATAACAAATATTATAAAATAATAGGTTACTCCTATTAGTTATTTCATACATTTACACGGTGAGAAATATAGTAGAACTTCACTTTATTGTCCTTCGCTCTGTTAGTGCCTTCACATTATTAGTGAGATTCCCTTCACGTATTTAGCGTAGGTAAGGTTAGTTCTTCTTCCCTCTTTCGAAATTCCAGTGTCGTGCCTAGACTGTCGGCTGAAAGGTGCGCAATAAACGATGCGCATTTGTCAGACAACAAAGTGAAATGAAAAAACCCCATGTAGGACAATAAAGTGAAGTTCTACTGTACTGAATAAATTCATCTTCTCAACCCTTGTGAAATAAGCAAAATCACACAATTAACAATATATGGTTGCTACCGACTGCAGTTTAAAAACGTGCATCTAGCTAAAAAATGTTATACATAAAAATTCAGGGTTTTTAAGTAAAATTTATGACAGATTTCCAATGGTAGAGCAAATTTTAAAAACTTCGACCATTCGACCAGAAATTGTAGGATCCCGGTTATAACTTCCAGCGTCTATAATAACTCAAGTTTATTCCTCAGTATTTTCGAAAACCAAACCATAATTTTAAAAAACTCGTTGAAAATGTTACCATGTTTTTCGATTATTTTCTCAATTTTTTTAAATTGGTTTGTTTTTGCACCATCTTCATTGTGTATTTTAATTGAGGAGCGGGGCTCCTAACTTAACCCGTTTCGTCCTGAAATGCCCTAAATTTTGACTTCTTTCCATTAGGTGCTTTCACACAGAGAAAGTCACTCAATCGTTTTGATATAACCATACCTATTGTATTTTTTCTCGAACTTTCTAAATCCGGTTTCGGATTGACCATATCTGCCGCCATTTTTTTACTATAGCGGTTTAAACATAAAAAATCGTGAATTTTGAAAAAAATTTGTTCAAATAATTGTATTTTTGAACAGAAAACCGTGTTCCAATCAAGCTGAATCTCTGTATCTGGTGGAGTAAATAGTTATACTAAAATATAGGATGGTTATTAATTCACCATTCAAAATGGCGGATTCAAAATGGCGGACCTCAGTGAATATTTTGTTGAAAAATTTCTGGACGCTCTAACTGAACAATTATGAGCCGGTTTTAAAAAATACTAAGAATAAAAAGTTCTTAGAATTCGCCGAGAAATATAGTGGATTTTTTTTCAGATTTTTTAAATGAATTTTTGAAAAATTTTTTTCAAAATTCTTTTCAAAATTGTAATTTTTTTTTTGAAAAATTCTGAACAAAATTTAGTGCATTCTCTGATGAATTCTAAGAGTTTTTTATTGTATGGATTTTTTCCCAAAAGTTGATAGTTTTCGAAAAAGAAAAATCTTAAACTATAATATTTGAAATTCATTTCCTCGAAAACTATCAACTTTTGGAAACAATTGCAAAGAACAAAAAACTCTTAGAATTTATCAGAGAATACACTAAATTTTATTTGGAATTTTTCGTAAATAAATTACAATTTTGATAAAAATTTTGAAAATAAAATTCTCAAAACTTCATTTAAAAATCTGAAAAAATTCCACAATATTTTTAATGAATTCTAAGAACTTTTCATTCTCAACATTTTTTTTTAAAAAGCTTGTAGCTTTTGAGTTAGATCGTCCAGAAATTTTTCAACAATATTTTGACTGAGAACCGCCATTTTGAAGCCGCCATTTTGAATGGAGAATTAATAACCATCCTATCTTTTAGTGTAACTAATTACTCCACCAGATACAGAGACTTAGCTTGTTCCGAACACGGTTTCCTGTTCAAAAATACGATTATTTGAAGAAATTTTTTTAAAATTCACACTTTTTTTATGTTTAAACCGCCATAGTAAAAAAATGGCGGCAGATATGGTCAATCTGAAACCGGATTTAGAAAGTTCCAGAAAAAATACAATAGTTGTGGTTATATCAAAAAGATTGAGTGATTTTTTCCCTAAGAAAGCACCTGATGAAAAGAAATTAAAATTTACGGCATTTCAGGACGAAACGGGTTAAGAAAAGAAACTTTTCAAAAATCCAAATAATGGAGTGCAAAAATACCATCAAAATCTTTCGCGAAAGAATGTTCAAAATCAGATTTTTGTACCAAACGTACATGGCGATATGATCATGAACCGGTGCAGACTTAGAAAACTTGTTTTCGAGGGCGATTGATATCATGTACATGAATGCAAAAGGAACTTAAAAACTTAGTTATTGATGACACTAATCCTTAATTAAATACAGTGTTATAATTGATAAATACTCAACAAGATAATGTAATTTATTTTCTCACACTGGAAGTGCAAAATGTAATCCCTATACCTGATGCTAAGCAAAATAGAACGCTCTCTGATGAGAAAATAGTATATACGACCAGGGAGAATAGGTATTTGGAGATTCATCTGAGTCGCCGCCCGCTTGGGTATCAAACACGCACTCGTCGGCAAACAATTATTTTGGTCCCTAGTTGCACAATGCACTATTAATTAAATCAACAGTTCTGTTTTAATCATGCATACATTTTATTGATCATAAACCTGTTTATTTCTAAACAGCCTAATATATTCCTGGCTGTTTCATCGTGTAATTGTTTTAAATCATTCCATTTTTTTGTCCAAATGAATTTCAAATGAAGTTTAAATAACGTCTTTCTATTCGTATCTTAAATCTGGTTCCGGAAAGAGACGCAATAAGCTAAATTTTACATTATAGTTCAAATTGAGACGAAATTATTCTAGAAATATAACGAGACACAAGATAATGGTAAAACTAAAATTATTTATTGTTAAAAACTTGTTTGTGTAAAAAGTTTGTTTGATCAACTAAAGATTGAGGAAATACGTCATTCGTTTATTAAAAATCATTTAATGCATGAGGAACTCCGACATATTTTGATTGAAGAAAACTCATTCAGTTTCAGTGAAGAACGTATCTATGTAAATTCGTCCCTTCATCTGCGAGTGCTCCAATTAAAAACCACTAAAAAATGGAAATAAAAGTGAGAAAAGTATTCAAATTAAAAATCTATAATGCCAGAGTACATGAAAAATCTCCAAACGTTTGTCAATCGTCCTAAAAATCATGGAAAATGGGATAAAGTGCATGCACAGTGTATATCGTGTAGGAAAGTTGGTAAGCCGCGCGCACATTGAAATTCGAGGCTCGTCGTCATTTCCATGCAAGATAATACGGTGAACATCGCTCTTTCGGAAACTGGAAAAGAAAATAAAAAGCCAAAAGCCCGTTCATGCATTTCGCATAAAAGCTCTGGGAGTGGGAGCGAGAGGGAAGATACCTAGTCGTCAGTCGATCGTAGTCGCATGAAACGCACCCGTTGATTCCTTTCTGTCGATACACTATTGCGAGTACTTGTCTGTGAAGATGACAGTTACCAGAGTTCCGCAGTCACCTAGTGCAGGTGTGATGCTTTATATCCGCTGGTGCATCTATATGTATTTATGTAAAGGCGCATTTATGTACAGACGCCTATGCAGGAAGGAAAGAGACGTCGGTGGTCGGCGACGGCACCAGAAACGCCTGGCGATGTGAAAGCTGCCTGGTTATATTCCCAGCTTCTCGCACTTGTACCTAGTTGTACCGAGTGCAGGGTGGAAGCTGCGTTTTCATGCCGGTCGTTTATACTTGTACGTTGTACCGCATCGATGCCGAGGCAAAGTTCACTCCGGAAGTTCGGTCACGAAGCCGAGAAAGATATTCAAGTATTTTTCTGGCGAGTAACACATATGTGTCTGCGTTTTCCCGACACCGTCTTCCAAGACAACGAGGGAACCTATATTCTCGCCCTATTTTCTGCCCTCCCTGCCTGATGCAACATCGAAAAGCACGAATCTCGAAATCCCACGAATTGTTCGAATTCTTTCGTTTCTCCTTCCTTCGTAACTGGGATTAAAGTTGCTTGCGGTCTTATTTTTTTCGAAAATATATACGCCCTAAGAAGGCTTTGAAATTATTGAATGGAAATAATGTGGCTTCCTTTCTTTCAGCGATATTTTTCAATTTTGATAATGCTAAAAAATGTTAATGTTGCCAGACATTTTATCAATTTCTTATCAATGCACTAATAAAAAGTATAGATTAATGTTCTGATATATGTCAGTCATCGATCAAAATCTTTTGGGTGATTCACTACCATATTTTAATGAATTGAATTTGGAGCTACTTCCCGAGCAGAAATTTGTTCATGCCCTGATCAGGGTGTAACGCTTTTGATAAGGCCCTGATCAGGGCCGTAATAAATTTCTACTCGGGTTGTTATATGCGGCAGCAAATTTTATATATTCTTGATAATAAACTGGTATAAATAAATCCCAAGTAAAAAAATTAGGAATAAATTATACATAATTTATACATAATCATCCATGTATAGATTATATATAGAATTGAACATACATGATCTATGTGTAATCTATTCATAAGATATGCAAATTGAAGAAAAGAGCAAAATCACAATCGACGTGTGCAAAAGTCTACGAAACGATTTTGCGAAGAAAAACGAAACCATCGAAATTTGACTTCAGCACTGATGGTATTTAATCACTGGATCATCATGAATTTTCACGTGACACTAAGAAAATCATCAGCAAGTACAAATCTAAAAATAACTTGTAAAATTGGAAAAAAAAGGAAAATTACATTTTACTGTTATTTATTTAATTAATTTACTTAATAATTTAGTTAGTCGTTTCATTACGACGTACTTTTATGGAGGTTCGACCGATACTGACAGATAAATTTGCGCGATTTTTAAAATCAACATACCTTAGCAACCGCGTTACTAACGATCCAATGAAAATAAGAATGTGATTTATTTTTGACAGTTTCTGCCGAACCTCCACTAAAGCAGGTATATTAAAAAGAGAACTATATTATCAAATAAATTAATTAAATAAATAATAGTAAAATGTAATTTCTTTCCTTGTGTTATTGGTTTCTTTTGGAGTTGGATTTTCTGTGGATTAGATTTTCAGATTTGAAGCTGCTTACGATTTTCATGGCGATATTTAGAAGTTCCTGATAACTTAGGCAAATATGTCCAGTGATCAGTGGATGTCTATGGCTGTTTTATGTTTAATGCAATGTTCCATTTTCTAATGTGCCTTCATTTTTCGATGTTTTCGTTCCGTCACTTGTAATTTCAATCCAGGTCGCAGAATCATTAGATCAAATGTATTTATTTTTCAGACATTGAAATTGGTTTAATAAAACTTATTATCATTAGTACATAATAACATTAATACTTTTATAATTATTATTTTTAATATACATTTTTTGTCCATTATGTATAGATTATGTATAGATTATAGATGCTTAATTCCATACATAATCCATTCATGGATGATTACGTATAAATTATGTATGATTTATTCATAATTTTTTTACTTGCGAAGCCATTGTTTACCTGATAGATTTGAAACAATTTAGGAAAATTTATCACAATCATCATAAGCAATGTGATAATCATTCAAACGAATATTTATCATCAATTTAATCAATATATAACTTCATTATCAGCGTCATCATTCATCAGTCTTCGCTGTTAGCCATCACTTGCAGCTGTGATCAACCTTCTTCGATATTAGCTGATAGCAACAAAATCAACCAAGGAAATGTCCTTACTTTACTGAATTTATCGATAAAATCCTAATTATTCTGATTATTGTAACTATCCATTTTATCAGAATAATCCCACAGAAACATAAAAAATGAAAAAGCTGATAACTGATCCACTCTCTTCATTGTTCGTAGCGCATCAAAAAGTAAATTACATTAATACAAATATTTTTGGAAAACGAAAGATGCTATCATTTTTATTCATGACTCTTTATCAATTCTTGGTTTCATGTAAAATACAGGGTTTCATTTCCAAAACCCGTCAGTTTCTACAATATTTTACGAGGAAAATAGTTTAATACAACATAACAACTTCAGGGATCGGTTCAAAATGTCAAAGTGCAGATTGTCATTTCTAAAAGTGTGCAATAAGAAAATCTCTGCTACTGCAGCTCTCATAATACAACATTTTAAAAAATTCGACGTTACCCGCATCACAGTACAACCTGAGATGTCCCGGGGATCTCTCGAAGACGTCCAAATGTCCCTTTTATGTTCAGGGAGCACTTCGAAACAAGCAGAGAAGAACCTGTGTTGAATTGGAAATGCATCCGCTATATGAAATTTTAAAAATTGAATGTCAGATTTGTAATCAACGGGCCGAAAATCCTAAAATAATAAATGTTACAAATATTGAAAAAGTTTTAATAGGTATCTTTTAAGTTGGGATATCTTTTAGGTTGGTAATGAGTACTCTTAGCCAATTTTTGTTTTGCGGTTGTAGCCATCATCGGCCATATAAACTTAACGATTTTATTATTATTTTCTTATTTGATTTCAATATTAAAAGTATTATAACACGTCGGTATGAATACATACAAACATAATTTCTACTGTGGGTCCATTTAAATATTAAAAATGAAAACAGAATTAATTATGTCAAAACTACGTCAAAAAACCTAATTATCTAATTATTGCCAATGTTATACTATATAAAAATCAGTATGACAAGTATGACAGTATGATAGTAGGTTTGAAATATAACCTGTGCTGCTAAATGTCAACCATAAAATGACGTTTACTTTTGTCTTCAATCACCATAACTGGACGGTAACAGGTCTAATCAACATTGTGAAATGTTGACATTTGTAATTTCACCATTCAAACTCGACATTTGTAAACTCAACATTCGGCAAACTCAACATTTAGGAAACTCAACATTTGCAATTTCAACATTTAAGAAATTCAACATTTAGGAAACTCAACATTTGCAATATCAACATTTCAGAAATTCAACATTATATTTAGTTTATTGAATTACATTGTATTTTGAAAATAAAGTGTAATAGCATTAATCGCAAAAAAATTGAATCTTAAATCTATATTAATAATGGTCAATAATACTAATGTATTAATGAATTTCATGAATATTGTGCACTTGTCCACGGAAATATTCCATTAAATTAGTATTTTGGTTAAGTTAGGTTAGGTTAGGTTAGGTTAGGTTAGGTTACACTGTAAAAACTTCCAAAATGCTTCCGTTATATTAATTCATCATATTCTATATATATATATATATACCTTTAGAATAATTAATGTACTGTTCATTGAATGTACATAATAATTCATGACATTTTTAATAGTGTATGTTATGCTAGGTTAGGTGATAGATATGCTGTTAAATGGTATCCACACAGCACACCGTCCTGGGGACGTCCTCAGGAGCTCCTCAGGACGTCCAAATGTCCGCTTTTACCATCCTGTTAACGTCCATAGGACATCGTCAGGACACAGGATGCCTTGAGGACGTTAATAGGACGATAAAAGCGGACATTTGGGCGTCCTGGGGAGCTCCTGAGGACGTCCCCAGGACAGTGTGCTGTGTTGGTATGAGTTAATGCAGCTTGATTGTGTTGAATGTACATGGCATTTTAATAATTGTTGTAATTTATATTTATTCTTGTTGTAATGTAATGTTTGACAATTTTATTTGTTATATTATTTATATTATTTGTTGATTTAGTCAAATGTTGAGTTCGAAAATTTTGAGTTTGTCAAATGTTGAGATTGAAAGTGTCGAGATTGTTAAATGTTGAGTTTGCAGATGTTGAATTTGTATGTTGAGTTTGTATTGCGTTTATTAGACATGTAACGAACTGGACATCTATTTAATATAAAGTTGGAATTTTCTTGACCTCATGAAGGTTGAAAATGCAAAACTTCGTCCTAGTTTACTGCTTGGTCTAGTTTTCACTTCTTATATATGCAAAACTTTATTCGTTCTTATGAAGGTTCTTAAAATTTTGATATTTTTATGTCACATAAAAGAACTTGCGGTTGGTACCTTGGAGTCACAAAAAATGCGATCTGTACCTTGTTGAAAAAGCATTCGTAACAGAGACGTGACACTCTCCGACTTAAAAACTTGCCTAAATCTCAAAGAAGTCTCTTCAAATGTAGATGAGCAAGGTGACAAATGTGAAACCATGTTAGTGGCTGTTAATTTATTATTTATATTACTATTATTATTCGAGCTTACAAATCACGAATAACCAATACAATTTTATAAATATCTCTGATTCATTTCCGACTGTTTAAATAATTCGACTTCCGTGGGTCGCCTAAATTATTGAGTTTTCATATAATGCAGATTAAAAAAGAAACTCAGATACAATTCAATTTATACTCATTTTATTTATGGATATAGGGGAACAAAAAGTAACTCCTGATTATTGTATCGTATCTACAAAACCAATTACTTAACTGCTAAGAATAGTTTTACCTTTGAAAGCCGCGTTCCCAATCACAATTGCATTTATCTAACACTAATTAATGAAAGCTCCACCTTATCGATGGATAAGAGCAAACGTTACGAAAAGATTACATTTTAATTACTTGTTATCTATACTATTATCGTTAGGTATGCTTTCATTGGTATTAATTCTCAATGCCTTGAATTGAATAGAGATTTTCTTTGTACGTAATTATTTATAATGAGGATTCTTTGAACATAAAATTAAGTCGAATTTGTTAAATAAAATTTTTAGTTCTTTTGAAATCGTTTAAATCTATCGTGATAATATTTTTCGAATTAATAGATAATTAATGTATAACAAATGAAAAAAGATTTGTATCTTATTAGGATTAATTACATTCTTGCTGCAAATATTTACATTTTTGTTTTTATATGAAGTTTTAAGTTTACTTAAACTTTTGGAAAAAAGTTATTTTATTAATACAACATTTTATTCTAAACAGTAAAAAATTAGTTCCAATATACCACTCCAAGATGCTGTTTTTTGATATTAAGTTTTTCCAAAAAATACTGACAAAATTAACTTTATATATGTATATAATTGTAACAATATGTCATAAAATATCAAAAGGGTAATGATTTCACAAAGTTTCTACTTGTACAGTACCTTTTATGAACAATACAAATTAAAAAGATAATAGAAGAGAATAAAAAAGCAGTTTTCGGCTTTTATATAATATGTGGTAAATACTTAATCATGTTTGGTTTTTAGCATCGCATTTCATTAGAGATTTTTCTTTGTCATGACCTTTTTAATGAATTGTAATCGGACTAATAAAGACCAACTTCCGTCACTTAAATATTTAAAACTACATTTATTTTATCCTTCACGTAAAGTATGAAATATTCCATTTGCATTAACAACGAAAGTGGAAAATTATTTCGTTATTCAAAACTAAACATTTTCACTGGTCCTTTTTTAATTTATACTTTTGCAAAAACGATGTCTTTTTGAATTCTCCATTTTTTTATTGTTGACATACAACTTTGCTGATTGTAATCACCTGTTTCCGTACATATAATAATAAATTACTAAAAGCAGTAAAAAATAGTAAAATATTTAATCTTTTGAATAACTAACTGCTGTTTAGTTCGTTAAGTACAAGACAGAAGTAGTTAAACTGTACTTAAACGTTAAGCGGTGTAAGAGATAATCGGTTATAAACTCCTGAATTTATTGAATTATGTATTATGGTTTGTTTATACTTTCGATCTCTAAGAAGTCGCATACACAAAACATTTTACACGACAATTATATAGACTTTATGTAATTCAAATTTATAAAGACCAAAATATAGAAAATAGAATAGCAGTTTTAAGTAGTAAATTATCCAGATCCGTGGCAACGATCGTAAACCTTCTTACAGTTGCACACACATGCTACTTACACTTAATAGCGACATTACCTGTACATAAAGTATATGCATTGGCACATTCAGTACGGACATAAACGATTGACGCCACGTACGGAAATTATCTTAGGGCCTAACTTGCGAACTGTTATGAAAGATTAGAGATTAGTAATTAGTCTGTCGATACGTGTGATTTATATTCACATTGTTAAACTACTTCAATGTATGCATCATTAAAAAGCAGTCAATGAAAAAAAATTAAGAACATTCTTTTTAACGTGCCGACATACCTATGAAAGTTTTGAAATGCAGATCTTGATTAGAATACAGAAACTTCTTTATGCAAATTTAATCGTTCGTTCGTGTTTCTAATTACGTGCGAGCAATATTGACTGACTAATTTCGAATTTGTGAAATAAGACCATGTTTTATTCATCTCATTATTTGTCATTTAGCATTCAACAAATAATACATTATCTTCGACAAATAATCATCTTTGTTATTTTTATTAAATGTACTATAAAAATTTAAACAACAATTCAACATTTTTGATGGAGGAAAAAATAAAGCTGACATTACAAATGACATTGAAAACAACAAGACTGGTTTATCAATGCTTTTGATTTTGAAAAAGTAGAACTTATATCGATCTAAAACAATCTTAGTAAAAGACTAAAATTTGGACCATTAATAAATGTTATATCTACACTCAAACTCTTTCAGTTTTTTATTTAGTCAGTCATTATTAGAAATTTATATTTAATAAAAATATATTGAGGGACTCGAAATTCACCATAGTGGATACGAAATTATTTCCCAAATTTTTTGAGCTTTCTCATGTTTTTGTCGATGATTATAAATACATACCACAAACATATTATTATTAGCCCGGACAAAGATCGATAAATAACCGATATTTAAAAATAATTTAGAAAGTATAATAATAAATATAGATTTTCGAAGATGACAAAAATAACAAAACAGAAGAAAAATTCTATTCTACGGTGGACAGAGTAAACCTATTAACTTGTATGACGAATATACAAGTAAATTCGAAACAGTGGAATCAACACATCCCTTTAATTCAGTATTAAAATGCATAGTATATATTGTACAGCATGCTAGAAGAACAAACTTTTGATACACCAGTCGATTTATGAATATAATTATGTAAAATTTCCTCAGCTGAGTCGCAATATTTTATCCGACGCAATGAGAAATGAGAGAACATTATTCTTCTTTGTACATTTGTATTTATATTGCTAATTGTTAATATCGAGTATACGTAAATAGCAGAGTCGTTCATTTTAAAATAAGATTTCCAATATTATCATGAGGAAAGCTATTCCGATAATACGAAAAAAGAACCGTAACTCAAATTTAGCTTTCCTGACTATTCGATGAAGTCGGTTTGTAATCCGTGCTTCTAATTAAGATCGAGTCGTGTCAACAGGCTAATTCCGGTGTGCTAAAAAGACTGATGGATTCCTTTCGTTATTTGCTTCCGGTAATTACATAATTAATAAACGCAAATTTGAGAAGCACTCTCGCCGGTTATGAACTCGTCGATTAAAGCTCTTACGTTGGAGCGAGGCCAGATCGGAGTCGCAAGTCGAACGTTATATAGTTCGACTTACGTGCTGACGCGATCGATGATATTCAAATTGAATGGCTCTTCTTCCTTAGAAAATGGATTATATTCTCTCATTTAATATAAACTTCCCTGGGAATAAAATATAGAAAGGAGTCGAAATGAATACTTTTTCCATTATTGAGTATTATTTCTTCTTAGAGGATAAATGCGACCGAATAAAATCGAGTGCGGCGGCAAATAGCGCACGAAATGGAATAAAACGTTCCCCATCGATTGCTCACCAGCGACAGAGAAGGGGGCTCGATTCAGATAGGGGGAGTAGGCATGGGGAATAAAAATAGGATCCTAAAAAATTGCGAAACTTTATTCCCGTCCAAGCGAGATTAGCGCGCTCGTCGAGCTCGTTAGCGCGCGACGAATTAATCTAAATTACAAAAAAGGGAGGAGTGTGCAACGCGTTGTTTAGAGCCGCCTACATTTTTCAGGTGTCGGTGATTAGGCAGAACCCTGCAAGGGAGAACGAAGAGAAAATGAAATATTTCGACGATAAAGATGTCAAGCTGGGCAACACATAAGTTTAATATCTTTCTTCTTCTGACACATTAATCGCAGCGGTGCATTAAAATAATGTTATGTATCGCAACCAGATAATGGTTTATAATCACGCTTCTAAATCCAAGCTGAAGTTACATGGCTCGTGCAAGCGCTAGAATAATATTGCTTTTACTTTTTGTGAAGTCGAATTCGATAGTAAGATTAATTTTTAGTGCGTCCTCAATGCAAAACCTCAGAAACTGATAAACGCGATTAGGGTGTCATAAGATCCAACGCTTAATAACACATTTTATTAGTTTATCTCGTGGGAAAGTTTAAAAAATCGTTCTTGAAGGCGCGAATTATGCATTGCAAAAACTCAGCATAAGTAGTAACAGTCATGACCATGTTGTATTCGTAGCAGGTGTAGACTGTTACTACTGATATTACTCCAGTTTTCCAAGCCGCTTACATACGTGAGAATCTTCATTAGATTTTCTGATCAATCCAGTTTGGTTGGACATGGTTGGTTGGTAAATCTTATAAGCTAGTAGTGAACCAAATATGATTAACTTTGTTCAGCAAATAAAAATAAAACTTTTCAATTTCTCTTTTTTAGACAAAATAGCCCATTTAAGTAGCACTCATCTTTCTCCCGCCATAATGCTAATGACATATGAATCATACTGTTTACCAGTTGATATTAAATTTGGTCAATTTAAAAGTCAACTCCCGAAATGACTTTGCAGAAAGCGGCATACATAATTCCTGAAATAATAACTTACTTTATAATGGGAATATTAAAAATCTGAAAAACAAAAATCCATTTTTAACGAAGTTGGTGGGTCGCATATTAACAAAATTGCTATCACGAAAAATAATCGATATCTCGATGGAACTTTAATATCTGCATTTTCATATCCGCCGCCATGCTCAAGGTTATTTTCTGATTTTCTGACCACCTTTTGACTCGTTCTTTCATTCTTTAGAGAATATTAAATTTTCCCTCTGCCCAGGGAATTAAGGTGCAAATTGCATCGCGCCGCTACCACGAGAAAACGAAGGAGCATCCGTTGAAGACAAAGTACACGCAATTACATGCAAATAAAATTCCTTCACTTCGGCTAAATCTCCAACTCTGTAAAGAATAAAACGTATTAAGTTTTCGATTGTCCTGAGCACTTATTCTCACTTCATAAATATTAAAAAAATTGTGTACGCATCTTCTACTATTAATAATTCGTTAAAATTCGCATTGACAATGAAGAATTAATGTAAACTCTGCATTTAAAAGTAAATAATATCATCAAACACAAATTTCCTCTAGAAATAACATGCTAAAAGATATTAAATACGTACTGATTCTTTGGAACAGTATCAACCAAGTCGTCAAATAAAAACAACAAATGTAAAAAGTTTGAGAAAGTTCAAATATTTCTGAAAACATTTTTTGAAAAGATTTTCTGTAATAATATGAACTAGATAATACCAAACAAGATTAAAGTGCACTAACTAAAAAAGTGACGTTTGATTTCCTGTTCGGGAACTCAGTAGTAGAATGATTTACATATTACATAACTGTGCTGAATTTCTAGTTTACTAACAGAAGGCGAATAATTTCTCAAGTTCATGGAATTTGAATGTTTCCAAAGTGTTGAACTGTTATTTAAACATGCACAGCAACTCAAATTTCCATTAGTTTTAAAATATAGCGTCAGAATTATTTAAATTTAAAACATTTGCGTAAATGTAATATTTTAAGCTTTTCCCAATGATCGGATTGGGAAAAAAAGTTTTAAATACATAATGGGGAAAAAAGACATAATCCTGACATGATCGTTTAAACGAAAACTAAAATGTACCAGCAACCGAAAGTAGAAAATCTCGTATTAAAATATTCGAAGAGATTATAAAAAAAAAACTTTCAATCGAGGATAAGGTTCTTGAAGTAATGTCTGTTTTTACTTAAAATAAATTTATTTTTTATATTATTATTTTATTATATTAAGTGTTTACCTAATATATAAATTATCAACGTTGCAGGAACATATCATGGTCTCTTTTTACTCTTTGTAAGTATATTGATTATATACAATGAGTAGTTACGAGTGCTTATTAACTATAAAGATAATTGTCTTACTATCGAGGTTAGACAATATAAATTTTTATAATTTCGAGAATTACGGTATTTTACTTTCTTATCTAATTTGCCCGTCATAGACATACATCAGTTATTTATATATAGTTTTATCATTTCGAGCCTAAAAATATTTATTCAAATAGAATAATATTATTTTTCTTATCTTATAGTAACTGATATTGATTTTAGGTCCAAGTAGTATTAGTTTGAAGTACCAAAACACATAATTGCTAGACATTTCTAAGATTTCCCTACTTCAAACAAGAAAAACTTAGTCGCAAAGCAATCAAAGCCCGCAGTAGTAACAGACAATTTTGTCAGACAACGCTCGTATTCGACAAAATGCCCATATAAAGCCATTTTTTTTAAATGCATTTTATAAACATTATTTTAAGTAAACACTTAATCATTTATCATATGTCTATGTTGAAAAGCACGTTTTCTTAAAATCTTTGCAGAAACTACGAATTTTAATTCTTTAAACAAATATTACTTAGAATTAATAGCTATTAAAAATGTAGCAGAATCTAATTACAATTCAACCGTTCCAAATTTAATAATGTCAGCTCCTTTCAAGATAACTGATACCTATTAACATTCACAAATTGTTTTCTAAAAATGGTACTAAAATTTATATCGAAAATATGACAAAATATGCACCTGAATGTTTTATAATCCAACTGCAAATATATTTATACTTTTATGCATCTATTGAAGTCACTGTAATTTAATCAAAAAATGACAAAACTTCGAAGGGAAATACGATAATGATTCGCAACCGTGAAATGCTTCCGAAATCTCTTATGATCCGTGTGCTTATTTATATTGAACGGTAGCGAAGAAGATTTCATAATATCTGACATCCGCAGGAAATCCGGCTGGAAAACAGATCCGCAAATAATCGTCATAGAAGAAAATACTCCGGTTTCTCCGCTTGAATTCAAACGTGACCTTTCGACCCCGAAATTGTCTTTTAAATGGGATCGAGTCAGAGATTTGTCCGCGGCAGGGCTCGAATAAAATTCCACTTTGCCGAAAATTTATGCTGAAAAATAAACGATCTTTTGCGCGAGGGAGCAATGCGATGCAGCTTTCCGTGTCTTTCCGAACAGCAGTCGTTCGCTCGCTCTCTCGATCGCTCGATCGCAAATGCAGAAAAATTGCAACTTTCCGGCAGTCCGCAGTTCCCCATGCGGACTTGATCAACGAAACAATGAAAACGACTTCCCGGCGCGTTGTCCCCAAAAAATAAGAAAGTTTCTTGAATAAAAGATGTACATCGAAATACTTTACGAGTTTTCAAATTTAAGTGGAAATCATTTGTATCGTAGACTTTTAAGATGATCGGTAAACAATATGTAATTTTGCGATTTAATGCTTTCAATTAGAAGATATTTTTCGTACATATTTTGATTAAGGAGGGACGTTGAAAAATAATTCCTTGGCAATTTTTGACCTACTTTTATTTCCAACGAACTTAAAATGGGACTTTCCAGATGTTTTCCATCAAATTTTCGCAAACAACTCTATCTATATTTTTGCAAAAGTAATTCGGACGGAAAACTGTCAGTTTTGACAAATAAAATTGTTCGATTCAATTTAGCATAAATTTCTCTGGTTCGCTCTGAATCATACATTGTAACCCGTTGCTGCTAGAATGCATTATTAAACGAGCGCTAAAACACGAACAAAATGTCTATATTATTGTGAAAGATGGAAATGTAATGGCATTGAATATAATTAGGACATTTTCAATACGTCGATAATTGCAGGAACTGCAACGAACAACATTATGTTGCAAATTGTTCGGCAATGTTAGCACGGATAACGAACAGTGTAAATTCAAATAGCTCGAAATCCCGTGGAAAAAAGATGGAATCGAAGCTTTTCAAAAAGTAATATCTCGCCCCGGCATCAAGCACTTTTCCAATTATCGACAGCCGGACGCAGCGATTCGATCGCCATTTGCATCCAGCCAGCTCTTCTGAACTTGTTTCAATGCTAATACGCCGCTATCCGCATCCGCTCCTCGGTATTACAAATCCTGCAATTTGAAGCAACGAAGGCTTCAAATTCGCATATAATCATTCAACAGAGAAAGAATCCGAGATGTTCTTTTATTGACACATGAGCAGATTAACGCGATCAACTGCTGGAACATTTTAATTCGATAAATCATTTACATTCTAATTTACATTGTCATGAAAATACTAAATGGTTCAAAATTAATATTCAAAATGGTATATGGCTCATACAGTTCAATATTATCTTTAATACGATAACTGTTGATTTTTTGTTATAATTTAGTAAATCAATGTTTACACAAATGTATCTATTTCTTCTAAATATAACTTGTTTAGAATTTTTCTTTGTTTAATTTGAATAATTGATATTTCAAGGCAGTACTAGTTTACTTACGATTGTGCCTTAGTAATGTATAGGTCCTATTAAATCCTTCGACCCATGTTCAGTTAAAGTGACAATTTCTCCAACCTCACATGGTCAAATCAAATAAGTTTTTTACAGAGTAGAATCAGGAGGCTTACTCGTATTTAGATTAGGCCAATTCTTCAAATTCTTACTCATTTAAGAACAAGAGCGGCTATAAAAATTCAGTAATACTAATAAAGATTCGATAGTAGGGGAGAAGGCTGGGTTGTGAACAGGGTTTTGTTTTTGACCAGTAACTTTTTATAGAATTAAGATATCAAAGAATACAAAATAATTTGTTGAAAGCTGAGTATAACACGCAACTTTTTTACTTGGACAGATTTGTGTTTCGATCGTTTGGTAAATATCTATGGCCAATTTTCGAGGGACCTGATTTTTGGCTGTTTTAAAAAAGTAGCTGGGTTGTGAAACACCGGTCAAATCCTGATGAAAATCGGAAAAATCGAAGTGAAATACTCATAATTGTATGAAAAACTATCGTATGAAAAACTAAAAGTGCATTGAAAAGTGCACGAAAAGTGTTTACAACACTTTAAGAGGCAAAACAAATAAAGTACAAGTTGTAAAAGTAATAAAGTAATGACTCTACTTTGGAATTTACAATTGGAATGAATCGCTATAAATTAAAATAAATAAACACGAACGTAAAACAAAATAAAATTACATAAAAACATTTTGTTCTTTCAATGCATCTAATGATATTTGACAGCTCTGATACAACTCTAGCATGAAATACGGGTTGTTCATAACCCAGCCACCGAGATGGTTCACAACCCAGCCATGACGCAATTTTGGGAACGACAAGTACAAAATACTCACAATCTCAATACGACATAAATCAATTTTAGATCGAAAAATAGAATCAAAACACTCAATAATTATTTATGACCTTACCATTTCGGCACAAATTCAGCCACTTGGGTAGCACTTTTCAAACAATCAGAAAACTTTTTGCAATCAATTGTTAATATCACGTCTGCAACTACCACAAGCAATCTGGTTGTATGCTTTTGTTTTATCACATAAACTGGCTCATGATAAAATACAAGTTCATACACACAGATGGTAATATCGGTCAATTAGGGGGAAAAAAGTGCTGATGGTTCACAACCCACCTATCTCCCCTACTACAAATAGTATTGTTTTTTTAAATACAAGTTCAAAAACTTTTTTTTCTGCCAATGTAAGAATTGCCGCTTGAGACGAAAGTGAGGGTTTTCAAATAACAAACACTTTGCATATCTACCAAACAGTACTTTTGGTTGCTATTATGTGTAATGTGCATCTCAAAATTCATTTCGTATTATTTAAAAAAAAATTAATTAAATTGTTTTACCATTATGTAGACATTGAGATTCAATTAGGATTTTACTAAGTTATATGAATTTAAATAAATTTTTAATACGATTTCTTGCCTAAATATTTGTGAATCAGAAATGATTTTTTCAATATTGTGACTCTATAGATTGTAACGATTTTGTATTATTTCAAATTAATATTTTACTGACAAATGCAAAAGATCCTGCTTTGCAATTTTATTTTAATATTCAGAAGTATATTTTTTATGTATTATTAAAAGAAGACAGTCAATGATTCAAATGATTAAATCTGTAAATCAAAGCATTTTTAACAATCTAACGAATATTGAAAATTAAGTGGCATTGTAATTATTTAACAAAATTATTTAAATAATGGTTTTGTAAATGATATGACTACATAACATAATAGGATTTAAAATAATTAACAATTCCAGAAGAAAAAAAATTAAATTTGAGTTCTTCAAATAAATATGTATTCTAAATACAAATGAAGAAACAATAAATGATTAATTCAAATTTTTTACTAAATCATTTTTATTATTAAAAAACTACATTCCATTTACTATCCATACATACGTGTATAATAGTATAAAATGAATACATCGTAATATCGTCATTTAATTTCTCCTATGTTTTTCCTTATCCGCATAAAGGCAAGTGCATCACTAATACAGCATAAATATGTAAATTCCGGCGTAAATCAATGCGTAAACAGTAAACACATATCGCATTATGTAAATGTCGACGGTGGACAGGCTAAATAAGGACGTAACTTTGTCAACATACACAAACATGATTTTAATGCCCTATGCATACATATGCGGATAGTTTTGAACTAAAATATTTAGTCAGTTACTTACACTTGCGAGATCAACTTTTACTTTATACCTTGCAAATAATTATTACGACGCAAAATGAAGTTACAATGATCCATGGGATAAAACGATCGAACAACTTTTCTCGTTATTTAGTTACTACATTGCTTGTTCATTCAACGTTTTAATTACAGGTTTTATTCATTCAACGAAGCCATTTTATGATGCAATTTTAAATATGTGTGTGTTCAATGGAATTATCAAAGGTGACTATATGAATGGAAAGTTGTGGGAAAACTTTAGTTTCCGTGTAATATTTTAAATGTCCTTGAAGTTTCGAACCTTCATTATACACATTTTTTACAGTAATTATTTAAAATTAGGTTTAAAATAATTGCTTACATTGAAAATATAGTTATTCCGTTAATTTTGTAATATTATAAACGATACAAAATGTACTACATCATTTTTTAAAGCTAGGGCGTCGTAAGTTTTAAATTCTTCTCTTGCTGATAAAATGTAAAAATATGTAACGTAGAATTTCTTCACATATATTCATTTCGGGGTAAATATTTTTACTTGAAAAAAGGATGATTTTTATAAAGCAAATTATCCTTTGTTTAACAAATTTTCAAACAACTTAACTTCACCTTCCTAAAAAATATGACATGATAGGAAAATTGTATCATTGCCATCATTGTTAAAAAGTTTGTTTTATTACATTCTTGTCAAAATCATGTTTCAAACACACTCTGGTAGGAATTGTAAAAATATTATAACAGAAAACTGAATTAAAAATCTGGACAATATTTCATTAGACCTTACTTAGAGATAAGACGCTTGTTTGCATAAAATCTTACTTCTATAGTTAGAAAGATTTAAATTCTAAAGTATCATCATATTGTCTGGCAAGGACTTTGACTTAATGTGGGATTTTCTTCATTTCAGATATATTAATTTTTAACATGTCTTGACCTTGTACTGCGCTTTTATTGTAAACATGTACTTGATTTGGCCTATGATTTGAATTTCTACATAATATTATTCTGTGGCCCATGAGTCTTGTAATGAGATTGATGAAGATAGTTAAAATTGTCATTTTAGCAACGTATACGAAATTACTACAAGATTATCATAACTTGATTTCGAGGCAAGCATTCAAGAATGTTCTAATTCAATTTTCATAACTAATAAAAAAGTAACATAATCTACGAATAAATAATGTAATTTTCCGGTCAGAAAATCTAAAATAGTTTTTAACTTCTAGAATAATTGAATGACAATATTATTAAATAACTATTCTCATGCAAATGCAGTCTTTAATTCAGTAATTAATTAAGAAAAAATGTCTATAAACCACCGTGTTTATCAGAACCAAATTTGGTTCAGGGTAAGTACTTACATCGTAACCGTGAAGCAAATGAAATTTGGTTAATGGAACAATTTTGGGTCGTGCTAAGCACCAAATTTTCGAAATTTTAAAGCTCTTGAGATCTCCATTATCCTTTTATAACTAACTATATTATAATTTGTGACATATTTAACCTCGATAACATACTGATACACAAATCCTTTCAAAGCACTTAATAGCTATCATGTAGTAAACGCAAAAGCATATAGTATTTTAGCAAAATGAGAAAAAACGTTTATGGAGTTAAGGTATGAAGAAAATGGTTCCTTACTTTGTAATGAATGAAATAGAGTATAATATGATTCACGCTGATCTAGCATTATTTCTTTTAAAAATCAATCCCTAACAAAATTCAATATGAATAAATTGAAAAATGATGAAATCATATTTTGTAGAGTTTACGTAGGATGTTAGAGTACATTCGAATCCATCTTGATTAACTTTTTTTAAAGAAGTATAAACAGTACTTTTCTATAATACTGATACATTAGAATGCCTTAATTTGCATGTTTAAAATTTTTCATTACAGCTCAAAATTAATTTTTAAGGGGGGAACCTCCTTTACACGGCTGAAAAATACATGATTTTTATGAATTTTTTTCTCAAGTCGAATAAAATCAAAACGCTTTGAAATTTGTATGGTAGTAAAAGAACATGTCAGATTCTTTTATGTAAAAATATTGATATTAAGTATGAAAATAGATGAATCTACCGTCTTGATTCTTGAGTGCCCCCGCCGCGTACACTCTCTCGTTCTGAATTTTGATCTGAAACAAGAAAACCAACATTTTTTTACGGTTTATGATTATAGTTTCTATATGATATTTCGTATTTAAAAGAAAAAATTGAAATTACAATTTTTTACGAAATTGTAAATTAAAAGTGTGTTTTTTCACTAAAAATTCAACTTTAAAATATGAAAAACAGCATGAAAAAATTTATCGAACAACAATTAATGTCATTTCGAAGAAAATTTAATTATCTATAAAATGAGCCGTCATAAAGCTATATCGTTTGAGAAGCGGCTTCTTAATCGTGTACGGAAACTCGAAAAAATGGTGTTTCTAGAAAAACGTTTAAAGTTTTAGGAACTTAAAAATACTCTATACTCACAACTTTTACGGCACTCTCACTTTATGCGCATAACTTTCTAAATAATACAGATATCGACACCAAATTTTGAGACAATATTCTTCAATGTTTTTTTTGTACAATGGATTAAGAATATTTCCTAAAAGTCGATTTTTTCGACCAGATAAAGGAGGTTCCCCCCATAATTACCCTTGACAACGTCCATTAAATTGTTTCTCCATGTTTCTGGTCTTAATACCCTAAATCTACAAAATTATACGTAAAATGTTATTATTTATATTAACAATCATTATTTTGATAATCAACGGTATAAGTTGTTAATTTTCCCAAATTACCTATCAAAACTTAGGGATTTCTGAGAAACTACACGTTAAATTGATTTTTTTGTCACACTGGCACCTTTCCATAGGAAAAGTTGGTGGAAGGTGTTCGATTGCTGCCCTTATTTTCCGCTGGACATCCTTGAGCGGGCAAAAATAGTACATTATACGTCAAGAACAAAAGAATAGTGATTGCAACCAGACTCAAATTGGCGATTTTCGGTCGGTTACGCATACATGCAATATCGCGATTTTCTAGAGGATAGGAAAACAAATTTGTTTTCCATCCGGTGACGTACTATAAGTTCTCGGAAAAAATGTTTTTCCTCGTGTCCGGTGCGATGCTCTCGTTTCCGCCCTTGATAAGTAATGTACTATTTTTTCCAAATGTTCGTAATTACTTGGAGATAAATATTAGCGGTTTTTATTTATTTATTTATCTTATGTAAAAAAAAAACTTAATGAAAAGTAATAAATAACTTTATGTATTCTTAAGCAGTTACAATAAATTTTGAAAATGAATTACTTCCGTACCAGATGACGAATCAATTTGATGTTTGTCATGCAAATTTTCGATATATTTTTCTGGCGACTTATACATTTTTTAAAGCTTTATATTAGGTGTCAACAAGTTAACAAATATACTTAATTAGTTAATTACTATTAAAATTGAATCGAAAATTCCCTGACCTGATGTATTATTGCATTTCATATTGAAATTAGACCTGCCGAACATTCAAAAACATCCCTAACCGATGCAACTCTTTCATTTTGAACGATTACAGTAAACAATTCAACTGGAGCGCGAAGTGTCTGAAAAATGGCTCTCCAATGAAAATTTTCTTAGGTGTCGTACATCATTCCCTATCAAGTGGGCGTCGGTGGAATATCAACGTCAAAAAGTTCGGATAAAATCGAACGCTAGGATCTTAAATGAATAAAGTTTATGAAAATGTAGGTCGATAAACCAGCATTCGTTCGACGTCATTTTTTTCCTTACTGGGTCGATTTGAAATATCAAAATGTAGGAAGTATTAGGAATTTTCGACTATATGGGAAATTCAAGAGAGAGTTGTGGAGGATTTAGAGTATTTCGAGGCGTTCCCGACCGAGGCACATACATTAGGTGAACTCGTCATAATGTTTGGAACTCGATCAAGTTGCAAATCAGCCCCGGACAGCCGCACGATTCCAATGCTAATGAACGGCTCGTGTGACGGAGAGTTGACGCAGTATCACGTAGTCCCGAAGGCACCAGATATCGAACGCGGTCCGCCACGTTATCGATTTGCGAGTAATTTACTTCCGCATTTAGATCTCCCGAAATGTGGCGCACCAACGATATCCGACGCTCAATTCCGCTTCTCATCGAAACCATTTTTCTTCCCAGTACATCATCTGTCATAAACATCCACTGAAACAAAGAAACAACAAAATCCCCTCCATGGTTAAAAATTTGCAGCAACTTCAGCAGATTTAGCAAGTTCCGGAAGTGTTGGATGGCATAAGATTTTGTTTACATATACCTGACGTTATGGCTGGGAGTAAACCAGCGTTGAAACACCAATAAGCGTTTGTTAGGTCGTTCGTGTTTACCATGCATGTGAGACCTAACTTAGCTTCCATTCATGATTCATTAGTTCCTCAGTGTCCCATGTTTGTTGTATCAGTGCTGCTCCCTTTAACCATTCTGAATTGACAACAGATGTCCTCGTTGGAAGCCTTCACGTCAGCAACACCATCATCAATATCATCGAACTCCTTAAATGTAATCTAAGAGATAATGTTTCAAATGAAATTTTGATTGTTGAATAACCTGGCGAAGTTGGAAGAATCATTAGCTTAAGTAGAAATAGACGCGTTAGACATATGAGGAGGTTGCCGTTACTGCTGATTAATATTCCATATTCTCCACGATTTTAGCAATGATTTTTTCATTTCTTAATCCAAGTAAAATTTTCTAAAATATCGTAAGTAATCGCTGATTGACAAAATTAAATTTGAATAAAATCTACATGATGGTATTACACTGTTTTTTGTCGGCGTTGTTGTCTTACATAAATATTCCGTTCTAAAAAGTATGATTAAACGCATAATTAATATTTCTATAATACAGACCATTTTTACTCAAAGCCTTAACTTCTTGTCAACATATTTTATTGTTGTATAAGTACATAATCTTAATTGACAATGGATATCCTGGCTGAACACTTCCCCTTCTCGTCATCTTCTATCGTCAGCAATACTATGATAAATAGCATCAATCCTTATGTGGTACCATCTAACCCTTCAATCCAGTTTCTGCATTTTAGTCCTGAATTACACGTTGATAAGAAACTTCAAATATGAAGACCATACTCTTCTTGATAATTAGACTCTCTTTTTATATAACTTCAAAAAGTGATCAAACCACTATAACCATAATACATATAGGACACTCGGCACTAACACACTCGTACATATTAGATAAGAACACACCACCAGCATGTGATTATTGCAATTCAAATCTCACCACAGAACACCCGCTAATCGAATGTTAACAATACGAATATCTAAGAAGCGAATTAAAAATGCCACGGGACGTTAATAGTTTGGTAAATTCAACGACATGTCAACCAATTGTCATGCACTTTTTGAAAAAAAATTAATGTACTAAATAAATTACAACCAATTTTGAATGTACCACGTCGCTCATGACCAAGCAGTTAATGCGACAAAACTAAATGAATAAAAAAAAACAAACACATGATAAATACAAAAATTGCAATATTCGACGGTTTTATCACAAGTGGAGGATCATTAAGTAGAAACAGATATGTCAGACATTCAAAGTGCTTACTGTTACTACTTATTATACTTCTTTAACTTCCATATAAGCCGTGATTACGGCAATGATAATTTCATCATTCCAATGCAAATAAAAACTAATTGACTGGGCATCTTAACGCAGTAGTTTTGGAGGATCGCAAAACCTATATAGACGTCCTTCTTTCATAATTTGTTGTCAGTATTTACGACTTGATGTTCCTATTGATATTCTTAAAGAAAAATAATGAAGTAAATTATTCAATAAAGGAATATTCATATTTTAAAAGCTTTTAAAGTATTACATGTCTGGGTCCCTTTGGATCATCATACAATGATCACTCACCAAATTGTACAACGTTGGTCGAGACCAGGGACGATAGACCCGTTTCACTGTTTCATAAAATGATGCTTCTAATCCTGAAGATTAAAATTAGTAACTTACTCTCGAATCAAGGGTTGCTCAATATTAACCATATCTATTATTAGTTGACACTCTTGTACAACTCTGATTAACCGAGGTAACATATTCTCAAATGCAAGAATACGTTTGGTACTAGAAAGGAGACATGGAAGCGGAATTCATAATTGCAACAATATCAATTAGAAACGCAATTCACGCCGTATTTCTAAATGCAGCGAAATTCAGAAATTTCAAATTTCAAAGGAAAGGTACTTACAAGGTGCGGAAATTTCATTAAAACAATCTCCTGAGTCTCCGTGATGACAAATTAGAAAGAGGCGGATTTCCCATCATTGCTGTTAAAATTAAAAAACGATACAGGAACAAAAAAGTGTACATTTATTAAATTGCTTCTTCGAAACAATAGGCGATGCAAACAAAAGACAATAACTCTATAGCTTACTTGTGAATCCTCGAAAAGCCGGAAACTTGCGATTTTCTTTGGATTATGCGACTCGCAAGTAATCTCAAAAGCCGTCAGTTCGACTCCGTCCAGTTTCTTCGGGCTTTTCAGGAGTTTCAGGCGAGAGCTCTTAATTGTAATTACTGATGGCGCCGTTTGAAGAAAACTACTCGCCTTCCTTATTCTCTTTTCATTACTCCGTTCATTCCTTCTTTTCTTTTTCCCCTTCCACCGAAGGCCATTCACAATGCTGTTGATCTGTTGTTTCCATTCCCGGCTCGTCGTAAGATCTCGTTGAAATAATGGAAGTAGCCATCCTGTCCTCGCCGCGGAAAGGGACGCTAAATAAGGCGGGAAAAACAGGAGGCAGAAAGGATGCGAAAAGAGAATCAACTTGTTACCTGTTACATTTTGCACTACACAGCCTCTGGCTGGGATTAAAAATTACTACACGAACGTAGGATATGTAATTTTGAGTAGCCAATACACTCTTTCAGCCGCGTCGGGGAAAATAAATGAACGCAAGATTTCTGTTCGAATTGTTGGTTGATGAGATTGGAAAGATACGCGCCTAGACATCGTCGATCTTTAAATTTTAATAATAAGCAAATACTCATAATTCACAGTAGATAAATGTACTACAGTAAGTCCGAATTATTAATAGTATTTTTCGATATAAGGCCGTAAAGTCTTACGTCCGTGTGTCGGACATTGTTTTTCGGCACTACAAGCTGTAAAAATTCGATTTCGCGGACTGCATTTAGTCCGTATGGATCAGCGCAGATTCGTATTACATGTGATCCGTAAAATTTCATTTTATGGACTAAAAATATGGCGTTAATGGATTAACAACTCAATTTGTAAAGTACCTTATATCATCTTTATGATGAATCTGATATATCGGAATTATAAAATTTACAATAGCAGGTTCAAGATAAAAAATTTGGGATGAAACTATTCCTTTCTAGGTTTTTGAGGTTATAAGTGTGAACTGTGCCTTTATGTTTATATAAATTCCAACAATATTTAACAACGCATAAATATAATATAAATTAAAAAGTATGCCTTAATTAATAAAAAATATAAATATACAGGCCGGCTTTGTCCTGCAATTTGATTTCATGAAGGTTTTCCTCGACGTTTCGAACAAACTCGTGTTCATTTTCAATAGGTAACCTCTTGTTTTGTAAGAGAAATTGTAGGACAAAGCCGACCTGTATATTTATATTTTTTATTATATATACTTCTACACAACAACACCATTTATGTATATAGCATAATTATTTTTAATAATCAAGTCTAAAAACTTTCTTTTATTAAAAAATAACATATAACTGTAAACCACGTTCAGTCATTTTCGATAAACGCCCGATATGGATGAAGTAATCACAATTGAAGAACGAAATCCTCTGACGCACAAATCAAACGCTTTAGAAACGTCGGAATGTTCCGGAATTCTCACATGCGATGTCAAAGAGACGCTCTGGGTGAATTACGTGAGGTTTGAATGCAACGGTTATTTAATAAGTCATGATTAAAACAGTAATGTATGATACAACATGAAAGTCTTGTATGTAATATCCAAAAAATATTCAAAAAATGTATTTTGCTGATGTTGTTACTGTAAAGTTCATGTTAAATGTACACAAAGTAGAATTGTCCCTAATTGAGAATTCGTACTTCCTTCCAACAATGGAATTCGACATAAAAGCTGAACTGTTTTATTTAGGTTGGAATTATATCCTACATACTTTTAATGTAGTGTCTATATTTAAATAGTTGCAAGTAAGAAATTGACATAATTCTGTTCCATAAGTCTTAGTTAATTTCGTCATAATAATATATAAGTAATTCTACGAACGATGTAAGAATATGAAGCTAATTTAGAACGACATTTCTTTCTTCTTTAAGTTGTGTAAAGTAGGTTAAGTTCAAGTTAATCGACTGTATGTTTATAGAAAGTGTGCAGACAAAACATTCACAATCGTAAATCTACAGCTATTTATAAGTTATCAATCTAGGATACCGTATTAAATTTGTTACTCAAGGTTTCCAGAAACACTGATTCTGATACCGATGTCAGTTTTTCAAAATTCAATATGGCGTTCATATTTAACAAAGTTTGATCGAGTTCGCTAGAGAATCTTGTTACTTAGAGTTTTTTGGGGTCGATAATTACGGTGTCAGATTCACAAAATTGAAAATGACGGATCCAAAATGGCGGTAAAATTCTTAAATATCGTTTTAGATTCACTGAATAGAGGTGTTCCTTAAACGATTTGGCCCTTGTAGTGGAGGAGTGGTAGGGGGTCTAAGCCGGTCTACGTAGTTTTATATCTTAATAAATGTTTGTGAATAAAACGAATCCCAATTCTATAAGAAATAATCAATAATAACTCTTAGTCGACGACTAAAATTTACAATTTTCATTAAAAAGAAATATTTTCTTCAAAACCAATATAAAAAAAATAAGCTGCGATGCATCACATTCACTCGTTAATCCCAAAATTTGATCCGATGAATAGAATTTGAATAGCGATTCTTTCAATTTGGGGAAAAAAATCCCTTTTTTTGCAAAAGTTCGGCTAGTGTTAAATATATTTCAATGAATAAAGGCTTATTTTGAAGAAATTTTTAAGCCCTAAAATTGATCTCTGGATCATTTTGACCGTCGATGAATATTTCTTTTGTTATATCCCCAATAAGGGTGAAAAATGCAGATTTATGCGGTTTTTTACGGCCAACTCTTTTAGCTTTGTGTAGTTACGCGAAAAGCAAACGGATAGAATTTATAAAGCTTGAAAAAACAGAGAATTTGGCCCCCTATACGTTACGTTTATAAGACAATTAAGCTCAATTTAGATCAGCTATCCCTTATTGCAATGGTTCTTATTTTGAATTTGTCATTTTTAAATGTTTCTCTTTTCGATCTGCTCCGCAAAAAGAAATTGGTAAAAACACTTATCAAAAAGAGTCTCCATTGGTAATATATTATCAGAATTAGTTTATAAATCTAAACTTCAGGACATAGCTACATTTCACGCTATTCAAAATTCGTGACTTTCTTTGAAGGTAAATATTTATATGATGATATACGTTACTTAATCATTAATTTCAACAAAGCAATTTATGCAAATATTTGGAATCTGATAAATACAAAAATGTAATGAGCAGATATATTTTAAACATCTTTTATCTAATTCCTTTATCGTTTCAATCACGATATCTTACTCGGAACAAAACTTCTACTCGGCATATCTATCACAATTAAGTCATATTGCGTTTAACTCAATTTTCGAAAATTATAGGAAGAATTTTGCTGGCAATGCCTGGCGTACGAGATGCACTATTTCACGGTGGTATCAGATCTAATATAATGCAAAACGACAGAGCATTCCCCAGATTCTATATGGATTGAATTCGAGTTAAATTAATATAAAGTTGTACGCTTAATTGGCATTTCAAACTGATGACTTCGATGAATCAATGGTATACCTCCTGCGTCAAACACGAAAACAAGCAGGAAGGAGCAGGAAATGAAATTCGACATCGGGTATTACTCCTGCGTCGCCATTGTAGGAATCTCTCCGTAATTGTCGGTGCTTATAAGTACATCTCGCCATAACCCATTGTTTCCCAGATACACTCGGCAATTATATATTCATTACTGAAGTATTCTCTATTATGGCCAAACTCGAATACCGTGGTCCTTTTTCACGTAATTTTCACTCGATAGTCAACAGCAGAGTAGAATTTAATCGTATTACAAGCGGACAATAACCAAGTAAAGAATGTAACTTTCATTGTAAATGCTATTTTCGTTAGAGGGTAAATTTTACATAAAGTTTCGGTAATGACTTGGACCGCACATACACAGTAATAAAAAATTTCAAAATCTCTAAAATTCGAAGGTAGTACGATCGGCATAAAGCCATTAAAATTGTATCTACGGTACTGATCTGATACAGCATACCTAAACTATAAGTAAAAAATTCATTCGTGTTATTGTAAAAGGACGATGCTTACGAGTTTAGGTGATTTCTGCCTCCAAGATGGAACCTCCGAAACTAACAAATTCGGGTAGAGTATGATGAGAACTATGAAATAATGACAAATTCGATTGTTTTACGATGTCGGAAAGTTTTAAAAAACGCCATTAAATGTGCGGATTATACATAAGAAAATGCAGTCATTTCAGTAGTAATAGGCCGCACTGTTTATTTTTCGCAGTAGGTGCGGACTGTTACTACTTATAATCTAGCATTTTTCTATGTATAATCCGTGACTTTCACAACGATTTTTTAAACTTTCCCAGATGATAAAACATTCAAATTTTCTATTAGCTGTTTGATCTAACTCAACCCGAATTTATCAGTTTCGGAGGTTCCATCTCGAGGGCCGAAATCACTTATACTCGTGGGCATCCTCCTTTACTTTATAAACATACCTTACCTAATGGTTTATTTTTTATTACGCGGAAAAAAGTAGTAATTAGGATAACTATTTAAGTAGTAATTTGTAGCACACCCATTTCCTTTTATTGACATTACTACTTAGCTGCTCTTGACATTTAAATAGTAAGACCAGCTACAAAAAGTTAATAGTGCTGAATCTTACTATATAAATAGCAGCAGTAACTACTTCCGTCTTTCGTATACGATATATTAAATATTATCTGCGTGCAGTATTCAGTGAATACAGACTGAACGTGTCAACCACCAAACAATTTTAAATTCTTAGAATGTGTATTCTTTTTATGATTCACATAAACTTATTTCTACTATAAAAGCAATATGAATGGAAATTGATATACATTTGTACAAAAATGTACACCTCCAGCCCTCTTGAATTGTTTCTCACACATGGTCTTGCCTATCAAATTGTCAGTGGAATTGTAGATAATTATGTAGTAGATTGTCAAGGTTGCCCTTATATTTTGATTCCGAACTTTTCGAGCCTTGCTTTGTCACAACATATCTTTACTTTTATTTCTTCATATATCAATTATATAATCCATTTCTAGACTCTCCAAAACCAATAATACTTATTCGTCCAAAAATTTATTTACAATATATTTTAATTGTTTATGACTTCAGTTTAAATGAACGCTATTGCAATGATCATTTAGTTATTTTTATTATATTATAGCGAACCATTATGTGAAAAAAGTTGCCCTGGGTAACCGGCTGGAAAGTGGAGGTTCGAAATTTACCTCCTTTTTTATTTACGCAAAGACTTATAGAGTAAATTGAAAGGCAATATTGTTATGCATGACTTCAAGCGATTATATAACACTCATTTCTGCTAGTATACATAGTCGATCATTCAAAATGTAAACTTAAAAGTAAAGATAAAGTACATGAAATACACGCATAACGCCAAAAAACTAAAAAGTTAAAACAATTAAACAGTCCGTCTGAGAATACCTACTCTTTAGCGTATATGGTAATCAACTTTTAATGCGATTATTATTTCTTTTTTTTACTTATTTTTTCATAAACTATTTATACACAAATAACATTACTAACCTGATAAATACTATCATAAATTAGACAGTCATTCAGCAGTCAAATTGACAATTGGTACTTACTATAAATTTACTGTATTTAAAATATTTTACAAACATAACTTTTTTACATTTTAGAAATGGAATCAGAATATTTTACATTAAGTATATAACGTGAATTTGTATAAAGCAAGTTATTATATAAGTTCATACATTGCAAAGATTTCTCATGGAAGAGTACGTTTAATTCCATCCATAGTATGGAAAATTCTAGTTTTCTATTTATCCTGCAGGTTAAAGAGTCTTTCGTACTTATCGTTGGCCGACTGAGAGATAAAACTAGGTCATAGAAAATACAAGAAGAGCCACAGAAGTCATAAAAGTGCAATGTTCAAGAAAATCGCAGCTAAACTGATATGCTAAAAGCTAAGACCACTGTCTTCCACTATTATTATCTTTCGTTCTCTTCACGAAAAGTTTAAAAATAATTGTTCAAAGATCATTTCGAACGTAATGTTGTATAAAAGATAATATCTATTATGTTTCTTGTTAGATTTACTGCAAATGTAGCATTAATTTGTATCATAATAGCAGAAGTTTGCAAAATCTATATAATAATTATCAAATACTAAGATACAATGGATTAATCTATCATCGCTTAACTATTGAATAATCGTTTGCTATTTTTCAAATAATGTGTTAGTTATTTCTGAAACTACCTCTGATTTGAATTTACGCTTGTAGTTTCTCAAAATATTTGAAAATGGTCATATAAATGACAGAATAATGGATAGAATTAGTGTATTTTACACTAAGGTTATCACGAGTTTTCGTTTAGTTTTTTTTCAATTATCATAATTATATTTTACTTGGCAATAATGGAACTGATTACAATTTTTTATCTGAAAATCAGTTTTATTATTTATAACCACATTTCTTTAGGCAATTTTCAAGAATTATGAGAAATGTTGTATTATGTGAACGAATTAAAATGGTAACAGGATGATCAATATTTTTAACTAATTTATTTTTACAAAAAGACAAGCATTTGTTTAAATTTTTTACACATATTCGTTATCATAGACAACAATGTTGTTATTCTTGGAGGTCAATTATAAGCTTTAGAATATCTACCAACACAACACTCGTCTCAAATGTAGATATAGAGCATAGCCTAAGACTTACAAAACATATCACGTCGCTTCTGTCACGTCCAAGTGGCTGCTGCTAAGTCGGACGACTTCTGCTAAATGCGAGCAGAGAAAACAAATATACTCAATGAATAAAGGGTCACGAATGGCTCAAGTTACGCTCGAATAGGACAATTAATTAAATCCTGAATCTCAAATTTTTCATTTTCTTTGTACAAATGGAAATCTTTTGTAATTAAACAGACACATTAACAGACAATACTCGTTTGGTGTAATTTGGAAAAATAAAACATTTTCTGCCACTTGAAATTTCATTACATTTAGTATAAAACATGAATACTTTAAAATATATTCGTACAATTACAAGCTCAAAATGCGAATCAATAAATTCTGAATATCTGGGGCTTTTACATTTATTACTCTCATTAATATATATTTATAGGCCATTTCATCGATTGCATATTATTACAAATAATAATGGACACTTCATATAATGGCCATTTTGTAAACATCTTTAATGTTTAAAAACTTGTATGTAAAAAAAATAACGTTATATTTTAACAATCAAAGTAAACGTAAAAAATAAAAACATTTATTACAGAAAACAAGATTATACTAGGATGTTACAAATAGAAATCAAACTTTCAAAAAAGGAGAAAGTATTTTATAAATTGCTACACATTCTTGTTTGCAAACTTAAGTGAATATAACAAAAGTATGTATTGGATTTTTGTTAACTATTTCGAGCACTCAGACCTCTTTCTCCACATGATTAAAATTAATTAACACACATATTTTGGTGCGTAATGCAAAAGATGAAATTAATTTTTTTTGTTAAAGTTTCGTGTTTTTATGAAACTTGCATAATTGAAGTTAATTTATTAATTTTTCTACCATATATATATATATATATGGGACATTCCATGCCAAACGGGAAACTGAGAAGAGTAGCCCTTTTCGATGTCTCGCATTAAACGCTTGTCTCTGAATTTCTGTATCCGAGAAAGGACAAAATAATCAGTGGATCTTATTCGTCTTTTTATGCACTTTCCGATGATTAAAATGATTTTTTATTTTATTTACATATTCATCATGATTTTTCAGTCCTGAAATGTGCAAGAAATTCAGCCTCGTGTGCGGCAATACCCAAATGCGCTTATTATTATGCATATTTATGGATGAAGAACCAAGCGGCCCATAATTGTGACAATGGGATTTTATAGGAAAATATACGAGCTTTTATTTGAGCCTGTTTAAAAAAATATTTAAAACATCCAAGTTTGAAAAAAATCGATTTTTATTTTTTAAGCTGAAAAATCATAATGAATATGTAAATAAAATAAAAAATCATTTTAATCATCAGAAAGTGCACAAGACGAATAAAATCCACTAATTATTTTTTCCTTTCTCCGAAACAGAACTTCAGAAACAAGCGTTGAATGCGAGACACCGAAAAAGGGTAATCTTCTCAGTTGCCCGTTTGGCATGGAATGAACGATATATGGTAAAAAAATTGATAAAATAATTTAAAAACGGTTTTTTCAATATATATATATATATATATATATTTTTATATATCCATTATTTAGAAAATATGAAACCACCGATTTTTTAATACCCATTAGATATATCATTTTTTTATTGAAAATACAAAGATTTCGAAAAAATAGGGTATTCACAATATAAAACCAATGCTAAATTGCAAGCTTATAAGGCAGAAAAGTAAAACTTCTGAGAGATAATCTAAACCAAATTACGAGTACACTTCTTTACTAATTATTAAAAGTTTCCGCAATAGACGATTTTTAAAATTTGTCATTTTTTACTTCATTTATGTCATCTGAAACGAATCGTGGTCTTGTGGATAAAAACTTTAACGATCGTCCAAACATATAAATTTTATAAAGTCAATTATAGTCAGTAGCATTATTGAAAATTATAGATTGGAATCGTAAGGTGCTGAAATAAAATACACGTCATAATTATCTTTAGTCATTATTCAATTAAAAACTATATTCAACTTTGAATTTTACAAACAATTGAAGTCGTCAATAACATAATAGTTACACACACTCATACCAAACATACTCGGAGTCAAGATCGAATATAAATAAAATAAGAGTCATCACAATAAAAATTAGTCATCGAGTCGTTGGTAAAGTGTGTGAAGTCAGTAGGTATATAAAATTATTAATATTGTCAACGACGGAATAATTTAACGCGGTAAAATAATTTAAACACGAAAACGCGGACACACATTCAATGCACACACTGACCCATACACACAATAACATACATATATATATAAATTTACGGTTAAATTACGCGGCTAAAATTGACATTACATAATACATTTAACACATACCACATTTACCGCATTTAGGTGGAGAGAAGGAGCACTATCTTCATGGTCTCTTCGATGATGCTGCGTCCATTATTCATTCTCTTCTCCGTCGTCAGGATATCTCGTTCTGAGGATCGTCAAGAATCCGCCGGTCGAAGTCTATTGCAGATTTGAGGGGTGAGCGCCTCCCCGGGTACCCTGTCTTCGTTATAGCCGTCACTGCTTCCAGCACTTTTCAAGGCCTCAAAAAGGGGAAGCGGACGGCTAATTATCTTCCTTTTTTGTTTGTGGAGGTCCGGACCCGTCCCGTCGACCTCGTGGCTCCAGAGTATTCAGGTCCGGGTTGCGGTATCCACGTCCTCGTTGATCGGGAAAAGAGAGAGTGAGTCCATCCCCGGGAGTCCTATTTATAGGCTTGGATCCTCTCCGGGTTCACCCAACCCCCTCAGTCAATACGCCGGATTGTGGACGGAACTGTCAATTTCAAACTGACAGCCCGCCCGTCACATTTTAAGTCCGCGCCATTTCTCGGTATTCGCACATGCGCCCTTAATCCTGCCTGGTTCGTCGTTACTTCCGCACATAGAGCGCTCCGACCGTGCTCGGAGCGCCGCTTCGTGAGTCCTCGGGTCTCTCCGTTTTCCCGCGTTTGATCACCAAGGCAGGTGAGGTTGGGTTCAGTTATGCGGGTTTTCTCAATTTTTCAGTCATTTTTCTTGATTTCTTGTTTTAGCTCCTTCTCTCCTTTACTCCTTCTCTCCCGCTCGCGGTCGAGTCAAACGGCTCGTTACACATCATATTTACGTCACGCTAAGATTTACATTAACAATTTTATATCCTGACATTAATAACTTGCTAATTGCATTTTATTACATTTAAGAACAAAAATAACCACATATAGGTTAGTGACAACAGAACATAAACGTCAGTAGCATTTATATCGTTACTAGTACATAATTTTAAACATAAAATGTTCATTTATGACTATTAAAATTACAAAATAATATTTAATGTAGCAATAAGAATCGGAGCATTGTATTAATTAAGAATCTATGAAAAAGCAAAAGTTTTGAAAGTTCTAAATTCTAAAATTGTGTATAATTCAATTGCTTTTTTACGTAGTCTCAAAATAGACTAGTCTAGGATCGAATAAAATGTTTGTATCAGGATATTTCCTTGTTGTTCATGAATCTTCATCAAAACTTAACAAATTCAGTAAGAATGAACAAAAGTAATCCCTTGGTATTATCTTCTTACGTATCAAATATCGATAAGCTTTGTCGTGGGACATAATAATATAAGTGATAATGGCGAAAAACACGCGAAAAAGATTAAAAGTCCGTATATAAGGGAGATTACGAAAGAAGGGAAATAAACTCGGCAGAAACAAGAGATAATAGAAAGTATCTGAAAGTTCCGGCCTTCTTTATAAGCCTCCTTATCATCTTAAGGATCGTTAATACCTCGCAAGCCTTGGAGTTCGATAGACGAGAAGTAAAGTTTACTAAGTCGAGCAAGGGATTTCGAAACGTCTAGAAATGTATTGAAAACTTTTCATAATTTTACTGAATACGTGTAATTCAAAGTTATCCTATAAACACTCCATATACCGATTTAAGCAGAAAAGACGTACTTATTCTCTTTTCTTAATCGTCGACGTGATCTACCCTCTCCTTAAAGAATAACTTTTAGATAGATCATTTAAAAATTTCCATTTCATCTGCGTTCATATGTGAATGTATTTATTACATAAATATTTGTAGAAATTATTCAATTATTATCATACTAAGGACCGTTAAAACGTTATTAATGTCACCTGAAATTTTAAAAATAAAGCTTAAAAATAAGTTTAAAATAAAAAAACATAAAGAAAATAACAAATAATTAAAAATAATAAAAAAAAATAAAAAGTAATGCGAAAATATTATTAGTATATGGGATACTTACTTACAGTATGCCTTCCTCCAGTCGTGGAAAGGGCGAGTCAAAAAGTTGACTTCGGATTATGTAAGGTGGACGAAGACTGCTGTGCTGAATGTGCGGATCGTGCGAATAAGCTTGATCAAGAGATTAGATAGAAATCAATTTATTTTGCAATTGTTAACCTGCGGTACAGAAAGGTTTAAAAACATACGAATATTAGTTGGCTGAAAAAGATGTTCCTCATCCATCCCTGCTTACAATTCCGAGTATAAATTCGAATTTTACACCCGTTCAGGCGAAAAATACTATTCGTATTACGGGCGTAAAACTTTATTTTACGCCCTTAATACGCAAAGTACTAATTCCTTGTTCAAAACAAGAGAAGAGCGTGGATTTCGTCACTCAGAACGGGGCCTATACGAGAAGAGCTCAGCGAGTAAAGTGAGTTGAATGATCGGGATACGTGGAGTGAATTGTTGCATAGGATTGGATGATTCGGCGAGGTTAGAAGGTGGAGGAGAAATGGATTGTTCAGATATTGAGATGTGGGAGACGAAAGCTAGAAGAGTGCATAGAATTTCGGCTGGATGGCGCGCGGCTTCGGTAGCAGACTATCTGGTAACACTCTCGCGGAGACGTTTTCGTTTTCGGAAATACTCGCAATTCTTGAGTTTAACCACTTACCACTGAAAGCAAATCTTTTGATAAGAATTAATGAGAGCCAAGTTTTTGAAAACTGTACCCACACACGGACTTTAGAAATTAACGGCGTCACGGACCTGATCGTTTGGTTGATCTATTACCATCGAATGCCTGATCGTAAAACGACTCGTGGGTTACACTTGTGGGAGCGCTTCGGGATGCGACATCCATTAGGCAGCAAACGCTATTTGGGTTGGCCTCTGACGAGCAGTGGCAACATTGTAAAGGTTACTCTGAACCAACAGAGAATTCAACGTAAGCAGCTTGTTTTCACTAATGTGGTAGCTGAGTTGTTGTCCGCCATTCGGGGTCACAACCAGCGGTGATGGTATCAGCACTCAAATCTGGCCCATCCCGAATAGGGGGTGCCACAGGACCAACCGATAAGTGGGTATCTAAAACATAATACAACTTAATGAAACCAAATCCGAATATTCCAATGATCTAAATGACGAAGGAAGGCTCAGAATACAGAGCCCTTGGATTGCCCTCTCAGGTGGATGGACGTTTTTCACGGACGAACGCCCAATTAAATTACTGCGGTTTTGCGTAGACTTTATCACAGATGACTGCAGCCAAGATGTCGAGAGTGGCTTTGTCACGCTGAAACGTGGAAACGCCACTTATGAATGTTCTATCTTATTTTGGCTACACCTCCTGAGGAAACGATATCATGCTTTTAGATCAAGTCATTTCGCTGAGGAGGACGAAAAAAGGATATAGAGTCTTTGATGAAGAATCAAGATATCATGCATCTATTCCCCGTTTCCCACTACAATAGAATTTTGGAACGATAAGAGTGGATGCATATGGTGAGGATGATGAATCAGGTTGCGATTTCAGCACATTTCTAGTCGATTGTTAAATAATCTTGACGAAAAGATTATTTTCTTCATGCAATACTTGATTGTTCTACAAGGATGCTGCGACAGAAATATTTAAGAAAAGTATTTCAGATTAATTGTATAAAAAAATTATGTACTATTTTATGTGTAAAGTTTTGCTGAATTGATTTTGAACAGTTTAATTGACAGTAACGACTACGAAGTTCAATTTTTTGGTAGCCATTAAGAATACTTAATGTATTTGACATATTTCATTTGACCATAGTCCAAGATGACGGAGCCAAAACGGCCGCGCCAAAACAACCTCGTTAAAATGTCCTGCTACAAGTAGTATCATCAGTAATACATCACTATGTTTTCTCTGTGTGAAGTCCATGACAGGATCATATTATGTCCAAATGATACTGATATATATACGTTTCTTAGATGTCCATATTTAAATGGGGCAAATTTGGACATCTAAAAGAAGAAATATGGATTTTAAATGGTCCAAAGAATGGTCCAATGGACGAACATTTGACGTCCTGAAAATCCTTGGACATTTAAATACAGAAAAATTGGATGTATTATTTATGTCTATACATTTACGAGCATTGAACGTGCGGATTATGTCCATAAATTTGTGCACCCCATATGTGCGTAAATGGACTTAATTTCGACGTCCGTTTTTGCCCACAAATTAATGTACGTTTATTGGACGTTCAGTACTGATTGACACTAATTTTTACAGCTTTTTCGCACTCAATACTGAAGAAACCCCTAATTTGGACCGATCCATTTATGGTTTTTTATTATTATTAATAACTTTATATTTCATCTTCCATTTGGACCCTTGTCCCTTAAAATGTCTCCTATTACGTACGTTACCAGTGTTACAATACAATATTCACTGCAGAATTTCAGAAAATATCTGTAATAAATATATAACGCTAAAGTAATAATTCCTGATAAGTTTTGTATTTCGTGAACCCATGTCACGTGCTATCGGGATCATGAGAAAAGAAAATAGTACAGGTGATGATGCGTGCTTTAACGTATGTCGGATGATCTGAAATTTGTATCACGATTATTTCGTAATATGTAATAGGACATTTCAAAATGTTATATTTGAAATGTTTTGGCATGTAATTTATTAGTGAGTTGAGGTTGAGGAGGAATTTGTGAGAGTTCTCTAATTACAAGATTATTGGAAAGGAAGCTGAAAATGGAAAGCACGTCTTGATATTCCTACACAAAGGTAGAGAAATGGCTTTTTCCCTTTCTCCTTTGTGGACGATTAATCAACTGGTATCTCTCAGACCGGCTACATTGTTTTTCGGTGTGAATTCGTTCAACCACGTAGTACCAAACATTTTGACACTGTTTTCAACGAGAGAAAAAGTCTTAAAGGTGTCTTGAAGGTGTATTAAAGATGTCTGTCCAAGAACGTAATTGTATTTTGAAGTACATTCATACAAAATGTGATGAGAAAGGTTGATGAATGTTGCTGATAGCAGCTGATATTAATCCTTAATGACGATATACCACAATGGCCCCTGAAAATTATTGGAGTATTGTAGTTAATTATGAATATGATTAGAAATTTGTATCAATGAACAAATATCATCAATTCTGTCATGATCATAAATCAGACAAACATTTTAACTTCAATATATGCCTTCTGCACTAGACATCATTGTACTTCATTTATTTTAAAAATTCCAACATTGTCCTAAGTTGTTGAAACGGAACAAAAATAAACATCACGGATTATGTTTCAAACGAATTGAATAACTTTCAATGAAAGCTTTGCTAATTCGATACTGTGATGAGACCATTGACGATCAGGTATCAAGACAGTTCGATTAACTGAAGTCCTTGTAGGAAGAACCGATAACCTACAAAGTCGGAAGCTGTCAAAGCAATGTACCTGTGCACGTACAGTGACGATGAAGTCCTCTTCCGACAATTGATGGCTGTTCGACTCAAGGAAGTCGAGTGAACCACGGAGTAGTATAACGTGAAGTGGGCTAAGGACCGACAATCTCCGACAAGCCTCAAATATTTCCGATACACGTGCGCCTGTGCATGAAGTGGTAATGAGATCCTCAACAAATCCGATTGGGCCAATTGTTGGACGAAGTACTCGATGATTACCAATGATCTGAATGGTTACAAAGAATACCTCTCCTCGATTATAACGCGACCGACAAGATTCAGGAATACCTTCCTTTTAATAAACAATAATGATCATCTCTGGTACTACATGACTACCTAATTACGATTTTTTTTACAAAAAGTCACTAGTGGAATTTATCAAATATTCTGCAAAGTGATGGTCTCTAAAACTCGGCTATACCTCCGATATTGTCGATATTTAATTTCTCTTCCTTCATTTCAATATCACAAATAAAAAAGAATATATAAATTTTATTATTTGACTGTATAAATAAATATAAATTTTTGTATTCAACAGTAGTACAAAGTCGTGTTATTCTAACCATACAACATAAATTATAATTTGTAAAACTTGCAAACTTTGAAAATTGTGAGTTATTTCGCGCAGATGCAATGTAATTTATACAACTAAAATAAGCGTATTTTGGATAAAAACCAAAATTTAGTAGTAAAAACAAGAGCACAAATTCAATTTTTTCAGAACAATTCACCTAATGTTTTGATACGTCTGTATACGACCCTCCCCTTATAAAAACACCGAGAATGCACGGCCTGCATGTAACGTCATCAGCGAGTGCTTCTATTTTCCTCTATAGCTTCTATTCACTCATATTTTTCAATGCGAAAGTTCGTCTTTTAAAATAGATAGTGTGAAGAAAACGAATGATGCTGAAGGCGCTCTACTATTATTTTGCTCCTGAATATTTTGATGAAAATTATCTTAAAGAGGGAAAAAACGACTACGCATTATGTGAATAATGAATTGTTTCAATCATTCCTATATTAGAAAATAATTTGGAATCTACCATGAATATCGCGAAGCTAGATGGTTTTCATTTACTAAGGTTCTCAAATAATTATTATATGAATAATACAACTATAAAGTGCAATATCTACTTGATATAAAATCTCCTTCCCGTTATTAAAGACAACGTTTATAGTTAATGAGAATATTAAAGAGACAAAAAGTATGCGAAATAAGGGTACTTAAGTTGAGTATAATATAATAGTCATTAATGAAAATGAGAGAAACAAACTCCTTCTTATATTTATTCGATGTCAGATAAAAAGTTAAAATAAGAAATGACAGTATTGTGCCATGTTTGAAAGAATACTTCTTTTTACGTCGCCAGAACGAAAATACGTACATTGCGTTATAAAAAGTACAAGTACTATCTTGAAGACGACCTATTTTTATTTTGTGCCTGTGAAAATGCAAGAAATGTTGTCTGGAAAAGAGATTCAGAGGCATAGGGATTTTCTGCCTCTGCTTTGAACACTTCCGTTAAAGTGTGATATCACATAATAGATTATACTAAAGAAAAATGACCTCTTTACAAGTAAAATCACTGAAGATGATCAATCATACTACGTAACTTTTCTTTTTATATCTGAAAGGTCGTTAGATTTCCTTTAAATTACAATTAACCAGCTTAGGTTTTATTCAAGCATTGATGTAAACTACATTGTTGGACGCATGCGCGTGTCTTATCCGTAGCGCTTATAGGATTCGCACGTATGTTTGATTTCAATATACGCATTGTTAAAATAATATACGCAACTAATATTATGGCAAGATTCATTATTGCTATTTTGAATTACTGGACACGTGGATTCCTAATATTTAAACGGAAAGTACAAGCTGCCAAAGTCCCTAAGGCAATATCGTCCATATTGGACGTGGACTAATGGCAACAATGGTGCTACCACAGTCCCGGTAAAAGCCACAGATACGGTATTAACCACTACGAATCAAAATTTGTTATATTCGTCCAGGTTTGGTAATAGCTAAGGAATCTCATAGTTGGGTACGAGCAATTGAATCTTTTGTTACTTTTTCTTTACAGCATAATCTACAGACATATATAATTATAGTTGAATCAACTGTGTCTGAGATTAATTTAACCCTCCTGCGCACTAAGCCGTATATATATACGTCCAAATGAGGTTTTTACCGTATTCGGAAAGACTTATATATACGTCCTGATAATTTTGGCTGTATTTTTTGACTGGGGAATTTTTCAACGGTCTATTACGGCTCAAATTTAAGCTGAAGACTTCCTCTTCAAGATAGACTTGGTCTAAATGATGATTTTTATTTATTTCTTTTCGAAAACATCAATAAAAAATGTCTAAATATTATCGAAAATATGTGTTTTTTATCAAAGTTGAAAGCTTGTTCAAATGAGGCTCAAAATCTCTATTTGAGGGTTTTTGGGGTTGCTGATTACGAATCTGATGTCAGAAATCATAGATTCAAAATGTCGGACCCAATATGGCGGCCAAAAATACAAAATATTGACCTATTTTTATTAAACTTGGCACACAGGGGTTTTCGGAGTCGCTGATAAAGAATCTGATGTCAGTTTTGTGAAATTCAAAATGACGGATCCAATATGGCCACAAAAAATACTTTTTTCGTGAAACTTGGTATACATAGGTTTTCGAGGTCGCTGTTCAAGAATTTGATATCTGTTTTTTGAAATTCAAAATGGCGGATCCAATAAAACTTTATTCTTACATATTATATATTATATAAAATTCAAAATAGCATTTTAACATATATTCATTTTAACATTCATTTTAAACATTAAAAATCTTCTTTGGTGTGGTAGATCTCAAAGCATGGATCTATGCATAAACCAACATTACAATTTTTGCAGTAATAGCGAGTTTCCCTTCGAACCACTTTCTGACCTTGTCTTTTCTTGCAACAAACGACGCATTTCCTCGTTCGACTACTTCTCGTATCGGTTGAAGGTACAGTTTTAGGAAAATTCTGCTGTCAATCTGGCAGGAGTGCTATCACCATAAATACAAAGTTCGATATATATATATAAATCAATTAAAACCGGCCATATCGAATCCGCCATTTTGAATTTTCAATATCTGAGTTCAATTCCTAATCAGCAACCTCCAAAAACCCCCGAGTACTAAGTTTCAAATCGATCCAAATGAACATTTGCCAGCGAATGTACTTGTTCTATAAAAATGATGATTTTAATTGTTTATTTGTTTATAAATCATAAAGTTTAATAAATATTGGCTTAAATTTACTGTTAAGCATTTATTCAAATCCCATTTACGTTAGATTTTAAAAAGATCGGGCGCTAATGCATTATTTTGTCTTTAAAAACTCATATTTTCAACTGGGTTCAGATGGCTAATATATTAGCCACTGTGCCGAAAATGGTTAAATTCTTCAAGATTCAATATTTATATCACCCTAACATAATCTAATACGAGAAATAGTAGGAAAATAATTATAAATGAACAGAAAATATTAAGAATCGTGATTTTTATTGAATAATTACGTGCAATTTGTTTATTCATAAATTTGCAGTATACTGAGGTGCACCATTCGAATGTTGAGGGCTTGAGCGATAAGAAACGTATATTACAATCTTTTTTTTATCCCCTTTCAAAACTAAAAACTACTGTCCAATTTTATGTTAATTTCTGCACATTTGGACCATAATGAGTTGAAAAAACTGACACGAAAAGACAATGAGTCCAGAAAATATTATAAGCTCTAGTATGAAAGAAGGATATTTGTGGAACTTCTTCGAGCAACAGCGGGAACAAAAACAATATATGCTATTCTAATTCTCAGTACAATAACAGTAAAAACGAACATAGTTGCAACTACAGATAAAAGTATGACAAATTTTATGCTGTGTTTGGTCATTTCAACACTACGGGTAATTTTTTCCTTTATCGAGTTTTCCAAGAAATTTGAAACTTTCATTAAATATAAATTTTATTCAAAAAATTTTTTTTGTATGTTTTTAATTTTAAATAAAGTCTTATTTTTAAAATGTGATAGTGTCTTTTAATTTATGAAGAAGGAAGAAAGAAGAAATTTTTAATTTTTTTTCAAGTGGTAGGCAGAGCCCATCAAATTTATATTTATTGAAGAAATCAAGCCTATCTTAAAACCCTATTGAAATTTTCATATAACTACAAGTCATATTCCAAAGTTGACAAACAGTAATAAAAGTAATTCAATAATCAAATATCTTTATCAATTGTTCAGACAAAAATTGATTTTTCGTAAAAGTTCGATTAATTAAATATAAGAAGTTATCAATATTTCAAAAGTACTTATTGCAGCATCGTAAGAATCACGATTTGTCAAAATATACATTACGATCAGTCTTATTCATTTCATATCCCAGTCACAGCCGTTACTATTGAGAGCAGTGTAAAATGTTTAAAATGCATGCGCCAGATCCGTCAGAACTTTTATGCAGCATAGAGATGCATATAATTTCGCATTTCGAGTGAGTGAATTGAAGAGGAACAATTTCGCGAAAGGAGAATTTCGATACCCACCTTTACGAATGCCACAGAAACTCTCAGCATTCTAAAAGACACATCTCGTCTCTCATATGAGTACTTCCCGTGTTCATTGTAAGGAAAAGACTGTCGAAGAGCCATACTCAGACCATGCAACAGGATGTTTCAACGCTTCGCAGATTTCTGCATCAAAAGGGTACACTTCACTGAATGGTTATCACTCTCCTTTAAATCGGAGCTACTTAAACTGATAAAAGAGATGGTTTATTATAAACTGTACGATAACCAGGCGCTTGATAAAACTTATCAAGAGATATTTTCTGCGGGAAATAAATTGCATTTGTGCAATTACAAACGTATTCTGTTTTTTCATAATCAGTGTAACATCATCAAATTAAACATCATCAAATCACCATGCGAAATTACATGTGTTGATGATGTTGATACATCAATAATTTTATTTGTGCAGACATTTGATACAAGTGACTGGACAGTTAAAATTTCGATTTTATATCCACAAACTTAGTTCTTTGACCAAAATAAAGAGTATAGGTGACGACAGATAATCCAAAAGCGCCTCAATTACAGAAAACTTACGTTTTCCACTTGCGCCTCTGGAAAAAAGTGCAAATGATCTTTGGAGTTAGGAATTAAAAGAAGGATGAAAGTAACGAACTTGGACTTCCAAGTTTCGATTCGACAATGACCGTTAAGCTGGGCAAGAGCTTAATCGAAGCTTAAATGCCGAAGCACTCTGGCCTACGTCTCGGGTGCGCGTGAGCTTATCGGGACGCTACACCTGTTGGGAGTCGGTACTTTCCGAGCTTCGCATATATACATCCGGTATGTATGGGATTGAAATGCACCGCGCGATCGCTTATCACAGGATAAATCCACTCGTTATTCGACCAACCCATTCGATCGTTTTTTTTAACTTAAATGAGACGCACACTCCAACCCACCTTTATCCCACTTCCATTTAAAGCTTTAGCTATGCAAAACCTGGAACAGAACTAGATAGACTACGGAAGTGTGCCATGCACGTATTTTTTTTACCGACAGTGCTTTAGATAATCACTGGTATAGGTGAATTGTTTAAAAACGTTATTGGAAACAAAGCGGATCTGTAAACTCGTTGTTATTTCACTAGCTTGAGCTTAAACTGCAATAGTAAAGAACAATTAAGTCATAAAGGTCTAATTTCCGAAATGGTAAACTCTCGAGTCATGTGATATGGTTTTTGAAATTACAGCCTACCAAAAAATGTATTCTGGTCTACAGGAATTTGGTTTCGTGCATTTGATTCGAATGCATCCCGCATGGTCCTTCGAGATTATGGTTCTCAATGATCCCATCGTGATTTCAATGACTTAATCCCTAAATGGATTAACTCGTACCTAAATGAACGTTACCAAACCATTATTGACTATGAAGATAATCCGTGGTTAATAGTGTCATGTATCTCCAAAGCGCAGCAGCGGTACAACAATCTAGGATCGACTTTGTTTGTAACATAATTATTGTCGAATGGAAACTTCATCTTCCATTCTGAATATAAATTATTTGATACCATAAACTATTACACTTTGTAATCTCAGTTCTTACATTTTTCCTTCAATTACAGTTAATATTGATGTACTTCGCAACCTTTCATTGTTATGAAAATGTCTAAACAAAAACTTTAGTATTAAGTGCAGGATTTGGTTTTATCTTTATTGTATCTTAGTAAAAAACTCAGATCTGCATTTCTTGACATTCATACACGATTTTAATTGCATCCACCTCATGTCTATAATGGATATAGAGAATTCAATTTCGACTTTGAGATAATCTGTTCGTCAATAAATCTTATTTCGTATTCGGATTTTCTGCCGCAATACATTACAACATATCCGAATACGATATTTTATACGTTTGATTGACATATTGTGACCGACTTTTCTTATATTACATTCTGGTAAGCTTTTAATTTTACATTCAAGTATTTTTAGTTTTTGGGATAACTGACATTAATGTGATTTTCAGATTCGTGCATATTCTATGCTATATGTGTACACGGAAATGACATATAACAAAGTTGAAATTAATATCGCTTTGATACGAGAACGATTTAAATTCCAATTATAAAATAATTATAAATCTGTTTGAGTTGGTTAATCTTCTACTTTTACTAATATTATTCAGAAACACTTATGTTCTTGACAGATTTCATGCGAACATCACGTGTTACGGGGTATTACGTTACGCGGTGAATAATGAAGGCAGGAATTCTGAACAGCATTCAAACTTGGAAGACATCAGGCAATATCAACGTTTGCAGATTCAAATGTTCTGAGAAAATGTATTTTTGAAAATAAAAATAAGAAAAGTAAATTTATGTAAAATATATCGAGTGCACAGATTTTATTTTTAGGAATAATAAGGAAAAAAGAAATTAATAAGAGAAGGATACTACATTCTGTCTACTCAACTGAATGTGTTCGATATTTATAGTAAGATGCCCGATATTTAGAGATAAACAAAAGAATGTACCAAATGATTATTGTAGTATGTGAAATTAGTTTGCATAAAAGAATTAAGTGTATCTTATTATAACTAGTAGAAGTTTTGACGTGTTATTTAAGAGCTGGCTTATCTAAAATAAGAAATCAGTAAATTCGACTAAAACCACTCATGTATATATGCACCAAAACTAACATAGGTTTTCGTAACTCATTGTTATTTTTAATTCAATGAATTTCATTAAACGGTGTCTACAATTCAATTAGTTCTTTTAGTGAGCTGAAATAAACGTAATTATACGCACTGCTAAATATTTAATTTTCACTGATACAAAACAATAATCTAGTAAATAGTGTTATATCTCTGTTTAGTTCAATTTACTACAAGTAATTAATAGATGCAGATCCTTTATTAGTTTAAGCCGGATTATTAAATTAGTCAATTGATTATATTTTTACTTATTTTAGTAACTACAACAGTTGTAGCAAAAATTACATTATATAATATAACGGTAAAGTGATGAGAAAAATTAATGAAAATGAAATTTAGGTAATAATTTCCATTTGAATAAATGCACCTTGTTATTACTTGTGGTAGTAATTGAATAATGAAATGAATTTTTGTTTAACTACAACTTCCTGTTATTTTAATAATGTTTATCAGATTCAATACTGCAGGCTCCAGATTCAAGTACTTGTAAGACTTGATAATCGAGATATAGCCCTCTATCGGAAAATATTAACCATCTAAAACACGAGAATTATTCAAATCTGTTTACTTGAAAATAACGGAATTTAAAGTGCATACTTGATATTAATTTAATACATTAGCTTAAAGGAGTTCTGTTGGTAATGCAATTGACAAACAGATCATCATTAACTTTTTGTATACCTTTTCTTAAAATTATACAGTATAAGCTACCATATTAGAGCAGTCAAGTATTTACGAGAAAAGTTATGAGTTATTTATTATAAATATTACTGAATATGATTTAAATAAAGGTTGAAAATATACTGAACAGGTACAATCTAAACAAATTGTCATTTAGTAATTATGTGAAAAGGTGCGATTACTTGGAAAAAATAGTCACCATTATTCTGCTCTTTTTGCCATCATTGTTATTAATCGCAACCATTAGCACCGTTGTACTTTTTGGTTAGGTTTTGTACATAGCGGTAGATGTTGAAGCGGCGACACGAATGAAGTGATAACGTTGACATACTGTATTGGAATCAAAATCAAAATTCTAATCTTGTTCTTTTTCTTTTTACTAATAGCTCAGGTAGAGAACTCCGTTAAGAGGAACATAAAATAAAATAATTTGATCTCATATTTGAGCTCAAATTTACGAAAGTATATTCAAAGAGATTAAATACTTTTCGTTAAAAAATATGTATCTCATCTAAGTTTAAATTGTGTACATATACCATAAGAATTTTAAAAATAGTGAATCACTTGGAAACTGTTTTACTTGATTAATAGAAAAAAATATGTTAATGTTGACAGGACACGGATCTCAAAAATAATATTGAATAATAAGTTTCACAGGAAACTCAGTAAAATATTGAAAATTAAAATTTTGTATTATCATAGCACACCTTTTCATTTTCAAATTCCAGAAGCAACTAAAATTATATTCGAATGTACATAAGTTTATTGGAACCAAACAAACATATACTAGTATACAACAAGGTACGTGTTTTTGTACATACTGACTTACAGGAATGTGACCCGTTATATTTTGAACTATGTACTTTATAATTCGATGATATTATTTATTTTGAAAAGTTAAATTTTAGTTTCAAAACGGTAATTTTTTTGTTAGTGTGATTAATTTAATAAAGAGAAGTACATTTCCAGTAAATTTGATTGATCATACCTGATTTTAAATGAATTGACATTTTTTTATAAAAAAGTTTTCTAACTGTTTTTTTTTATTTGTGTTTACTTCTTTATCTAATATGTTGACATTTTGATAATTGAATTTATGATTGAAATTTATTCTGTGCATTTTCAGACCTGTGTAATATTTAGTATCTTGTAAAATATTTCTTTTGTGTTCATTAATTGTAGCTTGTAATAATCTTCCTGTTTGTTCAATATATACAGCATTACAATTAATTTTATAAACTACTCTACTTTGGTGTAAATTATCTAATTTATCTTTTAAGGAGTTGATATTTCCTATATTGATATTATATGGGTTATGTATTATTATAATATTTTCATCTTTAAAAATGTGTTTCATTTTTTCTGATACTACTTTTATAAATGGGACACTAATAGTTTTTTTGTGTTCTGTCATTTCAATATTCTGAAAGGTGTTATAAATAGCGTGAATTCTTTTCTTAAAAAATTTAGCTATTAAATTGTCTGGATGTCCATTACTTTTTAGAAATTCTCTAAGAAATTAAATAATTTTTTGTCTCAGTGTATATATTGACTGATACCTAAAAATGTCTACTTTCATTTTGTAATTACTAAAATAACTACACAGATTATCAAACGCATGATAAATACAGAAACCAAAATTGATATGCTATTTTTACAAGATAGTTCGTTCTAGAAGCTATAAATTAATCATTCTTTTCTCCAATGTAATAATGAATTACAACTATTGTACCGAATAAAACATTTAATGAAGCAAGTTTTGTTTTTTGTCGAATTTCAACTTTCAATAAATCAGAAAAAATATTTTTGTACGTAATGTTAATTTCGTAATATAAATAAGAAAATTTTTGACAAATTTAATGAAAATATAGTCATTCATGGCGTCTCTTAAATTACTGCATTGGTATTTCAGACGATTCTAGTTTCTACCATTACTATGCACTAGAAACTACGAAGCATTTTATACATGTCACATCTTTTTGGAAATGATTGTACATCGACGATAAACATAATTAGTAATATATCAAAGTAATTAGCACTACATAAAGGTCGTTACAAGTAAGTGACACTTACGTAACAATAATGAATTATTTAAATTATAAAATACACATAAATAAATAATCTTTTGATTAAAAACAAGAAATAATTAATGTAAATTGTTCATTACAAAGTGACTTTTGTAAATTTATGTTTTTTCGGTGTTAAAAAATATTTCTTGTAGCCCACAGGATAGGATAGGTATCAGTAAAGTGCAATCTGCAAATCATTACAGACATATGTACCACTACTACGTATAAGTACATCCCCACATATAACCTGTTATTGGTACGTAACAGCAAGTCCCCTATAATGTACTAAATGGAAAGCCATTTCTGTTACGTGAGCGTGCGTCATGTGCACGCTTTGCTTTCATCCGGATACATATGTATAATATACGTTATATTATGTCACGTGTTCCGCGTTCATTTGTGTTTGACACCATTTTCAGCTACAATTGTATATTCTTATATTTTCTGTAATAATTTCCAATCAATTTATATCTTCGTATTTAGTTTAATTTTATATAAATTTTAATAAATCCAATGAAGCCTGATTGCTGAAGAACTCATTGCTAATATTAAAGATCTACATGAAATAAAAAAGATTCCGATAAACGAATAATAATTGGATACGAATTGCTCGGTGTATTAACGTAATCCGAAAATGTAATTTTGATTGCCACTCCATTAAATCCGAAATTCAAAATGAAAATCCCACCAGAAAGATTAAATAATTATTATATTGCTGTTTCGAAAATTACGCGAAATGAACACGTATTTGGAACTGCGTTTTTCCCGAAAGTTTTACATCAAATTATGATATAACAAATGTATATTTTTCTATAACAATATCACGGTTTTGTCACATTTTTGTAAGAAGATTATGTATTATAGATCTCAGCGTTGTGATGAAAAGTTTACGTAAATGTGACACTCATTACTAGTTGGACAAGTTACAGTTTCCGGGCTAGCTCAGCTGCGTGTACCCAATGCATAATACATTTCCATTTGCATCATACGAATAACGAATGCCCTTCAATGAAAGCTTCTTTTATAAAACTCCGGAACGTGAAGATGAACATTTAGGACATAAAAGTAACATCAAATGTTTCCTAACTTTATGAAATAAAATGTAACTTTATCACTTAGTTTATTCAACAACAATGAAATTTCAGGACGCTTGTGGAAATTGAATGACCTACTCAAAATAAAAATGGTATTAAAATGTTAACTGATATGGAAAATTAAGAGCCACTGATTGCCCAGTCAGATTAGTGATACCGACCGGGCTATGATACCTGACCAGGTTACCCTACTTCAATTCAGAATCCGAAAGGATCGGGGAAACCCGGCTAGATTCAGCCAGAACCCGGCCAGAATTTTTAATCAAGTAAGCCAGGTTGGATCTCTGTTTCTGTTGGGGTCAATTCCAGCCAATTCTACTCACGATATTCTCACAAAATTTGTTTATGTAATTATATTTGGTTCGGTTCTTAGTCTTCGTTTAAGATTTTCGAAATTGATCTATTAATTTATTCTTATTATTATTGTGGCACCGCATTCATATAACTAAAAATTCGAACCTAAATTTAAGTATTTTCACGGTAATTGTTATGGTGTGCTTTATAAATAAATCACTCAATTGGGTAAATTTTTTACTTAGTGATCGAAGTATGTACAAGATGACGAACACAATTCCCATCGTTGAACTCGATCTAACATAGTTTTGAGAAACGTCTCATTCAGTTACTTGTTTATATCTTCTGCTAGAAGTAATTCATAAAGCGATAATTCATAAGACACCATCGAGTATCTGAAAAAGTACTTCCTATGTTACTTTAAATTTTAAAAAATTATATATTTTTATTCACTCTAAATTTCTTAAAGTGAAAGTGGAGCCACTTTCTGATAAATGTGCCATTTTCACTATTTTTAAAGTGGAAAGTTCACTTTACTAATATCGGATGGAAATATGTCACTCTAATAAAGTGACATTTCCACTCAGAAATAGTGAAAAAGTCACCTTTAGCAGAGAGTGACTCAACTTTCACTTTAAGAAATTTAGAATAATATACAGGGAAAATAATGCAGAAACATGTATGCAATCTTATTCACCATATTTTATATGCATAAAGTTAAGATGAGAATAAAATATTTTATACCAATATAACAGTAGGCAATTCTCCAAATTTTAAGTTTAGTTTGAGAAATTTACTCTCCTACTTCTATTGTATTATACAATAGGTACAATAATATGTTTATAACTAAAACTACGTAGGTATTTATATTTGGGAATATAAATTTATAATATTAATTGTTTTAATCGAGTGATATAAACAACAGATAAACAAGAAAAACACGCATAATAACGCTGATGTAAAAAAGATAAATAATTGTAATGTCTTACGTCAGCAATGTTATTCAGGTTATGAAACGTGTCAAACGCATTCTGAGGTGAAGAACAAGCATCTTTTGTGCATATGTCCTAGTTGCATTATGTTCGGGTACATTCATCGAGCAAAATACAGATCGTCATAGGGAAAACTGAAAAAGACGGTCGTTGAATACAGGGGATTTCTGCGGGTGATGAAGTTATTAAATAAGAAATGATTATTTTGTAGGAATGATGATATCGTTCAAGCTCTTGATTCTGGTATTAGTATGTATGCATATACAGTCATATATAATTTTTAATTACCCTTGTTTTTTTTCTGTAACACTACGCAACACAAAATTAAAAAGTTTGCAAGTTTATAGTAAAACTGTTTAATCCAGATAGAAAAATATGAACGTTTATAATTTGGAATATTAACTTATCCAAATGTCCGATATTGAAAAATATGCAGTGTTTAATAGAAACATTTTATAACTGTACACAATATTCCAATTTCCAGATTTAAATAAGCCTGGGTAATGATGATATTTTATTACCTTTATAGTAATACATTACCAACAAACTCAAAATATAATAAAAACTTAACAATTTAACAAATTAAATTCGATATTGTTTAAGGGTTAAAATGGTCATCTATGATCTTGCATTCGATTTTTACGTTCATTAAAATACGTCAAAATATTCCTAATGCGTAAATTATAAAATTGTATTAAAAATGTAAAAAAAACGGATATCTAATTTGGAAATCACTTATCTAAATGCGTTTCATTGACCCCAATAGAAATCTGTTCAATTCTTTTTTTACACTATCCATTTCCCCTAAACCGTTACCATAATAAATATGTAAATTATCTAATATTTATTCAATAAATGGTACGATTGCGAGTAGGGAATACAAAGTGATTGACAAACCTATAGAACATACAATGAACAATCGGATACCGCAATCAATTTATTGGACGGGCCCATAGTGACAAACAAATTGAATGCATCAGCTTTTTACCGAAGTGTCGAGAACGAATATAATACTATATTTTATTGGTTACAGTTCGTATTATTGTTCGTTATAAAACAAATTTTATTCCAACCATTGCTATTCATTTTCTATAGTGAAAAATGTTCGATTATTTCATTGTACCCTTAAGAAAGGGAAATCATAATAGGTACAATGAAAGAACTTTAAACCCAGAGCCTGTTTAACCTCTAAAAGTCAGTTATGGTTTAGTAAAGATCTGTTGTAGGTTATATAAAGGTTAAATTCATAAATGGTCACGCAATAAATACCGATCATTATAAGGTTTTTTTTTAAGTTGCGGAATTCCAACAAAGAGGTCTGTTTAATCTGATAACGGTAAATAAAGAACATTTGTTTATGGGCATCCTTTTTCTGTATGGAGCTTAAGATGTCTTATATTTTACGTTACAGGATTAAAGACCCCTGCATTGAAATTCTGCAAATTTGAAAAACATATGTTTTGTGACAATTTATTTAACCTTGATATAATTGAAGACATATTTTTACTCAATATCTAACTGATCTTTAAAGGTTAAATACTTAATATTAGGTTAATGCATGCAATTTTCAACTTTGCCCTTGGAATGACCTTGTTAT